>BQXV01000002.1:5167489-6459362 GCA_022836555.1 Colletotrichum tofieldiae
GATGAGTTCATGGGGTCGTCTCAATAGCTGGAAGGCAATCGAACAGGCCTATTCGTGCATGGGAGACACGGCGGGCAAGCCGCTGGTTGGGTACGCCGTCCTTGGCAGAGAAGGGGAGTAGGGGCAAGGGGGGGGGGGGTCTTCCACCACCCCAAGGGCAATGAAGGAGGCCGACACCGTGAAATCTGATCAACTAGTCAACAAGATACGATGTCATGTGGGCGAGCCGACGAGGGGAGATGGCATCTTTGGGTTGGGACCGGAGAGGCTCAGATGTTGACATGGTGTTTCTCTCCGGGACACTTGCCAAGTTCTGAACAAGCTATGAAGTATCCCTACCCTTGATTGGCAAAACCTGGGGCTCAAATCCTCGCGATCTGGCCGGCTGCTCTGCATGCAGCTACGTAGTGGTACTAACTCTTTGTGAATCCAGAAGCTGAACCTGTTTCAGAGTGTATTGAAGTTAGTTGATGCAAGACAAGAGTGTGAATGATTCCTTTAATCTATACAGTGCTCCTCCCTTTGACAACTGCACGGTTACCTAGCCTTAGAAGCTCTGCAATGAACTTGTCTACTATGACCAAGTAATCTTCATCTCTAGGTGTTACGAGACGCCTCCTCATTCCCGGGATGAGCGGCGGGACGCATGCTATGAGGCCTAGGTCCTCGTCCACCTGCGGATGGAGTCAGAAGGATGTTACAGAAGAGCGGCATGACAGCCGACATAGGATAGAACACAATCAACCTATTGCCAGGTTAGCCTTCTCCCACGGTTCGTTAACGGGACCTAGACTCCAGTCGATCCTGTAATCGAGGGACTGATTCGCCGTTTCAACCACATCGAATCGTTCATGAACTTACCAAAACGCCTCTTCTGATACAACATCGACAACTGCGCAGAGATGGTGGATAGTCGTACGGCCTGCCTGCACGGCAATGGAGATGCTTGAACTGATGCCGGTCAAGTCCTCTGTCTCGCCACTCGAACAGCAACGTCCACTAGCGCGGTGGATTGAGGCAAGAAGATAGTGGAACTCGAATCGCGCAACGTTCCTCTGCATCCTGGTGTGCAAATCGATTGCCTGGTCGACTAGACACGCCCTGTCGCCGAGGGAGCCCAAAGTAGGTCGCTGCGCAAGATCGACTGACATGCGCCATTTTTCCAGTTCATCGTCAAGCTCGCGAATTGTCTGGAGGAGGTCTGCGTCCTGCTTCTGAAAAGCTGTCGGCGAGTAGAGCGATTTGAGGACCTTGGACTTTAATATCGCCAGCCGCATGTCCCATGAACGAGAGGAAGGGATAGGCGAATCAAAGCCATACGGCGATATCCTATTCTCTGTCTGGGATGTATCAGTTGACTGATAATCTTCGGGAAGTGTAAGGTCGCAGAAGTCGTCGTCCATGGCTGGAGGCTTCCCAGTTCTCAGGGATATATCTTTGTCTAGAGAATATTCCAACCAAAAGATTTGGCGCAAGTGCTTTTCCATCCTGCCGGAATTCTTGTCCATGGTCACACCATGTACCTCGCCGGTAGGAGGATGGGCGTGAGAATGGGGGTTAAGCGAGAAAAGTATACGGCACGAGAAGGAATGAAGGGTCATGCCTTGTTCCACGTTCCCGGAGAGCAGATAATACATGGCCTACAAGTTCACAATTAGTGGACGACATCTGATGGAAAAGACTGTTGGTGAATCATATGGTAGGGGCAGTCAGGTATCACCACTTGCCAGCATGAACATGGTCCGGAATGTCGTCATCGCTGGCTCCAGGAAGATCAGAGGTAAAAGATTCTGGGACTTTCAGTCAGGACAATAGACACCTCTTTGCGCATGTCGCCATGTACACCGACTCGTCTGCATTCCCCCCTCTTTCAACTCGTTCGGTTGGTGGTGGCGCCTGACACATCCTGAACTCAGCGATCATGTGAGCCGTGCGTGCACAGGTCCGGGAAATGCTGCAGTCAAGACTAGAGCGTCATCCACTGCTACTTTGCCGCGTCAGGCAACCGCCCACTGTGCAAACGCGGCGGACGACCAATGTCCGTCTTCGCCTGTGGTAAGTGCATGCCCTCGCGATTAGGGTATGATGCTCACTTTCCAAGTTCTGACTTGCGCGTCTGTTCTCTCAGGGCACGTCGTTTGCCAGCCATGCTGGACCAGGCTGACTGCCGCCCCGATCCCACAATGTTTGACGTGCCGATGTAGGATATCAGAGGAACCCATGTCGAGGTAATAGCTGTCTCGTCTATGTTATAATCCGGATGGGAACTGTAATTGAAGGAAGAGCTGATTCCTCATCTGGTACGAGCCTCGCTAGACGTCATGTACGCGGGCTGGCTGCACAATCATGCCACATGGAAATCACTTCAGCTGATGCCTAGCCCTGGAGTTCTTTGTCGGGTATGGATAAGGAGGACCTCCCCGAGGCAAGGTTGAGATTGGAAAGCTGGGTGTGATGATTTGTTAGGGTGCAGAAGCTGAGAGTAGTCGACCTGTCCATTGGAGATGGCTGGGATATCTGGATTCCAAAATTGAAGGGGATATAACAATGCCGAGCAACTCGCAGACTTCATGGATAATTGAGGAGACGTGTGGGCCTGCAGCCGGTGCTGACTTGTGGCCAAGTCTGAGGAGACTCGCGTCTCACTCTATGAGGAAAAAGAGGCGGACGCCAAGAACGAACTCGCGCTCCACAGCATGAGGCGGCGTTTCCGGGATATGAGCGTTGGCCGATGTTCAGGTACATAGAGGATCCTGAGGCTCAGGGTCAGCGTGTTGAGTTCTCTTCTGGCACAGAAAGGGTGGCTCTAAGCTTTAAGCTGTCTCTCTACAACTAGCTAGTCAACATTAAGATTGATAAATTTCTTAATAAGGTTACGTTTGAAGTAATCTCACATACTAACACAGTAGTGTTTGTATTAACTATTCTAAACGACTTGTTAGTTAGAAGCTTCTTCCTAACTAACTAATTAAGCTTGTTACGCAGGATTCATTTCTAGAAGGCTTTCGGTGCAAGGACGAGGCCTGGTTCGATGTTATTCAAAACTACTCTCTTGCTTGTTGTCAACTCCCACTCAATTGAATAAGGAACAAACAACCAAGATCGATGTAATATAAGCGCATTCGTCAATTGGGATTGTCTACTCTTGTCCCTAACCCAAAGGCCTATCTGTGTCTCCGTGCTTGCACCGGCCAGCCTGCGCCAGGACTTCATTCATGGACATGACCGTCCAGGCTCAGGTGCTACTTGAATCCATCCACCCTGGCCATGCTATCGTCGCGGAGGCTCCCTGGTGCTCGGAACTGCTTGCTCGACCTCACGCGCTCCTGTCAGAGCCGCCGTGGAAGCCAGAAGACCAAGGCAAGGACTAAGGCGACCGTATTCTCCGCATCCTCAGGCTTCACAATAAGTACCAGGGTTTCGACCGTGGCCTATTTGCAACTGTTGCGCCACTGGGCGTGCCAGGCGCTGACCGTGGAAAACTTGCCACCAGCATTACAGGGATTGCCCTCAATGACTGGGACAGCGTTTCTACAGCTGTCCTCGCAGCTCCCGACGTTTTCCTAAAGTCCCAGTCAGTCTCGCATCTGTCTTTCCGTCGGCTTTGAAGGACTTACAGTGACGCAGCAATGCGAACTGTCTGAGTATAAGCATTGGCAGTAGAGACCCGCCTGCGCACCAATGGCAGCAGTAAGAAGAAGCGCAACTGCTGAGAGGATGCGGACCATTTTGGCAGTGGTATGAAAAAAGAAAGAGAGAGAGAATGAGATGAAGCTTGTTGGGATCTGTGTGGGATCTATGGATGACTTGTTTGAGAGGAGGTGCTGTGTAGAATCTTGATAGATACTTGGGCATTTCGGTGGTCTTATATAGTTTGAGCTATCTAGAGGTCTCGGGGCTTGTCATCCTTCGGGGCTTGAGTCCATTGATTCTCGTATGAGTCACTAGATGTGCCTATCTAGTAAGAAGCTGTAGCTTGATTCAACAATGTAACCAATGTGTAGATTGGATAAAGCCCATTAATGCCTTCTATACCAGGAGAAAAGGTTAAAGAGCAATTAGGCCCTCTCCATCGGCGCTTACGGTCACACATAGTGGATCGTCGTTCATTATGAGACTATGGAGTAAAACTCTAGCATAATTATCTGTCTATCTGAGAAGTGGGTTGCGGTAACAGGCACACAAAATGGGTGGCTGCTGAGAAAACGCCGCTAGAAAAAGACTATAATCTTACTACGTAGTAGGATTATCTCTTCAACTATCCTAGACCCTAACTCTCTCTTTGTCTTTAGGGGTTTTTTTTAACCGCCATGTTACCAAGTCTATAACTATCAAACTAAATAGATTTCTACACCATTACTACACTTGGTATCTTACCTTACTGCTAATCCAATATTCTGCTCTTTTTTTGCTGGTCTGTGTAAGGCGTAGCTAGGGTGCATGCTAACGGAAGGGCCAAGCTTTTCTTATGTGGGCTTTCTTAGTGGTTCGCATCCTCTCCGCTGTAGCAATTCTCCTCGCTAGTGCCCTTAGCGTACAGGCTGCTGCCACCTGCCAATGTTTGTTCTCAGACAGCTCGCACTGCTGCGTGTACTCAGTAAGTCCTCCAAAGCCTGTAAAGATGACGAGGGTTGGAGCTAACCAAGGCTTTCCTCTGCGTAGAACGCTAGAGGCCCTGGAGAGGACTGCACGACCGTCTGCATGAATGCTCGTAGAGGCGACGACGACACACCCTGCAACGCTGGTGGCAAGTGGTCCTCAGTTAGCGCCTGGAACGCCCAGTGGCGCGTCGGGTGCGCGGCACAGAGTATTTAGTTGTGTCAATTATGGGACATAACAGATAGGGTCAGAATCTGATTAAGTGGACTGTTTAGGCACCAAGTGTTATAACTTGGTGTAGGTACAATATATACGAGAATTATTGTCCATCTATTTATCCAGACTGTTCATTCTCTAAGAAATTATAAGGATTATCTATAAACTGCTGAATCTACTGGTGGGAAGATTACAGCGATTCCCTGGCGGAATCCTTGTGAAGTTTACCTAGCTATTGGCGAGGATTTCTCCTGGATTCTTCCCAGAGATTTCCTAGTCACTTGACCTGAAACCTTTCTCCGTGGTTTCACCGGAAAACTTCGCGCCGCTGCGTAATAGCAGGGGTCTAGACTACCTCACCTTATCTAGAGCTCTCTAACCTACGTTAAGGATTATAAGTTAACTTCCTATTAATTATTTAGAAAGTCTTATGGGATAAACCTAAAAGCTGTTTAATAGTAAAGGGAAAGTTGCTTTATGTTAATTACTTTAACAGGGAGGCAGAGGTTAAGAAGTGTGCCTGTAAGGTTAGTGTACCTATTGCATTCTTTCTTGCTGGCTTTTAGGTGCCTAATGTTCTAGGATAGATATCTAGATATAACTTAGACAACAGTAACTGTGTTCTATAGCTAGTAGTTCTTAACTCTGCCCCAATCTATTTGTTTAATACTATTAATACTGGTATCTAGGTTAATGCCATCGTCCCTATGCGCAAGCAGCTTTTTAGCAAGCAAATACTAGGATTCACTAAGTACACCGCCCCGTTTGAAATAGTTGAAGCATCTAAAAAAAATCTCACTGAGGCCAAAGAAACTACCTTCTTCTCCCAGGTTCCCGGCAAAGACTTCGCCCAAGTAATAAAGGACGCCATAGGCATCCCTGACTGGGTCGCTAAGGTATTAGATAACATAAGCTTGATCTATGACGGTGGTTACTTTGGCTTTAAACCCTTATAAAAAGAGCCTTACAATCCTTTAGTATATGCCAGACGTTTAACTTTCCCCCGTTAAAGACACCTGCTTTCAGAAACATAGTAGTATCTGGGCTGGATGTACGATAGTTACAAGACCTCTCCAGGGATCTTTTCAGAAACAATAACTTCTTGTTCTACCTTTCAATTAGGCGACTCCCAATAGCAGTCTCATGGACCATGTACCACTTCGCTTAAGGAGCGGTGAGGTCTAACGAGGCCTCAGTAGGGCGCTTCTAACACATAGTGGAGGCCATCACAGCGGCATTCATTTCGAAGAGAGTGAGCACTCACGAAGGTTACCTAGCGCCCAAAAACACATAAGGCTTTGGAGTTAGCGAGACAGTCGTTAACATTCCAGGTGTTTTCCTCGACAGCCTTCACTAGGGCGATTAAGGCCTCATAGAAGCTTCAGGACATAAATCAGAACCGCAGTGTTGGAATAGCATCTGGCAATGGCCGTATGTAAATACCCGATGGACAAGTGAGGTTATTCAGACGCGGTACGAGTCAGGTCAAGAGCACGGCATAACATCGGGAGTGTAAGGTTCCTGGACGCCGTACGTATAAGCGTCCAGATCCTCCCGCTCTCCTTTGTCTTAGACTTAGAAAGATAGCCACGAATACAGAGTATCTTTGGTCCACCACCGTACGTATGTACATACAGAGCCCACCCAACACGCAGGCGCTATTAGTGTATGTAACGTAACAGATTACGTGCAAGCACGGCGCCGGCAGTCCTTATAAGTGTACATCTGTTGAATTGCAGGCTCGTTGTGTCTGAAATGGTTCGTCTTTGGCCCTTTGTTAAACGGCCTATTGCTGGGTGTGGCACACCGTCTACACCCTTGCACTTACTATTACTACAGCCTTGGGCCCGGCATGCAATTACTGCCTCTCCGGGCTCGGCCTGACTATAACTACCGGCCCGGGCCAGGTAAGCTGGGGCACTGACGTTTCATCAGTACAGCTATTGCGTAAGATCAACGTCTTGACCCAGGTCTAGCTTCAAAAGGGCCCGGCGTAGAGCAGTAGACATCTCATGACGCAGGCCCAAATAACAGCTATAAAAGAACCCTATGCGCAATCGTTGACTATACTACTCTATCAGATCAAACCTTATAGCTTGCGTCCAACAGTCCAAGAACGAAACACACTTTATTGCATCAACATCACATAGATTCCCGCCCCGTCTCAATTTTGGGTACTCAGCCAGTCATCATGGTCGTTGCACTCGTCACTGGAGGAAACAGCGGCATTGGCGAGGCTGTGGTCTTCCAATTAGCCAAAATACCCAATTTCCACGTTATTATTGGATCCCGCAACAAGGAATCTGGCTCTATGCTTGCCGACACCCTCAAGCAAAAAGGCCACTCTGCGTCCTCTATCCAGCTCGACCTCACCTCTGACGACTCTATCCTTGAAGCCGTCAAGACCATCGAAAAAAGACACGGCAAGCTCGATGTCCTTGTCAACAATGCAGGCATCCTTATCGATGGCACTCCGGATGCATTTAACTCTATCCGCGATCTCTTTAGGAAGACCTTTGAAACCAACGTCTTTGGTGCAGCTGTTTTAAGTGAGGCTGCCCTACCTCTGCTACGAAAATCAGAGTACCCGCGTATGATTTTTGTCTCTTCTCAAATGGGGTCGCTCGAGTCGTCGCTGGATGAGAATATGATCTTTTACACCACGGAGTGCAAGGCATACGACAGCAGCAAAGCTGCCGTCAACATCCTGGCAACGAACTACGCCCGTCTCCTGAAGGATGTCGGTGGGGCTTCCAATGCGGTCTGTCCTGGTCTAGTCAAGACTAAGATGGTCGGGTTCAATGACGCCGGTTCGTCGCCAGAAGTGGGTGCCGAGAGGATCGTGGAGTTGGCCACTGCAGCCCCAGGTGGACCGACCGGCACGTTCTCCAACCGTGAAGGTCCGCTCGCTTGGTAAAGATGTGTCGAGCTAATGCTCAAGCTAGCTTTAGCTCGCTCCATGTTTTGGATGGATTCATGGCTAAGGAACACAGTATTGTTCTTAGCCGTAGCCCTCGTCCTTAAGCTACAATTTCGTTACAGCTGCATTCAATAGGTTTCCTATGATATCTACTCTAGACTTATTCGTATTAGGCCGTTCTGCACTAATTGCCTTGTCTGTAACTTGTTGAATATCAGAAGCTCTCTGAAGTAATTTCTTGACCTTGTATCACGATGACTCACGGCCTAACAACAGCCACCTAACAAGGGGCCACCTGGTAGGCAGGATAATAGAAGCAATACTCGCCTAATAATCAACACTTTGACACCAGATCCGTGCAGAAGCCGCTGCCATACCAAACAGCACAGCCCATGCTAATCGCATGGAAGCAGGTTCCGCGCAGTCGCCGCGCTTACTCTGCAAACAGGAGCCAACTTTAATTTTGGTCTCATTCACACACACTCACTTACATCGGTCGGACTAGACAGCAGCCAGACGCATGAGGATGGAGGAAATGCCGCAATTGCTTTTCGTCAGGTTTTCAGAGGTAACTAATTGATCCTGGCTTCTGATGTGCAGGCGGTTCCCGTTTGTTCAGTTTAGGCCGGATTGGCCACAGAACCATATTCTTTGCAGCAGGTCAGTTCTGATTTCACACCATTGCCGGCTTGCCGTCCCCATCGGTTGCTATCTGGATTTCATCAGCAACAGCCTTTCTTTTTGCCTTCTCTACGAATAAACTCGCACTATCTTTGCTGGGAAACTTTCGGCCTGACGCCACCAGCTCACCGACCCTAGGTATTGAAACTAACTTTTACCTTGTGATTCGAGTCATAGGATGCCGTCCGTCCCGTGCCGGTATACCCGCGCCGGCCCTTGCTTGCGGATGATTTAATAACTGTACATTTTGCATATCATACTCCTTGGTTTCTGACGGTAGAGATTCCTTTAGACTGCGCCTCTTCCTTAGCTGGCCATACGCTTTCCTGCACTGGTATCAAGAATGGAGATGTTGTCGTTGAATCCCTTCACAGCCCTTACAACAACCTGTCTACTTCTTGTCGCGTCTTATTTACTGTTTCCACGGACTCAGCGGATTATCCTTTCCCCTCTTAGCATGGCTGCCTCTCTTCCTAAAGATCAGTTTCAAATGCTGCCTTACCAGCCAGATATCTTTCCGGGTGCCCGCGATGTTGAAACAGAAGTATGCTCTTTACATCCTCCTTCAAAGTTGTTTGACTATTGGGCTTATAACATCAAGTACGGCTCCATCCGCGTTTACGAATGGGGGCCGGAGAATGGGCCAAAAGTCGTTCTGATACATGGCATGTCCACATGTACAATGACCCTGGGCCCCGTAGCAGAAGCCTTAGTATCTCGCGGTTGTCGGGTCATGCTATTCGACCTCTTTGGTAGGGGCTTTTCGGATGGCGTCGGCGACCTTCCTCATGACACCCGCCTTTACACAACTCAGATTCTGTTAGCGTTGGCTTCCTCTCCTCTTTCATGGACAGGTTCGGATTCTTTACGACTTATTGGCCACTCTCTTGGTGGAGCAGTGGCTGCTTCTTTTGCCGTTCAGTTCCCCCACATGGTTAACAGCCTCATTCTTCTTGCTCCAGCAGGACTTATTCGTGTCAACGACCTCGGCTTGGCCTTCTGGCTCCTTTTCAAGTCAGGGCTTGTGCCGGAGCGCGTAGTACATTATCTCATGCGGTTTCAACTACGAGGTGGTACGAGAAGCAATGATGTAGGATCGCAACATCGTTCACCTCTGGGGGTACGTACAACGATTGCCGGTCTTGGAACCGCATCTCCAGGCGCCAACACGCTGTCACTTTCCGAGCAGATATCATCATACATGTCCTGGGTAGTAGCGCACCACCGCGGGTTCATTCCCGCTTTTGTATCGTGCGCGCGATTCGCGCCGTTGACAAACCAACAACTAGTCTGGCAGGCGCTGGGGAAGCGAAGAACGGGAAGCACAGCTGTATTACTTGGTGAGGCGGATGAATTTCTCGATAACACATGGTACGAAAGAACTGGCCTGCCACTGCTTGGAGGCCGTGGCAACGTATTATGGAAGGTATTACCGGGCGGCCACGACTTCGTGATGACCGCGCCAGAGCTTGTCATGCGTGAGGTTGATGATTTTTGGGGTATGCATACGTGATTACTGGCGTTGTTCCGATGTGCAGGCGGTTCCCGATTCAGCTGTAGAAACATGTAGGTGTCGTCAAATTCCCTTGCGTTCCATTTACCGATGTCAAGAGGTGCTAAACCTTGCTCGATAGGTGTTGCTGGCTGCAATATTTAAGATCAAGTCCTATGTACAGCTCAAAGGAAAAGACGCGGTTGGCCTCCAGGTCTATCGCTGAGAATCTGTTTATGTGATTATTAGCCATTGACGGACACGCCTTTCAGGTCTGCCCTGAGCGCATCTGCAGCGCCGTCGAAGCTCGGACTAATCCGAATTCTATCAACATATCCAAAAACCGATAACTACGAGGAACTCCAAGTCACTGAATAGCGACAAAACTTCCAAGGCAGCTTTCTGCGAGGGAGTGAGACATTCAAGCGGCGGCGATGCAAGCAGGTGCAGACATGGCGATTTTGAGGAAGTCGAGGCCCTCACGGGTGACACTTTATAAGACCGGATTAGTACCTGGGCTGTCAACGGCCAGCGAATAGCTGGTGTAGTGTCTTCTCTTGGCATTTGGAAGTCATTTTTGCCGCGGCGGGTGACGATGCTTCATGTATGGGTAGGATAACCTAGGGCTAATCCAGGAAATACGGGTGGTTTATCGCCTTCTCAATACACTAGTTTGCTATAAAATAACAGACTACAGGCAAGTGAAGTCTCGCTCCCATAGGCAATCTTTACTCTATGGCGCCTGCGAGTGCGTCTGAAGGAATGTGACGTTGAGAAGCGATGTAAGGACTTTGATGCTTCAGCACCGACCTGTCTGTTAGCCTTCCCATAATTCTCTACTAGACTGCCCTTTATCTTTCGCGACTCAATCTCCAAGCACGATGAGGACATTCTCGCAGGTCAACCCGTCCATGCGCTACTTGTCAAGCCTGAGGCGCGGTCACAGACATCGTGGGACAGAACAAACCGGAGACGCTGATGAATTTCCTGCCTGGGCACTTCGTCTCGGAACACAGGGTCCTGGCGCGAGTGGGCTAGGGGGCGGGCGAGGACGATCATGTCTGATAACCAAAGCAGCATCCGTGGATTTTCCTTCTGACTCGCCGTCAGGTCCGAAAACCGAAGTGTCGCGTGCGACATGCGATGATGTTGCTGATCTTGGAGTCGTGGAACACGGTTTGGATAACGGAGGCTAAATCCATGGCAACTTCTCAGGAAAGCCAAGCTATGTTCTCCAGCTTTGTGCCGTGTCCACGAAGGCGATTGTCGATAGGAGAGATGGCGACTAGAGCACGTTTAATTAGACACGAGATGAAGGTTTAATCATAGCAATAAGAAAGCGTCGATCCGCCGGCACGGATTTGATGACAGTGGGTGACTGATGTCGGTAAGCAATGTATCAAAGCTTCGATATCGTACAGAAAAAGAATAGCGGCGGCGGTTGTATGGCCATTCGTTAAACCCTTCGGAGAATGTGGAGATGGCGTGGCCAACACAGACAGCAGCATCTCGGACCCGATGGGATTCCGGGCCGGAGCGGCAAGCGCGACAAGTCCGCGTTTGGGGACGTTGACATGTCGGGCTCTCGAACGCGAGCACATGGCAATGGCAACATGGGCGCAAGGGACGGGAGGCGATGCCTCGGGACGCGCGCCAGATGGCGAAGCAAATTTTCACGGGCGGTGGGATATGCCAGGCAGTCAATTAGAAAAACACAGTCAGGCGACATTGGCTTCTCAGGTGAGGCTAAAAAAGGGGACGGCCAGACCCGCCATTTCGGGTCGGGGTCGGTGGTGGGAGCGAGGGCCCAGACACGGGGGTGTTCTGCAATTTCATGTACGGTTTTGGGGGGTGGGCGAGGAAGCGCGATGTTGGTTGGGGATGACGCGGAGGAATGGGAGACGGTGGTGGAAGCATCAGGCGATGATGATGCGGCCCGTTGCCAGAATGTACATGTGCTGCGGCGACGACGACTGGACGACGACTGGACGGAAACAGTCGACGGGAGAAGACGCTGGCGGGAGAGCTGGGAGGAGGAAACGCCGGCTGCAAACATCAGATGACATGCATCTTGACTCGACAGGGTTGAGTTGTCTTATTCGAGGCTACTATTCACCGCCGCCGGGCTGGGTTCATGCAAGGGGAGCCGCGGGTCTTTTTTTTTTTTTTCCTTTCCCACGCGCGAGGGCGCAGAGGATGTTGCCTGGACGTTGTTTGTTTGTCTGTTTGTTTAGTGTCTGGCAATTGAGTTTTTACTTTTCTTTTCGTTTTTTTGCCAGAGTTGACAACAGATAAATGGCGGGTGCAACATCCAGAGGATTGAACGAGCCGCTCATCTTCACCCTGCACAGCCGACGACAGAGGCACAAATGAAGTCACACCGAGGACGAAAAGGCGGATGCCGGGCTCTGGTCACACATGGCACGGCCTCGGGAGCTTCAGGGAGCGACCAAGTGGAGAGGCTCCCCGCCGGCCACGAAGAAGGATTGGAACACAGCTGGCGAACTGGAGCGTGGATGAGATTGACCGCGACTGCAGGTGCCGAGTGTGGCCCGTGCACCGCGTGCCCCTGTCACCTTGACAACCGGGGTATTCTTTTCTTCTTCTTTCTTTTTTTTTTCCCTACCCGGACCTGTCCAGGTGTCTGCTTCAGCGGTGACAATTGCAGAGGTCCAGCCACCCGGAAACTAGTGTGGCTCTCCCTCAATTTCGGCCCCCATGACCACAGACAGAAGAAGCAGACCGGGGGAACACACCAGCCTGCTGGACTGGCTGGACTGGCTGGACTGGCTGGACTGGCTGGACTGGCTGGACTGGACTGGACGCGACCGGGACTGGGCCTTCACCTTTGGGGACCTGGAAATAACTGACCCGGCCCCCGACCCAGACGCATTTCCTCCATCCCCCCGTCCACCAGCCAATATTATCTTGGCCTAAGCACCCCAAGCAAGCATTCCAGCTTTCTGCAACGGCTTTCTTGCAGTGCAGCAGCCAGAGCATACGATACCAGACTGCGGATAGCATTGGATGCAGCTTTTCCCTCCCATCTGCTCCTTTGTTGCCCTTCCTTTGTCGTCCTTCCAAACCTCCCATCTCTCTCCGCTCTGCCTGCAAGATCTGGAGCTGCCAGCGACAATTTGCCTTTCTTGACACCCCCGACCCCGACTCCCGACTCTCGCACGCGTCGCCCTCGGCACCCACTCGCCCCCAACCAGAGGGCAACAAAAAAAAAATAGCAACCTCGCATCAACACCTCTCATATCGCAATCTGACAAGTTCATGCAATGTCAGGCAACACCCTTAGAGGCACGCCCAATCGCGGCCAGGCCCGTGGAGGCATCCCCTTCACCCAGAGCCCCTCGGTCACCGGCTCTGCTGTCCCTGGCGCCTCCTCCGGCATTCCTCGCCCTGTTCTCGAGACCCAGGCGTCCCAGAGCGAAGCCGGTGGATCGGGAGTCAGTGCCAGCCGTCAGAAGCAGACCAAGAGAGATGAGGTATGATCCCTTTTTCTGCTGTTGCCCCGCGATGCATGCTTCTTGCTCTTTGCTCCCCGACGCCCTGCGAAAAGGAACCGCCGTCTGCCCATTCTGCCGTCGTCGTCGAGTCTGCATCGTGACAACCGCGTCTCCTGTCGCCTTCCAGCACGCTCCCGCCCCCTCTTCCTCCGCCAAATGGGCAGACTCACCTACGGCGAGCTCGAAAGAGCCAGAATGCTCGACACAATGGATACTGACTACTACGTCAAGGCCATCCGCAAGAAGATGGAGAGCGACCTCTCCAAGAAGAAGCACCTCACGAGCCGAGCCCGCCACTCGCGCAAGGCCCCGCCCGGCACCGTCCTCGCCTTGAAGCCGAGCCAGGCCCTGCAGATCAAGCCCGCCACCACCGTCGCCGAGGCCGCCCAGCTCATGGCTGCGAAGCGCGAGGACTGCGTGCTCGTCACCGACGACGACGACCGCATCGCCGGCATCTTCACCGCCAAGGACCTGGCCTTCCGCGTCGTCGGCGCCGGCCAGAAGCCGAACCACATCACCATCGCCGAGATCATGACCAAGAACCCCCTCTGCGCCCGCACCGACACGAGCGCCACCGACGCCCTCGACCTCATGGTCCGCAAGGGCTTCCGCCACTTGCCCGTCATGGACGAGAACCAGGACATTTCGGGTATTCTGGATATCACAAAGTGCTTCTACGACGCCATGGAGAAGCTCGAGCGCGCCTACTCGTCCTCGAGACGCCTGTACGACGCCCTCGAGGGTGTCCAGTCCGAGCTCGGCACGAGCCAGCCCCAGCAGATCATCCAGTACGTCGAGGCTCTGCGCTCCAAGATGTCGGGCCCCACTCTGGAGTCCGTCCTCGACGGCCGGCCCCCGACGACGGTCAGCGTGAGGACTTCGGTCAAGGAGGCGGCGCAGATGATGAAGGAGAACCGTACGACCGCCGTCCTGGTGCAGGACCAGGGTGCCATCACTGGCATCTTCACCAGCAAGGACGTCGTCCTCCGTGTCATTGCCCCTGGTCTGGACCCCGCGACGTGCAGCGTCGTCCGCGTCATGACGCCTCACCCCGACTTTGCCCCCATGGACATGAGTATCCAAGCTGCTCTGCGCAAGATGCACGGTACGTGTTGCCCTGGACCAGCACCGAGAAACGCCAGCTAACATGTCTCACAGATGGTCACTACCTCAACCTCCCCGTCATGAACGATGGCGGCGAGATCGTCGGCATGGTCGACGTCCTCAAGCTCACCTACGCCACCCTCGAGCAGATCAACACCATGTCCACCTCGGACAGCGAAGGCCCTGCGTGGAACAAGTTCTGGCTCTCGCTGGACGACGGCACCGAATCAATGATGTCTGGTGAGGGCAGCCACACCCACCACACAAATCTTGGCTCCCGCATCATGTCCCCCGACATCAACCGCGAGCGCATCGGCGACAGCGTTGCCCCCGGCGACTCTGCCTCCCATGTCGGCCTCGAGTCGCCGCCGCGCTCCGCCGTCACCGGCAACAGCCCGGCCCAGCAATCCCCCGCCGAACTGCCGTTCCCCTTCAAATTCAAGGCCCCATCCGGACGCGTGCACCGCTTGCAGGTTATCGCCTCCCAGGGTATCGCGGCCATGGTCGCCAACGTGCTTGCCAAGCTCGGGAGCGAGGTGGATGCTATTGGTGGCGCGCCCACGGTCGAGGAAGGAAAGATCTCGGGTGGTTTTGCGCTCAGCTACCTCGACGACGAGGGCGACTCCGTCTCGATCACGACGGACAACGATCTCCTCGAGTCCATCCTGCTTGCCCGCCAAGGCCGCAGAGAAAAGGTCGACCTCTTTGTTCACGACCCCGAGAAGCCCCCGTCTCGGCTGCTCCCCGACCATCGAGCCGGTCGCCCTTCCCACTCCCCCTATTTCCGCCACCCCCGACCTGCGCCGGAGACGAGCCTACGATGACGAGGATGACGAGGCGGAGGATGAGGACGACGACGACGTGTCCCACGTCCGTCGGTCGCGCCGCGCGAAGCACGCGCCCGAGCCGGACCAGGTCATCGCCGGCGTCCCCAACGAGCTGCTGCTTCCCGGTGCCATTGTGACGTTAGCGGTTGTCATTGTCGGTGTCTTCACCATCTCGCGATTGACCAGTAGGTAAGGGATCTCTAGAGACCGAGGGACGCTGGAAGGGGAGGATCTCAATTACGACTTTACGAGAGTCCTTGGCGCAGCATTGTAGATATGTATCGAGTATTGTTGTCTTTGTTAGACTGAGCACCCCGACGTTAATTAATCCACCGCACATCATTGCTCTTCATGGCGTCTTCCCATTCGATTTTACTAGTGCAGCAAGACTATGAGACATTTTGACACTTGTGAAATTCAATACATGCATGCAGAAGCCGTCTCGTTTCCATTGTAAGTGATGCTGGTGAGGTTTGGCTTACCTAATCGGCCGAGCAGGGGGACGGACGGGCAGCGGCGGATACTTCCGTCCAGCTCCCCCCGAAAGCTCCAAAAATTGTTCCCGACGACCTGCAGCGCAACCACCCACCCGCATCACGCCGCAGCCGACAAGAAATGATTGTCAGAAGCATAGTCAGCCGGCATGGTATGTTTCTTCATGGTCCTCGATCAATTGACACCATGCTGACTGCCCTTCCCCGTGCAGGCCGCCGAGCCCTCGTGGCGCCAGCCGCCCGATCATGCCACCGCGCCATCACCACGTCCTCCCTCGTCGGCGTGACCCCCGAACAGCTCGAAAGCTTCAACGAGGCCGCGGCCCTCAGCCAGATCCCCGAGGACCCGCGGGAGGCGCGCCAGCGCCAGGCCCAGGAGAACAAGGCCGTCCGCAAGGCGTATGACGGGTTCCGCCGCGTGCAGAAGGCGACGGCGCACATCGGCTCCGTCGTCGAGCGCGCGTACGTGCCGTCGACGCTCGTCAACAACCCGCCCGCGCCCAAGGACATCACGCTCGAGCTGCTGATGGCCTCGCAGACGCACATGGGCCACCACACGTCCCTGTGGAACCCGGCGAACGCGCGGTACATTTACGGCGTCAGGCAGGGGATCCACATCATTTCCCTGGAGACGACGGCCGCGCACCTGCGTCGCGCCGCGAGGGTCGTGGAGGAGGTGGCGTACCGTGGCGGCCTGATCCTCTTCGTCGGCACGAGGAAGGGGCAGATGGAGATCGTCACCAAGGCGGCCAAGCTCGCGGGCGGGTGCCACCTGTTCACCAAGTGGACGCCGGGCAACATCACGAACCGGGACATGATCAACCGCGGCAAGGAGGTCAAGGTCGTCGACGAGAAGGACTCGACGCTGGACGGGTTCGAGAGGCTGGAGCGGACGGGCCGCCCGCTGGTGCCGGACCTGGTGGTGTGCCTGAACCCGCGGGAGAACTACACCATGCTGTACGAGTGCGGCCTGACCAACGTGCCGACGATTGGCATCATCGACACGGACGCGAACCCGGACTGGGTCACGTACACCATCCCGGCCAACGACGACAGGTACGTTTGATGCTCGCTGGATTGACACTCATGCTAGGGCCCGCATGGCTGACTGACTTTGCCCATCACAGCTACCGATCCGTCGCTGTCATCGGAGGCGTTCTCGGGCGCGCCGGCGAGCAGGGCCAGAAGCGGCGCCTCGCGGACGCGGAGAGTGGCGTGGTCGCGTGGCAGACGCCCGCCGAGACGGGGCGATACATGAAGAACGAGATCAAGCGGTACGAGCAAGAGATCAAGCGATGGGAGCGCGACAACGCGGACGAGGCGGACAAGGGTGGCAGCGGCGAGCAGCAGCTGTTGGAGATGTTGCAGGTGGAGCGGACCAAGGCTGTTGACGGAGAGCTTGACTAGAGGGACAGGGAGGAAGGCGGATGGTGTGGGTGTGTGTGTGTAGTCTTGGGGTGATGGAGGGGAAGGGTTTCGTCTTCGTCCCGGGAAAAAGGCACATCTGAAAAAAAATTGGGAGACGGGATGAGAGGCAACCCTCTTTGTACTAGATACACCGTTGTATGAACATGTACCAGTATTTATAGAATTTGCACCTTGCTGTCTGCGGGTGTTTGTCGCTACATCAGGGGAGTTCTTGCGTGAGACGATGGCTTTTGGCTGTGTATGCCCACGAGCGTTCAGCGTCCCAGAGGCATCCAATCCCGTCGGACTTTAACCTTGGAGAGAGTACAACAGCATCGGCTCTACCAGTACAATGGCAAACGCGGAAGACTCGAGACAGGCGATGCGGAACGAAGACACGCAGGTTGTGCTTAGGCTTGCCCATGGCGGTATAGTCAAGCGCCCGACCTGAGAAGACCCAATGGAATCCAATGCGCGCCGTTCGTTGCCCAACCGGCGCACACCATGGCAGCATCTCCAAGCAGAGCTCGGAAGCGCAGTATCGGAATGTCGGCGTTTGCGGTTTCGGTGCGTCGATTACTCAAGGTAGTCAGTCACCCAGAAGGACATCTCAGTCGGCCCCTCCACCCAGCGCCGTGGCTGCTCGTATGCAGGGAGCTCTTCCAACCGGAAGGACATGTACACGGTTCCTCGCCTGGTTCCAGCAGGGTTCAATGGGGTTGAGGTATGGCCGTTAAAGTGGTTGACGAATTGGCTAGACACCCACGATCCGAGTTCTCGATGGCGGAGCTACGAAATTGACGCGGGTTGCTGTTGTACACAAGGATGAGTATGGTACGGTGTTCGAGTGGGCACAGGCGAATCCAAGCATTGCTGAATGGGATTACATATTGCTCGTACGTCGATGCTAACGACAGCGCCTCGGTTCTCATCCCGACACTATTCCCGGCCTTTCGTGCTGCCACAAGTGCACGCCGGAATACGTAGGCCCGCTTACATTAATGATTCGGCTCTTCACTGCGCGCCTTATGATGGACTGCCTCTGGTGGTGTCTTCCCGCCGGCTACGTCTCGTTTGTGGTGCGTGTATGTTATCTTACTCGGGTCGTTGGTGTCCAAGTGGGGTACCCTAGACTCAACGTCAGCCGCTGCTGGTGAGTATATCCAGACATAGGGGGTCTCTTCTGGGTTACGCTGGGTCGTGTCGCGTCGAGTGCTAGTGAGTGAGCGTTCCTACTAGCCCTGCGGAATAACACCCATCGAGTCGAGGCGTCTCAACTGCTGTCTGGTTGCAGTAGGGTGTGAAATCATGAGACAACCGGGTCACTTGCAGCATGTTCTTCTGGTGAGGCCCAGTGACGCCCAGTGACGCCCAGCGTCACTGAATAAGATACGACATGGTGAGAGGAAGGTGACTCGCGGCCTTGGTCAAGAGAAGTGACTTACTTGACTACGTGCTTCTCTTGGTCCTTGTCGAGTCTTCGTGGGCGTCCGGAGCGTGGCTTGATGGCAGCCGAGTCAGCTCGCACAGCATAGCGTACTTGGTTGATAGTGTAGCCGGTCTTCGTCGCAATGGCCTTTTGAGGCATGTGCGCATCAAAGTACAGGGTGCGGATGCGTATACGGTCAGTCTCTGTGAGGTGCTTCGTATGGACGTCTTTTGGGCGGTATTCCATTGCGGCAACAGTGGCAACAGTGGCAACAGTAGAAGTCTGAGGAAATCCGTCAGAGGTGGAAAGCCAAAGGTGATGAGGGGATGGGGAGAGTGATGGTTGGCCAAGAAGCTTCTAGTCGATGCTACTTATGCTCTCATGCCTCATGGCCCACCCGCCTGAAGGTTACCTGGAGCGGCGATCCTCCCAACACTGAAGAAACGTGTTGGAGCTTATCCTCTAGGTGGACGGATATCGTACCTTTTCAGCAGTGCCCACTCGGGGTTATCTTGAGAAGCAAGAATGGTGCTGGTGGGAGATAATAAGGTTGTCGTCTGAGCTCATTGTCCGCTTCCTCACGAGCCACAATAAGGCTTGTTGTGAGAATGCGATGGCTGTGGCTCAACATGCTTAGCTAACCACCAGCCTCCGCTAACCCATGTTGAAAACTTCGCACCTGCGCATTTCCCCTCCCTCCCGAGGTCTAGAAACCATCACCAACGAACATTTCAGCACGGCACAAGCAACAGCACAGCACCAGCAAGCTCAGTTCCGGTTTCCCACACCACCCCGCCAAGGTCAGGCATTCGTGCATGGTGTAGCTGTGGTGCCATCGCAAAGCTAAACGCAGGGCGGTGCCTGTTCCGATCGTATCCAAGTGCAGCGCAAGCCACCAACACGCGCTTTCAATTCGCAATTTGACATCCAACATCGGCATTTTGGCCGAGCAGGAGTTGCCTCTCTCTCTCTCTTTAGCCAGTCAGGGGGAGACCTTGGCCGACAGACCAGACTCGGTAGGCTTACTTGCAGCCTTTTCTTACAAATCAAGACCTGCACACTCCTCTTCTCCGTCCCCAAATATCAGATACCAACAAGAGGTTGGAGACAGAAGGAGACTGTGCGTGCGCGCAAATGCTATGCGCTCCTCGCCGACTGC
The DNA here is from genome assembly GCA_022836555.1 of Colletotrichum tofieldiae. Classification (NCBI taxonomy): domain Eukaryota; kingdom Fungi; phylum Ascomycota; class Sordariomycetes; order Glomerellales; family Glomerellaceae; genus Colletotrichum; species Colletotrichum tofieldiae. The sequence continues at coordinate 5,187,333 of BQXV01000002.1, forward strand.
TGCTCTGTTTTTGTTTTTTCATGGGGTTTTTCTTGCTGTACCATGTGAAATGTTGACTAACTCTTTGATTTGATACCAAGCTGGTTGAGCCAGACTCGGCGCAAACGGCAACAGCAGCTACCCCTCTTCGTCTCACGCGGCGCTTGAACGCACGGAGGCCCCTGCGGTGCCGATCCGCCGCCGAGTCAGCATAAGATGCCGGCCATGCTGGATGATCCAGCAAACCCCACCATTTACCGTGTCTCCGGAGCCCCGCCGTACCCGGATCCGAGCAAGCCCGAGCTGCCGGTCGACATCGTCCCGCGTCAAGTGACACTCCGGGACCGCCAAACGATCGCAACCATTATCCCATTTGCGTCGCAACATGAGGTGCCTCAATCGCTCGTGCGCTACCTCAGCCACCAACTCAATAAGGAAATTGAGGGCGGCGACACGTACCCGATGATGGACCCCATGCCGGCCGACAAGTTCGGCGCCTACTGGTTCCAGAACTTCGGCGCCATCATGCTGCTCGGCAACATCGAGCACGCCGACCTCACCGACGACATGGACTGGTCCCGGGAGTGTCTGGGCAGCTTCTACATCAAGCCCAACTACCCCGGCCGCAGCAGCCACGTGTGCAACGCAGGCTTCCTGGTCACCGACGCCTCGCGCAACCGTGGCGTGGGCCGGCTGATGGGCGAGTGCTACATTGACTGGGCGCCCAAGCTGGGCTACACCTACTCCGTGTTCAACCTCGTCTACGAGACGAACGTTGCCTCGTGCAAGATTTGGGACGCGTTGGGCTTCAAGCGCATCGGCCGCGTCAAGGGCTGCGGCAACCTCAAGTCGCACCCGGGCCAGCTCATCGACGCCATTATCTACGGGCGCGACCTCGTACCCGGCGAATCCGAGGAACTCGTGAGTGAAGAGCGTTTCGACAAGATCAAGTTCTACCTCAAATACGGCAAGTATCCGGCCGGGGCTGACCGCGCCGAGAAAAGCAGGCTCCGGAGCGCCGCCACCCACTATAAGCTGCTTGACGGCGACCGCCTGATGCTCAAGGACAAGGAGGTCGTCCCCGACCCGCGCCGCCAGTACGAGATCGCCCGCGAGGTCCACGTCGCCCAACACGGCGGCATCAACAAGACGACGGCCACCATTGCCGAGAAGTACCACTGGAGTCGCATCAAGGAGACGGTGAGCGACGTCATCAGGAACTGCGCCGAGTGCAAGGAGCTCGGCAAGATGCCTGCCCCCGGGGGTAACGGGGGCGCGAGGGGGAGGGTGGCGGCGGCGGCGGCTGCCGCGGCTGCAGCCGCCGGTTCCTCTCCGGCCAACACGTCTACTTCCATCTCAAATAATTCACTCTCGAATCCTTCGTTTACGAATACTTCCGCATCAACGCCGCCCCCCTCAGTCGCCGACGTCAATACCGCAAACCGCGTTCTCGCCCTGCAGCATCACCACCTGCCCCCCTATCCCCGCCACGCTCATCACCATACGCTGAAGTCGCATCCATCCCACCGTCACACACCCTCCGCGACCCCTCTGCTTCCCCTCTACCTCGTCATCCGCACCACAACCCCATGTTGCAAGACGAATCCTTCCAGCCCATCGACCCGCAAATAATCGGCCCGCCGCCGACGTCCCACGATGATCCGTACAACCACTACCACCCGCACCATACGGATTTCCAGGCGCTGCTCAACGCAACGGAGGCAGAGGAGACGGCAGAGGAGGCGGCGGCTGTGGATAGGGACTTGGACATGTTGATTGAGCAAGGGGACGACGACGAGGAAGAGGACGGGGATGAACCGATGGGAGAGAAGGAAGGGAGGGATAAGGACGTATACTCTATAGGGTTCATCAACGGGTGAGCGGGCCGTTTGCTGGCGTGCGGTTGTCGGCGTTTTGGGCTAGGTTAGGGCGGCAGTTTTTTTCTTGTCATTTTCCTTTGCTACACTTCTGTACGCCAAAGGCAGGGTGTATTTAGCATGATAAACAATACATACCAAATAGAACTTCCTTGAGCTACGACTGCACCCTTTGCGCTCGCCCGTGTCCCCAGAATCGCTTGCCAGTAACCCCTCCTCCCTCCCCCAACCAGTGGTGATTTGCAAATTTCTTTGACTGAGCAAGCGCAGAAAAGAGAGACTTCTACCATCTCTCTCTACCTGACCTGATACGGCAGCGGCCTAATAGTTGCCTTTGGAGCATTCTGGATGGGCTGAATGTGGCTGCAAAGCCAAAGATGATTTGCCTTGAGGGGCACAATAGTCGAGCGACACTTTGGCTACAACGACAGATTCATGTATCGATATGGGAGGACGGGCAAAATGGCTCCGACTGGGAGAGGAGACGTGAAGGGTGAAAGTGGTCATGAAGCATCTTCTTTCGACAACATGTCGTCCAGCGGGAGGGGTCCGGTGGGATATAAGCGATGGCTCCTTGCTGGGAAAGACTTTCCGGTGGGATGGGGAAAAGCCACGTTCTGATTTAAAGCTGATGTCGGTGTTCGCCGTTAAAGTTCAGTTCTTGGAGTTGCTCCTCCTTGTAAGTTAGCTTTCAGACTTTCCCCCACAGCCGGCCTTTATCACGACGTAGTTCCTTGGTCGAAGCTCGACTCTAATCAAAATCAGCTTCCTGGACCTAGCATCCTTTTGTGACGTGCCTCCCACCGGCCGTGCGATGCAACACAAGTCTCATGACTCCTTCCGTCTGTAGCAGATTTAAACTGTTGTCCAACTCCACACAAGCTCACCGCAGTGCTCTGTTGCTGCATTCTGTATTGGGGGAAGTCGGCCTGTCTCAGAACTTGAAGCCAAGCCTATTGAAGAGTTGGCGGTTATGATAACATACTCCCGGTTGCTTTTCTTGATGTCTCGGCTGCTAACACGGACACGCACCACTCTCCAGGGTTTTTGAATGACTACCTGGTCTGAAACCGCCACAGAGCGATCTGGACTGGTGCTTAGGTCTGAATAGCTATTCACTGCCCGGGGATCTTGTCTATTTGATCTCGATAGTGATGCGGCTTCTCTATTGAGGATTTACAGGGAGTTTAAACGGAGCTGGGCTGCAGCCAAGTGCTACGCAAGTCGAGCGCACGGTGGGTCCGCAGTAGTAGGCGAATATAGTAGTTACAAGTAGAAATGGAAACTAGTTTAACTATCTGAGGAACCAACCTCGTCAGTGGTTTTTGCGTAATACTTTGAGTCAAGGGTGTGGCCGGTCTGCGGAATATACGAATCATGGCTGTCGTCGCCAGCGGGCGACTCGTCTCATATATGGCGATACACCCCTGAGGTCCAGACTCGCCAAGCCGCGACATTGGACGGATTTCGTCACAGCGAGAAAACTCTAAATGCTTGAAACAGCTGGACGATCTTAGGCTTATGTTTGTCAGTAAGCATGTCGAGGCTGTGCATTTTTGACTCGTTGGGATCGTTAACCGGCTACACGAGAGGAGCATTCATGAAGAGCCCGGATCCCAAGTTTCCTGATGGAGAGCTTTTGAATAAAGCCGGTATGGTTTACGGCATCTTTGTTTCGATCAGCAGGTGACGGATCGGTTGGCTCCGGTCTCTGTCGGCAGGACCGATAGCGCTGTGTTTTATCGACTTCTCCATGGGGTTCGTGCTCATTCATGCACTACCTGCTTGGGGGGCGTCACACACGCTCATCTTCAGGACAAGCCGTCTGTCACTGCCGGTTGGTTTTGCATCTGGCATGTTCGACAGGTTGGCGAGCATTACCCTGCCAAAACATCAGAACCGGCAGCCTTGTCAGCTTCGGCTTCGCACTCTCAGTCCGTTCCGTCTTACCGGTGTTCTGGGCTTCGTCTCAACTTCATCCCATAGGACGCCCAGTTTAATGTAAAAATAGCCTTTTCCCATCTCATCCCGGACCCGATTGGATGACTTCTGACAAGCAGACCCAACTTCGAAACCCCATCTGTCTCCCTGCAACCTACCTTCTAGAATCCTCCCCGGGGATCACGTAGACTCTGAAATCAGCAACTGTCTGGTAGAGGATCGACGTACTTGTGTGGCTGTTCACTCCAAAGTCTACTCCTGCAAGGCAGGGTAGACAGTTGCGACGAACTTCGGGCCTGCATGAGGCAGGCGTGACCCTGCGGGCTTTCTGCCGCAGCTTGATACAACGAGCTCAAACTGGTACGCGTATGTCTTGGCTGCCCATCTGACGAAGTACCCTACGGATGCCGCCCGCAGCGGCGGGTCATCGGGGTGGATTGAGTGCAATTTGATGCGGTGGGGTATACCACAGCCTCGATACATCGAGACCGGCGCTGCTTCCCTGGGCACAATTCGAGTCATGAGGGATCAAAGTGACCTCTATATAATATAGTCTTGGAGACCTTATAAGATGTCTGGAAGGGATTCTTGTCAGACTCTTCGAAGGCATCATAATACAACAAGCGCAAACCCCCTATCTTTACCAACACATTCGTTCCAGATTCGACACAACGTAACACACCGCGCAAACCGAAACTCACTACTACTAAATATATACCATCGCACAACTTGTTCACAATGAAGCTCACTCTGACCACCCTCGTTGCCATTATCGGCGCTGCGTCTGCCATTAGTGTCGACGCAGGTCTTGTGAAGAGACAGTGCATTGCCAACGGAGGTTAGTTGTCATCCCAGAACATAAGCCAGCTCGAACCAGTGAACTTTGTTGACGACCTTGACTTAAGGGCTCTGCTTCACCAGTATTGCCGATACTACCAAGCCGTGCTGCGGTGGCCTTATCTGCAAGAACAAGCCCCAGCCCAACACCAATATCTGCGAGCCCGAGGAGAGCCCCAAGGTCGGAGTCTCGAAAAGGGAGGTGGTTGAGAAGTCCGACATTCCGCCCGCACCGCAGGCTCAGGCCATGCCTCGAGCCATGCCTCGCGTCCCCCGCGACGAGCCGATTTGGGGATAAGTGGATTGATGGAAGAAGTCTAGAATATGGAGTTCGGGGGAGATTGCGGCCTTGAGGGTCAGCACATTACGATTCTTTTTTCAGTAGCCGGGTTACTTGGAAGATATATATATGATACCGTCTTTGCTAGCGTATAGAATACCAATTTTCATTTCAAGAACGCACCTATTACCTCGTTCCAAGCATGTAGAGGGTAAGCAGGTCCTGTATGCGCCGTTTCACTTACCCGATATTCGGCAAAGAAGCATCGAGATTCGGGGAAAATACACTGATGTAGGTGGGTGACGTCCCACAATATCCCGTCGGGTAACCACACGCAATTACAATGTCGTCGTTGATCTGTGTCCAGTTTATTAGAACTCCAGTTCAAAGTAGCAGAGAAATAAAGACCGTAGAACGACGAGCTTGAATAGCTCAACCAGCTTGCTTTGCCCATCTGTCTACTTGGCCGTTTACGACCTCTTCTATGGAAAAATTGGGAAACAAGGAGTAGAAGCTATGCGTTTGAAGCTTTTCGAAGAAGTTTTGCAGATTAAGCTTCTGGCTGGCTGGGTACTTCACTGTCTGTCTGTAATTTCAACACCCATACTTCTGCAAGTACTATCACGTGTGTATTGTTAACCAACCAGAGTTGTTCCCTACTCCGAATGTTGCACACCACAGATTCCGTAATGCACACCAAAATATACTCGGCTATTGGGTTACACTCATATCTTTCTGAGCGAGCAATTAGCCGCATAAGCACACCAGACCCCAGCTGTATTGCGGCATTCCCAAAACCTAGCTTGGCAAAGAATAACCTTCAACAGGTCGTTCTTTGTTGATTGGCTAGCTACGTTTCAGGAGAACTTGCCGTCATATCTTCAAAGATAGAGAAACATCTCCTTGGAATGTGTCGCATATCCAATTCAAACCAACCTCACAGCAATCTATACCTGACACGGCACCTTCAACAACAAATAGTTACATCACAGCCACGTTCCCTTGTAGCAGCTCTATCTATGCGTGTAGACTGGTAGGGTATTTCTCGCTTGCTTTCTAGATAAATCTCGTATTCACATTAGTTACCGTGTCTATCCTGCGGTGGTCTTTTGACCGTTCAAGGCTCGCTGTTCTGTCTCCGATCACCGCGGCAAGGCGTCAGCCCTTCTCCCGGCTACCCGGAAGCTCGTATACTATTGGTTGTGTTTGGATGTTATCGCCGTACAACTCATATTTTCGTCCATCAACTGGGTGTCCTGGTAACTCAAAATTCCGACCTTCCAACGAAGCTGGCTGAAAGTGTTGGACAGAGGTCGCCTCTAGCTCTCCTGATGATCTGGATGCCTTTGTCTTTCTCTTCCGCCTCCATAGCAGGAATATTCCGCCGCACAACATCAACACACCTAGCACGACGCCAACAGACACACCCACCGTCAACCCGAGAGGCGTTCCGGAAGACTCGTTGCCAGCCCCTCGAGTCACTTCGGTATTTGTTGAAGCCGGCTGTGTAATAGTTTGCGTGGCTGGAGTGATGGTAAAGCCGGGGCTGCTGACACTGGTCGAGCTCGCGGGAAAATTGTACCCGTTGACAGGAACGGCCCAGAGAGTCAAGGCCTCTGATGACACCACAGTCGAAGCAGGCTTGTGCGTCAAGGAGTTACTCAAAACTGTCAATGACTCGTAGGAAAGCGTCTGGCCTGGCGTTGCCGTCGATAGACACTGAGAAGGGAATACTGGCTTGGTTGGCTGGGCGACATTGAATGTGTAGTCTCTATCCCAACGTGTTAGCAAAAAGCCCAAAGCACAATCAATTGAAAAGCGGCGACATACGAAGGGCAGCAATACACGTGCTGTACGCCGCCAGCCTCGAGCAGCGTCTGCGCAGCCGTGTACAGTTCCGGGCACGCGAACGTTGGGCCCAACGCAACGCTCGTCGGCTGATCCTCTGTCTGGAACCACCACGACGTCATCTGTGGCGGGAAACAGGCAGCAGCATCGTCGTCGATATTCATCCCGTAGTAAGGATCCCAAGCCAGTATGGTACCCGCGTCCAGCTGACGATATGTTTGTGAAGCGCAGGCTCGGCTCTGCGGCCATGGTGTCGGTAGTGGAGAATACACTGTCGGTCGGCCGTTGGCCGTTATCACGGTTGGAGAGTTTGCCATCACGGTTCAAGGATCATGGTAGAAGAAAGGAAGGGGAAAAACTGGAAGGGAGAACTTGTCGTCCAGAAGACGGCGGAGCGGCAAGAAAAGAGACACGGCGTGCTGCAATGCTACGCCACCTGTTGGGGGCAGACACACGCCATTACGGCGCAGCAGGAGGGCGCTTCATCTTTGATTCACAATCATTTCAGTTGGTTGTTGGAACCATCGATGGTGTCCAGAAAGGGAAGTGATCCCACCTCCAGTCCAGAAAGAGCTTCGCTTAGGCAAGGGCCCGACATGGCGATGCAAGTACCAGGGCCATCAGGCCTATAGCAAGTAGGCTAGATGGTCCTGTTGGTTCCAGGTTGTAGAGCGACCTATGAGAGTCGACCTTGGCGCCTAAACGAAGTTGCTCAGGTCAGGCCGTAACAGGGCAAGCACACCACTTCATAGTGACAATAACCAGGGAAGAAACAGACCAACTAACCAGATTGGCGCTCAGCGTTTCCTCCGGCGCTTGCAGAATTCTTCATGACTCGTTCGGCTTTTTCCGTGGATGGCCAGACCGCTGCTGTCTTTACTCGCATTTTCCCCGTGTGCTGTTGACGATAGCCCAACAACGAATGCGACTCGTCGACAACGGCTTAGCTCATTGCTGTTATCGATCAAACAGACGAAGAAAAAATCCCAAAGACACAACCACAACCATCTTAGGATTCGGAAACTATTGTTCGTGATGGGGAAAAATCCCCTTCTTCAAAGCCAGACCCCATATTCAAGTGTCTACAAGGCCCGACGATCGGGCGGATGCACGCTCTTGATTTTCGTTGTCTTCTGCGTTCTGGTTTTCTCGTTCTTCAGAAACTCAAGAGTATACCCACATGTCCGTGAGATCTTGGTCTCCCAGCCTCTGAACTGAGTGGTCGATAAGAGCTCAGTGGGAAACTTGCTAACGCCGAACCCGGGACAGCATGATACTCATCCGAGTGAGCCGAGCCAGCGCCCGGTCGGACAGCAGCCGGAGCAAGCAGACAACCATCGCGAACTCCCATCTGTAGAAGAAATCGACGCCCCTGGAGACCGGTTCTACGCATCAGACGTTCTCTCAGAGTTAGGGAAGCAGGCGCCCGATGATTCTCGACCGGAGAATACACAGCCTCCACAGCAACACGGCGATGTATCCAGAGATGCTGACTTCTATGCATCTGATGCCTTATGGAAGGCGGAGAAGGAGGCAAAGCTCAAAGGGTCTGGGAAGAACAGTTGACAGCTTTGTCAATCAAGATGCAACTGGGATGTTCACTGATAACCCCAGTTGCAACTTCTTCCACTGGGCTTTGATTTATGCTTACTATATCGGGACTTGTCCGGAATAGTATAAGCTGCACAATCGAGACCTCCATGAAAACTGGGAAGGCCTGGTCGTAGTCACGACCGTATATGGTAGAAGCCTGAACCCAAAATGTAAGGTTACTTGTGCCTTTCATCATGTCAAATAATTCAGAGAAGAGACAACAATGCGAAATTGCTGAATACCGAAACTAGGCAATATCTGTCCAAACTAGGTATGGGATGGTCAGAACTTGCAGACTGAAGGATGACTTGCGTTCCTTTGGTAAGCCATGTGGCTTGGCGCACGTAAAGATATCTCAACGTTCAATGACGTTAACAACATGAAGCTTTGTATTGATCAACTTCTTGTTGTATAGTAACCGAAAAGGTTGTTGGATATCTGGTCACATAGAAATTAGGCCCAAAGGCAGTCAATGGATGACGCTTCATCCATTGAGCATCAAATAACGGTTAACCTCCAAATCAAGGTTGTTGGAGGCTTCACCACTTTGTAGGACGCCTTCCGAAACATGACGGCATACGTGTAGCAACTTGGAAGTCTAGATGGAAATCAGCGTACCATGGGAGCGACAGAAAAGCCATAGTCTAGTTTCAGGGTAAGACTAAGAAGGGATCTTGGAACTTCAATGCGCACTGGTCAATCAGGTACGAAGACGGGGATTCACTTTGCGCCCCCCCAGACCCCAAGCCGTCATCCCAAGGTTCTAAGATGCAGCATTGGAAGCCCGGCACTTGGGACAGCACCCGAGACTCTTAAGGCCAACTCGGCACCAAGATTTGTCGCGGGAGGTATGTCATTCTCTTCCCAGCGAACAAGAAACCGAGACCCAGAAAAGTAACATGAAGTACCGACCAGATGCCCACATGTCGACCCCACCGCTAGCAGCCCCGCCTGTCATTTCTACCGCAACCCCCGAGGTCGGCACAAGTCGCAGCCTCACCCACGCGAGCCTCGAGCAATCGAAGTGCGGTAGGGCTCGGATGGGATTTCGTCGATGCCATGAATCAGCTGCCGGCCATCTGCTCGACGACCATCAGGCCCTCCACAGTACCCAGCGAACGCTTGGCTTGGGCAGCAAATGGCGTCAGGCCAAGAGAAGGGTGGACGAGCGTCATCAGGGTCCTTCCCTCCCCAGCTCCCATCCTCCTTTCGCGTTTGTTTCCCCGTCTCCCGACGTACCGCTCGCTGACCTAGGTACTCATGTGACGGGAGCGCAACCGCCAAAATGCGATGTGGCCCAAGATGGCACCAAAAAGCCGCGAACCCTCAGCGTGTCGGGGATGATCGTCTACTACGAATGATACTACCGGTAGTCTTTTGCTAGTACGGCTTAGCGGTTGGGTTATCGAGTTGGTTGGCCGGTTGGTCAGTCAACCGCATCTCGCAGCACGCACACATACATACATACACGCGAGAAGCAACGAACAAACACAAGAAAAAAAAATCGCCATGATCGTCAGGGGCCTAAACATGACACGCCTAGTCCCCATTTTACGTTCCCCAGCACACCCACACCAAAAGCCACTGGGACTCGAGAAAGCCGCCGAAAGCCCAACAGCCGACCGACCGTCCAATCCCACACTCCGCCTCGAACCCCTCCCCGATCTCCACGTGCTGGGAGGCCCTTTGCGAGGAGAGGGGAGCGGGAGGCAAAAGCCCGCAAACAAGGCAGACTCTGCGTCTGCCAAGGTTAATTCTGGGCGTCTTTACGAAGGCTACCAGGAGGTTGGGCGTTTCCGTACCAATCACGGACACGCGAGGGGAGGAGGCCCAGAGAAATAGTGAGGAAGGGCGGAAAGGCTCAGCCCGTCGTGACACGTCAGGTGACCTCACACTTCCCCGGAGAAGCAGGATGTTGGTTGTGCAGGAGACGAAGGGGCTTCGGGGCTCGGGGGTCGGAGGCGGCGCTCGGGGGACGGCGCAAAACACGGCTGTCGGGGTGTCTACGGCAAGGTCACGGTCGTCTGTCATCATTGCAAGTGCAGAGCATGCGATCCGAGAACCGTGATGCTATGAGGTCATTGAAGGCTCGATTACTACGCCCATTCCTTGCAGTACATCGAACACGCTATCAGAAAAATCCAACACCGCGTCCTCCAGCATTTCACTGCCTCGGAGCGGGGTCAAAACGCGCCAAAGCTTGCCCAATACTCCCATAATAAGGTGTTGCCCTCGCGCGGGCGTCACGGGCTCCCCAAAGGGCGAGCTATGTTATCCAAGAGTACTATTTCGAATAATTGCCCATTTGTAAAATCCCCCGGGGAGGCCTCGCGTGCCACATAATATGAGGGACCATGTACTATACACACAAGATGGGGAGGGCGTGTACCACCATACTCCGTCGCAACTCTTTCCATCAAATGTCGTTATAAAAAAAAAGGTTATTCCCAATCGCCGCCGTTGTTTTTGTGGTAAGACAAAAATATCTCGGCCGGCCAAACCCCCCGGTGAGAGGAAATCGTAGAAGCGAAGATACCCAGCGGGGGCGGTTGGCGGGCCGGGACGTGTTGTGTTTGTAGGTGTGTTGTGGTGTGTTGTGCGTAGATGGCGATGCGATTGGGGGCGAAGGGATGTTTTACGTCTCGAGACGAATTCCCCCGTTGGTGATATCCGAAAGTTGTTCTAAATGTAGCGCAAAAGGAGTGGACGGCATAGGGGGTTTCGTGGCCGACGGCGGATTTTAGGTCCCATAGACAAAGAGAGATAAATCCAACGCAAACCCATATCGTAATTCCGAGATATGTTCCCTACACCTGAATACATATGAAATCCGACGACACTGGTCGCTTTCGGAAGACGCTCCCGAGTGAGCCAGCGTCGGGAGATTGAACACCTCTAAACGCCATCGATGCCAGAATGTTTAAAAAGTAAGGTAATAGCCAGGGGCCAAGTCGTTCGTCGTCATGACGTGAGAGTGCGGTGCTCATGCGTTGGTAACCTGGAGGATGAGATTAGCTTCAGGTCGTCCCATCATCGGTCATCTCGACTTACTCGGAGAATCTTCCGCGAGTAATCTTGGTTGTCAGCAATGCTGCCATCGCTCATGCGTCGGTGCGCCAGGGTGGGATCCATGCGGGAGTCGCTCATGGACATGCCGCTGCTGCTCGGGGGCTTGGAGCCACCAATGAAGGCGTTCACGGCAGCGTTGCGGCGGTGCTCCTCCTCGATCTCGGCGTTGCGTCTCCGGCGTACGAAGAAAAATGCACCACCGACGATGGCGGCGATGACCACGACGCCGACAACGACGCCGGCGGCGATGCCAGCGGTGTTGGTACCACCCTTTTTGGAGTCCCCGGTCTCGGTGGGCGCTGATGATGATGCAACTGGAGTCTCAATGACGGTTTCGACGGCGCCACCGGCCGATGTCGTCGTGGGCTTGCTGGCTGACGAACTGGTGGTAGCTGCGGGCGTGTCGTCGGGCACAACGAGCTTGAGACCGGTGTTGAACACCGAGTAGAACAGGCCACCATCCACACCACCGCCTATGCTCATGTCAGTACTGGTTCAACTCGGCCAAGTTTCGGACAGGCGGTAACACATACAGGCTTCCTGGGAGTAGAACGGGCAAGGAAAGTTGCACTTCGAGTCCTTGACGATGGCGTCTGATGGCGGGTAGGAGTCACCGCAGTAGCAATCTTCACCGTTTAGGGCCATGACGTTCTTCTTCTGGACGAGCTTGCATTCGTCGTTGCAAGATCCGCTGCTGATGCCCTGCTCAGGAATGTACTTTTCCCATGTTGTGGCATTTTGGTTGTAGCAGCCGTGCGAGGTGAGAGCGCTTGGTAGCGGAGACGTGCTGGGCTGCTGGACTCCCTTGGTGGCAGTTTGGGCGGAGGCGAAACCGAAGGCCATGGCGGCCAGGGCAGCTACTGAAGTCTTCATGATGGAAATGGCGTCGGGGGTGTAACGAGTGCGTGAAATAAAAGTCGAATGGAAGGCTGTCTCGAATCGGGTCTGGTAGTCGCCGATTGTGTCACGCCGTGAAGTTCCGAGTTCCGACGGATTCAAGGGGCTCGGTGCAAACTCGTGCGGTTCAGTCGGCCACCGGTATTTCCAAGCTTTCGAAATCCAAACAGCGTCCTCGAAATCCAACCCGTTCAATTACTAGGTGTCGGTCGGTCGAATGGCAGTTCGGCCAATCGGTGGTCGAGGTGATGAGCGAGCGTGTCGGACGGTTGTCGAGTCGTGCGGGAAACAAGGCGAGTCCTAATGAATGTACGGGCACAAACGGCCTCCTGGTTTCTGTCGGGTGCTGGGCTTGAACGAAGCCTCTTCTGCGATCTCCTTCGAGTTCCTCTTTTGCTGGAAAGGAAAAAAAGAGGATATCACCGAGTAAATGACATTGAAGGAGAGGGCGAATGAACAAGGGAAAGGAGGAGACCTTGGCGAGATTGAAGATGAGTAACAAGGCGATGGAAGAGGGAGAGACTTGGGGGGAGGGGAGGAAATGAACGAGTGACAGCGGGTGGAATTGGAGGGAATGGCTATTTTGTTGGAAAAGAGGGAAACGAGCACAGAGTGGGTTGAGATGAGGAGGAAAAGCGAAATTAGGAGTCCACTTTGCGGCATCCCGGGGGTCTCGGGAGGGTGTGGGCCAAGAAGCCGCACACCCCCTTTCCCTCTCTCTCTCTCTCTCTCTCTCTCTCTCCTTCTCACACTCTCACCTCACGCTCTCTCTGCCGTTCGGAACCGTGTCTCTCCTCACTCTCTCCCCTTCCCTCTCACTCCAAACCGTTTGGTCGGCATGACCAGTCCATACGAAGAGCGAACAGGCCGGATAATTAGGGCAGGCCAGATCAGGCTAGGCCAGGTCATCGAGGCAAAGACTTCCCGTCCTGCCATCCGGTGTGTGTACAACTCTCCCAACTCCAGAGCGGGCAGACACACTCAACTCGAGAAAAGGCCCGTGTCGGTCCACCACTCAGCTTCTGCGAGGAGACCGACCTCTCTCGCTGGGAAAAGCCCTGGGAAGCGTCCTCTGTACCGGGTGTACGATGTACACTACGCAGCAGCAAGCATCGGTATCAGCCAAGGGACCCCCTGGCGCCGCCCAAGGCCTTCAGACGAGCAGAGACCAGCACACCAGGCACAGACCGGGAGGAAGAAGGGAGGAAATGGGGAAGAGAGGCTTGCGAGAGCCCACTGCTCCAGGCAATTTTGGGGGCAGCTGAGCGACAACTTGACACGGCCACTGTCCAATGGCTGCGTGCCGCGCCTCGCGAGCACCCCATCCGACTGGATTCCATTGGGCGACGTGCCTCGTCCTGCTGTTCAACGTCGGCGCCGATTGGATGTCTCTGCAGTAGTGCGACCGGGGCCCATGTTCGGGGTCTTCCTGGTCGAGAATCCAGGAACCAGAATTACCGTCAGGGGCGCAGTTGACTATGTAGATCATGGGCTGTATCGGGCGCTAGCGGTACCGTGTACGGCTGGAAGGCGGTGGTGGCTGTTAGCCGCCGTGGTGCGCGGCCCCGCTTGTGCCATAACACGAGAGATCGTCCCCAGTACACGCTATCGCAAGTCTCGGCGTGATCAGATCCACTTCCCAATTAAATCCTTCACCAATGCAACACACCACCGCCAGCTTTTGCGTGTGTGATGCCGCCTGCAAAATACCGCGCGGGCCTTCATAAATTGCAAGTTGTGCACAGAGGAAAAAGGGGGCGGCGGTGAATAACTTGACACACGCGCTACATCATCGTCGATACCACCCCGAGTTGTGACTTGGACGGGCGTCTCGAGTTGTGAAGAGAAGAGAGACGCTGCCAGGCCGGGCACACTGGCTTATGAAATCATCTTCTCGAGGTGAGAAGGAGAGCCAGCTATTCTCGTTGGAGGCGGACTTCCGATCGGCCGCGGCCAACCGTCGAATCGTCCATGGAGCGAACGGTCAACGGTGACGTGACGCACACCGAATTGCTATTCACCTGGATGCTGTGCTGGGCGGAGATTCGCTGCTTCTGTCGAGTATCTGCCACGCGACCCAGCACTGCGGCAACTCCCATCGACGAGGACAACGCCCTTTTCTCCTGCGGCGTCTTTGTGTCCTTGTCGCCCGCTGTCTGATGGGGGCCCAGGACCGTGTGTTTGACGCTGATTGTCAGGGTGTCACGCGCCTGGGCATGCATACGGTAGGCATCTCGGGCCACAAGAATGCATTTGGATGAACCTGGGATGCGCGCACAAGTGTCGGTACACAAACGGAACCAGGTACCCGCTGGTTGTGCGACGGGACACGCCTGCGCACCGGCGTCCGTTGCACCTTTGCCGCTGGTGCCACGATTCCCTGACAGGATGAACCTTCGCTCGGCCGTGCCATTTGCCCTTTGGCAGCGTTTCTTTGACTTCGTCTCGTCCTGTCGCGACGAACGGGCCGGCTGAACGTGCAGGACGTCGAATGGACGACCTGTTCCTGACTCCTTCCCGCCTGACCGTTTGAACGGGCTTTTGCTTGGATCCCTACGTTGCAGTAGTTTGCAGCACATCCCATGCGGTGACTGGATGACAGTGGGCAAGTGACGGATGGTCGACGCCGTTGATTGACAGTTCCAGGCGGACAGGGCGAGGAGGGTTATAGCTGGTTTGCCGCTGTTTCTGAGCATCATCGACGGGCAGCGAAGCAAGGCCGTCAACCGTCGCCCCAAACGACGACTTGTGAAAACGAAACCAGCCCAACGCCAAGGGGGCCGCCCCAAGTCGCAGATTGAAACTTGAAACGAAGGAGTCAACGGTGGCAGACGGTCGAGGATCGAGACGAGGCCTGCCGCCCTTTTCCCCCTACTTCGGCAACACCGTTTGGGGGCGCCGTCATCACCTGCTTTTCTGTCCGGCACCAGCGTCGTCTGGAGAAGGGACCACAGAAATGCATCTCCGAACGGGGTGTGCCGTGATAGGTAAGGCAGCTTACATGTTGTCAGTACATGGTGCCAGAGTTGGACGCGGTTCCCGGGGAAAGCTGCTGTGCTGTATGCATGGCAAATGGGCCGGTCTGGCTGGCTCTGTCTGGCGATGCTCAACTGAGCGATTAGTCATATTGGCTCACGATGCCATGAGCCGTTGGATGCCTACCGTCAGAGTCACCAGTGTCCTGTGGTGCGCCATGTGTGGTGCTGCGTGCACGCGGCACGGCAGAGCAGCGAAGAATCGAAATTGGTCAGGATAACGGCACTCCTCCCCTCGCCGGCATCGTTGTCCCCCAGGGTGCAGCATGTGGACAGGATACGAGAACGGGCGGCCGGGCCAAGAGGCTTGGGGAAGGCTTGCAGAGAGGCTTGCAGCGTGCCGGTTCGTCTTCTGGAGTGTCAGGGTTGTCTGTGTGCCCGTAAACCGAGAGAGTACAGAATACTGCACACTTGACAATGCAGGTGGCTTGCATTGGGTAGAAGATTAGAGATGGGCTCCTGGCCTTGGGGTTTCCGCCCAACTGATACCATGAGCAGCACGATGGTGTGTGGTGGGTAGTGTGTCTGTCTGTCTCTGCGTGTCCGCCCAGCCTCCGTTGCCTTTCCTCCTTCCAGTACGAGAAGGAATGATCAAAAGCAGAAATACACCTGGACCGACCAACGAGACGATGGTGGGATAAAAAAAGACGCCTCAGGAAATGAGGACTCATCATTCATCACGCCAGAAAAACGTGTTCGTCCCCAGAGGCAGCCCGAAAGGGGAGGGTGGCCCGCATCCCTTCCATCAATACCAAGTCTCTCGAGACGAAATGCCAGAACAGCTGCGGCGAGTAACCAACTATTCTGCCCTCCCCAGTGGCCCCAAAGTGCGGCTTCGGGACGGTTTAGTCGCCAACTGACAGGATTCGATGATCGAACGCGCATATCCCAGTCCGCGGAAGAGAGGGGGTGGGGTTTGCACAAGAGACGCTTAATTGAGAAGCTTGTCCTTAGTTGTGCGCAAACCTGGGCATCCGATGCATGTCGTGCTTGGGATGGCCCTGGGCTGCGTTGCTTTTCCCGCTCAGGGTTGATATTGCTCCTCAGCACAGCCTCAGCAATCAATTAAGAAAAACTGCGTCATGTCGCTGTAGGCCGCTGGCGTCCTGCAGGCGAGGTGTCTGATGCCGATGATTTCTCTCTCGATGGCCCAGCGTCCGAATGCTGCGTGGCATGGGTGGCCGAGGATGGCTAAGCTGGTTCTATTTCCATCCAGCGGACGCTATTGAAGCCCAGACAGTTACCGAGAGGTTAGCGACGATCAAGGAGATGATGTTGGATGTCTTCGAAGCCACCAGCATGTTTGGCCATTTGCCCATCTTGACAGAAGGGAGAACACCTCGGGTTTCCGATGGAGAGACCAACATTGGCATGTCGAATAAAGCGACCGAGAAAGCTGCATTCCCCAAGGACATCGACCAGTCCGTTTCTTGCACCGAGTTCGCGCGCTCGACTGCTTCGCTTCGCAGGCCATGTCGGTGGTGGTGGTGGTGACTATTCATGACAGAGGCGTGTGCGCTAACAGGAGGCTCGGCTTGCCTCACCTCTTTTCAGGTAGAGGGGCCGTGAAGGCACAATCCTCGGAGGATGCGTCAGCAGAGAGCAACTGCCACAGCGCCAACGGGGAGGGGGAACACGCCATGGCGAGTTGCGGCTTCGGCGTCTCGCTTGCTGTCGTGGGTTGATTGGGGGGGGGGGGGCTCTTTACAGCTGGCGAGCTTGCTTCACGCAAAGGTCGGGTCGGCGGCCCCTGAAGAAGCAACGTCCTCCCCGGCTGTGAATTCGCCCTGCGTCTGTTCTCTTCAATCTTCACCGTCAGCAATCTCCCCTCATCTCAAACCCCTCGGAGCAAAAGAAAGGCAGTTCTCGACGGGATTCCGGCACAGCGGACTCTCGCAACCATTGCCAAGTGGCATCCTTCAGAAAAGCAGCGATGCCACCTGCATCCGGCACTGCCGCGAAGCTTTGCAGCGTTCCAACGGGTCCCAGCGGCCTTGATTAATACGAACAAACCATTGAACGGCCCGCTGCCGGCAGAAAACTCTTTGGGCGAATAAAGCCCGGCCTCGACGCAATCAGGGTCCCCGAGATGCTCTGAAAACTCCGTTGATCGGCTCCCCGAGCTGCCAATCTCGAGTCGGTTCCCGGCTCCCGGTTCCTCCTTGCTTGCGGTCTCCGACCAAGAAAGCAAACACTGCCGCCTGAGGACTCCATTCTTGACTGCGACGCCATGCGGAACTCTCACCCATTCGGCGCCTGTTGTGTCTATTCCAAGAATTCGACCCATCTTCCAAGACGCGTCGCTGCAGGGGCAATCCCCCTACGCCAGCAGCACAAACCCGCAGTTTTATGCCGTCTTCCATGTGGATGCTCTGGAGAAGGTCGAGTCATAGTCCGCGGACACCTTTCGTCCAGCTGCCCAGCTGCCCAGAGGTTTTTATGAGACATAGGCAGTGGCCCAAGACTCACCAAGCAAGGCAGCATCAGTCAACACCGCTGGCACCGGTCGTCCCATCTTCTGATAGTTCAAACCGCCACCAGCTCGGCCAGTTTCGTCATGGGGATCTGACAGGTCGCTGTTAATCCTTCCGATGGAGGAGCCCTGACCGCGGTTCTTCAGAGCCGTCGAGATAACCAGGAACCAGCAACCCCTTTTTGCACTTTTCTTCTCCCCCGTCGCCTACTCGACGAGATCGAGGCCGCCACGTCGACGCCTCCACACCAGAGCCGGCTTGGACGGTTTCGACACACCTAGCTTTCCCTTTGAAATGAAGATGGATATCTCTTCATCTACTCGACTGGCCCTGCCGCAGATCCCGTCTGTTCCCTCGCCCTAATTATGATTAGCCCATCCTCGCGCAAGGCCCGAGCCCGCCGTCCCGAAAGTGGCGGCACGAGATTACCCATTCATCTGAGGTTTCCAACAGTCTTACATCAGCACCATGCTCCAGACGCCAGTGTGAACATGAAGGGGCGACTGAACGCCAACTTCTCAGACAACACTCTCGCTTGGGGGCAATCCCGTCAACAAACTTGAGACCAGTCTCAGAGGTTTGATTGCGCAAGGCTGTCATCCTGTTTACATGTTCTAGCTTTAACACTGGTTCTGGGAAGCATCTCGAACCACACACGTCTTCCAGGAATGAGCGCCACCACATGACGGGCCTGAACATGCAAGACATGGCTTTCTTCCTGGTCGTGGTGAATTCCTCAACGTCACGGGCAAAAGTCACATCAACAAGATTCGTGACGCCTGCTCGACAAAAATAGAGATCTGAAGAACGTCGGGCTTGGAAAATGCTCAAAGACGGAAGCCGGGTTCGGATACGACTGGTAGGCATCGCCGCAGGTTCTCCACCTTGACGTCTTTGCCTGCCCCAAATTCCATCGGCAGACCGAAAAGACAGCGTGAGAGAATCAAGGACAAATGCCACAAGCCCTGAGACCCTTAGACGGCGGTTCAACGCACGATGAACCACATGGGGACGTTTAGGAACAGGTCCCCGAGAGACCAAGCTGAGCCAACCCCCACGGCTTCCTCCCCCTGCAGGTCGCAGCAACGTCCACGAGCCGGAAGGCCCGCTTGTGGCCTGGCTTGCACAACGACTGCTGTGCCGAGCGCGACGGGATCGAGCATTTCGCTACTGAGATGTGGAGAGAGTTACTGTTCTAGATCCGTCGCCGGCAGCCACCCCCTTTGCATGTGCCGACATGCGCGTCGCAACTCTCGTTGACAAAAGCCCACTGAGGAGAAGTCTGACGAACACCTGCATTGGTTTGCTCGATAGTATCCTACCAGCCGCTACAGAAATCATCCAATCTGCATGCGTTCTGCGTATGATCGCCTTCCGATTCACTCAACCGGCCCGGACGATACTGTTCTGCGTCAGTCAGATGCAGGGCGAAACCCCAGGCCGGTTGTTTACATCCCCCACAACGAACCGGGGACGCGTTTCTTGCTCACTGGCGGCTCAGCGCCAGCTCTCCCACCATAGGCCGAAAGAGTCTAGACCGTCTCTCCCACCAACATCTCAGGCACGCATGCCTTTTGCGTCATCCACTTGGGGCCTCGAATGCTCCTGATCATCTCTAAACTTCCTTCTTCGCCACGGGCTGTGGATGCCTGACGATCAAGCTGTCAAGATGTACCATGTGTAGGGCTTTGTGCCGCATTCGCTCATGTGCCGCATCGGACGACCCTCACAAATCTTGTGTCGCACTTTGAGATCTCCCTCGTGAAATGTAATTGCAATCCCGTCTGTGATGCTTGGTATTACTGAATGCGGCCACAAGGGGATCTCGACTCGCTCCCGAAGAGGGCATTGGAGGGTCGGTGGCCGCGCGTTCCTGGGACATCTGGGCCTCTCCTGAGGCGCCCAAGCCAGGGGGGGATAGTGCCTAGAAATTCCGTTAGACCCAGTGGGCGCCAAGCGCCATCGGTGCGGTTTTTCAGCTGCGAGAGTTTTGTCTGATGGCACTAAAGCTTGAATGGTTTTTTAGTTTGCCTTTCGGCTGAGCCTTATTCCCCAACGGCCCGGTTGGGTGTGGGTGCTGGCTTCGTTCGAGGCACATGGAAGTTGCCGGTTGCGGTTTGACGTGACGGGTGTCCACAGAGCAGGACTGGGTTTTGGTTATCGAGATTCGTCCTGTCCTTCAGCTGGACTAGGACGCGCTTGAGGGGTTTTCTAGAATGAGAACAAAGACGAAGATATCGATTGGTAGTCGGTCACCGTCGGTCGACAGTTATGACGCGCGCTTAAATCCGAGTGGGTTCACTACGACTAGCGAGCTCTTTGCGTCCGCGATGTTACGTTAACCTGTGTGTACTGCATAATGGAGTGAGGTCTGAGAGCAATGTATCCCAGCTCTATGGCAGAAGAAGTCATCATTAATTGTACAATTATCCAATTTTATCAACCAACCACTTACTGATTTGGTTGTCGCCTCGGTATGAATTATAGTTTTTTGTCTCAATGGACTCAATAGCTCACGGCGTACGTGCCTTCAAGTGAGATCTACGAGTTGAACTACGATATCAGAAATACACGTATGCCCTGTCCCGAAGCCACCAACTGGAGATACAGGTTGGAAAGAGTTGTTGAAATACTGAACTGATGTGAATTTTTCCATAACTTCATTATTTCTTCTAAAATGTCTCCTTCGAATTCCCCTCGAGAGTTGCTCAACAAGAAAAAGCAGAAAAAATGTAAATCCCTACTGTATGATCAAACCCCCATTTAAATTGAATAACAATGAATATTCCTGATGTCAACCTGTACAATGGTGAAATTTGTGTTCCACTCGTCTGAGAAATGTCAGTCGCGGGCTGGCTTTCAACACTGTATAAAGCAACATTGATTATTCGTATCAGCATCCGGCAGCCAACTTTGAGGAAACGGGCGCCGCGCTCAACATGGTAGCAAATAAATCACAGGGTCGTACACCTTCAGCAGCTCTCATGTATCACACTTCGCCACCTTCGAAAGCCGCTCGTGGAGCTTCCACATCGACTTAAATCGTCAGGCGCAGCCGAAACTCTCCGGGGAACTTGCCGATGACACCCACGCCATCTACAGAATCCTTAACCAGAGTCTCGCTGAAGAGTATCGAGACCTAGAGCTGCTCCGACTCTGCCGAGGCGATCCGCCAGCCATCGTTGCCGAGACCCAAGTTCACCCGAAGCTGGGACGAAAGGGACTGCCCAAGCCCTCGGTTTCCTTCCGTGTGGCATTTTGAAGTTTTACTTTTCTTCTTGGCCCAAACTGTTATGCCTCTGGTACTGATATATACGAGGGCTTTCTATTTCGTTTGTTTTGTTCGTTGTAATTCTGGTTCCATTTCTTGCTGGTAATGTTTTGTCAAAGTTGTCGACTGCAAATCATGCTCACACCAAACCAAAACAGACCTTCGCCGCCGTCAATGAACCCGCATGACCGTGACCAACATGTTTGATGCCGCAACCGCTTGGTATGCCACCTCCTGATTCCCATACCTGTTAATAATTCGGACTCGCCACTGAGAATCGGCGTTTGCCCCTGCCTCGAATGCTCCGTGTCTGAACCTTTCAAGAATAGGTTCACGCCTGTGGATATTGCCTTCACTTTCCGGAATCTGGCCCTCGACTATTTCCCAGTCTGGATGCGGTTGCATGCCAAGGACCACCACCTCTCTGCCATTCAGATATTTCACAAGCCAGAGCATAAGACGGTGATGTGCCGGCTGGGTGACGGGGATGATGAGTGTTGCCACAAAATCTTCCTGGAAAGCCTCGCCGGCGAAGGAACGACTGATCGGGTTCCAGTAATGCTGGGGTGATACAATGATTCGGCGGCCATCAGTCTCCAAGTCAAAGTTCACCCTGAATGAATGCGTCGGGAACTTGCTGATGACTTTGCTTCGTTCCCAACCAACCTGCTTCCGAATGCATATCTCACGTTCCCGTGAAAACGTTGCCGGTTTCTTGATCAACCAGCACTCCGTGGGCGACTTGCGTACCCAGCCGTCAGCGGTATGTTGCAACCCGATGCGTATGACGTGTTCGGTCCCGCAACTCCAGCAAATGCCATCGGTCCGGCAGCCCAGGTCTATGTAGCATCTATCTTCGGGCATGCTCACAAATACAACAGCTTGGAAGCTGATGCCTCTGTTCGTGATGGAAAACGGCGTCAAAATGATATCCATGCTGCTTTTCTGCTTCAAGGTTGCGCAGTGCGCGAACTCTGACGGAGACACGGCGAACGCACCCCGATAAGGCTGTTTACTGCTGCTCGCCGCTAGCCAGGCAAAAAGAGAGAGGTCGTTCGTCTCCTTGACGATCTCCTCCTGAAGCCGTTGGAAAGCCTTGTGGCCTTCCCCGTACAGCATCGGCATGTTGATGTCGAACAGCCCAAGCAAAGAATAAGCTCGGTCCTCTATACGCGTCGTCTCGCGACGAGACGCCCAAGACATCTTGACCGCGACAGGGACGGAAGTGAGTTCCCTTTTGAACGCCAGGATGTTGTAGTCGATCCGGGTAATGGCAGACAACGTTGATGCCTCGCCGTCCTTTGTGAAGCGGTACTGCCAGCTGGCATCGTAGAATTTGACATATGTTGGTGCAATCAGCTCCTGCAAGGTCCAGCCGCGGCTGAACCACTTGCAGGAACTCAGAATGGCGGCATCCTCAGGCGCCTTGTGGAAAGGCCACCTGGATGACGGCTGCGGTTTCGTCTGCGGGGAAAGGTCCGAGAGAAAAACGAAACAGACGTCGGCTTGCTTATACCACTGGAACATGGAGTTGATGGCTTCGCTGAGCTCTGCGCTGCTCGTCTTGTCGATGCAGCAGGTGTCGACCCAGGCGTATTCGAGACCCTCCTTTTCCAGGGCCATCTCGCAGGTCCTGGCGATCTTCGCAAAGCCCACCTTCCCCTTGGCTTTGGGGAGATAGGCCATGTCCTGGAAGGAGACCTCTTCCTTCTCCCACGTGTGAGAGAGAATGGCATACTTGACGGCAGAAGGGTTGTGGATCTCCTCCAATGTCAAGGTTCTGGTATTGATGAGCCACATCTGATTTGTTGCCGGGGGCGACTGCGTGGTTGACGATCCTTGATTGCTAGTTTGGTGGTACTCTTCAGTGCGGGGGACTACAGCAAATGAAGAGCGAAACGCGGTACTTATCAGAGTCAACCCGACTGGTGTCATGCGCTGCCAAGTGGTTGCCTCATGCAGGCTGTGTTGGGGTTGTTTAAGCCGTGCATCTCACGGTAAAGTTAGCGCGGACTGCGGCGTGCGTGCGAACCACATCACGAGAATCTTGCCAGATCATTGGTAGAGATGAAGTGAGGCAGGTCAGGCAGAACGAGCCGCATCCAGGCGGCTGCTGATAGCTCTTCTCTTTGCAGGTGACCCGAATCGCTCGACATATGCTTGTCATACCATCCCGCCTCGCCTACTTTCGCTGAGAAAATGCACATCTGCACGGTGGGTGTTGTGCACAGCTTGAAATCGGTCAATGGGCACGAGATGGAAGGGCTTTTTCAGCGTAAGCATTCCTGTGAATGATGCTGACAATGTGTCACGTAATGAGGCATTCTCAATCTGAACACCAGATAATGTAACATCACGGGACCACGTGGAGTTGAGCTTGGAACATGACTCCATTGCTCAGCAGTACGGAACAACTCACCGAGAAAGTACAGGATAGAAAGGCATAAACGACAGTAAAAGTCTTGCATCTATGCCCGAATCGGGGCTAAGCTCACGTATGGTACTCCTCACTCTCCTCACATTCCCCGCGGTGCTTACGCCAGTCCTTCTTCTGGCACTCGGCGCTGCAGTATTTCACCTTTAGGCAGCGCATGCACTTCTTTAGCGCGACGCCGTCCTTGCCTGTCTTGCCGCAGTTGGTGCATCTCTCCTGCTGCACGGGGGCGCCGGCGCCAATTTGGTTGTATAGGTTCGTGTCGACAATGTCCTCGACGAGTGGCACGGCAAAGGTCGGGCTGATGGCGACGCGGGTGGCGTACTTGGCGGCCGTTTCCCACTCCGGGAGGCCGATGAAGTTGTCTGGGAACTGACCGTTGCCACACGAGCAGAGAACTGGCTCGTTGGGCTCCAGAGATACGGGGACGGAGCCGGTCTTACGGTACTCGCAGGTCGACTTGTGGTTCCATGTTCGGCTGCGCTCCGCGAGGGCGGGGAGGGCCTTTTTCCAAAAGACCAGCTCGTCGTCATTGATTGTGATGGAGCACATCTCTAGTGTCCTGAGGAGCAACAAAAATGGCTCGCACTTCTTGATGACCGAGATTGTGAGAGGTAGAACCGCAGCATCAAGGACAATGGAAGCCGCGGCGGCATCAAGCCTAATGGCGGAGATGACTACCAGCATGTGGATACCGCCGCGGTCGGGGTGGTTGAGGCAGAATAGACCGGTCTGGCCGCCCTGCTGGCCCGAGGAAAGCATTGTCATGGTGAAGATGGACTCCTTAAAGTTAAGACGGGGTGAGGGTGAAAGCTCCTGTCTTCCTGCGTTGATTTCCTCGCGCAGCGCCCTCTCGCTCAGAGAGAATCCAAAAGAGAGGAGCGTAGTGATCCAGCGGTTGTCTTCTTTGCTCGTGAGGTCGATGATGGGTAGACGGTCGAGGTTAAAGTGTGGGGTATTGAGGTCCGCTGGGGTGCTGGACAAGCTTCGTGCGAGGTAGGTTGGGTAGACGAAGTCGTCGAGAGGTGTCTTGGACTCTGGTCTGGTCGGGGGCACAGCGAAGGGGGCGATGACCTCAAAGTAGGCCGACTTGCGAGCGATGCGTGTTTTGGCCCTGCTAGCGTCGACTGGAGCTGGAAATGTGAGAGGATAGATGTGCTCCTTATCGCCAAACACAATGTTAATGGTGAAGGGCGATGCTTGCTCAATGGCCACCGGGACCTTATCTGCGAGCAGTGTCTTGCCCTTTTCCAAGAAGAAATCCAGATGGCCCGTGATAGTGTCAATTTTGTCTCGATTTTTGGACGCGTCGGCGATGAAGAAAGACGCGGTCTCGCTGCTGACCTCGACAGCAGACTCGGCGACAGCAGCCGCCGCATCAGCAGCAGCGGGATACCTGGTCTGACCAGGCATGTACCTGGTGACGAATACGTTATCCTCATCGCCTAGCCTCGCTTGGAAGATTTTGAGTTCATCACCCAAGGTCTGTCTGAAAACGGCAATGCTTTGAGCGGAACTGAGGACCTCCAAGCGAACATTGGCCGTCTTGCGTTCCACCTGGAGCGCGGCAGCAGGGACGTAAAAGGACGCGATGAGTGGAGAGTTTCCAAGCCAACCTGCTGGATCCGCTTCGACAGTGACGGAGAAATCATTGCTCTCTCTGTTGCCGCTGGTGACGATGTCACCAAACACGAGTTGAACCTCGTCGTAGAAATTGTGCCACTTGTGATCCGCATTTTCGCCAGACACCAAGGATCCTCTGAGGGTGGGAGAGCTTATCTTTGCCTGATCCGATCCTGTGAAAACTCGAGCGAACTTGTCCCGCGGCACGACAAGACTGATAGCCACAACCTCTGGGACATGCTCCCACGAGTCAAAACCACCAAGCCTACGATTCGGTTTGATTTCTTGACGAAGCCAGGGCTCCGAATGGACACCTTGGATATGCATCTGCAGGGACAAATCCTGCCTAAGGTTGCCCGTGAACATGAGACTTCTTTCCGCGCAAATCTTCTCAATCAGCAGCCTGCAGGCGACGTCGAAGTCGGTGACGGACAACCTGAGCTTGAGATATCGCAGAAGGGAGACGAGCGTCCCGCGATGGAAGTGAGAATAGGCCGTGTTTCGAATTAACTGGGTGATGGAGGCTTTAGAGATGGACAGCAGCTTCATAGGGTTCTCGTGCGCAAACATCTCGAGGTACATATTGAAGAAGATGTTTGCCAGCGCCTCTGGTTCGATCTTCAGAGGACTCTTTGAGCTCACTCCAGAAAAGTGTTTGCTCTGCTTCCATGTGATACGGTTGTGCACTTGAGACAGTGTATCCTTGCTTGACTTGATCTTACTGGTACTCAAGCCAATAAGGATCTCGTCAACGCTCGATACGGCAGTGGCGTTGGTCCAGTATTCCACAGGACTCGCTCCCAGAAGCAATGAGATTGTACGGCCGTGGCCGTAAAGGAGCTTGTCGAATGCTTCTTTGGTGGTATCTTCGGTCTTGAGGAGGGTCTCGGTAAACAGAGCTGACCACGGTTGTGCAGTGAGCAGAGGCAGCGCCGATACAAGAATGTTCAGAGTACCGAAGTGGTCTGCGAGGTTGGAAGTATCAATGGTATCGAAGGCCACTGGGGCTGTTGACTTCGACCCGTAAACGTCAGGATCGAGAGCAAGGACCCGAGCATCGAATTGCCGACGGTACCACCCAGCCGAAGCCTCCAAGGTCACAGCATAGTGTTGGAAGGTATGACACAAGGCCAGAGCTTCGCTGGCAACAGACCGAATCACTATCCTCTTTGCTCGAAGCATAGTCCCGCAGGCAGTGGTCCACTCTCGGAATTGGGTCTTCGCGGCGGCGAACGCCTTGAACTTCTCGTCCTTCTGGTCAGGCTTGAGAGGAGACCCCTCTGTCAAGGGGATGAATGCAGCGGCGAGATGAAAGCCCAGGATGGGGTCACTCGCGTAGTGTAAAAGACGATGCTTCGACAAGGACGCATAGAACAAGGGATTCGGGTTGCTGACGGCGCCGCTGGGCCCTGTGACGGCAGACTTCCAGAACTCCTTCGATGCCTCAACCACCTGGCTCGAAAATGGCAACGCGACAGGGGCGGCCGATCGCAGACCGGTGAAGGCAACGCCGTCGCCAAACGCAATCTCCTTCATCTCCAGTGAGTGCTTCAAATTGGCCACCAAGGCGGCCGAGTCCGCCGACGCATCATCGGATTTGGCGGCGGCTTCGTAGGTGATCCATATGGCGCGAACGTCGTCCAGGGTAGCTTGGTCGCAGAATGGCAGGACCTTGCCATAAGAGCTTGCTTTCCACGACTTCAAGGACTCTGATGCGGAGATGAGCTTCTTGACTTGAGACGCCAGAACGCTCAAGTCTGCTTTATCGAGGTGGAGATTGTAGTACAGGTTCCAGGGCGTGTTGCCGGAGGCACTGTCGTCTAGGAGGAGGGAGAACAAGAAGATGTTACGTGCTTCGGTGGATCAGTAAACGTCGACAATGAAGCAAGGGAAGTGCCCATACCCAAGATGGCCTCATCGATATCGTTGATAGTGATGTCTAGCTTACGGCTGGCTTTCAGTGTATTAGTGGGGTAAAAGTAGAGGAGACAGCTCGTGGCTTACGGAGCCCGCCCTCGTTATACGTGGTGTGAATGATGTTCCTCACATCGCCACAGCCGAGAAGCAGAATGCTGGCATCAAGACCGTGAGGCAAGTTCTTGGCCAAGTTGATGGCAGGAGTGTTGCCTACTGCATAGAAGAAGGAGATGGAGTTGGCGACGGTAGGAGTGAACATCCTCGGGACGGACGCGTCCGGAAGGACTTAGCAGACTAGAATGAGATCTGAGGATGAGATTCGTGGGGGGGGGACAAGAGACTAGTAGTATGTAAGCCCAGTAATGGACAAAAGACACAAGGCAGTCGGTGGAACTTACGAGGGCGCAGAAGACCGAAGTACAGGACAGTCAGATGTGCGATGACCTGCGTCTCACCAAACGAATCGAGCCCGAACAGACTAGAAGTGATGGGCCAGTGTCAGCCCAAGTGGTTTGGTAGGCCTCGATCGAATCAACTGATGAGCTGAGAACTCGCAAGTGGCGGAAATAAATCCCGGGCGAGTTATGGACAAGATTGCATCAGAACACAAAGGGCGAATTAAGCTTTAACCTGGCATCCATTCCGTGTCTTGTGGAAACCACCTCCATCCAACCTTTGGAACTTTCGGAGAGGTCGTTAGCCAGCTGATCACAGGTGGTGCCTGGTGGCCCAAGCTCCTTCCATCCCGTCCACAGGGTTGGTTGCTGACCGCCTCAATCAGCCACAACGGCAGAACTGTTTTGTGGAGAGCTTAGCCACATCTTTTCGATGCTTTTCGCGACTCCATCGCGTTTTTGCTTGACAGCTTCAACACCTCACGAAGCAACCGACGAGTTGCGCATTACCCCCGCCCATACCAACCGGCAAACCCTTCTGAGTGGTCTATAAAGGCAGGTGAAAGGCTCTTGGGTACACGATTTCCCCCTGCTATTAGCGATATTGCCTCTCATCTCACGCCAACTACATCAGTCCAGCTAGAGTGGAAGCTCCCAGCGAAAACAACAACATCGCCACGAGGGCAGCAATGGCTCCTCACCCTACCCCGCGAGTTCGGCGCACGTCGCAAAACACACAATACACGTATGAACTGATACCAATTTGCACGTCGATGAAGTTGGCTCACACAGTCTAGCTACAACCTCTCGAGGCGGATCCACGATGTCAAGACATATCCCGTTCAGTCTCCCCAGGGAGCCACGATCCTTCTTTACGCTCACGACAATGGTGTGACGATAACCTGGAGAGGCGGAAGGCGCTTCAAGCCGACAAGCAAGAAGCCTTCACTACCAGCGAACGAGAAACAAAACGGCGCCCCTGACGATTCTGTCATGATCATCGACTCCGATGATGACGAACCTCCAACCAAGGCAGGCAAGGCTTCGGCACCATTTACGGACAAACCCGAATTTGAAGAATCCGAGGAGGATGGCCCATACCCCGAAATCGTTCAAACGCTTGATCTTTCCCTTGGTACTGCCGCTCTCCATCTGGCCGTGCTCCCTATGACGCCCTGCCCCGCCGAGGATGCTGCGTGGGGAGGAGCCGATGTCCTCAAGGAGAAGATCATCTTCACGGTGGCCTGTGCCACCAACGAGGTCTATGTCGTGACACTCCCATTGACGCCTCCGAGCCCCCAAAGCAAGGCGCGCCCGGAACTGAGATCGAATCTGCTGGCCGGCAAGGCCGGATCTGGCCAGTGGGGAGAGCGCGTTGTTCTCCTTGGCGGCCAATACAAGCACAGCGAAGGTGTTGCTATGTCATTAATCAAACCCAAGGCATCATCCAGCTCCGATCGGATACGGGAACAAACCGGCGCTTCAACTACACAGAAACCCCGCCTTGTCGTGGCCGCACATACTCGCGAGGCATCGGGAACACTTCGGCTTTGGGATGTCCCTCTGGATGTCCAACCAGGCGAAGCTAGTGGCCGAATCAATCCCTTCCAGTCCGAGTATCTACCCAGCCCCCTGTCGAGTATTTCTTTCAACCCGACACATCTTACACAGCTCCTCACGGTAGCCTCGCCGCATGCCGTACGCATCTATGACTACGCACTACCCTCGCTGCCTCCCGACGACCAGGCCACCGGACCGTTTCCCAGCCAGGGATCGTGGCTTCTCTCCATGTTCCAACCCTTTACTCGTCCTACTTCGACGCGGAAGCCAATTCTCGACGCAGCCTGGATCGCACATGGTAGAGCCGTGCTTGCCCTGCTTGCAGACGGCACGTGGGGCATTTGGGATGTGGACGGTGCCAGCCCTCTTGGCGCCTCGATCCTCGGAAAGAATAGCTCTGGCATTAAGGGTGCGGCGCTCACAGCCTTCAGCGCCAGTGGCCATGTCGAAGGCACAGGCCCTTTGCGCACAACAGCCAGCGTACCGAGGTCAAACGGCAATGGCGAGTTTGTCCCCTTGACGCCGCATAGCCGTCGTGATGCTGCGGCATCGTTGAGCGCAGCTGGCTCTCTGGAACGGCTCGTGTCTGTCAGGGGCGGGATTTCAGTGACGCCCTTGCCCGGTAGTGGCTCGGGCTCTGATGATGAAAGTGTTGTGCTTTGGATCGGCGGACTGGATAACGTCTCCGTCATTCCAGCAGTCTCTCGTTTTTGGGACGCACAACTGCGTCGAGGCTCGGGAGGTGGCGTGAACCTCTTCAGCGGCACTACCCCAACCAGAATGATCCGTCTGCAGGACTTGTCCACGGGCCTTCTCGGAGAGCGTTGTTGTGGCGTTGGCGCTGCGGTCAACTTTGCTAAGCTGAAGGAGAACGACGGAGGCTTGCAAATTGAAGTTCTTATCATGGGAGAGAGCCGCTTGGTGATCGTTCATGAGTCCGAGGACACACCCGGCACGAAGATTGGATCTGTTGTTTCCACACGACGACGGCTGTTCGGCGACAAGGGCAAGGCAGAGCCGCCCAGCGCCATCATCGTTCATCCTCGACCTGATCAGCCCCGAAATGTTTCATTCAATCTTAGCGTCAACAAGACGAGGAGCCTGCGTGCGAAATCAAGCGGTCGCGACAGCTTCGATGTCGAGGACCCCACGCACGACTTCACGCTTCCCATCGGACGGCCCAAGTCGGGCTTTGGGTTTGCCGACACGCTCAGTGCAGCGGCAGACTTGCAGGACGATGTCACGACTCGCGATGTCGAGGTGGAGATGTTGGATATCCTGGAGATTGATCGGGCCTTGGAGGATATGGAAGACGACCGGGGCAGTGGACGGAAGAAGGTCTTCTTTGAGGAGGACCAAGACCGGTCGTTCCATTAATGTTTGCTGACGAGACTTGACCTAGATGAGACCAAAATGTACGATACCCATGGGCCGTCCCGGCAATCGACCCAATTTTTCCGCGTTCTTCATGGTAGGCGCCAAAGTAAACCAGGTTGCCCACATGCTTTTTCTTCTTGTGCTTTTGTTTTTTTCTTATTTCACGAACACATTTATCATTCGCCGAACCCCTCGAGGCCAAGGCAAATCCGCACGTCAAGGTGGAGCGCAAGGAGAGATTCATCCTTGATCCAGCTCTGTATTACGAGCGGTATATCAAACAGCCCCGGTCCTCTGGGGTTTTTTCTTCCCGCAAGGCACAAGATCGCAAGATGAAGTGTTGTCGGGTGGATTGACTCCATGACAAGGGCATAACCGACGGTTCCTATTTAGGACAGGGACTTTTTACGGGTGGGGGCATATGGGTGGTTCGGTATACGCGAATTGACCATTTGCTCTCCCGGCCTACTCTTGTCATCCTGTTATCTGCCTCGAATCCTTGACTCTGGTTGCCTCTGGCGGCCGGAGGAAGATGGGACGGGGTGGGGGATGTCAGGGTTGGGAGGTGGTTCCGTCGGTACATTCTATCAATGATGTGTGGTTTGGTGATCAGTGATGTGTATTGTCTTCCCTCCATTTATTGCGCTTTATACGTATCTGTCTCGTTATGATACAATCCTCCATGAACAGTTGCTCTATTGCGGAGCTGTCACTGGGTCTCCTCCAAGCCATGGCGATCGCTTACCTTCTGGTGCCTCCATCCGTTCGCAAAACCCGCCGAAGATTGTTGTCAACTTGCCGTTAAGTCTTGACTCCTAAAACATAACGTCCCAGTGCGGCATTTGCCATCACCAGGCTCAGCACAACGACCCTATAACGCCTGCACAGACTTGTGACCCTGCCCCTGGTTCTATGTCTGAGTCTGGCCCTGCACCTCCAAGATCGTTGTCCCTTTCAACTCGGACGGCGGTGCTGGAAAGCTTCCACTCATCTCGTACAGACTGCCGCGGACTCAGCTGTGAATATGCTGCTGAGTTACACTGGGAATAATCTGAGGAGTCTAGTTCTTACATCACAGGCAGCTGCTCATCCGAGTCTATCACTGTCACACGGATGGAGTCATTCGGTATGCTTTTGTGTCGCAAAAACGACGCCGTTAATTACAGCCAGTAATTGACGCCTTATATCCTGTGACATTTTGTCTACTAACCAATCTGAGATTTTCTATTGATCTGCGATTAATCAAGTCCACAGAGTATGTTTTTGTACCGATCTTCCGTGAACCGATGCTGCCCCTATTGTTAAGCAGACAAGTTAATATGCCGGCCGGCACAATCTGCGTCATGACACCACAAATTCGGTGTCATTATTCACTGTATTCAGCTCCGTGTATGCGCATCAATGTCTGAACAGTTGCTTGATTCGTCATGTTCTCAGAACCTCAGTCGTCACCCACTCGCACATACATGTCTTCGATCTCCTTTTCGTACAGCTTGAGAACCGCCGCCCTCTGGACGTTGCCTTTGCCTGCAAGCGGAAATGGCTTGTTCTTTTCACTAAACAGAATCCTCTCCTTCGCCAGCTGGCCTGTCTTATCCATGATGGCGTTGGACTTCTCTACCAAGGGCCAGATGTTCTGGAGTGCCTCATCATTCAGGATGGCGCCGTGGTCGACAAGGTCAATGACGGCGCAGATGTTGCGTCTGCCCGTGCCGCCGACCACAACATGCTTGGCAGCTGGGTGCTGCGCAATCGTCCTCTCCACGGTTACGGGGTTGACGTTCCACCCGAACTTGGTCACAACCATGTCATCCTTGCGCGAGTAGAACTTCCAGTGGTGCTTCTTGGTGGGATGTTTAATAAAGAGGTCGTTGCTCCGGAACGTATCACCGCAGTCAGTGTGCCAAAATACGTGCTGGAAAATGCTCGACTTGGGAGTCCTGACGAACGTCAGTTCAAAGACGTCGTCCACCCCCTGAACCTCGTACGGCTCCCATCTGAGCCCGCTCTCCTCGTCGTTGAGACAAAGCCACTCCCATTCTTCGCGGTCCACGAGGTGGCCAAACGCGGCGCCAGCCTCTGTCGACCCGTAAAGGCTGTGGAGCTTGACTTTAGCTGACAGCGCATTTCCTGTGGCCGGGCTAAGGGCGCCGCCGGCGAAGTATATAAACTTGAGCTTCTTCTCGACGTTTTCCAGCATTTTGGGAGACTTTGCGACCATCTCAAGGTATATTGGAACGCCGGCCAAGCTGTCAAAGTCGGCGTGTTCGAACATCTGTTCAAGCGTGGACGGCGTTGTGGTCCCCAGCACGTTAGGACCCATCACCATAGTCTTGCCGCGATGGAGCGGGTCGACGATGGACGACAACAGGCCAAAGGGATGGTAGATCGGCATGGTCTGATAGCAACGACGAGACTCCAGCAAGAGCTTTTCGACAGATGGCCTGCCGTCGAGATCAGGGACTGACTGCCAGAGGCTGATGACGACGAACGACCGCTGGGTCCAAGCAACGGGCTTTGGGAGACCCGTGGTTCCAGAGGTGTGACCCACAGCGACTGGGTCATCAATTCCTTCAGTGTACGATCTGTCATAAGGGTACGGCTGTGGAGGCTCGGTGTTGCTGTCAAAGAGGCTGTCCAGAGTCGGTACCAGGACTTCCTTCATGGGCCTCGCCTGCAGCAGGGTGTTGGCCGTGGCGTCAACGCCTTCGCTGTGCAGGATCGTACGGCACTTCGTCTTCTCACAGAGGCTCAAGTTGAAGACCAAGCTGTTGAAGTGCGAGCAGTAGAGAACCTTGTGGCCTGTCTTCACGGCTGCCATAAGGATAATCGCGTATCTGACATCAGGGAGGCCAAAGTAGAGAATCGTCTCAAACGTGGTGCTCTTGCCGATGGTGGCGTCGATGTGCCATGCCAAGCGGTCGACCGCTTTAGCGAGCTGACCAATCGTGATGTCTCGAAATCCATCTTTGGCAATGTCCTTGCTGATGGCGTACGAAGCCCAAACGCGATCAGGTTCTTGTATTTTGGCATCGTCAAGAACGTGTGTGATGAGACGTTGATCAATCTTTCGTTCCATGTTGAACGTAGTGAGGCTGCTCTTGCTGTGCGGTGTTGATGAAGATGTTTGTTCTTTGAACCGCTTCCGGTGAAGGTGACGAGGAAAGCAGTAACCAACAACTCACTTACAGAGTTGGAGAAATGTCGTGACAACATTCAACTCATCCTGGAGGATGCTATATTTCACGTCAGCTCAGCTACAACGCGCTTTTTTATGCGAAACCCCGCGAATATGGCGCTTCAACCGGGGCCCCTTCTGACGTCCCGAGAACCGAGGTTCCACGTCACTAGTACAGGTGAACAACTAGCAGGGTAGGTGCAGATCTTTTTACAAATCTCGTGATGTGTTATATGCGACGTTCTTCCAAGGGGAAACCGCTTGTGCGAATCGGATTCCTGCAGGGCTGGTGAGTGCCCCATGTTTGCCCCAGGTTGAGCGAAATAAGTTGCCGGGAACATGGCCGAGTTAATTACGAATACAAACGAACCCCTGCAAGCAGCGGACTTCGGTAACAAAATCTCCATTCTTCGGAGAGTCGGAGTTTGGAAAGACTCTGAGTTGGCTAGGTGGCACTATTGCAACTGTTTTAAGTTCAATACAACCTATGTAATACGTTATTGACCGTAATACCGCCAACTCGGCAATGTCAGCCTTCGGCAATTTGAAACTCCACTGTATCAAAAATTCAGTGTCGTTTAGGGACGTGGACTGCGAGAATGCGCCAAGGGTACGACTCACCTACAGTCAAATATCAAGTGATACATGCAAAGACTACCTAGGCGTTTCATGGTGAGGTTGCTGTTGGAACGACTAGCAAAGAAGATGAGAGATGTCGCAATTCTAGTACCGTCTGTTGGTAGGACTAGTTGCCGAACCCCGTCGCGGATATTCATTTTCGGTCCATGGTCGATACGAGGCAGCAAAGTTTCCTCATAGCCTCATGTATTACTCTTATAGCTCGGTGCAAACGATCTAATTGAACAAGAACCGTACAGCTGTTGCATAGACAATACCTGCTATCGATATGGTGTCAGTCTGGCCCGTGCCTTCAAGGCCGCCGTCCAAGATCTTTAAATGCCATTGGTTCATACACTAGGGCCTCCGTCTGGTGATCAGCATCTTGACCATTAAAACGGGCCTGCCGTGTTTTCTTGTCAGAAGCGAACTCTACGTCATGAGTCAGTCGAGATTTCATACCGCCAAAATAGGTTGGACGAAACCGTGCTCTAGGAAGAGAAACACATAAGCAGCTGGGCTCCCAGTAGACTCAACAGGATTCATGGTCTCTCAAAAGGAGGTTGTCCATCCACGCAATTAAAGCTGTTTGAAACAACGTTCCGTTATTTTTCGCCAAAGAACCAGAAAAGGTGCGGGTTGCTTCAAACATGAGAGAACTGCACAAACAGCAGAAATATTGGGACCTCGGCTTGTTATGCTCTTTCTTGCTCTGCACAGTAACAACACATCCCTATCCCATCTTGTCTTCTCTTGTCGAGTATCTATGTTGAATGCACAGGGCTAGAAGGAAGTGACCTGTAACGGAGACATAGGACGGTCCGCTCGGTCCGGGGCCAGCTCTACGCAACTTTTGCGTTTCCCTCACGGTACTTTACCGTCCACAGTCTCCACGTGGTGTGACCATCAATCACCTCTTTGGAAGTCCATGACCGATATCCGAAGGGCGCCAGTTGCCTTATACTCGGTGAGTCTGTATGGCATCGCAACTTACAACAAAGTATGTTTCTCGTCCGCCGTCACCAAGATTCGCCAAGCTTGCCAGATAAACCCTCGATAAAAAAGCTTTGATAGGAACCGGTCGAGACTCCTCGGACCGGTACCGCAGCGTCTCAGTATCAGTCACGTAGTACTTACATTCTGGGCGGTTCTTAAGAGTCGACAGCTAAGGCAACACAATTCTGTAGATCGAAAACTCGTACGAATTTCATAGGACCGATCTAGCAACACAAACTTGTCCGGTTTTACTCGAGTTGGAGTAGCGGGCATGGGCAGAGCCAAAGGTATAAATGCCGTTTGAGTGAAGTCGTACGCTCCTCTGTCGTATCTTGTAACTCTTTTGCCTGGCCCATGAAGTAAACGCAGTTTGCAGACACTGTTGGTCACCCCTTGGCGTTCTCATCCGCACGACAAACTGTAAGATGCTTCCCATAGTCCTCTTCCTAGGGCAACACTTTTGCAGCGGCTCATGCACAACACGTTGTATTGAGACAGACGAAAATGAGAACGATAGATGACAAACGCTACTCTTTATACTCTAGTGTAATGCTTTTGCGATCCTGGATCGTTCGCTGATCCATTATCAAACAATATCAACGCTCTTATGAAGTTGATATGCCGCCCAAAAAAAAGCCCACTACTTTGACACATCTACGTCCATGACCACTTCTTTGACCGCCCTAGCATGGTTCTCGGATCGGATCGAATTGAACACTGGCCGTGAGTTGCTGAAGGGTCCGAAAATCCATCAGCACATACGCTTTATCGTATTGGGGATCTTCCATGAGGTTGTAAGCGGGACACGAGTAATCGCCCTGAAGCTGGTCCATGACCCATGCTGTTCGGTGCGCGGTTTCGACATCAACCTGGCTAATGATTCGTAGGTAAGAGGAGCCTGGGAGTGAGCGGACGATGTAACCGGCACTGCAACCTTGGAACGCGACAATTCGGTCTCCCTCCTCTATTCCAGCTGCTGAAGAAGCAAAGCCCACATTGTATTCGGTGCCGATAAACTGCACAAGCTCGCCGGTCTGTATGCTGGGCAGGTCTCTGCTCTTGGCTGCGATGCAGCAAGCCTGAAGGAATCCGAAATCAGTATTTTTAGTCCCCGCGCTCAGTGCCCACCCGCGCGTTTGGTCAGAAAATATGAGCCCGTCGCTTGAGTTCGATACGGTCCGTTCGAGTCTGCGGGATCTGATAAGTCTCGTTGTATAGTCTTTTACGAAGGCTTGGAACATGGCGTTGTCTTTTTTGTTTTGGTAGTAGACTGGCGTATGATATGCCTGACTCTGTTGACCATGAGAGATGGAGATGTGCTTATAGCTTGGTCCGATGTGATGAACATATCCAGCAAAGTAGCCCTTTGCGATGATGCAATCCGATAAACACATCAGGGGCGGGGTGGACTGACTCGTTTGGAGATGGCGTTCAGGATCAAGGCCACCAAATGCCCTTTGAACGAGCGCGGCAAAACGAACAATGCTGGTTCTTCGCTGGTCTTCGGTGCCTTCCACAAGTCTCACATCGGTGACTGATTCGACTTTGCACCGCACCAAGGCCTTCTAAACCTCGTAAGGGGTCTTTTTGTAGTCGATGGTCAAGTGTAAAAGGCTTACACCATTCTCAGATTTGCTGGAGTTGCCATTTTGGATGTGGTTTGGAGGGGTTGCCCAGATGTCAGACGACAAGCCAACCAAGGCGTAGACCAGGTCGAGTTGTTTATCAGACTCGTACGAGTGATACTTGAGCAGTAGGGCTTCCAAACTGAACTTCTTATCTCGGTGTCTGCGCGCATTCAGAGTTGTGGTGATTGGAAGTGTTCCGAAGCTGTCCTTGCAGCTGTCAATGTCCTCCTCCCGCCAAACGTTTTTTCCGGAAACGAAGAAAACCCGCTTGGCGTTACAGAGCTCGTGAAGAGTCCAGAGGCGGTTCCAGTAGCCGTTCCGTACAAGAGAAACCGTTTGGATGAATCGTCGAGGTGTGCTTTCCAAGTTTGCCCCTGTCAACTTGCACAGAATATTCGGAAGGAATTTGATTTTCCCTCGGTCCCAATTGATCTTCATCCGAACCCACTTGTCTTCGTCGGACCTCAACTCCTGGAACTGCTCAGGGTCATCGGGACCGAGCCAAGCAACGACAGCCTCAGCTCGTGCTACTATGGCCGGCATAAGACAGTATTGGGAACTTCTTTCGTCGTCGTCCTCCAAGTTGATGCAGATTGCGTCGATCCAGAAACATTGGGGCTGCGTTGGGGAGCGTATATGTAGTAGGGCGAGGGCCAGATTGTGGCATATTCTGAATGGCTGCTCGTTGATCTTGATCGTTCGCGAGTTGTCCCGTCGATCCCAGTCTCTGTCAGACCTGGCCAAGGGCAGACTGGCGCCGGCTTCTGACGCATCTTTCCACGCGTAGGAAAGGAAATAGTAGCTGGGGCAGTCAGGGCTCGGGAACGTACCAGCCCCGACAGCACCTGCGAGTTCATCGTCGAACTTGCCGGAATAGAGTGTGAAAAGACGGATGGAATTGCTGTTCGTCATAGGCTCATGT
The DNA here is from genome assembly GCA_022836555.1 of Colletotrichum tofieldiae. NCBI lineage: Eukaryota > Fungi > Ascomycota > Sordariomycetes > Glomerellales > Glomerellaceae > Colletotrichum > Colletotrichum tofieldiae. The sequence continues at coordinate 5,225,082 of BQXV01000002.1, forward strand.
CGGAAGGCCATCGTGGGGTTTTGGCCAATGTAGTTCATCGTCTCGTCGGTGGATATCGTGCTGGAGCCAGCGTTGCGCGTAGTTTCAAAGGTAAGAACGAATGATGAGAAGAATGTTTGAATGATGTTTCCAACGATTGATGACTTTTCCCCCAAAACAGCTGAAAACGAGACGGCCGGGAGTAATGTGAGAACGAGTGCTCGAGATGGAGAGCAAGAAGCAAAGTAGCAATCGGGGGCCACAGCTACGAGTAGGGAATAGGAAGTCGGTGCCAATGAAGAGACGGATTTCATGTGACAAGGGAAAGGAGGGCCGAGATACAAAAAGGGCCTCTTACCTTGAGGTATCCCACCGTGAACCCTTGTCGTAAGTAGTGCTCCTGCCATGAAATTTGCCTTTCCGCCCACCGATCACAGCCGCCAAAGTTGGAACAAACAAGCACACGCACAAACGAACAGACTGTTACAGCATCTCCATCAATCGAAGTTTTGATTGAGCTTGCTAAAACGCCCCATTTGTAGACCCGAAACCCCTTTCCATGCTATGAGGTAGTAGTAATGGTAGTGTACAGTGGGACATGGTGATGTCCGGTCATCAATTATTCGTCGTACAGTTTTCATCTTGCCAGGCGCGCGGAGGACCATCTTACAGGTTCTTCTTGACCTGCTCAGCGGTGCCCTGGGCCTTGCCGGCGAGCTCGCTCGCCTTGCCCTTGGCCTGTCCGGACAGCTCGTTGGCCTTGCCGGCGGCCTCTCCCTTGAGCTCCTGGGCCTTGCCCTTGGCCTCGCCCTGGGTGTTGGGGACGGCCTGCTTGACCTTCTGGGCGACGTTGGCTGGGATGTGTTAGTGACCGGGGTCCACGATGATACTGGTTGGAGAAGGGGCGATGCTGCTTACATCCGACGTCAATGCCGTCGACGAGCTTGTCGCTGACCTTGCGGTCGACCGTCTTCAGGCCATCCTTGACGGTCTCGGTCGCGGACTTCTGGGTCGGCACGGTGGTGGTGAAGGATCGGGGCGCGGCAGCGAACGTTCTGGGGACGACACGGGGGAGGGTAGCCAGACGACGGCCGGTGGTTTCGATGAGGAACGACATCTTGAGTGTGGAGTGTGTGTGTGGTTGATGTTTGGTTTGAAGTGTGTTGTGGGGGTTGCTTGGATTGGATCGCAATTGAAAGCGTCTGATTCGTTTGCTTGTTTTTGTTTTTGTGTGATGAGAAGGCAGGGAAAAGGGAGACGTCGAGGTGCAGACAGCTCAAATATGAGAGAGAGGACGGATGGAAAGAATGCAGCTACCCCTCGTCTAAGCTCCTGCTCCTGTGTGAGGTGAGGTGAGGTAGCTCAGCTGAAGCTGCATATGAGCTTAGGGTGATGTCATCGGGGCGCTCCCCCCCCAAAGGGAGGCGAAAGATGGGCACGGGCGGCTGCTGCGCACCCTGATCTCGCGGGGCATCGCTCGCCCTCGCACGGTCTGGAACTGCACCTCAGAGCACTGACTGCAGGCCACACATGCCAAAGCTCCACCGAATGACGTTCCTGGACGGCCATCGAGACATTGTATCACACCTACATCATCGATCGAGGCGATGCCCAATGCAGGCGCTTCTTTTGTACTGCTGGTGTATCTTTAGCCACTATCCCGATACCTGCGGCTCGCCTTTTGTCAGGGGATGACGTTATGGCTACTTTGAGAGCTAGCATCACACCATCGGCCACACCAAGGCTTGAGCGATTGCTTTGTGCTGTTTGCATTACGGTACATGAGACCCGGGTTGCCCAAGAAGGAAGAAAGAAGGAGCCCAAAGGATGGCTAGGCACTTTCAAGCTTGAGCGAGCTCAGAGTTGGTTTGGTCTCTAACACCCATTCATTGTTCATTGGTGGATTCTGAACCGCCGAAATTTCCTAGATGCTGGAACGCCTCAGATCTCGATCCCTTCCCTGTTGCTCGGAGCACCCGCCGGGTGGTCTCGTCTGGTCTCGGCCCGTCAGCCCCGCCCCGGCTCGGCCCTGGGAACGGAGCCGGACGCCTTTCGGGACCGGTCTGTCTCGGACTTGCACGCGACCCGCATCCCCTGAGCTCCCTTGCTTCCCGTAAGCCAATGAAGCCCCCTGCGATCCTGCCGACCAAGGACATGCAATGGACACGGCATGTGAGAGAAAACACCGTCATCATGATCATGATCGTTAAATACCCCCTCGAACCCGTTGAAATGGGTCAGTTCCACAACCCAGCCCAACATCTATCTGATCTTGCATTGTATACGATCTTGTTGCACTAGCAGCGACACTTTCAAAAACAAAACACCATTAAAAATCTCACGCTTTCCAGAGACATTGATTGAATCCTACACACATTCTCCACTCATACAACACAATGTCGTCCATGGAGAACGTGAGTGTAGCACCTTCCCCTACCTCTCAAGATGCACTGTTCCGGACTCGTCAGCTGACACCAAGCTCATGCAGCAACACGGCGCATACGGCTCCTTTGGCTCCGCCAACGACAAGGACCTGGTCAAGAAGGTCAACGCCTTCAACGAGAGCAAGATCGAGCACGGCAACGACGGGGCTTCATCAGCAGAAAGCAAAGTTGCGAAGCCGAGCCTCGGGGGCTCCGGTGGGGACAACGGAGACGTGCAGGAGACCGGCCGAAAAGTGACGGAGAAGGTCGGGGAGATGTTGAACAAGAACAAGTAGTGTATCCGGGGCGATGACGGGTCCGGTGTGCTGGCTGCTCGGTAATTCCCCACGAAGTATGTTGTGATAGGTGCAGTAACGACGGCAAATCGATTGAACGAGTCGCCGCTTTGCGATCGACATCATCTATGGTCATGCCTATGCATCCACCGTGTCTACATTTGGGAGATTGAAATACCTCATTCGTTCTAGCCAAAGGTTTCAGACGCGGGTCGCACTCTACTCACGGGCTCCATACAACCTGCCGTCTCGGCATGCCAGTCCCAATCCGACGCGGAGCGGGGAACGGACTCCAACGGAGCCAGATGCCATGACCATGCTCATCTATCCAACGCTCGACAGGATGATCGAGAACACCCAACCGAACCCAACCAAAGACGCTTTTGCCGACGAGTGGCCTACGGCCGTAGATGCGATAAACGGCCCATACGGAGAAAATGGACCCTTGGAACGATGAGGGAGTGCGGGCGGCGGTATGTGTTGCGCTGGTCGCTGAGTGCCGGCTTCAAATCGGACAGGGTAGCACGATAATAGGTCATAGCAATGGTTTGCCTCAGAAGATAGTTCACTCGATGATAAGCCGACCCTTCTTATATGCTATTCTTGGTTTTGAGCATCAGATGCACTATATCCGTATGATTGGACCTCGCACCCCATTTTTCACTACTATCCACACACGTGCCGGTTCTCTTGTGCCAGTTCTCTGCGGCAAGGAATGGCGCTATCGTACCGATTTCACTCAACATATCCAATGTTGCATTACTCACCACGGTTTTTCTCAGGTGACTCGACGGAAACGCAGTCACGCGTCGCTTACTGACCCTTGAAAACAGGCTTCCTCTTCTCCTGGAAGGCCTTGAGCGCCTCGTTGCGGTCCTCGGTAGCAACGACCCGCTCGTACATCTTGTTCTCGACCTCCTCCCTCGCCCACGCGACAGCTTGCAGCGCGGCGCGGATGGCAATCGGGCCGCCCTCGCAGATCTCGCCCGCGAGACGCACACTCTCGCTCAGCGCCGCCTTGCGCGCCGCAATCAGCACGCCCTTGTCCTTGTCGCCCTCGCCGGCCTTCTCGGCCTCCTCGTGGGTGATGTCGACCAGCCGGTCTGCGATGCCCAGGAAGTAAGCCTCCGGCGCCGAGACGCGGCGGCCGGTGAGGATCAAGTCGCGGGCGCGGGACAGGCCGATGAGGGCGGGCAGACGGTGGGTGCCGCCGGCGCCGGGGATGATGCCGAGGCGCGTCTCGGGGAGGCCGACCTGGGCGTTGGAGGAGAGGACGCGGAAGTGTGTGGAGAGGGCGAGCTCGAGACCGCCGCCAAGGGCGATGGAGGAGATGGCGGAGATTGTGGGGATGGGGAGGTTCTGGAGGGAGGTGAAGGTAGAACGCAGGTTTTGCAGGAACTCGTCGGTCCTGTCAGAGATGTGTGTGTTAGCAGTCTAAACTCGGTTCTTCTCGGTCCTTGGAGGCCAATGGGCCCCAACCGAGGTAGGTAGACGGCACGTACTCTTGCTGCGTGAAGCCCCGCCTCTCCTTCAAGTCGGCGCCTGCGCAGAAGCTCGTCTCAACAGCACTCGCAAGAATCAAGGCGCGCGTCGGGCCCTTGACGTCCTTGCCGGCGGCACCGCCAAAGACCTGCTTCTGGGGCACCTCGGCGCCGGTCTCCGGGTCGTATTGGGCGTGGACGGCGTCGACCTCGGCGCGCAGCTGCGAGAGCAGGGCTTTGGAGAGGGCATTGCGGGCCTTTGGGCGGTTGAGCTCGAGGATGCGAATGTGGCCGGACCCAGGCGCGGGCAGCTGGGTGACGGTTATCAGCGGCTGGTTGGAGTCTGAGGCCGTCGACGTCGAGTAGAAGGCCGCCGCCGCCGACTTTGATGATGCGACGGTGGTGCGCGGGATGCGAATTGCGACGCGGAGGGGGGCGAGGCGAGGAGGCATTGAGGCGGTTGTGCGAGTGTTAAAGGGACAATGAGAAGTTGATAGGGTATAGAGAACAATTCGAGGTCGAGAACTGGTACCAGACTGGGTGCGGAAAGCTGGCTGCAGATTTCGGTCGTTCCGTTTTGGCAGAGCTCGAGAATTGGGCCGAGGACATGGATTGGAGGAACAACAGCTCCATTGGTGGAAAGGCGATGACGTTCATGGCATGTCGGTTTTGCTCGGCTATTTGTGGGGCGCACTCCCGTGCAGCGACCCGCAGGTGTCACTTGTCGCTGCCAGTTGCCATGGATGGCAGGCCCAGCCGTCAAAGGCAGTGCCAGCTGGACTGCCAGCACAGCTCTCGGTGAAAGAAGCTTCCCAGCCAAGGTCACCGAAGCCGGCACAGACACTCCTCTCTTACATACACACACACGCACACCTGTCTCGCCCCCAAGATGGCCATCGTCGATGCTTGGCCGGTGGAACATTCACCCCCAGGAAACCCCATCGCGACGAATCCTCAAAAAGAAACACCATCATCACCTCCGCCCGAAAACAGCCAAGACGAATACCTCATTCTGGCAAACGCCATCAAGGGGGCGCCTGTGGCCCGTGCACAGTGACGTCCACGTTCCTGGTGCCAAGCGAAGACGCCAAGCTCTCTGTCCCTGCGCAAACGCACCTCTAGCTGAGAGGAGTCGTGTGTCCCATTTAATTCCCTTTAAATCGCGCCGTTCTGCATCTCTTCCGTCTCTTTCTCACGGCCGTTATCCATCTGCCTACCGACTCATCCATCATGTCAGACAGCACGGCAGAGAGCATCCTCGTCCCCTTTCTCGGCGCCTTCCAGGCCTCCTTATCGGTCCTGTTGACCATATCGGCCGGAGTCATTGCTGCCCAGTTCGGGCTCCTCGACGATGCCAGCAGCAAGAAGATCTCGACCTTCTGCGTGCGCATGGCCCTTCCCGCACTCCTGATCACAAATGTTGGGTCTCAGCTTGACCTCGAGACCGTGAGTTCATGGCCCACCTCGGCACTTACATCCGACTTGTCTGACCCATATATCAGGGGATTCGCTACGTGCCCATCGTCATCTGGGCCATATTCTACACCACCGTCTCCATGGGCATTGGCTTCGTTCTCACAAAGGTTTTCGGCATGCCGGACTGGGTCATCCCGGCCATCGCCTTCAACAACACGACCAGCCTGCCTCTCTTGCTCGTTCAGTCCCTGGACGCCACGGGAATCCTCAGCTCCATTGACGACAGCTCAGGCGTTGTGACCAAGGCCAAGAGCTACTTCTTGGTCAATGCCATGATTGGCAACTCCTTGACATTTGCTTTGGGGCCAAGACTTCTCAACGGCCAAGAGGAGGAAGCCCCTGACAAGTCCGAGGGCGACAACGACAACCACCAGACCGATAGTGAGGAGGACCTCGAGTCACAAGAACAGGAAGCCGTGGAGAGGAACGAGCAGACGTCGCTTCTCCCCAAGCCGGCTGCGGCCAAAGGGACCCGCGCTGGATACTTCGCCTATGGAAAGGGCAGCAAGTACTGGTCTTCCCTCTCACCCACCACCCGCTCGATACTCGACTTCCTCTACAGTTTTGTCAACGCTCCCGTCATTGGAGCTCTTATCGGAGCTCTTGTCGGTCTCGTCCCCGCGCTCCATCGCCTGTTCTTCAACGAGCCCGAAGAAGGTGGCTACCTCAACGCGTGGCTCACCTCCGCCATCAAGAACGTTGGCGAGCTGTTCGCTGTATTGCAAGTCATTGTCGTCGGTGTGAAGCTCTCCAAAGCCATTCTCCAGTATAAGAACGGAAACGACTCAAAGGAGAGCAGAGTGCCCCCCGTGCCGTTCCTGGTAGTGGCCTTTGTCAGATTCATTCTCTGGCCGATCATCTCAATTGGCACCATCTACGTGTTAGCTAGCAAGACAAACCTGGTGACCAAGGACGCGTTGTTGTGGTTTTGTCTAATGCTCATGCCTACCGGACCTCCGGCGATGAAGTTGTCTGCGCTGGCTGACTGTGAGGGCTCCGAGGAGTCTGAAAAGATGTTGATTGCCAAGTTTTTGACTGTAAGTGATTGGCTTCCATTACTGAGACGAGATGCACCAGCTGACTATGCCATAGATGTCGTACATAATTTCGCCCCTCATCTGTTTTGCTGTTGTCGGCGCCCTGAAGGCTAGCGAGGCTGTGGCCGGAAAATAGTGTTTCTCAATAGGCGTTTTATCTTCCAGGGGTCTCGGCCGAAGATGAAAGCAATCAGAAGTTGGATATATAGACCAGCATGTATCATTGAGACCAAGATACAAACCTTAACTGAATTTAATTGTATTCTAACCGCATTACCAATATAGTGATTCTGACTGACACCGTAAAGGTGTTGCAAAATAATTACATCACCTGTTTGAATGACTGCAGAAACATGCATCGGGGCCAAGTAGTGGCGAGTTTGACATACAAGGCATCGCTCTGTAAACTTCTGAATGCCTTGTTCCTCAAGACAGACGTTGCAAGCTGGCCTTCGTCTGAAATCTGCCTCTTCTTTGGTGAATCCGAGTCATGCCGCATTTTCTTGGTGCTCTTAAAGGAACAAGCTAGAGAAATCTGACAAAAGTACCGACCGGCATTGAGCCAACTCAGGCTTCTCCTGGATTCAATGTCTCAGAACTTCACCACCGCTTCAGGGCCACTTCAGATGCACTTGAGTATCACGGAGGCAACCATAAGACCACCAGCCAACTTCTGCCTTGCATTGCTACCCGGTGGCCTGTACCACCACCCTACACACAGCCTCACGGGGCCTGGTTCTGTCCATTCTATTTTGTATCTCCTATATAGAACTGTGCACCACCGCTTCTTTCCCAACCTCCAACTCCATCTGACACCCGTCATCAACAAGCACCAAGATGGCTCCCAGGCGTATTATCCTCGTCACCCCCCCCGCCTCAGGAGGCCGGAATGCGTCTTCCGAAGCACCCCAATCGCCTCCTCTGCCTCCCGCCCGATCTTCGCCGCAGAATCTACGTCTTTGTCTTTAAGGACGGCTCCGTTATCACCTTCAACTCCTTTGGCCGCCACGACACCATCACGTGCGTCCGCAAGGGCCAGCCCGAGAATTTCTACGCCAATGATTACTGCCTCTTCCTCCTCACCTGCCGCCAGGTCTACACGGAGGCGCGCGCCATCTACTGGGCGGAGTCCATCGTCCGCTGCTCGGGCGACAACGCGAACTTCGGGTTCTTGGCCAAATGCCTCTCTGACTTCGCCAAAGTGCATGTCGGACACCTGCGCGACATCGAATGGGGCCTGGACTCCCACCTCATCCTCGCGCAGTTCCCCCGCGTCAAGACCGTCGGCATCCGATGGAACTGGGAAAATTTACCTCCCGCGACATACGACGACGTCACGCGTGATGACCGCTCCATCATCGCCTACCTCTTGAAAAAGTTCCGCGGTAAGCCTAAGGATGAGCTCGGTCGAGGCGTCCAATTCCTTGTTAGCGTCAGGTTCTCCAGAGGCTGCTAGTGCTTCGATCTCTATGTCAAACATGAGCATCGGAGAAAGGTCGGTTTGAGTGATCTCTTTTCATCACCCCTTTGCCTCCCCCTTCAATATCTACCTGTGCCTTTCCATTATCCCAGTTCTGTATGCTTATAATGCCCAAATACCGACAAATACCAGTCTTTTTGGAATCTCGCTGACAAGACCTCATCCGGGCCTAGATGATCTCTTACAACTTCACTACTGGAAAGCTCTTCGTCGATAATTCAAGAACCTTAGCGTCCGGCCACGGGCTTCTTTAGGTCATCTCCTACAAGCCGCACCCCACTGCCGCTTGATGTACCATATGCCGTTGCGTTCGCCAGCCAAGATGTCTATCTGCCATGAGGGCAGCAAGTGGGAGCACGGAATTGTGACTTCAGGGCTTGGTTTGGTGGCATGCAGAAGAGGACTGAATCAAGGACCTAGGGATTGCATATTCATTCGCACTCTGGGATCTTTCAAGACGTTGATAGGCCAATGGAATTGATGTTTACATGAAGAAAAACAATCGTTTTTAACAGCTTGTAGGGACTTATCTCGACTGGGTTCCATTCAAATATCCCATGAGGGTCGCAGCCCACTGGAGCCTCTGACGTGGCTGTATGATGACACTAAGCAACTTTCATTGTGCACTCAGCCCAATACATGCATCTATAGTTCATCTTGAACAATACTAGGTCTCGAATCCCACGTCATACTTCATAACTATTCACAGGCGGTGTTGGGCTTGATTCTTACACTTCCTTACAAAGAATCCAGATCCCTCCCCGACTATATGTCGCCTACCTTTTGCTCTGCTCAACTATCGCTAATTCCTGACGCATAAGTTATTCTCGGTCGAATGGAAGTTGGCATTGATGTTTAGCGCGGTCTCTGGCTGGTACGTAAGTTTGCAGTGTTTCAAGGCGGGAACGTTCGTCCCTCTCCCTGTGATGTTATTTGCGCCTGCAGCCTCGCTGGTAGTTTGACTATGGCGAAGGTTGTGAATGGAGAGAATCAAAGGCAATAGGCTCATATAGCGCCAAGTTTCACTTGATCAACTCACAAAAAGATCAGTCAGATTCGTGGTGATTTAGGGTTCAGAATAGACAACATCCTCAGAAGTACACCTCGTAAGACTTCGCTGCATCCAAAACCATCCTCTCAAAGGGAATCCAGCCCTGGCCTGTCGCCTTTACCGCTTTGGTTGCGTCGACTTTCCTCGCTTCAGGAGGCTCGCTGTAGTCTTCGAGGTATCCCTTACCCGGCTCTCCCTCCCTGATGACATCTCTCCTCCCGGGATAAGCCTTTCGCAGAACATCGCAATAGGCCTGAATGGTGGCGAAATTCCCATTGCCACCCGCGATAAACCGTTGTCCGTCTGCGACATCCGGTCTGTCGACCGCAAACACAATGAGCCGCCCGACGTCGCGGGCGTCAACGTGCGTCCCGTTACCCGGTCCCACCGTAGGCACCTCCTCGCCATTCATGACACGATACGCAACGATGGCAGTGTCGCTCAGCTTCTTGGGATCTTTGGGCAAGATCAAGGGCGGACCCGCGACCCAGACCGGATTGATCGCCGTCATGCTGAAGCTGATGCGGCTCTGGTTCCTCTCTCGAAACTCCCAAAAGGCACGTTCGGCCTTCACCTTGCTCGCGACATAGATCTGGTGGCCGGTCGCGTCCTTCCCTGCCTTCTGGAGCGCTTCTTCAGCGTCGTCGTTCCAGTCCGCCTCCGTGACAACGCGGCCTTGGAATCGCGGGCTGGAGCCCCTGACTGCGACGATGGACGACATGTACACGAATGACTTCAGCCCCGGCTCTTTGACGGCAGAGTCGAGGATGCCGAGGGTGCCTTTCAGAGCGGTGCCCAGGACTTGTTCGGCGTTCGTGTTGGTGAAGTCGACCGGGCTTGCAAGGTGAGCAATTGTGGTCACGCCCCTGACCGTTTCGTCAAATGCGCCTGGTGCTGTGATGTCGGGGACAACAGCTGTGGATAGTTGGCCAGACGCGGCGTGTGACGGAAGTGCATCAAGTAGGCTTGCTGCTGAATGTTGGGACCTCACGGCGGCGCGCACTGAGTAGCCAGCCAAGAGGAATGCCTCGACAGTCCGGGCTCCGATGAAGCCATTGGCGCCGGTGACAAGAGCGAGGCCCTTTGTCGACGCCATCTTGATCTGGATTGTTCGAGTGCTTACGTGTTGAATTTGATGTAGAAGTGATTTTCTTCCGCGCAATTGCTCCAAATCATATGAAGCAGGTTTTGGAGACTTGGCTTAGATCTGTGCGTGAAGGGCGCTCGTTTATCCGCTCGACTTTGTATTGAGTGCATTCCACAGCAGCTAAGCTGATGAATGTTGTTGTTTTTTTGGCCCCGGCTTTAAAGTTATCTACGGCGCGACTATCTTATCACCACTTTAACCCCGTGGCTTTGTCATGTACTTGGTCGTGGACGAACAATGGCGTGAGGCAAGATGAAAAAGATGAAAACCTTGAAACCTTAGCACCGTGCTCACCCGTCAGATTTTGGTGCGACGGATGCGTTGTGGTCCGCACATTGGCACGGAGCTTTGAATTGCGCGCCACTTATTGCCGAAGTCGCGAAGCGAACATGCAGATAGTCGTGGGACTTATTAGCAACCGATCACAACCTTCCGTTTAAAAAAGAAAATGGAATTAGGTGTTGAAGAGTGTACTATTTAGCCTCTAGCACTGGAGACAAATCCATTATTTGGTACGGCTTTGTGCCACCATTCACGCATTCTACTCCATTTGGATGGCCACGGAAAAGGGGCAGGTTATGAAGAAACTAGTTCGCCAGAATGGATTAATGCTCCATGAAGCCATACCCAGTTCCGGGAATGCCATTGTATTTCTGATTTGGATTTGATTTCGTTAATGCAAGCGACCACCTGCTGGTTTCGCGTAGATTTTATTAGTTGCTATGAGCGTAAAGATTGTCAGAGAAAGAAAGGAGAAAACCACCGCTTTGGCCGGTAGACGTCCAAAGTGCTATCAGGGCTTCCTCCCTCACGCAATCCGCCGCCGGGTAAATAAATGCTACCTCCGATGGCGACAGCCGAGCCCCCATGTCGGGGAAGAGGCATCGGTGCGAGCCGCTTCCAGATCTCTTTCTTTGTGTCAAAGACCTCGACCTCGTTGAACATTCCATCCGTTCCCTCGGCTGAGTTTCCTTCGCCCCCGAAGATGTATATCTTGCCGTTGACGGTGCCAGTCACAACTCCGCCGCGGGCTGTGGGCATTCTGCTCTCCTTCATGATCCAACCACCTTCAAGGTTATCCAGATCAAGCGTGAAGACGGTATCCTTAACATTGCGCTGGCCTCTCTCGCGACCACCAATGACGTAAAAGTTGTTGCTGGCAACAGAACCTCCGGCGTGATCTCTGCCTTCGGGGAGACTCCGCGCAAAGGGTGGCAGTGTACACCAGGACATATTTTCGGTGTCGAAAGCGGTGACAAAATCAACGGTATCCTGCTCCCCCATCTCTCCGATTGGTTCCAAAGTTCGCATGCCTCCTGCCAGATAAATCTTCTTGCCATGCACGCCCACGGTTGCGCTGCCTCTCTGTTCACCCGGAGGCATGGGATCAATCGATGTCCATACATCAGTGGAAGAATCATACACCCAAGACTCTGGGAAGGCTCTCCAAGCACCATCAGGTGCAACTGAAAGCCCGCCCAGAAGATAGACTTTGCCATCTACAACGGCTACGTTGGGATGGTTGACTTCAATGGGTGCGTCTGCGGCCGATGACCAAGAGTTTGATGGGATGTCGTAGATTTGGAACAAGGAAGTTGTGTTGAAACCCGGCCCATTCGAGTTCGGAACTATTCCTCCAAGGATGGCGAGCTTTTTGTCTGAAAGTGCAACGGTACCATGTTCCTGACGAGGGGCGATAGAAATTGGTGCCAAGGTTTCCCAAATACTTCCATGACTTGAAACGGCGTTGGCTACGAGGGTTATGCTGAGGGCTACGCCCAGATACAGAGAACGAACCATTGTCGCGTATGAATTGAAGCGTTAGTGGCAATGAATATGTTTATTATTCTTTCTGAATGATGATGTGCATATTATATATTTATAATCGCAAACATGCCCGCGACTCCAGTACCCACGTGGACATGCTGGGTGACCTGTCCCCTAGTTGTTCTTTCTGGTTTAGGTGTTTTACGCAATTGTGGTGGCTAAGCACTCTGCTCCATCTTGGCATATCGGTGTTCAAGCCTTGTTTGGATTGTTTCCTCCCGGTTCATTAGAGTAGCTAGAGTAGGAGTCATTGCCGGGAGAAACACACAGCTATTCTTACCAGATCGTAACATAATATGAGAATCATGTGTTCAGATCCATCTACAAACAGCAAATCATTCATCATTAACCGATAAGTGATTTCTTATTACTCCAATGTGAGACCTACTGATATGGCCCAGTGCGCGGTCGACTGGTTGGTACTTTGAGTGCCTCTGGTACTTGGCGTAAGCCCACGCGGTCACACAACATGCGCCTAGATCTTGACCTCTGGAACTAGCGCCCGCTCTATCACTGGCTGTGCTACTAAAGCCACTATCCATTCCCCGTAATGTTCGGAAATGTCTCGACTACCGTAATAAGTGAGCCAAGCATCGGATGCAAATAGTTTTGATAATCTGAACCAAACTTCACTCTATGTGTTTGCCAATCTTTACTCCGCACCACCGCAAAGTCTGTTAGAAATGCAAGGGCGGCATGAAACGGTTTGGGACTGTTCATAATGATCTCCATCCGACTGCAGATACTTGTTCAAACTTGTTCAAGCAACATGAACGAAGCCGGTGAAGTTGGGGACGGGACTGACATGTTAAATATGTTGGTTCCCATTGGCTCCAGGTCCTTCAGTGGATAGATCATTCCCCGCCGAGGGCGTGGGTCCCCCAGAGAACGACCTTTGCTGCTCACGTCATCCATTCGGCATTCGGAGCTTACCCCACCACTTGCGATGACCTTGGCTTCTTCACAACCTCGGAGGCCTTAGTAACCACCCAAGTAACCATCAGTAACCCGATTCTCGCTAGCGAACTGCCATTCCGTCAAGATCTGCGAGATTTAACATCCTGTCAAGATCCTGTCAAGGCGAGTTGACCTCCAGTCTCGAAAGTGCATCACAAAGAACGTCATTAGGGTTTTCAAGACACTTCATTGCAAACCTTTAAACATTTGATTGACGTGGCATAGAGTAAACAATATGGACCCGTCTCAAGAAACCCAGCAACTACCTCCGGAAGCTATTGCTCTCGCTGGGCGCATGTACGATGGTGCGCGGAAGGGCGATGTTGCCCTGTTCCAGCAAGCCCTGCCGGCTGGTTTGCCCGCCAACATGACCAACGAAAAAGGCGACACATTGGTGGGGATATTATCCGAAGCCACTCGTAGCGTTTACTGATAACGATTCTTCTCAGCTTATGCTGGCTGCTTACCACGGGCATGCGGAGTTGGTGAAGCTCCTCGTCCAGCATGGGGCCGACCCTAATCGGTTGAACGACAGAGGGCAGAGTCCTTTGGCGGGAGCAGTCTTCAAGCAAGAAGACGCTGTCATCGAGGTAAGATCATTCTTGGAACTTTCTAATTGAAAATTTCAACTCGAGCTTCTTTTTGTCTTATCTCGCAACTGGACTATACAACAAACTAATGCTTCGTAACTAGGTTCTTCTTGAAGGCGGAGCAGATCCAGACTATGGCAACCCGAGCGCGCTGCAATGCGTCGTTATGTTCAAGCAAGAAGAAAAGTGGCAGTCCAAGTTTGAGTCTGCTTCTGGACGCGGTAAAGCCACTGCGTAAATACGTTTTCATTCTATGGCGTTGTTATATGACTACATGACCCTGGATGATGTCCAGTCGGCCGTTGCTCAAAGAAGTATCTGAGATAATGTTATACAAAATTCGGTAAAAACATCCACCGAGGAAAATGCTGCTGCTGTTGCTCTTGAAGCTTTTATTCATATACAACGTGACTGCACACGGAAGTAAGTCTTAAGCAAATGCATGTTGGCAACTCGTCCTCCGTTCGGCCGAGCAACCTGCAGAAGATGCTTAGGGAAACCCTTCCAGACCATGCAAAAGTTGTCCGAGTTGTGCATCTCCGTATTGTTGAAATGAGCGTCTTTGGGTCATGGACCGGTCGGCGCCTTGAGTCTCTTGTGCACAGTGTTTTGGAACCCAGCATTCCTTACCCAACGCTCGAGCTGTGGCCCAAGGCGGTCTGTTCACCCCATAGTCCTACAAGCCTGCGCGAACGGGTTACACTGAAACCACTGGATGTGTATCCACTGGAACACTTGGAGATGGGAGCACATGGGATTGAAGGAAGATTGAACTCGCTGTCCTTCATTTTAGCCATGATTGTTGTCTGAATGCTAACTGCATCACACACCGGAGCAACATGCCAATCAATCACCGCAATGATTATTGGTAATTGATATGTTCCAAAACGGATTTCTTGGGAGTCTCGGTAGCCTTGGCTCCATAGCCATCAGAGTTGTAATTGGGCCACAGACCAAACATTTACGAAGGGAGGGATGTGATAATTGGCAAAGGTCGCACGAAGAGGCCCGTCGTAGTTGTATGACAATACAAAGGAACCGACCGTGGTCAACCCTTTTGTAGCTCCCATTATGGTCTCTTAGATCACTGACGTTTTATTTTAATGATAGTTAATTCGCACCATTTCTCATTTTTGGTTCAAAGTTTCCGGTTGTTTGCTAGCCCGGGAACACAGTCTGGGCCCAACCTAGGCTTTTATGTGTGTGTCAAATGTCTTCTACTAGAACAATTTTCATTTGATTCATTCATTGATATTGTTCCAAATGAGGAACAAAGTGACACTTAGATTGTCCAATTTCGCTGGTCGATCGTGCTCTCTCTCTCTCTCTCTCTCTCTCTCTCTCTCTCTCAGAGGAATATACTTAAAAGTCAAACATTCTCCCTCTTAATATTGACTGTCTGTTTTCCTCGCATCGCCCCAACACATAGCTTCCAACACCACCGAGGCCTCAGGTGAGCCCATGAAATTACTTTGGCAAAGGTCGTTCTTTGCTTCTAGATTCATCTTTTGAAATAGGGACCATTCCAGAGGTTAAGGCTCCTCCAAAATTATCATGAAGCTTTCAGCCATTGCTACCGTCTCTTTCATCGCCCTACTCAGCCTCGCCGGCACAGCCTCCGCCGACGCGCGCTGCCTTCGCCTTGAAGGGGCCGGTACCTATTTTTACGAAGTCGTGATGGAAGGTGTGCCCAAAAGGGAATTTAGGAGCACCTGCAATGGCCTCTGGGACAACCTCAAAGGATACCTCGACTGCATGGTCTACAGGCCCAACGGATGCGAGGAAGGCTACTACAATGGCGACCTTTATTGGTACTTCACCACCAGCATTGTCTGCAACCAGGATATGGTCCACTCCGCCTACTATGGAGCCACAAAGAACCAATGGGGGGCCATAACTTGCCATTGAGGACCCCTCTAATAGGCTAAAGTGCGTGGTCTTTCTCGACGGGCTAAGGAACCCGAAGAGCAGCAAGAGTTTTATCAGCTCGTTCCTTATGGGGTAGGATGGGAAGAAAAAGGACGGGAATCAAATTGGGGTGCACAAAGGGTCAATTCTACGATCTGGGGTGCAAGATGCCGAATTCTGCTGCCGCAAGTGCGGTTGGATCACTGGTGGAAGACACCAAAGAAATCTCAACAATTCTTGTCAACTCGTCCTCCTGAAAGCCGAGAAAGCCCACAGCTCCAACATATGACTTTTTACACCTCCACATCCCGAAATCTTCGTGATTTAAATCCAGATATCCTCCATGGTATCGCAATGGATTGAGCCGTATCTGTTCTGGGTCGCATGGAACCAGGCGCGGTGGACCATGTCCTGCCCGCATGGCCTGTAGGTCCATAACTTGATCTTGAGCCCGCTTTGATCGCCTTTGCATATTGGCTTCTTTGCGCCTATGAACTGGCCGCGACAGTGGCGCGTCGACTCCAGATCATTCATGAAAGCTCTGCAGACTCCCATGATGTTGTCTGCCGGAACCATCGCCGTGATGTAGTACTGTAGACCGAAGAAGAGTTCGGGGTGGGCGTCTTCCGAGATGCCTTTGAGTAGGCAAGTTGGCGCCTTGACTTGATGTGTCTGTAAAGTGTCAGGTGCGATTGCCGTGAGTGTTGGGAGGCCAAGGACAGCTGTGGCCAGCGCGAGAATCGGTGCCATGGTGCTTGCGAGCTTCATGACCGATGGGGTTTGAGTAACAAGGCTGCGAAAGAAGATCAGTGTCAGAATTATGGCGGCCCGAGAACAGATTGACAGATGAGAATGTTGCACCCGAGGTAAAAACCAGAGTCGAGACTGGCTGTCATCGAAACTTATGTAGCACTTCGATCGCTTCCCATCACGGAAACTCAAGACCGAATCTCCCTGCTCAAGGCGATGCTTTACAGCACGTTCGTCCAACGGGATGGCTCATGAATGTGTAGCTGAGCGTCACCCACGAACCGCAGAAATCGAAAGCCAAATAGAGTGCACAGAGTACCAGGGGAATTTAAGACTTTGTGTAAAAACAGGTGACCTCTTAAGAGTTTGGGAATAAACTTCCCAAAGTGAGTGGCTTGCCCCATGGACGTAGACCTCTGTCCACCAAACAAGCTGTATGGTTTCCAAGTTTTCCTTACCGAAGGATCGGCGCTGTTGGTGCCCTTTTGTTTTAATCACGGGAAATGTTGGGGTCTCCTCAAGTTCCCCCTCAATCAATCTCGAGATGGAATACGTTACACCTACAGAGTCTTTGCCTACTGAGCCCCTTTTACACACCCCTGCTCCTGCCTTAGTATTCACTTAGAATACTCGCCGGATCACTTCGAACAACGAAAACGAAGATTTTCACTTGTTATTACATTTATGCAAATCCTTTTAGCATGGACGGGCAGCGTACGGAGACTGCGGGCCACTTACCCGAAAGCGATGAGATTGCTAGTCCGGCGTTGGGCCAGTTTTCTCAGCCACCAGCACTCTTCCCGGAATCTTTGAGCAGTAGCAGTAGAGCTCTGAGCCCTAGCCACGGGAATAACGGCGGTACAAATCGTCGTTGGCCATCGAACCAGTCTCGTTCATTGCCGGTCCTGGGCATATTGTCGGCTGCCGAACCCCGAGTCTCGAATTCGGAAGACGGCATCCATCTCCCCCGCCTAGGAAACGGACCAACGCCCCAGCTCGCTTGGGATGATGATTTGCCAATGAAACCGCCCGTGCGAGAATTAATTCGCGAGGTCGACAGCTATTATGGCCCGCCTTCAAATCCACAGAGACAAGGCCAGG
This sequence comes from Colletotrichum tofieldiae, assembly GCA_022836555.1. Taxonomy (NCBI): domain Eukaryota; kingdom Fungi; phylum Ascomycota; class Sordariomycetes; order Glomerellales; family Glomerellaceae; genus Colletotrichum; species Colletotrichum tofieldiae. Next base: position 5,242,585 of record BQXV01000002.1, read on the forward strand.
CGCCAGATCAGCAAAGAACCGGCAGCCGCCCGCTTCGCGAAGACCTAGAATACTTCAAACGGCAAGAGGCGGCTGCTTCTTTCATCGAAGAGTTATCTCGACAGCGCCATGAATACCCGGGCACATTCCAGAGAAGGCATGATGGCCGTCTAGTTTACGTGCCGCAAGGGTTTAACGGGCAGCTGGTGACCTGTTACAACACCGGGCCGCCTATATCTGAGTGGGACGAGGTTCGGCCTGAGATCGGAGAGGCTCAGGCTGTTAACCACGAACAGGTGGATGTACATGCAGAGGCGCCGGTAGACGATGAGCCGGCTGGGGTTTCCAGAGAGGCTGGTCCAGACTATTTGGTATACGAGCGGTGGCACAGTCATAATCCTCCGTCCGAATCAACTGATTTCCACTAGGATCCTGGTATTGATTTGCGTTAACAGGAAGATCCGTGCGGTGCGGATTTCCCGACACTTTAGGACCTTTAGTTTCGCTTGAATTGAAGCCAGTAGCTGAAGGTCTACGGATATAAGTTGCAAACTAACGAGTTCACATATTTATAGCTGCCGAGCGCGGTCCTGGGAGGTATGGAAGATCGGCAGTTTCTGCAGGATAGTTCAACTTCAAGCTGGACAGGCTTTCAATAGGAGTTGCTTCTTGTGAATCCAACACTCATTCCGCAGGTACTATTTTAGTTCTCGCACGGTACACTTTGATGAGCCAACTTTCAAAAGTTCGTTCGTAAATCATGTACTTTCAATCTTCCATGTTGGATGAATATCTGTCGTAAGCGGCTCGCACTCTGAACTCAACGCGTAATCGATGCAAGTAGGCATACTCACGCTTAGGCTAAGATGTTAGAGTGACCAATAGAAGCACCCCTTTGTGGTCCTTCATGCAGCTATAGCTCTCCCTCTGCTAATTATTATAGGAGCAATTACGCATGACAATACGTTTCACCAACTTGGTGGATGCTGTATTTTTGTTCATACGCCTTAACAGCCAACTCTCCTGAATAGTCTGTCAAAAGTAACGTAGACAGCATCGATGAATGATAACAAAAAGTTCAACCGGCCAATCACTTCGTTGCATTTTTGGCCATTACGCATTAAGGGGTTTTATATCACGATGTTGTTGCTTCATGATGAACCATAAAGAACCACAGCATCGTGAGGAAGATTTATGATCAGTAGCCAGTGCCGAAACTCTTACCTTGAAATTCGGTTTTTAGCTGAGGATTGGGGAACTGATTGTGGTCAGTGTGGCCATTTTGCCAGTGAGTAACGACATTACGATGTGCTTGGTGTCGACACCTCAGGAGTGCTGTTGATCTTCATGCTGCATATCGCATTACCTAACTCTAACTTCAAACAAAATGCTCCCTGCCTTGGCTCGTCTCGCCCTCATACTGGCTATTTGCTCAGCAGTGCCTCCAGCTTCTTCAGCGCGTCCCTCTTCACCTCCTCTACCGGCGGCTGCACATCAACCCCGACAACGTCGGGTTCGTCCTCATGCGGAGGGTCCAGGCTCTGGAACTGGCTGTGCACGAGGTTCGAACCCGCAAAATGGCCGTGCCTGTTTTTGACGCGCTCGAAGAGCACCGCCTCGGGCGCGTGCAGGGTTACAAAGTTGACAAAGATGTCCTTCTCCGGGTGCGAGGCACCTCGCAGGACATCACGGTAGGCTCGCCTCAGCGCGGAGCAGGTGACAATAACGCCGCGCAGGCCGTCGCTCTCTAGCTCACGGAGGGCCTCGTCACGCAGGTTGTCGAGCCAGCCCCATCGATCGTCGTCGGTGAGGGCCTCGCCCCTGTGCATCTTTTCCACGTTTTCTTTGGGGTGGTACTGGGCGGGGGTGTCAGCGTCAGCGTCCATGCACTTGCGGTTGATGCGTTGGTTGGTTGATGGTGGCAGGAGGGGGGGCACAGACATCGTCGCCCTCGATGAAGGTCATGTGCAGTGACTCTGTGAGGTACTTTGCTATCGTTGTCTTGCCCGTCCCCGTTGGTCCCGTCAGGAAGACGATGTGCTGTTTCGGACGCGACATGTTTGGGTTGGGGGTTGTTCAATGCCCTCGGCGGTGGGAGCTTGGAGCAGACGTGTTGATGCTCGAAAATCAGGCTGGTTTTGGAAGAGCTTGAATGTGTTCCTTGCTTCGGGCCTCAAAAAGATCAGAGCACGAGCGGGGTGGGAGGTGGTCGTAATCAATGTCGTTGCCGAAGCGTCCGCGATTGGATATCTCTTCACAAGACAATACACGAGAAGAGAAGGTTCAAATGTGTTCCTGTCAAAGTAGGATTGGACAGCGTGAAAGTAGGTTCCCTTTCTTCCGGATGGTCTGATGTCTTGCGTGTATTTCCCATCCAAGAGCCTCTATTCGTTGCACTCATGCTTTGCCTGGTGCCGGTGCAATCGTTGGATGGCGTTCGGATGATGTCATGCGGACCTAGCAGCGGGACGTTATGGTTGTACCGTTCGTGTCATGTTCCTCTTTTTGTCCTCTTTTCGTTCAATCATAGCCGGGACGACGGATCAGACATTCCAGAATGAGAAAACTCCGACGAGAAAAACAACCAAAGGAAGCGACACATGGAAAACCGTTGAAGAAGGCTCAGAAAGCTTGCTCATGTTGAGGAACCCGGCAGCGGCCCAATCGGTTCATGCCGCCACCGTTCTCGTGTTACTCATGCTGGCCGTGGGCAATCGGCACGGATAGCAGCATGAAAACCATCCAGTCCGACAACAAAGGCTTGTGTTACTCAAGTTTCCTGAACACAGGCAATTCGAGTGATGCCATTCCCAGAGCATGCTTTCCTGGCGGTTCCGCATATTGCTGGGCCGATTCATGGACTCGACATTGCATAACGGCAAGACAGCGCGGTCGCATGTGGTGACAGCTGTTGGCAGCCGGTGCCGAGCTGTCGTCCTACTAGATCAATATGGGTACTAAATGAGACTATCTCAACATGTCACCCGATAGGCGTTGGTCTATTAGTCTAGTTGGTTAGGACGTCGGATTCTGATCATACTCAGTCTCTTCCGTAGGCCCAGGTTCGAATCCTGGATGGACCTCTTATTTTTGCTCCCGCCGCAAAGCCGTTTGTTGTTAGTGTGTTTGTTTCTATTATTCCCTTTTCCTTCCCCCTCCGTATTCACTTACCCTTGCTTCGCCAACTTGGAACACATCCAAGTCGAACCGTGACTTTGTGGACTTGTTCCGACTGACTTGCTTGCTTGCACTTGCGGTCTGAGACGTACCTTATTGACGGACTGTTCCGCTTACATACATGGTACCAAACATGGCATGCAACCACGCACTGACAAGTCAAGTTCTCTTTCTTTGAAACAAGCAATTCATCCCCGAACATGAGAGGAACCGCATCATCGTATCTTTCCCCCCCAACCCTTTTCTCTGTCCCTCCCTTGCAATCCAACAATGAACATTGGATCGATCTGCCGATGAACGTACGCACCCAACGGAAAGTCTACCCGTATCGCACATCTCCAGCTCCCTCGCGAAACCAGTCATCCGCCGCCAACGCTTCCTCAGGGCTCGCATAGCTGATAATGGTGCTCTTTGTCGTCGTGTATGCGTGGTACGCATCGATGCCATTCTCACTGCCGACGCCGCTCGCGCTCTTTGCGCCACCCCACGGACTGCTGGGATCGTTTCGATGATGCGTATTCACCCACACGATGCCTGCGTCAATCTGTTCCGACACTCGAAACGCCTGCGCCACGTCGCGAGTCCAGATGCCGGCTCCCAGCCCGAATTCGCTGTCGTTGGCGAGTGCGATGGCCTCTGCCTCCGTCTTGAACGGCGCCACCACAATCACCGGCCCAAACGCTTCCTCGCGCCAGATGCGCGTCTTAAGGATGTCGCCCTCGGCACTCGACACCAGCACCGTCGGTTCGAAGAAGTAGCCCTTGGCGAAGTCTGTACCATCGATGCTGCTCGTTCCAGACATGCGACGGCCGCCAGCGAAAGCTGCGCCCTCGGCAGCAAGCGCCTCGTCGACAAGCGCCTTTACGTTCTGTAACTGCTTCGCCGAGATCAGCGGGCCCATCATGGATTCCTGATTACTCGGAGACCCCATCCGCCGTGCAATGGATTCGGCCTTGGTCTTGAGCTTCTCCAACACGGGCTGCAGGATCTTGTCCTGGACGAGGATCCTAGTGCTGGCGACGCATGTTTGGCCGCTAGCGATGAACGACCCGAATGCGATGCCATTGACCGCAACATCGACATCGGCCTGCTCAAACACGATCAGCGGCGCCTTTCCTCCCAGCTCCGCTGTGTATCGCGCTAGGTTGCCGCCGACAATCGACCCAATCGCCCTGCCTGCCACCGTCCCGCCCGTCACGTCGACCTTGCGGACAAGCGGATGCTCGACGAGGGACTTGCCCGTCGTCGCGCCGTAGCCCGGGAGGACGCTGAAGACCCCGTCGGGCACACCCGCCTGCTTCAGGATCTTGCCCAGCAACAAGGTCGTGAGGGGCGTCAACTCGCTCGGCTTCACCACGACACTGTTACCCGCTGCAAGCGCAGGAGCTATTTTCTTGACGGCGATGAGCAGCGGATGGTTAAAGGGCGTAATTTGCACCACGACGCCTAGCGGGACTCGGTCAATCCAGTTGTGCAGCTTGCCCACGGTTGGTAGCACCGCACGCTCTTCGGTGCGCAGCAGGGCGGCATAGTATTTGAACCATTTTACCAATGTGGGCACTTGGGCGCGCATCTCGCGTATCGCGCGTCCGGTCTGGCGCACCTCCAGAGGAATCAACGAAGGCAGCTCTGCCGTTAGGAGTTCCGCCGTCCTGTCGAGGACATCGGCGCGGACATGACGGGGCGATCTAGACCACGTTCCGGCCTTGAAGGTCTCGTGCGCAAGACGGATGGTCTCGTCAACGTCTTCAGGGGACGCTGCGTGGCAGCTGCATGCAGTTAGATTTCGCTCAATGAGAATGGATGGACGGGCGTGAGACTCGAGCTTAGGGGATGGCAACTCACTGGGCGAACACCTCACTTGTCGCGGGGTCTTCAACCGGGATCCTGTCGCGGTGTGAGAGTTGAGCATGAGCACGAGCGCAGATAAGCGTCCTGCAGCCCCTCGCTGCGGGGTATGGGGCAGCGCAAGACGAGGTGAGGGGAAGCAAGAGGATGTCACGAACTCTTCTGCATGTCCCGGTTTCTCCTGGCCTCCGACCCAAAGGTTATACGCCTGGGCTGTCATCTTGTCTCTTGTGCGGCTGTCACTCAGAGTTTCGTCTGTGGAAGGCCACCTCGTGAAAGAAAAGATGCCAACGGCGTGGCAGTTTTTATTTGGGGTCGAGTTATCTACCTTCATTACAGCTGCGGGGAACCATGCGGGATGCATCGATAGCTCTCCGGCCGGCTCCGTGCTGTTCCCCACTCCAAGCTTCCTCCGCCGAGATAACAAGTTGCCCATTCCGGGGTTGGTCACTTTTGTCAACGCATCTCGTAACACGCGACGCACACACACCACAGACAGGGATCAACGTCAAAATGCGACGTCTCTTAAGCTCCACAGCTAAGACCAGCACCTGCCAGCTTTGGTCCTTTCGCCAAGCCGAGAACAGATGGGGAGCCCATCACCGCTAAGCCTTGAGAGTGGAACGGCTGCAAGTTTTATACTTCAAGGGGGCACGATCTCGCTCGGCTTTTGTACAAAGCGCACATACTCTCTCGACGAAGCATGTTTCTCGGTCCTGCAGGCCAACGCAATGAACCGCTGGAGCAGCAATCAGCTCAGACCCTGCCTCAAACCTACAGGAAACCTCTTCACAGCAAGCAGAGAAGGCTTGGACAGCTGCCATGGACTTGGGCCCAAATTCGGCCAGAACGCCTTGTCGTTCATTATGCCATATAAGCCGGCATCCGACGACTTTGATCTCAGGCCCATGACCGACGTCAGCTATTTGAAATTTGTGTTAAACGGCTGGATTGATTCCCCTTTTCTGTTCTTGTTTTGGTCCGCGGCTGGAAGTCTTGTCAGAGCTCTTTGCAGCCCACAGCAACGACACGCGATACCCCCTTTCTCACCCCTGCTACCATGGACTACTTACGCTCTCTTATCGGTGTCAACACAAAGCGCATTCGGGTGCCCAAGGTGGCGACAGACGATGTCTACCCGGTTCACTTCTTCGATGATACGAAGCCCTTCCGCGAGATGCTCCTCAACTGGACGCTCCGGTTCGACGATGTTCTCGATGCGGAGAAACTGCACGTTTCGCTCGCCAAACTTATGGAAATTGGCGACTGGAGGAAGCTCGGTGGACGCATGCGGTTGACTGTAAGTGTTCTTAATCCGCCGTTTCGTCCATCCCGACACAGCTCCTCTCGGTGAGAACTCTGGCTAACAGGGGCAACTGCCCAGGATGACAACAAACTTGAGCTTCACGTCCCGCAACAGTTTACTTCAGCCCGCCCCGCCATCCGCTTCTCCCATGATGTCCACGACTTCAGCATCAAGGAACACAACACGGCCAAGCACTTGCCGACCACCACTTCTACCCCGTCCGTTCAGCCCGGCGTCATCAACTTTTACCACCTCGGTGCACGACAGGACGCCCCCAGGACCCTCGAGGACCTCCTCTGCTCCGACGAGCCCGGCATCTCCCTGCACGTTGTCTCCTTCAACGACGCGACACTCGTCGGCCTGCTCTTCTCGCACGTCCTTTTCGGTGCCGCGGGCATGCAAGCGCTCGTTGAGGCCTGGTCACAGGTCCTCGCCGGCCGCGAAGCCGAAGTCCCTGCCATCCACGGTGCCCGCAAGGATATCCTCGACGATGTCGGCGTCGAGACCGACCCTGAAAAGGAGCCGTTCCTTCTTGACCCGCGACAGCTCAAGGGCTTCCGGCACTTCAGGTTCACCCTGCGTTTCCTCTGGGACATCATGCGTCGTCCAGAAATCGAGTCCAAGATCCTCTGTCTTCCCGGCGACTTTGTCGCCAGCCTCCGCGCCCGCGCCATGGCAGACCTGCACGCCATGGACGAGAAGGGATTGGGCACCGAAGAGGCGCCCTTCGTCAGCGAGGGCGACGTCCTCACCGCATGGTGGACTCGTCTCGTCTGTCTCGCCCGTGGTTCCAACCGTCCCGTCACCGTCCTCAACGCCGTCGATATCACCGGCCGCCTAAAGACCGTCTTCGCTCCAGGAAAACTCTACGTTCAGAACTTTGCCCTCGGAACCTGGACCCTCCTCAGTTCCGCCGAAGTCCTCAAAGCGCCCCTCGGGTACGTTGCTCGCTGCTTCCGCTACGACATCCAGACCCAGACCACGCCGTCCCAGATCATGGCTTTCATGCGCCGTCTCCGTTCCGGGGGCCGCTGCAAGAACCAACCCCTCTATGGCGACCCCAACAGCATGCTCATCATCTTCACCAACTGGGCCCGGTGCAAGTTCTTCGAGTGCATCGACTTCTCGCCGGCCGTCATCCCGAGGATCTCGCAACCGGTCATGGCCAACAGCGACATCCAACCAACCGACGACGTCATCAGCGCCGGCGGCGACCCGGAAAAGAAGGCCAACGCCACCATTGCCGAGGTGCTCAACCGCCCACCCCCCGGCAAGATCGCCTATCACCACTCCCTTGCGCGCACCCGCACCGTCCTCTCCCGCAACGTCTTCACCATCCTCGGCAAGGACCTCAACGGCAACTACTGGATCTCGGCGCTGGGCCACCCCGAGTGTTGGGACAAGCTCGAGAAGGAGGTCGCCATCTCCTCCATGGACGAGCTCAGACGGCTCAACCCCCAGCCCCTGAACTAAGGGGAGCAGGACCCCACCACCGCCCAAAGTCGTTTACGCTCCTTCTGCTTATCCAAAACAGCGACATTGTCCCGGGAGTCATCGACCCCTTGATCTCGACCGAAAGCCTCGCCTATGCGCGCGTATGCAGGTTTGGCGGATGAATTGGGGAGTTTTCGAGCATTTAATTAGCTAGCACAACGTCTTGTTTACTGATTCCTCCGTCTTGTGCTGGTTTCCTTTTCAGACTGCCTCTCTGCAAGTGTCTTTCAAGAAGCATCTGATCTGTGGCTCACAGGTCTAGTGTAATTGGTAATCCGTCCAAGTTGTTTGCTCTGAACTATTGTTGATTATGGAAAGGGAAGACGGGTGGGAGTGATGAGTGAGGAGGAGGAGGAGGTTGATGTACGATATCCAAATTGTACTGCGACGAACGCACCATGAACTACCTTAAACACCACAAGACGCGTCTATTGCTGACCCTCGCATCAAGTTGTAAAAGTCTCTTTACTGGAGATGTTTAAGTTGGAGCCGGCACTGACTGCTCATATTTCTGGTTCATCAATCCTTATTGTGAGAACATGGTCCCATATGAGGTGTCACATCGCTGGCGGCGTGCACGTTGGTCGAGATCAGGAAAATTCGGGCCGTGTCCAAAGGTTGAGAAAGCGCAATGACAATCGGTTCGAGCGGCCCTCTCGGCTCGGCCTACCCGCTTCAGAATTCAGACCACTTGGACTTGACTAGGGATGACAGACCGATAGTGCTGCTATGAGACGTGATATGATATTTGCTATGTATATGTGTTGCTATGACTAAACGAAATGCAGAGTGCGATCTACGCTGGTATCAAAATCTAAAAACGCAACATCAAGGTATCACAATGATTAGAGTTGTTGGTATGAAGTAACCAAACACCATGCCTGCCGTACAATTATCCGACTCCATGCTTGCTCTCTCCCTTCTTCGTCAGTCTTCTGTCTCCTTCTTCAATCGTGCATGACTTATTTGACCGGTTCCTCGTCCATGAAGAACTTGACAATCTCCTTGAGATCGAAGAGCGTGACGCCGCGACGCGGGTAGCAGATGTACACCTGCTCGCCCAGGACGCCAAACTTGTCTCTAAACTCGGCCTTGTTGCCGAGTCCCAGGCTCTTGACGATTCCCGCGTACGTCTTGCTCAGGAACTTGGCCCGAACGCCGTGGAGGTGCTCGCCGGGCACGAACCTCTCGCTGACGCCGGCTCCAAAGGTCACAGGGCCCGAAATGGATGACAAAGCATACTCGACAAGAACCTCGATGGTGCCGTTTGGCGCACCAGGGAAGTCCAGAGCCCATTTGACTTGCCAGCCGTATCTGGGTGCGAGCTGTGCGAGGACGACCATGCACAGAACCTTGCCGTCCTTCTCAGCAGCAAAGTAGCGGCGGTGGGCCTGATCGATCCAGGGGCGGATCTCGGTGAGGTGGACCTGCTTCTTGCCCTTGCGCTTCTCCTTCCATGCCTCGATGGCCTCGTCGGCACGTTTCATAAAGTCCTCGTTGGGCTTGATCTCGTGGATCTTGATGCCCTCCCGCTTGACGCGTCTAGCGGCACGGCCGTCGGGGGTGGTGTGTTGGTCCGCGTCCGCACGCTGCTCCACGGTACAGCTCATGGTCCGCCAGCCAATGCGGCGTCCGAGGATCTCCTGCACCTTGTTGGACACCAACATCCATACGGGTGTCAGTTTGAGTTCCTTAATGACAAACTCGACAAACGCCGGGACAACCTCCTCGTATTGACCTCGGTCGCAGAGGGGGTCTCCGGTGATCATCGCGAATTTCCCCTGCTTGACATAGCCAACTGCAGCACCACTGCTGTGGCGCCAGATCTCAAATCTCTCGTCGAGCCATGAGGTGTTGGTGGCGTCGCCGTAGTTGGCAATTAGCTCCTCCAGCGGTGGCAACTCCTTGCCGGCCCATACCTTGGTAGTGTCGGCGGTTGGGTGCGGCAGGCTGAAAGACCGCGAGGGTAGAGATTTCGGGTCGCGATAGAAGAGGGTGCCGTATCTGACATCTCCCAAGTTGAGGAGGAGGAAAACGACCCGATCCAGTCCGAGACCGGCACCGCCGTGCGGTGGAGCACCGAGATCGAAGGCCTCGAGGTATTCAGCCATGTCCTCTTCCGGGATGCCCTTTTCGGCCATGTTCTTTCGCAGTTCCTTGGGGTCGTTGATACGCTGGCCGCCTGTGCAAATCTCCTGGCCACGGACGAAAATGTCGAACGAATTGGTCCAGAAGGGATCTTCGGCCTTGTGGGTGTAGAATGGGCGAGCATTGGCGGGAAATTTGTCCAGGATGTAGTAGTCCGTGCCGTACTTCTCCTTGACCAGTTCACCTAGACGAATCTCGTCTGGCGTCGACAAGTCTTCGTCAGCAACATCGCGACCATCATCACGCAGCATTTGCAGACCCTCAGGGAATGGGATGATGGGAGTCTCGTCCAACCACACAAGGTCTTCACTTGGGAAGCGCTCGCGGATGATCTTGAGCTCCGGCATTGACTGAACAGCGGTGAAAATGTTCTTCAAAGTCTGGTCAAGAACTTTGATAAGCTCATGGTAGTGCTTGTGGATCTTCATTTCGATGTCGAGGCCGGTGTACTCAGTCAGGTGACGATGGGTGTTGGAGTTCTCAGCGCGAAACACAGGACCGATCTAAACATGTCAGCATCAATTGACTTACAAAGGTTGCGCCTTGCGTTACTTACTTCATACACCTTGCCAAAATCGGCAGAAATGGCCATCTGCTTGGCCAACTGAGGGCTCTGTGCCAAAAAGGCACGTCTTCCAAAGTAGTTAAGCTTGAAGACTTCGGCGCCGCTCTCGGTTGCGGCGGGCTGCAGCTTGGGGGTTTGTATCTCGATGAAGCCCCTGTCGTCGAGGGTCTCGCGGAACTTGCGTGTAATCATGGCACGCACGCGGAACAGCGCCTGGTTGCTGGGGTGTCTCAAGTCAAGAATACGGTTGTTCAATCTGAAGTTCATGTTGTCGGGGGGGTGGTAGTTGCTGAACGGCGGCGCTTTGGCAGGGTTAAGGAGGTGGATAGAGTAGATGTCCACCTCGACATCATGATAGTGTGCAGATTTGACGTTCTCGACGGGTTTTTTCAGAGTGCCGGACACCTGGACAATAGACTCTGGGTGCAGTCGTTGAACCCACTTGACCATGTTGGGTGTTGTGTGCGCCAGGACTCCCTGGATCGTGTCCGTCTGGTCGCGGAAGAGGATAAAGTCGAGATGCTTCGAGATGTTCCTCTGGGTGTGAATTCTCGCGCGGAACGTCACCTTGGTGCCGACGTCCAACTTAACCGCCTCACCAATGGTCGTCAACTCGGTCGGGTATTCGTTCTCGTCGCCCTTTCCATAACGTGCCCGCGTTTCGTCATCTTCAGCGCGTCGGGCTTCTTCATACTCGCTCCTGCGGCGTTCTTCGAGCTGGCGCTCTTCTTCCTGTCGGCGCAGCAGCTTCTCGCCGCGTTCCTGGCGCCTCAGCTCGCCGCTTCTGGCCGGGCTACGTCCTGTACTAGACTTGCTGGACTGGCTGGTAGAGCTCGAGGTGGGAGACTTCTTCTCATAGACGGTCGTCTTGGTGTGCGTGGCAACGGTCGGACTGGTTGATGATTTCAGCGGCGAGGTAAACTTCTGAGCGAGGCGCGAGAGCGTGCTCGGTGAGCGTGATACAGCTTCCTGTTCGGTCATGGTACTGTTACCTCCCCTTGGCGAGGGTTAGGTGATGTTGTGGTTGTGTGTGTGACTAGTTGTCTTGGCAAGTGTGAAGATGTGCGGAGAATGAGTGGGATATGGAAGAGTCGTTGAGTCGGCCAAGACAAGTTTACATAGAAGACGAGGAGGGGGATTCAGGGTAGATCAATGCGGGTACAAGGTATAAGAAAGAAAAGACTCGGTACAAGCAGAATGGGAGCGGAAGGGCGGAAGCGGTGGGAGAGGAAGAAGAGCAGATTGATAACGGACAAAAGTTCGGATTCCGTCAAGTCCCTGGGTCCCTCGTGCCTCGGCGGACGACGACATGCAGTGAGTGGTCCGCTCAAGCAAGACGGCGTTGGTATGTTCCTCTGCTTGTTTGACTTTGGGTGTCGTGTATCAGTGACTTGGCAATGAATACGCCGAGTCTTGGGCGGCTGCGGTTTGGAGTCCTGATCGATGGTACGGCTGGGACCACACAGGGCGTGGCTAAGACGCTTACACGGCACGGTGACGGGGCGACAGAGGTTCCAGACTGGCCGCCAGTTGGGTTGGCAACCCGAGATACGTCAAGGAAACGCCAGGAAAGCCAAGGTATCCTGTACCAAGGGCCAAGAGTACACCGGCGACCTCGAGTTACCTCACCTCACCTTTGGCTTTCCCACCGACCTCCACCTTGACGCCCGAAGAGCACGAGTCGAAGAGAAAAGTTTGCTGAAAACACCACATGCCGTGAAGCAGGGGCATCGATCGCATCGCAGCGCATCGGGCAGACGCGGGCGGTCCTTGGGATTCGCAGGCCGGGCATGGGTCCCGGCTGTCTTCCGTCCTTCACCTTCCCATCTTTCGTTCTGGAGCTCCAATCCTCGTCGAAGTTTCCTCTGTTTCCTCTAGGAAATCGGCCGTGTGGTGTCAATGAGACGTCATTGGCTGTGGGGCCAAAGGCACGTACCCCCGCCTGTCTTGTGGTGATTGGCGAGGCCGGCAAGGTCACGGACGTCGGATCCGAGGCTGTGAGTGGCTGAGAACCCAACAGGGTGGCCATTCATGGACGCTTTGCTCCGGGGATCGCCTAGAGGGCAGGTAAGGCAGGTCCACTCCTTCCCGCGTTCAAGGATTGTGTTTTGGGTGCGTGGTACCCGGGAGAAAAGGAAGACAGAAAAAAAAAAAAAAAAGCCTACCCAAAACAGGTGGCCCCATTGGATGAGGTTATTCTGTGGTAAGCGTGGCATTCTAGTACCGTCTGGAAACCGCGGGCGGTGTTGCTGGACGAGAAAAGGTGGTGCCCAATGATACCTTAGCTCCGATCACATCCCGGAAGGTGCGGCCCCACCCACCCGCGGGACATGCGACCTTCGAAGCGAAAAGCGCAAAATGACGTCAAACACTCGACACCCGTGATGATCCAAGTTTTCCGCCCGTGCTGGGAAGGTAGGTCCCTTGCTGCTGCCATAGCATCTCTCACCTTTGACGCCGGCCTGATGACAACAGACAGCAGGCAACAGGCAACTGGCATCTACATCTTCGATCAAACGTCTGGCGGTGACATAGCGAGTGATAGTGACATCCTCATTCTCAGTCCCCTGCACTGCCCTGCCACGCCTGCCTTGCTTCGCTGTTACAGACGGGGTTCCTCGGGCCTGGGCTGATGCTGTTCGCTGTTATTTTCGTGTCGCATGTCTCACGTCGACAGGCTTTTCAATCCCACAGATACGCGTACGGAAACACCCTCGTTCAACAGGCATCAAACTGACATTGTCGCTACCTCATCACTGCAACCTCGACTGAGCCACAGGAACCGACCCTCATCCGCCACATCTCCCCTCCCACTGCTGTACAACCACCACAAGGACACGCCAAGCAAGGCACACCTTGGCAAGAAAAGGCTACTTTGGACCGTAACGACACCCGACGTCCCCCCTCCATCAGCCGCTCGGAGTCCTTAGCTCGCCGACGGCGGTCGACCTCTTTGTCATACCTATCTCAGCACGCCGACGCAGTATTCCACAGGTTCCTCATCCTCTCCATCCATTCCTCTTGATTTGTCACCGTTTCTCCTCCATCTCCTATCCCATCCCTTCCGACCTATTATCAATCGACTGCTGTTCCGACATACCCGACATACCACAGAGACCACAGCACCGCTCTCTGGCCGCTTTCGACCTTGAGCACTGAGACATGCCCCTTGATTGTCCAGTTGCCCGCCGCTCCCTGCCAGCCTTGCCCACCCCGTTAGCATGAGCCTGACCTCCTGCACCCGCTCCGTGTATTCCGTATCCCGCTTCCCCGATGCTGCAAAGCAAACTCAACCGCACCGTGTCCAACATCTCGAATGTTTCCAGGGCGAGCAAGGGCAGCAAGCCCGCTAGCAAGGCCAATAGCCTCGTCAGCAGCGTAGCCGGCACTCCCGACGATGAGTACGACAACCCACTGGAGAGCGTGTCCCGCTGGCGCCTGACTGCCAACGCCGTGGCCCTTCGCTCGGGGGCCGCCTTTGCCTTCGGACTGCAGAACCTTTCCGCTCCCGTCCCACCCGCTGCGAATAGAGCCATCTGGCTCGATTCGACTCTATCGGAATGGAGCGGCACGGAAAAGATTAGGGTCGACGTTTGGCTCCCACCCACCACTACCAACAGACCCACGGGCAAGGTCCCTGCAGTCATCAACTTCCACGGCGGAGGCTTCGTGCTCGGGCAGGGGACCGACGATGCACGCTGGGCAGGCGCCGTAGCAACCGCCCTCAACGCCGTCGTCTTCTCCGTCAACTACCGCCTGGCTCCCGGCTATCCCTTCCCCACACCCGTGGAGGACTCTACCGACTCTATCCTTCAGATCGTCGCTCGTGCCGAGGAGTTCCGCATCGACACACAAAAAGTCTTTCTCTCGGGCTTCTCGGCTGGAGGTACGCTAGCCCTGGCCAGCTGGAACATTCTCCAGGATCCTGACAGGTGGGGTTACAAGTTTAAATTTCCAGTCCCCGATATATCCGGCATTGTCCTCTTTTACCCACTCCTGGATTGGACCTTGACAAGGCCGCAGAAGCGGCAGACATGTGGGAGGCCAGACATGACCCTACCTAAAAGCATGACCGACCTTTTTGATGCATCCTATGTATACCCTCCCCGACCAAGGTCGGAACGCGGTGATCCCCGCCTCTCGCCAGGTCTCATGACAGATGAGATGATAGACCGGCTGCCGCCTGTCCACCTGTGCATGTGCGAGTTCGACATGCTCTTACTGGAAGGCCAGAGTTTTGCTGAAAGGGCAAGATCACGAGGCCGTCGGATCAGCACACGTGTTGTCAAGGCTGAAAAACATGCTTGGGATAAGCCTCCACCGTTCACGCCTAAAGAATCAGTCATGATCGAGTACAATGAGGCCATCACGGCCGTCAAGGAATGGCTCGAGAACCCTGACCCGAGGCTTGAATGAGTCCCGCGTGCTCAGCGTCGCGCAAGGTTCCGTCGTCTGACACCTTGCGGATGCATAAGCCTCTCGGCAGAGACGTCCGGTGCACAGCAGCCACAGATGGCCAACAGCATAGAAGAGGATTGGTTCGGAGTTCTAGACCAGCAAAGTTTCTTCAGGATCCAATACTGAAGGGTCCCTAGAGTTGTGGGTTGTAATTGGGTTGTGGGTTGCACATTGAGCACACTCGAACATAACTGGGGCAGATCGGCGAAACACTGTCCTTGACCACACTGCTGCCGGGCATGTGGCTCGTCGACGCCACGTAAGATATTCTGGGTCCTCATATTACTGTAGCGGAATAGACATTGATTTAAAGCTCGATAGTGGATATTGGTCCGGACATCTTTTCCCTCACGCTAAGAACTGACGGGTTCGCGGGGCCATGTTTGATGTTCCACCGACTGATCTTGTTTCTTGTTTCCTGACACATGTGAAATGGCGGGGGTTCCAAACTTTGGACATTGCCGTTCGACGTTGCGGGGTTGGATAACTTTCCTGACAGGTTCTCGATGACGACAAAGGTCGACACCAAGCACGTATGCGAGATGGAATATACTCTTTGAAGGTCGTGTTGACTCGCGGGCGCCTTGGTCAATCAAGTCTAGGGCCTTTTAGGCTGTGAAAGCTGCCGCGGCACGGCAGCATAATAGCATGATGTTGTCAGATAGCTTCAAAGCCACCCGCGCCAAGACGCCGTGGGGGACGTTGCTATTCCTAGGGCGCCAAGACCGAATTAGAGTTCTTTTTCCCTTCCTCGTTCTGCCTAGCGGCAAGCGTCCCGCCACGATCTCCTCCCGCGTACGACGCTGCGACTCTCAAAGTTGACCTACGAGGTAAGTTCGCAAGGTGCCTTTCTGTGTGTGTTCGTGGCTTGCGGGCGGCTGAGGTTGGGTTTCGATAGTTGGCAGGGGTGATCAGCGCTGCAGATGTTGAGGCTTGGTGCGGCTGGGGCTCGTGAGTTCTTATACTGTGTTTGGGTTTGCTTGACGTGGGCTGCGGCTGGGGATGAGGATCTTGAAGCCAAGACTTTGAGCCACGGAGTGTGCGCGTTGACCAGGTCGCTGTTGAGGAGAACGTTGGGGGATATGAAGATCTTACGTTCGGCGGGAGTTTGCTGGGCCGGGTATCCCGTGTTCTGTTTGTGGAGCGCGATCCTGAAGACGGGGGCAGGTTTAGTTGTGAGGGTATGCCGGTCTGCTGACTGTTGGATTGATGTCGGTCCAACGTCTTGTTCCTGTGTTACTTGACTCTCCAGATTCTGTTATGTATCCCTTGAAAGGCCTTAAAAGACAGCGCCTATCCCGAGGGTGTATTAGTCTTCTTTGCCCGAAGCCTCGTGCATCATTGTCGGACTTCCTGACACTATAAAGGGCTGCTCTTCGCAGAGCTCTAGCGGTTTGCCAATAATTGCACCCATGCCCAAATTACCTATGACTGGGTCGTTTCAACTGGGCTGTGAAATACCGCATCGCACGGGGGTCGAACCTACTCCCTGTACCGCTGGCTCACATGAGCAAGATGAGTAGATAACCAAGGCGGCAGACGCCGAGACGCCCACAACGCTTGAGGTCCAAGACCAATGATTTGCGCATAGCAAGTGATGCAGCAAAGGGGAAGTAGTTTGTCCATCGCGAAAGCAGTCCGGGGTGGGGGTTTGCCCACGAAGTACATGGGCCTTCTTGCTAACCAGGTCTGAGTGTAGTTGGGGGTTGACGGAGACTGGAGGGAAGGGAACTTGGCCAGATGCTGACCCTGTAAACTTCAGGTTCCTAGCAAAATTATGTCGGGAGGAAGGGAAAGCCTGGAGAGATCGTACACATAGTAAAGCAAATGGTGATGACGGGCATACCTTAGTGACCTGTTGGTCGCGCTATTTTGTTTATGAAGCTCAGCCACCTGGTGCAGGCGGTGATGTCCTGGGAATTAGATTGTGAGTATTTGGTTAAAGCTTTCAGCAGGCGCTCGTGTGGACATGCGGGTAGCTTGAGGGGCTTTTGTTTAAGAGAGAAGCTTGAAAAGCCGATGTGGAAGCGCCGGTTCTTTTACATGGCGCAGTCCATAAACTGTGGCATCTCATAAGTTAACCGGCTTTCGAAATGGAGCCTTTTTCAGTTGAAACCTCAATGTCTGTGAACCTTGGTAGAACGTATGGCTATTCATAATGTACCGTTAAAGAGACATTGCGGTCCTCCTGTTGGGAGACGCGGCGGTAACCTAGGCAGTTGATCTTGATAACAGCGGCTGAAGTAAATTTCGTCTCCGTTTAAATTAGCGATGATTGCAACTGGAGTAGAAGGAAGAGTTCAAGTCTTGGGCCATTAGGTGTTGAATCTGGAATCACAACACTATAAACCTTCCGATACACTGTCCATCCCGCCCAGCCTACTCCTTCCCCCAGCAGTTAGAGCCACCATTAGCACCGAGGCTTTGGCACGCCGACGAGAAGCGGCAGTTGTTAAAGTCAAGGACAACCCCTCCGGCTTCACCGGCAGTGACCACTCTGACTGAGCATTAATTTCTGCCATCACTGAATCTGTCGTGGTTCCCAGCGAATTGGCCGCAAACTGCCTTTGCGGCTTCTTCGTGGAAGCTACCGTCGCTGTCTTGGCAATGACAAAAGTTGTAAACAGCGCAAGACCAGCCGAAGGTTGGGAGAAGGGCAAGGAGCACGGCAGTAACTTAGAAGTAGTATCAGCCTCTGATTTTCTGGCAACTATCTTACTTTGAACGCTTACTTGAATCTTTATTTTTGAAGGACTAGTGGTGTTTAAGTATTCAAAGAAGCGATAAGTTTTGTTACGATTGTGAAATGGTGGCTAAAAAAGTGGTTGGTTTCCTTTCTTGGTGGTTAATAGAAATCTTATGTGAGGTAAATCGCCCTCTATAAGCGTGCCGAGCTTCGCTTTACTGTTCTTCTTGTACAACATGTGCGTAAAACAGCGATTACTTAAGTAGCAGTCAATATAAGCAACAAGGTGTAGCCCTGATGACTTTGGACTATATCGAGAGAACACTGTCAGGTCGTATCTAAGCTGCTTTCCCGCAGCGGGATAAGAGTCCTCGTGATGGAACGAAAAAATGCATTTGGTTGTGAGGTTGCATCTGGCTGTGCGCCAGCTTCTTTGAGACAATCTCACAAGGGTCTATCAGATTTCGGCAACGTGTTGGCCGAGGTTTACACTGATTCGCGTTTACTTAGCCGCCATATTCACTCAAATTGACGCCGACAGAATAGCGCATTATCATTGCTGACTCGCCCGGTGACAGATCCGATATTGATGTAAGTAAAAAGATCAAACAATTCTCGCATGCGCGTTCCTTTCAATAGCCAAGTCACGATGTTGCAATCTACAGCATTCATTAAGAGAGATAAGGAATGTACCGTTAAAGAGACATTGCGGTCCTCCTGTTCGGAGACGCGGCGTTACTCTTTTCCCCTGCCCATTTTGTTTCTTTACTGCTCCTCAATTTCTTTTGGGCTGTTAGATACGACTTCCTCCCTCCCTCTCTCCTACAATAACAGTGAAGGCTTCAGGTTAGCAACGCAACAAAGTATGGACTTAACTTCCGGTTAAACGGCCCAGACCTTTTACAACCGTTGGGTCATTGGTTTGTAGTATTGCGAGTATATGATCCACATTCTCTTTGATGGTCAAGTTCGTAATCTCTTTTCCAGTCCCAATTTCACGCAACTGGCCAATCGACCACATGAGACGCTTGAATGGTGTATCTGAGTCTGCAGCATTCGTGTAGACCCCAGTGGCTTCATCTACGAGAATGGAGTTTGGTAGTTAGCGAAGGTTCATGCGTAGCTGGCTTGCCCATGTCAACAGCATCGATGCTTTGAAGAGCCGGCATTGCGCCATCAAGAGTCCGAAATCCCCCGATTAAAAGAACCTCCATCTTTTTTAAAGGTGTCTTAAAAATTTTTATCTACCCATGACAGGTAGTAACCCCTCCGCTTGACGTAACTCTCTGTGAGGTAGTGCATAATAATGTTATCGAAGCTGCACCGCTTAACTCGACAAACTCCACACCTGCCTTATCCAGAGCCTGTGACACAGCTCGATCGCGTTGAGCTTGATGCCAAGGATAAAGTGTTTGCTCGTTCTTGACTGGACTGCATCAACAATCTCCAGAAGCAACCGCATTTGGTTCACAAGGCTCTCGCCATACTCATGCGTGTGCAAATTTGTTGATCTGCTCAGGAGCTGTGAGACCAACAGTCCATGCGCACCGCGCACCTGCATGCCATCGAAGCCTGCCTTTTCCGGATATTCAGCAGCAAACCCAAGCCCCTCAACAATTATTTTTATTTCCTCCTTCTTTGCTGACCGCGGCTTTGCGTGGAAGCCAGGGACTACCATCTCCACATTGCTTGCGATGATACTCCTCGGCTGGACGGAGGGATCCGCAACTCGACCAGGATGCAAAACTTGGCCGATAAGCAGAGACCCGTCAACTTTGGTGGCGTCTGCCATTTCGGAAAATGCCTCGAAGCGGCGCCCCGAAAATGGAGAGCCCAGGGAAACGACACTGTTGCCTGGTGCTTCAAAATGCTCAGGGTCTATCAGGATGTTGCCCGTCAAAACCATGCCCCAGCCCCCAACACCCCATGTTTGATACAATTTGATCAGCTCGGGGCTTGGGACACCTCGCCCTTCAATATTCGTAGGATGAAAAGAAGCAAGTGTTTCGGACATAAGTCAAGTTACCCACATTCGGGCCACCCCCACATTCGGGCCACCCAAAAATGAAGCTATCGCAACACAACCACCTATTTCAATTAACTATCGACTAGGCATAGCTGCCACTACAATACAGCTTTCTGCCTCACTAGGGTAATCAGATGCGCTGGATCCATCTGTATCAACCTTAACTTCGCCAGCCTCAATCTGGGATTGCCGTACATTGCTGATAGTAGCAAACTTAGTATTAGGGTTAACTTTGACAGCCCTTTTCTTTCTGGCTGTGCTGTTGTTGACTTGGGCCTGGAGATGCTGGATTTGTTGCTGGGCAGTAGCCAGTTGGAGGGACTGCTCTTGGAAGCCTTTTTTGACCTTTCTGAATAGCTGGCGTTGTGTGGCAATGCTTTGATCCAGCTGGCTGAATAAGTGCAGTTGACTATCCAGCTCCCTAGCTTTTCTGGGCGTTGACTATGCAACCGTAGATACAGCAGATACCTATCCATCTGTATCCTGGATACCCTGGATACCCTGGGCAGCCTGGGCAGCCTTATTAAGTGGTGTTGATGGTGGGTTAGATGCCTTGGGCAACAGCAGGGAGCTCATAAGAGGCTTGGCTACAGCAACAGGCCATAGTCCAGTGTATTTCCAGCCACTTTTGATATTCTGGACTGTTAGCCTAGCCAGGCGTGCTTTCTGATAGCAGGAAATAAAGTTCCTTTTGCCTATGATAGTTGAATTATTCCACTGGCTGAGGTATCTAAGCTCCTTTCTATAGGCTGACTTGACTGGGCTAAAGACTGACTGATTAAGTGGCTGGAGGACATGGGAGGTGTGTGGCGGCAGGAATAACAGATAGACGTTATTAATATAGCACTGCTACATAAATTCTGTCGTTGTATGACTCCCATGCCTATCCAGGATAAGCAGTCTGGCCTGGCCAGGCTGGCCAGGGTTAGTCTGAGGAAAGAAGACTTTATGTAACCACTTAACAGCAGTCTTATCAGTAGTCTATCCATTCTCTGTTGCTGTAAACTCCTATCCATCATAAGGGCTGAGATCTAGAGGAAACCACTGCTGCTGGACTGACTTGCCCTTATATATAACTAGCGGCCATAGTGCCCGCCCTTTAGCTGAGATACACTTGATAATAGACACCCAGGCTCGCGATCCAGGCTGCTTTTTTCGTACAGACTTTGTCTCAGCCCTGCCTAGCACCAGCCCATTAGATCCCTTGCCCTCAAGGATCCCAGTCTCATCCATGTTATATCGGTTGGCTGGTTTAATGGCCATGATCTGCGGGATCGCGAGATACTTAAACCAGTCCCTGATAATCTTAGTAGATGCCCTATTGACGCGTCTGGAATCAATAGATTGACTTCTCTGGACCTTGATAGATGGGTTCCTTCGTATGAAGGCATTCACCCATCTCTTTCCTAGAGGTTGGGTATCTCCCATGGCATGGAGGATGCGCTAGGCAAACTCCTTAAGTTGCTGATGCGTTGGCGCAAGCCCAAGATCAGCCTGGATCTGTACCCAGCTGGCCAGCTTAGCCTCCTGACTAATAGAGAGCCTCTGGAGGTCTTCAAAAGCAGCAGGCCTCGACTGGGCACCATGAAGCCGTCGCTGAAGGGTAGTCCTTGGGATCCCATACTCATGAGCTGCCTTCCGGATAGTATGGCCGCGGCTGATAGCTTCAAGTGCCTGGTTGATCTCATACTCAGTATACTGGCTCATAATAATGCAAATAACGTATCCTCAAAAGATGAGGCCAATTGGATAAGTATGGTAAAAGATGTGATAGTTTGAAGTTGGAGATAGGAGGTTGGGATGCGGCATTTTTGGGTGGCCCGAATGTGGGGGTGGCCCGAATGTGGGTAACTTGACTTATCAGCCTTGACCGATCGATTGTTTTCAATACGACCATTGGGGAAAACCAGCCGCTGCGTTACAGGGGCAGGGTCCGTAATAGTCGAGGGGTAGCGAGACCGTGCCATTGTGATAGGCAGGGATTTAATTAACAGGGTTTCCTATGTCAGAGAGTCACGTGATGAAGAAATCATTCAAAGCGTAGACTAGTAGGTGTTTGGTAGACAACTAGCAGACGACTCTATAGCGATTCAAAGGCCGAGGTAATTGTCTTTTGTTCAGAGAGTCTAGTAACAAAACGGCTCGAACGCAAGAAGCTGAACCGCAGCTTGTCCGTATGACAAATCGCACAGACGAGTGATAATACAGCATAGACTACTGTAAACTATCAGGTAGACAGGAGATATACGATGCTAACATGCTGCGAGGTTTTTAAGAATGGAGCATCGGGACTTTGCATGTACTTTTTTTTTTGAACATCTTTGGAAAGGGGTAGAACTCACTCTTCAACACTTTTAAGAGTACTCAAGTTTTTGAAAATATACTCTTATGTCCAACTTCTACCTCCATTAGGTGAAAAAAAGTTATTGATCCTCTCTATACCTTAGCAATTAATTTTTCTGTGTAGAATTTGGATACCCGACCCAATTCTGCGATCAAGGTGACTTGAAATCATATCCAAAGACGACTCTCATGCAATCAATATCTTGCAGATGCTCTACGCAGCTTGGTTAGGCATCCTTCAGTTGGTTCAAGGAGACTACTTGCTACGGACTATAAGATTGTCATATCTTACATCTCGCAGGACCGGGGCTTGGCCCCCACCATAGCACTATAGCGTGGCTTGAAGTCATTCACTGCGTTCGCGGCGTCCGCGGCCGTTTTTCAAGTGTAACTTGAGGTTGTCGACGCTGCGGATTCCGCGGGCAGCCGGTGGCCAAACTTTAATTCTGGTTCTCGTATCACCAAGTCCAAAGCTCGTATTAACGACGATAGTGAAAGAGCCAAGAAGATGCCACCAGAGTGTAAAGGGGAAAGCCGGTGATGCTAGCTTCATATTGATTAGCAGGTAACAAGATTAAGTGACTGTTGCAGCCAGGAATGATGTATCTCGTAACTTTCATTTGAAACCCCCACTACCTGCTCACATTCTAAAGATGATTTTGGCCCCGGCTAAACTATCGTCCAGAAAATGGCTAATTAACGCCATCAAGTTAATTGAGACCTTTCCTACTATGATAAAGTTTTTCCTTCATCTTTTCTTTTGTGCGATAACGAATCAAAATTTTCTTTCGTCTTGTAGATTTCACAGTTAGATGATTGTCTGTCCGAATTTTGCATCAAACATACCAGTCATCCTACAATTAGTAGATATTCTCTCTCCCGTTGACAAGAAAGATTCGTACATCTCAAAATCTAACCAACATACCCTTCAACAAGTTTCTATTAAAATTCCAGCTTCTCAGTATGAAGTTGTTTATCTTTGTTTGGATTGCAGTTACCGCGTCTCTTGCGGCAACCATCAACCCTTCTACTGAGAGGCTCAATGACCTTCCTAAACGCCAAGACCTACTATGCCCAGCCTGTCACAAAATTGGTGCCTGTAACCCCCAACAGGAGAATTATTGGTTTTGTAATAGCCAACATTGCTGCGAAGTAAGTAATACCCCAGCACATACTGGTCTTTGAGTGACAAGAGTGAATCGCTAAACCAACTATGGCAATAGTAACTTTGATTTGGGAAATTACAAAGCATTGCAATGCGCTTGAGTCTTTCACGAGGGGTAGCATTTCGATAGCATCAGATATGTGAAGGAAATGATGGTCTCGCATAAAGTAAAAGATCTAGTCCAACACATACATTAACGAAGAAAACTGGACATCCAGAGCTTTTGTAGTTGACTTCGAAGCAGTGCAGAACGTGTCGATAAAATGGTACGAGTCCTAATACAGAAACATCACCATTTACTTCCAAACAAAAACAATCTCTAATCATCTTTATTCCATCCACTGATTAAACATGAAAATCTCCTTGCGCTCTTGAAGGCATTGTCGCTGGCTCTTTCGGTCTCTGCAGCTCTATGAGTAAGAGTGTCGCCTTTGTGGATCCAAATTCATTATTGACTGAAGTTAGACGAAGCGCCCTATGGATAAATTCATGTTAATTCCAGCGAGCTTCATCTAGGAGTTGTGACAGGCCACCAGTATGATGGAAATAGTTAGAGTTGCGTAAATTTTGTTGACGCCACTCAACCCCCCCCAAAGTAAAGGATCCAAGAATATGTCAATCACATGTGAAACTGTTTTTCTTTTCATTTTCAGAGGCAAACAAGACCTCGGCATAAGACGCCTCAGAAGTCATGACTCAAGTTTGTATTGACTTTATGTTGTCCGGCTGTTGAAACTCTACTATTGGTGTCTGAGGCAAAATGATACACATCATAGAGCAACTAACAATAAGTAGTAACTAATAGGTCACAGCCGCCGGTCTGATAGAAGTGCTACGGGCGTTGAAGGTGCAGATTCCTCTATTTACATCAGCATTAAGTTCAAGTGAAACGAATAGATAGTGGATTTATCCCAGGAGCTGATGCTGTGGCCGTCCCGGCCGGCACTAGATCGCAGCAGCCTGAGCTACCATTTCAGCGTGGACAACAATGGAATTGCTATGAATCAGGCTGCCAGAGTGCCTAAACATCAGCATGAGCTGCGTTCTACGGCCCCACCGTCCCCTCAAGATAGGACAGCATATCTCAGTTGGCCGGTCTTCATTTTCGGGGCCAAACAAGCTTGCCGGGCGTACCGATCCGTCATCGCAGTTTCGACCACCAAAAAGTTGTACAGCCAGCTTTCGCCTCGCCAGCCAGCTTTCGCCTCGCCAGCCAGCTTTCGCCTCGCCAGCCAGGCGTAAACGCGGAAGAGATGACACCAGAGCCTGTGGCACGAAGAGTAACGGTAATCTGACACAGATCAAGGTAAAGTACACATCAACATGATCCCCACTGGCCAAGTTTTCCATCCTGTCTGAGTAGAACTTAAAAAGTAGCTATGCTATTGCCTTCGTTCTATGTCAAGCAAGCCATAGCGGTGATCAACCAATTATTTTCTCGTCTGTAACTATAGTTCTTCAAGTATATCATCATTGTAGTTATCAGACCGCACACAAAACGACAGCTATGTAGAACTTGTTTTTATTTCACTCAAACTTCGAGAACACTATGCACCCAGTTTACACCAGCTCTTTGATAAATATGACAAACAAAAAGTCTAAATGACTACGGTTATTTACATTCAGAATAGAGAGCCCGTTATTTCAGATAAGCGCATATCAGCCTAACACTTCAAAGAATATTATACCAAGGTAGCATCAGAGATCAGCTGAGATATGAAATATCTGTAGAGTCGGTGGTAATTTTGAGAACAGCGTACTTACTCTTTTTCTCTCGCGGCTGATCCGCCTTATCCTTATCATTCTCATCGTCAACTTCCGGGGGCTCGAGCTTCTTGCTGCTTTCCAGGCCAACTTGTCCTATTACTTGCGCTTTATCACCTCCTTGTTCTAGCACATCTTGAGTAACATTGCTCAGTTTCAGGTGTGGGGTGATGTATTTGTCAATGAATGAACGAGAGACTCCGAGTCTCAAAGCGTGTGAGACAGCATTCTGCATACGTGCAATGTATTCTTGTCGAATTGTACCATCGTCCACATACGCCTCGCTGATGTAGACTAACGCCTTCAGTTGCGGAAAGCGGGCTGGCTGATTCTGGCCGTTCTCCCACCGTCTGCCAGGAGGCTGACGTGTGTTTTGAATGGACGGAGCTTTGAATTCTGATTCGTCTGAATCAGCAGGCCCGTGCT
Source organism: Colletotrichum tofieldiae (assembly GCA_022836555.1). Taxonomy (NCBI): domain Eukaryota; kingdom Fungi; phylum Ascomycota; class Sordariomycetes; order Glomerellales; family Glomerellaceae; genus Colletotrichum; species Colletotrichum tofieldiae. Next base: position 5,267,970 of record BQXV01000002.1, read on the forward strand.
GAAGTGTTGGGTCTAAAGCCTGATCTGTGCTGCTGGCTTGTCGGTTGAGCAATCGAACCACCTGCGAAGTCTTGAACCCAGAGAATTCCGCGTGTGGCTCGAAATTGAGTCTCAGTATGTACTTGTGATAGAAGCCCTTAGAAACCCCTTCGGAGAGATCCAGGGCTCTCTCTTCCTTCGGCCGGATAGAGAAAAGAAGCCCTTCAACGGAAGAACCATCCGTCGATTTCACGACGTTGGCTACCCCGCGTTGATTGATTTGCCACTTGTATCCGGGCAGCGTCGCTTTTCCCTTGAAAACACTTTCAGGGCAACGCTGGGCCATTTGGCCCAAGTAAAGGTTGCTTCCATAGGCAAAGTAAAGGGTGTCGGATCGTCGAGTTGAAAGTTTCAGGGGTGGTTTCTGGCTTGGTGCGGGCGAGGGGGCGGGGGCGGAACTTTCCATCGCGTTGGCGTTGAAAGCAAGCTGTCTGGTTCAAGCAAGATGCAAAGAGAGAGTATTTCAAGAAAAGCACAAAATCCTACTGACGCTTCCAGAAAAGTTCAGGAAGAACCAGGCATAGTGAAGGATGCATGAGCAACAACTTCAATAATGTCTGAGCAAGACATTTGGATTCGCAAAGAACTTATTAGTACCGTGCGTATTCAAGTCTTTCACTGTGCTTTCGATGTATTGTGAAAGGTTTAGGCAGAAGTGCAATTTCCAACCTGATATTCACAGCCTGACTGAGCAAACACAGGCTGGGAAGACTCGTTGGCGACTCCCAGCCACCGCCAGCGTTTAGCACCCAATATTGGGTGTGCTGATGTTAAATACCTCACTGTTGCTATTGAGCCAATCAACCTGGGTGGATCGCGACATTGGCCAAAAACGAATCTGAAATGGGATGTGTTTGCATGAGTTCAGAATCACTTGGTGCAGCATGTAAGCATGACCACACCCATAGACTGGCCACCAAAGACCGAAATGGCAGTTGAGCCTCAGTTCAATTTCGTGAGGCAAAAGACCTCATGGGTTGTCAAGGTCTGGACCATTGGTTCCTACTGAGTCTCTCCCTGTCGATCATTGTGCCTTAGCCCCATCTTGGCTTGCCGCTCGACACGATCGGGCTTCCAAAGTTATAATAAGTTACTCAGACGAAAAAAAACACCATAGACATTTTTTCTGACTTCCTCGGTCCACGGCTACACGTTCTTTCACTAACTTTGTTGTCCCACGTTCATTTTCTGTTCTGTTCACTATGTCCAACTACCATTTTGGGGTCGAAATCGAGGTTATTGTTCAACCACACAAGATACGACCTAATCTCAGCAGTATACATGCTTTGTACTACGGAAAGCTTGCAGCTGCCTTGAGGAACAGGGGCTTGAAGGCGAAATCGGACGACTTGCAGAGCGCTCACACTAGAAGACCTGAACATTATGACAAGTGGTGGATTACTAAAGACGGCTCTCTTGAAAACCATGTGAACAAAAGTAAGACGGTACTCTCTGAACTCAGTTCCGGTTATGTATTTCTTGTATGCTGATCATTCACCGCTAGTTCCAATGGAGGCCGTATCCCCGATCCTAACATGCCAATCAGCCTGGGATGAAGAAATCGACACATTCTGGACCGCAATGCGTGCTGTTTTCCACATGCCAGATTCTTCCACGCTATGCGGCAGTCACATTCACGTGTCTATGGGCCGCGGTCAGCCTTTCAGGCTATCTCAACTCAAAACGATTGCTTTTGGGGTTGTGCTATATGAGCCCCTTATATTAAAGCTCGTGAGGAAAGATCGCGCAGATAATAGGTACTGCGAACCAAACACCTCCAACTCGCCTCGTCTGGAACAGTGTGGTTCCAATCCAGCAGCCATCGCACGGCTTATAGCTGCTGCTAACAGTCCCACTGATTTGAAAGCAGTTATGCAGAGGAACCGGTACGTCCTATGGAACTTTGAAAATATTGTTGAAGGAAAGTCTGGAACGATTGAGTTCAGGGGAGGTAGAGGTCTCAGGGGGGAAGTGAGGACTAAGAGATGGATTGCTTGTACTGTTTCACTTCTCGATGCTATTCTATCTCTGGTATGTTCTACTGCATTTCAATCGATATTTTCGTAACACTGATGTATAAAAGAACGATATTAGGGACCCCGGCCGACACTCTATCTCAAGTTGGAGCGCAGCAGCTCTCTACGAGGCCGTGAAGAGGGCTTCCCGGCGGCTGGCCATGAGAGAATACCTTCCTGATGACTACAGAGAACTGAATGAGTCTCAACGGTAGAACCCACCGGCTACGGAAACGGGACTATATACTAGCTTGGCAGGAGCTTTTGATCCGTGATAGAATTTATGCAATGTTATATCGAGGGCTCAGTCGCAATATTGTTTACAGGATATAATCAGAACTGGTGAATCGCCTCTTTCCATCTCAATCATAGATGGATGATACGTTGCTATGTCCTTATTAGTCCGAGTGACGTATTTAAACCAGTCTTGTACATGTGGATCTCTTAGTTAAGCCCAACGTCAGAATGTCACCGAGAGCTTGGAACGACGGGTCTCTCCTATGTCCCCGCAAGAGTAGATAAGAGTATAGTTGTACTTCATTCAAGATATCAACTCCTTGCTTAGTGAACCATGATAGCTACACTGCGACTAGGTAAATTTAACAATTTGCATGGTAGAATCGCCATCTTGAGGCTTTTGTAATAACATAACACTGCCGAACCTCATAAAGTGAGTTCTAAACAACCTCTAACCCCCAAAATCAAAGAAGGTGAAAGCTTTAAAAAAATGACCAAGCACTCCCAATCATATGAGACTCTATTACCACCAATACGAACGGGATCTTGGGGCTCCATACGAGGAACTTCTTGGTAACATGTAGTTTCGTGCTTTGGCCGGCCACGACTCAGGACTGGGCGATGCGTCTCTGCGAGAATCTCTTGACTCTCTGCGGATTTCTCTGCGGATTTCTCTTCGTGACCTCCCGCGGCTGGGGGCTTCTGAGCTCGAATGTTCTCTGCGGCTGCTTTCATGGTTGCGGGAAGATTCATTGTCGTGGCGTAGGCGAGTGACTCTCGAGCGGATGCGGGGGGCTGGAATCGAAGGCCTAACCGCGTACTGGTAAAAGTCGGGGGGGACGCGCAAAGCGATCGCATCCTGGATGCCATGGTTCATGCGATCGACGTATTCCTGTTTAGGATCCCCCCAACGGGTATAGGTCTCGCTGAGGTAGACCAGGACGTTGTGTTGTATATAAGCTTGGTGCTCACGAGGGTCATTTGGCCCGAGCCACCGTTCCGCTTCGCGGAGAGTCTGGTCCACGCCGCCTTCGACGATCTTCCAAGTGGGCAGTCGAGATCCTTCCATGGCCAGATGAAGAATAACAGACTTGTACGTCTTTGAGTACGCGCCACTGCGAGTGCCCTCGCACCGGTCCAGGCTGGCTTCGTCGTCAGCATTCACTCGGTAGACCAGCCCGTGAACGTTGGAACCGCTACGAGGAATAACGTTGGCAAATCCCCTTTCATTTATCTGCCAGTAATGATCAGACAGCACTGCTCTTCCAACATAGAAACTGCTGGGGCACCTACTGGCCATCTGCTGAAGCCAGAGGTTGCTGCCATAGGCGAAGTATAACCGAGCTGAAGTTCGTGACATTTTTTGTAATGATGTATGCACGATACTGACAGTCGATGCTCCAGGAGGATAAAATGCGTCGAGGATGGAAAATGCAATGTCTTGGGGATGCTGACGTGGTTGTGCAGCTTGCCATGGGTTAAATCGTCTACTCACCCCCACGCCTACAGCCTGATTTCTGGCGTCGATAACCATTCGTTGACACACCCATGTCACGCGCAGCCGAAGGATTCACATCAGGCAGCTGACTGCAGCTGAATTGGTTGGTTTGTGGCTTGCAATAGTGTTCGGGTACATTTTACATTTTCCAGGTGGCCTCGCAGCTGACAGTCAGTCAAGGCGGATTTCATTTACGAATTATTGTTGTTGAGCCTCACCGAGCTCGCTCTCACGCCGTAAGCAGTCCCATCGCCTGAGTGGGCGTGACTGGACGTGCCACAGCCACGCATCCTGTCTTACTCTGTCCTATCTACCGAGGCGACCATGGCGTGCAAATATATACCTCGTATCTTCCATGAAAAGCCAAGCCTTCTGTGCAGTGACACTACCTAGACAGTGCGAGCCTTATACCGTTATCCTCTGTGCCTTTGTACCATGACCCCGTTGCGTACGGCCATGGTTGGAGACTTTCTGCTGTTCTCGCCTGCAAATCTGGTCGTCATGAGGCGGAGGGAGGTTCTTGGTTGCTTTTTTCTTACTCGCTGCATGGTTATCTGCAAATATATGTATACGAGTGAGGTGTCAAGTCTGTACTGTTTCTCTGGAAGCTCATGACAGCCAGTCTCCTTTAGTACAGCATGGCGACTCCCGATGCCTACTTCTTCGGGGTTGAGATAGAGCTCATTGCTGCTCCTATTCGACCTCGAAACCCATTTTCGCCAGAATACTACTATGAGAAGCTTGCATCATGGATAAGATCATTCAATGTCAGAGCGGCCGCGGATACACTTGTCGAGAAATACCGCAAGTACCCTGAGCACTACAACAAATGGTGGATCACAGAGGATGGTTCCCTCAAGCATCCCGAGTACCCCTGTAGTACGTAAATGGTGGTTGGCATTCGGAGTTGCCCAGAGAGGTCGTTTCCCCTGCTAATGTTGGTAACCTTTGCTAGTCCCTCTGGAAGCGGTATCCCCGGTTCTCTCCACCTGCCACCGCTGGGAAGGCACTATCGAGGTGTTCTGGGCTGCCTGTGACCGAGTCTTTCAAATGCCCGAAGCCTCCCATCGGTGCGGATCCCACATCCACGTGTCGCCATCGCCGTTGAAGATGTTCTCGCTGTCGCAGTTGAAGCGTGTTGCGTACGGCGTCGTCTTTTACGAACCGCTCGTTGAAGAAATCCTGCCCCGCTCCCGCCGCAACCACCCCTACTGCAAGCTCAACACGGAGCACTCCGACGAGCTCAAGACGATCATATGGTCATCACAGGACACGGAGAGTAGCCTGAGAAGAGTCAGACACCGGATAATGTCCGTAAACAGCGCGAGGGGCGTACGAGACCTCATGCAACGCAGCTCGGAGCCCCGCATCGACAGGCGCGTCTTGTGGAATTTCGATAACGTATTTCCAGGTTGCTCAGGCACGATCGAGTTTCGCGGCGGTCGGGCGCTTAGAGGCCCTGTCAAAACCAAAAGATGGATATCGTTTGCTCTGGCGTTCATCCACTTGTGTCTCTCCGAGGTGTGTATTTTCGCTTAACGGGGGAGCATGGGCTGACGGGTAAACTCTTGTTGAAGGACCTCGGTTCGTCAGCTGGATGTCAGCGGCCGAGTATAAGGTCGTTTTGGCAATCTTTGCGCAGAGCCGCGCATGAAATCGGTGTCAAAAGTCATCTTCCCTCCAAATGGACGGTCATGGCTGAATTGGAAAGGCAACGACGCAAAGTAGTCTCCATAAATGTGTAGCTCGAGCTGACGACGCTATTAGTGATGGCTCTCACGAGGAAACATGCGACGAAGAAGATGAAGAAGACTCCAGCTCCGATGATGATAGCTCAATCTCATCCAAGTCTGATTCCAAGTACTCAGACTCTGACACATACGACTTTGAAGACACAGATTCGGACGAGCTCGACTCTGTGTACACAGACTCGGACTACTTCTATTAAAGCATAGTAACAGCAGCATTCAAAGGGGAATGCTTCATGAATAGAGCCATGTCATCAGCAACTCAAGGCTTATGCATCGACAAAAATACAAACATCTAGTTTCATAGATATTCAAGATATAAAACCGCGTGTGATGTGATTGAATGCATGGTCATGACAAAACAGCACAGCATACCTAACAGCTGACTGCTTCTGCAATACAAATCCAGCCCAACCAGATTGGTTATACGCAAGCATGACTTTGATAATGTTTTCGCCGCCTAAGAGACTAGACTTCCGAAGGACCCGATCAGACGCATTGGCGGATGAAAGGGGTACTTCAAAACCTGAATGGTGGTATATCGCTTTTTTCTTTTTCATTTGCTTCGTGAATCTCATGTGCTTTTTCCAAATCTTTTTCCTCATAGGCGAGGATCTCGATGCCTTGTGTTCTCCTCGTAAACAATTATGTGTGCGTTACCATTTCATTATTCCACTGATGGATCTGTGCTTCTCTCTCTCTATTCATGATCATTTAATCAGTCCACAACACACTCCGTAGACCAATCTGTACGAATAAAGAAAGGGTAGACGTGTTCAAACAGGGGTAGTTGGCCTTGAAGGGTCCGTGATCAGGTAAGAGGGCTGAGGAGCCAGTGCTACCTCTTTCTAAAGCATTCAAACACAGCCGTATATTCCTTTAGATGGACGTATTACTTCGTCCAATCAACCCCTAGCCTCTATTGCATAAACTCAGCATCTATTACTGTAGCTCAGAAAGAAGAGGTGGTCTGATCCCGGCAACAACACCTCTTACTTAATGGGCGAGGGCTTCTGCGTAGTGATCATAGCCGGCGGCTGGGTCCCGATGGCGACAGTGATGGCCGAAGTTTGACGGCCAGGAGATGCTGGTTCGATCGTGGACGCAGCGATGTGCACACCGGAGGGGTTCTACTTGGGATTACTAGCACTCTTACCAGCGAGAATGAAAGCAGATACAACTGCCCAAACTACTTCAATGTCCGCAATGGCTGTTTTCCCGGGGGGCGGGTGTCAAGGGTCAATGATACAGAGTGAGACGCGAGCAAGCTACGGACACTCTTGGAAGTCTAACGTCGTTGTGAAACTGAGAGTTGCCCTCTGGGTCTTCCCTTTTCCCTGCTCCTTTCCTATCCCGTTAGGGCTTGAAGTTCAGCTTTTGACCCCCTTGACAACAACAGAGTTTCATTCGCTGGTAACGCAAGCGGAATTAGATTTAACTTCTAGTCCAACGGTCTAGGTCTTGTCCAACAGTTGGATCATCGGGTTGTAAAATTGCGAGTAGATGGGCCACATCCTCTGGAACAGTCAAGTCCGCAATCTCTTTACCAGCCCCAATCTCAGGCATCCGACCAATCGATAACATCGGACGCTTGAATGGCGAGTCTGAGTTTGCAGCATCGCCGCCACTCGTGGTCGGCGCTGCGAGACGCCCGCCAAAGCGATGGTGTCGTCTAACCGACGCCACAAGGAGACATGACGTCCTGTTGAAGACCTCGAGATGACTGCCGTCACAAGCCTCTTTCCCACCGACAACTTGCAACGTCGACAAAGTGAACGGCACATGCCACCGGGTTTGCGCCACCTCCCGCAGACAGCTCGGCCGTTGTCTCACGGGTCACGAGGGAGTTCGATATCCACGATGAGACGGCGTCAACATCCCAGGTCGAGCGAGATTGTTTCCTCCGACCATGCCGGTTTTGACAGTTTGTGCAGCAAGAAGAAAAAAGCAACGCCTTCGCAAGCCAGCCACTCGGACCCGTTGCATCGCAAGGACCCGTCGGATCTGTGTGCAGTGACACCCCACCACGAAGACGCCCACCTGAAAGACACAGCCGCGCGCCGGGAACCGGACGAGCGTGCCGCAGTGCCAGCGATGCAGCGTTTCCTTCGGTGCATCCGGCGTGCGCAGGTCGCGCGAACAGACTATCGTTGAGGTAATGTAAAGGTGCTGTGAGTGGACACGCGGGGTTTGATAGTGAAGCAAACAGAAGAGAGGCTACCCTCACCGCCACAGGAATTCCGGAGATTGGCTGCAGAGTGAGTGTGTTTCAGATTCCCGACTTGCTAGTAAATTACCAAGACTGCGATGGTTGGCCTGCAGGCTGAAGAGTCATTCCCGCACTCATACGCCGAAGTTGGGATGGTCCTTGCACCGGAGGCGCAAGGACGTGTAAAAGATCAGATAGCTAGCCGGCGACGACAGCACGCGACGTCGTTTCGGGGTGGCACGGAGAGGCGAGTCGCCGAGACAGTCTGGAGAAGCGACGGCTCGCTTCGCATGCGATGCAGAATGGGAATCTTCAAGCGATTGTTGCTGGGGCTGGCGATCTGCCGATCGACGGACCCGGTTCATCCTCGAGGGGGTCGCTAAAGCTAGAAGATCGAAACGTTGTTGCTTGGGGAAAAACCCATGGGCGTCAAAAGCCACGGGTTCTGGTATCACGATACGAAGCGCCCTGGGTCGACGTACAAAGAGCATGTACAAGTCCAGTCGTCGGCCTAGGTCAAACACGACGACGAGCAGACCAGAGCATCTGATGCTCCCTCAGACCAAAAGTTGATACGCCAAGGAAGGGGCTACGGAGCCCCTTTCGCGAACTCGCACTGCCGTGCCGGCGATGGGGGGCCAAAAAGCCAGAGGTGATGGGTGGGATCCGAAGGACTGTCCGTCATGCTGGCTGTGGGGGCGCGTCAACGGTTTGCGCTTTGACACGTCGGCTTGACGTCGAAGGATTAGGCCAAGGAACGGTCAGTGGAACGATGGCGGAAGCGCTGACGACATGGACGATCTGTCGGTGTGTTTTAGGTTTTGTCAGTTTGGCGCAAAAAGAGTCAGGATGGGGGGCCGCCGGCGTTGGAGATTGAGTCGTTCGACGGCGGACTTGGATGGAAATGGGAATAGGGACCGAGCCCGCCTTTCCTGGAACCGGGGAACTGTTGGTCAGTGAGGACGAAGACGTCTAGTCCACCACCCCGCGAGTAAATTGCAGGCAGGATCGCGGGAGTGTCACTGGAGCTGGCCGATAGCCTTTCACGCAGGCTCCGAGAGGGGACATTGTTGGTAGTATTGTCACGATTGATTGGCACGACTGAGTCCGAGGGGGTTTATTTTCATATTTCATGCTGGCAAAGCGTCGGCGCCCACACGAGGGTGGCGTGTCGCAGCGTAGCTCGTAGTGCAAAGTTTCTCGACTCTTCACGGGCTGCTGAACCATGCGACTGGATGAGCCCTCCGACTTACTGGGCGAGACTGTCAGCGACAACGTCAGTTCTGCCCTCAAACGTTGGAGTGTGTCGCTAGTCCAACGGCGGACAATTAATCGCCCCTCACTAAGACGTCGGCAATTGGGGGCCAGGAACGTTGGCAGGGCGGATGGCTATCGGGACTGTTTCTGGGGAAGACGGCAGATGGAGTTCTTGTCGCCCTGCTCTCTTGGTTCGGGGCGAGCCTACAGCCCGCAGTCAGTCCGTCATTCGGTCAAGGCGAATTTTTAAAAGTCTGGGGCTCCTTGGATGCGCCGTCTGACAGGAAAATCATTCCTCAAAGGGGGTCCCAGAGCGCCGTTGGTAAGCTTGGCTGCTTGGTACCGAAGCGTGCGTGCCGGCCGTCATTGGCGCCAGGTCCTCGGACAGTCGTAGTTGGTGAAGGTGCAGTGTTCGCAAGGGCCAACTCCATGGCCAAACACACAAGCGGTGGTGCTCCATGCCGTCGTCCTGTAATATCACGGGTGGCACTCGCTCCGGGCTTGCAGAACGGCGGTTGCAGGCATGTGGACTGCGGAAGAAGGCCGGAGGGCGGAGGTCGTCGATTGTTGCCAGTGGTGGTGAGCGACCGTGGATGGTGAGAGGGTGGATGGATGACAAGACGGGCGAATGAGGCACGAGGAAGACGTGGCCGGCAGGTGGCGTAATCCTACACTACGCATGGCACGGGCCTCTCGATGCTAGAGAGCTGGTGTCTGCATCAATTCAGGGGAAACCATGGGTGTCTGCATGCATGTGCGTCCATGTGGGCGCAAATGAGTGGGCGCATCCGACGAGCGCGCGCGAACGGGTCGAGACAGGAAAGAGGCACAGAGGGAAGCCGAGAAGTGCGAGCATGGAGCATGGAGCATGGAGCCTGTGTCGACGAGAAGAGAAGCGAAAAGGTTCGGACCCGCGACATTAACAGCCCGCGATATGACGGGACAACGGACGGGATATACCTCGCTGCTGTTGACTAGAAGGGAGGTCGCGGCCGAGGCCCCGCGCAAGAGAGCAGGACAGATGGCCGGAATAGTGTCGCAATTGGTGCAGCTGTTGCATTGCCGCGCCATTGGGAGGCGCGCAGTACAGTCATGTCGTGTGTCATGTGTCCATTGACTTTTGCTGGCAGTGCTAGGCGAGATGGGCGACGAGTTTCTGGAGGAGAGAATGGCAATTGCCTACCCGCCGTTGCGTTATGTGGACAGTCGGACGGAGGGTGGAGCTGTCTCTCCCATCCAAGCCGTCCTTCTTCTGGAAACAACAAGGTGGTGAGCGCATCTTGGTTGCTCGGGGGCGGGATTGTCGCCAGACTCGTGGGTTCCAGCCAAGGGACAGCCCCGAAGAGGACGGATTGACATACATACACCGTACGGTGGTACGGAGAGCAACAGCGACCAGGCGGCCCAAGGCGGTTGAAGCTCATTTTGACAGACAATCATTGGCGGAGGGGGCTGGCATCGTGGCAGCGCAGCCATGACCCCTTTTGCCCTTTTGCCCTTTCCTCCCCTGCGCAGCCGGCGACACCCTTGAAAACCTCAAGGGAAACCCGGCCAATGTGCTGGGGGCCCCTTGGAGCCGGCGTCTGCTTTGGGACAAGAGCTGTGGTGAGATGGCTGCATCTTGCATTACCCCTGCAGCCCTGTCCCCTCTTGTCCCTCTTGTCCCCCTTTCCCCCGTTCTTCTCGTGAGCAACTTGTCAAGGGGTGTGGCCTGTCAAAAAAATAGTCGTAGGGGGGGGTAGTCGAAGGCGCCAAAGGTGACCGTCGTCGGTGCCTGTCTGGCGTCTGGCGTATCTGGTGTCCCGTGTATCGCAAGGCCGGCCGCTCGTCTCTCGTTCCCCCTTGGGCTTTTCGCGATGGCCAGTGTTTAGCGGCGGGCGGGTGCGACAGGTTGTCAAATTGTCACTTGGCCAACTGCAGTACCTGGCGTTGGGCGTCCAATGTCGGCCTGTCACCGAGTCAGTTCATTGATTGGTGGTGATGCGGGCAGACCAAATAAAGATGTCGATTCTTTTTTTTGGCCGAGAGCCAGCGGCAAAAAGAAAGTAAATTCGCAAACTGGCTGAAGGTACGTAGCGATAGCCGAAAAGGAAAGAAAGTAAAATAAAACTAAAAACCAAGGAGCAAATAGAGAGGGGAAAAAAAAGGCTACCTACCCATGCAAGCAGGGAAAAAGGGGGACCCTGCAGGCGCACTGGACGGACACTCGCATGCTGTCTGGGTGGTTGAGGGAGGTGGGGCTCGGTGCTGACTGGAACTGGATGGGTCCGCTGAAGTCTACTACGTAGTACTTCGTCCGCTATGGAACCGGTGAAGAAGCTTCAATGCGTTCGTTCCCTCGCTCGTCCGTCCCTGTTCCTGTTCACCACCTCCGGCTGCTGGCTCCGTTCTCGGTACGTACCGCGGCCACCCGGGAGAGTGGGCGAGAGAGAGGGAAGGGACCAGGGAGGTGGGTGCAGGCGCGTCGTCGGGGTAGGCAGGCAGGCAGACAGACAGGCAGGCGCAGACAGACAGGCAGGCGCAGACAGACAGGCAGGCAGGTTGCACGTCGAAATTTGGGCAGTGGAGAGGAAGGAACAATAGTTTCGTCGAGAAGGAGAGGGGGAGAAGGGAGGGGGGAGATGCCGGATACGGAAATAGAGGACAGCCTCTGCATTCCATTCGCGCCGCGGGCTGTCTGCGCGGTCGCCGGCCTCTGTGGTTGCTTCCTTTGCTGTCGCCGTCACGCCAATCGGCCAATTCCTCCGTCATCAATTGGAACCCCCCATCTTGCCCATCCAGATCGGATGGGACCATGCCATGTAGTGTACTATGCAGTCCCATATACATAGTACGATGTACCCAGCAAGGTGTGTTGTCGCCGTGGGTTGCCATACCGGCTGGTATCCGTGCCGTGCTCTGGGGCATGCCTCTGTGTGAAGTGTCCTCCTCCCACCGATATTGTCGTCCGTGCTTTGCCGTGTGGCCCATTTTCCCTTGCATATTGTTCTTGTCGGTGTTGTCGTCTCGTCTGGTGTTTCTCTTCTCTTGGGGCCGAACATGGCAGGGACAGGCACTGCAATGCGCAGGCAGCATGGGGGGCATCCAAAGTGAAATGCTGAGTGTGCGCAGTCGATCCCCGTATCATCAAATTGGACTATGTCTGTCTGTCTGTCTGTCTGTCTGTCTGTCTGTCTGTCTGTCTGTCTGTCTGTCTGTCTATCTGTCCGTCCGTCTGCCTGCCTGGGGTGCATTCTGCGTGTCTTACGTGCTGTAGCAACGCCGTGTTATTCGCCATCAGCACCGTTGCCGGTCTGCAGGCTAGTGAAGAGAGACACGACGCAAGTCAGACACGATCCAAGACGCTGCGCTGCGTCTGCTTACTCTACTGCAGACAATGACACGCGCAGAAAGACACACAGACGACGGGCTAGGATTGCCATCGTCCACCTCTCCTTTCAACGCCCATCGCATTCGAAGACCAAGGAGCAGACCACACATCCAGCAACATTTGCTCTGTACGTGCTGTGCTCTCCGATCTCTGCTTCCCTGCCGGCCTGCCTGTCCACCCACCTACCTAGGAACCGCCATCCAGACCCCATTGTCATAGCAATCCCACATCCATCTCCGGCTCGACATCCACTCCCGCTTCCACTCCAGCTTCCTCCATCCACCACCCCCCTGTCCCGTTCCTGATCCTTATTGTTCCTGTTCTTGTTGCTGTTCCTGTTCCTGGCCCCCCGGTCCTGCCCGTCCTCGCGCTGCCACCCCTGGGGCTCCCATCGTCAAGGAACCTTGGCCTTACCTTACCTCGACCCTCCTGGATCCAGTTCTTCCTCTTCCATCCCGCTTCTTCCCTTCTCTTCTACCTCGTGCCCTTCTCTCCACGTGTGTTTCAAGGCTGCTCTGCCCGCCCATGAACCCAACGTCGACGAGCCGTCTTCTCTGACTGCTCGTGCTTCAGCAACCAGCGACCCCGGCGCGCAGCGTCAGTTTCCGAACGAACGACCGTCTGCTCATGCATCATCCATCGTCCCTCGCATCCACATCTTCGTCCACTACACCACCGAGTACACCTCGGTCTAATAATACACACTATTGCTTCTCCCACCCTGGAGCGTCCTCCACCACCACCACCACCACCGTCGTCAATATACCAAGGCCCTGTTTCCCGTCGCCAGAAAACCACACCCTCGCCCGGCGGTCGATCACCACCACCACCTACACTCCTACTCCCACTCCCAAATCCACCACAACCCATCCGAGCCTAGCGAGTTCCTAGGTCAGGGGAAGATTGAGGGTAACATCCATCGCCTCATTCAGAACGTTGTACCAATTACCCACCACCACTCTGAGCATTCGCCTACCCGCATACTAATACATAACAAACCTTCCGCGCCCATCGCGGGCGGTACCTCTTGGCCCTTGACTACCCACCCGCCCATGCCAAAGGGGGGAAAACGGCGAGTGCAGAAAGAAAGAAAGAAAAAGCAATCCGAGCAGGCAAGAAAGGAGAAAAGAAAGGAAAAAACCACTACCGCTGGCGTTCGCTGCAACGTCCCCCGCCCAAAGAAGCCAAAAGCAGAGTCACCCAGGTCTTCAATTTCGGCCACAAATTACTCTCCTGGGACTCGTTCGAGCGGGAGACAAAGCCAACCCCGAACCTCTAACCCGGCTTTGTGGACATTGCTACGCCTGAATAGCCACTCGACCGACGCACCGCTCCTAGGACTCCCAGCCCAGGCATCGGTGCTCCTTTGGGTCGTGGAGACTCGACTGCGGCGCTGCCATCGTCTCTGGATTGGATCGCTTGCCTCCTTACGGTCGTATTGGATTGCTTGCTTGCTCTTGGGCTGCATTGGACCATCTTGGGGACCCCCGACTAGGAACCTACTGCGCGTGGCATCACTCAAGCGGCACTCTACTTCGGCGAGACGTTACTGCCGACGCTGCTTGCACACGCGCCTGCGCCTTGCGCCTACACGCTTGTTGGATTCCAATCCGGAAATGACTTGAAAAAAAACCCTTCCCGACCCCCACGATACCCTTCCGCCCCCCTCCTCCAACATGTACGCCGACACGCCGAGACGGTCCAGTCGTCGCCGTCCCGATCTCAACATCGACACTGCCCCTCCAGTCGCCTACTCGACCAGGCCTGCTACCGCCGTCGCTTCACCGGCTGCCGCAGCTGCTCCCACCGTTCCCCAGACGCCTCCGAGCAACAGGAACAAACCGCAGCCGCCGCCGCTTTCTCCCTCCTCGTCTGTCGCCAAGGCCAAGTCCAACTCTCGGGCACTGAAAGGCCCGGCCCTCTCCCGTCATGCCGACGACTCCTTCCTAGATACCCCCGACTCCCCGATAGCTTCGACATGTCCGCGAACAAGGAGAACGATAACCCCGACCTTCCTCGACCTCGCGACTCTCACGACCTATCCCTGTCCCCGCGAAACGTTACACGCGACTCCCTCATGGCCAACATGCTCATTTCCCTCGATCAATTCACCATGGGTGGCCCCGTCTTCGGTCCGTTCGGGGACGGAGCGCCCGCCATGCTTGACGAGCCGTCACAGCAATACCAGTACGATACCGACGGAGACGGCTTCTCGAGGTCAGTGCGAGGCGGTCGTGCCAACGCGCACTCGTACTCGTACAGCTCCGACTTCGACGCCGACGATGCGAGCAGGATATCTTCCCGAGGACGGAGGAGTAATAGCAGCTCGAACTTCCAACCCGGCCTGCATCGCATCAGCAGTATGCGCGAGCCGCTGCGAAGCACGCCCGGCACCTCGCGCCACATGCACTCCCGGGGGGCAAGGGGAGCACAAAGAGCAGCAGCTCCAATAGCATCGATGCCGGCTACGCCCAGGTGCTCAGTAGTACGAGGTGGGCGTCCGGCTTTGGTGGTCGATCGTCCAGCTTCGATTATGGTCATCGCCCTCCCGCACTGCAGGCTACGCAACAGCAACAGCAGCAACAGCAGCAGCAGCAGCAACAACAGCAACAACAAGCCGGAGGTGCCCCGTGGCACATCGAATTCTCCAATAACTTCTTCGCCGACGACTACGACGCGGCGCCGACGCCTACCGTGCCTGGCGGACCTCGACGCACGATGCCGCCCATGACGCCCCCGGCTGCAAACTTTCCCCAAGCGCCAGGGGCCGCATCCGTACCTCTGGCTGTGGAGCCAATCGAACCGCCGCCCGTCGTACTTGAACGCAAGCGCTCCAACCGGTCCGCAAAAAGCACCTCGACAAACCACCGCAAGTCAGAAAACAAACCTAGCAACCCTCGCGAAGAGGTGCCGCCATTGCCAATGCCGGCCCCAGTGCCTGCACCATCATCAACCGCGTCCCCAGCACCATCGTCGGTCCCCGCGTTCGAGATTGATTCCGCACCCGCGCCGCACGTGGGCTACGGCAAGACAAAAGAGGCCGTGCACGGCGCTCAGATTCCGACACAAGCACCGTCGCAAACAAAAGAAAAACCGGGGTTTTTCAGGCGAGTCTTCGGCTCGTCCAGGAGCAATGCCTCGAGCAACCCGCCCGAGACGCAAAACTCCACGGCCGTAACTTCGTCAACATCTGTCGACGCCGCTGACCAGAGATCCGGGCACAAATCTCTGCACGTTGCCAACCAGATGAAGTCCTCTGGCCCCGCCCCTCCTTCGAGGGACACGTCTTCGTCCCATTCCCATCATCACGTGCTGCAGAAGAAACCGAGCTCCTTCTTCCGTCGCAGGAAGAAGTCTGTGTCCGCCGACGAGGTCCCTCCCGTGCCAGCTGCCGTCACCCTCGAGCCTCCGGTGCCCTCCTTGGTGCCTCCGATTCAGCTGTCCGTTGCCAAGGATAAGCTTTCTGCGAAACCCGAACCCAGTCCAATCAGTAGCCTTCGGAGGGTCATGAACCCATACCTTAAAGGTAGCCCGGTGACGCCAAACACACCTTTGTCCCCCCAATCTGCCCCTGTGCAACCTGTCAACCCTGAAATGGCCTCCGATTCCGCCCCAACCTCGCACGACGACGCACACGAGGAGCAGCCGCGCTCCTTCTCCCCCGACTACGAGCCGAGTCCCAATGCACGTATACGGGAGGTTCGGCCTGGGTCTCGTGGTGACGACGACTCGCAGCATGACTACGAACGCCGCACCGACACGCCGACTCGGCCTCCTCCAGAACCTCCTGTATCGGCAGAGAAGAGGAACAACTCCTTCCTCGACATCGATGGCAGCGACAACGAAGCCGATAACGAGTCGAAGCGGGGTGACAAGACGAGAAAGGAGAATGGACCCAGGCCTGGCAGGACGAGCAAAGATCCGTCTCCGTCACGGAGGGGTGCTTCAGACAGAAGAGATGATACCATACGAGGCAGAAAGAACGACAGATTAGCCGTTGCCCATGCAGACTCTGATGAAGAAGGCAACAGGCCAGCGCTAATCCTGCCGATTGAGGGTACTAGGTCCGCCAGCAGGGCATCGGGATCGACTACGACCGAATACAAGTCTGCCATGAGCGGGACTCCCAGCGTCAGAGTGGAAGCCTCGCAGAACAACAGCCCCAGTGTTCTCGCCACGTTCGAGTCTCTGGGCACAAAGCCTCTGGATGAACCCGACTTCGTCGTTGGAGACCCAACAGAAGACGACCGCCAAAAGGCTCAGAAGATCTATGATGGTAACGAGGACTTCATCCAGAAGGAGAAAGCCGCTGCGTGGATGGGCGAGGAAGGCCCCATCCGGCAGAGAACCCTGCAAGCGTACATGGATCTCTATGACTTCACCAACAAGAGTATATTGCAGAGCCTTCGGTTGATTTGCGAGCGTTTGGTCTTCAGGGCGGAGACACAGCAGGTTGATCGCATTTTGGTGGCCTTTTCCAAGCGTTGGTGTGACTGCAACACCAACCACGGGTTCAAGGCATCTGGTATGTTTTCGACGATCTCCCAGGGGGGTTTCGAGCCCATGCTAACGCGGCACAGACGTCATCCACACAATCTGCTATTCGATCATGTTGCTCAACACTGATTTGCACCTGGCTGACATCGAACAAAAGATGACGCGGAGCCAGTTCGTCAAGAACACCATGACTACCATCACTCAAGCGGTGGCGGAGGCAGCTCCCGATGCGTTTGAACGACCGACTATCCTGCCAGGCAAGTCCAACAGCGCTCTCGGAGGCGACGATTCCAGACCATCAATCGAGGAGCGGTTCACTTCGCGTCGCTTGTCGTTCCGACCCCCGCCGAGACAACACGAGGGAGACGGGTCCGGTGACCACTGCCACGACGAATGCGGGCCCTTGGTGAAGGCGCCGTTCGACGGTTCGATGCGCGCCTGGGAGAGCCAGGTCGAAGTCGTCCTCAAGGACATCTACGCCTCGATCCGCGACGAGCGATTGCCCCTTTTCGGCGCCGATCCGTCCAAGAACCTCGCGCCGAACCCGCACAGCAGCTTGTCTGTCATTGGCATGTTAAAGCGAACGCCTAGCGTTCTGAGTAAGGCCCCGTCTGAGAGTCAGGCATCTATGCGTGGGCGCATAGCTGAAAATGGCCGTGCCAATTCTTCCAGATGGAATTCGAAGAGCAGGTCACGACCTCGTATGGGCAATCCGGGATTCTCTTCGTCGCGAACGAGCTTCGAGGACGGAAATTCGGTTTGGAGCCCTACCGTATCCTCAGCAACCTGGAGCAAGCTCTCGCTGGGCCGAACGCAAACATCGATGTCTGTGGATTCGCTCAGCTCGTCATTCCGCGGAGGCGACTATCAACAGTCCATCGGATTTGCCAACGCCCTTAGCCAGGCCGTCATCCGTGATGATGAATCCGGTCTCGGTAAGGAGCCGTCCATCATGAGCGACGAGCTGAAGCCCGCCCACCTCCTCGAGGACGAATCGCTGGAGCTCGCCGGTCCCCCCTGGGTCAAGGAAGGTATGGTGATCCACAAGCACCACCTCGACGGCATCGAGAAGAAGGCCAAGGACCGTCACTGGAACGAGGTGTTCGCCGTCATCCAGCGAGGCCAAATGAGTATCTTTTCCTTTGGCACTAACAAGTCGGTGGGACGCAAGAGCCGCGGCCGCCACGCGAACAACGGTCCAGCCATCGTTGGAGGCGGCAACTGGCAGGAAAACGCTACTAACCTAGGCACTTTCAGTCTCCGGCAGACGCTGGCGTCTACGCTGCCACCGCCTGGCTACTCGAGAGCTCGCCCTCACGTTTGGGCCCTAAGCTTGCCTACGGGTGCCGTCCATCTATTCCAGGTCGGAACCCCGGAAATCAGCAAGGAGTTCGTCACCACAGCCAACTACTGGAGCGCGCGTCTGAGTACGCATCCGCTCGTAGGCGGTATCAGCAACATCGAGTACGGATGGAGCGACGCCATCATCAACAACGCGCTTGTCACCGCCATCAATGAACAAACCACGGGCCCGACGCCAGGACGCCAGCGGTCGAACTCGCGGCCGGGAAGCGGTGCCGCCAATCCTCGACCTAGTATATCGAGCTTCCGCTCCGGCTCTCTCGACCAGGGCCCCGGGGGGCCATACAGTTCCGGCGGCCGCGGCAACAAGCTGCCTGGCGACCGAATCCACATCGCCGAGTGGGCGCCCCCGACGCAGAGCATGCGGCCCAGCAACCTGCCCGAGGAGGAGCAGCTCGAAACCCTACTTGCCTACGTCAAGGGTATCGAAGATGAGCTGCAGGTGCACAACCAACTTCGCAGCCCGATGCTGCTTGCCTTTACGCCCCGCGGCAGCAACGCCGTTCGCGCCATGGCCAATTGGGAGCGCAAGAGCGCTTACCTTTTGCGGGAGATTGTCAAGTTCCGAACCTACGTCGACTGCTTGCAGCAGGCGGGGACACGCAAGAACGAGATTTACACGGAGAGAGACCTGGCCCGCCGAGCCGCCAGAGGGGAGCTGGATGAGGGAGAGATCGAGTTTGACGTCGCACGAGACACAACGATCAGGGCTTAATGGCGCGTACACATACGCTACGAAGGGAGTTGTTAATCAGGAAACATTATGGGGTGGTTCATGCGCGCGCGTAGCCGAGCCCACGACGACATGACCACATTGGACCCCGGGATTTTGCGTTTGGATGAGCATCTTTGGGGTGTTGGTTTAGTACATGATTTTGGTTTTCTCCCGACTTGTTTTCATTTGTACAAACCTAGTTTGATACCCAGGCTTTTTGTCAACAACGCCCCCTCCCACGCCCTTGTTTATGCACCGCCTCTCTCCCCTTCGCACTTGGGAAACACAGGGATGGCTTTTGGGGGCTCTTCTGATGTCTTGGTGTTTGTTGAGAAAGCATAGCATGCGTTGGATGACGATATTCTGGGGCGGCCGTCGACGGGCTTGCTGCACATAGACGGGAGTTCAGTCGACCTTTGCCGAGAAGGAGGGAGGCATGGGAATGAGGGAGCGGTGACGGTTAATGACGTGTAAATAGTAATACATCGGCAGAGAGGAAACACCAAGAAACAAAGAGGGATAAACTCGATTTTCATACCATGTTTGAGCTGCCCTCTGGTGGACCGGTGACGCTTCACAACTCCGCCGCCAAGGACGGAGGTGGCCCCCGGCGATGACGTATATCTCACGGACGGGTAAACCACACGCCCTGTTGTACGACGGTTGCCTTGCGTCGCCTCCCTGCGGCGGTGTTTAGGACGAGATGCGTCGGGTACTCGCCCGCCCTACGGCGGAGCGAG
This sequence comes from Colletotrichum tofieldiae, assembly GCA_022836555.1. Lineage (NCBI taxonomy): Eukaryota > Fungi > Ascomycota > Sordariomycetes > Glomerellales > Glomerellaceae > Colletotrichum > Colletotrichum tofieldiae. Next base: position 5,287,657 of record BQXV01000002.1, read on the forward strand.
CACGTCCGTAAGCCGTGAAGGGTGGGGATGGCCGCTCCTGACGGAGTCGATGGGGCCAGATCCCAGGCGCTACCGACGAACAAAAAGGCCGATGGACGTTGTGGGGCAGGGCAGAGGCCATCTGAAGCGCGTGAGGCCGCGGCAGGGCTGATCTTGTGCGACGTTGTGCCACGCAGTTGCCCGACGTCTTGGGACTTCGCGTCACTGCTCGAGAAACCACCGCACACACACGAGACACGGAACAAGGCGGGCGACAATGCGGTAAAAGTGGTATTATTAGTACAGCATTACAAACATTCGTTTAGCCTCCGCAGCCAGGGGCGCCTTTTTTTCCCAGTCCGTTATACATATCTACATACAAACACACAAGCCGGCCCTCTAAAACGTATGCACAGATGGAAAAGGCAGGCAACGCCGGTCAACCGTGGGGAGCGAACCAATCACAGGAGCATAGCAGCAAAGAAGGCCGCAAGACCGCCGACAAAGAGGCTGCCCTGCACAGCCGGGGCGGCACCGGACGCAGGGACGCTGGACGGAGTGGGAGTGCCGCCGGTGGCAGTGGGAAGCGTGGTCTGAGCGTTGGCAGATCCGGTGGGCGCGCCGGAGCTGGAGGCCAGTCTCGTCAGGGTCGATGAAGTGCCGTTAGCACGCGTGATGGTGGTGCTGGCAGCGACGGTGGCGGACGAAACAGAGGCGCTGGCGGTGGAGGTCTGCACGGCCGTGGTGTTGTTGGGGATGACAGGGACGTCGGACTGAGCGGCCTTGCCCTTGTCGCTGGCCTTGTCGTCCTTGCCGCCATTGCTAGAGGCAACACCGCCAATGCTGGGCTTGTCACCGGCGCCGACGACCTGGATGCTCTGCCATTTGCCGTCGGAGCCCTTGGAGTACTCGTACTGCTTGGCGCCGGCCTTGTCGCCGCCAGCGTAGTCCCAGACCTTGAGAGAGCGGTAGTGGCCAGCGAAGGGGGCCTTATCCCACTCGGCGAGACCACCAGCCCAGTCAATGGTGCCCTGGGCGGTACCCTTTCCGCCGACCCAAGTGCCGAGCTTCAGCTGCATCGGCGTCTGCGGGTAGTTGCCCTCGGCCGGGGTGGCGGTGCGGTAGACCTTGCCGTCGATGGAGAAGACGATGGACTCCTTGGTCCACTCGATGGTGTAGGTGTGAAAGGAGGTCATGGGGTTGAAGGGGACCTCGTAGTAGCGGGCACGCGTGTAGTCGTTGACGCCGAGGGCGTAGAAGTTGGTCTGGACGTGCGTCTGGTCGGCGCCGACGAACTCCCAGTCAATCTCGTCGAGGGCGTCGGACTGCAGCACGATGCTGGTGACGATACCGCGGCCGGGGGCAGCCTGGAGCTCGACTTCGACCTTGCCGAAGAAGAGGTAGTTCTTGGAGGTGAGGGTAGGAGCGTTGTTCTCCTCGAAGATGGTCATCTCGGCGCCGGTGTCGGCGGAGAAGGACATGACCTTGGGGTTGTACTTGACGCCGCCGTCGACGATGAAGAAGGACTCAAGGTCGCCGATGTTCTTGGAAGTACGGAAGTCATAGCTGGCTTCGCCGCCAAAGGCCGGGTTTGCGGGGCAAGCTGGTGCATGTTAGCATCGTGGTGTTGTTGAGCGAGGTGGCCGGGGCCTCCTCGATTGGTGTAAGTGCGCAGAGGCAAAAAAGAGGGTACTCACAATCGCCCTTGACGGGGTTGCACAGCGAAAAGGTTTGGGCGGATGCCAGGCCGGCAGTGGCCAGAGCCAAGGCAGCGTATCTCATCATCTTGGCTGACGGAGATGAGGGCGGTGGTTGTGATGTGTGCTGTGTGTCTGGTGAGACCGAGGCGAATGAGTGGTATTGGCTTGCCGAAGAACAGCGAGGGCAGAAAACGAGCGGAAGCCAGAGAAGATATTGAAGTTGAGCCTCAGCGAAGGGATGCAGGACCGCAGACGTCTTTCCCCGGGAGGAGGATGAGCCAAATATAGATCTTTGGGAAGGCTAGAGGGTACGAAGAAGGGATCTAGCGTACCACGGGGGCGAAGGCTAAGGAAGGCGAAAAGGGGACCAAAGATTCGGTTTGCAGGAACAAGAAACGAGAGGCTGGAGAGTTCCTGGGACAAAGTGGACCAAGCACGAAGACGGTGAACAAGAGCCTTTGCCGAAGGCAGTGAGCGAGTGACTGGGCGACGTGGAAACGGAGGGCAAGACGCGAAGTGAAAGCAGGCGGCAAACGATCCTGGGGACAGTCGGGCGGCGGTTGCGCCAGTAATTGTAGCTGGACTCGTCCATCCCAAGAAACCCCAAGCCTCCAAGACTGGCTGTGTGCCAATTTTCTTCTTCTGTTCTCCTGCGCTAGGGGCTGTAGGCGTAAGATGACACGGGTGGATGGTCTCGTCTCGTCTTACTCCTTCCCACGGCCTCTTGCTCTTGCCTCTCACGCACCACCAACGAATCCGCGCTTGCCAAGAGCAACTTGCATCCATCGGCAGGAGTTCGACGAAGGCTGGGCAAGCGAGAGGGAGGAGCTGGCGGGGGGTTGCCAAGGTGGGAAGGATGGGGCGACGCTAACGCAGGGTCCAGAAAAGGTACACTGCCCGCAGGAACACGGTGCAGAGGTACATCCTCCGGTTCTCCCACCCGTGTTCGTGCTGGTGCCTGCGCTTCCCCAGCCAGCTGGTTTGGCACAATTGGCTGCTGCCGCTGCAAGCGGGAGATTACCTCAGCTGCAGGCGCGCCTTCCTTCCCTCCTGCGTCGGTACGTACCGCGCCTCTTGGTCGTTTCTGACCTGCAAGTGGTCGCTGGCTGGTCGCGCCTGTGTGCTGCGCCGACGCTTCTGCATCGAGTGCCCAGGCACAGCGAGGGGCCAGTCAGTTCCTGTTCCAGTCGAGTCCAGATTGGCGCCGTTTCCGTCTGCCACCACCTTCGTCATGCCGTTCCAGTTCCAGTCCCGTCCACGGCGCATCTTAGCATCTCAGCATCTCGGCTCAAATTCAGCTCGACTCAACACCATCTCCTCCCAGCCTCTGCATTCCCGGCTCACCCCGCCAATGGCCCCGATGACGCCCCGTCGCCATTCCGTTGACGGCATTCGTCGACGCCGACGTTGCCTCCTTTCCAGCCCTCGGTCGGATTTCGTTCCCATCCAACTCCCACAATGTCTCACGCTTAAAACAACATGAAGGCGGCCTGACTCTTCACGTCTCCCCACCGGCGCAGTCTCGGCATGCTCGGCCGCAATTTCCAACTGACTGGCCGCTGTCGCAAGCGGCGCTGCTGGCTCCCTCTGTGGGCTGTCAGCGACAAGACACACATATGCGTCGGGCAACGATAATCCCCAACTCGACCGGTCTGGTACGGCACAAGCCATGCTTGCCCAGCCTTAACCTTCAGGGGGATACGACAAATCGGGTTGGCCCAGATGCCAAGACCGTTGGCGGTCTCGTGTTGTGCGAATAGCACGTGTTCGGTCGAGCTGCGCCGAAATTGCGCTGTGAATAGGCTTCTAGTGCGTGCCAAAGTGAGTTGAATCACCGTTTGATTGCATCGCCATCACGTCTGGAAAGGAGGATTATGTGCCTTCTCCGAGCGGCATTCGTGTTCTGCTTGCTTTTTTGCTGTATTTTCTTCTTGAGTGACCGAGACGGACTAGCAATTTTTAGTCTGCACCTTTGTCTCCCTTTGCACGGCCTTAACAGCACAATCTTGCAACAATGGGCTTGTCCCCGTCGCCCCTTGTATCGATCCGTCATAAGCCTCGTAGCGGCGCCAAGCGAGCCCGTCCCGCGACCATCCACCAGCGCGTCCTCGGCGCTTCCGTATCCCGCCTCCGATGGTCTCAAGTCAAGCTGTTTCTCTTGGGAACAAGAAGTGAATAGAACGATATGAACAAAAACGCCCAGCCATGCTTTGCCCGCTGACGATCATCAGGCACGCAAAACCATTAGGGCATACCCAAAAATTCCCATCGCTCGCTCGTATCGAAATCGCAAACAAGTTGCATCGTTTAGCAGGTGTTGAGCATGGAGGTGAGGGCCGTCTTCTCGGCAGACGTGACGCTGAGGGCCCAGTAGCTCTTGACCTGCACCCAGCTGCGGGCGTAGATGCAGTAGAAGCTGGTCAGAGGAGGCTTCCATGAGTCGGGGCTCTTGTCGCTCTTGGACTGGTTGACCTCGTCGGTGACGGCCCACAGCTGGGGACGCGTGAGGTCGTTGGCGAACTGCTCGCGCTTGGCAGTCGTCCACGATGCGGCACCGGACTGTCATCCCATGTTAGCATGCAACAGTCCTACTACGATCACATCGAAACAAGCGCACAGAACACAACCGTGTGCACAACGATCAACCAAACACGACAGGGGAGGCTTACAATCCAGGCGTTCTTCAGAGGCACCATGTGGTCAATGTCAACATCGCTGGCCGCGGTCCAGCTCGCGCCATCGTAAGGGCTCTTCCAGGTGCCGCTGGTGGCAGCGCAGGCGGAGCTGACCACGACGTTGGTGCCGTCGCGCTGCAGTACGGTCTCACGGGTGTTGCAGGTGCCGGACACAGTCGACCAGTGGGGGAACAGGTCACGGTCGTACGTGTCCGTGTTGGTCCACGCACGCACAGTCAGAGCAGCAAGCTGCGTCTTGGCAGTGGCGGCAGTGGGGATGCCGGGCTGGAAGCGAGTGTCAGTTAGTTTGCGGGGGCCCATTCTCGAACGCACACAGCAATCAACGGGGCCTGCCGGCACATACAGGAGTGGGCATCGGCAACGGCTCGGCGACCGGCTCCGGGACGGGGGCAGCGAAGCCCGCGCCGGCGAGCATGAACAGAGCGGCGGTAACCTTCATGGTGACGGTTGGCGAATATCGAAGACCGGAGCGATCGAGCGAGAACAAGGATGAAGGCTGAGGGGTATTGTGAACGGGTGGCTTGGCACTGACGATGAAGCAGGATAGCCCAGAGCGGGAGATCCGCCGTGGTTTATATGTTTCGTTTCCTCTCCTTCCTGTTTACCTCGACAGTCTCCCCAACGTCTCCTTCATCGGCGGGCCGCGATAGTCCCAAGCACACGTTTCCTTCTGTTCGACGACTCCAAACTCCACATTCGTGTCGTTTGCTTTGCCGTCGAGCCAGTCACCATCCTTCCCGACCCCACGATTTGTCTACCTGCTGTCTTAATCTCCAGCCCGACCCTCCAGGAACCCGCCGACGATGCGGCATTGGAGTCGATGAAACGGCGCGCTTCTCTCAAAAGGGGCACTCGGCCGGTCGCAGTGCGACTCAAGCAGACGTCTCGTAGGGCTTCGCAGGGGGGACCACAGGGTTCAGCCGGCGAGCTGACAGCCGTGTATGGCCTTTATCTCTGCTCCCATTGGCGGGGTAATCTAGCATCATCCATCTCCAGTGCCGATGCACGGTGGGCGACCTCTCCCGCGCTCCCAACCTTAAGCCAAGTCCAAGACCAGCCACTCATATCTCCCGGCACCGGCACGTTATCTTATCGGCCCCTGTCAATCACCTGCGAAAGAGGGACATGGTTTGGGCCATCATTCTTGTCTTCTCCGCTGCACGTCAAACCCCCTCCATGTCCCGGCTCCTTCGACAATAGCGCACGGGGCCTTCCACGAACCTTCCTGTTTGGGGGCCAGCTGCCGATGATGCGTGGTCAAGAGGGAGCCTGTCTTGCGCAGCGGCGAAGATAGCAACCTCTCAGGGTCCAGAGAAGGGCATCTCGGGCTGCAGCTGGCAACACAAATAACGAACCCTAATGTCTTACGCCAGACGAATAGAGGCAGGTGGGCGGAAGGGTAGATCCGTGTCACCACTGGGCCAAACGCATATCCGGGGGAGGCCATCTCGAAAGCTGGTTGGGTTGCTTTTACGACGGCCAAGCAAGCGCTGATAGCGATCGCCATTCACAAGCGGTGTACACGTTCGCTGCTTGGCCTATCAAACATAGTTTCCGCCATCTCTCGAAAGGGTCGAAGCCGTGCCCATAGGTCGGCCCTCCCATTACTCGCGCGAAGCGGGCCTCTCCTGGATACCAGAGACGCAAACCCACATCCCGACCTCCGATCGGGCCTTGCATCTGATTAAGCTTAACCGGCCGCAAGTTAAGACTTCACACACAAATGCCTATCAATGGAGAGATAGAGCGCCGGGCTCGAGGCCCCTTCCCCCTTCTCAGCCACGGCTTATCAAACTTGTCCTCAGAATCCAGAGCCTCCAACACCTGACGTCGTACCCATACCTGTACATCCGGCGTTGCCGCCAAACCAGCCGCTCTGCCAACGTGTCAGTTGAACGTCATGGACCAAGGGAAACCTCGGCATCGATAAGAGGGCGACAGGGGGGATGAATATATCCCGCAGAACATGATACACTTTTCCGAACGAAGAGAAGACTCACCCCAACGCAGCCAGCCGAGCACATGCCCAGCAGCTCAGAGCCGCATCCAGTGGCTCCACCACATGTTCCCGTTGCGCAGCTGCCTACCGAGCCAGGGCCCATGTTGACGAAGCCCGGCGGTGCAGGATACATGGCGCTGGTCGTCGCAGCGGCCAAGTTTGAGGCCCAAGGCCCATCTATCTCGATATCCTTCCCCCAAAAAGACGCCCTGTCTTCGCCCCGGGGGCCCATGCGCTTGCCAGCGTCGGCCTTGAACGTTTTGTTCGCCCTCTTACGCGCCTTGGAGTGTGTCTCCTCCAACCTATTACGGTACTCGAGTCGCCTTGGGCGGGTGGTCGCTCGACGGGCCGTGGTCTCGTTGGTGTGCACCGCTGGGTGCGAAGAGACGTGCGCCGACTCGGCCGTGGGAGGCATGGGCACGTTGTTGGCTTTTGCGGCCGCATGCCATGCTTCGAGGACTGCACCAAAGGAGGGGTTTGGTAAGTGAGTGCGGTGGGATGCAGAGCTACACAAGCGCGTAGGTAGGATGCGGGGAAGTGTAGAGGTTGCGGATTGGTGCTTACGCTTTTCCTCCTTGCCGATGCCGAACATCTTGGTTGCAGGCAAAGCCATGACCCTGACAGCTAGAGATAACGCATGAGCCGTCAGTAATCGTGTCGATGGTTCGGTCGGAGTGCGCCGACTCGCGGAGACGACTTGGATCGAGACCATGATAGCTCTGATTGCGAGTGTCCGCGAGCATGGGTGTAAATGGTGCAAGAACTCACTTTCGCAGTACCAGCACTTGCACTGGGCGTATATCTCGCCGTACTTTTCCTGATATGTCTTGCTCGTCCACTCAAAGGCCGTGCTCAGCTTATCTTCGTCAACCTTGTCGTTGTGGTCAACGAAGGCGCTCGTCTTGGCGAGGGTGAAGACGAAGTAGGACTGCGGGGAGAGCTGGTGCGTGTGCCACGCGAGGTCGACGTCGAGGGTCGGGACGGCAACCTTGTCCTTTGTCGTTGATGCGATGGCAATGATTTCGACAAAGCGGGTGTACTTTTTGAGGAGACCGGTCATGAGACCCCGAGCTGTTGGAAAGTGCAGCCAGTTGAGCTGTTGGAGTAACGTCAGCCCTGGCTCTCCGGGAGGGCCACACGGGTACTAAAGGAAGGTTTGGGGGGGTCTCTCACCTTGCACATCTTCTCAGTGAACGTTCCCTGCCTCATCACACACCCGACAAGATCGGTGGCGAAGGGAGACGAGTTCTCCCAGTACCGCGACATCATCTTCCTCGTCTGTCGCCTCCCGTCCAGACTCAGGCGGAAGTCCGTCACCTTCTTGTGGCCGTGGCGGTTCATTGCCTCTTTTAAGTTCTTGGAGTCGGCGAACTTGCCCGTGAAGTTCTCCTCCATGTTGTCTCGGACGGCCATCATGCTCGGCGCCACCTTGCTACCGGGCCGCAGCATCTCGACGACCTCGACCAGCAACCCGCGGCGCGCGAGGCGCGCGGGAAAGAGCTGATCGGGACAGCCCGCCGAGTTGCTGTTGTCCGAGTCGTACTTGAGGGGCTTCGGCAGGCCCGTGTGGAGGTCGAGGATCGTGCCCGGCATGGCGTGGTCCGAGGTGACGGACGCCTGGATGTCGTTGCGGAACTTGGCGGCGCGGAGGGACTCGTGAGTTACGGTGACGGAGCAGGACGGGCAGGTCCGGTTGAGGTGGCCGTCTGCATAGCCCTCGCCTGCGATGCCGGGGCGCCTGTTGAGAGATCAGGATATTTCCCCTCATTTCGACTGACCCCGAAAAGGCAGCCGGATGCTGCTAGTTGTTAAGGTCGCTGGATGCCGTGTACTCACTTGGTTCCCTTGTAATCCCGCGGCTGGCCGCACGTCGTCCACGGGACGGACACCATTGCCGGGCACGAGGGGCATCGGATCTGCTTGGTATCCGGATCGTCCTCGTTGCGCCAGGCTCGGCTCGTACGGGCCTCCCACTGCGCGATGCAGGCGTCCGAGACGTCGTAGTCAAAGGTCGCGCCGGCGATGGCCTTGTTGACCACGGGCCACGGCATACCGGCCGCCCAGAGGGCACCGTGGCCGTAGCGGAGGCAGTCCTTGCGGGCAATCAGTGGTGCTCTAGGTGCAATCGATGGAGATTGGACCAACGAAAGCGGAGCTTACATACCTCGAGGTAGAGTCTGGGGTTTAGCATGTGGGCGTGCCAGACTAGCAGTATATCTGCATTACCACGTTAGCCAGTCGTCTCATTTAGCCTGCCCGTTCCGAGCAAGGCATCCTACCCAGCGGCGGAAGCATGTCCGCATTCCACACCATGGGCTCCGACCCCGGAAACCCTCCGTACCGGTCTTTCCTCTCCTCGCTCGGCTCCACCATGTCGCTCTCCAGCAGCATGTCCGGCACGAAGCTCCGCCACCACGCGGCGTAGCGGTCCGCGGCGCGGCCGACGTACACGGCCCACCTCTTTTCGCGGAGCTTGACCAGCACGTCCGTGTTCAGGCTCCCGGCTCCTCCGTCGGCCGCCGCGGCCGCCGCTTTGCTGTTGCTGCTACTGGTGGCCGAAGAAGCATTCGAAACCTGTGCGCGCGAGTCCCAAATCTCCCAGAGCCCGTCGCGGTAACCCGTCTCGCTCTTGAGGCGGTGGAAGGCCGTAAGGAGGCGGAGGTGGGCGAGGCAGGTGTCCTCGTTTGGGTCGTCGCGGGGGTCGGTGCCGGGCGGAGAGGCGTCAAGGTTCAGGGCGCCAAGGGCGGCGGAGAGGTCCTGGGGGCCGGAGGGGTGGGTGTCCGGGGCGGCGCCGTAGGCCGGTGGAGGGGCCGAAGCTGAGGCCGGCAAGGTTGCGGGGCCGGACGCGGATGCGGCGTCCTCGTCGGCTTTTTGGTGCTTACTCTTCCTTTTCCACATGGTGGCTAGTATGTCGCAGGGTCCTCGTCTCTTCCAGAACTCCAAGTCGTTGTCTTGAACTCCGCTGCCTGGGTTTAGCCCCAAGCCTTTAATAATACGCGTGTGCCTCCCAAGCCGGACCCGGCGCGTACGATATCATCTGAGACTACGGCACCCTCATCAGGCCACCTGATGAAACGCAAGGCTGCGCCACGATGGAATCAACCGCGACGCCCGGCAATTCAACACCCCGGCAGCGTGGCAAAGCAAAAAAGAAGGAATTGAGAGGGACTGGGGGACCGTCCGCGCTTGCCCAGCCGCGGAACGACGGCCCCGGGCGCCGAGGGGGAGGGGGGGAGGGGGGGAGGGCTCTGCGCCTTTGCCCGCCCGGCGAATGAGCCGTGGTGGCGGCGGGTGCTGTGCCGCTCGCTCGTCTGCGCCGAGACTTGGCGAGGGTCGGGTTGGAGACGAAGGAACGGCGAGCAGGTGCGCGAGAAGACCGGCCGAGGCCTCTGCCCTACCGCGAGTTCCTGTTGAGGCGACCCCCGTGAACCTTCACCCCTTGTTGTGGCTGAGCAAAGGGGATATCCGTTCGGTGGGAGACGCGCTCCCCGATGAGAGCGGTTTGGGCTAGGCCTGGACTGGGAAGGGGGCGAAGTGGCTTTGGCCCTGCCCAACGGCACGGCGCCGTCGAATCCCGCAAATGGCAATCGCGGGGGAGCCCTTCGGCACCGTGGCATGGGGAGCGGAGCTCTCTGCATCCTTTGCGAGGCGAGGCGAATGAGGGCCCTCGCCTTGTCTGCGGGATGGGGCGGAGCCTTTGCAACCCATTAGGGGTCTCGACGCGGCCGGTTCCTGGCTGGACGCTGAGGGTGCGTGGCCATCATGGCGGATGAGCCTTGGACGGTTGTCGGGATACACGGATGCTGAGCCCGTCATCATAACAGCACGATGACTCGTGGTTGTGGTTCGGGCTGGTGGTGTACCAAGTATTGAGGAGTTTTGCCCGATGGTGGGCAATCTTTGATGATGGACGGTCACTGCGCAGTCTGGTCATTTCATGATATATATTTTAAGTCTTGTATTGGTATTGGTATAAACGCTGGAAATCATGTGACCGATATAGTCCGCTTCAATGTGCCTCAACTCCATGCCATGCAAATCGTTATAGTAAACCACCCCTGCACACCAAACTGTGCTTGCAACCCCAGAAAACAGTCGCCGACGACCTCGACAACACCGTTATAATTAGACTCTTTCTTGGTGAGAGGTGCCATTGAGGCCCTTGGGCTGCAAGCCCTCGCTCTTCTCGCCGTGCATGGCATTCTCGTTCGCAATGGCATCCAATACGGTACCGGCCTGCTTGCGGATGCGGTGCATCTCCTCGGCGGAAGGCGGCACCCATTGGGTGCTCTTCCAGGCGGCGACGCGCTCCAGGTACATGGTGTCAATCTCCTCGAGGGTGCGACCCTGACCTTCGATGACGAAGAAGTAGACGATCGCGGCACCGACCAAGTTGCAGCCGGCAAAGACGTAGCCGTAGCGGAAGTCAATCGCCCCGGTGATGAAGGGCGAGAAGAAGCCGATGAAGAAGTTCCACATCCAGTTGCTGGCGGTTGAAAGGGCCATGGCCTTGGCGCGGTAGCGGGACGGGAAGAGCTCGGCTTGGATGGTCCAGATCTGGGCGAAGTTAGTGTCTGACACGATACTTGGCGAATGAGTATGGAGGCTTACCATGGGACCCCAGGTGGTCGCGAAGCCCAGGATGAACAGGGCGGCGAAGACGATGAGGACAATGCCGGGGCCGACCGTGTTCTGGGGATTCTCCTGATCGAGGCTAAAGTGACCAACAGAGGCGAAGATCATGAAGCACACGAACATCCAGATGGCGCCCGTGATGAGCGACTTGCGACGTCCAAAGTGCTCAACGATGTAGAGACCGATGAAGGTGGTGCCGAAGTTGATGACGTTGAGAATGATTTGCGTGATGAACGAGTTGATGTTGACGGAGGCGAAAATGGTGGTTCCGTAGTAGAAGAAGTAGTTTGCACCAGTGAGCTGTCGAGATTTGTTAGTGTCTGTTGGCTCACACGTCGCACCGGATTTGGTTCATACCTGCTGGAACATTTGCAAACCGCACCCGAGAGCAATGCGATAGGCCATGCGGGGCGCCTTGAACATGCCGGTGAACTCCTGGATAGCATTGCCCTTGATGGTAGACTCGGCACGAAGCTTGCTCTCAATCTCCTCGAGCTGTACGTGGATGCTGTAGTGGTTCTCGGGGGCGCCGTAGACGCGGCAGAGGGTGCTCTTGGCCCGTTCGATGTTGCCCATGCGGTAGTCGAAGCGAGGCGTTTCCGGGAAGGCCAGAATGCCCACACCAAGGATGATGGTCCACAGCCAGCCAAGACCGATGACAATTCGCCACGAGCCAGAGCTGTGCTCGAGGTGTGTGACGGTGCCGTAGTTGAAGCAGGCGGCGAGGAAGATACCAAGGGTAATGAAGAGCTGGTAGGCGCACACAAGAGCACCGCGAATCCATGGCGGCGCCGTCTCGGCCTGGAACATGGGGACGATGAGACTGAGGGCGCCGACGCCGAAGCCGGCAACGAAGCGGCCCATCATGATTTGCTCCCATGCTCTGTCGGCGGCAATCTGGATGACGAAGCCGACGGAGGTGACGACGCACCAGAATGAGATGGAGTAGCGGCGCCCGAAGCGGTCGGCGAGGGGAGCGGCACACAGCGCACCGATGAGCGTGCCGATGGAGAGGAGACCGACGATCAACCCGGAACGGACGTTGCTGAAGTGAAAGGTGCCATCGGGACGGGCCTCACCGAAACGTTCGAGGAAGTCGGGCATCTCCAGGAAGCCGGAGACTTGACCAGTGTCATATCCGAAGCTGGGAGGCTGTTAGTGACTGTTTGTTGTCTAGCTGCACGTCTACTTACACCATGCCTCCCATGGAGATGAGAATGCCCATGGCCCATGACCGCCCCGTGATGCGCTTCAGCGGGGAGTAGTCGAGGTGGGCGAGGTCCTGGCGGGCATCGCTTGCCTTTTCTGAGGCAGGATTGTACTTGTCGAACTCAATCGTCGAGAAACCCATGTTGGGCGACGATTTGCTTGAATTGGGGGAGAAAGGTTAGGTGGAAGGGGTTGATGGTTGATGCCAATGATGGTTCGTCCGAGACAACAGTAACATCGTGTTGGGGGGGCACGGCGGGCAGTATATATGCATGTTTCGGTCGATCGACACACGACACAAGCACTGAGCACCACTAGCAGTGTGGTGCCGTAAAACACGACGGTTTGCTGGGGGGGACGGAGAGGATGCGGGAGGGCGTCTCAGTAGCCAGGGGCGTGACGTCAAGAGAGAGCCGAGGACTGTGTGTCAATGGGGGACAGGCGCGGCCAGAGGTTGAGTGTCCGATGACTTGGGACGGATCATGGGCTGGACGAGTGTGGATGACACCGAAGTGTTGCCGTCCGGGGCCTGGGGTCTCCAGGTCGAGAAATCGGTCCGTTCCCCATCATTCCGGTCCCAGGCATAGAAGATGGTGAAAAATTCTTTGAACCTGTGAGGAGAACAACATGGAGATTGGATAACGCCTGGCGTGGCGTGGAGAGGGAGGGGCGTGACAGATTACCAATGCGGCTCTGGGGACGGTCTTCTGGAAACAGTGGAGACGGCGAGGGGGAAGGGTGGCCTGTCCAGCCATCGTTCCCTGGAAGCTGTTGGCAGTCGTTTGCGTGTCTGGTGTCGAGGACGCGGAGTGGTTGAATGACGTTCGTCGATGGAGGTGGATCTCGTGGAAACAAGAACGGGGGTGTGGGATGATGTAAAGCGTGAGAGAGCGCGGAAGATGGAGGGAAGGGAAGGGCAACGAGGAGGGACCCCGCTGCCGGGTTGGACGGTTGCCGTCTTGCATGCCGAAGTATCTTTTGGGCGGGCACGCGGCGGGAAAGTACAGGGGGGACTTGTGCTGAGGGTGTAGCGGATGAGCCGGGTCCAGGGCGCGGGCCAGCAGAGATGTGGAAGCTGTTGTTCCAATTTCTCTGGGGCCTCTTTCTCGCTCTCCCCTCGCTCTCCCATGGGGTTTGCGGGCTAGGTAGAGGGGTGAGGAGGGTTTGTGGAGTGGAAAAGCCGGAGTAGAAGCGATAAGAATGGTCTGTTGCGCCTGGACTCTTCTCTGGTCATCGACTGATCACGAGTGATCTCAACGCTGTTCGTATGGTAAGTGATCTAGAGGGAACCCATCAAAGACATCGTGGCATGCCACGCCACGACCTCGCAATCCGTGCCGTGTATCTCGACGGCGAGAAATGTACGGCAGGGTACATGCGTCAGGTTCCTTGCATCCGCCGGCAAGACACGACGGAATCCTACCGCGGCTCGTCCGCAGCCCGTCCACCAGCGGCTGGTCGAAGCCTTTTGCGGCGCATCGCCAATCATCGCCAAGCGACTTCCCGACCAGGTGGATCGGATCTTGTGCCAGGGCCGTTATTCCCAGCTGCGGATCGACGCCATCCTGCTGCGGCCGCTGGCTGCATTTGGTTTTGGAACTGCTCCCATCGCGTCGTCGGTTTCTCCCGGCAATTCCCCAAATGAACCCTTTGCTCGCCAAGAGCCCAAGAGCCCAAGAGCCCAAGAGCCACTGAGGCCTGTCCCAGGTACCATAAAACAAAAAAAAATAAAGCAAAAAAAAAAAAAAGTCTTGGACAACAGCCAACAAGCTCTGCCCAAAACCGGGTCTGAGAAATCTTGATTGAACCACCGGCCATCGTCCTTTCGGCGTCTCCTTGCCTCTTTCCTCCTTCCGTCCTTCCTTCCTAGGTCGTGACCTGCAAAATCCTCTTCCGGCCTCCGACCGAGACCCGCTTTTCCACCCAGATGACGTCGTCAAAACACCAACACCTGCGTGATTGTGACTGAGCAGCAATCGTGAGCTCCACGACTCTTCATCCGTTTTTCTCTTCCTTTTCCCCCCCTCCTCCTCTCCGTCCATGGCCTCTCTTCGGCGCTTCTCCCTCCTCGTCCCCCAGGTGTCTCCAGCCAAGACCCAGATATTTCTCCAGAAATCTCCAGTCTTTTCTGCCTGTCTGGAGCTTCTGCTGCCTGTCTTTCCCCAATCTCCAGAGTCACTTGCCTTTTTCCACAGGTCCAACCGGCCTGTCGGTCGCCGTCCGAGACACTCTGCAGCCGCTGCTCCCAAAGACATCCACGCGCCCACGCAATCCGCGCGCCCATGCGTTCCGCGCGCCCATGCGTTCCGCGCATCCACCCGACAAACCCTCGCCGAGTTCCCCTCGGGGCACCCAGCAGCTTACACTAGATTCTTCTTTTCTGCGCCCGTTTTCCCTCTCCTCGATGGGCCTTTCGGGGCCCCCTCTGGGGAACGACATGCGAAGCAAAGGGGTCTCGTCGCCTCCGCTGTTTCGGCCTCCGCCACACTCCCGCTGCCGCCAATCACATCATCATGACACGCCGACTGTCTCCCCTTTTCGGGTCGAGACTCTCATCCGCGGTCATGAGGCTCCCATGGGGTTCGGCGATGCCCAACGGGCCTCGGCCAGTTGCTCTCCACAATTCCATCACTAACACACACTCGCCCTGGCCGCGACCCGGATTCCCATCATCGCCTTGGCCGGACACGAACATCGGCAGTCCAGACGTTCGGGATGGTGCTGCCGGCTCACTCCCCACGCCCATCACGCGTCGCGTCTTCAATTCCCAGTCTTCACCACCACGAAGACCAATTGCGGGCTCGGATGAGAAATCGATAAGCAAGGGGCAGTCCGCCCTCTCCGGCGATAACATCTTGGCCCCGAGTGACTGACTGTCGGGACCAGACACGTGCCCGGGCCCCTACTTCGCCATCCCACTGCAACAGTCATCTCCATGATGATCCATCTGCCATGTTACAGCCGGGCATGCGTTTCTTGATAATCACGGTTTTCCCACTTTTCTCGGTCGCTTTACGGCACATTTCTCCATTTTCTATGCACGAGATAATACCAGACGAAGCCACGCACGGATCGACCTTCCTCTCCAAAGACACCCCCCCAGTGCCCGGTCGATGCCGGGACTTCCTGGGTAATTGGCGCGGGAGCGTATGGCCCGCCGTGTTTCCTCCCGCAATAATCATTCTTCCCGTTTCACTTCCGAAGCTTCCATGGCAGTCCCTGCTCTCCTGGCGAGCCTCGTGAAAATTCCAATGTCGCAGCCACAGCCCCCCCTGCACCCTTCAGACTCATCCAGATTGCGAGCCCAGCAAGTACGCGATCCGAGTACAGCAGACCGAAAGCCGTTCTGCGACTCACCACGTGGATTCCAGGCCATTCGCTCCCGTCGGCTTATCCGCTAGTGTCGTGATCCGGAACCCGTGCCGCAGTCCTTCCTGCGGGTTGTGGACGTTGTAGTCCGAGATGGCCGTGTGCGCCGTTACGCGGTTGTCCCACAGCGCCACGGTTCCCTCTTCCCACTTGACGCGCACCTGGAAGTCTTGGCCGTGGTTAATGTGCTGCGGAACTTGTCAGCGCCAACTAAACAATGTCGGGGTCCTCGTCGATCCCGTGTACCTTGAAGAGCAGCTTCAGCAACGCATCCGATTCTTCATCCCGAAGCCCAATGATCTTCTTCGTGAAGCCAGGGTTGACGAATAATGCCTTCTGCCCGGTCGCCTAGAGGGACAACTGTAAGTAGGGCAAGTTCTTGTACTGGCATTTGAGAGGGCCTACCGGGTGGATGCGAACAATGGGATGCTCCGACTTGACCGGCTCCCTTCTCACAAACTTTCCATCTCGCCGCGCGTTATCGGCTTGAGGAAACCCGCTATGCTCTGCCCTCAAACCCTCGAGGAGCGTCTGTATCGGCTGCGAGAGTCGCGCATACGCCGCCGTCTGAGAGACCCACGCCGTGTCGCCGCCAGTCTCGGGCACCGAGAGCAGCGTCAGGATCGTGACGCCAGGCGACTGGTGTTCGTACGAGACATCGGAGTGATACCCGATGGTCGAGAGCTTGTTGCTCTTGCTCCGGTTGCGGTACTCGTTATCCGGGCCCAAGTAGATGTTGTGGAACTCGAGGTGGTCCTTGACATGAGCGCCCACGGGCTGTTCCGGGTTCGTCAGTCGTGCTTGTTCGATCGGGGGATTTGGGGACAACGAACGTGGATATGAAGGGGACCAAAGTACCGCCCAAAGTCCTTTTGCCTCTCGATGCTGATGTCCTTGAAGTCCTGGTCGCGGAAGACGACGACGCCGCGCTCGGCGATGAGGAGCGCGAGCTCGTCCTTTTGGCTGTCGTCGAGTTGCGACAGCTGGAGGCCCCTGATCTCGGTCCCGATGACCGGCGTCAACTTTGTTGCCTTGATCTCTGCGTTGTCCTTGGGAAGAAGGTTGGGTTTCTCCTTGCCTGCTGCCAGCCCGCGATCGATGAATTCAAAAGGCTGCAGCGGAGGAAACGATGTCTTTCCGTCGTACACGGGCAGGTACTGTGAGTACTTGTACTGCTTGGGTGTCAGTATCTTTTATTGCCTCCTTTCTCTGCGGGGCATCAAGCGATGCTCGGCAAATGTACCTGGTCATGGATTTTGTCGTCGTAAGCCAAAGTCAACTTGATGGGCGCCGCCTCGGCCTGGGTCTCTGTGGTCGTGGAAGACATTGCGGCTGCTTCTTGTTCCCGTTGTAGATTCCGTTTCTTTGCGTGAACTCACGACTACTTCGGCTGAGCCTCGCGCACGAAGCTTTGATCCATGGCGTCTGTTTTTAACGTTCTCGCGACCGCCGGGAGCAAACTCGCATAACCACGGGCAGCCATCGCGTCAATCGGCGGCAGATGGCGAGCACTCAAGCCATCCATCCTTCGATTCACGCCATCGGCACTTATGTGCGGGGAAACCAAAGATAAGAGGCCCTCGCTCGTAATCATTGTCGATATCACTGGTCGCGACGTCCAGAGTGGGATGCATTGCATCACCGGGATCGACGTGCTAATTGCTCGGCATCAGGACGATTGACACCTCCGATGCAGCCAACCTGGGGGTTCGAAGCTGGAAAGCAGCACTGGCCACATCAGCTGCGGCCGGGTCAGAGAGTCGTCTCGCTGGAAGCCATCGATGCCGGCATGGGTGTTGTGGTGTTTCGTGATCTCGAAAGGAATGGCATCAGGTCGATGCTGACCAACGGCAGCAGAGCCGGGACCGGTTCGGCGGGTGTCTCCGCTCCCCGAATACCGGCCAGTGGCTCGGCCAGACGCGCTCCAAGACGGTAGTATGATGCCGCCCGTCAACGCAATTGCGTCGTTAAACTATCCAAAGGCTCTGGTCGAATAACCCGTCGTCGAAATTACAATGCACCCATGGGCCGCGTCGTTACCATGTAGCTAGGTCCTTAACAGCCCGTGATTCGTCGCTGTTGGGGTTCCTACCGTATCAGCGAGCTCGATAGGGCGATCTGCTGAGAGACTCGGTACCATGTCACACATCTGTCTGGGTTGGTCTGTTGCGGGGGTTGGTGCCGGTGTTTGCGGGTTCCGCAGCGCTTTGCACCGATGAGACCCCGCGACCGGCGCATCTCTTTACGATGCGCCGCGTCGGGCGGGGGCTCTGGTATCCTGGAGGGGATTACACGCAGACCCGCCCGGACTAGAGTGCACTCTGCCATGCCGCGTTAAGACGTCAAGTAAAGATTTAAACGATTGGTGCTGCAGACAGGAAATGATGATAGTGGCATGTGTTGTAGGGGTTGCGCGAGGTTAACATTGCAGTGTGCGATTACTCGAGGTCTAATATATATGCGCCAAGTTGGAGTCGTTGATTTGTACGTTGCAGATCACAGAGGCTTTAGGTTGATTTAGACAATTGTTTCTTCGAGATCGGCACCGCATTTTTAATGCATCTCAAAGACCTCAAGCATGCATAGGGTAAGCGCGGACCCCTAGATTTGCTAAAGCCATTATGTGCAGACGCCTTGGCTATCTCGTTGGTTTATTGTATATGCCGCCGGCCGAATGCGTTAGATGACTATCTTGGGATCCTAAACGAACTTCATTCTTTAGTCCACTATCGTTGCTTTCAGGGGATAAGACTAGTTGCGCAACTAGATAAGAGAAGTAAAAGGATATTAATGTAGGCATCGAACAGCGGTGCTGTCTACTAATGTAACAACAGCACAGCTCCCCAGCCAAGATGGCTGTACGTCGCAACGGCATATAAGCAGCTTTGACAGCGGCGCCGGCATGTGTGCAAGCACCGACGGATCTTTTGGGTCATTTGGGTCAATTGGTCCAGGTCGCAGGGCGTCACTGTCAGCGTCTGTTACATGAGGCGTGCGATAACCGTCTTATTTTGCGGCCGCAACGCAAGACCGACCAAGCCACGAAGAACGAAGCCAGCCTGCGTTAGGTGGGAAAAAACATCATGTAGAAAGGGCATGCGAAACGATGGAGATGATAGGTCTTGCTCAAGCTGCCTCAGACTAGGAGAAAGGAACAGTCACATGGTCAGCAAGAGACAAAGAGATAGGGCCCAAAAAGAGATGGAAGAATGACCGGTGAAATCCAAAAGTGGTAAACAATTCACAGGATAGAATAAGGGAAATAGGATATAGACGAAAAGAGTAGCAGGGATAGTCATCTCGCCAGCGGCTGGCACCTGTGATACCAGTCTGTGATACTAATGATGGGCAAAGAGTGTCCATGAAGACCAAGACTGTCCCATTGCAACTGATTGGGACCTCCCTAAATAGAAGCTGGCCAGCCAAGATTGGACTAAGCTGACTTTTGAGCAATGGGCAAAATGTTTAAATCTGCCTTGCCCAGCTCCAATAACAGTAATAATAAAACTAATCTCCTCTCTCTTGGCTCTTATTAAACGCAAATTACCCGTCCCGGGCAATTAGTTCGATTGTCTAATTGACTGTGCGGGTCATTCTGCAAGATTCTGGGGGTGGGTGGAGCTTTGTTCTTATTCGGACCACGGCCTCGTTAACCGTGAGCTTTGAGTCAGGGGAATAGAATGT
Source organism: Colletotrichum tofieldiae (assembly GCA_022836555.1). Classification (NCBI taxonomy): domain Eukaryota; kingdom Fungi; phylum Ascomycota; class Sordariomycetes; order Glomerellales; family Glomerellaceae; genus Colletotrichum; species Colletotrichum tofieldiae. The sequence continues at coordinate 5,306,928 of BQXV01000002.1, forward strand.
CCTCCGCTTCTCTGGGCCACATTCAGGGTGTCCTGCTTCTATAGAACGACGATGTTCTGTATTTTGCAACACGCCAGCTAAACTTGTAATTATAAAGGGTTTCACACTTTCTTCCTTACGTTGTTTGAAATTTAAACGCCCCTGTGGCCTGTTTCACCAGCTTGCATGCTAGTGACCGGTGTGCTAATGCGAGACCGAGATGAAAGCAATACTCGATAGTTGAACCTTATTCAAGGTTTGGTCGTATATGTCTCACTTTGTTTCAATCAGCAGGACAACACCAGCCGAACCAGGCAACGAAGCCGGACTTAATCTCTGCCAGGAACCGAGGTAATGGGGCAGCTAAGTGGCGACAGAGAACCTCTTGATAACCCGAAACCGAACAAGAGGCCGCCGCAGAATCACGAAGAGCTAAGTAGGCGACGAAGAGCACTGCTAGTGCGGAAGTGTACAGTGAAGACAGGACTTTAGGAATATCTCTTCAGCAGAAGAGTACTGGTGGTCACGATTGTCAACTGCCCTTCCGGGAAGGATGCCGAATGGCTTAGCGTAAGGAAGATCGATTAACCACACCTCACTGTGCTCCCTACACGAAGAACTCTGCCATCGCCCTAACCACATCCGCCGGTGCTTGTTCGGGAATGTAGTGTCCAGACTCAACGCTTTTACCCTTCACTGATACATTCTTGTTTGTAACCTTTTGCCATTCCGTAATGGCATCAAAACCATTCTCAATTACGCCGTACTTCCCCCAAAGTACCATGAGTGGCGACTGGATGAATCTCCCAGCCTCTAGATCTGCCTCCGCTTCTTCCAGATCTAACGTTGCACTGGCTCTGTAGTCGTTGCACATCGCGTGCACCACCGCAGGTTGCTCTATAAGACTAACATAGTACTCAAAGTTGTCCTTATCAAAAATTCCCTTTGACTGGTGCCCTCCTAGAAACAGCTCTGCAAACTGTCTCGGCGCTGCATTAATAAGGGTCTCTGGAATAGGCTCCTGCTGAATTAGGAAGAACCAATGGAAATAGGCCTTAGCAAAGTTGAAGTTCGTTGACTTGTACATAGCCAGCGTCGGGCAGATGTCAAGGAAGATAGCCTTGCGTATTCGATCTGGAAAATCAACACATAGCTTATGCGCAACACGGGCACCGCGATCATGTGCGCAGACAAAGAATGGCGTATTAGTATAGCCTAAGTGGTCCATAACAGCCACGCAGTCGCGTGCCATTGCGCTCTTGGCGTAGGAGGCTATGTCTCCTGGTTTTGAAGATTTCCCGTACCCGCGGATGTCGATAGCAATAACAGTGTATCGGTCGGTGACTTGCTCGGCGATTCGGTGCCAGACGTGGTGGCTTTGGGGGCAGCCATGGATCATAAGGAGGGGCGGGAGTAAGGACACGGGGTTGCCGCTCTTGATACCGTAGATCGTCACCTCCGGCGACGTCTGTGTGCTGACAGTGAACGGTTCAAAGCCCTCAAACATGTTTTTAATGAGATCTTAAATGATAGGGTGAAGGATGGATGATGGTATATCGGTTGAACTTTTACGTCTGTTGAGGACAGCTATCCGGCCTATCCCATCAGGTGCAGACTCAAGCTATTTATGTACGGCCATTAAACCCACTGTTTCCATCAACAGCTAACCAGCCTGAAAGTGCCTCGAACTATTTGCCGAATTCAATGCTAACAAATTGTTGTAAAGGTGGATACTACAGGCCTTGGCAAAAATTGTGCTGGCTAGTAGTCAACAGGATTCTACCCCTCAACCCTTTGTTTGTGCAACCATCCCTGTGTCAGAAATGGGGATGGCGGCAGAGGCAAGGGCGACCAGAAACTCAGAGTTAAAAACAGCTGAAATCTAAACTAGCTAGATAACCTAGAAATCCCTCATATTCAGCTGCGTGTGTCCCACTTCGGCCCTACGTTATTCCAACCTCTGACACCATGTTGGACCAGGTCTCACCGCAATCCGTGCCCGGCCAAATGCTCCAACAAAGGTCTATAACGTTGCATTATTTTGTACCGCTGTACCGTCAACCTTTCTACAAAGATCGCAAACTCAGTATCGGAGTCTGTCTAGCAAGCCTCAGAGTGAAGTGCATTACACAGCCAAACCCAAGTCTTTATAAAACGGCTCCATGAGGACATCTCGCTCCAAAAAGTCTGAAAGCGTCTTCATCTCGGGCTGGCTGCCTCCCTTCTCGAGCACGCCATAGCGGTACCTGCGGCCTGCCTCCTCGCTCATGGTGTTCGCTTTGAAGACGGTGCTGAAGATGTCCTGCGCGTAGACTTTCGAGCTGTGACGAAAAGTCGATCAGCCATGCATCCCTGGGCCTTGCACGGGGAGAGGGCGAAACTCACAACAAGTAGCCGTAGAACCCGGCATCGTACTCGTCCATCAGGTACCCGCTATTGGTGTACCCGTGTCCCCACTCATCACCCTCGCCGAGCGCAGACGGGTCGTCGGTCGGGACCATCTCGCTCCGAAGCCCGTTCCATAGCTTCGTGAAGTTTGTGGATTCGACCGCGTCCTGGCTGGCGGGCTGATGGGCAGTCATATCGAACACGCCGATGAAGAGCTGCTGCATCGCGCTCAACGCCTCTCCGGCATGCCTCGCTTGCAGCAGACCCTCCATCATATCCTGCGGAATCTCCTCCGGCGGCTGCTGCGCTTCCCGGTTCCCTTGCAAATCCTGCCAATCTCGGAGGCATCCCACAGAGAGATACGAATAATGCCGGCTCAAGCCTCTCAGGTGCTCCGGCGCCCAGCACCAGTTCTCCAGCATCTGGCTCGGCGCCTCGCCAAAGTCGACGACGGTGCCCATCGGCCCGTGGAACCGCGCGAGCTGCGTGCGGGACACGAGGTCGTGTATACCGTGGCCTAGCTCGTGGAAGAGCATCACCACGTCGGAGTGGCGGAGGAGAGTAGGCTGATTGGCAGAGGCTGGAGGAGCAAAGGTGCAAATTAAAGCTGTCGAGGGGTGGTTGCGGGTTCCGTCGGGGTTGGTGAAGCCCTGCGCGGAAGGTCAGTGTTGGGCCCCGCCTTGGTTCAAGGGCCTTGATTCAAGGGCTGACGAAAGAAACCTACCGGGATGAGACTGAAGTTTGCGGGATTGCCGTGTTTTCCGTGTCTCTGGTAAAGGTCGAGGTAGAGATAGCCCAGGAACCCGCCGCCTTCGCGCCCAGCGTCCCATACACAAAAGACCTGGACGTCTCCGTGCCAGACCAGGTCGTCTCCTTTACCCGTGGACGACAACTCATCCCTCTCTTCGCCACGAACCTCGTGAAACTCCATCCCGAAGAGGTGCTCGAAGATGCGGAACATTCCCTCGACTGTCGGCTGCAGAGGGAAATACTCTGAAATCTTCTCTTGGTCCACGGAGTACGTCTCTTGCGAGAAGAGCCTGTTGCAGTACAGTACGTCCCAGATGAAGTATCGCCCGTCAAAAGCCTCGCCCCGGCTTTCGGCGTCGCGCCGTTTGACCTCGAGGAGCGTCTCGCGCTCTGCTTTCCCGGCCTCGGCCAATTTCGACCTCAACGACGAGAGAAAAGAGTCGACGCGCTGGGGCGACTCGGCCATTTTCTCCTCGACGCTGAGGGAGGCGTGGTTGGCGTAGCCCAGGAGTTGAGCCGCTTCGTGGCGAAGGACCATGACCTCGCGGAAGACGGCGACGTTTTCCGGGCAGCGGTTGTCGTAGGCTAGACGGGCTTTCTTCCGTGTCTCGGGGTTGCGTACGGCTCTGAGGAGGGGCGCGAGCTGGTTGGGGATCTTGATGCGGAGTCTGCCTTCGTTTTCACTGTCGGGTGCCCCCTTCTCGAGACGGGCGAGCAAGTCTTGCGGATACCCGTCTAGTTCGTCCGGCGTGAACCAGACGGAAACATCAGCCTCGGCGAGGTTCTTGGAAAACTCCGTTGTCAAGTAGTCGATTCTGCTTTTGACTTCCTTGAACCGGTCCCGCTGGGGACCAGCCGGGATGCGGAGACCGTTCTTGACAAATCCCTTGTATTTCTTGTTCAGGAAGTTCATCCTCTCCGGGTCTAGACTTTGAGCGGCGCCGCCGTTGTTGTACGTATTGTACACAGCATCGACCAGACGAAATGCGTCTTCATTCATAGAGCACTCGAGCTCAAATGCGCGGAGGACGTTGCGGGCCTTAGCAGAGGCGGCGCGGACTTCGGGGGACGGGGAAACGGCTCTGTAAAAGACGAGCAGAGTAGATTCCGAGGCTAGTGCATTTTCTGCGTGAGAAAGGGCGAGGAGGACATTGTCATAGGTTGCGGTGGAAGGGGTGACGGAGTCCGTGATGGCGTGCAGGGCGGTCCGGGATGCCGCGACGAGGCGGTTGATGTCGGTGACGATTGAGGTTGGCGTCGCAGTGAAGACAGGGGGCTTTTGGGGTGGAATACGGTGCTTTGCTGAGAAGCCGGCCATTGTGAGGATTTGGCGTCAAAGGACCGGAGAGAGGAGTTGGGAGATTGAGTTGAACGACTAGCTCTTTGTTGAGGCGGGAAAGACTGAAGTCGGACTCTCATATATTTTATCATCGGAAGAATTCAGGCATCCGTCATTCCACGCATTGTGCCATCTATCGTATGGCAAGAAGCCTACAAGACAGGAAGGTCGTTGAAGGGATGTGGATGCCAATGTGGTGTTGGTTTCAGGATCAGTTGTTGCGCGGTTCGTGGGGCCAACCAGATCTAGGCCCACAACGCTGGTGTTCGCTGTGTCTGCCTTCAACCAACAGCTCGGTGCAACGGAGTAGTGAAACGCCGCATGCACGGCGCAGGTGGTATGTCTAGGCACCGAAATACTGGTACGTGGTGAGCATTGCAGGCATCACTCAATTCGGACGTTTCCGATTCGGCACGCAGAGTTCGACTCCCGCAGAGGCCCGGTCCACGGCACGCATGCCCCACCATCCGTGCCGGGATCCGGGGTTTAGGTGCTAGCACGGCCGAGGGCGGCTTCCGCCTGTCAGGCAACACAGTTCTGATCGTGTATTTGTCATTGGCTGCGTTGGATTGACGGGTGCCTACCCGGGCGGTCCTCCGTCAGGGTCCGGTTCTCCATCCAACCATGAGCTCCCCGCCATGCTCTATGATGCTACCGGTCAAAAAAGGGGAAATTAAAGTAAAACCATTTACATGGGTTCCAAATATCCTCTCAAATTCTACTCCTTGCGGCGGGGTGTTGCCGCCATGCCCCCGACCAAAATGCAGTGATGCCTGGCCAACGAGTTTCCTTATAGCTCAGGAACAAAGAAGATGTAGTGTACAATTATAGGACTGTCAAGCCTTACCTACTACCAACGACGCCTCCGATATGCCCCTTTCCGCCAAACCCCTCTCCCAGAACTCCGAAGTCTCCGTCAAATTCCGTCTCAAGGTCTTGGCGCTCAGGTGTTTCGTGTATCGGTCGACGGCCAAAATAACCAAGAAGATCAACGCCACGGTGGGCAAGGTGGCGCCACTCCTGAGATATGTGAATATGAACTTCTCCGACGCTGCACCGGCGGCCAATCCGGCGGCCAGCAGAGCAGCCAAACCCCGCGTCGTGATGGCCGCCTTGTCAAAGATGTTGAGCGGCCGGTCCTTGTGTCGCGTGATGATGATGAATACGGCGAACAAAGCAACGACGAAGAGGAAGGAGGACCAGTAGTAAATGTAGACGGTCGAGTACGCGGGGTGTGCCACGTCTCCGAGGTCTTGCTCTCCCGACGAGCTGACGCCGTTGTACGATTCGAAAAGGACGCCGAGGACGCGCTTGGTGAGGATGCGGAACTCGCCCGGCAGGAACAACGAATCGCCTCCCGTCGTATTGGCCGCCGAGCAGACGCCGGTGACGTTGCCGACTTTATAGATCTCCTGGTAGATGAAGGGAATCATGCCCCGCGTCTCAGGGCTGTCGGGCATCTTCAGGCTGTTGAACGACTTGAGAACGGAGTTGGTGAGGACCTGGCCGTCTTGGTTGTTGGTGACGCAGGCCTTGCGTAAATCGTTGAAGAAATCGCCAAAGTAGCTGAGAACCTGCCATGCCAAGGCGATTTGCTGGGATCCTTCGACGACGCCGATCATGCCGAGGTGGAAGGGGAAGTGGAGCACGGCCCAGATTTGCTGGCGGACGGTGCCGAATTTGCATTCCGGGGGGTTGTCGAAGTAGAGCATCCAGCAGAACATCTGCTAACGTTAGGGAGTCACATGAAAGCTCAGGGGTATCAAGACGTACCAGGATGAAGACGATGCAGCCGATGACTAGACAGGCGTCCAGTCGCAGCCCGGTGTCACCCATGATGATGCCTACGGTCTTGGTGGCACCGATAGCGCCCTCGCCAATGATGACGAGAGTGAAGAGGCCCATTCTCTCCGTTAAGTGGGTGTGTTTGAAGCTGAGGTTCTTCCACACAGATGATATGCCCAGGGTGATTCCAATCTCTATGACGAGGATGATGTACCACACGTAGTAGATGCCCAGCCCGTTGCCGGACTCGGGTGAAAAGGCCGGCGTCATGGAGTAAAAGGAGCCGCCGGAGAAGATGAAGAGGACGATGGTGAGAGACAGGGGCCAGTTCAAGGCTTTGGTCTTCTTGCGGACGAAGTGTAGGGCGACGGAGTACTGCGCGACGAGCAGCAGACGGGTCGCGAAGAGGATGTTGCATAGCAGCTGGAAGTTCTGGTGGGGGTTAGTTCAACCTGTTCCGAGCCTTCCGCCACCAAGACACCAGCAGTGACCAAAACGTACCGCATTGTTGTGCTCCTTCGTCCCGGGACTGAAGGAAGACCCCACCAACGCGAACCCGACAAACATCAAGAACTGCAAGATCTTGCACATGCGCTCGTACCCGGAGTCGATGGAGAACCGGACATCGTGCAATGTGATCTGGAACCATGTGAACCAGATGATGCTGAAGAAGCCCAGATAGGCCGCGAGACTGCCGAGGTTGGTGATGGAGTGCGTCTGCGTGAACGTCTCGAGGTTCGCGACGAAGAAGAGGTCGGAGAAGAGCTCGATGGTGTTTGCGTTGTGCCGCACGAACAGCCGGATCTCGCCCGTGGCTTCGTCGGCGGACGACACGGGGGACTCGATCCAGGTCAGAGGCGTGATCTTCTCTTCTTGGAGGTAGTCGAGACCCCTGTTAGAAGAAGCGTTGTTAGCTGCATCATGCGAGGGAGTATCGGGATGCGTTGTTGGCTGGTCATGGCTCCGCAAGAGGTGAGAGACAATGAGACCACTCACCAGCTGACCGAGGAACCATCAGAGTCGACACGGCGAACCTGGCTGCTCGGGAGCTTCGCCATGGTTGGCGGCGATGATGGATGGCGGTGGACGCCTTGCGAGAGCGTTGGGTTGTCACTTGCGTTCGTCTTGAGATACCGAGGGAGAGGCTCAACATTGGGGGGGAGCAATAGGCCAGCGCGCGAAAGAGAGGGAACAAAGGGTGGTTAACATGGTCCGGAATCGCCAGAGGAGTCGCACCAGGGCATCATCTCAGCCCTGTGGTCCCCGACGATCCGCGCCATTCTCAAGCTCTCAACGGCCGTCTGAGAACCGCACTAACGAGTCATCGCCACCAAGAATTGCCGTTTTACGAAGACATACGGGAGGCCATTGGCTGTCTGTCGTCGTGTTTTAGATTCTAGCTTCACCTAGCGGCGACCCCACAACTGGTGTAGCTTCGCTCTCGGTATCGGTCTCGGCGAGTTCAGGGGCCAACCGCGTGAACTGAGAATGGATTTTGATGAATAAGATAAAGCCCGTATGTGCGCATCAGCAGTTTTCATGTGTTGCCTTGTACACTGGAGTCAATCTTGTCGAATCTACGAACAGCGTCCCTTTCGCAGACGCCCAGATTATAGATTCACGTTGCGTATTGTAGTCTTGCCTCGGAATTGACGACGAACATATTCCATCATGTTAACTACGAGAGGAGACATTTACCTCGAAACTGCCGTTGAAGGTCCACTTCCAACCTTCGATTAGATGTTCCAAATCTTCCTGACAGCTTCCGATAAGGCTTCAGTGCCACTATAGTCGCAGGATTGTTATGAGCAATCATCATATTGCCATGTATGCATATTCAGCGGCGAGCATTTTGATTAATTGCTAATCAATTCCAATGAACCATGACTACTCTTCTTTGTGATACGTTCCCAAATGGTGTTCTTGATTCTTGTCAAGAGGCATTGGGGGCTCCGCCTTTAGAATGGCCCTATTCTCCAATAGCCAAGAATTTTAGTCCGCAATTTCAGAATCCTTCATCATAACGGGGCCTCTCTGCAGCCATAAGAAGCAACACACTGCCCAAGATCACTTCACAACAGAGAACAGAGTTTGCTTCATCGAAATACGCCGGCAGCCTAGGATATGAACTCCAGTTTACGCATCGAGGCTAGGCCACTGACAAACTCTCTCAATTAATACCGGTTTTGCGCATTTCGTGATACAGTGGGAATGCGGCTCGATGATCCTGTCGGCATGGTTCAGTGCAAGCTATTGTGGGCTTGACCGCACATGGTCTTATTAACAGGGTTAAGCCACATGCAGATGGCATTGCCCAACGCCGGAGGGCTGGCCTGTGATTTGGGACGAGGCGATGCAGAAGTTCCATAATGGGCTGTTTGAACGGCTGTATGGCATTGGGGTACACAATCTACAGCCATTAAATCAGGCCCAACTTGCATGTCCTCTAAATCTGAAACGAATGCCTTGAAAGGCAACTCACATACATTGCGGACTATGGTGAGTTGGGTAGTACAGTGTGATTCGCGATACGCCTTCCTGTCAGACACCGCCGACTGCTGGGGAAAACAGTAAGATGCGCCCCAGATTAGTTTGTGGGCTGTCTATCGTAACCAGGATTGGGTTTTTCAGCTGCTTTACGACAAAAGCACTTGACGAAGAGAAAGCGGTCTAATGGTGCCCAGTTTGAAAAACAGTGGTGGCAGCCCCCGCGAAAACCGAGCAACCTTGCCAGACCGGCATCACCAAAACTTAAAACTAACAAACCAGGACCGACCTACTATGAGCGCGACGCGCCAACAGCCGCCGGCGCAAGAGTCATTCCTCTCAGCATCCCTGACAGCAAGTCTTCCTCGCCCTGTGCGTAAAGCGCCGCCTCTTTCTCTAGCATAAGATTCAGAAGAAGTGTCTCAATGTCGACAGCCAGCTCGAGAAAAGCCGCGGCCGCGCCGCCCACGTCAAGATCATACTCTCTGCGAGGCTGCACTACCGTGATACGCTTGAAGATGAGGTCGAGATTCTGCCGTAGTGTCTTTACGAGTGGCTTATCGTTGGATAACTCGGCGGCTTTGGTTGGCCTCTTAACGAAGTGGTAGGTGTCGATGACGAAACGATAAGTGGTGGCGGCTGCTTCCCTAAGGGCGGCTTCATTTTGCTCGGCCACAAACTTGGGCCAACCTCTTTCCTTGAGGCGGTGAATCTGGCGCAGAATGAGACTGGCGTCGTTGCATTTTTCGCTCAAGTCACTATCGAGCAAGAGCTCATAGCATTGGTTGGTGGAGATGAGACGGCTGACGCAGTTCTTTATGTCGACCAGTTTCTGCGAGTAAAGCTCTAGGTACTCTGGTATATATTTCGTGGTACTGCGCCTGGCTTCTCCTTGGCCTGAACCCATTGGTGTGGGAGACCTTGTGGACCGCGCTGCTTGTGATAACGAGTCAGCATATTGGGGTTGCGGCAAGTAAAACAGGGAATGACATAGATGTGTTCTTACCTCCACCTGAGGTATATGCCTGGCAACGTAGCCTCAACTCATCCATCCATATGAATTCGTCCCAGTCACCCCGATACATTCCGCAAGCTTCAGCACCAATCAAGATCAGCAACTGCCTTAGGAGGCTGACATGAGAGTGGTAGTTCATCGCGTGGCTCGGATGGAAGCCATTGACCTTAGGAACAGCGACAAACCCGCGCTGCCCTTCATGCCGGACCATCGCCCTGGCTGGCCACTTCGGGATGCGTCCGAACTGCTCTCCAATCCCAATGTTCTCGAACATGTAAGCGCTACCCTTGACCTTCTTCGCTCTCACAAAAGGCATCATTATCCTGCCTGCGCAGAGCAAAACGTCAGGCCTTTTGTCGCAGACGGTCGCGGTCGACGTGCGAAAGGCGTTCTTCAGCCTGGTATCGTCAATATCGCTGGGGTCTCCCGAAACGTACGGCAGCAGGTCGACAACAGCGACGTCCCTCCGAAAGTTGAGGGTTCCACGGGAGACCACGGTGAATATGTCTTCGAGGGCGCGGAGCGACTCGCAGTCGTTGATGACGGCATCGAGGCCCTTTTCGAACGGGTGATTACTCCGGGGCTGCTGCAGCATGACGACGATGCCGCCCTTTACAGGCGGACCCGTCAGCTGTGCTGTGACTTGGATCTCAGCGCGATACAGCTGCAGCGACCGGCCTTCTTTCTCTATGCGAGAGACATGTGTAGACGGCTCGGTGGCATACCTGGGAACTGGCCTGAATAGCCGTCTGATGCGATGATCGACAGCTATGTCGAGGCAGATCTTGGTCTGCGTATCCGATGCCATAATTATTGCTTGTAGACTGTATCTTGATGCTGCGAAGCAACACAGTCATGTAGCTGTTATGGGAGTGAGACGATAAGACCAAAATTTGGGCCGCCGGCCGACTTGTACTTGGCTCGCATTCCCATGACATTATATGTTCAGGTCAGTCCTTGGCAATTGAGACGGCACAGCCCCTCGCGAGGCAGACTCAGCTCCTGCATGGCGTTGACTGGAATGAATGCCCTTCAAATGATGTGGTCTGAGAAACCCCCTCTCAATTGGCCCAAAGGTTTACCATGTGACCTTGCAGGCAGAATAAGACAAAATACCCTTGCAGGCTGAGGGGTTAATATTGATTCTCGCAATACGTGATTCGTTGATGAAGCGGGCGGTAATATCATGGCCGTTTCCGTGCAAGCCACCGGCTTGGCTTCCGAATCTGTGACCACTGGGCGTTGTCTATGCCTATTGAAGCACCCAGGCGTTGCTGGCTGGCAAGACTGATCTTGACCTCCCTGCAGTATTGTCTTGCGTTCATTATCGTTTGAGTAGATATTTATAGGTAGTTAGCCGCCTGGATAGTGTCCTTACTCCCCATAACCTTTGATTTTTCATTGGATAGAAATGGCTTCCCCGGCCGGGCCGGGCCCGGGCCTCGGAGGCCGTTTGTCTAGCCTTGCCAGCCGCGACCGTCTAGCGGAAACTAGGATGCAGTTGAGATAGTACGGCGCAGCAATTACTAAGTGGTGCAGCAGATGCCGTTTTTTAGCAATTGAACACGTCGCCGGCTGTGAGCCATTGCCTGGATATCCCTGGGCTAAAAGGTCTAGCAAGTGTGGAGAAACATCCGAGCATCCCATTCCTTAATAATTACCTTTCCAAGCATCAACTTTGTGCACCTCGCACCCTTCGTTGATAGTACGGCCGGGTTCGCACTGTCGGCTACTCTTTGGAAGCAACTCGGTTGCTGGGAAGTAACACTACACTTTTGTGATCCCCAGTACTTCCTTTCGAAGATCGTAACGGCTATCATCTGAGTGTGAATGGGCGACAGCGTCTGAGTACCCACACCATAGCCACGAACTCGAAGGATCGCACTGTGTTATAACTTATGAACTTCGCCGCCATGTCCAAGACCCCAATCCTGCGAGATCTCCAACTTTTTATAATCCAGCTATACAAATAACTAACAATATAATTTACATTAACAAGAGTATAATTCGTCATTTACATGATGGATTTTGCAACGTGGTCAGTATAGCCGAAACCATTGAGGCGAATACGGCTAGTATATCGCGATAAGTCAACAAATCTTAGTGGGTACTCAGGTTGTCAATCGAAGGCCTAGAGAGAATATTCCGTAAATCCCCACAATGGCCAGTGTTTCTTTTCTGAATTCTCCAGAGAATTCGTTAAGAAATCCCCGGCATGCTGTAATTCAAACGACTTAATCACGTTAACTACCCGCACCCGTGAGCAAACGTTTCTAACCCATTATGTGTTACAGGCTGTTATAAGTCAGTAGTAAAAAAAAGTAGGAGAATGTAAGAGGATTTTAGTCAGGGATAGAATAATGTGACCATAGGTCCTGTATTGAACAGAGATTGAATCTTAGGGAGTCTTTCTCTTAGGAATCGCCTGCGATCCCTCTCTAAATACTCCCCCGCGCACTGAGACACTTGGCTAACCTTACAGGTTGACACGCGTTCTAGTCACGAGACCGTGCATCTTGCGCTCTCTTGGGCGCGTCCTGACGCGCCCCCATTGTCACGCTTCTCTTGTCCTGTGACAGAGAACTAGGTATAAGGCTGAGAGAAGCATCTAGACCAGTTAATAGCTCTAAAGAAAAAGAGGGTGCGGGTACAAACAACTAGTAATAAAACATCCTACGTCTTAGTAAGTAGTAATTAAGGGAAAGAAATAGCTAGCTTAGGATCCTTAAGTTATATTAGTTTTAACATTATAAAGTTAATTTATATCTAGAACCAAACTATCTACTGTTTTATTATTAGGCTTTACTAATTAAAGCTATATATAACTTACGTAGTATAGGTAAATTATTCTTATAATAGTGTAATAAGATTAGGTAGATTAGTAGCTAAAGCGCCTAAAGCTACATTTTATCCAGCAGCTAGGTATAAGATAGGTAGAGAAGTATTATAGTTACTAAAAGGCATTATTATTATTACTACCTTAAAACCACTACTATTAAATATCTAACTATAATACTATAATACCTTATACAGTATATTAAATCTTTTGTAATTCTAATGCCTATATATACCTCTAGAAAGTAAAAGAATTAAGCTTTAAAAGAAGTTAATTTATTACATTCTAGTTTAATTAAGTTAGAGAGCTAAAGTTACTTTAAAAATATTTTAAATCATGTGCATTAGCTTTACCTATTTCTTAGTACTTGAGCATAAGAACTAAAAAACAATAACCTTTTACTCTGCTGCCTCGCTATCCTCAACCTCCCCAAAAGGATAATCCGTATACCCCTCACTCTGAACTCCAACCTTAGTTGTATAAACAGTCGCCATATTCCACTTAGTTAATCTCTTCTCCAGCCTCAGCTTCTCTACTAGATCCGGGTTACTGATAAACCACCTCCCGAACGTGATTCCATCTACCTGACCTTTTTCCACCTCTTCAAAGCAATTCTTGCTATCATAATTTCCGCTTGCCAATATCGGTGTCGCCTGCAGTACCTCCTGGAAGTGTTCAAGATGGAGATCGCCGATCTTAGCGGCCACTTTTCCTTCCTTGATAGCTGTGTACATATTTTCCCACTTGGTCTTCTCTTCAAGCAGTAAATCGGCCCGCGGCTGAGTAAGACACACGTACGCGATTTTCCGTTTATCAACTTCACTCAGCACATAGCGGAAGTTCGCTATCGGATCTGAATCTAATGGGACCCAAACTGTCCCCCAAGGGCTCATTCGGATTGACACCCTGGACGCACCGACGGCGGCGATCACCGCGTCTAGTACTTCAAGTGTGAATCGAGCTCTGTTCTCTTTGTTGCCGCCGTAGGCATCAGTACGGAAGTTGACGTTGCTGTTAAGAAATTGATCAAGAAGATAACCGTTGCCTGACGCCTTCGTTTCGTCAGCTTCCAGTCTTTTTCGCCAGGGGATGTTGTGACCTACGATTTCCACACAATCGAACCCGGCCTCGATCGCGCATTTCGCAGCATGCACATAGTCATTAATTGTGTCCTTGATATCCTGTAATGTCATCGGCTTGGCTGTCTCATGAGGCACTTTGATGCCTCCAGGCGTGTTCCTGTTGAAATAACCAATGCTAGTTGCGGAAGAGCTTAATGGCTGACGGCCGCCGAGGGAGACCGAGACTGCAGCGCGCCCGACCTGATAATTACTTAGATAAAGGCCACAAGACTGAGATAGTTAATAGAAGAAAACTTACATGCCACAATTGACACGCCATGAAAGCACCCTTGGCATGAACGGCATCGGTCACCTTTTTCCACTACAACATAATTAGCAGAGGCCGCTGTTAACATCAACAAGCCGAAACATGGCCCCGGGACTTGCATCAAAAGACATGTTTTAGGGAAGAAAGATCGATAGAATAGGTAAGAACTTTGCACATACAGCTCTCACATGCTCAGGCGCAAACATGCCTGGTACGCTGTAGAAACCTCCAGCCTGAGTTACTGTCAGTCATTACATCGTCCTATCCATAACGAAATAATATTCCTCAGGCGGATGACACGTTCGGAAAGGTAGAATTGACGGACCATCAAACTCGGATGCATGCCCTCAGTGATAAGTAGCCCTCCCTTCGTCGCTCTCTGAGTGTAGTACTCTGTGACTACCGGGGTTGGCACACTACCAGGACAACGCAGGCGCGTCATCGGCGACATGATGACTCGATGTTCGAGGTTCATTGTTCCGAGACGGAGAGGCGAGAAGAGCTTGTTGTTTGTACGGGGAGTGGAGGTAGAACCCATGATGCTGGATAGTAGGTTGTTATACGATTTATCAGGTGGACTAAACGTCGTAGTTGCTAAGAGCTCTAAGAGTAGGAGATATTTGAAATTGTTTGTTTTATTTTGTAAATTCGTGGCCTGGAATTCAGCGTATTTATTACTCTTCCGAGCTCAGGTTCTCTTAGCTTCAAATGATCTGTTGAGAACTTCTCGCCTCTTGGGTGGAAATTTCTCTACATCCCCACTGAGATCCTGGCTTTTGAAAAACATGGATCCGTTGAGAAGAACACTTTTAAAGTTTCGTCCAGAGAAAGCTCCATTTAATCCTTACACGAGTATCTAACGAAGGCAAACAGAAGCCTAAGCCTGTGTCTGTATCTCAGCATTTCTGCATGTTGAGATACTTAGGTGGAACTGGGTGCCTCGGTAGGTCGTGTATTGTAATCAGGTCCCTACAAGCATAATTAGTAATCTTTAAGTTTAAACGAAAAACCTGAATTTAATTTGTTTCTCTAATCCCAACACTTTTTAATTAGTCAGTTGTTTAGTACTGAAAATGTTGAACTAGAAGTTTATTAATCTTAGTACTATGGTGTCATAGGTAAGTTGAAAACCCCCCCTGATTAGCTGCTAACCTACATACACGCCCCATGGCTGACATAATCCAAGATGCACATCTCAGTCTAATGCAAGTATTAGGGTGTGAAAGTGTATGTGGCAGGGGGGATTTATTTTTGCCAGCAACCATAGTATATGTAAGGAAATCTAGGTTTTTGCGTTACTTACATGCTTCTACTGGATACAGCCTGCCGCCCTAATAAGGAGGCAAAGCGGCTGGAACATGCAATAGTAAGGGGACAGAGAGGAAAGAGATAAAGAGAAGAAAGGCATAAAAGGAAAACAAAAAGAGGTAGAGAAAGAAACAATAGAAAAGAAGCTAACAAGGGCTCAAAGTAAATAAGCATCTAGTAACTATTAGCATTTTACTTTAAATTACTAACTAACTTAACTAAAGAAACTAGCCTAACTAACTATTAAAAGAAAAGTCTATTAACCTAACTAACTACCTATTTCTTTATAATTAAATTTACTTAGTATAAGATAAAAGTTAGGTTAGTTACTTTAGGTAAAACGCTAGTATAAGTGCCTATTAAAAGTTAAGTTTTATAGGATTAGTAATAAACTAGAGAGAATAATTTAGAGAGAGTATTTTTAGATTTTGTAATAATGTCTATAGTATATATTTAGCTTACTAAAGGTAATAAATAGTCTAAATAGTATAAAGAATTTAGTAATTAGATTCTCTAGCTTAAATACTGCTTATAGTACTTCTAAGAGATTATAATAGTTACATTATAAAACCTAAGTAAAAATAACTATATAATACCTAAAATATATAGACTAATACTATTACTAAATATTATTAAAAAGGCTATATATGTAATTATAAGTAAAAGGCTAAGATTTATAGCTAAGACTTATAAACTACTACTAAAGAACTATATATTAAAATAAAGTAGGCCTTAAGCCTTATATTATACTTATAGAACTATTGTTAAAAATAATTATTATTTTAGCTTATTATATTTTTTAGCTAATTACCTTTTAGCTATATAACTATAATAGCCTAGTTATACCTATACTTAGGTATACTACTAGCCACTAAGTTCTAATTTATTTACTATAACTACTAACCTTTAAGATTAATATCTACTAATCTAGTCTAAAAGCTATTACTCTGCTGCTATTAGTAAAATCCTAGTATATTTTATTTATCTATCTACTTAATAGCCTAGGCTACTACATCTATAACGTCTCTAAAATATTCTAAGTTACTAGGCTAGATATACAGATTAAGCTTCTTTATAAAGTCTGCCTCTAATATCTAACTATATAACTTAATCTTAAGGCATACTTCTTAATTAGCTTAATCTTTAGATAAAAGCGCTAGGCTAAAGAGAGCTATGTTACGCCTTAGACTGCCTAGTAGTAAGAGAAATAACGTCTCTCTACTAATAGCCCTAAGACTAAGCTGTTTAGTATATGTTTCTGTTTTTAGTAAATCTTAGTAGGCAGTCTAAGGGGCATAATAATCTCTAGGCTGCAGTAGAGACTATAGGTTAAGAATAGTAGTCCTTAAAGATATCTTAAAGAATAAGATAGTTAATATTATAAGATAAAGATTAAGATTAATTTAGAATTAAACATAAGGCATAAGATAAAAGTATAGCTTATTTTAGTTTTATGTATTATGTAGGTAACTTAAGCTGTAAGGTTTTTATAACCTTAGTAGTAGGTTTAGTAAAGCTATTGTTGTTAAGGCTGTAGCTAAAGCTATCTATAGCTATAGTTAATATAAGGTCTAAACTAGTAGTTAATTTACACTATTAGGTACTTTATACTATATTAAGATATTAAGATTTAGTATAGGCTAGAGGTACTATATTATTAGGTTATATATACTATAATTTTCTTTTCTATAAGGTAAGCTATACTAAACTGCTTATAAGAGGCTAGAATAATTACTTATACTAAATATTAAAATAAAGTAGAGTTATAAATTTTCTTTTAGTATTTTTTTTCTTTTTATATCTTATAGCCTTAATTAGATTATTAATAAGCAGTAGCCTTTATAAAAAGAGGGCTAACTATTAAACTAAAGAGATAGAGAAAAGTATCTTACTATTATAGTGTTTAAAACACATTATTATTAATTTTTCTTATAAATAAAACTAAAGGAAAATATAAGATCTTTAGATATATAGTTATAAAATTATTAATAAGTAAATAAGTAACCTTATTTTAACATTTTAAACCTAGTTAGACCTTACTATACTTAGATACATAAGCCTAAGATTAAATAGAGAAAGTTTTATTATATAAAGTTAATACCTAGAGATTTAATATATATAACTACTATTTAGTAATAATAGTAATAAAAGGTAAGCTATTATACTTATAAAGATACTTTTTATAATATATCTAGCCTTTATAAGGCTAAAAACTATTATAAAAAGTAATTCTTATGTTATAAAAGCCTTAGTTAGTTATCTTTAGTTTTAGGTTACTTTAGGTATACTACTAATAATGTAAAGTTTAGCTTATAATGTAGTTTATATATTAACTTCTTTACTTTTTAGGCTTCTTTATTTTTACTTAGTTTTAATAGTATCTTAAGAGTAAATTAAAAAGCTAATCTTTTTATTACTAACTTTATTAGTTTTTACTTTTTTATTTCTTAAATATAATAAGATATTAAAACCTTATAATAAGAAATATAAACTAAAGAAAGCTTAAATTACTTTTAACTATAAGTAACTAACCTAATTAAACTTACTTTTAAATATAAAACTAAGTTTAACTTTAAGAAAATAACTTAAAATATAAATAAAACTTAATAACTAAATAAAAATAATAACTAAAACATAATAAAAATAAATAAAATAAGTAAATTACTAAAAAGGTAATATTTTTATATATATATAGTAAGTAAGTTTAATTAAGGAAAAAACCTCTAGACAGCTTAATAAATAAATTTAAATAAAAGAAATAAAGAATACTAAGACCTAAAACTAAAGAGCTAGATTATTATAAAGTAAGATCTAGTTAGTTACTAGTATAACCTTAAGTAAAGCCTTAAAGATAACTAATAAGGTAGATAGATATTAATATATATAGGCTAGTAGTATAAGCTAAACTTAAAATAAAAGAACTAGAAAAGATTATATAATAAATTAATAAAGATTAGTAGTAATTTAAGAAAATTCTTATTCTTACTAAGGGATTATGTTAGATTACTACTAATTCTTACTAATCTATTATGTAACCTTTTTTAGTTCTTCTGTTCTAGATCCAGCCTGTGCCACCATTCTGTATATATGAACGCCTGCCTGCCCTGTTGGTTATCCCTGGGGCTTTGCTTTAGGCTGCACTAGTAACCAACCGGATCTTGGGTTGTAACAGGTGAGGCCTTGGATCGCGCCATTAGGTGGCTGATGGGAGCGTTTGCGGCTGCTAACTACGTTGCAGCCCATTGGCAGTTGTCCTGCTGGGTCGACGATGAGGGTGGTGATTACTGAAGCCCTTGTGGACAAAAGAATGGCTGTGACATCAGCCTTTAGGGTCATAACATTGCGTTCATCGCATTGGACCGCTTCTGGCTCACTTTAACCAGAAGGCTGAAGTATTGCTATGTCAGGAGCGGTGTAGTGATGGAGCTTGGTGGTTGATGAACGGTACTCGCCATGTCCGGACGACTTGGGGGCTGTGCTCATGAAGAATGGAACCCAGCTATCAATTGCTCATTGCACCACCCGTCGTTCTCATGATTGCGCGACCTCCTGCATTTCTAACACAATATCGTTGCCTGACGCTTTCCAAAAGCCTTCAGAACTGATGAGCTCTTATGCACGCGAAATGCTGGACTTCTGCCCTTTTGCGGACCGCATCAACGCTGCGCAAAGCTCGCCAAGAACCGCCAAGCTAGACAAGCTTTGGTTAAATTACCGTCCAAAAGCTTGATATAGTGGACCCGGGTTGGTTCAAACATACTAGTCACAGCTATCGAATCACGGATGAGTAGTGCGAGGTGGTTGCACCTTCATTGCCGATCTGTGGAACCGTTTGAGTTAATTTAACCTCATGAGGAAGGTAGTAGTAGTTCGTCCCAAACTGCGTCATACCGCAACTTCACTCTTGCAGGCTCCAGGAGCCGGTGCCGGACAGCCGGTGGAGGAAATTGATTACCCAAAGCAAGCAAGGATGAGCTGCTTTCTATTCATACAAACAACGGTTCTCAATAAAGCTCAAAGAGATGAATGACATCCCCAGCGACTATGAATTTGCGAACGCGCTTGTTTTGTTATTGTAGGTCACTGACGCCATTCAGCAGTCAGAGGGATCGGGTGCTGATAGGGTGAAATTATTCGGGCGGCTGTGTGATCCGGGTGCCGAATACCGTCCGACGTATCACGAACGAATTACTTGCATAAAGCAAGACCCACAGCCATATATTGACCAAGGTGGCCCGTTGTATCATGGGACTTTTGTATGCCTCTACTAATGTTCCTTCTTACCATGGCAAAGCGTCAGGGTTGAATGAAATCATGCTGTCACACACGAAATCGTTTAAATACTCCCGCTGGAACGCCATATAGATGGCAGTTCATCTGGCTGCAACTTCATTCCAGGCTAATTCAATATGAAGCTCCTTACCCTCTTTAGTGGGTTGCTTTGCGCTTCCTCTGCGCTTGCCTTCAAGAAGCCAGCCAAGCCTTCGCTTCCTAGGCCTGTGATTGAAAGGCGTATAGCCAAACAGCCATTCTCGCACCCAGAGATTCAGAAGCGAGCCTCTCGCTTCCTGACAGACAAGACCGAAGGTTGGTAGAACCTGGAAAGTCAGATTCCAGCATGATGAGCTTACCTGGTATTAGCTTTCGCTGTTAATGGTTCTGGCATCCCAGAAGTTCCTTTCGATATTGGCGAATCCTATGCTGGACTCCTTCCTATCTCAGATAGTCCTGATGAGACCCGCAAGCTTTTCTTCTGGTTCTTCCCTTCCACAGCTGCACAGACACCTGAAGAGGTCACCATCTGGTAAGGTAGCAACCTTCGCATCATCCGTACTGTCTTACTAACCGTAACAGGCTCAATGGTGGACCCGGTTGCTCCTCGCTCTCCGGACTCTTGACCGAGAACGGACCGTTCACTTGGGAGGATGGCACGCTCGCCCCTGTCCAAAATCCGTACACATGGACCAACCTGACCAACATGCTATGGGTCGAACAGCCTGTTGGTGTTGGCTACTCTCAGGGGACACCGAACATTACCGACGAGGTTGAGCTTGCCGCCGAGTTCCGCGGTTTCTATAAGAGCTTTGTCGACACGTTCCAGACCAAGAATTGGAAGACGTATATCACAGGAGAGTCGTACGCTGGCTACTATGTCCCGTACATTGCCGATGGTTTTATTTCGGCCAACGACACCGAGTACTTCAATTTGGCGGGTATCTCGATCAATGACCCCATCATTGGCGACGAGACCATCCAGCAGCAAGTCGTCATCCTGCCCTACGTTGAGTTTTGGGAAAACCTTCTGTATCTCAACGAGACGTTCCTTGATCAGGTTCGCGAGCGCCAAGACTCATGCAACTATTCCTCCTACCTCGACACATATTTCAAGTTTCCACCACCTCAGGAGCCCTTCCCGGTCCTTCCCGACCCCTATAACTCCGAGACTTACGCATGCGATATGTTCGACACCTTCTACGAAGCTATCCTCGAAGTCAACCCCTGCTTCAACATTTACCACATCACTGAGACCTGCCCACACCCATACTCTCAGCTCGGAATCGTAAACACCGGCGACTATTCTCCTCCCGGCGCAGCCATATACTTCAACCGCACCGATGTCAAGAAAGCCCTGCACGCCCCTGTCAATACCAACTGGTTGCAATGCACCGACGTTAACGTCTTTGGAAATGGCAACGCCAGCAGCTATGCTTCCGACAAGTCCATCGGCCCTGCCAACAGCGGTGCTTTGCAGCGCGTCATCGAGTACACCAACAACACCATCATTGGCTCCGGTGACCTAGACATGCTTCTTAGCACCAACGGCACGCTCTTCGCTATCCAGAACATGACCTGGAACGGCGCACAAGGACTGTCGGAGTACCCCTCTACACCTCTCTACGCGCCGTATCATCCAGAGTATAACGGTGGAGCTCTTGCGGGTGCCGGTGTTCAAGGTGTGTGGACTGCTGAGCGTGGATTGACGTTCTACACTGCTCGGCTTGCTGGTCACGAATTGCCCGGTTACACTCCGGGAGTCGCATACCGCATGCTTGAGATCCTGCTAGGAAAGGTAAAGGACTTCAGTAGCACCGAGAGCTTCACCACACAGACTGGTAATTATACCGGTAGCGGCACTATTTACAAACGATATTAGACTACTACCACAGAGGATAGTACGTATTTCTTGCTGAAAGTTGAGGAATATACCACAGTCGGGAAATTTTGATGTTGATACTCTTAATGTCTACCCATAAGAATCGCCTGGTGTACTTTTGTGTTTAGCTTCGATCTGTAGCAAGTAGTGACAGAACCTGCTCATAAACCGCTCATCGGGCTTCCAGCCAGCTCTTGGCAGTCTCCTCCACAAACTGAACATAGTCCTCTGGTTCCTTGCCCAGTAACTCGACCTGGCTTTTGTAGTCTTCCTCACTCATTCCAAAACCAACCCTCTCGAAAAGCTCGTACATCAGCCTCATGTCCCTGCCCCAGGCTGGGCCAATATAACTACTCATGCGAGTCTCAAAGGTCTCAAGACTCTCCACGTCACTACCAGCAACTTCAACATGTCTTCCCAGACTGTTCGACCAAAGATGGGCAATCTCAACGTTGGTGTACGTCTTCAAGCTTCCTATCATGAACTTCCAGCCACCGTATTTGCGACCTTGATCCTTTAGAGCGTTGTACGCCCCTAGGGCGATGTCGAACGGGTCGACCCTTGATACGCCCTTTGACCCAAGCGGCTCAGCGTAGAACCCCTTCTCCATCAGTGAATCCTTCGATCGAATATCGTTACTGAAGAAGAGAGATGGCCCAAGGATGGTGTAAGTAAAGCTGTTACTAGGCAGGCCATGCCAAAGCTTTGCCTCAAGGAGGAACTTGACAGCAACGTGAGCGGCGCACACGTCCTGCATGATTCCAGAGTCGATGATCGAATAGGGTGAGAAGTCTCCACAAGCTGACAGGTAAACCAGATGTTTGACTGATGGTGACTTTATCAAGGTGTCAAAGCAGTTCATAGTTGTGAAGAGCTCATCTGATCCCGTCAAGCAGAGAAAGACCGAAGTGACGGAGTGTTTTGATATAATTGACTGGAACCATCTTGGGTCCTTGATGTTGCCTTCTTCAAGCACGACTTGTTCTTCGGAGGCAGAAGGTACGAGCCTCAGGAGCTTGGCTGAGTCAGATGTAGGGATGATGATCTTTGGCTTGGAATAGTCTTTAACAAGAAGAGGGATGAGCCGCGTGCCAACGTTGCCGCTGCCCGCGGTTACTAAAATGGCTTGGCGGTTGCTGCTAGACATCTTGAAGAGGAGTGTATGTGAATGCGTTAATGAGGGTCTCGCTTCGGGTCTCCTGCTCTTCAGTGTCTTTGAGATCGAATGCTGATGAAAGATGAGAGGAAAAACAAAAGGTTGTTAGACGTTAAAGCCGTTTAATTTATAGTTCCGTGGTGTTGCGGCCTACTGCGGCATGCCGGCCGCGTGCTTCCACTACCGGCTGTTATAGGTATGCTCATGCTGAGGCGCCTTTTCTCGGCCTAGACAATGTCCGAGGATTTTCCACGGATCCTCCGCGGACTACGTTTCGGAACCCATGCGCTTTATTGGGTAAACCGCTTATGATGACAGTAGCGAATTCATGATTGCCAATTCGCAATTCTGGCTTATACCACGACAAATCAATTGTCGAATGGCTACCTGTACAATCGTCGTTGTCTTTGTGCTCAGGGTGCTATCTTCCTCGTATCGCACTAAGCTTGTTGGTCGCTCTCGATATCTGAAACCATTAATGGTCAAGAGGTAACATACTACCTTCTGGGTCTACAAAGACTTTTAAACATATGTATGCTGCGGGCTCTGGTATCCTTCTCAGATTCTCCTAATGATAGCTTCAGCTATTGGCAGTAAAGCATAGGAAACTCTTGTTGCAGGAGTATCTACACGGTTTATTGACCCCGAGCAAGACTCTGGTCTAAATATAGAGCTCTATGTCGTCGTCTGCGGCGATATCACCCCCTTCTCCTGCCCGGACCCTCCAGCCTTGCTCTTGTCACATCAACGTTATTAGCTATCAAGCTTACTAAAGCATGAAAGTCCCACGGTAGTGAACCATATAAATACATGGAATGGGTTAATCGACAATTTCATCGTCGACTGGTGCTTGAGGAAAAGCCGGAGTTAATAGATATGCAAGGAGATTCAGAGGCTCCCAGTAGCCAAATTTTACTGGTTGCGAGGTTGAACTGGGATTCAAAAGCGTCAGCTCATTGTCATAGCTTTAGAGACCAGTTAGGATTGTGCAACGACCACAAGCCAAGCCAAGGCAATTTATTTTGACGGCGCCTAATAGATCTTGAATACTTAGTGACAGTGATCACAAACGGGCAAGATCCCGCTTATTGATCCATTGACAATTTTGAGCCCTCCAAAAGAGTTTCCGAAATTATAGATAGTGCAATACCACTATGAAACAGTTTGTGGGTATGAATGGGTCAGATAGTCCAGAGAAGCGAGTACCTCCATGCAACATACTATGGTGATTAGGCAGCCCCTCATGTAGATAATGTAGATAGATGCAAGAAACCTGTCCCATTAGGCAAACACCGTTACAGTTGGCAACGTGTATTGAAGTTAACGCAAAAGTAAAAACACATTTGCGGTGCAGCAATTGTGACTTAAATAACGCCTACTGACCTTACAAGCCAATCGTTTTCGGAAGTGAGCATCATTCCCACAGAAAACAGCCACCCTTCAACCCTGATATTTACAATTGCGTCTCGTTTCTTAGCACAGAAGAGAGATGATAGATTACGAGCGACGCTGGATAGTCATCACTCAGGAAAAAGGGACTCCAGCTTCGCGGAATTGGAAGTTGAAAGCTTGCAGAGGACTTGTGAGCGCCAACCCGAGACTCCGCGGCGTTGCGGGTGTAGTTGGTATTGTCGGCGGTGAGGATTTGGGATTGGGGCTCTAGCTGTTGGGACGCGTTGAACTTGTGCAACTACCCATAGCCGTAACCGTGAATGCCCCTCCATGCCTGCTTGATTGCGAAGGACAAGGCGTCTGATCTGTAGCGCATCACATTGTCATACTTTTGGTGTAATACGCAAATGTCCTGGTCAATGGCCCCGTGAAAGATCTTGGCCTTGGGGGTGATTGGAAAGTTACCCTTGAGATCTGGAATATGGTGAAACGGATAGAATTAAGCCTGGTATATCCCTTGGATAAGGTGGAAAAGTAGGCATGGGCAAGTATAGCGACCTAGCTAAGTGACACTGCCCCCCTGCGTGAAAGACGGAGCTTAAAGCCATAGTGGGGAGTGAAGATGGGTGGACTACCGCGAAGAAAAAGCCTTTCGTAATTATGGATTTCCAAGTGTCACTATTGATAAAGCAAATGGTGTTTTATGGTGATTTATGGTGTTTTGTTCTCAGTGCTTGACCATACAGACACTTTCTTGGCCTCCGCGGCGCTCACACTGTCCCACGTCCATTGCGCGGTCTCCCAGCCTCTTCGCCGGCCTCGGGCTGCGGAAACAATCCGCTAACTCCCCCCATGATTTTGTTAATTTCAGTAGTTGACTAAAGTTAGTGGCTAAATCAGTATCAAAGTTTGGGCTTATACGGAATGAGTGTGCTGGATCATGTGAGCTACACTAACGAAATCTCGGGAGTTTTCCGGGCCTTTGCTCTCGCACGTGCTCGGACCGAGGGCGGCTGACGGACAAACCCCTTATCCGCGGATCCCGGGTCTTGCATCAGACGGTTCGTGGTATTCCACCCCTCTCCTTCGACCCTAGTACCGAAGGCTCTACTACCCTTAACTATAGACAGTCTTTATCAGAGCCAATAAAGATGACGATGGCTGTGAGTAATGAAATTAAGGAGATTAAAAAGGCACAGATCGTTCTCTGGTAGCACTCAAGGGGTTTCTGAACTATATTTTGTCAATTAATTGTTGTGATGCTTGGGATGGAGCCGAGGCGAGCTGAAAAATCTAATTAACGGGCAACTAGCGTTCTGAGATATGGGGACGGCATCATTCTCAGCAGTGTGTACCATGTAGAACATCATGATTCGGAGCTGGCATGCTGAATTTGCTGCTTTGATTTGGAAAAGGAGTGTCCGCAATGCAGTATGGCTGAGTGGAGGTATTCCTATGTGTTCCAATGAGTCAGAGTCTTGCCTGTTTTGCCTTTCAAGTCATGAAGAAGGTCATGTAAACATACTGACAGTACAAACCTTTTCCCATGCTAATGGTTGTTCTTCAGAACTTAATGGAAAGTTTCCGGCTTCGATATGCTGCACACTTCTTTCACTTGAAGGACGCTCTTTTTTGTGGCTGTGACAAGAAGGCTCTGTTGCCTATCCAATAAGGGGGTGGTCGGAAATTGGGCACGTTGACTCAAAAGTCAACTGCAAACTGCATCAGTAGGTTCAATACACTAGCAAAAGGGGCTAACTTAATAGACGCACAAAAGAGTAACACGTGGTCTGTCATATATTAAAAATGCCCAAGAGAATCGTTTCGTGGGGCTTCTTCTCGGAATCAGAAGAGTTCCTCCTCACTCGAACTCCACAACATGTTGCCCCTTTCCGTCGGGATAAACGGAATATTACATTGAGACGTGTTTGGTTTTTACATATAAAAAGATCAGATGAACGTCGTTTGGAAGACTGTATTCTCAGAATCTTTCTCCATCACAATTCGCAACCACTTCTTGAATTCAAATTCTCAAATAACATCACCTATCATCAGTTAGTGTAATACTTAGACCTCATGAATTTCGTTGTTACTAATGCTAGATAGAAAATGAAGTCTTTTGGATCCGTTATACTGGCCCTTACGGCCCTTGGTCAGGCTGTTTCGGCAACCATCCAAGTTGAGGTCCGGTTCAGCGATCAGATGGTCAATGTTGGCAACCTTGACATTTTCAAGACAACTTGGCAGAAAATCTATGGAGCTGTTGGCAATCAGCGAAGTGTCGTTTCTGATGACATTTATCCAACCAACGACGACGTGTGCACGTCGCACTATACCGACAACAACGGGAACGCCCGAGTCATCATCAACGGACAATGGGGTCAAGTCCCTGGCCTTGGTCCTCACGATTCACGCGAAGCCTTAGTCCAGTCAATTTGGGAATCTCTCAAGCGTGGGAGCGATCGAACAGCATGGGATGTCTATACAGACTGCTGGGGCCTTACCTGGCAGGAAGGTATTCCCTATTGGAAGACACCAGCCTGCGGAGCTGAAGCAGCGACAGTTAGCCGAGAGTGCCAGTGCCCCATTAGTAGCGCTCAGTGCCAGTATTACTCTAAGGGGCATAAAGTACCCTCTGTCATCAAGGCTAATCTATACCGCGACGGAGCTCTTCTGGCTGATAGCCTAACAATTCAGTTCTCGTCTGAAGCCGTTGTGGAGAAAGGCAGTTGCGGAATAGTTGGACTCATTGCCAGTGGCATGGCAAGCTTTATTCCGGGTGTTGGGTCGATATTTTCCAAGGGAATCACCGTGCTCTGCGATCAATGAGTATTATTTAGCAGGCTTGCTCCTTTTGCAACACACTTATCGTGTCTATGGTGGGGTGTAGGTTCATTGGCAAAGTGTAGACTTTTGCGCTGGTGTTGAACAAGGCGCGTCTGGCCCCAGTCTCCATTAGGGTCTACGATGAATAGTGGTGGCAAAGCTGGCTTAATCGAAGATGTTGAACTGAGAACCCAAGCCACTCTTGCTAAATATACATGAGGGTTTGGCACTTCATGTATCCTGTCGCTCTCTGGGAATAGCATAGTGACAAAGAAGGGACACTTGACTTTGAATACTCCATACACGTGTAGTTATCTCACGCGACAGTAGTTGTGGACTATGAGTCTCGCAATGGCTTGTGACATTGATGAATAGTCGCTATACACAGACGGCAGAAGAAAAGCATTAAATCTTAATTTTATAATCAGATAGCTCAATACAAAATCAGCTGCACGTAAGGCGAAAGTAACGTAATATTAAGCTCTTAACACCAACTACATACAAACCCTATATGCACCCTTGTATCATTGATTGTAGGGCTTACTTCAACTACCTAAAACAGGGACCTGAATACTCAAAGGAAGTAGCTCCAAGTTGGTCTGCTAATAAACCCGTTACAAACCGCAACTATTGAAAAACAATCATTAAAGACAACATAGACGGAACTGGATCTTGTGTATGGGCCTGACAAAGGAAGCATGTGAGAAAGACACAAGAGCCCTTTCTGGTTTAGCTAGAGAGTGATAAATTGTGCGTGTGATTGAATATCGACCTCAGCTACCTGTTAGCAGAAAGCACCAGCGTCGGATATCTGGCCGCAACAACTTGCTTGTTCCCTCCCTTTTACTTCTCTTTCCCCCCATTAATCTACACACCTTCCATTCTTTCTACTTTACCTCCTCTCCTATAGGCCAGAGACTGCTCTGTCTCGGCCATTTCAGGACTCGTCGCCGTCCGGAGGTCCGAAAGAGCAGCCCACAAGGGCAGTAGCGGGCGGACCACTATCCCACCGGCTCTGACGAGTCGAACCGGGTGTGCCGAAAACCCACTCACCTGCAAGACCGCAGTTTCGTGTGCCAGAAATAACTCCCGACAAGTTTGCCTCCAACACTGGCGGGGCACTTGGTCAAGTTGATGTCGGTCTTGTCAGCGCTCTCCTGATCCGCCCAGTCGCAGAACGGAGTGATGCTGGTGGAGAAGTCGGACGTGCCATAGCACGTGGTCGAGAAATCCTTGGCAACGACCTGCACAGCGGCAGCTGCTAGGAGAGAGAGGGTGATAGTCATACGCCTTATGGACGAGGCAATTGTAAATAAATGAGAGTACGAGAGAAGGAAAGAAGCGAATGATAAACGATTCTGGAAAGCGAACTAGTGATTACAATAATGGATAGAGAACATCGACTTTTGTTTTTGACGTTGTTATATAGGCTTACATTTACATATTGACGGCCAAACTCTACAACTTGTCTGGTCAAGTGTGAAGCAAGGTTTTCCAGTCAAGATTGTTGCGGGAGCTGAAAGTTGCGAGACCCTGACTGCTTATGACGCTAGTTAAATCTTGTTACATTGAGGCCTAACTTCATCTTTTTGATCATTGTCCATGACTCTCGGTGTTCAATCTTGGAAGTCTCGCTTCGACCCCTGTGTAAATGTCGCAACCCTGACAGCTGGAACTATTTCTACCGAGGCACAACAAGCAGTCAAGGGTAATTGAAGCGGGTGCTGGGTAGGCCACATCTCCTTCATCTTTCCAATCACCATGATCGTGGTCCCCTTTTGGCCTCGTAGCCTGATTGCGCTGTGGAGCCGTCCTCGCGGCAGCCCGGGACCCACCCAGCGAAGATGAAGGCGGGGGCTAGACCCAACATTGCATACAGTACTATGTAGAGGTATGATCGGCCTAGGAAACCGTGTAAAGATTGGTCGCCTCAGAGTCTTTGGAGGGTGCATCCAAGCCATCTAGGATGGTTATGTTGTCGTAGCTACGTTTGGAGGGGCGGTAGCCATCGACGTGCCAAAGACTCCTTCGCCAACGTTAAGGGCCAAACTTTCGAACATTTTAGCCGATAAAAATAATTAAAACCGATAAGCAAAATGGGAGTAACGGTAAGTGAGGATTACCAGCTTCTTGTACAGCCATCTTGTCAACCTGTATTAATCTGAGTCCCAGTTATCCACCTACCTGGCTCTCACAGCCCAAGCGGAATGCCACTGTTGACCCACAATGTGGACACCACCATTTGGAAGACGTCGTCGTTTTGCGGCCGTGAGCAAGCAAACATGCAGTGTACCATGGTACGCTGTACTCCTGTATGATGCCTGCTGTTGCCCGGCAATCTACCTGGTGGGTGGCCCAGTTCATTGTCCCAGTTATACAGCTCGAGTGACAGTCGTGGCACCGGAACCCCTGTTCACCGATAGATGCCAAGCGCGCTAAAACTTGAATCGATCAAAGATCCGGCGCGTGTCATTTGGCACGCGTCGGAGGCGGGAACCGCTTCCAACATGTGCGTGATTGGACTATCCCTGCCGGGCAAAAGCAAACAACAACTTCGATCAAACAATGACGATGGCGAAATGAAGATAAAAAGGGTCGATGAACCCGGCGCAGATGATTCATGACTTGCTAGCCCCGCCATTTTCAACCGTCGGTAGACAATCAACGCCACTATTATCCTAACTCGGGTTTCTCCACAGGCTGCGAGCCTTCGCAGTTCTTCAAACCGGGATCCGCTTTTGCGCGTTAACAACCGATACAATTAAAGTCCCTCCCTGGCCACGACTAAGAAACCGACATCAGGTTGTGCATCGTATCCGATCCGTTTCGTAGGAGTAATCTCTACGTGAGAACTAGACATATAGAGAAATATCGATATACCAACCTGAGGCAATACTTCGGAGGGCGGCTGCAGTTTTTCGGGTAATCGAAGTCGTGTCCTCGACCAAGTCTGTTGAGGAAAAGTTTTAACATTTGTTTAATCTAGCCTGCCCTGATCCCTATTCTCTCCAACTATGGCTCTTGAGCGAGACCCAAACCACGGGTTTCCACAACAGTACAAAATATACCAATGTGCCCAGTTTCGGGACAGCAGGTCAAGTTCTGAGGAGCCAATTACGGCTTGGTCTTCTCGTGACCTTCCAGAGCTGCTGCGGGGGTTTTCTGAGAACGAACTCAATGTTCTCGAAAAGAACCTGATCCGAAAAGTTGACATGAGAATGTTGCCAATGATGATTTTGATGTACATCATGAATTATCTCGACAGGTAAGCTGATCCCTGATTTATTTACATTGGGGACGACCTCGGCTTAACACTCAAAGAAACGCCATCGGCGCAGCTAGGCTAGGTGGTTTGGAAGATGACCTAGGTTTGACAGTGAGCCAGTTTCAGGTGGGTACACACAAACCATCAGCCAAACTTCACGGCCGCGCAACTAACAATTACAACAACAATGCCAGACCTGCGTTTCTATTTTCTTTGTGGGATACATACTCATGCAAGTTCCTTCAAACATGTTTTTGAACAAGATCGGTCGTCCTGCAAGTTACTTAGCTGGATGCATGGGTGTCTGGGTTAGTCCGAACTTCCTTTTTCCAGAGTTCGACTTTGTTCAGCCCTGTCGAATGTCGATACGTTGGCCGCACCACCCATGACTTTATGTCACGAGTGAATGTGTGACGCTACTCTTCTTCCGCCAGAGATGTGCTATGAGAATCTTGGGACGTGTATCATACATGATGGAGTTACTTGCTGATAGAATGAGTATATCTAGGGTATTTTAAGTGCTTGCAGTGGCGCAACCCAGAGCTATGGCGGCCTTTTGACCACTCGCTTTCTCCTCGGCTTTGTCCAAGCAGCGTTTTACCCAGGTAAATCTAGCTTTCGCATAGATGTAAAATTTGTAACAATCTGGTTCCTAACCCCGAGGTAAACAGGATGTGTGGCTACACTTAGCTCCTGGTATGTTCGCAAGGAACTCGGTGTTCGCACCGGCTTGTTCTACACCGGCTCCATGCTCTCAGGTGCTTTCTCGGGTCTACTAGCCGCCGGTATTACGACCGGTATGGACGACGTGCGTGGCCTTCTTGCTTGGCGTTGGGTCTTCGTCGTAGAAGGGTCACTCACCGTAGCGGTTGCCATCGGTGCCCATGCAATCCTTCCTGACTTTCCCGCCAACACCGGGTGGTTGACGGATGAAGAACGACAGCTGGCCATGTGGCGCATGAAAGTTGACGCTGCCGGCGAGGAGGACTGGAAGAGCTCGTCATCGCAACCCCTCTTTGACGGGTTCAAGATGATCATGTCCGACCCCATCAATTGGATTCTTGTCCTTATTGTCTACGGCGCCGCATCTTCGATCTCTATCAACAGCTTCTTCCCCACCATTGTTAGCAGCCTCGGAAAGGACCGCATCACAACACTACTGCTTACTTCACCCCCGTACCTGTTAGCAGCCATAGTATGTGCAGGGGTTTCATGGAGCGCAGATCGCACAAATGAAAGGTATTGGCACACCGTTGGGCCGTTAGCTTTCGCGCTTGTTGGGTTTACTATCTCCAGTACTTCAACAGGCGTCGGACCGCGATACTTGGGCGCCATGATTATGCTTCCGGGAATTTACACTGGCTTCAACATGTCGATGGTCTGGACAGCCAACACAATCTACCGCCCAACCACCAAGCGTGCTGCTGCAGTGGCGTTCAACAACGCGGTGTCTACGGTGTCTAGTATCTACGGCTCTTACTTGTATCCCAATAACGCTGCTCCCCGGTTCGTGGTGGCGTTCGGTGTTAATGCCGGTATGGCGTTCTTGGCAATTGTGGCATCTACAGTTCTCCACTTCGTGTTGAAGAGGGAGAATCGCAAGCTGATCTTGAAAGAACAAGAGGCGGAAGCTGATGGTCGGACGAGGATAATTGGAAAAGGCTTTAGATATTTGATCTGAGCGACCAGACGCGACTCACGGCCTTATTAATCCCGATCCACCTCACAACCCATACTCGTCCCTGATCTAAATTCGCGCCATTAGCGTCTTCCAATGTAACACGATGACTAAAACAGTGATACAAAGACGAGGAACCTCAATTCTTTTTTAAGGCAAGTGGAATGATATGCAGGACTTCCCATGGAAACGATAGGCGCCGGTGGTGTGGGTTTGCTGCAGACAGTTCAAGAACGACGGTCCCCGCCCTGAATATCTTCCTCAGTATTACAAATAGGCTACTATCAGAATAAGCGGAGCCATTTATTTTGTGAGGAGATGAGTGCTTATTAGTAAGTTCTAAATGAAGAAGAAAAAGTCTGGATCCCAATGCCGCTGACCGAGAAACTTCTGGATGTCTACACGGCCGAACTAATGTACCCCAAGATATCCGCCCAGTTATGACCCCCAACGCCGGTGATTGGACGGAGCCAATGTCCGAAGCAGACTTACAAATCTATCGTCCCATTCATGACTGAAATAAACAGATTTCCAGTGAGACCGAAGACCTATTGGACATCGCAGCTCAGAGACGTCAATCCCAATCGCAATAATGGCAGGAACCTGGTTGTGGAAGCTGCCGGGACTCTCAACCTCATTGGCTTACGCGTCATCAATAATGGAGGAAACAACATCGGGGCGGAGTTTGAAGGCTGCCTATGCGACCTGCTCAGGGCAGCGCTGTTGAAGCTGACAACGAGAAAGACATCCTCACGATTAGGCCAAATTCCTTGTGGATGGCGCCTTGTGGGAAATTGGATATTTGGAAGGTCCTTACAGTGTTTTTCATGGGGTTTGGGAAGCTCTCAATGATGAGTTCAATGACTAGACAGCCCTTGACTATAATTTTGAGTTCGGGAACTTGGCAAAATTTCAGATGTAAGCCTTATTCATGCCATACGGAACAAGAAACCAGAGTTCAAGGGGTATTCTTGCCTCAGCCCAAAGACTGGACGACGGCAGTGATGTACTCCAATAGCAAATAGAACAACTCCTCGTACCAAGGAAGGACTTGAAGATTCATCGTGTAACGGGGATCTGTTGGGTTTCTGTCTTGTTCACTGCTCGCAGAGCTGTCCAAGTTCGCCGTGTGGTGTTCAATAAGCCACTCAGAGGGCTTGGGCTCAAACCCGTCGTCGATATCTCGTGATATCTCCTCGGGACCTTGGTCTGTTGGACGATTGTTCTTTCTAGTTATGGTCCTATTAGTGACCTTTTGTTTCGACGCTGCACTAAGGTAACTGCTCCTAGTGATTGCAAACAGTCTTTCCTAGGACAGGAGCGGAACTTACCTCACGATAGATGACCAACAATTTAGGTCAAACGAGCCAGATTCAACTACCTCCAGGAACTCCTGCATCTTGTCACCTGGAATAACAAGACGACCTTTTGGCGTTTTTGGCGACATGCGGATGAACGCTGCAGATATGAAGTTCCAGGTAAGCCCAAACGAACGGTCAGAGAAGTAAAGGGTGCCTATTATCTTGCGAAGCAATAAGACTGCTGGGTCTCAGGTATGATAATCGTGATATGTAGGACTTACAACCCCTGCAAGTATACAAAAGAACTGCCACGTAGATAAGACCTGAAAATTTGCGTTTACCACATGGCTTGTCATGTTTCCTGCAGCTTTCCGACACTTGGAAAAGCAAACCAAGGAATCATAGACAATTCACTTCGTTAGAAAACAGGTTTAACGTTCAAATCCCCTTTGTACTGTCATTGAGATTGTGATTATTGAGCCGCGTAATATCTTAAAAGGGTTTGATAGGTGCATCCCCCTCCACCTTGCCAGTTCCATACTTCTTGACCTCGTTCTTGCTAGCATCCTTGTCTGCAATGAACACTTCAACTTCCTTGCTATTCATATGCTTGGCAACATTGTCAGCTTGCCACTTCTTGAAAGAGAATCCCACTCCCCTACGTGAAAGTCAATATCGCATTTTGCAAATGAATATTAGGAATAAAGCTTGTGTCTTACTCATGACTGTAATCCTTGTCGTTAGCTTGGTCTTTGTGATACTTGACTTGGATAAAGTCGTTATCAACAGTGTCTGGATCCAAACTAAGACTGACAAGAGCGTTGATGGTCGCCGTTTTCGGGATTAGCTTGAACGTCCAGCTCTGCTCGTTCTTGAACTGAATCAGATCGCGATCATTCTTGATAACTTCGTAGCCTTCGTTTTTGCTCGCGTCGAAGAGTTTAGGCAAGGCAAACCATTGCCCGGCCATTTTATACCGATCGTTGGCATAGACGAACTGGTCATCATACACGCAGTCCGGAGTGTAGCGCTTCACGCGCTCAGTAGTAGGCTTCATTGAGTAGAGGGCAATAATGTCGTCGATCAGGGCTTGACGGGCGGGGGAGAGGGGAATTGACCTGGAGGGGTTGGGGTGGTAGTCCCCAGATGTTGAAGTTTGGCGAACCTCGAACTCTTCACCTGGCGTGGCAGAGGTCATGCCAGGAAAATTAACACGCCCAGAGTCCATGTTCATTTTGATTTTGGTAGTGAATCTGCGACGCGAGTGGAGAGGATGTCTAACTTGTAGTGAAGAGTTGTAATGGAGTAAGGGTGGCTTGGCAGAGATTTTGGAAAACCCCCCAACATTTACTTTTAAAACCCAAAGGTCAGACTCATTTTATATTTGCATCATGGATATTCAACCATCCCGAGCAGTCATGACGCGGTCGACTTTCTGACAAAGGTCACCCGGGCGTTACAAAGTCCACTTTAGTGCTAGCAAACCACGTGGAGGGTGCGTCCCTCAGCCATATGGGAATTTTGGTGTACACCGCAATTATGCAGCGCTGACGTCAATTAAAACATATCTTCAGATGCATCTAAAACAACACTTACATCAACGAAAGCGCATGGTTGGCTAGCCATCTCTGGCAAATCTCATCGCAAGACATAATATCTAGTTCTTAACCTTAGAATAAGTCCCATGGAAACAAGACATCAGAATTCATTAACTAGCTTTCCTCAAATGGGATCTCACATTACTGGCCAGGATTATACCCTACGTCTTTCAAGTCCAGCACTTCGCCGGCCCGCCAACTCACATTTTGCCCAGCATCGCTTCCCTCCTTCCATCTCCATCGAGGAATTTCTTGGGATCTCTTCTCTATCAGGTTTTTGACCCAGCCCCCAACCACAGGCAACATCTTGAACCCGTGGCCCGAGTCGCCAGTTGCAACGAACAAGTCCTGCTTCCCTGGCACAGAATCAATAACATAATCCGAATCCGCGGAGTCGGCACACCAGCAGATATGTTGATCAACGAAAGGCCTGTCTGCCAGACTCGGAAGTGTTTCTTGTAGGAGTTTTCGTACTCTCTGCAGGTCTGCCTCCGGCACAAAGTTGCTGTTCTCGGGTGGGAGAGATAGGCCGGTTGTTGCTGAATAGTTTGTGTACCCACCACCACTCGGAGACAACTTCAGTATCCCAGTGCCAGGCTCAGGCTCGAAGAAAAACCCCAAGTCCCGAGCATATGTAACGGGGATACCCTTGAGTTTGTCTGCTTCATGCGGTTGAAGTTGGATGTGCAAAACACTCCACGCTTTTGCCGTGACCTGTCGTCCAACAAACGGGAGGACATTTCCCAGCGAGGCGCCCAGGGTCAAAATTGTTGCTGCTGCCGTAAACTCCTTTCCAGACGTCGTGCGAGCACCCACGCATCGATTGCCTTCGTACACTAGACTAGCGACTTTTTCTCCTGTGTGGATATGGGCGCCTCGATCTTTCAGGTGCTCGTAGACAGCTTTGAGCGCGTTTGCAGCATGTGCATACCCGGCAAAGAGATTGAAATACCCTTCCCATCCTTCCATGGGTCCATCTAATGCAGGGGCAGCCTGAGTTATATCGTCTCTGCTCTTTATGGGTTTAATCCTGCCTTCCCACGCCGTGTGTGCCCTGATACTCTCAAGTGACTTTGCAAGAGTCCGCTTTGTTTTTTCGGGTGCTGCAGAAGAGTTGGCTAGCAAGTAGCCTGTCTGGTGATAGTACGGCGAGAATAGCGGATTGTTGGTCCATTCAGACATGGCCTGTAAAGCCAGCTCGGTGTAAAATGGGTCTTCATACTCGGCGCGAATAATCTTGTTCACGTCGTTGCCTGCGGAGAGTATTGAAGGGATCGATGCGCCTTGTTCGAGGATGGTGACGGATGTGTATCCAGCTTTGATGAGATGATAGGCTGTCGAAAGGCCGAAGGTACCGCCGCCTACAATCAGTATTGGGTCATGACGATTCGACATGATGAGAGTTTTAGAGTCGCTTTCAAGCCCTTGGATGGTTCGTAGATCACTGAAAGTTGATCAATGTTGGCTTGGCGGGTTATGTCAGTTTTGAGTTGTGTAGAGGACTCCGAAGTCGGACGTAGGAGGAGCCTTCGGTCCCGTTTTCCCTCGGCTTATCCACTCCGAATCAACAAAGTTACGATAAGGAATTCGGCCGCGGGTAAGTATTGACGCCGCCTCAATCCGATGCGACTTTGCCGGCACTTCCAAGCCGATGCCAAACTGCAGCTAATGCCCCGCCAACCTCTCACATCACCAAGAGATTGTGAACGCGTCGTCCGGCCCATGGAGCTCATTCCGACATGGGTGCCGCGACCAACAAAAGTCTCAGTGGTGGAGTTTCGCTATTGTCGAAGAAGTTGATTTCGCGGTGTCTGGCATCTTCACCAGCCAAGGCTGTATACCTACAACCGTATGCATGCGGGTTAGTAAATCTTCGCCTCAAGTGGTCAATCCACACAATTCCAAAAGGCAAAGACCGAGGTTTGATGTGGTCCAGCGTCGTAGTCCAAGGCGTTACACAATTCATAGAGGCTTCATATGAGTTGTCTCCATTACCATCGTCACTTGGAACCTATGGCCCCCATTATAAACAAAATGCGGCGCATAAGCTTGCTCACTATTATGCCTTTGTATTTGAAGAAGCTTTTTGTGCAGAGGACAAATTAGAGTTTGCGTATTGTGAAAATAATCAGTCTTTCGGTAGTCAAAGAGTGAAATAATGAGAACTTCCAATCTAATCATAAGCCAACTTACTCCCACCGTCGCAGGAATCCCTCAATATCTTCAAATTCTTGTCTCAAAATCTCGGCATGCCTCTCACTTCGGGGCACAAACCGCACATTATAGTCTTTCGGTGAATGCAGGAACCCTTCTTCATACGCAGCGTAGCTCGTGTCCAATTCTATCGCCTTTCCGTCTGGCCCCAAGCCAGGCTCAATCTTAAAAGCCCACAAAATTTGGGCTATGATACGCCACTGCGTCCTCTCGGCCAAGTGGAAACCAACGCAAATGCGCCGACCAGCGCCATAAGAGTAGTGATCGCGCTCACTATATCTTGAGGCGGCGGCGAGCTCAGGTGCGAGCTTGTTCGCTTGAGGTATAAAGTGGTCAGGGTTATAATTAGAGGGGTCTGGGGACGATTCACTGCTGTGGTTGAGCGCGTACGCGGGGATGAAAATGGTGCTGCCGGCTGGGATGAGCATTCCGTCATACCAGTGGTCTTGCTTTGCGCGATGTGGAATCCCAGCAGGAATACTATTTAGTGTGTTAATGAGTAAAACATCAAAGCGATGGGGAATGAATAACTCACACTGGTCGGATTCGCAATCCCTCTTTCACGATACAGTTTACATACGGCAAGTTATCAAAATCAGTCCACTTGGGTACCCGCTCAGTCCCACACAATCGGTCAAGTTCAGCTCGTGCCTTTTCTTGAAATTCTGGATGCTTGGCAAGGAAGAGGATTGATGTCAGTGTCGCAGTGGCTGTCGTATCAGAAGCACCCATGTGGAGGCCCCCAAGGAAGTTGTTTAAGTCTGTGTAGGAGAATGGCACGTCGCACTTGATGTCCTCTTCTAAAAGCTTGTCGAGGAGAGAATCACGCTTATCACCATTTCTGCGACGAGTCTCTACGCGGTCGCGAGCTTCATTCCAGATGTCAGTCATGGTAACGTAAAACTGTTTGCAACGTTGCTTTGGCTCGTTCCAGCGATCAGGAATGAGTTTGAGGATTGGAAATTGGTCCACTGGTAAGTAAGTTCCTGGTTCAATAGCTTTCGATATCTATCCAGAGGTCAGTCTACGATAAAAGGCCGAATCGAGGACAAAGGTAGTAATACAGCATCCATTGCTATGTAGACAGCCTAGGAGCGTTAGTCAAGTTGATCATTTTCAAGCAACCGCAACGTACATATGCCCAGAAACTTCCCCAGTCAGGTGCTAGATGGCCATAGATCGTGATGCTTGCAACTGAGGCAGTAGTCCGTTTGACACTCTCTCGGAATTTTGTAGGTTTCTCCAGCAAGTCATGCATTAATCGGGCAATTCTGCTTTCACATCAGCACGGGCCTCTTTGAAGCCAAGCCAAGCCTCCAACTGTCATTCGAACATACTCAGCTTCCTGTACAAGTTTCAAATCAGAGTCCAACTTCTTTGGCGCGAAATATGATGCCGCTATCTTGCGCTCTGCCCTCCATTTAGGGCCTTCGTGCATCAGGGCTATGTTCTCGCCCTGGGTTGAGATGATGATCTGCTGATCAACTGGTCTGTCGGTGTACCAAGCACCCTTCTGACCCAACAATTCATAGACGGCACGCCTATCGTTCAACACGATCATGGTACTCTGTCCGACTTTGAGTGAGTAAACGGAGCCATATTGGTCACTCCATTCCTTAAGTCTGAAACCGATTACTAAATGTTCTCAGTTTTTCGAGTTTGGTGACTCACTTGGAGTAGAAACCTTTTGATGGAATAAGGTGCGCGTTTCCGATGATGGGGATTGTAGGTGGGCCAGGCGGGAGATGTCTCTCTCTGCTGCCGAACGTGAGAATTTTGTATATTAGGATGATGGCTGGTACGATCCAGATGATGGTCGAATAACTATCCCCGAAGGGTAAGTCAGTTGGTATGATGGTCGTTGATTTAATCATTCCCAAGTATAAGTCACAAAAGCTTGTGACGTAAACTTTCCACCCGTTTTTCTTTCGTTGATCCTCTGTTAAACAGAAAGAGAGCAGGGTGACCGGCCAACTCTATGTAATATATCAACATATGTATACAACCCAACGATCTTTGCCCTATCTAGTAGGTCCAAGTGACTTCGCGGTCTTGTAAGGTGCGGGGTATAGATGTCACCCTCACCTGCATCGTTCCGTCCCGGGCATGGCCTTGGCTTCATGCCGGTTTCAAGGCATATGCATGTGATTTACGTGACTCTGCGATGCTGAGCCCATTTTCCGCTTGGTCGATCTCTCCGTTGCATGTCTTGGCACTCGGTGTGTTGATTTTGATTCGCGATGATCTGTAAGATAGATAAGCAGGGTACGAGCAGGTTGTTTGGAATCGACACACAGTGCTTCGCGGCGATGCCACATATGCGGCCACCAAGCGATTGTGTCAACTACCGAGCAGAGCTCAAAAATCCCTACGTCTACGAACCCCGCATGTTTCTCTCTCGTTTTTCAGTTAACAAATGGTGGACACCACGTCTCGGAAGCTACAGTATTTTGGTTACACAAGTGTTCCTCCTACCATGTACGTGGGAAACAGGATGACGAACATGGAAAATACAAAGAATAACACAAGAGTTGGAGCAGTAACGAGTGGTAGAAATGGCGAAAGAGGGAAAATGGAGTGATTCCTGTCCGTTTTGGGTTGCATGCGTTATTCAAGCACATACGTGTCCTTGTCCACGCGGGCATACCGGTGACCAAAATCACTCTAGTACAGTTAGAAAAGCCAATCTTAGAATTTCGCTGAGCACTGCGACGCGGGTTCGAGCAATATTGGTGTCGGCTGCATGAAGTCCATGGGCGTAGCCCATATGATTGGCTGGGCGTTCTCAAGGCAACCGCTAGGGTTGCAACGGTGTACCTTCAATGCAGTTGGCACTCTATATCGCCGTGAAAAACGCATCATGATATTTTCAGGCTAAGTACAATTAATCTGATACCCTACCGAAGTCTTGATGATCAGGCACCGCACCTGGGCTTCAGATACTATCCGTCGACAACCATGTCATGTTAGTAAAGCCCAGAATCAAATGGAGAGAAACGGTCTAAATTACCCAAGATTAGAGGGTGTAATAACTTTTAATCTGGTCAAATGATTGTTGAGTGGTTCAAGCTTAACAATGCCGACGAGTTGATGCTCGGCAGGATCTCACATGTTTGGCAATGACCAAGGAGAAGTTCTGTAGACTTATATGTATGATGCCGCATTAAGCATCTTTTCGCACTCGAGCTTAGCTTTATTACGTTTTTGCCGGAAGGCTTGTTACGGTTGTGCGAGAGATGGCTGGAGGCTCTGTAAAAGGTAACGGCTATAAAGTTAGCTGAGACCTAACGTATGCGTGGTGTTCCTATGTGCATCAAGCTAAGGTTCATTAAGTAAACTTAAGTTCAAATTGGATCTTGAGAGGGATGCGTCATTCTTCTATGAATATCGCATCGACAATCGATGGTGGATTCAACCTCATGCAGACGCTATGTCCCGGAAAACACCCACATTAGTTATGCCCCCGCTCAATACACTAACATATCATTAAAATCTGAAGAAATTTAAAATTTCATAACATAAGCTGTCTGCCAATTGAAACAACTCAGTAGATATACCGGATATAGAAAATACGATGCAAACTAGAGAAATAATCATTTTACTGAGGATGAAAAGGCCAAGATCTACTCTTCTGAAAAAGAGTTGAGAACCATGCTCGAAGGGAAGACTGCTCACCACAAGAGGTGGCCTTGTAGGAGCTGGGCCGCGGTCATTATGGTGGAAACTGGATTATGCTTACGAAGTCTATCATCAAGCGTGTTAAGGATTCGTATGTTCTTTCAAGATATAATGATGGGACGTATCAGTCGGTTATAGAGGCGTATGTATGAACCGGGAGGTGCCCAAAAAGATGATAGTTACTGATCGGTGCAATTATCTAAGGATAAAACTCATGTGATGGGTCCAATATGGATTCTACTTTCGAGTTGGTGGTATCCAGGGTAACGAGGACGATGTCCCCCAGTCACCTAAGGAATATATCTAGGACGCCAAACACCAACTTTTTGTGTAGTCTGACTTCCGGTAACTTACCTCTCTTCTCCGTTTTAGCTCGCTTTAACCGTCGTTTACAGTGCGGAAGAGGAACTACCAGGGTATTTTATCTATTCGTTCTGTAAAGGTTGATCTCTAGGGACATCCCTCAAGTGGGACCGTATCGCTTAGAAGGTGGCCAGCATGTTGCACCGCCACCCAGTCTTGCCGTTGGTACTTCTCGAATTAAAGATGGTTTAAGCAGCTTCTGTTTGAGCTATTAGATTTGAAATGCTAGTTGTCCGTTTCTCCAGTTCTATCATGAGTATGACAGAAGTTGGATATAGTCGCCTCAGTGACCACCAATTGCCACGCCATCTGCCACGAGTCGCGCAACCAAAAAGGTCGTTAAAGAAACCGATAGTTGGATTGGTAAATTGAACAATATTGGTCCTCAGCTGAGGATGCGTGTGAAGAGTAAATCGGTCTCCAATTGAGTGTAATTAACACGAATGTTCAGTGCCTTAGGCCATCGAACTTGGACCAAACCAATGATCTATCATTGCAACTACAATATCACAGCCCGGTTTAAGCATATTGACGAAGCCGGCCAGCCATGGTGTGCTGAGATCCGCTTGCAATTTTCTTTGAGTTTTACTAGCTAATAAGAATTAATCCGTACTCTTATTTAGTGTCTCACTGAACGGCCTTCCAAGGGAATGATATCTAAATCCTAGGAGATTTTGTACAAGAAACAACTTCTATTGGTGGGCATCATAAACAAGAAATATGACTTCAGCCGGCGCCTGAAGTTAACTTATAGCATATCGACGTTATTGTCCCAGTTACGCCTAAAAAACCTCCAAGAACCCACAAATGGTGAAAAGAACGATGAAAGCAGTGTCAAAATGGTTGAGGCCGGCTCTCGGCCTGCCAAGTGATTCAAGCCGCTCGGCTTAGTGTGCCGGAATCCCTGTGTTCCTCCCTTGCATCCACCCTTACTGGAAAACGGTCACTAGCCTGAACAAGAGAGAATCAATTATGTATTTGATTGGAGAAGAAGGCCAGGTGCCTACTCAATGGAACTTTTATGCGTTTGGCGACCTGCAGACTCCCTAGGTATCAGAGGATGGTTTTTTGCCTCACGTGCCAACTCGATTCGTCCATCTTGCGCTGCCAAGGCAACTTGGCATGGTTGTGGCTGCAGCAACAGTTCAGCTTTCAGCGATCGCGGCTCGGCACCAAGCAATACATGCAAGGTTACACACTCTTGCGGCATGCTATTAGATGAAAACATCCGATCGACACCTTAGGTGGTTCACCTAAGGCAGTATGCCACATTCCGTGAGATGATTGCTTCTAAACTGAAAAAAGCCCACCATCCTCCGCTTTTCCAGAAACTTGCCACGGGCCCCAGTCTCAGAGCCCGGCGGCATTATTCAACTTATTCTCGACACTGATGTCAACAAAAAGCATTCATTGTTTTTAAATCATGTCTAATCAGATCTACACTGGTGTTTGGACCGACTGGAGCCTTGGAAGGTTTAGCGGCGCAACGATCACCCTATCTGCCCGCAATGGGGCTCTTCTCCTTGCTTCCATTGCCATATTCGTCACGGTAATCGCTGCTAGACTTTGGCGTGTTATCAGCTTTGTGTGCCACCAGATACTTGCATCTGATGGCAAACACGACGGGTTGTACTATCAGCGGCAATTCATCCTCCGAAACATACCCGCCCCGATAGCCGCTACATGGCTATTCCTCCAACAGGCATGGCACTGGCGAGGGCACGCGAAACGACCACTTCTCAGAACCATTCCCTGGGCCATCTGTGGACTTTCTTATGCTTTTCTTCTTGGACTCGCTGCCATTTTTTCCTCCAAGATCTCCGACAGTGCAACCGAATACCGATTGCTGGCCGCTACGAATTGCGGATTATTTGTGCCCAAAGACCGAGACGCTTTCCAGCAGAAGAGTGCTTACGATAACTCCCTCGCCTCTATCTACGCACGTCAATGCTATGGAGATTCATCGGCTACATCGTGCAGCACCCATCCTGTCCCGTCAATCCGTTTCACCAATGAATCCGCCGAGTGCCCATTTGCAGAAGACGTCTGCATGGGCAGCAGGTCTTTCAGGATGAAGACCGGGATGATTGACTCCCATACACATCTAGGCATCAACCAGCCTCGACACAATCGAGTCTACTACTGGAGAGAGACAGAGTGCTCTCCTCTCGTTACTCAGCGTGGTTTCTCAGAATTTGTAAACGGAAGTGAGACACAAGAATTCGGCTGGGACGACAACGTCCTTATCAAGTATTTTTATGGAAACCTCGGCTCCAAAAACTACACTTACGTCTACAACACCTATGGGGAGAGCATGAACACTGGGTACTCAACCTGGGTTACCCACGCTCTAGCCAGTAAGAATGATACTCTTTGGCGCCCAGCACAGGCTTTGTCACTTGACCACAGAGACATTACATTGTTATTCATTGCACCCAACTCGATTATCCATCTCAAGCCAAACGACGACCCTGTTTTTGGGGCCAATATTCGGATAGAATTCAATGACGGCGACGTAGCTTACCGCCCTGACCGTTACGTAAGTCCTATTGCTTGCGTGGACAGGCATCGTATCTGCAACCCCAATAACGACATCTGCACGGCGCCTCAAGGCGGCACGGAGACCATCCGCAGCGCCAGAGGTCAAGATATTGATCTCAACGCGGTCCAGCTGGCCACTTTAGATCGCATTGGATTCTATTTTACGGCTTCAACGTTCCAACACCTGGTCTGGACGCGCACACAAAGCTTTTTAAAGGCACAAGAGCTTGTTGCAGAACTTACGCAGTTGGGTTTGCCGTCAAACCAGTGGCAGATCGAAATGGAATCTCTCTTTGCGGAGAATCTGGCCAAACTACAGAATTACATGCTTGAGTACGTCACGGGTCCTTCTTTGGCCGTAGATGGCACTGTCGAGAAAGCTTGGGAGACTGCAGAAACATCATCCGGTGTTCAAGAAGATTACCGAGTTGCAAACGAGGATATGTGCCACAAACAGAGAATCAAGGGCTCGCAAGGAACCATTAACTTCTCTGTCATTGGCCTTTCTTTGTTTTTAGGCCTAGGCTCATTCTTCATTGCATTTTCATATTTGCTGGAACTGATTACGCAGTTTTTGCAAAGAATAACAGGGCTTGGGTTACAGAAGGCAAAGAGATGGGAACGCGACGAGAACTTACAGGTCATGCGGATGTTGTTCGAGCTGAAAGATGCTGGCGTATGGAAGGGTTCGACCGATGCCTTTCCAACGACTGAGTCAAAAGACATTTTTGAGTACGATGCAGACTGTCCGGTTCGAAATTCTCATTATTCGACCATTGTTCATGAGAATTACGGGAAGAGCTAATCAGGGTTGTACTAACTAACTTTTACGACTAAAGACTTTTCCATTAATACCTCAAATGATACCTAGTCTTTGTTTTCTATGCTCAAGTCCAGCGTTTCCCATGGGGCTTCGGAATATAACTGAGTTATGACTTTGCAAGGTAAAGTCCGTTTTTCGGCGGCTGGCTTGTCTAAATCTCTGTAAAGTAGGTCAGAAAGGTGAATATCGTTCAATTTTTATGAAACATAGCATACATCTACACAATTTGTTGAACTGAATCGCTATTTGACTCTGAAAAGCAGCTGGCTCGAGATTTCCTTGCTCCCTGTATTTTCCGTAGGCTTCTCTCTCTCCGCATTTCAGGGTAGGGTATTTCGGTCGCTTATAGGTCAGTAGCCCTTTTTAACTTGGTTACGCACGATATGACATCTCCAAAGTCAGTGGCCCCCTATTAATCATGAAAAGCGCATTGATACGCATATTTTCGGGGCAAAGTCGCGCGGTTTTGACTGTCGCGCAGCAATGCTGTAGAAGCGTGGTTACAACTGGGCCCTCACATGGGATGCCATCCTACTATCACGAGTAGAGAAACTCCTCCGTTCTTGCGAGCCACTACGACAGCTGG
Organism: Colletotrichum tofieldiae; assembly: GCA_022836555.1. Lineage (NCBI taxonomy): Eukaryota > Fungi > Ascomycota > Sordariomycetes > Glomerellales > Glomerellaceae > Colletotrichum > Colletotrichum tofieldiae. Next base: position 5,351,779 of record BQXV01000002.1, read on the forward strand.
GCTTCAAAACCCAGTAGGTTACTCCAACGAATCTAACTAAATAACAGTTTATTTGATTTACTGTGGACTATAAGACAGCTCAAGACTACATGGTTGACGCTTCACCAAGCTGTCCGAAGCTACTCCGATCGGATGTACCAAGAGAGTCTCTCCGCTGGTAAACTACGCGTGGCTGTCATTTCGGCTTCCCCAAGTATATAACATGCACAGTATCTACACTCGGTGCTCGCAAGTTTGGGTATGGCTCGGAGATGATACCGTTTGCAGTGACTTAAACAACTTCCCCTGGAGCAAGATATTGGCTTCATGAAATTGATCATGGCTTTATTCCACAATGAGAAATGCAGAAGATAGTTTGCTTCAGTTTCCATTTGAAAAGATGGATTGGAAGGCTAATGAAGAGCTTTATCGAGCTGGCTGGTCGCAGCTTCATTGGGAGTGGCGGTCATTGGACGGAGGATGGGAAGACTCGCGAAGCTCGCCACATGTAGCCGAGCGTTTCCCACCTGGCCAAGATGAAAACATTCACATCAGGTGTTCACCCAGAGACATCGAGCCAAACTTCGGGGGGAGGGGGTCAATTATTCATGTTTGCAAACACACTCAAAATAGGCGAGGTCTGGGGTTCAGGGGTTCTTGGAGACGACTTCGCGAGCTTCGAGACAAGACTTCGATCGTAACCATTAGACGAAGATTGTTTTCAGTCTAAACCTATTCCAAGACCCAAAAAGGCCTTATATCAAGAGCTTGGCTGTCATGGAAGTACATATCAAGTCTTTATCGAGTAGGCGATTATAGTGCGGGACCATAGCATGTCTTGTTTCGTTCGACGCAACAGCATACGTCCGAGAATGCTTGGAACATCGAATCCCGAAGGAATGATCGCGGAATCGACACAACATGCATGGCAGGCGTGCAAGAAAATTTCTATAAAATTTATTACATTACAGGCTGAATAAAATCAAAAAACGGTCTTGGTGGTCTCTTTGGCAGGCCCCTTCTGACCTTGATCTCCATCTTGGCTATCGACCTCAACCTTGTCCAAGTCTGCCACGCTATCTCCAGCTTCTCTCAACGTCTTCCAGTTGAGTCCAAAGTCAAGGATGTCAGGATACTTCCGCACATACCACAGCATTCCTAGAATTGCGGCGATGCTACCTACACTGAACGCGGCAGCCAGCGGGAAGCCGATGGGGTATCTAGGGGAGTCGGCGGTCCTCCAGGCCCTTAGCGGGATGGTGGCGTGTCCGACATACACCAACGTGACGGCCAGACCAACAATGACCGAACGCGCTTCGGGCTCTTTGCGTAAGATGATTGCGAGCCATGCAAGTAAGGCGTAACCCCACGCTGCGGTTGCGAATGTCAGAAAGTAAAAGGTCATGATCGTGCCTCTGCCCCCTGGCCAAGCCGCCAAAACAGACGTTGCGATGACCTGCAAGAGGGCGGCGCCAACGGCGATCTGCCATCTCCAATCTTTCCAATCGCTCAACGCGTTAAGTGAAATGTTGGCGACGATGGAGATCGCGTAGCCGCCAAGCGGGATGAGGTTGACCGTGTAGACCGAATAGAGCGCGGTTCCGTCTCCGGTCTTGAGACCCTTGAGGTAGAGGAGGAAGTACGAGTTGGCACGCTGGGACCAGGCGAACTGCAAGTATGCTGCCAGGAAGAGGTATGTGATGGGGGAAGTGAAGAGCTTGCGCACGCGCGACCAAAGGGCCTTTCCCTTGACAATCTCCTGGGTTGTGGTTCCAGACTTGGCCATTCTCGAGGCAGCAAGGGCGCGCTCGTCTTGTGTCAGCCAAAGGGCTCGAGTGGTCGTGGGTGCATCGGGGATGGCAATGAAGCCGTACAGACCCCACACGATCGTCATGATGCCCGAGACGACGAAGAGCCACTGCCAGCCTTCCAATCCATGAGCGCCGTTAAGGTTCTTGTACAGCGCAGCCTGGAGAATGCCGAGAAACATGCTTCCAGCTTGGCTGCTGACGCCGAATATCGCGAGGCGCTTTCCGAGCTCCCTGGGGGTGTACCAGTTGAATATGAGGTTCACGATACCCGGCCACGACGTCGCCTCGAAGACTCCCAGGAAGAAGCGCAGTACGAACACGGTGCGCGCGTTCTTGGCGGCGAACGTCGCCAGAGTGATGGCGCCCCACACGACTTCGCAAAACGGGAGCCAGAGGGAAGGTCGAACGCGAGTCTGGATGAGCTGCGAAGGGACGATGAAGAGAGCGTAGCCGATGGAGAAGTAGGTGGTGAACTCCACCAGCTCGTTGCCGTAGAGGGACAGCGCCTCCTGCATGCCCGAGACGTAGGCTGCCGTTGTCGCGGACTGGTCCATGTCTTTCATGAGGCCTGCGATGAAGGCCCATGTCAGGAGGAGGATGTCGAGTTTAAGCACCAGTACGTGTTCGGCATCTTCGAAGTACGGGTGAATCTTTGCCAGCCAGGGTATTGAGGGTTTCGTCGACGCAGTATTTGCGTCCGCCGGCGCCGTTTCGGTCTTAGTCGTCGCCATCTCGAATGGCCGTTGTGCTCATTCGACTTTCTGTCAACGTGGGTGAACTCCTGAAAACGCGCCTTGAGCGATTGCACAAAAACCGTCGATGAGTCCAATTGATTTCGCCCTGAGAAATAGGCGTTGCTGAGTTGTATTTGAACCAGGCGCTTCAACAACAATTCGCCATCGCTTTCTACCAAAAAGCCTCCTTGAGCGGATTGTCCCCGACGAGATGTCGGGTGGCGCCGACGTTCACAATGACTTCCGTTGCGCGATTCAATATGGCAACATCGCCGTCTTGGATGGTGGAATGAGAAAGAAGTCATACACACCCCCAGCTGGGAACTTTTCAGTCATTTTTCAGACGAACCATGGCCAAAAACTTTCAGCACGTCCCCGACTCGCGAGTGCGTAAGCTCGACAAGGGACACCCCAGCACGGGGGTTTTTGCCGGCCGTCGGGGGAAATGTCGCCATTTCGACGCTTTATGCTGCGATGCGTCGGGGAGCAGCCGCAACATGAGACTCGGCAGCTGATTAGTGTCGTTCGGGGTGGTATTCGTCGGGTGGGCACCGACGGGGAGAAGCAGAGTTGATCCTCCATGCGATCCCGCAAGGACTTATCTATGCTAACACACGAATCCGCGCCCACACTCTCTCGGGAAGCTGGATACATATATCGAGAGCGTAACGCGACGGTTCAGCCAGGCTGCAAGTTATTGCGTGCTTAGAGTGGCCAAAGCCTGTTCACAAATCAGCACAAGCCGCTGATCCTACACCGAGTCAGTCACCATGTCATCCCCGCCGCTCTATCCGGCCTACCTGCCAACTCGGCCCGACGGATTCCAGCCAACGATCGATGTTCCGCACTTTGAGGGCGAGGAGCCGGGAACTCGTGCGAAGGCTTCCGAGACGTCCGTCTTCCGGGACGGTGTTGAAGTGGAGAACATCACGCCCCGTGTCGGGTCCGAGGTGAGGGGCATCCAGCTCAGCCAGCTGTCCAAGACTGGTTTGGACGAGGTTGCGCTTTTGGCGGCTGAGAGGGGCGTGCTTGTGTTTGTGAGTTGATACCAATTGAGTAGCTCTCTGCAATCCGATGTTGATGGCCGATGTGTTGGGTAGAGGGACCAAGACTTTGCCGATACCGGCTTCGACAAGCAGAGGGAAATTGTCCGTCATTATGGACCTCTTCACCAGGTATGAACCTGTCGCCAAGCGATGGCAGAGCGCCGCGGGGGACGTAGTGACACCAATCGCCTAACTTTCCTTCTACTATGTAGCATCCGACCATGGGCTATCCTGACGGCACTGGCCCAGAGTTCCACGTTGTCTATGCCGACGAGAAAGCGTAAGCTCACAAGACGTATGAAAGATATGCTTATACTGACCTCCAGCAGGGGTAATCTCCGAACGCTGCTCGGTCCCCATACAACCTACGACCTCTGGCACGTGGATCAAACCTTCACCCCGAACGTCCCCTCCACAACCTTCTTCTGGGTCCTCGAACAACCGGCCTCCGGCGGCGGCGACACGGCCTTCACCTCCCTGACAGCTGCCTACGCCGCGCTCTCCCCGGCCTTCCGCAGAACCCTCCACGGTCTGCGCCTCTTCCACACCTCCGCCTCCGTAGGCGAAGTCGCCCGCGTTGGCACTGAGCGCGCCTTGAAGGAAGCCGTCTCGACGACGCATCCGTTAGTCATCAAGCACCCCGTCACGGGAGCGCCGAGTCTGTTCGTGAACCCTACCATCGCCCGGCGTGTGGAGGGGTTCTTGCCCGAGGAGTCGGATGCGTTGTTGGGTTTCCTGCATAACCACATCAAGAGTCTTGATTTTAGTTGTCGAGTGAGGTGGGAGAAAGGTTCGGTTGTGGTGTGGGATCAGAGGAGCGTGGCGCATAGCGCGGTGCCCGATTTCAGGGACGGTGAGAGGAGGCACATGGTGAGAATCATTCCTTATGGCAGCCGGCCTGAGCCTGCGTTTCCAGAGGAGCACAAGCGGGCTCAGGATGAAGAGGCGTAACTAGGTGATATAGATTAATGTCTCCCGCTGTGCGGCTACCACGAGTGGTCGTAGACTTGTCCTCGGCCATGAAGGAGATAAGCTGGACAGCTCAAGTGAGACTCGCCGTCTGTGCCGGGATTGCTTCACTCCCACCACTTCACATTCGCCTCCCTGAACGTGTTCGACCCGCAATGGATCTCTCCACCCCCGACATGATGCGACAAAAAGTCATCAACAAAGCCCACCTTCATCCCCGCCCTGCCATATGCCTCCCTCACAGCCCTCTCAAACAGGTCGACCCCCTCAACCACCGGGCCCCAACTCTTGGGACTGAGATAATGCTGCCCAAGCACGATGCCGTTGATCGCAGCGGGACTGAACGACAAGACGAGCCATTCATCTTTCATGACCACATTTAAATGCGAGGGTAGGCCGTCGTCGGAGCGACCGAACCCGTCGAATACATTCATACTTTTGAAGAGCACGGGGACGCGGACTACATGCTCTCGCGCCAATGGGATCTCGGCGAGGAGTGTCTCGAGGTTCATGTCGATGTGCTTCTGGACGTAGGCGTTTACCTCGTGAAAGGTTGTGTTGGCGAGGAGCTGGTCGATGGTGGTTGCGAGTTCCTCCGGGTTGACCGTGAACGCATTGTTGACGCTCCCATTGAAGGAGATGGCGCGGACGCCGCCTATGGTTCCATTAACACATGACTCCACAGGAACTTTTACTTGAAAGTCCTTACCATGTCCGGCCGTTGATGCGTTCTTGAGCACTTCCAGCGCGGATATAGTATCGGCGATGGCAATGGTAAAACCCAACCCGGTTTTGTTCGAGGGGAGGAACTGCACAAACTCGTCGACATGACCGATCGCAAGCCAGCCGGTTTCGAGCATGAGAGGCTTCTGAAGTTCTTGGCCCTCGAGGAACGTGGTCATGGCCTTGGCGGGGTATTTCTCAAAGTGTTTGCCTGGGGTCTGTCAACCAACTGTCCGGCCTGACTAGCCAGAAAAGACTCACCTTGAATGATGCGACCGGCGGGGTACTTGATTCCACTCTTGGAGGTGTACGGCGGGATCGTCTCGAGGTTCCCGAACGAGTTGATCTCCAGATGGCCGAATCCCCGACGACCGACCGTGGGCTGGAAACCTCCGACCCCTTTGCCTCGGAGTTGCTCGAAGATCTGACGACCGCCAGTGCGGGTCGACTGCGGTGATCGGAGCATGATCCGGATGGAGATGGGCCCGTCGGGGCCGGGCATGCTCGCGTACGCGGGCTCGAGGAAGTCCTGGGCCCAGATGTCGCTGCTCTGGTTGAAAAGGTACAGTGGCGCTGCAAGGCCAGCAGCCCGGCGAGCTTGGTCGAGTTCGCGAACGAACTGAAGCTGCACGGGATCAGAGTCGTTGGCTGCGACGGTTACCAACGTATCAACCCGTTGCAGATGGTGGTGCGTGAGGACAGGGGCGACCTTTAGCTCCACAGCATCGGAGAGGACGGTGTTGTTGCTGTACAGGTCAAAGTGCACCTTGACCTTGCCATCCCACTTGGAAGCGTCCTTGACGAACTCTCTCCCGTCAATCCCAAGGGCGATGCCAGACTTCAGCTGAGTAGCATTGAAGATGAACTCCGGGTCGACGAGCCTCCAAGAAGCCGTCTCACCGGCGCGGGCTGGGAAGTCATTCACAAACAGCCGGACACTCTCCGAAGCGGCGTCGGGCGTGGCGTAGATATGCGCAAACGCGTCATCAGCCACATCCACCGGAACGGTCTTCAGGGGAGCAACCAAGCCGGGCTCAAGCAGCAAGTGGCCCGACGCGTCGTGACAGGCGGCCAGCTCGTGGTTGCTCAGCGGGTTTCCCCGGAGGTCCTTGTTGGTGCATCGGTTCGAGGCATCGCCGACGTTGGGGAGGAATATGGCGCCTCGGGCCGGCGTCCAGAAGGCTTTATCTGCGTCGTCGGCTTCGTTGACGATCCCGTCGCGGTTCGTATCTGCGCGGATGATCGGACGGGGTTGCTGACAGGCACCGAGGATCGATCCAAGATGGAGGCCGGTGAGGCCGATGGCCGCTGCTCTCGTCGAGAGATGCATATTGCAGGGTCGGGCTTTGAAAGCGAAACCTGCGAAAGATACAAGTCGTCAAGTGAGATGATGGTCTGCTGAGTGGTTGTTGCAAAGCAGCCTACTGAAAGCGTGCTCTCATGGTAGTCCATCTGACGCGGTATCACAGCATCTTATAGATGAATCTCGGGGCCTGTGAACGGCAGAAGCCGAGGGCAAGGAGGCAGGCGAGCAGTAGCCAAGTGGCCCGGATCCCAGCTGCGACCCTCCAAGATCACCGCACGAGATGACCGCGGGCTGTGACCATCGTAAAAGGATCAGACTAGTCTTTTACGACAAGACCAATGGAGAAGTTGTCTTGCCAGCAGAGTAACGATTGGCGTCATGATATCCGCAATACCAGCAAGTGATCTCGGGCGCCGTAATGAACTGCGGTCTTATCCTTGACAAGAAAAAAGACGCAGGCCACCGCATCGCAGCGACTGAGGCCATCTTCGGCGTGGCACACGACGGCGCTTAACCCAATCGGGAGAGATTCTTGGCCAAGACTTTGATGTGGACTCTTCGGCTGAGTCGCTGTGCATGCGATGCCACCCCAACGCCGCGGCTATCTAGACGAGGCCCATCCCGACGACAGCGCCTAGCACAGCGTGATGTGCACATGTAATTGCTCAGCTCACAGAGCCGCGCGTCAATCAGTCGTCATGTTCGCGCTGTGGCTATGTTGACGAGGCCACCTGGAGACCCGTGATGAACATTAGAAGTGTCAATTATCTAACTGGACTTGATGATCCGCTGGATTATGCACGCTGCAAGGAAACATAAAAAGGAGCAATGCCCGGGGACCCCCATACGCCTGACAGGAAGTCTAATGTGGAGCCCAAGTAGGTAGACCAGGAACTAAGTAATACAACAAAAAGAATGGCCGTCACCCCGTCCCCCTCAGTGATCGTATCCGGCGCCGCGCTGCCATGGACTGCGTGGGATGTTAGCGAGTGTCCGCGGGCGGAGAACGGTCTCACGGGAGCGGCTCACCTGTTGTTGTTCTGCAACCGGAACTCGTGCATATTTTGACCCATCTGGTTGGCAAAAGGACTTGTCGGATACTCGTTTCCAGGCTGTGAGTGCGGCGTGACGGGGGTGCGGGGCCGCATCGACGGGTCCGCGGGGAACATAGGCACGGAGGGGCTCACGGCGGGCCGGGCGCCGGGCGACGGGAGGACCGAGAGCTCGTGGTTGTCGCCGCCGGGCGGCCTGTACGGGGCGTTCTGGCTCATGCCGCCCTCCATGGCCTTCTCGGCGAAGCGCAGCGACTCCCTGCGGTTCGAGTCGTCCTCGTCGAGGTCGAGGAGGCCCTTGTTCTCGGTGCGGTCGCCCTTGCCGGTGACGGCCGGGTCGACGAGCTGCGAGGGCTGGGTGGTCGGCTGGCCCTTGACGCGCCAGAAGACGAGGATGCTGGAGATCATGACCATGAGCAGGAGGACGAGGGCGAAGACGGCGTTGACGATGAAGAGCACGACGCCGACGGCGCCGACGACGATGCCGGGGGCGTTGAAGATGTTTGTGAAGATGAGGAGGAAGATGGAGTTGACAAAGTTGATGGCGAAGATGGAGATGTTGAACGAGTTGGTCGGCTTGTCCATGTAGGGCTTGAGCACGCTGACGGCGATGAGGGCGGCGGCCTCGACGACCATGAGAGCGATGGCCTGGCCAACGCCGACGCCCTGGCCGAAGGCGACGATGGCGGCCTTGACGAAGACGTAGGCGATGAAGGGGATGATGAAGTAGTAGGCGGAGGCGCGGTACTGGACGTAGAGGAAGCCCCACTTGTTGATGATGGCGGGGTTGGAGAAGAGGACGTGGGCGGGGTTCTGGTGGGTGAGGATGGACTGCTTGGCGATGCGGATGACCTTGAAGGAGGCCCAGATGAGGGTGAAGAGGGTGCCGAAGAAGAAGACGACGGCGAGGACGACGAGGGCGGGCGAGTCGGCCTGGACGAGCTCCCACAGGCACAGCACGGCGACCTGCGGGAAGCCGATGAGGCAGAGGCGGAACAGGATGCCCTTGAGCGTCGTCTTCCAGTCGCGGCGGAACTCGAGGAAGCGGTCGCGCTTGGTCCAGTTGTTCTTGGCGGCGATCTCGGTGCCGTACCGGAAGGCGGCGACGCCGAGGACGGTGAAGAGCACAAAGGCGCAGTAGACGATGAGGCCGGTCAGGAACAGGTTGGTCGTCTCGATCCGGGCCTTGAAGGCCACGCGCTGGATGCCGTAGACTATGTACGAGCCGTTCTCGAGCTTGATGTTGGCGCGGCGGGCGATGGCGCCGAGGCCGCGCTTGACGGGGCCGACCGAGTGCAGCAGCTCGACGGAGCGCTTCGAGACCTGGACCGACACGCTGCGGACCGAGTCGAGCAGGCGGGCGGCCTCGCCGCCGGTGGAGCGCTGGTACCAGGTGCACAGCTGCTGCATCCAGCCCAGGCGCACGATGCCCATGGACCACTGGAAGTTCTGCGTCCAGGCCTGGACGATGGGGGGCATGTCGACGCCGCTGAGGCCGAGGAAGGCCTGGGCCTGGAAGTAGCCGAACAGGGAGAGGGCGTTGGCGGCGAGGTGGGCGGCGGCGTCGGTGTGGCCCATGGCGGAGATGATGCCGGCGGAGCCGAGGCCGAGGCCGGCGATGACGGCGGTGGCCCATTTCACGCCGACGAGGTCGACCGTCTTGCCGTTGGAGAAGTCGGCCTCGACGCAGGCGACGGTCTCGTCCGTGTCGGTGAGGTTGACGAGGGCGCGGATGGTGGCGTCGAGGTCGGGGATGGTGTAGGCGATGCCCGGGACGGCGTCGAGCTTGTCGCCGATCTCAAAGGAGAACTCCATGTCGATCTTGCCCGGCTTCATGGGGCAGAGGCCCTGGAGGTTGGCGGTGCACGGGTCGATGGTCTGGCGCAGGTACTCGAAGCCGTAGATGCGGAGGGCGACGTCGAAGACGGCCTTGCCCTCGACGGAGACGACGGCGGCGACGTTGGCCGTGACGGAGCCATTGTTGGCCGAGACAACGATGTTGAAGAGGCTGGCGGAGAAGTCGGAATCCTTTTGGCAGTTGTTGAGCGAGGACGACTGGAGGATGCGGTCGGCGAAGGCGGAGGGGAGGAAGGCGGCGAGGGAGGCGTAGATGAGGTAGGGAACGACTGCGGTGAGTTTCATTTTGGAGAAGGATCGTGGGAGGCGGGACGATGGTCTTGTCGTCGACGGTTCGGGTTCCAAGAGTCGGGGTTTACTGCTCGTCGGGGCGTTCCCCGTCAGCAAAAGGAGGCACAAACGACTCCTCGTCCGGAGCTTCTCGACTCACGATGATTCGGCCCCAGAGTCGGACGACTTCACGGCCACTATTACAAAGAGGGTCCCAAAAGAGTGTCGGCCCCTGAACGAATGAAAAAGAACGGCGGTGGGCAGGGCAGATGGGGCGACTTGACTCCGGCGAGCACGGATAGACTGACTCTATTCAGGCGCGAGAAGGGCGCATTCAGACGTTTCCTCGAATGCGACACTAGAGTCCAGTCCAGTGCGGTCGCTCGGGAGAATCAAGAATCGCGTTCAATGAGAGTATCGAGAGACTAGGCTGAAGCAACAGTCTCTCATGACGGAAGATTGGGTCGTCCGGCTTTTGGATCAAGGGGGGTCTGGAGGGGAGGGATGGGACGGTTGATAATAGGGGATACGATGGATGGGGGGCGTGTCGCACAAATCAGGCACAAGCGTCTCGCCAAGGTGCCAATTGCCGTTTGGTGCATGCAATTTCTCTATACGCGGCTACGCGCACTGGTGATCTTGGGATGGGGAGGCGAAGCACGCTTCGCTGTGGGGTTTCCAAGACAGGCACCAAGGTGCGGTTCGCTGCGGACAGGAACTGGGCGATGGAGAGGAACAGACTCTGGAGGTGATCCAGAGTCGCCATCGCCGTCTGCTTCACCTCACCATGAGATGAAGGGCGGCAGCAAGACAAGAGAAGCTCCCCCAGTGATCGCCCATCCTGCCAACGCTCCAATGGACCAACACGGGCCGAGCCAACCGTTCGTTCGTTCGTCCATAAGGTAATAATCAAGGTTGAATGTGCATATATGGACACACTAATTCCTGTACCTGGCACCGGTCCCCCTTGTCTCCCTGTCCAGCTGAGATACTACTATATAGTATGTCCACTATGTACCGAGCAGCTGTATCCTGTACCTGACCTCAGCTTCTTCCTCGAACCCAACCTGCTCCTCTCTCTCTCTCTCTCTCTCGCTTTCGATCTCCCCCAATTTCTCTCAACGGTTCACCTTGCACTGCCCCAAACAGTGTGGCCATCCGACTGGGTAACGCTTCCTGAGCCGCCCTCCAGATCCTCGCCCCCGTTCGTGCCATTCCACCACACAACTGGCACACATTCTTGGCCCCCCTAAATCGCCGAGAGACCCAAGACCCTTGAAACGAGACAAGGCTCTTGGTGGTACGTATCCGCAACGGGGGGGCGAGGTCCAATGGAAACCCACCGCAATTCCTCAGATCGACGAATCGGTTCTAGCTGGGCAGACCTGGGCGCGTCGATAGGCCACCAAAGGGGGAGAAGCGAGTCGTAAGTGATACGGTAGGAAATCCTTCTACCACCTTGAGCGAACCAGTGGAACCCGCGCGCCCTTGTCCGCTGGCCGGTCGCCAATGCATTGGCCTCCTTACCCCCTCGAAAAGCTGCCCTCCCGGGTTATGCATGCTTCAGGTCAAGCAGGTGAAGCCTCTCTCTGTCTCTCTCGTCTCCAGACAAAGAGGATGCCCAAGAAAAGGGACAACAGGAAGAGGAGGGAAAAGGCCCAGCTTCGCTCAGCGCTTGTCCCATTCGCTCGTCTTCACCCCGGTGGACGGCAGTGCAGCAGAGCCGAGAAGCGTCCCCAGGGGAGGAAACTCTCGGCCATTCTTACCATTTTCCTCTCCGGCACAGAATCTAGAACGCCGCGCTGGGGAAACCCCTGATGTTTGGCGCCCGCTGTGCCGCCAACGCCGCCAACGCCGCCAACCGCCGTTCAACACGGCTCGTCGCAATTGACAATCGGGGGCTGCGCTGCGCCGCGCTGGAATCCTCTTGGCGCCTTTGGATCCGTGCCGTCTTGACGGGCTGACATTCCTGTCGCACGCACACAGACATTGCATTGCCGTCCTCTGCGAGTGCCGGATGACGTCGCAGGCGCTGCACGGCCAGAAACAAAAACACGCGTTGATGCCGGGGCGCACAGTCTTGATGAACAGCGTAACACGCGCGCGGCATGCGGCATGCGAGGGACGGAGATCTCTTAAACTCTGCATGGCGCGCTGACGGTTGTCTTCTCAGAGGGCTTCCGAGACCAGCGTTTCTGTTCGAGAGGACAGGACTGCCGGTACAAGACGCATCCTCGTCCAACTGCTCAGAAAGTTTCGTTGACTGCAGTGTGCCACAGCCCTTCTCGTCGGTGCGGTGAAGCTGGGAAGCTTCGCGCCAAGCACAGGACGACGAGGCATCACCCCGCATCTCAAATAATTGCACACCGCAGCCCAAAGACACCTACTGTCCTGGTAAATGAAGCCAAGTGTTGGCGTTGTCGAAAGCCACAAAGTCAAGAGACTTGGCTAATACCCCAATTAGCTGCCTGACTCTGTCAGTGCACTCAGTACCGATGCCGCCGTCCTGGTACGATGCGCATATGCCCAAGTACACCTCAGCGAGAGCCTTCAGTTGAGCCAACCTCAAAAGCCGATGGCCAGCTGAACAGGTATTGATAGCAGGCTTATGAAGGAAAGGGGGGGTGGGAGAGGACCCCTCGCAAAGAAACCCCCCGAGCAGGTGTAGTTAGTAGCATCAAAGTCCAAACAGTCTCATCAGATGACCAGGATGTCATGGCGGAAGTCCCTTTTTGTTCCAAAAACCATTCCCTTGTCTGTAACAGATACGGGTCCAAGAGGTCATCGTTTAGCGTGCGGTCGCTCTCCCAAATGTCGGGTCTTTTCTCAAGCTGCCAAAGCCGGACTACCTACCCCACACGAGAAACTCGTTCGGGGGCCGACATCGCCGCTCTGTGCTTCTCCCGGTGGATGCTTTACGGATCCGTTTTGGGCAGTTATCCCGTCACAGTCCCCCCCTCCGACCAGAGACATCTGCTCTACCACAAGCCTGGTTTCCGCGCAGTTTCCAACTCAGTGACTCGAAGCCACACTTCACTCACCTAGTCGCCACACTCGCCGCATCCACAGCATGAGTCTCGGCCCGCAATGCTGGCGCTGCCGCAAGAAGCGCCTACGCTGCGACTCCTCGCGCCCGGCATGCAGAAAATGCCTTGCAGCAGACGTTGAATGTCCAGGCTACGGTGACAAGAGACCAATAGAGTGGCGGGACCCACTAGTGCTGACCGACAATGGCATCGTCCGGATCCGGGATCCGGAAGCCGTGAAGAAACATCCTGCGCGGACCTCCGTCCTGGGCGTCGTGTGCCGGCCGCCAAGAACAGCCGGCTCCGAGATGGAGCTCAAGATAGCCGTCGATGCCATGGAGTACTGTGGGTGACATGCAGTCCATTCGTAACCAGTGGTCTGATATTCTTGGTAGACAACCACCACGTCGCGCCGGATCTGGTGCCGTACTCGACAAATCGTAGTCCGTACCAGGTTTCTCCGCAACAGGTTGGGGAGCTGGCCGGGTACCTGCGTAATGCACTCGTCTCGATCGCGGCGCTGCATAGACACGTCAGCGGCGAGCCTTCCTTGGTTTTAAAGCTATCGGCTGGCAATGATGGCGGTCCGCAATCGGTCGTCCGCTCTCGCGCCAGGTCGGTTGCGACCGCGCCGCCAGAGGACTCGGAGCTGTCGAGACTGATAGCAGCAGGTGATTTCGAGAGCGTCCACTTCGCGTCTCAAGCTGCTGCACTGAAGGCACTGGGTGAGGAGCTGCGCAACCATCGGCCTGATGGATCGACGGATTCTTTTGACCCAAGTATTCTCGTTGGCATCTTGGTGTTACTCTCATCCCAGGTAACGTATCCTTCCGCCGCCTCGACGTGTTTGCGTCTGAAGGCTAACAGTCGCAACCAGATCCAGTTCTCGGCGTACGCTCCCTGGCAATCGCACATCGATGGAACCTGGGGGTTGGTTCAAGCCCACGGCGGCTTCGAGGCCGTCGCCAGAATGGATCTTGAACTCTGTCGATTATTACAACAATTTGCCGCCTTTGACATATTCGGCATGACCACTCACCGCCTTACAGAGACGTCTGCCCAGACCGTCATTCAGCGAGCTTCGTCATACGTCTCTATATTCCAAAACTCCGATGCCAATGCCCGTAATCCAGGGCAGCTGGTCCCGAACGACTTGGCCAAGATTCTGATCCAAATCAACGTGCTCCGGGCGAACTATACTTTGTCCGCAACAGAAAAGTCTCGTACGGAAGGACTCTCCTCCATCCTGGACTTCCTCGGTGGTTCTCCTCCTGATAACTGGGTGGCCGAAATATCGATAGCTGCCGCTGCTTGGCTGAGGCCGAGTAAGCTGAGTGAAGACCAAGAAACGAAAGATGCCTGGAGAGCTTTGATGGCAGCATATCACAACGCCGTAACCCTGTATGCCATCAGCAGCCTTACAAGGCTCAGTGGCACATTAACAAGTGAAGCTGCCGACCCGCAGGATCCGGCTTTATTGCTAGAGGGGAGGAAGCTGACTGCATACCACGCCCTCCTCGCATCTCTCCGCGTACTCTTTGACCAAAGAGCTCGTCGGCGGCGTCATGACACCGTTGAGTCGCGCAAGCCCGTCGCAAGCAGCGCAGGCCTGTTGCACAAGTTTGTTATTTGGCCAATGGTCATTGCCGGCACCCAATCCACCCTGGTTTACCACGACGAAGAAGCAACGAGGTTCCTGTGCTCGGGAATGCGAGCGGTCGGTGAGGAACTGGGCACGGTGAGCATGATAGACGGAGCTCGGCTAATCGAGAAACTGCATTCTGCAAAAGAGCAGTGTCGCGAATTCCCCTCGTGGGACGACTGGTTCGACGGGGCACCCTTGTTTCTCATGTGAGGGAGAAGCTATCCACCAGACCCAGGTCCGTCCAAGATCAATCGTAGCACAATCTAGGAGCTTGGGACTGTCACCCCGCAAAAACGGTTCCTCGGGGTTTCGCCCCTCCTGAGCAGCAACACCGGGTCAGACTGCCAAGCGTCGCCGATGTGTCCGAACCGATCGTCTGAATATTCTGCATGCCTTCGCGTGCCACCCGGTCGAGCCGCGGGCGATCATTGCCGATACAACGTCGTCGGAGCCTGAGACACGGAACGGTAATCAGCGTTTGCAATTCCACAGAATTCCTGCATTCGACAAACGCACCCCGGGCAATTAATTAGTGGTCACGCGTCGTCACATAGATGATTCAAGTTTGCAAGTACGGGAAAAAAATTGTCATATAATCCGTTGGATATGTACAGGAGAAAGGTTGCGTGAGCAGCGCCGACGGGCTGAAGGGCTATACCGAACAGCCGTCTGAATTACAAAGTCGGTGCGGTGTATCCAGACAAGCAAGATCCAGTGTCGGTGCGATCCTCACACACGACATCTGGGGATATATCTATAGGATGACGGATGCAGATATGCAGATGGATGTAGCATCGGCCAATTGCAACCTCCCAGCGGGTTGGAAAAAAAGAGCAAGAACAGGCCCCCAATGCAAATGCAAGTGCGCCGCTAAGAGACGTGACGGAAGATGGTCGTAAACAGCAATATGCCAATTGCTTCTGAGCAAGACTTCGTCGCACCTCGAAGACTCGCCCCGAGGGTATTCATGTCGCCGTCATGAGATCGCGGTCCTAAGACACGTATCGTCCACCTTTTTTGAGTTGTTCGGTTGTCATTGTTGTTTTCTTGAGTTGCCTCACAAAGCGCGAGCCAAGTGCTCCTACCGGCGGATCTCGCTGATGCTGACGCGGCTTGACCTCCAATCTTGTGTCGGGCTCTGCTTGTTGGACGATCCGAAACCAGGCATCGAGGCGAAGCGGCTCAGCCGCTTCTTGCTGGGCTCGGTCTGCGAGGGGGCCACCTCTGTGGGAGAAGCAGGCTCAACGTGGTGGAGGGCATCGACGCGTGGTGATGTGGACTCCTTGCTGTTGGCAGTACCAGTGGAGGAGGAACCGGTCGAGGTAGGGGTCTGGTAGACGTACTCGCCGTCAACATAGACAGCGTTGGAAACGAATGTTGAGCGACGATGACGGCGGCGGGTATATCGCTGCTCGAGGCGGAAGAGCTCGATCTTCTGTTGAATACGTTCAATGATGCCGGGAGCCATTTTGACGTGTTTCTGTGTGATGTTTGCGAGAGTCGGCGTGAAGTCGAATTGGAGCGTGCCTCTTATCGGGTTCGTGCGAGGCGTCGATACAGAGGTGGACTGACGGCGGGGACGAGACAAACTCAATTGACTCGTTTGGTACGACAGATGCTGCGAAGGAACGAAGTCCGTGGTCGGTGGCAGACGTACGATGTAATGTAGGGACGCAAGTGATCGGACGAAAAGCTTAATGGAATCCAAGGAAGGGATGGAATGGATGTCGCAGTGCTATGACACAGATGTCTCTGGTGGCTCGGATGTGATGATATTTCCCCCTTTTCTTTTCTGACCTTTGCGGTGGGATCTATTGTTGGGCAAGGATGATTGGGCCGTCAAAATGACCGATAATGTGCGAGCTACGATCGGTGGCTTTTCGTTTTGTTCTTATTGTGATTCGATGCGGGTACGCTAGGAGTAGCTTGCTGTCCGTGTTCTGAGTCGGAGCGGGAGCGAAGGAATGGGAGGAAGTCAAAACGCCAGGCTTCGAGGACCTCGTGGTGGTTTAGTAGAACGAGTGGACGGGATTGGAGGAGCTTGTTGGTGTGTGTGTGTATTGTGGAAGTGGTTGGTTGGGACAGAAAAGGATTGGACTGGATGAGTTGATGATGGCGGCGGCTTGGCCCTTGAAGGGGGGGCGTGTGTGGTGGAAAAGAATGGATGACACGGTCAGGGTTGAGGGGGAATGGAAGAAGTGGAAGTCTGGAAGACGAGAAGGGAAGGAAAAAGGAGGGGGAGCAAGAGAAAAGATTCGACGACTGCGACGTTGGGCGACTCGCGCGAGGGAACGTCGGCAGGTGCAGCTCTGCTGGTAGAAAGGAAGGTGTGGGAGTACAAGAGCGAGCAAGGCAAGAGCGGGTGCAGAAAGAGGAGCAGCACGGAGTACGGATGGAGGGGAGCAAGAGCAGGAGCGATGCAATGGGACGCGCAGGTGCTGGCGAGTTGAGTTGACTGCAGGATTGCAAGAACTTGCTTGGATGATTGAGGGGCGGACCAACCAGGGGTAGGCTGCGGTGGATTCCGCGGGTGGGAGGGAGGCCTTGGATTTGGAGCAGCGAGCAAGAGAGCAAGAGCAGGAGAGAGAGAGAAGGCGCGTTCCATCATCCATGCACTTGCACAAACATGGGCAATGCATGGCAATGTCACCTTCATGCAGGCGCGACGGGGGGTGCTTTCCCAATCCAGTGCGTCCCAATGCACATGCTGGGAAGCCACCATATCATCCCAATGACCGACGGCGGGAGAAGTATCCAGGAAGGAAGGGACGGTCCCCCGATAGACTGGTTCATGTCTCGTTCCTTCCCTGCCAGCGTCTCCCGGTTCCTGCCCATCCTTTCCCTCTCAGGACAAGGCATCGTCCAAGGGGGCCCACCGGGAACCCCGCTAGCCCCCACTACCCATGCAGCAGCAGCCAACGAGACGGCGCCGGTGCCGACGCCTTCCCTGTCCAGCCATGTGCTCTCTTGCCCTTTCCCAGGTGCCCAAATTCCCTCCCCGGACGTTGCTTCTCTTTCTTGTGCTCTGCTCCGAGTCTCGTTCCCTTGGGAGCGTGGGCTCGACTCCCCAAGGTACCCTTCCCACGCCCCAAATTCTTGCGCACTTTGCCATTGTTTCCTGCACTTGCACTTCTCAGCTTTGCGCGGTTTTCCCGCCCTTTGTCGCATGCCGTTGTTGTGTTTCCCCCGCCATCCGTCTCTCCGTTTTGTCCGTTGCGATTCGTTTTATCCGCCTTTGTCGTTGCTGTCCAACCGTCGACGGCCGGCGCCTGGACTAGCCACCGGTGGAGGCGTGGTTTCTCTTTCTTCTTCCGCGTGGCTCACCCGCCTCGGCCCGTTGTCGAAGAAAACACAAATCCACCTGGACACCTCCAGAGTCGAGCCACGACCATTCGACCGTCTTGCCCAACTTTGGACCGTGAACCGCTGTGTCGATCAAGCCTAGACTGCTCCACGACCAGTCAGCGCTGCACCAGACTTGCTTTGACTTCACACCATTTCTTCTCTCGTCCGACCCGCCAACCCGTGTGCCCGTCCATCGCCATCTTTCACGACACCCTCAAAATTCAGCCTCGAGCCTCCTAGTGATCAAAACAGTCAATACACCGAGCCCACCCATGTCGCCATCGCCATCGCCGTCTTCTGCGTAGACCGGCAAACCTCGTGTCTGCCCCTCCCCTGGGTCCTCGTCCGCCACCCAATTCCCCTGAACCTTCGCATTCGGCGTTACATCGCTCCAAGAGCAATCGGTGGGACTTTTACCCAGGGGTTCGTCCGGCACGATCCCCGCCCTCCGGGCCAACCGCCGGGAGAAGAACCTGCTGTTAAGCGACATTGCCTTTTTGCCGTCGGGACAACCACCGTCGTCAGTGCGCGAGAGTCGGTAGCGGGCGTCCTTGACGGCCGTGGCAGATGAAAATGATGATGCTTTTGCACGATGGATCGATCATTCAATTATGTTGTAGATTACTACAGCTGAGATGCCCTACAGCATTTAACGTCCTCCTTTTGGCTTACTAGACCAAGCATTCAAAGTTTGTGGCATTGGTGGTATCTTTAGCTTTGGTATTGATCAATAGCTGTATCAAGTATCCGAGCTATGCCATTGTTGATGTTCCATACATCCTAATTAATACCTTAGTAGCAGCAAGGCGGTTGTTTCCGGCTCTGCGTCTCACGGACTTCTCCTTCACCTGACTACCCACTACTGATTTGCAATTTAGACTTGGTCTGTAACAAGATCGACTGTCAATTCATCGAAGATCGACTACCACCACATTGAAGTTCGCCTTCAACCAATCTAAAATGCCAGCTGCACTTGCCAAATAATACCCTTCCATTTTTGACTCTCTCACAAGGAAATCAACAACTGATTGCTTCGAACCTTGAACATAAATTGGACGCCTCAAGGCGAAAGGATCAACATCCCGACGGATGGCCAGCGCCTTGACAGCATCAAGGTTGCGCCATAGCGCGGCATTGATCAGAGGGGTATAACCGTCATGGTCCCTGACATCCGGCTGTATGAAAGGCATGCTGAGGACATGTTGCATAGTCCCCCAATTGCAACGCTTTGCCAGAAGGTGCAGTGGTGTTTCGCCGTTCTCGTCTTGCAGGTTGATGTTGTCTTCTGGAGCCAACAAAAGAAGGTGTTGGAAAAGATCGAGTTCTCTTTTGTTGTCATCTTGCAAGTTGCCGGCCATCAAATTCAATGCGGTTTCCTTCGTTGCACGGTTGACTAGGAAGTCTACTCCCGGGCATTGGGCCAAGAACATCACCAGTTCATACCTTTGGCAGCTAGGCGAATGAATATACCATAATACCTCAATGGCTAAACAAAGAGCAGTTTTCCCAGTCTTCGTTTGTTCTTTGTTGACGTACCCGGGATTCTCCGAGTGTTGTGCCAAGATAGCCTTGACCAAGCTAAACTGACCTTCCCAAATGGCATGATGTAAAGGCAGAAGACCATTAGCATCTCGGACCTCTTCCGATGAAATTGCTTTATCGTGCAACCGCAACTGCCTGTAGGATTCTTC
Organism: Colletotrichum tofieldiae; assembly: GCA_022836555.1. NCBI lineage: Eukaryota > Fungi > Ascomycota > Sordariomycetes > Glomerellales > Glomerellaceae > Colletotrichum > Colletotrichum tofieldiae. The sequence goes on from BQXV01000002.1 coordinate 5,371,233, forward strand.
ATCTCCACGTACTGCCACATAGTGAAAGAGGTTGTGTCCTTTTGGCGTTGGTTTGGGACTGGGATCTGCTCCGAGTCTCAACAATTCTTGGACCATCGCTGACTTGCCACCCATAATGGCCAAATGCAACAGTGTGTGGCCCTGATCGTCTGCTTCATTGAAACCGACTTCATCGGTTAGAAAAGCGAAGTCTGACAATTCCCAATCCCCAGAACCGGTTGTGGAGAAATAGTCTTTGGGAATGTTGATGCCTTTCTCATCAAATCGGACAACGATATCCCGGACCCAGTTATCAATGGAAATGGGGTTAGAGGGATGCTTGCAGTTGATATAGTTCATTCTCGAGTGCGAAAAGAATTGACCAAAGACAAATCCGAGAACCAATTTCGTATTGAAGCCGGGTGTCCAACACCCGCCTGGACCCGGACTGAGGCCACGACAAGTTATTAGCCTCTGCAGTTTGGTTGCGTATTGTCTAGTGATGGTTCTGAATTCGACGAAGTCAAACGTCTCGTCATCGCTATATTCAATCCGCTCGCCAACGAGCTCACCAAGCGGCTTTTGCTTTATCGTATCGCAAAATCTTGTTTCCATTTTTGGTTCATGAAGGAACAAACCGGTCAGAGCTCCGGTGATAAGTTTTGCTTCTCCCGAGTCCACGCGCAAAGTGGAGAGTCGCTTGGCCAAAGCTGCAAACAATGTTTGTTTGAAGCTCCCTGATGGGCCAAAGGTAGCTGACAAACTGCTACAGAAATAAGCTTCTGGAGCATCGGAGTTGAAAGCCTCGTTTAGATCATCCTTTAGTCTGCAGGTGAACTCCACATCACGGTAAGATAGCCGTAAAAAGGTAAGGAGATTGACCCTAGTAGTGCGTTAATCGAAGAATTCCCTTATTCGTTCCTTTCCTTCCACTCACAAATCTTCTCTGCACCACGGTTGGTCTGCAATATCGGAGCTCGTCTCAGCAGTCCCAAAGCTAGTGCGACGAAGCGGTAGACCGCCTCCTGATGGATGTTTGTGGCCAGCTTCAAAAGAGTTGGTTGCAATGTCTGGCTGCGGACTCGGGTGTGCATGTTTCCTGGCCCGTTGCTTGACTACGCTGGGCGAGCATGGCAATCCTTTGCCAGTACAACGGTCGCACTTTTGGGGCCACTGGCGAGGCTGTGGATTGCACTGAATGTTGGGGTTCTCACGTTAGCGAGTGCTGACAACAAAACCAAAACATGACCCTATGATACCTTGACTTTGTCCTTTCGACACTTTTGACACTTTGCATTGTCCAACTTCCGGGGGGTCTTTACTCTCGTAAAGGCACCATGACGATTCGGTTCCGTGAATACCACATTGCTGGGGTGTGTATGGGTAAGAGGGCTCGGAGTAAAAACGTCCAATTGACTGATCAAAACGGGAGGGTTCTGAGAAGAAGCATGCAACTCATGCGAGGGTCTGGGGCGGTCATTTGGAAAGTGAAAGGAGTCTGCATACATTTCATACAAGCTCAGACTAGTGGGACCAAAATCGTGGGCTGCACAATGCGGGTGAGTATGAAATGCTATCAAGACGACAAAAGCGCGAAAACTCGTGCGAACCAGGCTGGAATATAAACCCTTCCACCCGTCAGCCAAGACACCTGCATCAAACAGCAGCCCGAGAACCACGGGCCAGTTGGCAAATGCAGCGCCGCATTTTCGGACGATTGGCTGTCGCACTTCTTGAGTGCGATGCTCGGCTTAGGCAGCCTGCATGGATGCGACCGCTTCCTGCGTCTCGAGGGGCGCAGCGACAGACAGACAGACAGGGGATGGAGTGATTAGGCATGATGTCCCTAACGAGCACGTTGCGCTCGAGCGAGACATGCATTTCGCACTTGCGTCGCACTTTCACTAGTGGATACTTTCTCGCCAGTCTGATGCCTGCCATGCTCTCTACTCTGTGTACTACACTTTGTACCCTGCTTCTCAAAGCAGAGTTGAGCCGTTGGCGGGCAATTAAGTGTGTCTTCGTTCCATGCCCCTCCCCTGATAATCTTTGGCCACGTTGCCCTGGACGCTAAGCAACCAAAAAAACGCCCCGGGCGCTTCGCAGTTCCGTCGCATTTCAATGCGAGCTTGAAAGTAACGTCCACGTAGGGCAGCTTGCCAAAACTCCTCTAATTCCTTTCACCTCAAGTTGGCTGGAGCCGCTTTTCGGTGATTCGTCGCGCTTCTCATCACACTTTACAAGAGCTGGATAGTGGACAGCTTGAACTTCCCGGGAACCCATGCCGTTCCTCGTGGAAGACGATTGGTGTTCGCTCTTATCACACTTGATACCCTGAGTCTGAGAATATTGAGAGTAAGGTGATATTATCGCACACATCGCACTCCATGCAACTGCAGATGAGCCTCGTCGCCGACTATACATCTACGCAAGACCCCAAGGGGGCACATGAGAAAAAGGTCATATTCGCACTTCTGGTCGCACCTATGGTCTATCATGGGCCTGGGAAACACTTTAAGAAGCCGGGGACCGTCTTGCCGTACGCATATGGTCCGACCTTCAAGCTCATCCTCTCGGTCATCCCTTGTATGCCATCTAGAGACGCTGTCTACGCCTTTTTATCTGTCACATCAGTTATCCGTTGTTAGTCAATATCCCAATAGCCCGTACCCTTCAGACGCCATCTCAGCTGCCATGATCGTTCCCCACAACTCCACTGCCTACTCGGTCGTCAGTCCTTCCCCAACTGTCATAAGCACAGCAAGGTCGCCGCAATCCTCGGTCGGCGTCAGCGAGATACTTACCCTCGTGTTTGGCATCGTCGCTTCCTTCACGGCTTTCATCGCGCTCATACCAGTCGTGCAAAGGCTCAGGCGTGGCTGGGAGTGCCACTCCACCAGACGTCGGACAAATGATCCCGAAACTGGATACGAATTGCCGACTCATTTACGGAGGCCGAGGTCATTCTCGGCGCCTCCCGTCACCCACTCCGGCACCCACACGGGCATCAGTCCCACAATTACTGTCGGTGCTCTGACGGTGATGCCGGTAGCACCACTCACCACATGAATCCAGCATGTCCACATCGATAATGGAGACTTATTGGCCGGCCGAGCGCCATCAAGTCTCCTGAGCTGGTGGGAAGACCAAAACAAAATAACAACACAGGGGTCCCAGTGCGTAGCCCTCGAAGATTATGATGCAAGTCTAACCTGACACCATTTTCAACAGGGAGTTGCACTTGGAGTGTTAGTACAAGCGAAAGTGAGAGGGCTTGTACATGTATCGTTACTCCTCTTCTGACATTACGTAATCATCAAAATCCTCCTCAAGTTCCTCAAAGTTGTCTCGCAAGAATTTCAGAACCTTACAATACTCCCTATTTGCGACATCTCTTTCTGCCTCCTGCTTTGCATAGTTGAGAGCTGATACTCCCAGCGGTTCCAAGGGCCGCCGCAATGCTGTGACATCGACATCCCCACGAACGGCCAGTATCTCTACCGCATCAACTCTCGCCTCCATCACAGCGTTGGCGAGAGGGGTTGACTTGTCACCCGCCACCAAGTCCGGGTCAACTTCCGGAACCCTTAGAGCCGCCTCTATTGTCTCCCGATCGCCGTAGCGAGCAAGCATGTGCAGCGGCGTCTCACCATTTTCGTTCTTCTTGTTGATCAGCTCTCCAGGCACGATGGAAAGAAGGGACTGAAAGAGGGAGTATCTCCTATGGGATGCCGCGACATGTAATGCTGTTTGGTCCATGTCGCGATCTACGAGCAAGTTGACACCGGGGTACTGCGCCAGGAACTCGGCTGTGTCACCGACGTCTGGATAGGTAAGAGCCAGAGACAACGCAGTCTGTCCAGACTCAGATGTTTCGTGGTTGACGTAATCTGCATCGTGGCAGTTCGCTGACAGGATGGCCTCGATTACCTGGGTATGTCCGTGCAAAGCGGCGACGTGCAGCGGCAGCATACCGTTTCGATCCCGGATCTCTTCCGCCGGCGCTAGGTCCGGGTGGAGGCGCAGCTCCAAGTAACAGTCCCGACACCCAACCGCTGCTACGAAATGAAAGAGGGAGAACCGCTTTCCCCGGATCCTATGAGACACTCTCGCACCACGCAAAATGAGTTGTTGAACGATATCTGGCCTCCGATCTAGGATTGCGGCGTGCATCAGCAAGAGCCCCTGATTGTCTTTCTCGTCCAAGCCGACCTCATCGGCCAAGAAGGCCAAGTGGCTCAGAGTCCATGACTGCGCTGGGATAGCGGCAAAGTTGTGTGGCGCCAGACCAATTCTTGAACTATCTCTCGTCACAACATCGTGAATCCAAACCTTGACATAGCAACTTGCCTCGTGGTAGTGCTCTCCACTGTTGAAAAGCAGCGGTCCAAAAATGGAGTTCGGGAGCAACTGTACCCATTCAGAGCCGAACCCTTGCTCAACGTGGGCCCACTCGTACAGCCCGAACTTCTTCATCAAATCCTCGGAATACATGCCACTCGCCAGACAAGCCAGTTGTCTCAGCGAGGTGTTATTTGTTGTCACGGACCTCGCCCGGAAGAGCAAGTCACGCACTTGCGCCCAGATAGGCGGCTCCTCGGCATTGTGTCTTGCTGTCATCGGACATAGGGGCAGATCACCGTGTAAATCGGCGAGCGCGGTTTCGAGAACTATTCTTTCTGCTGGGCAGAGACCTCCTCGCCCGAGGCGTGCTTTGAATGCCAGTGAAAGCTTGTCTTTAAGAAGAGGCAGGCTCTGGTGCAGGCTAGAGACGTATGGCACCTGAAGCTGCGAGTGCCCTCCGGAAAGTTTGAAGATGTGAGTGAGGGAGGTTCTCTGACTATGATGAATTTCGTATTCGCTGCTCAGAAGTTGAACCACAGTAAAGATCTTCATCCTATTCTTCATCAGTCGGCGTGAACAAAGGGCGTAGATATGGGTTGGAAAATTTCGCTTACACATCCTCGATATCCCAGGTCGCACGTGGGGCTTCTTGACTGTTCCTAGGGGCTACCGGAGCGCTTGAGATATTGAACACAGCATCTTCGGGCTCTTCCTCGCCCGTGGCCAGCCTTCTGACTCTTCGTTTAACTTCTCCGGGTGAGCACTCCAGTCCCTTGGACAAGCATCGGTCGCATCTTTGCGGCCATACTCGGGGCTGCGGCGTGCACTGAAAAGTTGTCAGCTCATCGCCAGAAATAATTCCGATACTTACGTGAAGAGCTCATTTGTGTAAAAGGTGATGGAAAAGGGAGATACCTTTAACTTATGCTGCCTGCAAAGCTGACACTTCTCGTTGTCGAGCTTTCGGGGCGTACTCTTTCTCTTGCCAGATATTGTAAATGATTCTCCGGCATCATCCAGCCAACCCCTAGAAATTGGCGCAGTTGTCCAAGGATTAGACAGTCTTGCAAGGCCTCGTGAGAATGGGCGGAGAATAGGCAAATGCGAAGTCCGCGTCTCGTTCTCATCGGCCGACATGAGCTCCATTGCGAGTATTCGAACGGTCTCCCAGACGGGATCGCTAGTATCCGGGTCTCGAACGTAGAGGGTATCAGAGTAGGTTGAGAACGATATGCTATGTGATCTGGAAATAATATAACCATGCGACCATTCGCCCGAGCAGCGCCACGCGGATATTGGGTGGTCATGTACTTAAAAGGGCAATGCTGTCATGGATGGGTAGATGGATGGAGCATCCCATGGATGCCAGCCAATCGGAGAGCCGCCGCACTTTCACCGCACTTTCATCGCATCGGCATCGCACTTGCATCGCACTTCGGCGCTAGCTCCGTCGGTGTTGTCAAGTTCGACTAATAACACCGCAGGCCACGCCAACTCTAGATCTGGAGTCCGCTGAGCATCATACGTCGCACATGCACAAAAGATTGCACGTCCAGTTTCTTATTTCAGGCCACATATCCTTTGTGGTGCGAACGCGAACGTGCGAGTATTGGCTGCACCCTCTCGAATTTGTGTGACCACCTGGCCGGGAATGAGTATGGTTCTCAACTTCACATGTTATTACACAGCAGAATTCTCCCTGCATCCATTCACAGAACGGAAATCTCTTAAAAACTATGTTAGGGGTAGAAAGTGATAGCTTTTTATGTCCTTGTTTCCTGTTGGAACTTCATGCGTTACAAATCACACTTATTGGGCTCTCTCGCCGTTACACGTCTGCACATTCTCTGCTTTTTTAAAAAGTATCAACCTAAGAGGGTTTCATACGGTATCACGATGAGGATGCGGAGGAGCCCAATCTAGCCGCCCTAGGAAACAGAGGTGACAGGGTCCGGAAGATCGGTGAGGCCGTTGCGGCCTACGGCACAATCGTTGGAATTCGCGGACGAGGCCAACCATAAGAACAGGCACATTAAAACAGGCCAATCAAGACTTCTGTTTATAATTGTTTACACAAATCCTGCTGATTTAAGTTAATGACCTCGCGGAACAAACCGTTCTCATGTCAGTTGCTAACCTAAGAAAGGTTGATATAATCCATTGAGTCTCATACTGCAATTTCCAAACCAGGAAGTGGGCACGAACACAAATCTCAAGTAGGTAGATCGCGATCAGCGTCACAAAGCAAACGAATAATGCATCGACTAAAAGAGATCAAGATATAGCAAAACATTAATAGCGTGAAAATCATCGCTCAAAAGCACCACCATCCAACGTTGATACAAGAACCGTATACCAACTTTGAATACACACTATGAAACCATGATGTAGGTCGCACACTAAAGAAAAGTAACAGAGAGCTGCCAACTTCAATAACATTTCAACTAGTGTCTTCAACGTCTACTTGCAAATCGAACCAGTCACAATGTTCTGTCTCAACACCGTCGTGGCCCTGATGTTCGTCAACTCCGCAAACTCCAAGATGCCTCTCTACTGCTCGCAACGTAAGTCAGCTAACAGTATACACAGGTGCTTCAGTACTGTTGTCATTGCTGTGGGGCAGCCTGCTGGGTGGTGCGAGAAATAGTGAGGTCATAAGGGACTAGGGATAATGCTGTATACTTCTAGAAATAGAACAGCCTGCCATCGCGTAAAGAAATATTATACAAATGTATCAATTGCTAAAGAGAAAAAACAACGTAACAAAAAACAATAGCGAGTTTGTGTAGTGCGTAATATGGGTGTGGTATCGCTGAGCTGGACTCGAGACTGTGACTGACGAGGGCACACGTGGCAGATAAAATTAGTTTCGTCAGATCAATTGGACCAATATTGAGGGAACCGGCACTGAGATGCACGCAATAATCGTTGAATGACATATCCTCCCAGGTCTTTGTCTAGTGTATGGTCGAATGCTGCCACCCGAAGGCCGCTCCCGCATTGTCCACATTTTGACCCCTCCGTCGACGTCAAGTGGAAACGCACGATACCCATCGCGACATGACGCTCGCTTTACGCAACTGTACGTCATAAGCCAACCGATCGCGATTGCATCTGAGCATTCGTCCGACTGAATTCCTTTATATTGAGAGAGAATTCTGCCCCAGAGTGTCTGGCCTACTCCTAACCTGATCACAACAAGAAACACATTCTCTCTGACCAGACCATTCTCCGACCGCAACCTTTAACTCAACCCCACCTTGAACCACTCAATCCGCAATAATGCCTCAGTACCAGCCCCAAACCGACACCTACAGTAGGTACACTCGAGATCGGGCATATGGAGAAACATTAACCCTAGAACAGAGGATCCTACCAGCAAGAGCGAGGCGAAGCAGCAAATGGCTGAGCAGGCGAAGCAGCAGAGAACCGAGCATTCCAAGAGTGGCGCAAACACTGGAAAGCCGCAAGGAATGGAGTATGTGGCACGCAAGGAGCACGCCGCCGACGTCCAGCATAACCACTAGGCACGACCGTGCATCGTGACGATTTAATGAACTAGAGCTATATGACTTTGGAATAGGCCAGCTGGAGTTTTGCACAGGGCACGTCTCCGAGCCGGACGGCTGTTATGAATAACGATTCTATAAAGTGGGATGGCGGTGGTTAAAGCAAGGGGGAAGTCTGGGCTGTGCATCGTGTACCATCACTAATACAGGCATTTCATTGTCAACAGCAGTGCTTCCATTTACATCAATACCTTGGTGCGGTTGTGTTCGTGCATAGTTAGACGCAATACATAACCATCACTGTTGACTAGATTATCATCAAGAACGCTTGATTGCAACTTTGTGTGTATTTTTATTGCACATTACATAGTCTGAATGCCCACCAAAACGCCGCAGAGATAATGTTCCAACGCTACATTCTTCGCCAGTAATTCGAAAATGGCAATTTTCATGGCACTTATAATGTCAAGCAGGCAAACAATGTTAACGTGATACACTAGATTCCGGGATGCTCCCATACGTCCGACCGACACATGTGGTAAGCACTTTAACATAGAGCGAGCCTGTTTTGCTCGCACGGCAGTCAAAATCGTACATGGTAGGGCTGGCACTTGGCTAAAAAGGCCCGGCTTGTCATCATTGAACAACTGCATCTTGTTAGGTTTCCTGCGGCAATATCATGCAACTCAAGCGTTCCTCTTCGAATAGATTTTTTCAACAGGGCTGTGGTAACGGCTGTCTCTATCGTCTGCCCACCGTCCAACACCTTCGAGCCCCGGCCCAACCCCACGTAGCCAGGAATCCAGGGTCGCATTGCCATTGTATCGCCACAACCAAGCAAAGTTGCAATTGACTTTTTGCTGCAGCCGACTGTGTAATATAGTGCTTGACTGAGCGCTCAAGGAAAAGTGCTCCACAGCGCTGTTAGCAAACCTCTCTCAACATCTGCCTTAGATCGGGCAACTAGCGATTATGGTCTATAACTCTTCCCTGCTAGTCCTGTGAGCTAGGACTAAAGAGAGGGAGAAGACAATGCTAAAAGGCTACAGCGCAAAAAAGCCCAGGGACAATGCGACATGATGTCGCCTAATGAGACTGTCCAGTTGTTGCTGTGTACGCCAAAGCATCGCCTGACTGCCTGACTCCAGACAACGAGGAACACCTTGAATCAGACTAATCAATAAGAAACTTGAGGAACGGTTACGAAACTTCTGCCAGCAGAGATCGAAATCGCAATCTATATTCGCAGACCCTCCTCTCGTTTAGTATCAGTGCCATGTACCGTAGTCATGAGTGTCGGCTTTGGTTGGACAGTAGCGTTTAGCCCGGTCATAGCGCGTGCGATTGGAACAGTAGCGGGGCCCAGCCGAGATCGTACAGTAACGAACATCGATGCCGTCATTGTATTTTCTTCTCGGAAAACTAGGCTTGTCAAATTGTCCGTCTCTACTGTACAGTATGCAGAAACCAACTTTCTGCCTAGTCAGATTAAGTTTGCAGCGGGACCAACGGACTTGTTCCGTCTCTGTGTTTAAGTGCACATCATGCGACCTGGTGGCCGTGCATGTTTGTGAATGAATTCAGAACCAGCAATCTCTGGCCTCCTTGCTTCACACATGCATACCGGACACCACTCTGCTGATCTATATTTCCTATCCCGCCAAATCTGCTCCGGAATCTTGATTTCCAGAAACACGAACACCAAAGCGTTCAAGATCGCAGCAGCAGCAATGCAGACAAGGGCGGCCTCTGCGGCTATGGCTGGCACCATGAAGCAACACAAGAGGAAACGCGAGGACTTGGGTGACTCCAAGTCCAGAAAAACAGCACAAAGACGAGGTCGTCCAAGCAAAACGTCACGTAGCCCTTCGTTGGACGCTGAAAAAAAGCCTTCCTTCACTTTTCCCATCGCAACGCAAGTCAAGCAGCCGACACCTGTCCCAGATGTCAAGGTTGAGGCCGCGTCTCCACGCGGACTTGAGGGCTCACCAGCAACCAAGAAGCTCGCCGACAAAAAATGGACAGCTTGGTCGCAGCACGCCAATTCGTCGCCGTACCCCGGCTTTCTACGCCCGACACCGGAGGAATGTCAGACTGCCCACGACATCCTCGAAAAGCTCCATGGCGATGTGGTCCGCGAGAACTTTGCCGATCCAGACGCTCCATCCCAGGAATATCCGTACGTCATGGACGCTCTTGTCGTAGCCGCCCTCAGCCAGGCCACCAGTTGGGCCAATGCGAAACGGGCGATGAAGAATATGAAAGTCGTCTACGGCTCGACTTTCAATTACGACGCGATAGTGGAGGGCGGCATGGACAAGCTGGTCGCCGCACTCAGGCCCGGCGGGATGCAGAATCGCAAGGCGAAGATTTTGATGCAACTGTTGAAGGACGTCAAGGAGCGCCATGGAAAGTGGGATCTTCAGTACCTGTTCGACGCGAGCGACGAGGAAGCTGTCAAAGAGGTGGTGAGCTACTGGGGTCTCGGGCCGAAATGCGCATTCTGTCTGTTGAGCATCTGCCTCAAGAGAGACACGTTTGCAGTGGACACGCATATTTACCGCATCTCCGGGCTCTGGGGTTGGCGGCCGCGCGAGGCTTCTAGGGAGATGGCGCAGGCTCATCTCGACGCCCGCATCCCTAATCAGATCAAGTTTGCACTGCATTATCAGCTGATTGTGCATGGGCGAGAGTGCCCGGTCTGCCGTGGCAATGGAGATAGCAAGGCCAAATGCAATTTTAGAGTCTTGCTGAATGAAAGCAAGGGGGAGAGTAAGTCCTCGCCATAGAAAACTGGATGATTAGTGACAGCTGCATAGTCCCAATTTGATCACTTCATTATTTCTTTTTCACAATGTGGAGTTATTGAGATATCGCCGACAATTGTACGTATGTCATAATATTTGAGACAAAAGACGGACTTCGGGGCCGGCGAAGAACCCGTGAAAAGTCGGTGATATATCATGAAAAAGGGCCGCCCCCACAAAATTGTCCAACAGCACTGTGAGGGCCGTGAATGGCGTCGTGGCTTAGTTCGGCGCCAAGTTTGCGCTTGTCCACGCTGCAACTGGTCCGAGACGGACGTCGGTGGACCGCCTTTGGACAGTTTCACAGAAGCCCCGCAACGATGAATCGGACTTCATCCCGATTATATGAGCCCGGGTCCGATCCGGGCGCTTATGGCACTGTGAGTCTGTGCAAAACTCCCAAATCGATGACGGCGAAGCCCAGAAGGCCATGGAACATGACGCACAGGTGTTGGAATGGATCATAACGTCTTTCCATAACGAAGCATGCATATGTGCAAAGCTACCTGTTTGGTTCACTTTCATTCAAATCATCATCCAACTTACTTAAGCCATCTTATTCACTTCACATTGAACCCGCCATAAGCTCCTCATCTGCCCATCTTCGCCAGATTAGCATGTAAAAAACCCTCCGAAATTCGACGAGTCTATCAGGGGATTCACAGCCATAATAACTGGGGCCAATGACATTTCTGGGCTCAACACCGTGCGCGCTCTTCTCGATAGCCCTCAGCGCTGGATGACAACTTGCTGTATTTCGCGCAGACCTCCCCCAGAGGACATGATGACCGTGCTGTCGCACGAAGCCCGATCCCGTATCAAACTAATTACATACGAATTCCTCGACGACCCTGCTTTGATTGCTAAGAGCTTGAAGCCGGCAGGTGTTTGCGCTGATTACATCTTTTATTTTCTTACATCTACAAAGATTGGTCTGAAGCTGATACTCTTGTTAAGAGCAACGTCGCCCCACTCAAGAACTTTCTGGAGTCTCTTGTGTTGGCAGATATTAAACCTACCCGCTTCATTCCCCAGACTGGCGGCAAGAATTGCGGAACTCAGAATGGTTGTGCGCGTACACCGCAGCTTGAGTCGGACCCGCAACCGAGGCACCTTTCTCCTAACTTCTACTATCCCCAGGAGGACATTCTTAAGGCCTTCTGCGAGAAGAACGGCAAGTCGTGGAATTTACTAAGGCCCGCCGCAGTCATCGGCGAGTCAACAGATGCCACAATGAACATGTTCTACCTGTTCGCCGTCTATGCTGCGATGCAGGCTCGCAATAGTGAACCGCTCCCCTTCGGAGGCGATTGGGAGCAGTGGCAGTATGAGTATTACCTTTGCTCGGCGCGAATGACGGGCTACTTGACTGAGTGAGTAGGACTAGAAAACCATCGTGGCTACAAGACTTTTAACACCGGTGACGGTGGCCCTTTCACTTCCGAACTCTTGTTTACCGAGCTGGCCCGCTAGTTTGGCGTCAAGGGCGTAGTCCCTCCGTTGGATGACGATTTCAATATGAAGACTGTTGAAAAGGGATGCGGAGGCAAGAAGACACGGGCGGACTGGCTTCGTTGATACCATAGAGAGTATATTTGAAATGTACCAAGAGATGAGCGAGGTTGGTGCCCTTCCGCTGATGCAGGTAGATTCCGCTCGCCCGTTGTGTTAGAAATTTAGGTTGATGAAACAAAGCGGAGTCGTGTCACCTTGCTTTCCACACCAGAGACGAGCAATGGACAGTTTTTGCCATGACATTGCGGTGATGACTAAACAACTAATCTTTTTTTCGTGATGTCGCGGCGCGGGTAAATGACATAAAGTGCCCGGGTCCGTGGTCTTACCAATTCCGCCTCGGAGAGAATAACGCGAAACTTTCACAATTGCTGATGGATACTTCATGGCTCGGGCTGCTAACGTCAGATTTCCGAAATGGAACCAAATTGAAGCTTGGCTTTCGAGACAGTTGGTATTTCCGTTAAACATGTCAATTAAATGTCTCTCTGCTGACTAAATCCATGATTACTTTGAGCTGGTATCAATGAGCGACAACCAACCAATTGTCCAAGCTACAATCTATAAAGACATTGGTATTTCTCCTAGGTACGGCTATAACACCTTTTGTAGCTCGCTTTTTATCATACAAGTACTCTCAAATATCACCACAGAATCGACTCAAAACAACCCGACAAACTCTTACTTAACACCGTACTCATCATCATTATCTGCCGAAATGTCTTCTCGAACCATTGCTGTTATCGGCGGAACTGGTGCTCAGGGCATACCGGTCGTGAGGGATCTGGTTAAATCCGGTTCCTACAAGGTCCGAGCCTTGACGCGTGACCCGAACAGTAAACGATTCAAAGAATTGCAGGCCTACGGACCGCCTGGGGCCGTAGAGCCAGTCGTTGGCACCTTCGCTTCGGAAACTTCACTCCGTGAGCTATTCCGGGGTGTCTGGGGCGCCTTCGTCAACATCGATGGCTTCAACTGTGGAGAGAAGACCGAGATATACTGGTCTATCCGAGCATGGGAGCTTGCGATCGAAGAAGGCGTCAAATTCTACGTTTACAGCAGCCTCGCCTACGCCTACAAGATCTCTGGGTTCCGACCAGAGTATCGCGGAGGCCATTACGACGCCAAAGGGCGCGTCGGCCAATGGATCCTGAGCCAAAACGACGAGATCCGGGAGAAGCATGGCATGAGCTCAGCGCTATTCTCGACGGCTCCCTACATGGAGATGGCGATCCACGCCAACACGCCTATGCCCCCTACCGTTGAAGATGGCGTTGTTACTTGGCGTGTCCCGCTCGGCGACGGTGCTGTACCCCATGTTGCACTCGATGACTGTGGATACTATGTGAAGTGGTTGTTCGACAATCACGAGCGTGCTCATGGGATGGATCTCGACGTCGCAATTGATCACATCACTTACACGGAACTCGCGGCCGCATTCGAGAAAGTCACTGGAAAGCCAGCGCGCTACATCGACGTCAGTTTCGACGACTATTTCGCAACAACGCTTGCCGCCGATTATCCGGTTGCATACAATGCCGATCCAAACGATCCAGCTACTATGACATATCGACAGAACTTTTCCGGCTGGTGGATGTTGTGGCGGCATTCCGCCAACAACAGCGGTGTGATCAAGAAGGACTATGCATTGCTCGACAAAGTGCATCCTAACCGCATTAAGAGTGTTGAAGAATGGTTCCGTAGGGAAGACCAACTTGGCAGAGAAAGGGGACTTGGGAGCTTGTGGGAAAGGGTTCAGAAGGAAAACATCGGTAACGTTCTCAAGCTTCACGACGATGGGGTGAAGGGCTTGCTGTAAAGCAAAAGACATATGCTAAGCAGATCTTGGATGGCCGAGGATTAGGGTTTTGTGTAACGCTGAAATGGTTGGGAATAGTCCAGAACATAATAATCTTTCGTGCAACGCTTTCAATATCATTCTGGCCGTCGCGGAAATAGCAGTTTGTACTGGAAACCTAGGTGTAGCAGTGTCTGAGGGGCAATGAGGATGGGTGCCGGTTCTTTGACAATCTATTTTCTACCTCGCCGGCTTGCTAAGCCTAAACAGTCAACAAGTTCTGCTTTGAAATTGTACGGGCCTCGTAGATGCTACTGGTGATCTTGATTATCTAATAAAATGAACTAGCAAAGCTATTATCATAGAATGACACCAATGACTTTTCCACTGCCTTTGAGAACCCAAACTGAGAGTAAGCAGGCCCTGTCGTGAAGCAAGTAGCTGAATGTGCGAGATTAGTGATGAGGAGAGAAACTTTTACATGGAGAGTGAGGCTGCTGAGCGACCCAAGATCGGTTGAGAGTGGCGGACCGAAACCACTTAGCCCGGAATTGAAACCGGTCACATTCGTCACATGAGAGGCTTGACCACCGATACAAATTTCTAGAGTGTCTGGCCCTGATACTTTTGCTCCGAGTTCCCGAAGCCGTTCTTGAATATCAAGGGCTGTCAAGAAGCCCACTGGTAGTTCAGGTGCTTTCTCGTGGCCGCATGACAAATTTGTGGCGGCTAAAAGATCTGAACCTGGACTGCGCTTGTCGTCTTGCTCTTGTTGAGTGGAACCATGAAAGCCCCCAAGTGCACCGTGATGTGGCAATCCTGCCGCGAGTCTCTTCTGACTGATATCCGATCTGAGCAGCCGACGCATGAGAGCCAGCTGCTGCTCTGGTGTACGGAACCGCAACGTGGAACCAAAAATGCGTTGTACTTCTGCAGATGGTACAGACATACGGCCATCTAGCACGAGGCATGCCTGAGACAAAGTCGTCTCCAACAGTTGAAGGGAAAAAGAGTCTATGACTGTAGTCGTTGAAACGTTTTGTTCTTGTATGAATAACTCCCCCGAACTCGCCGTCTCGACTGCGATGAAATCGATTCCGTGACCCAGTGCAATTGCTGTACCGTCAATCGGAATACAGGGTTGATCTTTATTCTTATTGCACAGACCGCTTTCTGGAGTGATTATCGCACGCTGGTCTTCGAGGGCTCCCCGATGGTTCGAGTAGTCTCCATGGCCCTGATCTTTGTTTCGCAGACGCTCGACTTTCATAGGCTCCATGCTCGAACTTATCTCTCTATCATCGGTGTTAATAACAGGCTCCACCAATGTTTTTAATCGGTTTGCTGAGCTCTGAAACATGGCGAGAAGTTCTGGATGACCCTTGACGATTTGCTTATCGTGGAGAACCTCGTCGAAAAGTTCAATGAAGAGAAGACTCATATTCTCAATGACATCCTCGAGTCTTTGAGCTCGTTGTCGCAGGCCAGCTTCTGCCGCTCGTCGACGTTTCCGAAATATCTGCTGTGATGTGCGATTTCTTTCCCGGCGAACCTAACTCGCGTCAGCGTTACAATTTGCCTTCAGAAGAGGCGCCAGTGACGAATTCAAATCAATTGAGTTAATGAATACTACAGATAGGTCGCAACACACCTTCAATTTCTCATCGCTGCTTGTGTTGTCGGCAATGGTAGTCTTTCTCCTATGCGGTTTCGGGAGGGGTTGAGCATTCCGGTTGTCCATGGCTATGGACGAGTCTCGTGCTGGCACAACGGTTCTTCGCCCCTTTGCGATGTTTTGCGTCTGATCCTTAGGATCTTGTGGAACCAAGCCAGAACAGTATTGCGGTGGTGCCTCTGCAAACTACGGTGATCGAGAACAAGTGCATGATCACAGATCCTCAAGACCGTAGGGACACGTTTTACTCACGTAAATTGCTTACTAAAATGCGGGACGGAAGTCTTACATAACGCGTCCGGCACAGAATATGCTCGGGAAAGTTTGATTGGAATAGGTGCCGAGGGCTTGGACGCCTGATTACTATTCACATATGTTGGCTTGCCTTGGCCAAAGTTTCGCATGCAACTAACGCCAGCATCCGAGAGGGCAAAGGCAAGGAATCTTTCTGCCATTGTTCTGATTATTAATCTAAGGATTTTCAACACCGTAAGCCATCTAATTAGCCAGCTTGAGCTGGCTATCCGACAATCGGTAACAAAGCTCTCGGAATCGGAATACACTTCAGACTTGCTCAGAATTGAATAAGTTACACGAAGTACATAAAAGTCTGCATTGAAGACAACTCACTTGGATGTTGATAAGCATACAAAGCGCCACTGAGACAACTCGAAAATACGGAGTTGAAGTTCAGTCCAAGCTACTGTTGACCATCAAAATCGTGATTAAAGAATGTAAGCAGCCAAAGAGCCACGTATTACTGCGCGACCCAAGTAATGTAGAAGAAAACCAGGAAGATAATTAAAATTCGGATATGAATTTCTTTTATATGTAAGATTGTTCTTTAGAAATGCCCTAATGCTCATGAAATCCACCTCTGGAATTGTTCCGCACATACCGATTTTTGTAGACTTGCAACAATCCATCAGCCGAGACATCAACGGTTCGACGATCAGGAGACAGGCTTTGTAGTTGAATTTTAAGTGGGATGAAAGTCGTTAATAAGACTCATGCACGCTCTTTCTCCAATGAAATTGATGCTAGCTTTTCAGCGGCCACAATCAGCCTACTTATAGTACGGAAAATGTGCCGACACGACACCATAACTACCAAAATCCACACGTGTTGCCTGAGGCCCAAGCCCGGAGAAAACCACTGTTCGAGATTAAATTGTAGAGACATTACAGTTTTCGAGTACAGAGTCCGATTTGCGACACTCGGCGTATACCAATGGCTTTCTAGAGACTTGTCGTCCTGGAAAAGCCCATGACCTAAATCCCTTTCGCAAACTGTTGCACACCGCATAACTGATACCGGTTGTCACCTTCCTGGTAAACTGTGGAATGTGATGGGTCTTGTGAAGGCATTCGGAGAGCACGATGTGAGAATTAGGCTGTAGAGCATAGCTTGGCCACTATCACTCCGCCAATCTTTTCCAGTGTAAGCTATCGCATCTTCGTCCCTACGTAGTCAGTTATGAGTTGCCACTGCAGAGCTTTGCACCTTCGGGCGAACGGGTGAGATAATACTTCACGCTACTCCATGCTACTTAGTTGCACTTTCCGATTTTACGGAATCCTTACAACACACGAGCTATACTTTCACATTCCAGGCCGCTGCTGCATCGTTACCGATTGAATGGCTTAGATTTCCGAGCTCCAGGGGTCCTCTCTCGATACTTCCACAAATGAGACCGTCCGTTTTTAACCATAGTTCGCTTGACAGCAGATGACACAGCCTTGGCACACTCTTAAACTGCAACGACGGAGTAACTCCGACGACCGACAGCGGCGATTAGATCATCTTAGACCATCCGTTCAGCGCCAAGATAGTGTATGTTATGTTGAGTTTCCTTTTCCGAAGCCACACCGGCCAAGGCTCGTACTTAGCCGTGTTCCACAGGGCCAGCTGCAATGTGGCGGCTGGCATGGCGAGGAGGAAAAAGTTGATGGTGTACAAGAACCAGCCCCTTGGACCCGCTGGATCCTGACTTGGCCTCCACTGTCGGAGAGCAATGGGGAATGAAACGGCCTGGCGGGTTAAGGTAAGATGTGCGGGGCACCACTCAAGCTCATGGCCTCGCGGAGATGTCTGGTCTGGTCCTTGCCAGTCAAAAGGCCAAAAGAGATGGGGCGCCAACTCAGATGCGTCTCTTGGCGGTGCATCCCCCAAAAGTTGCGAACGCAACCTAGCCCCATGTCAAGTCCGACCCCAGCCACCTGTACCACGATGGTATGATTTCTATGAAAAGAGGTCTTTCCCCTCTCTTGGCTACAGCAGACGAGCGCCGATCTTGGGTGCCCCTGAAGAAACCCTTCCCCAGGTTTCAATCACAGACAGAGGCAACCATAGCTTTGATTTCTATGAGATGCTACTAGAACTAGCGCCGTCCGGGAAAGAATTGCATCAGCTTCGGCAGCAAGGACCGATATCAGTTGTAGGCCTCTGGAATCTTGTGGGGAGCAGGCCATGTCACTCTGCACTGTAACCTTATCCGTGCAGAGGACGGTGAAGGGGTATGACCCTTGCTACCCAGGGACGATATCTTGGCGGTGGCCTCAGCAAGCGACTGGTGCGCCTCGTGCGAGATCTGGACCTATACTAAGCGATTCTACTGGAATCGGATACGATGACTGGTGAGAGGAGGCAGCTTGTGCTTTGGTAAAGCGATGAGTTCAGCAACACTCTACCGCTGGAGGAGATAATGTCAAAAGGGTATCGAGGGGGCAAAGCCTGTGGGCCAACTTCCTGCATGCATATAATTACTTAAAACGTTAGACCAGTTCAAGGGCAGCTCGAGCTGCATGGAAAGATGACTGAGACACATCGACGAAATGGTTACAGCTCGTCCGAAGTACGGATGGATGCCATCCCATTCGTCGTTCGTCACCCCGACTCCTGGATAACGTGGGGTTTTCCGATAGGCATTCAAGGCCCATTCAAATAAGCTCATCTGCATGTCTAATTGCCATGGTGTGTGGCCGATGATTGACGTCCAACTATTCAGGTGACTGAGAAGCATCAAAGACAACGAATACATATCCGTGAGCAGGTGGTCATTTATCCGCGGTGCTCCTTTTCCGTGATGACCTTGGCGCTGCCGGCACAGATGCATGGGGGGTGGGAAAGAAAACATGTGTCTAAACACCATCAACGCCATCAACGCCAAGCGTTTTGAGAGTTGGGGTGGCAGGTCCCGACAAGGAAGCATTGCAGAGCTGCGCCCCATTGCGCCGTGTCGTATAGACTGTTAATCCCATATCAATAATAGCGTTTACAAAATTTAAAGGAGCAACAGAACAAAAAGTAATTATTGCAATCGAGAGAACAAGACATGGCGAGGAGAATTGCTTGGAGAGCGTGGTAGAACGTGTCCCAAAGACCCTGGAAATAGATGTTAAGAAGGATAAGCACTCGCCATGACTTCGATATTAATTCAACTTCGGCTTTGCGACTTGGCCTTACGGAGGCCCAGAAACATCTAGGATCAGGCCACGGCACTAGACAAGCTTAGACCCCCCAACCGAACAGCCCAAGAAAAGGCGCCTCTCTCAGACTAAATATACAAAGTCTGGCTCGGAATGTGAACGACTCTTAAAAGTCTTGGCTTGCTAGCTTCCCCGCACTCCGCACTTTCGCGGAAAAGCCGTCGAAACCCATCCACCTACCCCATGGGGGACTGGGCCTTCTCCACCAATTATGCTCATCAAACTCCGCTTCTGTTCGAACGGACGAGACAGCTGCGAACGGCCGGGCAGGCGGGCATGGGTTCGGGCTTGGATTAGCTTTCTGCGGATATATATCTGAGCTTCCTCGGGCTATATCTCAGTCTTGCTTCCTCAACCTGCGAACTCAGGGACAAGCAACCGTCAACTTCGCGCTTTGGAAGAATTGGTTATTCGGCTGGAATTCTGTTTGGCCTCCCGACTTCGTCCTTGTTCTGTATTTTCTCGTAAACGACTTGCGCACTTCCTCACAATTGCGGTCGATTCACGCCCGGCCTATCGAGCAAAAGAATGGCGACACAACCTTCCAACGACCGGCCTTCGTCGCCCCAGGACAAGGTCGCCGTCAACCAGATGGAGCACGTCTTGACAACCGATGACCCCGCTCTCATGAAGCAACCCGTTATTGAGAAGGTGGATGAGTTTGGGGCTCACACCAAGACCGACCCTAAGGAGATTGCGCTCGTCAAGAAGATTGACTGGTACATTCTGGTAAGTTGCACTTTTCATGTGCGGCTGTGTATCCATCGGGGAAGTAGCAACTGACGAGAGTTCAAACAGCCCATTCTCTGGGTTATGTATTTCCTCAACTTTCTCGACAGAAACGCAATGATCAACGGAAAGCTGGACGGCCTTGGCGATGACCTTGGCCTGGTAGGCACTCAGTACAACACTTGCGTCTCAATTCTATTCGTCGGATACCTTTGTGGCCAGGTCCCTTCCAACATGATCCTGAACAGAGTCCGTCCTTCCTGGTACATGGCCGGTAATGCGATCCCATCACTACGCATGAAGAAAGCAAGTACTTACTTTTCAAAGGCTTTATGATGGCCTGGTCTATCGTCAGTCTTTTAACCTACAAATGCCACAACTACGCTACCATGCTTGCATGCCGTTTCCTCTTGGGAATCACTGAGGCGCCCGTAAGTCAGAGCCATATAACCAGACGCGTGCGTATTCTGACATTCCACTCTAGTTCTACCCCGGCGCTCTATACATGCTCAGCATGTTCTACACTCGCAAGGAGGTTTCAACCCGCATGGCCATTTTCTACACCGGCAACATGGCCGCCAGTGCATTCTCGGGTCTCATCGCTGCTCCCATCTTTTCTGGAATGGGCGGTCTCCAAGGACTTTCCGGATGGCAATGGTGAGTTACAAACCAAACGAGAACTGATTTCAAAATCGCAAGACCACCAATGGGTCAAGGAACAGATCGAGAGCAGTCGCTGACTAGCTTTTTTTCAGGCTCTTCATTATCCAAGGCGCAGTATCCATTCTCGTCGCCTTCTTCGCTTTCTTCCTCCTGCCCGACAGCCCCCTCAAAACCCGCTGGTTGACCGAAGAGGAACGCCAGCTCGCCCACACCCGAATCTACAACGATACCACTGATCGTCGCGAGGCCACAAGCGTTTGGAAGGGTCTCCGCGAGGCCTGCTGTGACTGGCGCACCTGGGTCTTCTGTCTTATGGACAACCTTCATTTGTCTGCCAACGGCTTCAAGAACTTCCTCCCCACCGTCGTCAAGACACTCAAGTTCAACACCACCGTTACCCTCGTCCTTACCTGCCCACCTTACCTTTTCTCCGCTATCTTCAGTGTCATCGTTCCCTGGTCATCCGGCAAGTACAACGAGCGCACGTGGCACATCACCATCAGCAAGCTTGTCGTCTGTCTCGGATTTGTCATGTCCGTCTCCTCGCTCAACATGGGCGTCCGTTACACCGGTAAGAAATAGATCGCGGAAATCCTACCGGTTAATTATGCTGACCCCATTCAAACAGGCATCATGATCTTCGTCGGTGCCACATACGGAGTGAACAACCTGATTCTCGGCTGGACCTCCTCTGTCCTCGCCCAAACCGATGAGAAGAAGGCCGTAGCCATTGCCATGGCCAATACACTGGGAAACGCGGCTAGCATTTACACCCCGTACCTCTGGCCAGATTCCGACTCTCCTCGCTTCCTCACTGCCATGCTTGCTAGTATTGGTTTCTCCATTGGTGTCATCATCTGCGCCTGGTTCATGAGGTTTGCCCTGATGCGCACCAACCGCAAGAAGAGAGAGGCGGACCCCAACGCAACCAATTTCTACGTATACTAAAGGTACGGCGGTGAACAAGGATCTCCATTAACATAACGGCTACTTCTGAAACCATGGATATGGAAGTAAACGTGTGGAGGCGATTTTCAATGCCGGCCATAGATAGTTGACGGAGCAGAGATAATACCAATATTTCATGACTATGAACAAAGCCTTTTCCGATTGCAACGTTGATCGCTCATATTTGGAATAGCTATCTACGTTTTGCCTCATCGAGTTTTGTTTACATTGGCCGGTCTCTTTCAAACGGACACCGGCGTAGCCAGAGCTCCCAGTGTGACAGTAGAACAGGGAGCATCATAAACCGCTGGCTTCACAAATCGAGGCACGGGGTTGTTATCGAATGCCAGCAGGACTAGAGACTCTTCGTTCTTGTCAAACTTTGGCCAGCCAACGACAGAGCTCAGTCCATCAATTGGGTCGTTGGCGAACGCAGCCCATGCCCTTTGCATGAGTTCAGTAGTTTGTTTTTGAGACTCTGACGCCGCGATACCGCTAACATCCTCCGAAGCACCGAATATCATATGTAAGTCGACACCATGGTAAGCGCCGCTAGTGGGGAACAAGCGCGTGTTGTCCCAATCACCGAAATAGCGATATACCCATGCCGGAACCCCATTCTCACGACGCGCTTCCGCTTGATGCGAGTTTGGACAGGTGAAAGACTCGAGAAGAAAGGACACAACTTGATCCGGAGTTGGTACAACGCCGTTTCCATAGGCGGGAATTCTGTAATAGCCGTCCTCGTTATCGTTGTTTCCAAACAGAATAGGCTAGAAAGTCAACTTCAATTCTCTCTACCATTCATGTCGGCGGAATGAAACCTACCAATTTGGAGAAGGCCCCAGACTCCGTTAAAGATGAATAGTCTTGGAAAACAACCTCATTGTCAACCGTCGGATAGAATGGAGGGATGGCTCGGAGAACGCTGCTGCTCGACGTCGGGCGCACAGCAGCCGCAGCAGCTTTGATATCTTCCCACTTCTGCGCGCGCATGCATCCCATTACATCAGTAGAATTCGTGCAGTTGACTGCCGCCACAACTGAGTTCCAATTCCGCTCCGGCACCCCCGGGCTGTTGACTGGGAAGCTGAAGGCGTTGCCTGAAGGTGCAATGAGACCGTTGACGATGGGATCCTCTCTGTAAGCATAAGACCAGTAGTCAACGGCGACTCCACCCGAAGACTGCCCTGCAATAGTGATTTTACTTGGGTCACCGCCGAACCCAGCGATATTATTGCGGACCCATTCCACAGCTGCCCGCTGGTCCCGCAAGCCGAGGTTCTGAGGTTGGCCTGGAGCTCCGGGGAAGCCAAAGATGTTGAGGCGATAGTTGACAGTCACTACGACGATGTCCTGGGCTTCTGCAAAATATTTCCCATTGTAAAAAGGACTGTTTGTGTTGCCGATTGCAAAGCCTGCATACCCTGATTAGCATCTTTTGATCTCTCAAGAAAGAACCTTAGTCTCATGGCCTATAAAATCTTACGTCCACCATAGAAGAAAACAATGACAGGTTTATCAAAAGAACGGACTTTGTTCGTTCGTCTAGTCCAGATATTCAGCGTCAAACAGTCTTCGCTCTGGGGTGTCCCGGCTGCTGATGCGAAGTATCCAATGATCCGCTGTGCTTGGGGCGTCATTTCGGGATAGTCGATCTGGCGTGACGGGGAAAGAGGGCAGTCAAAGCCGAAATTGGACGCCTGATAAGATCGGTTGCTGGTAAACGTTTCAGGCAAAGCGAAACGCAAGTCACCGACAGGAGGCTTGACGTAGGGAATACCGAGATACTCTAACACGCTGGAAGTGTTCGGCGCAAGGTGGCCGGTAATAGGCCCGTTGGAGGTTCCTACCGTGAGAAAACTTGATGAGTCGCATTTTCCAGTCGATGATGCTATCGACAGGCCCTCAAAGAGCGCCAAATAGGCCAAGGGCGACACGAGAGTGATGGGTCGCATTGTGCTGTGAGATTTGGTGTGACATCGAGAGAACCAGTGTGATGTCTATGGCAAAAAGCCCACCAGCTTCAAATACTACCGCCGAGCAACGGATTAGTTGTCCTCGCTTACTGGCCCCCCCAAGCAATGATTCTTCACCTGACTATGTAGCTGGGCGGACCTCCACTGGCTGACGCACCTCCCCCATGTTCACCTATTCACGCCACTAACCTTAGCAAGGATAAGACGGCCGCCGCTAGATCCATTGTGTCGTGGATTGATTGTGTTTCTTTGCATCACGCGGCGCAGCCAATTATGTCGATTACAACCTTTCTTTACCCCTGAATGCTAGGGATTGCGACCGAAAACCCCCGAATTTCCCAGAAATGATGCATAGGCAGATGTTTTAGTGGACCAAAAGAACTTCGGTAGCTTCTGTGTTTGACCCCAAATGCCTTGCCTGTCTAGTTCTAAACACACTATCAACGAATTAATATAGATATTTAATCAAGCCATGTGATTGACCAAACCCTAGCTTGCGACTTTGTCACACTGAAACATAGACATTGAGAGTCAGCTAATGTAGTCAATGACCTACCACCCAGGGACACTAAATTCTTGTCGATCTATTGCCACACCACGTCGAAGTGGCCCCCTGCTTCTTACGTACATGGTCTCCGACCTTGAAAGGTTGTCCCGTAAGACCACTGACCTTCCAGTGGTCGAGAGAAGGACCTTTAGTTTGCCTCCCCTTAAGCCATGAACAAGCTCAGTAAGACAGTTGTCGGTACTCCTGTCATTGAGCCAATGAAGCCCGTCTATGACGCAAAAGACAGGGCCAGGCATCATTTCCGCCAGGTTGGCAAATACAGAAAGTGCCGTGTGCCAACATTGAAGAGTGCCATTGAGAGAAAGAAATCTCTCAACTGATAAATCTGAGGAGGTTTCGAAAACCGGCGGCAACAGCTCTATCAACTGCCTTATGAGAGAATATACTAGAGTGACTACCGCTTGTACTTCTCTGCTATCATTCCCGACTCGCAGGTTTTGGCTTCTTTGGAGCTCACAGAAGTATGACACTACGGGTGTCTGGGATTGCTCTGCTAGACCAATGACTTTGGCGGCCATCATCGTAATTGGGTTGTCGAAATCATCGCATCGCATAGACTCGCCCTCGAGCCATAACAGATTGGGCGGTGGAGCCTTTACCCACTCACTGATATGCCTGAGGGTCTCCGGGTCAACCATGACGGGATTGAAAGAATGAGCAGATAAGCGAACTCTGTCTCTGTCGAAATAGTCTTCCAAAGTGGTAGAGTTCAAGGCCAAGTCTTCAAATGTGTACTGAACTAAGAGAGAAACAGTCAGCTCTCAGATCAAATAAAGCTGATGATTAATCATTTGAATACCTTTGGCACTCGGTTGCACAAGTGACAAGGCTGTGGTTGGTATGGAATGATTTTCCCTTGACAGCCCCTGGAGTCCACGGGCTGTCTCCAGCCACCCCAAGGCCCTATTCTCTAGCAAATCTACAATACTGTCGGCAAGCTCTTGGCGTTTTTCAAAGCTCCAACCACTGGAGTTTCTCTCATGGTCTCGTCTTATTCCTTCGGCATGGTGTCTCATCTCAGCTTGGTGTCGCCTTTCGCCCTCAAGGCCAATCCGCACATCTTTTGCGAGTTCTTCTAGAGTTAATCTTGTAGATCGGGCCTCGGCGCGTGAGCTTTGCGCCGCTAGATTACGAATTCTATTAGAAATTCCTTTTATCTTCTCCATATCGTCCTCAAAAACTGTGGGCAAGTCTTCGTTGAATGAGTCAAGTAGCCGCCGGCGTCGTTTCTTCATCATCCAGTCCATCACAGTCGTCAGGAAAAGGAAGATGTGAGAATATAAATCTGCAATGAGCTTTTGCATGTCTTCAGTTCTGAATAGCTCCTGGTCAGTTGCACAGTCATTGACATACTCGCCAATTGTGCAAAGCGCGTCTGAAAGACCTTCCACGACTTTCTCATGGTTGGCGCTTGCCTATTTCGCAACTCCACTATTAATCCGGAACTCAATGGGTATTCTTCAGTATTGCACTTACATGGATAATCACGTTTAGAGCCCCAGTGAAGATTGAGATGTACTCGTTGCCGGAAGGCAGAACAGTCATCATCAGCTTATGTGAGTTGAGTGTACCACAGAACTTGTGGAAAAATCTTTTTGCCTTGTTCAACCGGCCATTTTGTCGCTGTGATTCCCACATCTTTTGAACAGTCTGAACGGTATTAACCAACCCTTTCATAGTCGGCTGCGACGTTGACAAGTCCAGTCGGTCTGCGCCAGGACACGATTCTCGAAATGCTACCCATCTCTTGCACAGGGCCGCAGCCTCCACATCGAGGATGTTGGTTATGAGGTTATCACTAGGGGATCGGGCTCTTAGTATGTGATGCTGGAGCCAACTTAAGAGAAACATCTAGCCTTTCCACTAACCTATTTTCACTCGGAGCTCGGGACTCGAAGAAGTGTCGCCAGGGATCAATTGCCGTTTCTCTACTTCCTTGCCCTTCTGCCAGGACATGAGCTAAGGCATGTGCGTCACTCCCAGGCGGATTTCGTTCTTCTGCATCAAGGCTGTAAAGGCGCACGAGGAGCCTCGAATCTCTGACATCACTCATTGTCATAATCGAGGCTTGCAGCTTTTGACAAATATCGATCAATACACTATGGGTCTCGCGGGAAAAATCAACATTTGAACCCTTGTTGTCGCCTGAGGGCTGTGCTGTTGACAAAGTCAATAGGTGTTAACAGCAGTGAGGGGTAGCCAGAGCTGATCGGTTCTTATCACATCCTGCCGCGTTTTTGCGGCTAATGTTACGTGACTCTAGCAGGTACTAGACGGGGATGCCGCTTATTCGCTCATTGCAGCGGATTTCCATGACCGCATCGCTAGCTGCATATGATGTCGCACGATTATGCCCTTCTTGTAGGCAGCCAAAGTAACGCGAAGATAATCGTGTCGCGTCCTTATTGGTGGCCTTGCAAGCGACATTTGAGGAGACGGTGCCTGTCGATTACGAACTATTAACTCACCTAACCTCTTTCTCACTAATCTTCACCTAAAATTCATATCAACAGCCATGGCAGTTCAAAAATTGACCGATACGGCCTCTCAGCTTACCATCGATGCTACCGAGAGCAAAGTCGCTCCTATAGGGACTGGGGTTGAGACTTTCGACAGTTCTTCCTTTGAGGGCATCGATGCTCACGAACAAGAAATGAAGATGGAGATTCTTGGAGACACTGCCACTGATCACGGCAACAGTGAAGACGCCAGAGAAACCAAGAAGGCATGGATAGGGTATCGTTTGGAGTATCGAAATAGATGGACCGGCGACTTAATCTCTGAAAGAACGTACGAAAAAGGCAATGAGCCAAGAGACGAAGAGACTGATGGGCCTATATTTGAGATGATCACATCGTACCGAGTCTCGACGCACTCACTAGATCCAGACTCGTCGGTGCCAATCACTTCTCAAGCATTGCCGACTCGCCATATTCGCATTCATTCGATGGCCATCATCAATGCCTTACAGTCAGTCGTCCGATACTACCCCGGTCAGGACTTCTCGGGTGAGTCAATCGTTGTCCAAAAACCATACCCGGTCTTGGTTCATTATTACGACGAGCTACAACAATTTCGCCTTGATTGTCTGGCGAAACCCTCGCATGAGCTTTGCGATCGAGAAAAGGATGCAGCAGATCATCTAGGGATCCTACTGGGTTTCCTGGATGAGGAGGTCATGTCGGATGTGAGGCAAGAACAGGAGCGCAACAAGAGGGGCTTTGCGACATTTGAATGGCGGTGGGTTGCGTACAGACCGGGCATCACCGTTTTGGACAGAACCGATACGGGTGAATGGCAAGCTTCAGTGGTTCACTCTATATCTGGGGGCGTCTTCGAAAACCCTCCCAAAGACTGGGAAGTCAAGTTATGGTGCATGGACTACGACGGTGAAAACATCGAACGAATCTGGTCGAGCCCAGTAACATGGTCAAAGTTTGACGGCGAGCGAAGTGATTCAAAGGCTGGTCAGGAGACCAAGTTCTTTGATCCAACCCTTGACGAATCATTTCTTGATGATAAAATTGCCATCGAGCTGGTTGAAATTGGCAAGAAGTTCTGTGCTATGGTTCAGAAAGAGTGCTTCCATCATAAAGGAAAAGGAGCTTGCTTCCCCTTCAACGACGTACGTTCTTCGTTACAAACTTATGAAACAGTAAGGCTAATGTAGATACTTCTAGATCGAAGGGTTGGCAATGGTCGATCTTGATAGTTACTACACAATGTGTCCGGATGATACGCCACCATCGATAGGCACGGACGATTTGCGAAACTGGTCGACAGAATGTACTTGTGCAATTTGCGAAACTCAAAAGCAACGTCTTGACCGAAAAATTGCCCCTTTGTTCAGTACATTTGGCCAGAAGGGCATTGAGACGGGGTTGACCGACCATGAGTCTCTTCTATGTCCTTCAACCGTGGTGACTTACGTATTCAGGACACGGACATGGGGTATTAGACCAAAATCTAATTTGAAGAATCCCGGCGCTAATCTTTTGCTAAGAGTACGTTCACATCAAGAACCTCAACCCACCTCGCTTCGACGAGAACATGATCAGCCACTTGGTGATGAGCGAACAGCGCTTGAAGACACTCAAAGCATTGTCCAAAAGTTATGCTAGAGTCAACAAGCATGGAGAAGGGATGAAAGATTCGAAGTGGAGCGCAGACTTCGTCCGTGGAAAGGGCAACGGCCTAATATTTCTACTGCATGGAAAGCCAGGAGTTGGTAAAACTTGCACAGCTGGTAAGAAAGATATCGTCCCAAGACTTTTGGTCAAAGGCTCATGACTGTGATTAGAATGTATTGCTGAGTTCACTCGTCGCCCTTTAATGGTATTAACAAGCAGCGACGTCGGGACAGATCCTAAGCAAGTGGAGCATAACCTTACCTCCAACTTCAAAAGAGCTATGAGTTGGGGTGCTGTACTATTGATTGATGAAGCTGATGTCTTCATGGAGCGGCGGACGACATCAGATCTTACGCGTAACAGTCTGGTCGCTGGTAAGGAAGAAGTTCTCATTATACACGTTCCATCCCCGAAGCTTTAATCGAGAAGATGTCTAACTCTCTGTATCAAAGGGTTTTTGCGAGCACTTGAGTTTTATGACGGGATTCTATTTCTTACAACAAACAGAGTTGGTTCATTCGACGACGCCTTCATATCTCGGATACATGTGCAATTATACTACCCAGACTTCACGGACGATGAGCGACAACAAGTGTGGAAAACATTCATTGATAAGCTCGGTCGCGAGAGAGGAGATACTATGCGCATGACCATTGACGCAAAAGAGTATATTGCGTCGACTAAAAGACAAGGAATCAAATGGAATGGCAGAGAAATAAGAAACGGTTGGTTTTTGTACCCCCCGCTCTGTGTCTCAAGGCTTAGCTGTCTATAAAGGTGCTGACAGCTCCGTAGCTTTTCAAACAGCTGTTGCACTTGCCGAATACGATGCCGAGAAAGACAGCGAAGGAAGAATCATGGTGACAGACAACCACCTTCGAGCTGTGGTTGAGCTGTCAAAAGACTTCAAGGGATACTTGAACAACCTTCATCGAAGAGACGAAGAAAAGAGGGCTGAAGATCGATATGAGAGACTGGTTACCTATGATGCAGACAAATAAGACGTTGATGTCTTTTTCTTCCGTAGAGAAACATACTGTCTACATTAACTTGTGGTTCAGCCACAAATCAAAGCCCTGGTCAATAGTCTTGTGTTTACGCAATGGCTACTTGATTTAAAAATTGGTAAAATAATTTTCTTTCCTGTTATAATATCAAGGACATCCCGCAAGACGAGCTATACTTCCTTTACTATGTCGAGAAGCTATAACCCAATGGAGTTCGGTTCATATTTGGCTGATGGAAATGACTGGAGTAGTAGTTTCGGTAGGTTTACTGTATTTTGGCGCTCTAACAGTTCACCGGCTCTCTTGAGCCTTGCGCCGGATATGCTAGGACTGCGCATCTCTGAACAGCTCTACACGACTTTCTCGGGTAACAAACGCAATTTAATTATCGTACCCCGTGATGCTGCAAGTGCAGCGTCCTAGATCGCGAGACCGGTATCGCACCGTTCCCGTTGACCCATTGAAAGAAGCGGAGACTGCCGAGCGTCTGATGCGGTACTACAAGCGATGGTTTGTGGTGAGACGTGCCAACATGAATGGGCCTGTGAGGGTATGTGAATTCAAAATAGGACCACCTTTAGAACGTCTCTGTCGGTCAGTCTATCCCTCTCGGCAGACAATTATTCAGTGTCGCTGAGGGTTGATTTGGCCTGATGTGTCGGCCAAGTCTATGAATGAGGATTGCCGCCGTTACGAGCATAAGAGCTAACATCGACCGTTATGCAGTCGCCTGATTTCACCGCCCTTCGCGCCGCCACTTCTGTTCTTTTAGTTGCTTATCTAACTTCTTCTTGTTAATCTAGGATATAGAAATATTCCGTCGATCTGGCCCATCCTACTAAAGCTAAACTGGTTCGTAGGATTCAAAATTGCCAACTCTCATGCGCTGTCCTCGTGTGATTACCATGCCAAGCCAAATTTTGTGATCCTTCAACAACACCTTCCTGGATAAGACAAGTTTTGCATAATACCAAGATTTGAACTATGCCGAGCCCCAGAAGAGTGAACACTATAAATCATTGCCCATTTCTGCATCTTCTGCATCTTCTCCGGCTTCAGTTCGTTGATAATATCGTACGCGAAATTGGTGAGTTGCAATCAAGAGGGCCCCGGGGATCGAAAATTCATAAATCAAAAACAGGCCCACAACAACCAACGACAATCGCAAGCCTAGCCACTATTTGGTACGACCTGCACACGACATCATCCACGTAAGTAAAGTT
This sequence comes from Colletotrichum tofieldiae, assembly GCA_022836555.1. NCBI lineage: Eukaryota > Fungi > Ascomycota > Sordariomycetes > Glomerellales > Glomerellaceae > Colletotrichum > Colletotrichum tofieldiae. Next base: position 5,401,595 of record BQXV01000002.1, read on the forward strand.
GGGTGCTACTGTTCTGCCAAGACTAATTTCAACAAAAGCGTCAAAATGGTCAAAATCAGTTTTGCCATCATTATTGCCACGGCAGCAATTGCTTTCGCTGCCCCTGAGGCGGTCAACGCTCGCCAGGCTGCCGGCTGCCAACCTCAGGAGACAGTTTGCCGCGATGGTTGGGCTTGGTGCTGCATCGGATCTACGTGCTATGAGTTCGCTCCTCCGACTGCTTGCTAAATGGAACGGTGGTATTGGGTGTTGGACACTAGTCTATGAGAACTGTTCCCACACATCCAGTGGACATCCTAGATCAGATAAGACCTATCTTCAAACAAAGGTCCGCAACTAGTGATCAATCCCCACGACCAAGCAAGGGGGAATGAAATAAGCTACTATGGGCTTTGTATCCAGGGAACCAAGCAACGATAGACTTCCCGATGCAGTCAAGGACTTCAGTTTCTTACTAGCTCATACTATGTCTCGCATTGCAATAAAAAAGGCATGAGCCAATTCAGGATAAAAATGAGCGTTACTGATACATCAATTCTCTGTATATGAGAATCTCAGATGCATAGGGCAATCGAAGTATGTTCACTCATGCAGGTGGTCTCTGAGCGTAGTAAATTTGCGCAGGGAAATAACCACCTTGTTCAATCATCTCCGTTTTGTATCTTTCCTCCAAGTTGGCAAGGATCTTCGGGTCAAGATCCGGGCACATCACTATTGAGTTCGTTAGTTATCCGAAAGGTCTCGGGTTCGTGGGTGGACTAACCGTTGGCGTTCCGCGCAACAAGAGGGATCGTATGCATGAATGGCTCTATGGAGGACCTGACAGCCGCATCATCGCCAAGCACTTTACCAATGCCACACTCAACCGTCTCGACCGTGACGTTTTCCAGGCCGGCTTTTTTCATCGAACCTGGAATCTTTCTGGCATAGTGGCGATCCAGACCTTGCTTTTCAAACATGTAACCAATGATCTGAATCAGGTCTTGCAAGGCTTGAGGTTGTTTCGGCTGGCCGGGGGTCACATCCATTTCCATGATCTGTAGCCAACCGCCCGGAGCCAGGGTATCTGTACATGTCACACCAAGCGAACGCAAGTGACCAGACGTTAGAGGAACACATACCGGATAGATTTGCCACAGCTTGCTCGATTCCGGATTTCTGGGTGCTGTGAAGGACGTTACGAACGTGGGTCATGTCGAACTGACCCCTGAGTGCAGCTGCCGGTGGATCGCACACATCCTGGGTTACGTAGCGAATGTTTCCCTGAGCTGAAGTGGGCAGGAAAGCCGTTGAAACATCAGCACCGACCATTTGAGCCGATGCCGGAACTTGTTTTTGTAAGTCACGAAGAAGCGTTCCTACGTATTGCGCGTCAACTGGGCTCGCTGTGGAAGTCAACGTCGCCGTGGCTCGGACATACCGTCGGCGCAACCCATATCAAGAATCTTCAGCCCTTCCTTCGTGAGGTCAACTGGGGCGAAGGCGATTTGGTCCTTCAGACACATTTGAATCCAGCGGTGTTGGACTTGGAGCCTCGTCAGTTCGGCATGGACATCGCCAACCATGGCCAGGTAACTATTGGTGCTCTGGTCGTCTCCAGTGCGGTTGCCATTTTGCGCGATCATATTGCAGGTATTCTTTGTTCAAGAGTGGTAGTGATAGTCGCGAATTACTTCGTTGATCTGCTCCATATTTATATTTATTGAGTTCAACAGCAATTTGAGGGCCATTAAATACAGCTATAACGGCTTTTCCTTTAGCTGATCACAAGCTTGTGGGATGACTGCGGAACGTAGAATGAACCGAGAAGACACTCGGCATAAACAATCCAAGCCAAAGGAAATCGGCATGAATCGGCGACTGCAACAAAAGAAATACTCCTGCAGACGGGAAATCAGAAGAAACTCAATGAGCCGAAGAAGCGAGCTTCGAGTTACGATAGCGATAGCGATAGCGACCATTGACACTCGCAGAAAACCATTCATTTCATCAAGTCAACACCACCGGATGATCTGGCCTCCGCTTGTTTCATCAAGCACTTTGGCTGACAACTGGTTCGGTTGACAATTTATGATGATGCGATGTTGGTCAGAGCAAAGACTTGACGTGTAGGCGGGTAGATGCGGAGCTGTGGGCCCTTTTAGATTGGCATCTCCAGCTAACACACAAAACTAATTAAACATGCGTTTGTAGCTCGAGCCATGCAAGTGGAGAGAGGGGGCACAGAAAATGGAATGATCACGTCAGGTACATAAGCTCGAATAGCCAGAGCAGCATTCAAAGTGCACCAGAACAACAAGAGAGTTTTCGGAAATACCCTTACAGTGGGTGGATTTACTTGTCTCTACTCGTTCGATGAGTTGGTCTAGTTCAAGTGAGGTATCACTGCGGATGGCAATACAAGATCATGAGCGTTCGCCCTCTCTGGTCCCCCGCCTGCCATGCCGTTATCTGCAACCAGTCGCAATTCGCAAGGTTTGGGAAATTGCCGAAATTTGTTTCCTCTGTTGGATGGTGTGCAATTGACGTTGCGCATGTAAGCATGCATGCCCCCGCCATTCTCACCCTCCGAGTCTGCACGATTTGACATGATGGGCAGGTCAATGGACTCTTGCTTGGTGACCGTATGCAGGCGGAAATAAACCCCCTTGTCGTATGCATCGTATATGTGGCTTGAGCTGCTTCAGCAGCAACACTTCGCGATCCTGGTAAACTTTGAGCGCATTCTGGCCACAGAGCGCCACAGCCCTCGGTGGGAGTAATGTGATGCATCTATTTCTCTACCTGGACATGATTCTGTACTGACCGCTAATCACCATGCAAAGTAGGTCGATCCAAATACAGTGTGTCTTCAGGGTGTCGCATTGCACGTTGCAGTATATCTGATGCCGTGATTTCAAAGGGAACGGATGGGTTACAATACTGTGTCACATCGGCCGAGCCAAGTGGCAGATCCATGCCCTGCGACGTTTGCAGCGGTGCGCATCTCAACTTACTTGAAACAGTAGCCCCAATCTTGAGCTAAACAAGCAAGAGTCACGTCACGCGATCCCTGGGGCAGCGTGGGAAGCCCGCACGTTTTCTGTTCTCGGAGACCCGGCCGGGTGGACGACACGCAGAGATTCCAAACAAACACTTCACTATAGGGCTGTTTCTCTGCAAATCTCCCTCGCGCATGCGAGCTTCCTTAACCGAGTCAGTCTGGGCGATCCTGTTTCCACCTGCCTGCAACGACCGTCCGAAGATCCGAATCTCTCACCTTCATTGGCTCCACCTCAAGACAGTCAAGGTTTGATGATGGCTCGAAAGCGTCCAATCTTACATGGCACGCAATCTGCTGCTGTGCCGCCGTGCCGCCGTGCCGCACCTTTTAATAAGTCTCGGAAACCCCTCAACCCGCCGCCGTGGGAAGTTCTCCGCCTCTCGTGCTCGCGACTCCAGTCCTTTGGCTTTGTCCTTCCGCCATCTTCGAGTTGACCTTCGACACGCCACATTCCCTGTCGCTATCCCGAGGCCGAGAGAACATACATACATCCGCGCGTCACATGTACAGGATGAAGGCCACAATCGCTTACATCATCGCCGCGGCCCTCTTCGGAGCTACCGAAGCAGCAATCACTCCGGTGAACAACATCATTCGCCACGAGTACAACCTGAACGCGAGAGCAGGTGTCCACGGCAACATCGAGCGAGATGAGGTCAACTTCAACCCCGACTCCGACGTTCTCCAGCCTGTGGTATGAAACACATCAACGTTGATCCCGACATTCATCAGCGTAATTCACACGGCTGCAATCGCCTACCAGCGAGCCGACGTTTGGTCGGGCACGGCTTCGAGTTGGGCGACTCCTCCTCCGGCAGCACTTGATGCTGACACATTACTCTTCAACTTCGATTCTGGCATGATTTCAAACATGCGACCTAGGGAACAGCGATCGGGAGTTTGGGGTGGAGACTGAGATAGTAGTTTGGCGTTTTGGAATCTGGGTTCAGCTGCCTCGGAAAACATTGGAAGACGGGCAGGGCATGATCGAGAGCCTTGGGGAGGGTCGGACAGAGCAAGGGACACGAAGCAAACAACCCAGCGACCGGTCACATGAATACAAAGCCTTAAAGACAACGTCTTGAAGGTTCCAAGACACTTATGCTGGTCGTCATTTCGCCCTGTGTGATAGATGCCTCGTTTAGACTCGAGGTTTTGACTCCCGACCGTTAGCCAAAGGGCTACCTTTTGTACTCCCACAGGTAGTTCCAGACCGTCTTCCCATCGACAACGAGATCGTAGCCAACCTTCAAATGATCGGGCTCTGAAGTGTCGAACGAGACCTTTCCAAACTTCGAGTTTCCCCACGGATGGGAATAGACTGAGACGTCCGTGTCCTCAATCTGCCTGTGGAACCGATCGAACGGCTCATAGAACTGATTCAAAGGCGACGTGGAAAATTCAATGACCGCCTTGCCACCCTTGTCATTGGGTGGGAAGACGGTTGTCGCATGTTCATGACGGTCCTAAAAAGGAATCTTAATACTTGCTGATATAGCACCAAGATTCGATCAAGCAGGAATACTCACCCCGCTCAAGATGATGACTCCGTCAGTCTGTCTTATGGCGTCCAAGATCATGTCTCGTTCCCACAGATATCCAGACCAGCTGTCAGCCGCATCTGGGCCCCTCCAATTCCGGGTAAAGGGCACACTGCTCACGACCACCTTCCACGACTTTTCGGTTCTCAGCCAATTCTGTAGGTCGGAAAGCTGGACGGCGCCAAGCATGGTCTTTTCCGGGCCATCTTCCAAGCTCTCGGCAGACCGATAGCGTCGCGTATCTAGGACGAAAAACGAGACGTCTCCTCGGCGAAATGTGTAGTACGTCGCGCCCCTACCGAATTGTGAAGGAGGGTTGGCATGTCCATGATAAGCCCAGAAAGGTCGCATTGCGGACTGGTACAGGCCCGTCTCGTTTGCCGCCCAGTCGTTGATGATTTCATGGTCATCATAGACGTGCAACCATGGTAAAGAATGCAGCGCAGGTGACCAGCTCGGCGAGGCGTATACCTGACGGTATGCAGTGGTGTAATGCTCCGGCGTCCACCCAAGGGCAACAGGCAAGTCGATGTAGATGAAGTCGCCAAGGAAAAGCATCATGTCAGCTGGGTTTGTCGAGAGGTACCGATCGAGATGTTCCAGACCCGTTATGCGCAGACCATGGTCCAGTGGGTTGTATGGATAGAAAGGCTTGATGCAGCTGGTAGAGATGAGACTCCACCGCTTTGGTGATGTGGCCGCGGTTTTGAAAGAGCCTGAATGGCTGGCGTTCGTGATGTAGGTGTACTGCGTGTCTGGCTCCAGGCCTTCGAGACGAAATGTTCCCACATAGTCGTTTGAAGCAACCAGAGGAATAGTCTGCGACTTCATAGGTCCTTCGTCATTTCCAGACGAACTCCATTTGATCTCCACGTGTGTGATCGGAGGCCCAGCAGAGCGTGTGACGATCCTCGCGGTGGTTTCGTCGACATACCCAAGACGGGAGAATGATAGACCATTGCTCTGATGAATCAATTGTCCTCTGTAGAGAAAGTCCCACACAGCGCCTAAGGACAAGAAGTTCAGAAGAACCGTACTGAAGCTTGCAACGGGTGAAGCTCGATCAATCCAGCCAAGGAATAACAGTAAGACTGGATGACGCGTCTTCGGAAGCCCAGTCGATTCTGACGGCAGAACAATTCTGACGATAAGACTTGACACATACAATGCTATGCTTCCATAGATACGGCCCAGATACCGCTTTCCGAGAGGATGCTACTCAAAGGTCAGGAGAAACTGGACTTTGATCGATGATGAAACTTACAAATCTCGTGAATAAGATGGAAGTGGCTCTCAAAGTAAGAGTCGCCACCGCCAAGATCGCATCCAAGATGCCATCGACTGCCATATCAGAAGTGGTTGTATTCCTGATAGACCAGCTTTTGCAGCTGGCGAGTTTTTATGGTCAATGAACCCCAAATTCCCAAACTTTTCGTAGTTCTTGGGAAATTCAGCGTTGGGAAAGAGGACGTTCCGGGCCTAGAGCAAATGTATGATGGCTTGTTTCGTTAGTCTTTGCCTCAATACGACGACCAGAGAGATACGGCGACCTCGGTCGTTGTAGTTGAGGCTCAAGCGCAGCAGCCCAGCTTAGGCGGCATGTTTCCAATGGTTCAGCCACGTGCAATACCGTTTATGACTTATACGCCGTTAGACTGATTTTTTCCTCAATTGATGCCCCACTGGTGTGATGACATCGGCATGTCTTGCCGCTTTCTCAGACACTTGCGACCCCGATGCTGAGGACTGCAAAATAATCAAAAGCGACACAACCCCCACCCAAAGATTCGAGTGTTGGAGTTATCGAAAGTCCAAGGGTGGATTGTGGGACAGGACCCCACTCCGGTGGACGTCTGGCATGACCGTATTCCGCCACGTGGGCTGCCGGTTGACAACGGTCGTCTTCCGAAGGCGGAGGTCCACCGGAAGTGTTGCGAGATGTGCCGAAGCCAAGTCTTCAAGGCTAAACAAAGCTTATTCCTGCGGATTCCCGTCGAGAGGGCCATGTAAAAAAGCTTGAAGGGCTCAAAGATAACACATCCATCGGGAGTTTTATCCGGCGGTGCCCGTACTTCGGTCATGTTCCGTAGGCCTTGGCCTGGACTCTTATCCATTCATGATGTCTCTGCACCTGAGCACGTGTCCCAATTGCGGTAACGAATGGCCGAGCCGCGTGCTGAGGTTCCTGTAGGCTGATGCAAATATTCCGATAACCCATGGAAATAACTGATCTTTGCAGGTTTTGTGGAGAGCTGCGACAGGTTGACCATTACAGCTATCGAACTCAGGCGTCCCGAGAGCTTGGTAAGATGAGAGACCACGTGTTGAATGGAGATGGCTGCCGGGTCGAAGTCACACTCACCTTACATATATCTGCTAGTGCTGCAAAGATGAGACGCGTCTTCGTCCTGTAGCTCGCCAAAGATCGTCTGGTCATCTATTAAAGTCTTGGGCTCTTTGTATTACAAGTGCCAGAATGGAGTCCTTACCTAGGGTTGAATCAGCTATCAATGCTGACGACGATGCGTTTAAGAAGGATATCGGAGTTTTTTCGTCCTCTGAGCGCGATGATGTCTCATCTCAGGAGCCCGACGCCCCGGCCAGAACGGCAGGGAAACTCGACGTCCTCATCCAGGGCGTTGCTTTATTCTCGGACGGATATAACATCCAGATCATCGGATACATGAACACTGTTCTGGCGAAGCTGTAAGTTTGAGGACCTAACTTGAGCCGCTTATCAGAGGAAGTTGAATTAACAGCCTCATACAGTTATCCGAAGCAGATGACGAACGAGGTCAAGACCAGGCTCTCCAACTCGATCCTAGTCGGTGACATCTTTGGTATGCTGATCTTCGGACTCTGCATCGACAAATTTGGTCGGAGAGTTGGCATAATCCTGACCACTCTCTTTCTCGTCTTGGTCAGTATTGAGAACCTGGCCTAACAAGCACTTTTATGGTTGTTAATGAGAACTCAGGGTATTGTCATTGCAACTGCAGCTCACGGAACTACCGTTGAAGGCATGTTTTGGATGATGGTCATCGGTCGCGGTGTTGCAGGCGTTGGTGCTGGTGAGTAGACGCAAAAAACGACCAGTGATGAAAGTTTCGGACTAACGGTCCACAAGGGGGCGAATACACCGTTTGCACTTCCCAGGCTTTGGAATGCGCCGACAGCACCGAATCAATGAGAAGGCGACGCGGCATGCTTGTTGCCGTTTCCACCAACGCGGCCATCATCTCTGGTTTTGTCGGATCTAGCATCGTCTCCTTGATTGTGATCGCGGCGTACAACGGCGAAGCCAGTGACGGAATCTGGCGCATTTGCTTTGGCATCGGCATATTTGTGAGCTAAACCTCTCATACCCAGGTTTTCATGTTTTCAGACAAGCACTAACATTCAAACAGCTGCCTTTGGTCATCTTTTTCTTCCGCATGAGACTCGTTGACTCGCAGCAATACCAGAAACACGCCATCCAGAAGAACGTTCCCTACTGGCTGGCAATCAAGTTCTACTGGAAAGCACTCCTTGGCTGCTGTAGCGCCTGGTTTCTCTACGATGCTGTCGTCTACCCTTTCAATTTGCTTGCACCCACGCTTGTTTCCGGCTTCTCTTCCCAGCAGACCATGATCGAGTCTATCGGTTGGTCGGCGTTGATCAACGCTTTCGCTCTTCCAGGTGCTTTTGTTGGCGCCCTCTTGATGGACCGTATTGGACGTCGCCAGACCTACGCGCTTGGATGGACCATCGTCTGCGTCTTCGGATTCGCCATTGGTGGCAGCATGATCCAGCTCAACAACGTCTTCCCGCTGTTCGTCACGCTGTACGGTCTGTTCCAAACTTTCTTGTCTGTCGGACCCGGAGATTGCAACTTTCTCGTGTCGAGCGAGTCTTTCCCCACCCCGCTAAGAGGACACTTCCTCGGCTTTGCGGCAGCTGTTGGCAAGGCTGGTGCTGCGATTGGTACGACGGCACTCAGCGCGGCGCTGGCAAGCTATGATGACCGATTGAAGGGCCAACAGGCCATCTTCCTCATTGGCAGTGGTATCTCAGTCGTCGGCACTCTTTGTGTCTGGTTTCTCATTCCTGATGTGAGTTTTCCTTAATGATTTCAGTAGGCCGTTCTGACAGATTCATCCAGGCTCCCAAGCACCTAGAGGACGAGGACGTGCGATTCAAGAAGTACCTCGAAGCAAATGGCTACGACACTAGCCAGATGGGACTGAAAGCATGAGATCATCCATAGCAAGCAAGAAGTCGTCAAACCTTGATCAGACTTCCCTGTGTCGATGGCTGATGCAGATGCATTGGCCCCTGAATAGTTCCACATTCTTATAATTTACAAACTCCTAGATGTATTAATCTCTTTCAGTCAACTAAATAGTCGATTATTCCCAAAACAAAAACCCCTTCTATGACGCACAGCCAATCTGTCTTATCCACAAGTCCTTGTACATCCCGCCTCTTGCGAGCAGCTCATCATGTGTACCGCTCTCTGCCACTCCTCCTCCGTGGATAACTATTATTTTGTCCGCATTGACAATTGTTGATAGTCTATGTGCAATGACAAATGTCGTCCGTCCACTCTTCAAAGCATCCAGAGCATGTTGAATGCTCGCTTCCGTCTTCGTATCAACGGCACTCGTGGCCTCGTCGAGTATGAGAATTGGTGGATTTTTCAGAAACACTCGTGCGATGGCTAGTCGCTGAATCTCTCCGCCAGATAGCTTTACTCCCTGCTCACCAACCTTGCTCTCATAGCCATCTGCGAATGTGAGAATTCTATCATGAATCGCTGCAGCCCGACAGGCGTCGAAAATGTCCTCGTCTGTCGCTGAAGGCCTCGCGTAGCGCAAGTTTTCCATGACGGACGCATTGAATAGGAGCGGATCTTGGGGGACAACGCCGAGGGCCTCTCGAAGAGAACTCAAGGTGACGTCGCGGAGATCATGACCATCGATTGTGATCCGCCCCGATGTGACATCGTAGAAACGCAATAGTAATTTCATGATCGATGATTTGCCTGCGCCAGTCTCTCCAACCAAGGCAATTGTCTGTCCCGGCGCAGCGGAGATACTCAGGTCCTGGAGCGTGGGCCGTCTTGCATCGTACGAAAAGCCAACATGCTCAAAAGCAACACGGCCCTTTATTGTGCGTAGATCCGTGGCGTTCTCTTTCTCGACAATGGTTGACTTAGTTTGTAACAAGTCGAGAAGATGTTCGGCGTCGACTAGATCCGTCATTAAATACCGACAGTTGTGAGATAGGTACTTGAGAGGCCAGATCAGGTACTCCCAATATGACACAAGCAGTACAAAGTCGCCAGTCGAGGCTCTTCCATGGGAAATCTCATAGAGTACCAGACTAGCCAAAGTGAAGAAGGTTATTGGAACCGCCATCTGAAGAAGGGCTTGAATAAAGGCGTCTCCAACTTCGTATTTTCTACTCGCAGCGAGTTGGGTGTTCACAGCTTGACCGAACCGACGTTTCTCGAAGCCAAACATGTTGAAGTATGAGACAGTCTGCCATCCTTGGACGGCCTGATGCATGATTCGTACCTCTTCTCTTTCGGCTTTACTTGATGCACGGCGGTTCGCAATGTTCAAGTTTGAAGTGAAGACCTCTAGCGTGACAAATGCCACGCATGCCACGAGCATGGTCAGGGAGACGTATGCGTTGAATTTCCAGTAGAGAAACCACAGTGCTATGACCATGTCCACGATCGTGGGAAGAATGTCGATAATTGCAGTCTCTAACAAGTTGCTGAGAGCCTCTCCCTGCTCGATGGCTTTCATGACTTCGGCCGAATCCCTCTCGGAGTGGAATTCCGTTGGCAGGCTCATGACGTGGCTGAAAGCTGCATTGGTAATTTGACGGTATGAAAACTGCTTGATGGGAATCTTGGCTAGTGCTTCGATCAAACCCAAACCAGACTGGTCATTTATCAAGCTCAAGAGCAGCCAAATTGCCAAAGCTCCATATGGGGCTTTTTTCTCCATGATCAAGTCGGTGACGATGCCGAGTTGGCGGGGTACCAAGACGTTCATTGCTCTCTTGCCAGCGATGGAAACAAGGCAAAGAAGGATGGCAAACTGAACTTTTCGATCTTTCCTCGGGACTAGGAACGGGATGAATATGGCGAAGTCTTTGAGATAACCCCACCAGCCTCCCTCCTCTTTGAGTCTCTTAGCCCGACGACGCTTGATGCATGCGTCATCATCCGGGTCGCTCGCATCATCGTCATCTTTCAAGCTATTGTCGGTAATCTCGGTAGAAGAGTCATCGTGGAACTGCTGGGTTCCGTAGTCGGTATACCCAGCTTCGTTCTGGGAATGTGCTGGAAGGAACGGCTGACCCTCTTCGGAGTTCTCACTGTTTCGCTTGCCGGATGCCCAACGATTGATGCCCAGCAGAAAAAACATAACAACTATAGTCCGGAGGAGTTGGCAAAAGGCCGAGAATATTGATAATGCTGTGTCGAATCTCTCGAGAGCCACCAAGGCGAATAGTGGTATCTCGAAAAGTAAGGTAGTACCGCAAGCAACCCAGAGTAGCCGAGCCAAGTCTCGGCTAGGCAGAACTGCGGACCACACAAGGGCAGATAGGAGAAGATGAACAAGATGAGCTTGTTTGCTGTCGAAAGTACACGGTCCAATGGCGACGAGGACAGCCTCGCCCAAGTATGCGCACTCAAGAAGAAAATACGCGAGTAAAAATGAGGTCGTGTGACGGCGTGTGGCTATTGGAGCTGACTTCTCCGTTGTTTGACTTAAACGGATTATTGATGTAATGGAGACTCCAAGAAGAATTGCTAGGGCGCAGCCATAGTGCAGAACTTGGCTAATTTCTAGGTGTGTTGCCATGACAAGAGCAATGTTGATATCCGAGACGAGGCGAAGTGAACTTGGTCTGATGCTGCTGAACGCTTTGGAGCGGAAATCACGGTTGGTATTAAATAAACTCCCGGGAGATCGACGTGCGGTACCAAACGTTGAGATGCACCACAAAAATGCCGTGTCACGACTGGAGTTTAGTTACCAGGTTAGTGCTGAATAAGATCGGGCCCCATATTTACGAGCTGCCCAAATTGGTCTCATTCTGTCGGCTGTTTGACTCATGTCGGCGAGTCTACATAGTACACCACACAAGCTGACAATGCCGCCTGTCGACCTGGGAGTACCGAGCTTTTCTGGCCCGTGCAGAGTTGATCTGTCAGTGAATACTTTTCGGAAAAACACCATGTTCCTGACCCTAACCCTGACCTATCCTACCCACTAACCCGACTTTGGACTAGTAAGAAAGCACGGTACTTCCAGGTCGACCGGGGGGGGCATTATCAGCTTGTCTGATCACTCCATGTCGGCCATGCCGGTCACCGCAGTTGGTTCACTGTGCTGTGATGACTTACATGACAGGTGCATGGCCGATCGCGCGTGCTCCGACATCGTCCGTTACGCGTTCCTTCAACAACTTCCAACGCTCGAAACCGAGTCAAATCCCTCTTATCAATGTCCTCCGAAGATGTTCATTTGCATGTCGAAAAGCAAACCGCTGCAACTCTTTGCCACAGGTTGCCCTGAATTCCCGAAATATCATCGATGACCTCACACCAGTCTGCTCTTCGTCACAGTGAGTCACAATGTAGCACTGCAATGGTTCCTGCGTGACACTGATAAGAATTTATTCAAGTATATGGATTCAACAAGGCTGATTCGAGAAAGATGAGCGACAGCAATGACTCTCGGGATGTCAGCCGACCAGACGCTGAAATTTGACCGAACCGAAGTAGCCAAGACCATGACTCAGCCTGCAAAATGCGCCTTCCTGGATCATGTGGATTGTCTAGCTTGTCCAGTAATGTTCTTTGTGCCGGTCACTCACTGCCCAAGCTGAGAGAGGTCATCTTCTGCGTGGGAACAGGGCATAGACCCGCGTCTTTGGAGACAACTGGCATGGCTAGCTCTTTGAGTTTGACCTGTTTTTCCATCCAATCTTTTGCTCCGTTGTAGATGCAGTTATAGTCCATAAATTCAGCCGGGTTCCTGTTTAGAAGCGTTTAGCACAATCACGACTGAAACTCCAAGGTGTACCAACATTGTGATGTTGTTGGTTGCTTTGTCTGTTGCGGGCTTTCCGGCCTGCCTGCTGTATCCTTGTATGAGTGTAGCTCTCTCGAATCTGCAACCAAACATAGTCTATCTGTTATTAGCCGTCAGGTCAGTGCATGCCAAAAGAAAAGATATGTACCTTTAGTCGACTCTCAACATCTGCTTTTGTGGGCTTGTCTTTGATTTCTTCAAAGATTGCTCCGAGAGCCTCGGCGTCTTCGATGGCCTGGCTCGCGCCTTGTCCCTGAGTAGGGAGCATTGGATGGGCAGCATCTCCGATAATGATGGTACGGCCTCGGTGCCATGTTTCCAATGGGTCCTGGAAGGCTAATGTCAACATGATGTGATTGATGTCTTTCACGCGAGGAAACGAGTTGTAAAACTTACCATATCGCGCAGTTGCCAAAGGCCGACTTCTGTGCAGTTCTTGAACACTGCTTTTGCCCAGGTGGGAAACACCTCAAACGTGTCTCTTAGCCTTTGTGGATCTCCTTTCGTGGTCCAGGACTTTTCCTCGGCGTTCTCCTGCATCTTATCTAGCTATGTTTTAGAGACAGCCCCCATTAATCGAATCAAACATGGCTTACTCACCATCTGGAACCAACGCAACAACACTGTATATGGAACCATCTCTAGCAGGCCCCATGATGATTCGCCGATCGTGGCCCATAATCATAGTCGTAAACGAATCACGAGGGTCTATCACAGACATGAAGTCTTTATCCTGCTCCAATTCTGTGCTATTAATGACGAGTCGATATGCTGTTTGCCTGAGTTAGACTGGTTCAAGATAGAGAGCATGAGCGGCTTACCGGACAGCCCTGTCGGTATTGCAGAAATGTCTTTCCCCACGACTGATTTTCGGAGCACACTCTTGCTATCAGTCAGTTAGCAAGGTCTTGAGTACGTCTCGAGCCAGGAGTCACTAACATGCCATCAGCTCCAACGATAAGATCGCCAGCCAGGACCTCTCCCGAATCGAGGGTAACAGTTCCATCCTCTGGATCACAATCTCGTACTACACATCCAGTCCGAATTTCGACTGGTTCGGCATCTGCCACCACTTTCGTAACCGCTGCCCTGAGAGCATCGTGCAGATCAACCCTCCCCGGTCAGCACCACTACTAGATGATCAGTGAATTTGATCAAAGCCTTACCTGTGATACATCATACGTTCCTTCAAAGTTTGCGTTAGGACTCTGGTACTCAGGTTGGCTAACTCAAATTGATACACTTACCGCGCCGTAACTTTTCTTCAAGTGGAATGGAATCTCTGCATGAAGCTTTCCCTCAACACTGTAGATGCGGAACTGCAAGGCCAACTCTCAGTTGCTGCAGCGGATTGGAACTCGACTAATAGCTTACTCCTTTATCTGCCATGGAGCCCTTTTTCGAAAGAGTTTCCTCTAGACCCCATTGTTTCTCAACAATTCTGCGCAAGTCAGCACATGAAACATGCCGTGATCCTCTTGTGGCTTTTGACTAACTTCGAAGCATTTGGTTGAAGTCTTTGCACTCCAAATCAGTCAAGTTCCAATTTCAACATTTAGGGCAGAATTGGACCCTTACGATATCGTCGCACCAATCTCTCTGTTCAGCTGGCTCTGTTCAAGGACAGTGATATGACGGCCGGGCCCTCTCAGGGCAAACGCCTCGATTTGTTAGCAAAGGCACCCGAGAACCCAATAAACCGGCCACTCACTGCCGAGATTCCAGCAATACCGCCACCCACGACGATAATGTTGAACATCCTTCTTTTCCCTGGTGAAAATATGATGGTATAGGTGGATGAACTACTACAATAATACAAAACACCGATACTCAATCCGTCTATGATCCCAGATCAACTGATGCGGGATAAGGTAGTCTGATGAACAACGTGAATCAAGGCACTCGGCCCCTCTCCCGGAGAAGAATGTAGCCCCAGCAAGACAATCTCCGGTCGGATCCACAGACATGTTTCTCCGTTCCAGCCGTTCCACTTCCCGGCTCCGTCCCGAGGGTTTGTGGGCGACAAAGGCGGGGTAATAGTGCCTTACAACCCAAGCAAAGTCTTGGTAAAGCTGATGAGTTTGTGCTGGTATGAGAGCCGAACCGAACCGAGGAGTAAGCACCAGCCACTGGCGACGTGGCCCGGGCTAGAAACCAAATCCGAAAGTGTTGCTGAATCCCCGAGGTCTGTAAAAAGAACTACCCACGGAGTGATTATTATGACGACAAGGGACTTTCGAAGGACAAATTCAAATACGACTACGAATTGCAATTTGTAGTCAAACCAAGCCGGTCTCCATAAAGATTTTGCTGCAATTCAGTGCAAACCTTTTTGAAGTCACACGCTGCTACAATGGCTACCACTACCACTACTGTGATTGAGCAGACAACTGCTCCTATCAAGGCAGTCAATGATGGCCGTATGAAAATGGATGGCAACGACCCGGCTTACGGCGACTGGAGAGACGAGCTTCTCCGAGATGGTTACGCTATCATCAAAGGTGCCATCCCCAAAGAGCGCGCCGACAGCTACGCCGACAAAATGTACGCCCTGCTTGAATCATTGTAAGTGCCACCTCTTTGTGTTTTTTACAGTCCCAGCCTGACATCTCTACTCTCAGTGGCCTTGGATTTGACCGCAACGACCCCACGACTGTCCACCCAGACAAACTGCCTGTGATCAACGAGAAGGGCATGCTGATGGCCTATGGAGCTTGCCATGAAGACTTCGTCTGGGATATCCGAAGTGAGCCCAACGTCGTCGGAGCTTTCGAAAAGGTGTACAACACCGAAGACCTGATTGTATCTTTCGACGTTATTAACTACGGCTTCGCTAACCGCGCCAACCTTCCCGAGAACAAGCCTTGGCCTCACCAAGATCAAGACCCCGAGAAGCCTGGCTTCCGTTGTCTCCAAGGCCTCGTTAATCTTCACCCATGCGGCCCTGATGATGGCGGTTTAATCGTCTGCAAGGGATCTCACAACTTGAGCGCCCAGTTCCACGAGGAGCTGAAGGATGAGCCCCGCATTCCGGCTTGGACTAAAGAGTGGTATGGCTTCACCGACCGCGGCATGGAATGGCTCAAGGAGCATGGTGGTGAGTGGCACAAGGTCTGCGCCGATCCAGGTGACCTCATTGTCTGGGACTCGCGTACTGCCCACTACAACGTTCCGGTAAAGAGCAACATCGACCGCATGGCGGTGTATACTTGTTTCATGCCAGTGACGGACGCCACTCAAGAGGACCTTCTACGCAAAAAGGCTGCATACGAATGTAAGTTCCGCAGCAAGGTTTCCAACTTTCCAGCCTTGAACACTAACGATCTCTTTTTGTAGCCCGCCTTGGTACTACCCACTGGCCCAACGCCCGACATACGGGTTCTAACACCGCAACCCGCAATGGAAAGCCGGATCATGTCGTGCGAGAAAGACCACTTAATGATCGGGTGCTCAGTCAGAGGGCTTTCAGACTTACTGGAATTCCGTATATCGAGGTCTAAGTAGCATTTTGTGCTAGTTCAGAATATGAGATCCGAGAAGAGTCGTCGCTGCGCATGGCATATTGTGCGAGTGTGTCGCTACTGTAACAATGAATAGTACACATTAAGATAACATACACATTCACCACCACCTGAGCTTGTTCCCTCTTATGCACTTCGTCTAAGACATCGCTATTCTTCAGTGCTCAGACTTTTATGAACATTCAATCCTAGCCCAAGAGGCCTCGATGCACGGCGGAAGAGCTAGTCATATTGCGGTCCGGCTCCCTGACTGGCAAGCGATAGCAGTCAAATGCGACGGAAAGTTGTAAGGCATCCAAGAGTCGATAGTGTAAATTCCAAATCTACACACATTTTAATACGAACTTCGACTCTCACGTGAAAGAATGTGTGCTTTGAGCTGGTGATCCGATAGAATCTAAACTTTGGAGATGTCCTCTCCTTCCGGAGGCCACCTTGAACGTTGGTGTTCGGTCCATCGACCGAGCCGAGCCTGCTTGGCTGTGTCCTCAGACTGGAACCAAACCTGAAATTTGTATGTCGGCACCACGTGGATAAGAACATCAAGACGGTGAATACAAAGAGATGATAAACAACACCGTCTGATTCGTTTTCCGAGCCGAAGCATCGGAGAGCTCAAAACAACACGGAACGGCTATCAAACCGAGAACCAAATCTCGGGCAATCGTGAGGGGTCACAACCAGGTTTATGTCTAGGCCGTCCTTGGTTGAGTCGTCTTCCCCGCATTTAACTGCGTAGGAATAATATGCCGAGCTGCACTAGTGAAAAGCCCAGTCGGGGCCCCATTTCTGCACCCCAGACTGTCAACGACCCCACGCCGAATCTGGGGTTGAGTATGGATTCAAGGTTGCACAATGAAATTCAACAGGTATAAGGCAGCTTATTTTAACAGAACTTGGTGAATCACAACCTGGACATTTTTTTTCTCTTATTTTGCAGAAATAGGCTCTGTCTCCCTGGACATAGTCTCAGTCTTCATAGTAACACGAGACCAACCTTTCGACCGTCCCAACTTCCTGGGGAGAAAGGCGATTTTCTTTATTCTACAATTCTGCATCCACGAGTTACTGGTTAATTAGGCGTTCAGTCGCTCCAACATCCATCATGGGCGAGACAGACAACAAAGTTACCGAAGAAAGAGTCGAGTCGGCATCCGACTTCCCTCATAAGCCTCAGCTGGAGGGGGGCGACTTCAAGGCCAACGTCCAACTCGCTGACGGAGATGTCACGTACCTTATCCCGACCCCAAGTTCCGATCCACGTGGTATGACAAGTTCCTGGTTTTCCATGTCTTACGTCCATGCATTAGCGGGGCGAAGCTGACAAGTCTGCCGCTTAGACCCTCTTAACTTGAGTAGTCTGAGAAAATGGGTGAGTATTCGAGCCTATCTTTAACCTCCTCGTAGATGTGCCAAAGCTAAGATTTGCGTCATGTCTACAGATCATAACCATGACTTGTGCCACCTTCGCCTCAGTAGGCCTCGTTCAAGTCTCCGGCCTAGGAGCACTCCTCGGCGAATTCATTCCGGAATACGCAGCTGAAGGAAGAGGATATGAAGACATCTCTCATCTGATGACTTATCCATCACTGTTTATGGGCCTGGGCAACCTTATTGGAATGCCTTTAGCCCTTGCAATTGGACGTCGCCCAGTTTTCCTCGGCTCTTGCGCTCTCTCAGTTTTGGCGTCAATTCTCTGCGGTTTCCAGAAAGGGTACACATCCCATCTTGTTGCTCGAATGGTTCTTGGCCTTGCCGCTGGCCAGAGTGAGGCACTTTGCCCATTGATGGTGCAGGAAACCCACTTTCTCCATGAACGCGCACGCTGTTTAATGTGGTTTACTCTCTGGCAGTCAACTCTCAGTGCTGTATACTCTCTTTTGACCTCTTACATTGCCGCAGGCATCGGTTCGTCCGGATGGTACTTCTTAGGGGGAGGTTTCTCTGCCGTTACCTTTCTCTTCGCTGTGTTCATGGTACCTGAGACCAAATATGACCGACCGCTCGCCGCCTACCAGGGACACACCGCCCAAGTATCCCACTTCGTCAGCAGCAGCGGTCCCGGAGTTGACGACACCACGGGCATTTACACCGAAATGCTTACGCGCAAGACTACCACGGAGCCCCGTCAGCTGGACTTGGTCAATTTCAAGCCCAGAACCCTTGCCTCCGACCTCCGACTTCTCACCCAAAAGCCCGACTGGAAGGAGGGCTGGCAGTGCTGCACAGGCATGGCTATTGTAACGTTCTTCCCCGACATGATGTGGGCTCTTCTTCTCAACGGCTTGACAATGTAAGAAGCCGCACTTGCTAAAGACGACTTCCCTTCACAAAGTTTCAGTATACTGTCACTAACGTTTGTGGTCCAACAGCGGCGTTAATATTGCGCTTGGTACTACTTACGGAGAAATCTTGCAGCACGCCCCATACAACTGGAGTTCGTCCGTTGTCAGCTTCGCATTAACGGGTCAGATTGTGGTAGCCTTCCTGGCTCTTCCGCTGTTGGGTCGAGGGTCAGACTGGGTCATTAGATTCTTCGCGCGCCGCAACGGTGGCATCCATAGGCCTGAGTACCGTCTCATTCCTCTGATCATTCCCGTAATCGTGGGTACGCTGGCTTCAGTTATTTATGGGCAGGCAGCAGAGCATCCGAACAGATACCACTGGTTCGCCATTGTGTTCTCTCTCAACGCCTATTATTTTGCTTTTGTTGGAGCCAATCAAGTCGGTATTACTTACGCTCTCGACGCATACCCGACACGTTCTGGCCCGGTCCTGGTCATCATTTGCGCCATGCGTGGTGTCATCTCGTTCGGAACCAGCTACGGCGTCACACCTTTTATCAACTCACTTGGGTACGATGGCGCTTTCGGCATTTATGGTGCTCTTACCGCTGCTTTGGGTGCCATTGGAATCCTCGTCTTCATTTGGGGCACCCAGATCAGAGCCTTGGTTGCAAAGTGGGCTGTTGCAAACGTTACCACCACGCCGTCTTACAACCACTAGTTCATAGAGTATACTGATTGGAATTGTTCGAGGAGTAGTAAGAAACATCAGTGCGGGGGTGATCTGATGATGCACAATATGAGGCTTTGGGGGGGGGGAGGTTGTCGACGCGAATTGACAGCCTCATTGATCGATAGGATTTTACTCGCTGTTTTTGCTTTAGCCGAATGTAAGAAATTGAGTTATGGAGAACTTACCAATACAAGACTAAGACCGTTGTATGTTGGTATCAACTACTCAGATTTGGTCAAGATATATTCCTGTGACGTTTGCGATGTATGGAATACATGCAGACCTCCGAAATGCTATATCTAACGTAGCATGTTGAATTTCGATCAAAACAGATACGTCGCGAGATTGATTTATATATCAACATGAGGAATTAGTAGTTTTCGTTCGTTTTGAAGATTAGTTCCAACCCAAATATCTGCCAACTCGAACCAATCGTAAACAAGGCCATGATGAGTGTTCCATAGTCAATACTGTGCTTTGATGAAATCTGGAATTATCCGTCGATCACATTCGTCTACTTTCACTGTAATAGGCTACAGACGTCTTGATATAACTATTTCACTATTGAATAAACGGCAAAATGATGCGACTCTGATGCTCCGGTCCGCAGTGGATGACATGCTCCCCCTTATTTCTTTCATGCTCGGGACGCTCGGTCGAGAAAGCCTTGTACTCGGCGATCGACGGGAACTGACCGCCGATCTGCACCTGAACCGACTCTCCGGCTTCGTAGTCGACTCCCATAGCCCATATGCCGATCTCCAACTCTACAATTGTACCCGGCGGAATCTTCATCTCCTCATCATGGGGATGGAAGGGAAATTGCGGATGCATCGATCGAGAAGGGTCAGTCTTTCGATGAGAAGCCCGGAGCTGGCCGACCGAGCCAAGGTGAAGATTGGTGCTGCTTTGATCTTTTCGTGGGATATCGTGGATGGACTTAACAGGTGCAGCCCAGAAGGGGAAGCAGAGGTGCATCATGGGGTTGCCCTCTTTGTCCAATTTTCTGATGTTGACGAATACATTCATATCGTCATGCGATGGGCAAGACATGTAGAGGACTGCTTTTGGAATGCCGATCAGTCGCGATGGCTTATCGAAGGTATAGGTGAATTTGGCAAGGGATTTGCCATCTTCGGAGTTGTATGAAGCGTTCGAGGCGCCCTCGGGAATTTTCTCCGTCAAAGTTTCGGAGGCCAGGTAAAATGTCTTGTAATCGGTGTTGGGAGGAGGGAAATCTTCAAAAATAATATCGCTCTCCGGTGCTCTGTCGCCAAATTTGAGGGACGTCCACCGCACTTTGGGCGTCTTCTCCCAGTCATTTTCGACGCCTTTGAGGTACCTGTCAAAGAATTTCTTCAACACGCGTTAGTAAGTCTAGCGAGGAGTGGAAAGGATAACAAAACTTACCGCCAGATCTTCATTGGTCTCCGGTACACTGTACAGATCAAACCACTCTTGCCAGGCGCTCCAGCGAATCCACTTTTGGGAGCATCCCAACTCGATGAAGCCTCTGATGCTACCCATGGTGTGGATGGAACTAAAGTCTGACCCAGAGATGTAGGCGGGGATGTTGATGGCCTTCATGTTTGCGCGTTTATCCTCCCACCAAATGTTGGACAGGGGGCTGCGACGGTACATCTCCGCGAAGTCCTCCACGCCCGAATTGCCTTTGATGATCAAGTTGGTGATCAAGTCGAAGTTGCTCATGGAGAAGATTCCGCCTCTGACGAACTGTTCGCGGAACAAATCACCACTAGCCTCCCACGGCGCAATCGCTTTCAGTGACGGAGGGTTCAGGGCTGCGACATGCCATTGGGCAATTGCGAGGGCAGAGTTCCCTGCCATACCAACGTTGCCATTGCACCAATCCAACTTTGCAATTGCTTCAATGACATCATACGCATCCTCGGCATCCTGCAGCCCCATGATCGGGACCTGCCCGTCACTGTTGCCGGCACCTCTGCTATCGACACTGATGATGGCGTAGCCCTTGGGACACCATCTCTGGGGATCCAGGCCCTCGAACTTTTCTAATCCGCTGAGGTCGCTTTTCTTGACGCAGCAAGACCATGGTGTCATGGGAAGCATGGTAAGCGCACTATACTTCTTGCCGTAAGGTGACCATCCTACTATGGCGGGGATCTTCTCTTTGCTGTCCGCCGGCCGATAGACGTCAATGTAAAGCCTGCAGCCATCTCGGACTTTGACCTCGACATCATGGTCAATACGGATTTCGCTCTCAAGAGGCTTTGCGTTGTAACCGTTCCAGCCCTTTGGCAAGACCTCTGTGCGGCCAGGGGTAAAGCCTTGATAGTTGTTGACGCCGATTTCGGGCTTGCCAATGGGCTTGTGCGCAATTTGAACCGGAAGAGGCATGGTTTAGGGAGTGGCTTATGTGTCTGGGGGTTTATGAATAGTCGGGGATAGTCTGGGCGATTGCAGGGTGGCATAGGTATACCCTAGGTCCATGAAGCATGCAAACGAACTGCTTTTTATCGAACGAGCCTGCAGATTCTGTTTAGTCCAAGAAGAGAGACTTGTCCATCGCCAGTACGCACGTCGTCGTAGTCGTGTCGCGAGGGCCTCGGTCTAATGCTGCCCGGAGCGGCCAATAACTCGGATGTGCCTCAGCTAAGCGTGAATGCATGGGGGTTGATGGCGGGGCAGCTTCCGGCGCAGATCCGTGATAGCATTCGCGACCACCGGCCCCGCCTCTCCCCCAAAAGAGTGGAGAGGAGCAAGGAGAACGGGGAATGGCCGAACCGAACCGAACCGAACCGACCACGGGTTACCCGAACTCTTGAGCTGCGCCAGCACCATTCGACCTAGAACCGGACGACCGAACCGGGCCTAGGAGAGAAACCGAGGCACCCCATGATTAGGCTCGTGTGGGCAACGGGGCGATGGAACAGGCGGGGAACCTTGGATCACCGTTTAAGCCTCACGGTGATGACTTCAGCCAGTGGCGGGCTATTCGGCTGTGCGCATAAAAGCGAAAGGAGAACATATAACGTCCGGAACATCTTCAATTATCCTATGTTGATCATTCGCATCTGAACGTAAAAAAACCAACTCACCAGCATTTTCGTATCGTTGCCAGGATTCCACGATTGTTTGCGCCCAACACTGTCAAAATGGCCAAGGACCTCCTCACACCCAAGTCAAACTACGGCGACTGGCGCGACTTCTTCTTCGAGCATGGGTACGCCATTTTTAAGAACGCTATTACTCCGGAGCGAGCTGAGTACTACAAATCAAAGCAAATCGATTGGCTCAAGTCGTTCAACCGCGGGTTCGACCCCGAGAACGAAGACACTTGGACCTCTGAGCACCTCCCTGTATCCTTCAAGGGTGGCATGTACGGGTCCTACTGCGCTCCGCATGAGCGATTTGCGTGGGAAGCGAGAATGTGCGTGGTCTGCTTGTCTCCCACTTTTAGCCGGGCTGGCTAATGGACAATAGGGAGCCGGGGGTTATGAACCCATTCATCCAAGTCTGGGAGACGGAGGAGCTGCTAGTCAGCTTCGATATGTTCAACATCACACTTCCTCGTCAAAGGGACTTGAAATGGTCACCATGGCCTCATTGCGGTAATAGCCTCCTGTTGAACCCTTTTAAATGCTGTTACTGATCACAACACATGTAGACCAGGATCCTAAGCGCAAAGGACTGCAGTGTGTCCAAGGGTTGCTCAACTTTGCGCCCAACGGAGACAATGATGGCGGCCTTATCCTGATGGATGGGTCAGCCAAGCTTTTTGACCAGTTCTTCCAAGAGACTAGAGTCATGGCGAACCACGAGGACGCCCCGCCACCAGAGGAGAACTACCGTGATCTCTTCATCTTCAAAGAAGAAGATGTTAAATGGTTCGAGAAGCGCGGATGCAGGCTAATCAAGCCGAACCTGGAACCTGGCGACTTGGTGCTGTGGGACTCTCGGTATGTTCACATCTGGCTCTGGCTAGGCTTTACCAGACTAACACTTTCAAGAACCATGCACTACGCCAAGCACCCCGAGGGTAATCAGATTCGCCATGCTCAATACGTGTGCTTCACTCCGGCAAAATTCGCAGACCCCCAGAGCTTGAAAGAGAAGGCAGACATCTTCCGGTCTTGGGGAGGCACGACACACTGGCCGCACACCAACATTCATCCTCAAGGAAAGGCAAAGAGACATGGAGTTATTGATCCGCAAGAGCGGGAGGAGCCTCTGGAGAAGCCAGTGGTCACAGACAGGTTGTTGCAGTTAGCGGCTGTCAAGGCATATTGATAAAAACCATTGATGGGTGCATTTGTAGTTGCGCATTAGATGTGGCTTTATCATGTAAATATTGCAAATTGAAAGCAAGTTGGAAGCAAGTTAGAAACCTCAGCTGGTGATTCTTGATATACCACTGCGATTATTGATTTTGATGCTGATCACTTGATCACACGGATCATATCGACTATGGCCAGGCTTCAAGCTGGCATGAAATACGTGGATGATAATTTCGGTCTATTCATTGCTGTAAAAGCTCTAGTCACGGTCGATGATAAGTATGTGATGCCTCCTCATGTTGTGGACTGTTCGTTTCTTGCGCAAGAGTCCTCTCAAAAAGGATTACGATTCGAAACTAAGTTCGTTGTCCGGTCGAAGTCTTAACATCAGGTAGACCAGGGATGTGGCGTGTAACGCCTTGAGAAGAGAGTGGGCAGGTAACTGGATTAACTAAACATTTCAAAACAGGAATCAGTCGGTTGTCGAACTTGCAGAGCTGCAACGAGTTCCAGCTTAGGAAGCTCACAGGGTACTGCCATGAAACTCGTATTGAGCATTTATTAATAATAGCCACACATTGACTGGTCTCACTTCCCGAGGCACATTGCCGCAAACCCCGCCCCCGGATTCCTTAGCCCAGGGGCGGGGTTTCTGTCCAGAGCAGACAGGGGGAGAGATGTTTCTTTACCCCACGTTTGGGTTAACGGAAATGCAAGATAAACCAACTGTCACATTGAATCTGTTGTCCTAGTGAATGCACCCCAACATCATTCGACAGGACCCTTGGTGAGGGGTTTCTGTTATATACCTTGCCCACTGAGGACATCCGAGGTCGACCGAGGAGCGCCGCATTTGCTCATTGAGCTCCGAATCGCTTCTCCGAGCCATCGTACGACTATGACCAGCCCGTCTTCCGGCATCATGGCCGACTCCGTGTCCAGCTCGGGCGAACAGCCATCCAACTCGCAGAGCCAGCCACAAACAAAGCGCATCCGCCTGTCATTGGCCTGTAATCAGTGCCGGAAGCGCAAGGTGCGATGCGATGCTCAAACGCCCAAATGCCACAACTGCATCCTCCGGGGTGATGACTGCCAGACGACAAATCCTAGAAATCCAAACCAACACGCAGTCCGTAGATGGGCTGCTAAGAGCAACACAACTCAAAGTGAAGGCAGCAGCGCACATGAGGCGTCTGAAACGCCGCGGGATCATCCGCACCTTCGAACTGCCTCGCCCAGAGTGCGACAGTACTTGTCTCCGGCGTACGACGACGGCTCCGAAGGCGAAGATGTCGCGTCACGAAAGCTGTCGTGGGTCGCTCAGGCTTACCGTGCCAACGCCCGCGACAACCAGAGCCCGCACGAGCACTCGGATCTCAATCCTGACATGGCCCTGAACACCGACGAGAGCCCACATCGGCTGAAGTTCATGGGCGGCAGCAGTGTCCAGTCTTTGACAATGTTTGCCGATCTATTTTTTCGCAAACGCGGTCTGAAGCCCCTATCGCCCTATTTCCGGTTCGGCATGCATCACGTCGAAGAGTTCCAAGTGCCCCTCTTATTTCAACTGCCGTCGCTTCCTCCACTTCCAACCCTAGATGCTCACCTAGATGTTTACATGAAGCGAATCTTCCCATTGTTTCCTGTATTTGATGAGCCCAAGCTACGCTCCGATTTGGGTCGGCTCTCAACGCTCCAAGACTCAGATTCATCTGTCGGACTGCAGAACCTCATCGAACCATCACAGGTTCCCCTCTTGGTGTGCATCTACAGTATAATCTGCATCGGCGCTGATGAAGAGACTTGTACGCTCACCGAGACGGGAACCCATTATTTGACAGCGGCTTACAGCCTTTTGGCGCACGTCATCTCAACCCCATACCTGGCTTCGGTGCAGGCCCTCGTTCTCTTGACCATTGCACTGCGTGGCCGGAGCAAGGAGGGTCAAGGCTGGCAGACTCTTGGTCAAGCAATTCGCATTGCCCATTCTATCGGCCTCCATCGTCATGCGTCGACAAGACACAGTGGTAATCCACCCGAGCCGGGGACATCGGTGCCATCACCCGGGTACCAGGCAGACCGGAAACTTCACAGTCGAGTCTGGTGGACCTGCTATAACCTCGAAAAGCTAATGGAACTCGAAACCGGCCGTCCAAGTGCGATACATGACTCGGACTGTGACCACAAGCTACCAGACCCCGTAACCATTCCCTATGGTGGAATGGTATCGTTGTCGGCCTCAGCGGCCCAGAATGGCTGCCAGACCATCGACTATTTCCAGCCTTGGGCTTCGCTGAGTCGCATAATCAATAGCATCAGTGCCCATATCTACCGCCGCTCAGGACAATCCCAAACCTCTCAAATCCTCCTCGGTGACACCGTCCGCTTGGACTCGGCGCTTACCGAATGGGCTCAGTCGCTGCCGCCTGAAATCCGGCCTCCCGGCCCAAACAGTGGAAACATTATCCTGTGCGAAACGGGCCACAAGCATCTTGCAATCTTTTTGGCTATTCAGTATCATCATGCTCTCATATCCCTCCATAGGGCAGCTTTGGTCTTTCCCGAGTCCATGTATAGGACACATATCAACTCGCAGGCGGACTCTGGTACATTGTCAACTATGGAGCTCACACGTTTAAGGCGCGGAGCCGAAATATGCACCGGCTCAGCAAGAGCAATTGTAAGACTTGTCGGGGAAATAGCGGACGATTCGACACCAACGCCTCGGGCAAGGGGCGGCATCTTCGGCGAGGCTCCCCATGCCAAGTCAGAGTCAATGATCTTCACCATCACACAACCCCTCATCTCAGCTGTAGCTCTAGCACTGCATATCCTCAAACAACCTAGCTCAAGGCTTGCACGCTCCGATCTGGAGCTTTTGGGTATAGCGACACAGTACGCGGAAGAACAATACACCAAGGTCTCGCAGAACCCTCGCTTCATCCAGGCGTGTTCAGTTCTGCAATCAAACATGTCCGAGATTGTACTTGTTCATCGGCAACATCACGGCTCAATAGGCACCATTGCTATGGAATCTATGCGAGCCGAGCATACGCCGGTGGAGGATTCAAATGCTGGAACCATCGGCACAGATATAGACATTATGGACTTCGAGCTTCCGGATCTGACGGGAATGTTCACCGAAATCAGTAACACAGACCTCTTTGGAGGTGTCCGGCTGGAACATCTTTGGGGGATGTTAGGCGCAGATGGGCAGTATTCGGAAGGCTCTGAGTCTTGGCCGCAGTGAGGAAAGTGTGTTGTAGCGCTAATGTGCAACGTGTCATACATGTGTTTTAATCGATTATAATGCCTTGTTAAGGTGCGTAAATATATAACAAGTGACCAAAAGTTTGCAATGTCTCTCAGGCTGTGGCCAATGAAAGAGGAAATGTCGGCAAGCTCCTGTGTCCACCATCGTGCCCGACTTCCCGAGGCCTCGTTGTGTTAGATGGACCGGGCCGTGAACCCACAGCAAAAACTGACCAGACCTATTCTAATGTTTAAGCCCCTTGTTCCTCATGCAGCGAAATACAGGCATGGTCGCTTCCGGGATTGAACAACGCTGAACTTGACAACGCTAGGTACGATGCAAAGAATGTTTGTGCAGTACACGAGACTCCTTAGTGTGGGTGTGGCCTAGACTCTACTCATTGACCGGGCGTTATCTGCAAGCCGAATATGCTTTAGAATGTCTGATGGTGTCCAGTGTCCTAGCAAGATGATGGGGAGGTGCATCGGACAGACGGGCCGTATGCATGAGGTAGATCTAACTCACAGGAAAGATCGGTAGACAGTTTTCCCCATCTGACCTATTAGGTGACAGGGTTGTGTAAAAGTACTTGACTTATTGAAGTAGAATGCTGTGCATATTTCGAAAGAATTTATCTTTGTTAAGAGTAATAGATACTAGGAATCATTCCGCTCCTTAGGTCAGCTTGGGATCCTGCCGTAATGTCTGACTTCTTTCGCATGATACTATGATACTTAGGAGCTCTGCATTCGGCGCAGAGGTCATCTCTCTTGCATCGTATTTGACTAGACTTTCTTGCGATACAGTCGCAGGGTGTATACCCCGCAAAAAGGATTGAGGGGCGAGATGGGCTGATGGCTGATCCATCATGCACCCGCCTTACCGATTCAAGCAGGCCCAAGTCGCCCCCCCTACGGCTGAATCCTACCGAATTCAACTTGTCTAAGCGATCCTTTTGACGCAATCCTTCGGAACCTGAAGTTCCTTGCCAAGGTCTCGTTTAAGTCTCTATAGCGTTTTGATTGCAGAGCGGCAGAATCCGACCAGTACGGTATACGTTACGTTCCTGAATTATTCTAGGATGTTGTCATACATGTCAAGTATGACATTGTTTGAGTAACTCAATGTCTTATCGCTTTTCTGTGCTTTTTAGACAGGCACAGCCTTCGACTGATGGATGGGTTCGACCTAATTCCATCTTGTGATGATATGACATTTGTTTATAACGTCTAGAGACTTGCTACAAATAGGTTCTACAACAGGGAATTCGACTGAGTCAAACATAAAACCAGGATTTGGTCCTTGAGGCAAATTCTTTGGGTCAGTAGCATATTGAAATCGGCTTAGTCTACTGCAACTTCAGTGTCACCGATATTTCTGTCCGCTATGGCACATGCCGCAACGGTCCTTGTACATTGATGTGTTACAACAAGCACAATATATAGATAGAACCAACAAATGGTAGCTAATTCATCCCGGAATCCTTCGTGTATTCATAACGTGACACCTCTATTCAGCGGCTAATGAGCTTGTTAGTCGTAGTCGAGCTGGTTTTCCTCAAAGCTGATTCGTCATGATTCAGCATTACATCCGCCACAACTTCATCATTTTGCGCCGTACAACACATTTGAGCGATACCTAATGCGAGCATGCGCCTGACTACACGACTGAGACGAAGAATTATAAAAACGGAGACTTCGCCCTGCCCCTAGATCAGTTTTCTCTTCAGCACCATCGAACAAGCAAGTCAGCTAAACAAAGCCTCGAACAACCAATTCTAAAAAGGTAATTATTTCAACCTATTGGGTAGCCTTTTCTTCAGATATCTCCAATTATGCTTTCATTATACATTCTAGATCTGGAATACTGATTCTTTTCTGCAGGATCTCAGTACAACCACTTAAACAACATGAAGTTTATCAGCGTCGTCGTCGGCCTTTTTGCCGCCCTCGCCGTTGCTGCCCCTGCCGTTGAGAGCGCCGAAGCCCTCGAGGCTCGTGCCGAAGCCGCAGTCAACGAACTCGTTGCCCGCCAGATCTGGCAGTGCAACTGCGTCAACGGGAAGAACATCTGCTGCGGCCCCTTTGGTGCTTGCTACACTGGCAAGTGCTAAACGGAGAGTCTGTGGTGTATAAATGGATTGTTAAGACAACACGGATGTATTGCTTCTAGGCTTCTGTTCAAAGATGCTGGGCTGGCTATGACGGAAGTCTAATTAAGTAGTATCAATAACACTCCCATTTTCTCACTGCTGGGTATGATTGAGTGACACTACTTAAACCCGAGTAGTAAAACACAATGGACTATCATCCTCGATCTAGCGTCATTGGTCGCTTTTTTTTTAGTCCGATCTTAAGTCTCGCTTCTGAACGAACTGCTCTAGTCGTTAACATATGCTCACCTCCATGTTTCCTCTGAAATGTTTGATACCAAGTCCTTTTCCACTTCTTCTGACTCGTAATGAACTTCGAAATGCAGAGTAGGAGAATCTGAAAGTGGTTTAGCTCTCAAACTATGACCGCTAACCTAATGGAACTTCGGTATCCTTTGAAAAACCGCATCGAAGTGTTGTTACGTATTGACTCGTAATCGACGAAGCCGACTCGCTCGCAGATGTGTTCAGGTCCTCCGGGCCTACCTCGAAGCACCATCAAACAATACGTTTCCGACTCTCGTTTATGCGAAGACTGTCCTGGGAAGATACAGACAACCCAGCAAAAATACCTGTCCACCAAACTAGTCACTCCCAGTGAGCGGTCAAAATTGAACGCAATTTTGACACCGTGCCTCACCATTACGCCAGTTGACTGCTTTTTTGGAGTTGCCTCAACGAAAACTTCAAGAAAGACTCCACGAACGGTGATGCTCCCGCCTGCAACTGCACCAGCGTCATCTTGAGTTGCTGGAACTATGCTGACTTCGCGTACGGATGTTTTGCCCAAAAACCGCGGTTTAATTGGCTCTTCAGAGCCCGCATATGGAATCCACATCGTAACCGGACCATTGTGAACCGCCCATGACCATGAAGGTGCAACATATGCCGACGTGAGAGTTCGCTCAGTCTCTTTGGTTCGTACGGGCGCCCAACATAAGCTGCAGAGAAAGTCTGAGTCCCACCAATGTCCAGCAACATATCTAGTTCGTAGGGCTGACTGCACTATACGAGCTACGCCGGACAAAGCAACAAGCTTGTCTGTTGCCACCGTGAGCTTCCGCCGCGTGTAATGTTCCACAGTGCTCTGCCACATCCAGTTGGCAGTTTCAAAGCTGCTCAGCTTCAAGCGCGGTTCGTACAACTCCTTGATCGTTACCAGACCCAAAGACGTGGCAGGAAACTCGCACTCGCATCGGTACTCATTGCCCAGGCATTGAAAGTTCATCTCGCCTCCGTAAAATGTTAGGAGACGAGATGCAAGTACTTCCTCCTGGAAACACCAACTGCGGCTCAAAGTTCCCTCTGTCTTGGGCTCAGCCAAAGTAGACCAGCCAAGCCAGCTGTGATCTAGCATTGAGCGGGCATACACTACAAAATGAGTTCCTGTGTCCTGAGGAATCTCAAACTTGATGAGACCTCGGGATGGCTGTGCCGCAGATAAGAACCCATCTTCCACACTAGAACAGTTTGCTGCTGCAATTACCAGCAGAGCATTTCCGTAAATGTCTACCATCCGAGAGGACTGCTCTTTCCAGTCTGCTGAGTCTTTATCGCCTTGGATTATGCAAAGCCCATCAATCCAGAGAAACTCGACGTCAAACGCCGTTGCTACTGTCACCGCGTCCTTATACGTCTGTGGGAGTTGATCGTAAGGGATATCGTTGAAGTTCGCCTGAAGGTTTTCAGGAGTTGTTACGCCATTGTTCCTTGAGCCCCAAGTATAACTCAAGCAGATATAGACACCGCTCATGCCCTCTGATTCCAACAGGCGCAGCTTCCCCTCAGGGGAAAACCTTCTAAGATCCACGACTCTTCGCGGCAAAGGTTGCAGTAAGCGTTTTTTTCGGCACAGCAAACTACCAGCGCGAGAAGCGCTGATGCCAGGCATCGAAAGTGCTCTAGAGAGCTCTTCTTTAACGTCGTCTGAGATATCTCTGTCGGTTGGCTCTTCATTGACTATTTCATTGGCCTTAGCACTTAGACCGCCATCACATGAGTGGTAAATGCTGCAAGCATTAATCCACGCTTTGGCTTTGTGCAATCGAACAGACCAGTCCCGTGCCAAAGGATCGACCTCGGCGATATAGTTTGCTAACGTTGCAACCAACGGCTGACCTAAATCGGCATGCATCAGTAAATCAATCATCTTATTTCTCGCTCGAAAATACAAAACTTGCCATCATTTACTAACAATTCGAGCGTTCGTTCGGGACCAGCTGCAAAGTCGTCCAGGATACGAAACGGGTAGCAAAGCTCGACATTCTTTCCGAGTTGGAGGAGAGCGAATGCTGATTTGGAACAATCGCCCTCTCTGCATCGTTGGAAACTAATCGGGTTGCACTTCAAGCATTTCGGTCCCAACGTGAATTGTCTCCAGCTAGGGCTCAAGTAAGACAATGCCTGCTCGATAATCGAGCATCCAGCACAGCCTCTGGTTGACCAGCTTGGCGTCAGGCGCAAATCCACGACCGACATAATTGCGTGAAGACTTTTTCTGTCCTCGTGAGACGTCCCTGGGATCAGATTTTTGCAGAAAGGGCACCGGCCATGGACAAACGGCAAACGTTCGCGATGGGGTGGAAGTGGTTCTATCATGATGGTCGACGCGGGGTAACACAACTCAACAGTTGCCCACCAGCAAGGTTAAGCGAAATCTACCAAAAGAGGCCTCTGCATGGCAGTAATTTGTTAGGATTCTCAGGGAGATTTCAAGCCTGGCCAATTTAAAGCGGCAAAGCGAGCGGAGCCGCGCGCAGTGGTGCGATCTGTTGTATATGTTTTCCTTAGGGATGTCTATTGGCCCTCGGGGGATTTTCTAGGATAAGATTGCGCGATTGATGACTAAACCAATCTGTGCTTAAGAAATTTTTGTATTTTATCCATGACGCTTATCTAAGACGAATCGCTCCCAGCCACTGGGAAAGAAACCACCAACCGACGTTAAAATAGTGTCGAGTAAGATTTCAATATGTATCACGAACAGTTCATAGTTGAATTTAACGCAGGGATTTTAAGGTATTTCTCCACCAGGTCTCAGTCTCTTTCATTTCTCAAAACGTCTCAGCACTCCACAGTAAGACGAGAGTATAAGCAGCCAGCTTGGTCGAATATGTGTCGGAGTCATGGTTGTCAATGAAGTATCTTCAGGTCAGATGGTAGACTCTTTTTCTTTCGCATGCCTTTCGAATTATATGATTTCAAATGGACAAGCGCCGGTTCCTTGATCATAGCGGCTACTAGAGAAATATATAGCAGTTTGGCCAAATGGGCAAACAGCTCATTATGCCTAGAATGAGGGGGTGTCTATAGTTATCAATCCTAGGGGAGGTTATTTTGTTTAATTTCCACAAAGACTTGAACTGGGCTGCACAGAATAATAAACGGTTCCATTCCCAAATACTCTGGAGCTAATGTTATTCGCAGTTACCAGCATTGGGGTTGTTCCTTCGCGGTGTCATTCCACCCACAGGACAAATCCATATTCCCAGTGTCCATCCAAAGCATAGTCATCCAATCCCACTCACATCTACCTCGATCTCTTGAGGATTGGTTATGTGGAGTGGAGTGGACAGAGAAGAGGGTGGATGTAAAACGGTGGATGTCGCGTCGGGGTCACCGATTTCGAAGTTGAGTGAACTTCTGATGCCGATCTGCGCTACAGAACGTCAGAAAACCTGCAGATGGGGAAGTTGGCTCCGCTAAGGACGGCGTTCCTAGATTTCGAGTACTGATGTGGATGTCCGAACTGAATAATGGTCGGAATGGCATATTTACCACGCAACTCGCTTAAACTTTGAAGTGAAATGGGTCAGCATGGGTTCTGTAGGCGTTCAAAAGTGACGTCGTGTGAAGGCAAAGCATAAAAGTAAGAGAACCATGGGTTTAGGCGAAGACGGCTCAATATTTCTTGATGGAAACGAATAAAGGCCTTACACTCAAAAAACCTTGGAGGATTCTCTCTCACATGTCTGACCATACTGTTCTACCTAGGCTTTTTGGGGGTGCCTACCCCTACCTCTCATGATTGTAAATCCGACCCCTAAGGTTTGTTCTTCGAGCCCGCATGATAGCGCTGTGCAACTTGGCGATCTTTGTTGCATTTTACCCAACACTGGATACCTTGTAAAACCAACTATAGCAATAAACACAGGAACACCTGAAAGAATAAGAGAGCAGAAGAGGACACTAGAAAAGATGTCGGAAAGGACCGTAAAGAGAAAACAACAGAGGATCAGGGTGGCAAGGAAAAAAAGAAATAGAAGGAGACTTCAAAAAGTTTCAAGAGCCTGATCGTACATGTATACATCTTAATTGAGTAAATACAACAGCCGATTTTGTAATACTCTTGTTCTTCTGTCTCAAGACTTGGGACTCTACTTTTGTTGACGCTTAACATACATTTGCCGGATACTTCCAGGAATTTGACGTACAACCGGTCCTTTTAAGGGCGTATTCCGATTCGACCGAAGATGTACTGTCTATTCTTTATTCAACGGAGATTTACATGACCCAAGGTCATGCCAAGTATTAATTGTAACTACACCAGGAGTAGCCAAAATAGTATAATCCGTTGGACAACGCTTACAGTGGCCGTATATTTCCTGTTCTAATCTGCTGAACGAAAGGTGAACATCGTCCATAAGACCTTTTAGTCCCAATGCTTGTGATAGCCTATTATTGGGATGGGGGTCCATTTGTTCTGGAGGCTGAAATTCTTATATGTGGGCAGATTGATGTCAATGAAAGTTCTTTAAGAGAAACTGGTAGAGTACCATTCCGAAACCCACGTTCTACCTGGAGAAGAAACCTTCCGGCAACAACTTTTGGTAAGGCGCGGTAATAACAGTGTATTCTAGAAGAGAAGCCCCCAAGACTTTGTCTCGTAAATAGCGACATAATACTCTTGAGGTGACTTTGGTTGGTATGCCTTATTCGTGTGAGCTTTAGGGCCAGTTGGACATGCGAGTGACGCAATTGATAGATGTAGTCAAATTTGAGATCATTTTGTTGCTGGCAAAGACGAGGTTGTCCATATGACCCAGGTGTATCCCAATTGGTAACCTTATGGAGCTTATAACAAGGCCCGCAGACCCAGTGGTTTGGCAGGATGTAAGCAAGCCCTGTCCAGAAATCAAGTTGCTGAATACGACAAAGCCGGAGAAGGGTAAATCTCCAATCTTTCCGTGTAAGTGTCCGAGTAACTCTACAGGTTTGAGAAAGAAGGAATTCATCGTATAACTCGAGGTGGCTGATAATCTCTAGAAGGATTTCGCTCGGAAGTCTGAGGATGTTTGGAACCTCAGCCGCTGCTTCTGGTGTCTTGCCATTTTGCTTGGAACCGCGGTCTTGGTATGCCAACATCCATCGGATGCACTGCATTGCGGCTTATCGATATTTTGTTGAGTTTCGAGCTTGTGATTGTCTTTGGGCAGATGGTTCGGATGGATGAAGGGTTGGATGCGGGCAGAGTCTTGGGGAGAAAGCCGGCTTTTATGCCCATTGGCGGTTATCTCACAAGGTCCCTAGAGACCTTGGCGGAAGGTTGAGGGCACATCCGGTAAGTTCAATTCTACGGAGTCACGCTTTCGGTGAGGGCACCTTGTGAGGGCACCTCTTGGGCCAGGGCTGTGGCTGAGGTCATTGTCGACTGGTTGAAAGGATGGAAGTGAACCGTACCATTGACTCCATAGTTTAGGAGTCCTGAAACGAGGCAGTTATTGATGATATAGCACGTGGCAAGCTATGTTTGGTGTGATGATGGTATATGCGGCCGGAGCTGCGGCAGGAGGCGCACCGTCTCCTGTAGCTCCGCCGCTGCCGCTGCCGCCCTGCTCCGGCAGCTGGATGAGGTGATTACTTTCTTTTCACTTAGTAACCCGCTACAAGTGACCGCTAAGTTCTATGTCGGACTCCAAAGCAGTGGTAGCCCTTGAAGAAATTATTTTAGAGTCGTTGGCATCGGTGTAGGTCTACGAGCACAGCGGCGAGAAAGCGCGTGTGGCTGTGGTCGCTCCCATGGGCTAGGGAAAGGAAGCCGAGTCGCGAAAGAGACCTGCGACGATGGCGCAAGTTCCTATGATGATGACTCCAAATCAGCTAGTAACTAGAACGGAGGCTCGAGTGACAATTCGGTCACAGGGTGTTTGGCTTGAATGAGCTTTAAAGTTGTTGTATTGCTGGGATTGACTGTTGATGAACAAAAATAAGGGATGGACTACAACATGGTAGTGTTGAGTGGGGTGCAAGGGCCTTCGAATTCTACACGCCGTGAAATATGTCATATCTCAATTTGTAACATGTTTCGCTCCTTTTGCGTTGAAGCCCGAGGAATGGTTTCACTCTGAACATGTTTTGTGACCGGTACTGGCCATTAATGTTGCCCTCATGGACAAAAGCATGGCGACCCCAGCAGTCACTCGCGACTTTTGAGGCACAAAGACCGTTCTTGCCGGAAGTTGAGATGAATTTGGCGGAGTTCCGTGGCAGGCGGAGATCTTGCGGATGTCAGCGGAGGTGCAACAAAGCCAAAAGCACAGGTGCTGCCTATTTACTGACGTTTGTTTTTAAGATCAGGAATGATCGCCGCGTGTCAACATGTTGATGGATTTCTCAGCACCCAACAACTTAAATGTGTCATCAGGTATTAGCGGAAATGAGTTGAGGCCGTTGACGAGTTACTTGAGATTACAACTCCGCCTGGCACCGTGTGGTCTGGTCTACTCGTTTTATAGTTTCACAATAAACTTTGTCGGTGTGTCCAAGGAGTCCGCCAATGTCGGTCTCAAGTGTCAAGCCGAGGGCTTCTTCTATAAAACCACATCCCCCCGTGTTCATGAATCACTGATATGGAAATGGCCAACTTCGCCCTCACACAGAATTTCAGGCATACTTAAGACTCAAACAAAATAACCACACACATTAAATTCCATGATGGCATTGGACTCAGTACCTGCACCCTCCGAGATTGCCCATATTGGGTTCCGGACCAAGAACCCCGAACGACTAGTCGACTTTTATCAGAATTTCTTGGGGGCAAAGGTCGTACTCGTCAACGACTTTATTTCCGTACTGGCCTGGGATCAGGAACACCACCGCTTGGCCATCATCAACGATCCAGCAGCAGTTCCCAAAGAGGAGAACTCCGGCGGAATAGATCACGTCGCACTGAAGTTTGCCTCGGTCGACGACCTCGTCAGAGTGTACCGATCAGGCAAAGGAGCCGGGGTCAAACCATTTCTTTGCCTCAACCATGGGATGTCCACCAGCTTCTACTATAAGGACCCCGACGGGAATCAAATCGAGGCAATGATCGAAGCTTACAACAACCCGGAGGACGTCCAGAAGCACATGAAGGGGTTGGATCCCACGAAGGTTAAGGCTGCAAGACTCGACCCTGAAGACTTACTGCGCAGAGTCGATGCGGGCGAGGACGACGCAGCCTTGAGGAAAGCAGGGTTTATTGGCCCTCCTCCTGTAACACCGCAGCAGCTATGATGGTAAGCTCGAATGAAAGTTGTTTCCGTACGGAGCTGGTTTACTCCACCTTTGGGCTGGTTGTGTTTCAGATATGATTGGAATCATCTTTGTATAAGTACCAAAGATGGCCTAAGGTATTGATGGTTTTGTTTCGAGAAGTTGTATCCCACGATTCCATGCGTGTGTAGCGTAGGCAGTGAATGAAGCGACATCAGGTTTTATCGACATTGATAACCAATTGACAACATACCAAACATTCAAGAAATTCGCAAGATGCATTAATGTGAGAATCTCAAAATATTAGCATCGGTTCCGACATCACAAGCGACCGAGCTAGACTGAGGGACGTGAATCAGTGCCTGCTCATCATATTTGACCTTTAGAATACAGTTAGGTAAGAGTGATACCTTTGGCAAAGAGTTATCTAGTATTCACCTATTCTCAGAGAACGAGTGGCATGCGAAAGCGAGCGGTCGCAAGCGGCATGTCTAAAGTACGTGATTGATGTTATGTTGACTTCACCAGCATGTGCCACGGGCAAACCTGTGTGCGTATTTGACCGCTGATGGACGTTTTGAATTTCAAGAGGTTTCACGTCGCAAGCTTCTATTTACTTGAGAATCTTCTATGTAATCAGATTGCGTTGTTTCCGCGACCAAGAAGCCCACAATGTCCGCCGGCGCAGCATCCCGCATCACACGCCGAACCGCCGTGTCCCGGTCCATGCCCGCCGCTCGCCGACCGGCAGCTTGTGCCCCACTCACACGATCTTTCACGGCGTCGGCGCCCAAGGTTATGCTCGAGGATGAATAGGGTTTTGGCTCCATACGGCATAACCCCCGCGACCCCGAGCCCCGGGCCAGTCCGTCACAGACATCCGTGGCCCGTATCACTCCGTGATGGGAAAGCGGTACCTGGAAGATTTGCTGGACACACCGGATCCTGCCTGTCTACAACGGTTGGAAGCACTGCTTCTCGCAGGATGGGGGCACTACGTGGACGGCCTGAAACTCGCAGGGCGGATCTCTCTCGCTCTCCCCGGAGGACAAGCTTAAGGAGCTCATTCATCTGGCCCATCAACACAGCGTCTGCGTCACGACTGTAAGCCCACCCGCCCGAAAGAGTTGGCTTAGGGAACACTGACTATTTGGGTGCGGTTGGATCGAACACGCCCTGACCCAGTCCAACCCCAAGCAACCGTCGACTGCTACCTCGAAACATGCAAAGGGATAGGTTTCGACGGTGTCTAGCTCTCCACCGGCTCCCTCTCCCTCCCGCCCGACGACTGGCTCCGCCTCGTTGAGCGCGTCCAACCTGCCCACCTCACGCCGAAGCCCGAGATAGACATCCAGTTCGGCGCGGGCGGTGATACAGCGGTGGGGGACCTCGAGGCCATGGGCCGCCAGTCAAATCCGTCCAAGGTCATCGACCTCGGCAAGAAGTTCATCACCGCGGGCGTCAAACGAATCATGGTCGAGAGCGAGGACATTGCAAAGAACGTCAAGACGTGGCGGGCGGACGTGATTCAAAAGATCCTGAGGGATCTGTCAATGGAGAAGGTAATGTTCGAGGCCGCAGACCCGGCCGTGTTCAATTGTGGGAGTTCGGGATTGTTGTCAACCTATTCGTCAATCACTCCCAGATCGTGCAGCTGAGTGGTGGGTTTGACAAGATCACTACTTTCCGATGAGTCTCGGTCGGACGTTGCCGAAAAGATGTGACGAGTGAGGCAGAGTAAGAGGCAACCTTTCCTCTTACTTTCTTGCATGGCATGGCTCCTCGACGCAACAGATGAAGCAAAATAACCGTGAACATTTCTCAGTCAATATCAAAGCGCACTAGTTCAGCTGGGTCGTGGTCTTGATATCACGGGCGGCATGATTGCTTCACGGATTTCGACACCGGCACAAGATATGCCGGATCCAACGTAGAATAGCTTCACGCGAATAATTATATAGGATGTGGCGAACGCAAACTGAATGCTTCCCACGGCACACTGTGGCTCCGTTCTTGCGCAACCCAAATAATCCGATACAGTCGTCGAACGGTGCCCTTCGCGGAGTAGCTCGACCTTCGTCCAATTTCCCAAGCCCCAAGCCTCCCTGTGCCGGACTCCCGGAGGCACACGCGTTCGCAAACCACGAATTCTCCGATCCATCCGGCCTGCGCTGAGACCGCCCCAGACTCCGCACTGGTACGGAAACCATACAAACCTCCGCAATCCCGTTCTCCTGCTTGGCCTGGAGTCCAGACTCGTGCGAACCGCGTCCTGTGTTGCGGGGTGTCTCCAACCCCCCAGCAGCATCCGCGTCGGCAGTTCAGAGCTGCAAAACGCAGCACACCGATGTCCTCGTCTCAACGAAAAGGCGTTCCCCAAAGTCTCTTGTCTCCGCAGTGGGTTACCGTTACATCCGAATGCTGGGCTCATCTACTTGCTCTTAGTACCTGAGAGGCCGCGAAGCCAAGCTTTTCGGTCCGTTGATGGCGGCGACGCAATATCTCGCTTTTACCTGGCACCTAGTAAGTCGCGATGAGCATCACGGCATCATGCAAATTTCCAAAATAGAGGCACCTCATACTCTACCACCGTACGTAGGTAGCATGAAGACCAAGATTCTCGATGGAGTCGGCGGGTGAAACGTGCAATCTATGTGTTGATGGAGTGCATCAAAGCTCCAACCCTTTCTTCCCTCGCCCCAGACGATCCCACCAATAGAACCCCGTTGCGGCGCTTGCTCGCTCATCGACATCCAACATCGAAACGTGCTCCTCCGCGATAATATACCCCAAACAGCTCCGGACGGACTACCGACGATTGGTGAAATGATCTTCACTGTAGAGGCCCCAAAGCAACGCTGCAATGTCCCGGTATGGTTCCTCTCGGTGGCTGGGAAAATCAGTAGCCATTGAGCCCATGAGATACTAGAGTCGAGCCATGACGTGACGAGAACCGGCGGGATACCGCGTCCGCGAGTCAGAAGCCAAAACGGAGTTGTGGAGCGTCATTTCTAATCTCACAGCTCGCCATGCACCATGATCCCAAATTATGAGTCCACCACGCAAAAGTCTAACCACAAATGCGTCCTCGGCGTTGGTGCAGCTGGATCTTGGGAGGCGAGTGATTCTGAACGAAGCTGTGCTGCGGGACGCCGGCGGGCGAGCGACGACCCCAGCGACGGCAAGATTTCAGCCCCCACCGAGCAACTTCAGGTAAATTAAGCTCTCGCCACAGCGCCGTTTGGCCCATTTGATTAGTCTCAGACGGTGGGTCGAACGTCGGGTGGACGCGCAATCACCCCGCGACAAGCCAAAGTGGACGGCTTGTTGTGGGCGGAGTGTGCTCGGCGGAAGGGGTGCCGAGTCGGGTCCGGTCCTCGAAGCTGGGCTGCCGCCAACGGACATGAGGCTCAACTTGACAAACAATACGGTCTGCGGTGGCTTCAGTTTCACCGGCATTAGCACGGCAATGTTCATAGAGCGGCGTGAAGAAAATCATGAACCCAGAGGAGAGCACATATCCCTGCTGTGTGTGCAACCAACCGGTCATTAAACGCAAACAATTGGGTATATTTATCCCAGTATCAGCGAAGGCTTCCTTCCACCGTTTGCCTTTGGGGCAAATCGAGAGGCTAAGAATTACAAAGTTGGCTCAAACCCAAATGCGTCCTCTGGCTTGGTGGAACGGATGGCAAAAGAAGGTCAAAGGATCTTCATCATGTGATCCCAAGACAAGAAGAAATAATGCGCCGCCCGTTGCCCTTGTCCTCCGGAACGCCTTACTGTGCAGCTGAAGTTTTCTCGTCTCTAACGTACGTTCGGCCGTCATCAATGCCCCGAATAAAAAATGCAAAGCCTCATATAGTCTCGCTCATCCACCGCCCTCTTCACAAATCATGCTGCTCGGTACGGAATAGGCAACGATCTAGATGACCAGACCCTTGCCGATGCCTTGTACTTGGAAGCCGAGCTTCTCAAGTTCGGGGACAGAGACGACGTTGCGCCCATCGAGTACAAGGCGAGGGCGTTTCATGACGGAGGCCGCCCACTCCCAGTCGACAGGGTCGCCGAGATCCTCGTTGGCCGCATCGAAATTGCAACCCTTGCAGCCTTCTTGGCACTCGGTTTCGGGCTTCATTCGCTTCAAGGGGTCCGTCGGCGTGTGGGCGCTGGTGCGGGACACGAACTTTTCGAGTTCAACAATGTCCATCTCGGACAGTGACTCCTTGATGAAGGCGTTGGCCTCCTCCCGGGAAGCCTCGGGGCTACTCCAGACGGATGAGCGGCGCGCAGTGGTCTGAGCTTGCTTGGGGTAGCGAAAGTGGTACCAAGGAGTGAGGATGCAGATGGCGCTCGACCCATGGACAGTCTCGCGCCAGTTCGTATGGACCTTGACGCGCTCGACAACGCGCTCGTCGGAGATGGACTGACGAACCTCGTTCATCACCTCCACGGGGTCACAGCCGGGATCAAAGATGGCAATCTCGTTGGGCATCTCATGGGCCAGCTCCGTGATGATGTGCACAGCAATGCTGTTCCGGGTGTCGTTGGTGTTTTCCTTGAAGGCGAAACCGAGAATGGCCACCTTCTTGCGGCGCAGGTTGCCGTTGAGTGCGCGATGAACCTTCTGAGCGAAGCGCTCGCGCTGGTACTTGTTGATATCGAGGACGCCCATCCAGTAGTCGGCGACAGTGTCCAGGTGGAGGGTGCGTGCCATGTAGGCGAGGTTGAGAATATCCTTCTCGAAGCAAGAACCGCCAAAACCAACACCCGCGTGAAGGAACTTCTTGCCCAGGCGAGAGTCGGCACCTATGCCCTGGCTGATCTCCTGGACGTCTGCGCCCAGCTCCTCGCAGAGAGCACTGATGCTGTTGATGCTGCTGATGCGCTGGGCAAGCATGGCGTTGGCGACAAGCTTGGTAAGTTCGCTCGACCAAGTGTTGACGGTCAAGATCTTGGGCTCCGGGACCCAAGCGGCATACACACTCTTCAGGGCATTTGCGGCACGGATACCGGCGGGAGTGGTAGAGCTGCCGATCAGAATACGGTCGGGGTGCATGAGATCGCGGACAGCGGTTCCCTCGGCAAGGAACTCGGGGTTGGAGACAATCTCGAACTCGGCGTCGGGCTGGTATTGCGCCATCTATCAGGGTGTTAGTATCTACCATGACCGATTTCTCCGGCGTTTTGATGCGGTGAGGTGTCGCCGTGCGGGAGTGCATGGTTCTGCGTGGAATCAAAGCTTACAATCTCGCTAATCATACGGGCAGTTCCCGTTGGGACGGTGCTCTTCTCGACGATGACAGCGCCATTCTTGGCGAACTTGGCCACGGTTTCAGAAGCCCCCTCAAGAGCACTCAGATCGGCAGTGTACCCAGCGCCGAGGCCGTACGTCTTTGTGGGAGTATTGACGCAGATGAGAACGATGTCGGCCTCGCCGATGCAGCGTTGGACGTCAGTGGTGAAGGTGAGGTTGGGCTTGCGGGGTGCAAGCTTGACCGACTTGCCAGCGGAAGGGAGGAAGGCGGTCGTCTCGTTGGTGCCATCACGGGCGATGCGCACAATCTTGGGGAGACCGGCTTCGTGGATGGGCAGATGGGGAGAGTTCCACGCGGCGATGCGCTCGGCGTTGAGGTCGACGACGTTGACAGTAAGGTCAGGGTTGTGCAATGCGATCAGAGCCGCAGTTGGGCCACCTGCAGGAGATGGTTAGCCCGAACTCGTGAAGGATATGGTTCGTATGATCTCGAGTTTTGGTGGCACGGCTTAGGAGTGTAATCAAAATGATGGACCATCCCTGACTGGTCGGGTTTGTAATGGCCGCGGACCAATTTTGAATCCAGTTCAAGCTGGCCGTGTTGTTCACGGAAATGAATAGACACATGACGAAGACACAACCAAAGCCATTGCGGAGGGAAAGATGGGACTTGACGGGGGCTTTTAGCAGAGGGCCACTTACCAACAAAACCAGCACCGACGAAGCAGACGTTTTTAACCTTGAGCGGCTCAAGAGGCTCGAGATCAGAGGCATCTAACGCGGTATCATGCTTGAACTCGGGGCTGCGAGGTCTGGAGGCGGGGGGAGACGAGTTCGGGGTTCCGCTGCCTGAGCCGGCTTCCGAGTGCCCCGCGCTGAGGGCAGGCGACTGAGAGACCATGCTGCCGACGGTGGAGGTTGTGTCTGTTGTGACGAAGGGTGTGCGCGCGAAGCTTGCAGCCATCGATGAAATGCTCTGTTGGCTAACAGAGCTGCCGAGAGTGCGTGAATTAGAAACGGGTTGGTCCCGATTGGCAAGAGGAACGGCCGGCGTGTAGCTAGGCTGGCGGTCGGGGATGCAATTCGAAGGCTCCCAAGTCAATGGCAATCAGTAAACCAGTGAGGGGAGTTACGAGTCGTGTTCTGGAAGGATGGACGCGAGTTTCGACAAGAGGGGGGGATTTCCGATCTAAATAACTGGAGCGGAAGAAAGGTTGATAGCGTTGCTTGTCAAAGTCGATGCAGCGAACGAAAGTTACGGCACCAGGGGGAGCTGATGTGTGGTCGAGGGCAAAAAACCAAAGTCCAACAAGCGACTGATAAACTCGAGTGGGCGTCTCCAAAGTCAAAAGCTGAATTCCCTTGCGTTGCTTGGCAGATTCAGTCTCTGCTTCCTTTTTTTTCTCCTGTGGCTGTCGACACTCGGTGCGTGGATGAGTGACAAGACAAGGCCGAGTCGGGGTCGTACTTTTTGGGGGATCAAAAAGCACGGATGGCGGGATCGGAAAGGTGGCGGGTGACGGCGTCGATGTAGACGCAGGACGGCGTACGTGGGAGCGAAGGTGGCACTGCCGCTCAAACCGGATTCTTTGGGGATTGGCGCCCGTTTTGTAAGAGGTTGTCGATGGAGGTACGATGATGTGTCCCAG
Source organism: Colletotrichum tofieldiae (assembly GCA_022836555.1). Lineage (NCBI taxonomy): Eukaryota > Fungi > Ascomycota > Sordariomycetes > Glomerellales > Glomerellaceae > Colletotrichum > Colletotrichum tofieldiae. The sequence continues at coordinate 5,444,863 of BQXV01000002.1, forward strand.
CAACCCGAACAAGGACTGGGAGGAAGCGGGAGAATGTGCAGATATGAGCGTGGAGGAAGGGGGGGTCCGCGATAGACGTCAAGGGCGCAAAGGCGGTGATGCGAGGAAGATGTGGAACGAGCGGCAGGTTATCCAAACCTGGAAGTTCATCAATCTCCAACGGAGGTGAGGGAAAAAATAGGACGGCTACAGCAACGATGACGGGCTGGACAAGACGGCTTCAAGTGGGAAAGGCAACGGGCAGAGCACCAGGGGGGCTCTTTCTTGATATATCCTCCAGGGTCTTGGCTCTTTGTTACTATAGTACTTGCTGCTCCCCTCCTCCTGTGCTTCGACGGTGCCGTCCGAGAGTTGTGGACTGTGGGCTGTAGATTGTGGGTTGTGGGCCAGACCACAGAATTGGACAGTGGGAAAGGGGACGGACGGCTGATGGGATGGTTGGATGGGATGGAGAAGGAGATGGGCATGCGGGACTGGGTGTGGGTTGGATGGGCGCATGGCATGGAGAGAGAAGGGAATAGACATGGCATGGGCATCGCATCCTTGCTCCTGGGAAGGACTAGGAGGGATGAGCAATTCCCATCCCAGATGCCACGGATACTTGATACTTGCCGCTCTGTCAGGTACTCGCCCATACGCGGCACCTGCGCGAGAAAGAGAGAGAGACGAGAGCAGGCGTGGCAGGGACCAGGAGTATGATTGTGTACGACGGGAGACCCCAGGAGTCAGGAGCGAAACCGGGACAGGGACCTGGTCACTGGCTTCCTCGAATAACGAAGTCGAGGTGATGGAACGGTTCGGGGAGACGTTGATAAACGGGACGTATCGAGCTTGGAAGCTCGGTATCCGTCCCTCACCTCACTCCAAGAAGAGCCTCGAGCTATGAGGTGGGCCGCCATCTCGAGACTTGCACTGTGGTGGGTGGCTTTTTCCTGGCAAAAGAGCCAAAGGCAGATGAAGATGTGACAACAACCGCGGCTACAGCCAGCGGAGCGTACGGCGCAGCAAACGACGGAGAGAGAGGGGAGGGAGCTGTCCGCCGGCCGGTGAGCGCCCAATTCTCTCCCGTTTTCGCCTCCCAGAGACTTCTTGGCCTTATCGCACGGCAACGTTTCCACCACTCGAGGCTTGGCGTTCGGTACGGCAGCCGTGTCGAACCCCAGGACTCCTTTGCCTTGCAGCACCACTGCAGAAGCAAACGGGCGGCATGCAATGGATGGATGGCAGGTTGGAAATAGGGGGACACACAGCGCACTTGGCGCCATCCACGCCATCATGGTCCGTTCCTGCTGCTTTCTTTGACCACCTTTTTTTCTTCTTTCTTGCGCAGAAATATAGACGGAAACTCTGCATACGGTTGTTGGCGGGCTGGCTGGGTGTGGCTGTTGGTGCAGATGCGGCGGGACGCCCCGGACAGTTGCAGCACTGCGGTTCAACGATGATGGGATGGCGTGGAGGGGATGCGTGTCCTCCGTTTGAGATGTCGAGGGCCGTGTAGGACGAGCGGACGGCAAGGCCTTGGTCCGGCCCCTGAACCCTCGTCCCTCGACGCCAGACAGAACCCTTGTTTGGGCCCCTCCTCTGATGCCTCCTCCGGGGGTCTTGCCCTTGGGCGATGGTGATGGGCAGGAGAGTCTCCCTAGAAGGGGACGTTTCCAAGCTTTCTGGCTCTGGAATGCTGGCGACTACCGATGCTCGCTGCTGCAGGCTGGCCGAAGAAGGTCGTTTCGCGATGTCAGAGCACTGTGATCCGGCATCGACTCTGCTTGACGGTTGACTAATGCTAAGCCTTCCATTACGCGGTCCCATCACCGCCCATCCTGAAGCGAGAAAGCCAATTCGAATTGAAATGACGGCCTGGTGCGCGGAACGCGGCGCTGGAGGGCGGGTTCCAGTTCCCCAAGGTCCCAGTGGCCCCCAGAGCCCATTTTCCGACACTGCGCTCCTCCAGCGCAAGCCGTGGCCTCAGATGTACTTCGGTGATCACTGCCATGTGGCCGTGACGCGAAGTACCGCGGCGACTGGGCATCGGCACACTTCGGCGAGGCGACCACGCGACCGCTGGAAATTGGGGTTTTGGAGATGGGACGGGTACGTACATAGTACATGACGACCAGCATGGTGAATAAAACTAAAACTAAGCTCAGAGAAAAGGTGAAATTGAGTGGCAGTTACGGATACATATCGAAGGGGGGCATCGAAGCTGCTTGGCAACCGAAGACTCTGTACGTACTTTGGATCCCTCCTCATGCTTCTGTCTCCTCCCCTCTCGACAGCGTGTCCGTAACGGTCTCTCACCGTCCGTCCGTCCGTCCGTCCATTCTTACCGTTACTTTAGACTGAAGCCTTTGGACTGGAGCTGCCCGCCCAGTCACCTCCCTGCCTTGCGCGAAGGACAGGAGCGGAAACTCACTACCGGTTCCCAACTCCTGCACTAGCACGGCGCCGCATGGCGGGCTGGCGGGCAGAAAGCAGCAAGGGGCCTGTATCTGTCTTAGCCTCACCTGCGTCTAGCCTGTCGGCCCGGAGTTGGTGACATCATCTCGATTCGCACCAGCCGAGACCTTGGGCTTTCGGAAGCCTGCTCGTGTTGGCTGCAATGTCCCTTTGCAGGTGCCGCGGTGCATTGAGACCCGAGCAGCAAGCAGCCAGCAAGCAGGGACAGAACAGTCCACGACGACGTGTGCTTGTCCCGGGTTCAACTCTTGCCAGCTCGAAGCTCCAACGAGCCCACCCTGCCGGTCCCCTCTGCGTTATCTGCTTTGCCCGCCGCCTCCGAGATGGCGTGCGAGCAATGCGGCGCTTCCGCCGACCTTGGGTTGGCTAAATGCGTAGCAGCAGATTGTCAAAACGTCCTTCTCTGTCAGGAAGTGCCATTGCCCATCACTCCACCTCTTATTATGACCGTACCCTGCTGATTCATGAGCCTTTTCTTCTCGCCCTCCTCTCCTGGTTCTGCAAGTCCGCATGGCTAATGAGCAGACCCCACCCCGCCCGCCATCTCAAAGGTCATCTATCTGCAAGCCGTTGTCAGCTGCGGCCGAGATCCATCAAAGCTGCTTGCCTTGCCTCCAGCTTGTGAAGCCGGCCTTGCGATGCTGCCGGCCCCCTCTCTCACCCGTCCTGGGCGTGCTTCTGCAGAGCGAACCTGATCCAGCATTCTCTGCACGGGACACGACGAGACTCCTCCCACGCAATGTCCCTGACCGTCCTGGAAATCGTCTTCGTCATCGGCCAGCATCCTGCATCTGGCCACGGACCACTTGTGGATCGCATTGGGCGAGCCCAACCCGCGTCGTCTGCTGGCCTGGCTGTCGAATATTACTGCACATCCACCTTGCTTCACGATGGGCAGGGATCACGATCAAAGGTACCCAGCGGTGGCCCCATGCCTCACTGAAGACGAGGTTCTCTCATCGCCTCAGGATTAAGGTTGTGGGCTGGGATCGGGTTTGACACACTCGCTGATCGCCATCATCCGCTCGCTTTGTCGTTTTACCCATACGACTCACATAGGGGTCACCCCGACCCTGTTCTGCCGTCCCCTCGCTTCGAAACGGCGCTGAGCCTCCAAGACTCAGCCGTTGCACGTCCTCCGCCGTCAATGCGAAACCGCTTTCAGCCGTCCGTTGACGGCCTCTGACATTGAACCCTCGCGTGCGTGCACAACCGTCGGACGGGGTGAGCAGACTGACAGGTGCCCCGAGAAACGGTTCAGAAAGCCAGCCGAGCGTGGCCGCTTTCGCACCCTCCACACCTCTCCCGCCCTCCTCCCCTCGTCCAACGGAGGGGCGGAAACTAGGAGGTGAGGACGGGGGATCACGGAGGGATTTTCATTACGGGAGCAATCACAAAAACCATATTGGCCGCAGAGTACCGCCGAGAGTGAGACTTTTTAGTGGTTGCTCAAGCAGATCGCCTCATCTCGTCCACCCACCACCCCCAATACCTGGCTGCCCAAGACACCTTCGGGTCTGCAATCAACAGGGAGCATGTGCGGTCGTCCAATAGCCGCGAGGAGCCAGACATGTCGAGGGGGCGAAGACAGCATGACGCTCGTTACGCCTGGGAGTCTTGCGTCGAGTAAAGCAGAAGGACGGCAATAGTGCGATGGCAAACTCTGCTCCCCTGTCAACGCATGCACAATGCAGGGCTAGGAGAAAAGCAAAGTCGTGATCTTCAGGCACAGACGGCCAGAATCGTGGCTGGCCATTGGCTTGAACCACGCACGCACTTCATTGAACAATTGCCGCGCGGGGGACGCTACGGATCTCACTTTGCGACCATTGCTGTTGGCTCTGCCTTCTGGGTTGCGTCCCACACCAAAACGCCACAAGGGACGAACGGCAGCGTGAGCGAGCGTCAGGTTCAGAACCGCAAGAGTCAATTGCGAGACACTCCAGGGCATCCAGCCAGATGGGGGGTATGGATGGGCTGGGGACGCAGGGCCGAGTGCCACCGACAGGGCAGAGAGAACAGAGGAACCACTGCCACGACAGGGTGAAACCAGTTCCTCATTCCGACGTGCGCAAGGACACGTCCAATCGGGAGCACAAAGGGGTGGATACTCGTGAGAAATGAGCACGCTCCCTGGTTCCTCGATCCAGACGAAGCCGTTGCTGTCGAGGCGATCCCCGTTAGATCGATAAGGCATGCAAGCGGGTTCCGGTACCGCAATCATGCTGCTGCTGCACAGAACTCTTTACCTTCTGAGCACGAACGTGGGCGTCGGTACCGTCTGTCGTCGTACGGCAAGGGGCATTGTTTGCTGCGGGGAACAGTTGGAGCCTCCAGCCGTCTCGGGTGATGGTCTGTTTGCTCGTTGGATCGCTTGTAGCCGAGAGTCCTGCGTGGGACGATTCGCGGTATAGCGGTAAGTCTCGCCAAGACGATAGAGGCACAAGAAGCAAGTTGCCTACCTGTACTTCCTATGGTGTGCTTGCTCCCTAAGAGGCCGGCAAACCAGCAGCTGGAGCAGGCCAGGGAACATCAAACCCAGACAAGCGTGTGAGGTGCAACATACGCGGAGGAAGGCAGGGAGGGATACCATACCGCCGATAGTGTACATACCGTTCCGTTCCCGCAGGACTCTGGTGGACCGCTGTGGACAGGTGAGCGGTGTTCCTTGACATGCCCGTCTCCTCAATGGCGGTGCGGCGGACCGCCAAGTTGGCACGCGAAAGCGGAGAGACGCAGGCTCCCCCACCCGGCCCAGCATCATCCCCTGTCACTGCTGACGACGCCTCGTTGATTACAGGCTCGGCGAGGTGGATCGTGGGCCGGAACAAAGGCTCGGATTCGAGAAGGTGAGGGAGAAGCGATGGAGCCTCCTGTCTCGTCTCGGTTGATTCTGGCGTGGCGCCGCCGTCTAGCGTCGCACTGGAGTCTGGAGAATCCGAAAAACCAGAGCGCGTCGGTTTGCCTCGCTGTGCTACCCTCCATCAGGCCAGTGGCTCGTCGTCGTTGTCCTCGTCGTCGTTGTCCTCGTCGTCGTCGCGTCGGTCGATCAGTTCAGGCCCGTGGCTTTTCCCGGCCTTCCCTCCCATCCTCATTCCCCAGAGTATCCGTCTGGTTGGCCGCTGGTTCAAGTATTCAATTTTGTCCAGTCCCATCGGCCACGGATTATGGAATATTCGGGATGGCTGCACCCTCCCACGACTACAGCGAAGCCTCTGGCGTGGGCGCCGACGGATACGGCGGCACTGCGCCCAGAGATTCTCCCCCCTTTTCTTCGTCGCTAGGTCGCCAACGGCCAGCAGGTTGGAGTCTGGGGTGACTTGAGGAAACCTATGAGCTGCTGTTGGAGGCTTCAAAAGTCTTGGTGTGGTCTTGGTGCGGTGATGTGCGCCTTGGACAGGAGGTTCGGACGAGGCGGAAATAAGGGGGCCCTCCCACCATCATTTCTGCTGGGTCGACAAGATCCAGGCTAGGTGTCCGCAATTGAGGTCGTCGATTCGTCCGATACGACTGGGCATCGATACCAAGCCGTCGTCGTCGTGGCTGTCCGCTTCCTCCATGAGCCTTTCTCGTGTCGCCTACGAGAAGGCGTGCTCGAAAGGATGGAGGGCCAGAGGAAACTCGGACGCGGGGGGGCGATGCAGCGATTATGTATGTACTGTAGAGGCGAGCAAATACGAGATTCCGGGAGATGCGACTCTTTCTCTCACACTCAGCAGCACATACACGGTGCCCCCTCCCCCGTCCATCACCATGCCGTTTTGGGCCTGCGACGAGCTTCCCGACCTACCACGGTGGCCGAGGGACGCGAGACGCTCGGTGTCTGTGCTCCAGGGGGAAACGCACACTGCTCTGGCGGCTGACTAAGGGCCGCTTCCAGGCCTCACAGGGCTGGTTTTGGGCTGTCATGGGCTGGTTTATGGTTAACCTTAACTTGTTGCGGCTCTGGGGAGATGAGCTTGTCGCCCGGAGAAGTAGTGCGTGACGAGAGGGGGGTGAGTGGTGATGAGGTGAGTTGGCGGGTGAATGAGCTCCAACTCAATGTAGCCTCAGCCTGTCCGTGACCGGAATGAATTGAGCGAACTGTTTGAGGACGTGATTCAACTTGTAGCAGGAGGGCGAAAGGCACTGCTCTCGAACGGTCTCGGGCTGGTCACCGCGGTTCATTGTCATCGCTAGCGGCATGAGAGGATGGGCTTGATCTCACCTGAATTAGGCCTCGACATCGCTTTCACTTGAGACTGACATGCTGGGCGAATCCTGGGTGAGTCTTGCCAGAATAATCATGGCCCCGGGGGATCAGTTGCTTCAGGAAAACGACAAGGACGTGTCCGCATCGTAACTGGCGACGACCACAGCAGTCAACGACGCATCGCCATGTGGGCCATGTGAAAAGAGAGGGCTCGTTCTTCACACAGAGCGTGCCTTCTTTTGGTTTACATCGCCCGGTTGCGCCCTACCGCGAGGCCAGACCTGGCTCGCCCCGGGCAAGAGAAACAGGCCCATCGTCGCTCACTCGCCAAGCCGTGATGCCCGAGGCCTTTTCTTGGTGTTTTCCGCCCAGATCGCACCGGTGCGGCCACGGCTGCCAACCCTCCTGGATTCCACAAAACAGTTGCCGTCAGACGTGGACGCGCAATTGAACGCCCCCTTTTCGTCGGCCGTGCCTGGCTGGAGCAATCGACGAGCCCGAATCTTGCATCGGCTTGGTTGGTTGGTGAGTGAGTGGTGAGAGCTGGGCAGTTTGGCGTGCATATGGCTTGCTTCCGTCATTGGCTGGGGGTTTCGCCAGCGCAGCAGCTTGGATGGAATACACTGAATGCGGTGGCTCAGCAGCGCGGTTTTCTTCTTCCTCTCCTTCTTCTTCTCTTTCCACTGGCTGCCTCACTGGCTGATTCACTCACTTTCTTTCGTCTTACCCCAAGCAAGAAAGCGGCATTCTATTCCTTGCTTGAAGGCCGTTGCTGTCAAGCCACCAACGCTCTCCCGCCCAGACTTGGGTAACCGGCTCAACGCCTCTTCCGGTATGGGATAGCGGCGCAACTTGCGTGTTTCTAGCCCGCTTTCCTCGCTCTCGGAGCGGCACTATGTGCCAGACCAAGGCGAAGAAGGTACTTGCATGTGAGGTGACCTAATGCGAGGCAACCCTGTACCTCTTTCTGCCAACGCCAACAGGCGGATACGCAGCCGAATCACCGACCCCGGACTCAGCTTCTCCTGCCGAGCCTTCGTCTGCTGCTGCCACCGCCGCCGTCATTCGACATGAGATAAGCGGGCAGGGCCAATGTTTTGTTCCTTTCCTCTTTGAGATGCTTTCCCAGTTTTCCTCTCAGTTGCTTGACGGCACATTCAAACAGAAGTGAGGGTCTAGACTCGCTCATCGTCACCTCTTCTTCCCTCATTCTTACCCTTCCCCACAGACCCTGCCTCTGCTCGACCTCTCTCACGGCAGTATACATTCGTTCGTCGGGTCCACGTTCCTCTTCACCCGCATCATCGTCCCCGTTTGCGTACTCGCACCTCGCTTTCTGTTCACCAGGCCTTTTTTTCTCCCTAGTCTGGTGTCCACGGCTCTTCCGCTCCTCTGTTTGTCTGTCCGCGCACACGGCATCCCCCTCCACACATTGGATCTTTCTCATCATTCACAACCGGCGCAGACATGAGAAACGCACTCCTTCTGGCGGCTAGCTTGGCAGCTGTCCGTCACGCGTCCGCGGCCTACGACGCGACCATCTGCGGCAGGGAGAACAAGTATACCAGCGAGGACACGCAGTTCATATGTACGTGTTGCCCATCCGTGTTTGCATTGTCTGCCGGCGATGCGATCATTATCGGGATATTGAGCCTCGCTCACTCGCATGCTGCTGGTGCAAAAGGCTGATTCGACGAACCCGCAGTCCAGTCCAACGCCTGGAACCCCGTTGGCGATGGCTCATCGTGTGTCTCGGTAAGTAATGTGACATGACGGGCTGCCGCATGCAAAGCGGCACCTGATCCTACCCTTCTATCTCTCTTTACCCTCCCGTCACTATTGTGGTCCCTCCCGGTGAATGTCCGACATCACTCCGCCGTCCCCCATCCTCCACCGAGCCTGCATGCTCTCCCGATCCCGTGTGCCGGCCCGGTGCACGATGCATGTCTCGTCTCGCCCTCGAGAAGCCCCCCCGTGCCCGTCGTCGCCAGATCACCCCGCTGATGCCATGTGTTTGTCTTTCTACAGGTCGACCAGTCGACTCCGGCGTTTGACGCCAACTGGAACTGGGAAGAGGACAAGAACAACGTCCACTCGTTCCCCCACGTGCGCTTCAACTCGACGAAGCTGCCGACCAAGCTGAGCGACATCAAGACGATGCGCCTCGCGGTGGACTGGACTATGCGCGAGGGAAACCCCGAGAACGACCCGCCCCGCGACTTCTCGGCGAGCACCTGGTCCGAGAACAAGCAGGAGCTTGATGGGGTCGTCTCCAACGCCGCCTGGGACTTCTTCGTCGACAAGAACAAGACGAGGACCTACAACCCGATCGACTCCGAGGCGGAGATCATGATCTGGCTGGGCAAGGTCGGAAACCCGTACCCGTTGATGGGCGACTCGATCTTGACCAACATCACCCTCGGCTCTACTGAGTTGTACGTACTTAACCACCTCCTGGATCGAGCTGGCGCGGGACGACCTCGGCCTGGGGCCGGGCCCATGCTGCGATCCTTTTCGTATTGATAGACATCTCGTGCTAACGCCCCACAGCTCGCTCTGGTACGAGACCAACCAACGCGAGCAAAAGGTCTTCACCTGGGTCACGCGCGACGGATCGGATGTCACCCAGTTTGACGAGGACATCACGCCGCTTCTCAAGTACGTCCTCGAGTCTGGCGAGATCGACGAGGACTCCTGGCTCGGCCTGGTCGAGTTCGGTTCCGAGGCGTGGCATTCCCCGGAGAACATCACGTTCAGCGCCGCGCACTTTAGCATGGAATTGGACAACGGCGACAGCGGCTCCGGCAGTGGCTCCAACGGCGACGGCGACGAGAATGCGGCAGGAAAGTACGGCCTCTCGTCGTGGCTGGTTGTGTCATTGTTTCTCCTGAACATGTCGATGTTCTGTCTGTAGCACCCTCGATAGCGCATCAATCATGAGGCAGGACAGTCGAGCGAGCGCGCGGCGAAGTACGATAGCATTAATGAGGTTTAGACAGGTAGACGTGGGCAAGGATCCTTCCGCGCCCGCCGTAATGGATGAATAGATAACGGAACTACCCAGGCTGCTATTGCCCCTGCTACAATCGTTGCCTTTTCTCGTGTACATAGTCCTGTTCGTATTCTGACACTCAAGGACGGGGGAGGAATACAGGGTAATAAGGACGGTACATTGATAGGGACGATGGTCAGATTGGAAACGATACAACGAGCACCACACCTGGAAGTCAGGACGAGTCTTGGGCAAGATGCATGACAGGGCGAAAGACGAAAGCTAGCCGCGATGATGGTCAACGGCCCTTGCGACCAGAAGTGCCCCGAAGGGCCCGAAGGGCCCGAAGGGTGGTGCCATGCTTGAGCGGCACCCCCTCGAATGCGAGATCGGTGATCATGGCGCTCCTGGTCGTTGATGCACACGCATACTCGCCGCGATGCACCCCGGCACCCGCAGACGGGCTGCCTCCAAGCTGCAATGCCTACTACGCCTGCTTGGTTCTCCCTCTTGGAGTTCTGACATGCGCTTGACCTCCTGCCGGCACACGCGTCTGTCCATGACGCCCCATCCACCATGTGTGCTTGAGTGACACAGAGTACGCGTCCGACTACGAATACTCGACCCCAGCCTCGTGGAATCGTAGACAACGGAGGGGAGCTTGTTTCAGCCACCTTGAAGATGGTTTGAAGATGGGAACATGGCGACGGCAGACGGCAAATCGACGTTGTGGGTGGTTGGGCTGTCCGATACGGGCATCACCAAGTAAGAGGTAAGCACATAAGCCTATCCTGGGCAGGCACACATGTCATGCAGATGGCGATGGTATTTTACAATCTAGTGACCTGCAGAGCTCGGCTCTGCACACAACGGTAAGAGGAAGTCGAGTGAGGGCCCGAATCCGAGGGACGCTTCGCATTCCCGTGCTGCGGCCGCAAGCTGTCAGTGGCCTGCCACCCACCCACCTCTGGCGGTCTCGTTTCCCGGCAGCAGCAGTGGTGGGCAACGCGCAGCGCATACCCTCGCGAAGGATCGGTTCCCGGGAAGCGCGCACACAGCGTTGGGTGGGATGGATGGATGGGGAGACGTGGGATGGTGTGCACGGGCTTGGCGGAGAGGCGTGATGGGTGAACGGAAAGGGGGCTGGGACGGCGGGCTGGGCGGAGCGGGATTGGAGAAGGGAGGCCAACCAAGAGCCAAGCCAGTGGCCCCCTGTGTCCTCCGCTACCGCCGGGTCAAAGACGACGAGAGGAAATTGGGTCAAGACGTTGTTTCGTCACCAAGACCCGCTGGCCGGAGGGAATGCCTCAATCCGGGGCCTGGGCAATAGTCCAACCCTTTTGCGTGCTGCTATGGATCGTGTGTGAGGCGCTAGAACAATAGTTTTGGAATCTTGACATCCACAGCGGCACAGAAGCAAAGGGCAGACCTGGGTGTGTCGAGAAGAACAAGGTGCCTTATCTTGTGTGTGTTTGGCGCCTTGGCGCGCGTGCCGCCATGCCGAGGGGGTTTGCCAAGATAGGCGGACGGGCGGCTTTGCAATGGCCAACCAGCCTACGGCCACCAGTCGACGGCCAAGGGCGGGGATAAGGCAGCCCGGGGCGGTGGGAGAAAGGATTCGGGTGGCGAGGGGAGAGGCCGTTGAAGTCTGTGATGCCAGGATCGAGGAGCAGAACCGAGATGAAGAGGTTATTTTAGCTGATTGCGTGGTTTTGCGACTCCTTTGCTTTTGGTGTCTGCCCAGATTTCACTCTTGGTCTTGGTCTCTTGGTATTTCTTGCAAAAAGTCCACATCCTCCTTGGTGTCTGAACGGTCGACGGCGTCAGCAAATCTTGTGCTGTGGATATCCTGTTCTTGGCTCCTCCGTTAAAAGGGCTTTGACCTGAAGCGCACAGGAGGGGGATGCGGTTTCGATATCCCATCTCGGTGTAAGTCGATGAGGTGAGGTCGCGATGGCGGAGGCGGGCAGACGAACACGAGGCACAGAGTGGCCCGGCCGCTCCGCAGCGTGCTGGTCCTTTTGAGTTTGCATTGTCTCGGCATTGGGAAACAGGATCGGCGAGCAGGGCGGGAATCGCTGGTCGACTCTGCTGTTCGCTGGCGCCAACGGCCAGAGTCCGCGCGGGTGGCATGGTGGGGGGAGACTGTGGACCATATGGGATTCGTTGGGCTGGTTTGTGGATTCTGGAGCTAGGCCGGGGTCCGGAGGAACGAGCGGGACGGGAGGGAGAAAATTTCGATATCGGCCAAGCGTAATGAGACTGTCAAGAAAGGAACATGCTCTCGTGAGCCCAAGGATCCGAAGGAATGCGGAAGAATCGTCCGGACAGCCATAGCCATGGGTTATCATCCGTCTGTAGGAGCGTTGGATGCACCGTCCAAGAGATCCATTGATGTTAGAACGGAAGGCCACTGCTGAACTTGCGTTGTTGCCGAGGACCAAGAGCTCTGCTGCTCTGTGTTCAAGAATCGACATGCCAGAAAAGGCTACTATGGCTGCGGCCAAGTAATTGCACCCCAAATGGCCACGGAAGACAGGCGGAATACAGACGCCCAACGGCAAGAAACCGTCAGTCGGGCCAGACAGACGGACGGGGTGGGAAGCACGCGCGCCGGCGAATGGGGATGTCGAAATAGCCTATCTGATGGAGGCTGCCAACTTTACGCTTATTGCCGTAGTTTGCGGGCTAAAACGGGAACGGGCTCGCCTTTGGGGCCAACCGCGTGGCCTGGCGGCGTCCACCGCCTTTGGGCGGCTTTGCGACCGTCTTCAAGCCAGCCCAGCGTTTGTGCTGATCGGGGTGACACGAGACGCATCGTTGGCGTTTTCCTGCGTGGCCGTGCAGTGACCTCCATGTGCTTGTTGCCGTTGGTTCACGGGCATCTGAGTCGGGATCTCTGGACTTGGTCGTGGCAGACGCCGGCTTCCAGAAGCCCAGCCACAGACGTCTCAGACCGTGCACGCCGTCAGCGGAACAAAAGACGGGAGAGAGAGAGAGAGAGACTGGGATTGCTGGGTCCTGGCTCGCTGGCGGCTTCACGGGACGCTTCGCCTTCTCGTTAGTTGATGGAAACGGCTGCTGTCTCGGGCCAGCTGCGAATGCGACTCGTGGGCCATTGGCAACTCCTGGGTTTCCGCTCCGTAGCGCGGTCCGGGGCTCAGGCAGGTCTCAGAGTTTTCAACGACCATTGATGATATGGAGGCGGCAACGGGCAGTTGACAGGCAGCTACGACAAGGCAAGGCAAGACAAAGTGAGGTGAGAGAGGACGCAGACACAGGGTGGCCTCTGCTCGTCTCCAAGCCTCCAACAAGAACCACCCCGGTCATGACTGGCAAATGACGGGCCAGTTGGATACTCTGACCACCCTGGCCGGGCTCTGCCATCCCTGCTCTCATCACCGGGCCCTGGTCTTTTGCGATCGATACGTACAAGAAGACACCCAAACATCAGGAGGCCACATGCACACATGCACACATGCTCCCAGGCATCTCTTGCCTCGACTGAACGCATAGATAGTACCATGGACACCACCGATAGACCCGCGTTGGTAGTGGCAGGAAGGAGTGGGGGCTCGCAACTCGCCTGCTGTCGTTGTGAGCCGGTTGGAACCGGCGAGGCGCCGTCGTGGCTGCAGTTCGCGCGGCCCAGGTCGCATGTCGACTTTCCCTCCAAGGCTCGGCGGCCGTGATGGTGATGTGGTCGCCGCTAACCACCCACCCCTGTTCCCTGTCCGCACGAACATGGGGGTTTCTCTCCTTCCGCTGCGCTTGGAGGCTGCCGATGGACGTCTTGGCGGCTCTTTCGCCGAGTCCGCCGTCTCCTGCTCTCTTTCTTCCATGGACGCCGTGTCTGCTTTCCCCTTGGGCTGCCGCGCATGCATCGATCCTCCGGAGCCACCTCGCCAAAGCGGCAGAGTACGACTGGCTCTCCCGCCCGCCCCTGAGTGATGATGGAAGTAGCTTTTTCGTCTTTGTTTTTGTCTTCTTGTTTTCTTCCCTCCCGCTCGCTTGTTGCCATGCACCCTGTTTGTTGGTTATCTGGCTCTGGACGGCTAGCTTGCTTCCCACAACCCTGGCTTCGCCTCCTTGGATACGGTGCATGTCTCTGCCAACGTCCCTCTGTCCGGGCCTTGCCAAAGGAGCTTGCAATGTGCGAAGCGGATGTTTCCTTCACCTGCAGAACCGAAGATCCACGTCAACCTGGCCTTGCCATCCGGCACATTTCCACCGTTCTCTTGCCTCTCTCGCATTCTTGTCCCACTCCCCTGTCCTGGACGTCGTAGGACGTCTTGCCTGGACTGCACCGTTCCCTCTCCTCCCACCTATCCTCCCCTGCCCCTTTATTCGTCTCCCGCGCTTCCCACTATCTGCTTGCCCATGTCTGACTCCCGGACCTGGCCTTTCACCTGCCTAATTACGAATGTCAACGGCCAGCCTCCTCCCCTCTGTGGAGTTCGGCCAAGGGTTGTCAGCCACCCGGAGCTGTGCAGAAAGCAGAAAACGACGGCACGCGCGCAGCAGTCTCTCTGCCCTTGGCGGTGATGTCACCAGCTCTCTTACATCAGGCCATTGCCGCGGCGTGCACACAACCTGGGACTAACGTTTGGAAGTGAAAGTGAAAGACTTGGACGGGAGCTCACTAGCCTGACGGCGGCAGACGCACCTTGGATAGACCACATCCATGTAATCACCCAATGGCACAATCCATTTTCACTTCCCCATCTTTCCACTCAGATGGATCGAGGAAAATCCATGGCAAGGGCCAATATGTCCCTCTCTGGCTGCGGCCCGGGCTTCGATCAACGAATAAACGTGGGAGACGGAGGCCACCTGGAGAGAAGACCAAGACTGTCAACCCAGCTCAGCAATACGCATCCGTACCGGGGCTCCGTAATACCGTATTCATCCTTGCAGGAAAAAGTCGGACGGTGGAAAGCAACCCGCCTGCTGCTGTTGCGGCTGCTGCTACTGCTGCTGTTCTTGCTTGGCCTTGGCTAGTCTCTGAATATCTTGTTTCCTGCCTGTATGCATGTGCGTGTGGTGTTTGATCTGGTTGTGGCTTCCTTCCCGCATCTTGTTTATCCCCCGTTGACGCTGCATTCACCGTCACCTCACCTTACCTTCACCATCGACACACTCGTTTCTGTCTTTCTTCTTCCCGCCTCCCTCTCTCGGCCCCTCCTCCTCCTCCTCCTCCTCCTCCGCTCAACCCACCGAGTGTGGCTTGCTTCTGACGAAACCTTCCCCTGCCTCCCGTCCGCTCGCTACTTGCAGAGGCTGGTCGTTAGTTGTGCTTTTCTTGCTGTCCTCGTCGCGCCGCCCTCGCTGCCTCACCACTCGCTAGTTCACTCTAGGAGACTGGCCGACTTCCAATCGCCCAATCGCTCGCTTTGACGGCGCTCGCTGCTCTTCTGCTTTGCTTCCGTCTCTCGCTCTGCCCCCTTACTTTCGCTACCGAGACGCCCTCGTCTACATCGAGACCGCCACGGGAGCGCATCGATACTTGAAGCTGACCGCTCTGCCTACTCCCCTTTTGGCTCATCCGTCACTTCATCCGCAGAAATCGTCTCTTGATCCTCTCGATCACCGCTATTGCCATTTGAGAAGAGCCTTCTTTACTGCTCCTCCAGGCATCGCCACTAATAACATAATGTCGCGTCCTTACACACCACGGGGGACATCTCCCGACTCGGGCCTGACGCCCCCGACTAATCCGTTCGGTTCGAATCCCTTCGATACTGACAATGATTCGAGTGCGGCTCCTTCGCTCGCCAGCGACTCGACCTTTACGGTGGTATGTTCGCGCGGTGCTCTAACATCACGGGCGACCTAGAAGTCGATAAAGAAGAAACTAACCTTGCTCAGAATGCCATCGGACAGTCCTCGCTGCACGACTCTCACTCGGCAGACAGGTCAGGCCAGAGATCGAGCTGGGCTGAGTCCAATCACCGCCTGAGCAGACCCGAGATTGTAAGAATTTGCCTGTACCATGGGAACCGGTCATTGATTCAAGCCGAACTGACCAAACACCAGGAGCCTTCACCTTTGGCCAGAGAAGTCCCGATCTACAACGAGAAAGGTCACCAGAACTCGTCATCCGACACGGATGTCGAGGCCGGCCATGTTCCTCCCGTAGTGTCTGACCCGGAGAAGGCCAAGGAGACGCACACAACGGCTCTCCCGCCTTCATCGGGCGCGTCATTTCCCAAGCGAGTGTACAACCGCTTTCGCGCAACCTACTGTCCCAAGGAGGAGCCGCCTCTCGTCCTACCCGTCTGCCCGAATGACACTGAGAAGCTCAACTATGTGCATACCAATCGAATTCTCCTCTACATATTTGGAGTCTTCTCGTTTCTGTCGCTTGGCGCCGGTATGTGGCTGTTTGCGCTCTCGGCTCCGGCGTTCTACTGGTATGGCGTTTTTGCGGGTGCAATGTGTATCTACCTTCTGGTCTCGTACGCCGTCGGTATTATTGGAAGGGATTGGGACTACAAGGCTCATCTGGACTTGGTAGAGAGATTTCCTATCACTGAGGAGAACGCCCCGACCGTCGACATCTTTTTGCCCTGCTGCTCCGAGCCGGTCGAGATTCTGGAGAACACCTACAAGCACATAGTCAACATCGACTGGCCTGCTTCCAAGCTCCAGGTCCATGTGATGGACGATGGGGCTTCAGAGCCCGTTCGGCTGCTCGCCGAAAAGTACGGGTTCAACTACTCCGTTCGCGACGATCGCCCTCGCCTCCGAAAGGCGGGCAACCTGAGATGGACGTTCGCCAAGACTAACGGGGACTTCTTCGCCATTTTCGACGCGGACTTTTGCCCGCGCCCCGACTTCCTCAAGGAATTGATGGTGGAGCACTTGGGTGACGATAAGACGGCTCTTGTTCAGAGTCCCCAGTACTTCCGTGTCACCGATGACCAGACGTGGGTTGAACAGGGGGCCGGTGCCACGCAGGAGCTGTTTTACCGTGTCGTCCAGGTCAACCGCAACCGATGGGGGGCGTCTATCTGCGTTGGAAGTAATGCGCTCTACCGCCGCGAGTCTCTCGTTGATGTCGGTGGAACAGCCGAGATCGGTTTCTCCGAAGATGTCCACACTGGGTACGTCAGGGTCTCTGGAAGATCCCGAATCTAGTCGCTAACACCAAACAGCTTCGGCGCCGTTGACCGTGGTTGGAAGGTCAAGTACATTCCTCTGTGCCTTGCCACCGGTGTCTGCCCGAATTCTCCTCGCGCCTTTTTCTCCCAGCAGATGCGCTGGGCTCGCGGTTCCACGACTCTCCTCACCAACGGCCACTTTTGGGTTTCCAACCTGACGTTAATGCAGAAAATCTGCTACCTTTCAGGTTCGTCAAAAGCCATCTTGTTGTTCATCTGGAGGCTAACCAGACTCAGGTTTCATGTACTACATGGCTGTTTCGCTCAACATTTTCCTTGCACCCATCGCCGGTACTCTACTACTTGCCGTCCGGCCTCAATGGTTCAAGTTCTGGAATCTGGCATTCGCCATCCCTTCCATCCTCTATGGTGTTATTCTGATGCGCTGCTGGGCCAAGGCCAAGTATGGCTTCAACGTCCAGCACGCCATGACGATTATGAGCTATGCGTACCTTACCGCCATCAAGGACCGTCTTTTCAACATTGAGCTTCTCTGGGCCGCTTCCGGTGACGCAAAAGCTCACAAGAGCAACAAGTACCGCAACATGCGCCTTCTCTGCATTTTCTGGAACCTCGTCGTCACCGGTGCCATGATCGGTGTCGTGACATGGCGTCTCGTCACCGGCTTCACGTGGTACCATCCGCTGCCGCTGATCATCATCAACGTTTACAATCTCTTCATCAACCACTACTTTATGTTCTGCGACTGGTAGCGATACGTTTCGGTCCCTTAATTCTTGTACGTACGGAGGGACGGAAGGGTCGAGTTGGTGTTTGTGCTTGGACCACGCATTATACATTGACAATGGAGTAAGGGCATCTGAATTTTGAGACGAGATGACGGGGTAGCATTGAAGCCTCCACCACACGGAAACGGCCTTTGACATTTCACCTAGACCCGCGTGCCAATGCGCGCTTGCACACAGCTTCTGCAGCATACATACACTTAGCATTCTTGTATATCATGGTGGATAAAGTAATCGCGGAGATACAAAAGAGCGCCGCGGCCTCCAGTAATAATAGGTTATAGTATTGGTGTTTAAATCGAATACGAGTTCAAGCTGTGGAAAAGACGCCCCGTTGAAATCCTACTGAGCTTGATCTTAATAACGAACTAAGGAACAATGGATCAGTAATCCTCGCAGTGTGCCTTTTGTCGCATTTCTTCCGATACTAAAACTCGACAGCATAACATAGCAGACTAGCATAGACCCAGCCCAAGCACAGCTACCCACCATTCGGGACATGCCAGTAATATCAACATTCTTAGCAACCAAGGTCTCGGAAAAGTCAAGTCAACCCCTTTGCTGAAAGATGCTTTTGCTTCGTTGCTCATGTGCTCAACGGCACATGGGCGGCAGCTCGTGGTTCTGGGAAGTATTACACGCCACCCAGGTTGTTGTGTTTTCCATCTCCACTGATCCAAGGCCTCATGAGTGAATTCTGTGCCTTTGATGGTACTGCTGATCGCTTCGACCAATATCCCATCAGCCCAGCCTCCTGGTTCGTCTCATGATTCGACACTCGAGCCAGGCACCTCAAGCTTTCTTCACAAGTGGTCTATCATGTGGTTCCATGAGAGGTCCTAAGTACCTGCCTTTTTTGCTTTAGCTTGTCGGGTATTCACGTTGATGGTCTATTTGTGTTGTTTTGCTGAATCAACATAACCAAGGGCGAACAGCTGTATAGTAAGGCCTTCAAGCGGCATGTTTTGGTATGTTCCATTGCCTAGCAGGACTTGTTGCATTGACTTTGTTAGATATGCTCCTATTCCTTCCAGAAGTTACCGGAAGACAATCAAGGCCCCCGTCGGGTTGAATCCGCGCTTTCGACCTGGAGGAGACTGTCTAGTCCACAGCCCAGCGTTTAGTCCACAACCCAGCAAATACATACGGGGGCCCTGGTGGTCATACACTTGGCCTAGGTACCAGTTAGCATAAGATACAAAGGTAACAGTTCTCGGGTAGGCCACAGTTGGCTCCGCGATATAGCCGGTACGCGGTGGGCGTGAAGGGGAGGGCTGAGTCTCCTCGCCACTTTCCAGGATTTCTTCCTGTGACGTCGGGTTTTAAGAGCAGGCCATACAGAAGCAAAACTTGAACGTTGAACCTGTCTGTAGGTCTACTCTTGAATTCTACCCATCGAACCATGTGTCTTTCGGCGTCTGCCTGATAACGGTGCCGTGAGCCCGACCACAGCCAACTTTCACCGTCTTGCACAAGAGCCATAGCAACAAACTTCCAACAAATTATCTGTAACAGAAGTGGAGGCTTTGTAAAGGATCATAACTTAAACAGTCCCGAAATAACCGCATTAGAACAAAACCTCAAGACCGCAACCTTTTGCCTTTTCTGCCCTACTACCACGAAGTCTAGTTGCAGTTCGTAGCTCTCTGCCACGGCTCATTGGTCTCGTCTTCGGTTTTGAAGTGTGCGTCCTCCAACATTCAGGTGCCTGTTTCCTCTAGTGGCTGCTCCTTGTCTTCATATATCCGCTTGACTTCCTCCTCGGGCTCACCAAAGGTCCTCATCACCACGTTCCACTCGGCCTGGGTGACGGCGTCGAATAGGATACGACGCGCCTTCTGGCCAGTGACTGGACACTCAGGGCCATGAATAATGTAAAGAACGCTGTGGTAGGCGTCCGTCTCGCGGTCGCGGTAACTTGGCACTAAGCCAGGCAATGCCACTGCTCTGCTGGGTCTACTTTCTGCCTCTCTCCCTGAACACTTACTGCGTCCGAATCGTCGTCCTCGTCGTCCGAGGGCAGGCGCTAGCCGCCTCTACCTGCGGCATGTAGTCACCGCGCGCTGCCTTCTCGGCGTGGTAGTGGGCGATGCAGTCATCGCGAGAGGCCCCAGGGAGGAAGTAGAGCTCAAGACGGAATGGGACTGGGCCGACCCCCCAAATGATGCTCGCAAGTGCGTCCGTGTTGACTATGGCTGGGACCGCGGCGTCGTGTGTGAAGTAGATGTAGAAGCTGTATAGCGGCGGTAGTAAGGGGCAAGACTCTCGGGGATGGATAATAAGACAATTGTTGAATTGACTCAACATCTAGTTGAGCGGTCAGACTTCTTTTTGAGCGTGTCAAACGGGAGGTTCAGCGACTGCGTAAGTTGGCTTAAGGACCTAAGTGGCGGCTTTACACACAGGCGACGGGAAATATAGTCATTGCGCCGCTAGGAAAAAGATGACGGCCTCCTGTTTTCTATCTTTAATGACTTTATGCAAAGCCTCTAAGATTTAGCACGAGTGCTTATTGACCGGAAGCAGGCTTTAAGCACGGAGGATCTATCTTGAGATCTGTTGATTGTTGACGCAGGCACACTTCAACTCACCATGAGGCATGCCTACTTGCGAATTGCTCTTGTATAAAAGGTACTGATTAGTGCTAACTCCTCGCTCTCAAGATTAACAAAGACGTCAAGTTCTTTTATTCAATAAAACACAGTTCATCTATTAACAGGCTTGTTGAAGATTAAAGACGGATTCGCAATACTCCGATAAGTGGAAACCGAGTCAAAGTAGTGCGAGTAGAACTCAACAGCACCGTCTCTGCCTGGATTGTCTAAAGGTGTCTCTCCACAAACAAGACGAGTGAGAGATAAAAGCGTTAGACGTCTATGAATAGACCTCAGAACAGTAAGCTTAGCCAACCCAGACGCTCGTCGGGCACTTGGCTGAGCTTTATATGGAAACAGCTTGTACTTAAACCGACAGGGAATGCATAACTTCAACAAGTCGTCATGTGTTTCATTCTACTGCCTGACAGTCATGTGTTGGAGATAGAGCCGTTGGGTTCGTCGAATTCGACGTGGCGGCGACTGAAATACTTACATTGAACTCAATGATCAGGGGGGGGGGGGCGCATATAAATAAACATAGATATCACAGGCCCATGTGATAACATTTGGTCCAAACCACAATACCATGCCTGCTGTAACGACGCAATAGAACTCCCTGGTAGGTAGGTTCTGACACACAATACTCCAGTAGCCGCCAGGATTCTCACAAATACCAGCTTGTCCCAACGCCATCCATCTTTGCCGGAGGACTTCCATTACTTCTATACTTAAGGAGGGCGAAAGATGCAGCAGTTTTCTTTGCTTACCGGAGCATCCGTCGTCAGCCATCAAGGGCTAGGAAGAAACATTATATAGGGGTATATTACCAATATTTAGCCCAATCTCTCCAATAGAAACACCAACCGGTCTGCTAGGGCTGCTTGGATTGTCAAGGATGAAGACTTTGGAGAGTAGGGA
Source organism: Colletotrichum tofieldiae (assembly GCA_022836555.1). Classification (NCBI taxonomy): domain Eukaryota; kingdom Fungi; phylum Ascomycota; class Sordariomycetes; order Glomerellales; family Glomerellaceae; genus Colletotrichum; species Colletotrichum tofieldiae. The sequence continues at coordinate 5,465,928 of BQXV01000002.1, forward strand.
TAGGAAAAGAAAGAAAAAGCAAGCCTCTTGACTTTTAAGCACGACGTGGCTGGAGAGTAAGGTGGCGCCTTGCTAAGCATTGATACTCACTTCCTTAGGCCAAGAAGAGAGAGGGGCTCACGGGCCGACGACTCTTGGCGATCATGAAGTGGTGGGTCTATCGGCTCCTCCTGGATTGCAATTACCTATCTCGCCAGATACACAATTGTTACTCTATCATTATCGCAGAGTGACCTATTTACTCTCAAATAGTTCAACGCATCTTCGATCCATCAATTTGAGTTCAAGTCGGTTTCTATTGCAATGCGCTCTCGGACTTGCTGTTTTGGCTGGTCTCTGCCTTAGACACCTTTGTAGCGATGGTGGTCGTCGTTGGTTCGATTGTCCAAAACTGACGGGTTCGATTGATTTCCCGCAGAACTATCAGACCACGCCTGACAACTCGGTTAGAAGAATAAGAATCACGCTATCACTAAAATAATGACTATTGTAGCTTGTGACTACAGAGAAGACAGTCTTACCCCTATACCAGGTCTCTTTGATACTTCCAAGCTATGAACCGATAATTTCCGTACAGACAGAGCATCCGCATTGCAGACTATCAGGCCATTTGTAGTGATGGCGTCGGTCACAATGCAATTTCGGTTGACAAAAACGACTGGCAAACGATTACTTAGCGCCACCGGCTCAACAACATTGCTCGAAATTACAACCCTTGCACAGCTATAATAATCAAGTAGCATCGACAGTGTGAATCGCTGAGTACGCAGAATCAAACAGCATAAGTTCCGCCTTGTGAAGCAATCAATTAATAACAATGGTCAAGTAACCAAAGAAGGTGTTTTGCCAAGAATGGAAATGTGTCCGTCCTTATTCGGTTGGTGAATGATTGATGCAGCCTGATGTGAGCTTCCTTCATCTCGGCAACAAACAATGTCGAATGGACGATGATCCGGCACTCTGATTGTACTGAAATAGTTCGCAGTGCGTTTGAAACTAGCCAGATATTGCACAAACTCCCTCGCTCCCTCGCTGTACCTCTCCAAGAGCAGCAGGTGAAAAGCAAGCTGTCCACGAATAGTTATGCATCCATATGCTCATGCGTCGGCTGTTCTTAATAGGCGCGGCTGTTTCCTGCAACCTCGTCCTGTTTGCGTTGTGACTCCTCGGATCATCCGGCTCACTGCAACCATTCGTTTGAGTCTAGATTTCGGTGCATTTTGGAGACGTCTTCCTGCACGTTGACTTTCAAACCTGTCGGTATCAACTCTTCTACAAAGCATGCTTGTTTCACCTGGTGCCGGACTAATCGAGACTATCGGTTCCACTGAAAGTCTCGTCATATCATCATAAATAGTAGACAAAAAGTAGCGTTCAATTCAACCCAGGCTTTTGTTCACCATCACTTTCGCTGTCGTACTTGAAAAGGCTGCAGCGGATTTTAACGACGTTTTCGTATCTCGGTCGGGGTAGCGATATCATTGCCAAGATACGATGGCGAACTCTGGATCGCTTCATACGAGATTGATCAATAATTAATTTATCACTAGTTACAAACACCATCAACGCTATGGAGCTCTTTATTGAGGGTAAAAGGCGCCTAGATTGTCCGTAACGTTACCAGAAGCCTACGTGCATGCAAGTCCTCAATTTAGCCGCCAGCCTGCGCAATGTCCTTTACTTATAGATTCCTCTGTTTATCTAGGTCTAAGCTTTCCATGTATTGGCATTCTGTCTTGTCATGTAACCTATCAGGATTTGATATATGATTCAGAGAACTTCCTATATGAAGGTTCGCTTGGTGAAGCCAATGACAATAATCATGGTCACCCTATTGCTTTCATTTTGGTCGGCTGGGTGGAGTCTTGAGTTGGCAAGCTAACGACTACGAAATGTTGCATCATCAATGATCGTGGTCAAGCCCTCATATGCTTCAATTAAATCCATAACACATTGTAAAAGTACTGATCAAAGTTGGGATGGGTGTGTCCGATTCCCACCTCCAACAAGTCTGCTTGTCTTCGCTGTGGCTTAAGACAACCTGCGACGGCTTGTGCCAGGGGAATGAAAGGGCCCACCATAGAGATTAAGGGGCCTGGCAGTTTGATGAGCCACAAACGCGCTTCTATTGACAAAGAGCCCCTAGATAGTTGCGTCGTTCATGATTAGCAACCTACGGTGATAGGGTCCAAACTCAAAACTCAGATGACGTGGCATGAAATCACAATTTTGACCTCGGCCCTTGACTTGCGGCCTGCGGCACGCTGCCCTCGAGGAAAACCTCAAAAATGATTCGATGGTGGCTTTCGGATCGCGGAGTGTGGTTCCGTGTTCAGCAACGCCAAGCAGAGCTGACGTTTCACAGCCTGGACAATCTGTAAGGCTGCGGCGCAGTCCTTGCGGCCATCGAGCTGCGAATCCCGCTTTATGAACAAGCACACAACCATCTTCTATGCCTCTAAGCTTTTGAAGTTGGATTTATTGCCTTACCCCCATTGACTCCGAGCGAAGAGGTGTTCCGTCGATATCGATAGCGTCATCGTCACTGATCCCCAACCATGTCTCTTATTTGCACTGCATCGGTTTCAAGCTTGAAGTATTGGGACCCCGCGAACCTGCTGCAGATTGTCGGACAAGGGCGGCATGACGAAATCAGGTGTGTAGGCAGAGCCATGAGGCAGGGCGGTGCCCGCTGTCGTTGGACGGTCGATCACGAAAGGCAAATCCAGATCGAGGCCAATTTGGAACGGATGGCAAACAGGCACCCCGCCGACATCACCACAGAAGAGCTGCGCGACCTCGCCGAGCTTTGCCTTTGCCGGGACTGGCATTCATACCAACAGGAAGACACTGTTCACCACTGGAGAGGCGTAGTGCTTCGTGCAGCAGAAAATTTGAGGACTGTGAAGGCAGAATTATCAAGGGAACAGAAAGATGGGATCACCAAATTACAAGCCGAGTTGAGGGCGAAGGAAGCCGATTTGCAACGGTCACGGGAGCAATACCGAAGCCTGGAGAGAAAGTCCGACAGCACGAGGTGTGCACAGGCCAAACAGTTCGAGTCGCAGGAAAGTGAGCTTCTGGAAATACGGCAACAACTTAAGAGCGCGACGGAGAATGTGAAACGCCTCAAAATGTCGATTTTGGATCACCATCGGAAGCTCGAACAAACCACGACTGACCTGATTGACAAGACAGTCCGCCGGATCACGACTCTTGAGGATGAAAAGAAGGAATTGGAAGCTTCGGTCGATGCCTCGCGGACGAGAGATGGGCTTCTGATGAAACGCCTTGTGAGAGAGACGGAAGAGAAACGTAGACTGCTTTCGAAAAACGGCGTCTTACGAGAAATGCTCAAAGGTTACCAATCCAGAGAGGAGAACCAAATCCATAGGGAAACGCCCACCGAAGGCGAGCTGTCGGCTCAGAAGAGTGCAAAAGAAGCACGATTTACCGCAGAGGCTCTAAGGCTACAAAACCTGAAGAGCAAGCTTCAGGTCGAATTCCTCGGCAGAAAGGTCGCTAGGCTCGAGGCGGACATTGCGGCGTGCTGGCTTCATCGCATCAGATCTCACATGAGAGGGGTCTTGCTGGGTGTTGCCGACACGGTTTTTGGTTACAACCTTTGGTTCGTGAGGTTGATTGAATCTATTGCGATGAGGAAGAGGTCTCTTATTAAGCGAACATAATTTGTATCTTGGCTATTGTCTGGTACATTGGTAGGCTAAGCCGGAGTCAGCAGGACTTGGTGTCGATGGTTGAGCGTCTGTGTGACACTGTGCAAAGCCATAGAGACCTCACTCGATTTAATACTTTGTCTAATGCCTTCCTAGAAGTGTCGAGTGTGAAAGGAAAAAAGAAAACAATTGGTGTTGGGATATGCCACAAAACAGTATTGGATTAACTCTTAGCTGCAAGTCACTGTTCGAGTCTTTGATCAGGTCCAGCGTCGTCATCGACGAGGGGGGAAAACACAGCAACAAAGAAGATGTGAAACAGCTCAAGAACCCTTGGATCATCAAGTCCGTTTTCAACTATCTCGAGTTCGCAACGGGGCCGGGAACTCTGAAGTTGCCATCCCCTTTAACCCCTTCACGAACCACCGCCGTCTCTCCCAGCTGTTCCTGGATTCCATGATCGCCCCTCCCCCCCTCCTCTAATGCCAGGAATTATCTTGGGAGTTCAATGACGTAGCGCGGCTTGCTCCTTCTGCTGCCCATGACCTTCCGATCACAGCTCTCTCAATCTCAAATCCTCGCCATCGCTCGTCCACCACAGACCTGCCATTGACAACGAACACCCACAACCGCGATCACAGTTTTGCTTGACGCTCTCAACAGGTCTGAGTTCTTTCCCTTGTTTTCACCTCATCGAGAATAGCGATAGCATCGCAGTCGTTTTGAAGGTCACTCTATTTCTCGTCTGTTTCCTTGCGCGCCTCATTCTGTCTTCATGTCTTCATCGCGTTGTCAATCAATCTTTCTCACCGCTCCCAAATTCTCTCACTCTCAATATTTTCAACCATCCCACGTTGCCTCCTTCCATTAAGTCTTATACGCGTCCTTACCAGACCAATTTTGAACTGTTCTTACATATAGCTTATTCTCACAAAATCAAGCCGCAATGCCAGATGAGCTTGCCATGGCTGAGGGCTCGTGAGATCGAGAACCCAACTCAATGGGGGCCTCAGAGGTTTCTTGAGAAGTGGCAGTGCGGCGATGGACTCCTGGAAGACATAGAGAGCCAACGATATTGTTGAAGACTGGCCGCCTAAATTCGCTCTGGATGTTCTCGAGTGAGCGCCCGCGTGTCTCAGGCATGAACAATGCGAGAACCACGACAGTGAAGACGGTCAAGGCACCGAAGAGGAAGTAGGCGCCATACGCCGATGCCGATAGCAAGATGGGCGTAATGAGTGCGACCAGCCAGTTGGTGAACTTTGAAAAGTCAACAGATGGCTTACAGGGGTGGTAGCAATATTACTCACGAAGCAAGACGCCATGCCGATGGAGTTTCCTGCAGCTCTCGTGTTACCTGGAAGGATCTCACTGGCGTAAATCTTTCCCACAACTCCCCACGTGGCGCAATATGCCATGCCGAAGGCAAAGACTGAGACAACCACAACCCAGCGTGCGGCGCCCGTAGAACCGACAGAACCAGCTGCATAAAGGCTTCCGATTAATACCATGATTCCCGACAAAAAGACGCCACCGCTAATTGCCGAGGTGCGTCGTCCCCATTTGTCGGCTAGCATAAACGCAGGGATGGAGATGACAAGCATAGTGATGGAGGAGACTCCCGAAGCAACAAGCGAAGAGTTGGAATGGGAAATCCCTGCCTGGTCGAAAAGCGCAGGTGCGTACTAATCACTGTTAGTGATTCTGAATTCACTTGAGAGGTTGAGGGCGGCAACTCACGTAAGTAATGGCATCAATCCCTGACAGCTGGACCATCGACAAAATGAATAGGGCCAGAAGCGTCCTTGATCGATAGGGACCTCTGAACGGCAATAAGAAATTCTGTCGAGCTGACAGACTTGGCTGCTCTTGCGGCGTGCTCAGAAAGTCGCGTCGGGCTTCATCCATATCGAAGTCAAGTAATTCAAGCGCGGCCATCGCGTCAGAAGTTCTCCCCCAAAGCAGCAGCCAGCGTGGCGACTCCGGCAATGCGCGACAGACGAGGGCAAGCATCAAAGAGACCGCCACCATGACGATGTACGGAAGGCGCCACGCCATGCTATCTTTGAGGGAACTCGTCGTGTAGCAAGAGAAATACCCAAGGCATATCCCAAGCGTTGACATGAATTGCGGTAGAGCTGCCAATCGGCCGCGTCGACGGGACGGTGCAATCTCGGTAAGGTAGACTGCAATGTTAGCGAGGAAAGCTCCCTGGCCGATGCCGCTGACAGCCCGGCCGAAGATGAATTGCCCCAGGCTGAAGGATGTAGCTTGTAGTAGGGCACCGAGACCGAAAAGCGCAGCACCGGGTAGGATGACACGAAGCCGACCGTGTTTGTCAGCGAGCTGGCCGGCAAATAAAGAGGGAAAGATGCCTGTCAGGAGGATCATGGACACAGTAATGCCGCGAACAGTGGCAGAGAGGTCTCCCAGCGCAGCCGAAAACTGCTCCATGTGAACTATCGCACCGATACAGCCTGTATCGTAGCCGTTCAAGAATCCTCCGAACGATAGGGCGATGGATGCCGTCACATAATTGGGCATGAGGTTTGCGAGATGAGGCATGATTGCGACGGATTCAAACCAAACGTGAATACAATGCCCGTCGAGATGCGATGCAAGACAGAGAAAATCAAATTCACGGGTCTGATCCGGCGCTGGCATTAATCCCCGCAGTTGGGAGTACGTGTGTAGTCATGGCATCTGCCGATCATTCCTGCGCCCGTTCGATGTGAAGGTGGTGGTATCACGTGCAAAGGTGATGTAAGCTTATCAGGACAAAAGAACTTCGGTTCATTTGATTCAATATTGCAATTGGCTAAGTCGAGCCCTCGAGTTGCTTGATCTGTCTAGGCTACAGTTTGCCTCCCTCATGTGAGGTAGGGAATTGTACGGCTAGGTCAACATGGGCAGTGTTGTCACCTCTCACATGCCACGAACGAACTAGTCCGGAACAAGGTGGAATATCAATGTTGACTGGTTCGGCATTTTTGCAATTATCGCCCCTCTGGTTTTCTTCCAAAATAAAGCTACAAAAAACGCACTAGAGGAAAGGAACTCTGTAACAGTCCAGCGGTCGAATGTGATGAAGTGGTCTTGCATCGTTCTCGAATTTCGACAACATGATCAAACATGTTCACACAAACGGCAAAACTCCTCCGTCAACATCGAAACAACAAAGATGGCATACAGAGTGTTAAGGACTTCGAATGATACGGTTACCTGATCGACGCGGATTCGGAACTTGAAGAATGACTCAGTATCATGTGCCGGGTGTCGATCGCAGTTGTGACATTCCGTCGTGGCCGGTGCTTCAAGCTGACAAGGTGTGGGGCCGAAGTCGAAGATCCGGCCGACAGCCGATCGAGTGCGTGCGTGGCCCGGGCAGCCAGCCGAGAGTAACAAAATCCTGCGGTCGGGCGCGGGACGGGGGAACCCCCTTCGCGGGTGGCTTCCTCCGCCGATCACTTGCCGTGTTGGAGGCTGTACACGTGTGAAGAAATTGACTTTTGTTTCGAATGGAACATCTCCCGTGGTGAGGAGCATTCATTAAACTGTATAATTTTCCCGCGAGCTTATCCGCCGCTTGCATTGGACTCAGGCTGGTCCATGCTCACGTAAGCGGGGAACAAACTGACTCGGCCTCGCAACGATCAGCGCTGCCGGCCCGGCCTGGTTATTCCAACGTCGTTCTTTGCTTTGTATGTATTGAAGCATTGTTGCGTCGATGTAAAATGCACGCAGTGGTGTTTTGTCGAAGGAGAAATCCTGGCTGTGTCCCGGACCCGGGACTGCCCACCAAGGCATTTCCACCGGGACGGCATCCCCATCGGTGTCGGACTTGGTGCTGCAAAGGGAATAGCGCTGAATGGTCCCAGTGGGTCCGCTGCCCCTTGGCTTCCTTTCCTGGACTCTTAAACGAGACTGGAGCCGATAGGAGGCCAATATCCATGACATAATGGGCCACTTTCTATGCCCGGCACCAGAGAGCCAGGCGGTGGCAGGGTACTTGAAGTGAAGCCTACACGTACCGGTGCTTTGTTTTCCCGTTCATGGGTTATTGTGTTGGTTGGTTCGACGACCCCTGGAGCCTCTCCGCCACTGTCGCGGTTCTCGGTCTTGCCCCCCAGAGTAGCCAGCCTCTGTTCAGGTAAGATGGAGAACTTGCGGTGATTGTGATTTGTGTTGTTACTCTTGACTTGCCTGAAGGGTTAGACTGTGAGGCGAGAGATGCCATTTTAATAATTCCAGCGGTGAGTTCCAAGGCAATCATCTGCTACTTCAGTGGTTTTAGAGTGCTCAATAGGGAAAGGTCACCGGAACTCGGCGATAACAGACATCAGTCTGCTATGCCTGGTGGCATAAATTTTGAAGAACTTTATTCCGCGGTAAAAGTTGCCGGCCATGGTCATCATGACCCAACCACGAGTCACATAATTATTCCTCACGTGGAAACAAAGACGCTTAGGTTGTAGCTGAGTCGCTTTCGCATAAAGTCTATCCAGATTCTCCCCCAATTCTATGTACAAAAACATGCATAACTCGCGTAAGACAAGTGCTGAAGTGGTATAACAGGACAAGAGGTGTTATTGACATTATATCGTGCGTGTCCTAGGTGGTTCTAAGAGAAGACCTCCAAAACTCCTATCCGTTCCAGACGTCCCTGAGGTTTGACGGCTCCCTCGAAGAGCTGCCGGATGGATCTCGCCAGATATCGGCACCGAGAGGCGTTTGGATTCGCTGGCCATGAGGCGAGACGCTTATCGGTGCTCACCGTTGCCGATGCAGTAGGGGACGGGGTAGGTGGTGCTGTTGCAAAGACGGATGACACCCTTGACCCAGGCGAGGTTGCCGTAGGACTGGCTGGTGTAGGTGTCGGATGTGAACTCGGTCTTGCTGGGGCTGTCGGTGCAGCCAGAGAGGATGTTTCCGGTGACGCGGCGGACGTTGGGCTGGGAGACAACAAGGCCGTACTGGCCATCGGGAACGGTGAAGCCAAGAGTCTGGGTCTCGGTGGTGGTCCAAGTCTCGGAGTAGCTGACGGACAGAGACATGCCGAGAACACCCTCAACGGTGGCGGTGAGACCAGAGGTGACGGAGACGGAGTTGGCGATGGAGTAACCGTTGGCAACGGAGACGGTGGCAGAGCCGCCGATGGAGCTCAGGACGGGGGAGATGGCGACGTCCCAGTTGAGGAACTGGTCGTCGGTGATGACCTGGACCTCGGTGGACTCCTCACAGCCACGACGGGAGACGCTCTCGAGGGACTTGATGGCCGGGGCAGGGGCAAGAGCGGCGCGAGCCTGGAGAGCGTCGTACTCGGCAGACTTCATGACCTGGTGGGTGCCATCCTCGCCAACAACGATGACATCGTCAAAGTTGAGGGCAACGGGGGCCGGGGCGGGGGCGGCGGCGGCAGCGCCAATGAGGCCAGCAGCGGCGAGAACGGAGAAGCGCATCTTGCTTGAAGAGGTGGGTTTTTTCGAAAAGAGTGAAAAGGGGGTCTTTTACAAAAAGAGCGGCTTTGAGAAGTAAAGACAGAAGGTAGGTTGGATGGTAAGAAAAGAGTGTGGGGAACGAAGACGAATGGAGAATGGACTGGCCTTTCAAGTAGTGAAGTTCCGAGTCTCTGGGTGGGAGGCGTCTGTTCTTATAACGCAGGGAGCTAAGACGTCCCGTCAAGCGGCTGTGGTGGGCAAGTTCCCCAGCTGCGCCTTGGAGTTTCGTTGTGACCATAGAACGGCTGTTGCGTCTGTCAGCCCACCGCCCATGTCCATGGATGGAGGAAGAAGCGCACTCCCGCGCTCCTGGAAGACCGAAGGGGTGTTCGGATCCTCGCCAAGAATCCCTATGGGGCGGCCGGCATGGCCATTATCGCAGCCTGGCTAACAACCGGACCAGCCGTTCAGGGCTATGCAACATCAAATTGCCATTTACGAGAAGTGATAGCTATCACATGGATACTATGGCTGAAGCAGGTCCAACTCTAGTACGACGATGCGCTGACTCGAAGGTAGAATGCCATTGATCGGTGTGCCTCCCGAGGTGGGGGGAACTTTCGGACGGATGGTAGCTGGGAGGATATGAGATGGAATGGGACGAACGCGAACAGGGCAGACACCGGGGGTTCCCAGTTTCAGATTGAGATGATAGACGCCAGATTCGGGCGCGGATGCTGTTGTGCGCGTGGAGTCTTGCGGCTCACGAGCAGCATGTGGCCCAATTAACTTTCGGGAGCGGCTACGAGTCATGAACAGCCGCAGGTGGTTCCCCCCCGACCGCCTCACCGTTTCATGCCACAATTAAATGCCCCTTCTGAGCCCAATCCGGCAAGCGGATAGTTATTGTCATTTGCTCATGCGCGTCTTCACACCCTTGAGCTGGAGAACCCCCGTCTTTCTCTCTCCAAGGCTAAGGCGCCCGTGTAGTGCGCATATGGTCACAATCAGCCCAGCTAGCAAGGGCTCAAAGGCGTTCAAGCCCCAGAGGGCTGGAAATAAGACCCAAGCTATCCCTCTTTAAGCAGAATATTAGGTTTGATGACGGATGGTCACAGAAAGGACCCTGCCAGATTCTTGCACCGCCTGGAGGGGCGCCCAGAGGTCGCATTCATCCACACGGTGAGTCCGCACTCAATGATGATCAAACTCCTATTGCGGGCCGCGGACTCATCCGGGATTCGCTGACAGCAAACGCGAGGGCATGTGAGCTTTGGTGGAACCCTGGAAGTGGGATGGTGACCGCTACGGCTTCTCTGGCATAGCATGGACTCGTTCGATAGCGACGGGTTGTCACTTGCACGGCACAAGGTGGGAGAGACAAGTCCGTGACTCGTTGTAAGTGGCCATGGATATAAACCTCGACCGGTTCCGCCCTACCATCGAGATATCTACAGCAGCCCCATTCACGCCCATCACATTCTTTTCTTCGGTCCAGATCTAGTAATCAGCACCAACTCCGTTCATTCTTTTCACAACCAAACCCGTTACAGTCACTACCTTTACCAAACCACCCTAACCAACCATCTCAACCGCCAACATGCAGCTTTCCATCGCCAAGGTCGCCTCCATCTTCTTCTTCCTGTCGGTCGCGTAAGTAGTCAGTACCATTCCCAGTTTGCGCACGGCACCTAACAGGATCCAGTTCTGCCGACTTGCACGACAGCTGCACCTGCCACAACGGCGACAGCTACAACTGGCGCATCACCACCAAGGCTTGCGAGCTTTACGCTTCCAAGAACTACCAGTGGGGCAAGGGCACCTACGACACCCCCTCCGGACGTGTGAGTAGAATCCTACTAAAGCGTCGATCCGTTCGTGAGACTAACGCCTGCGCAGTGTGTCAAGAACTCCGACAACGACCAGCTCGCTGGCAAGGAGTGGGAGGCCGCCTGCCGCGAGGTCGCCACCTCCGGCTTCCAGTGCGCCGACGGCCAGGGCCTTCGCTGCAATGCTCCCACCGACGAGGTCCGCGGCCGCTGCTAAGCGTATCGCTTGGGAAGATGCTGGGGGTTATCTCAGAGCCGAGAGCTTTTGATGTCACTTTCTTCCTCGCTAGCAAGGCCCCCGCCTCGCCTTGTCCATAAGGCTGGGGTGAGAAGCCCATCATGACTCCACCTCCACCATTCTTAGCCGGCTCTCTGGATCGTGGGTGACTCGGAGTATGAAACACAGGAAGGCATCTTTTGATCCAGATGTGGCTTTTGACAGATCGGTATCGGATGTTTGGTCCGTTTAGCTTTTACGAATCCTAGGCGTTTGTTGGTGTTCGTGTCAATACCTATAGAAGTGTGGCATTGTGTATCGTAAATATGTTCGTGTCTCTAAAGCATTGTCCATAAGTTCTCAATTCCATGTGTCGTTTTCGCATATGCAAGTTCTTCATCTTCCAGGCCACACTTGAAGCCGATAAGACCATTAATGATTTCCGTATATCAACATCCTCCTAGCGAGGCAACGCTGTGTGCATCAAGTAGTTGAAACGCACCATCACGTAACTTGTGTTCACTTGACGGGTTTTAGTCCGTCCAAGTCCATGAGCCATCACTTGCTACATTTTAATCGACTGCATTTCACCAGCATCCTAGATAGCACTGGTGCGTTCCGTTTTGTGGTGCAACGATAAGCTTTGCTTCTATTGATATCTTTTCGCGGAAGACCTTTCATTCAAAAAACCCGCCAATTTGGCCGCACCGACGCAAGCTACTTTAGTGCTATGGAGAGCCTTAGCTTGGATACGGACGAAGATTCCTTGCATGATCCCATTCCCATTTCCCGGTCAAGGTCCGGGCTGAAGCCAATAATGCTAGGCGCATTATAGGGTTAACAATTCTGCTTTCATACATGGAAGAGCTGGCGGGATAGTTTGACATAGGCTACCTAGTGAGATTCTAGAACGGGATGTCGTGATGAAGGCACGTCAACTCGCGGGGAGGCCCTAGCTTGTATTTGGCGAAACTCTAATTAAGGGGGTATCATCGGTTGCATCCGCGCCAGTGTCGCAATGGGGCGTACGTGGCAGCGACTGGGATCTTCCTTGACACGACTCGCGATGCCTGCAGAAATCCTGCAAACTCCTGCAAGCTCCTGCAGAGCCAGTGTTGCAGATTTACTCCCCACCTGAACGTTCTCACTCCTTAGGACCTGATCGATGGGCAAACGTGCCCGCACTATTTGGTCATGGTGATTCCTTTCTATTTCCAGCTCGGAAAGCGCGGAACGAAGCTCAACAGATCTCCGCCCGCCCATCCCTCAGGGTAGCAGCAGGCTCCTCATCCCAACTATCAGGGTATTGGATGTTCGTGAATATAGTACAATACGAATCATATCAGTCATGCTAAGATGACCGCTGACTGTCCGACGTGCACCCGGTGGTCTTGGCTTCTGTCTTCTATCTGCTCACCACGCGTCAATGCCTTGGATCTTGTCCAGATTAGAAGTGGTCTTTGCTGTGCTTGGAACCGGGAATGGACAAAGCGCCCGGAAAGAAGGAAAAACACGTTTTCTTCTGACAAGACATTACTCGTAATGTGGAAAACCGTACACTACATCCGTGACCCCCGTCGGGTTCCGCATTCAGGGGGATTTCCGACGGGTGGGGCCGCGCATGTGTCGGCCGAGCGGTGCTTTGCAGTCCCCGAGGAACACGCACTGGGCAGAAAAACTGACTCGGCGAATGGCGAAGTAGCCGACTGTGTCCGCCGCACTTTTCGGGGCTCGGAAGCCCCTACTCGGAGGCTGCTGCCATCGGGGGGCCGCAGGCAGTGGCGGGTGTCTCCGTTGATCACATTATCCATACGTACAGTAGAGAAACAGGTCTCAGTAATTGGCGAAGTGGAGCAGATCATCGTATAGACCCAAAGAATAATATAGGCCCCTCTTGAAGGTTGGACTCAGAGAGGTTCACGTTGTCAGTTTTAATTGAGCTAGCTCTGCATCGTATCCAACTGATGTCAAGCTGAGGAAAAGTGACGCAACTTAGAGTGGATTGGTCAGGTGGTGTCTTGGTACGGTACCCATACGTGTAGAAGAGAACTTGAATACTGGAATGATCTGCGGGTTCTTCCAATATGTACTTGAAACACCAAGTAGCGGTAGTAAGATTTCGCACTCATCAGTCTTTGGTGGCTATGATACACTCAAAGCATACTAAACATTGGTTTGCAAACTTAAACCGAGAGAAAATTTTCATCACAGGGGATCCAACTGCAGCATTGCAAATTCAGGCTGCACATTAAGTTGCATATTTCCTCCTGGAGCAAAAATCACTGTGTATTTTGTCTGTTTCTAGTTGCTCCTCATTTTGAAGATAGCCAATTTGTCTTGCAAAAGGATGCCAACTCGATTCTCAGGTCCGGCAAACTAATAGTTCAATCCTCCATCCAGCGATCATAGAACCGACATTACCGAGTACGAAATTTCTACCGGAGAAAGTTCGAGAGTTCAAAACACCGGGAGGAAGATTCCGTAGCGCAAGAACTTTCAAGACTTCGGTGGAACACATTTATACCTTACAACTAGGTTTCACTCAATCGCAGCGATTGTGAGTGTGAGGGTGGGGGAAACAAATTGTTTCCCATGTCTTAGCGAGAATGCTGCGAGCGCTCCTGTGGTTGGCGGCCGGTGCCTCGACTGCCGCATGAGGGAGCCGTTGTACTCGCTGTTTCTATAGTCCAAAGCGGGAGTTGTGGCTTCGTCGGCCGAGGAGAGATTAAATTAAGTAATTACGGAATTTCTGCGTAGAATCTGTCCATAGGTGATGACATGGTGTCAGATAAACGCTGCAGATGAATCAAATCAGGTTTGTATACCTGGAAAGCTTGCCTCGAGCAGGAAGATGACATTCTGAATAAGAGAGACTCAGTCATAAAGAACCAACCAGGAATGCAAATAGTTGTGACCAAGAGTGTCATAGATCGCCCTACCTTTTCTTTCTGCTCAAATAAACCAATGTGATACAATTCAAGGTAAACAGGTTGAGCACAATTTCCGGTTTCGATAAGAAATGACAACAGCCATTTAGAACTATCCTTACAAGTTACACTTGTGCAACTCTGAAACCAGGCGTCTTTTGGGGGAAAATGGTTCGATGCTGGGTATGTTGGCATCTCTTCCCACAATGAGACGACTCCCAATATCCCTCACAGGTCATGTGACTGACTATCTCGCATTTGGTCTGATTCGCAAAGTGGAGGTCGCGATGCCGGATATCCGGCGGAGTGTTGCGGCAACGTCGCTTAATGGCATCCCGTCATTTAGATCCCGCATGGCGGAGAAACCGCGCTTTTCTCAATGCGTGTCTCTGTCCGAGATTTGGAGCAATGGTGTCTTTCCCATTTCCTCAAACCCAGGCTTCTCACGTCGCAATCATCTGCAAACCCCTGTCTTGGCAGCGCTGCGCCAAGTTCTCAGCCAACAACCCAACCATGAGAAGACGATTTTTCCTTATCCTTCGGCAGAGTCCCCGCTGCCCCAAAGTTTACCGGCACTTGGGCTACGTAAAGAGATAGCGCGGTGCCTTAAGGTGACTCCAAAGAGGAAAGTGGTATGCTGATGCGGAGCCTCCGTACAACGCTCCTCGGTAGAAACTTCACGATGTTTCCTGATTAGGGAGGAGGTCATTCAAGGACGAGGAGACAGTTGAATTGATGACCTTTCTTCGTTCCAGTCGGCCGAGGTTGTACCCATAATCAAAAAGTCCCACCGGAAAGACGGCATCGTGATATCTTCTGACCTGCGATATGAAGTATAGCGGCTTTGTTGTCAAGGCGAGGGAGACCAAAGACAATCGCCGAGTAGCCGGTGCGTCGAACGAGCCTTGAATAACTATAAAAATGACTGAAAACCAGCGCCAAGGGATGGAAATTCTACCCAGCATTGCCAGCATCGTCAGCATCAATCCTAAGAGCCCAGCCGTCCAAACCCCGATTTTCAATCACCTCTTAGCCCTCGTAGTCAAGATGAAGTTTTCCGCTTTCATTCTCGCCGCCGCTGGCATTGTTGCAGCCGCACCTGGCACCAAGCTCATTCAACGCAACTACTCCCCCGTCGTTCCTCGCTCTTCCCGCGCCAGATACAGCTCTGCCCCCAACCAGAGGCTCTCTGTCGACTCTCTCAACTCTCTCGAGTCCACCGGGGATAAGAACGTTGAATACTCCAGCAACTGGGCCGGCGCCGTCAAGATTGGAACTGGCTACAACCACGTCACCGGCACTATCACGGTTCCGGAGGTCAGCGGCGCTCGAGGAGCTGCCGCCTCCGCCTGGGTTGGCATCGACGGCGACACTTGCCAGACCGCCATCCTCCAGACCGGTATCTCGTTCTATGCTGACGGCACCTTCGACGCCTGGTACGAGTGGATTCCAGACTACGCCTACAACTTCAACAACTTCGATGTCAGCGTTGGCGACGAGATCAAGATGACTGTTGACGCTTCCTCCAAGACCAAGGGCGTCGCTACCCTCGAGAACTTGACCACCGGTCAGAAGGTCACCCACTCGTTCACCAGCACGCCCTCTTCCCTCTGCGAGACCAACGCCGAGTGGATCGTCGAGGCTTTCCAGGAGAACGGCAGCCAGGTCACCCTCGCCGACTTTGGCACCGTCACCTTCACGGGCGCTACCGCTTCCGGCTCTGGTGGCTCGATTACAGCTGCCGGATCGGATATCCTTGACATCTCGCCCAACAATGGCAGGTCTGTCCTTGCTGACAGCTCTGTTAGTGGCAGCACTGTGACTGTGAAGTATGTTGGCTAAGTCGTCACTTACACGAAAGTGATATTACGTGGTGGTTAAGACTTCAGAAGTCAAATGCAGGGGGTTCTGGGGCTCTTGGACTATCGTACGCAATGATCGGTGTAGCTGGCGAGGTGATACTTGTGTTCTGTTGAGCTGGAATACTCGGGTTTTCCCATGATACCGACTCAATATAAGCAACTCAACCTGATTACAGAAACTAAATGATTGTGCATTGGTTTTGTTATCTATTTGCTCGTGAAGTGAACAAGTCTCTTGGCGAGAAACCGAAGTCAGTGAACGGGTGTGTTCACGATGTCAAGACCCAATCCTATGAATTTCTTGAGTGTCACATCAGGCAAGTTGCATTTAGTCCATTTGCATCGCTGATTGCGGCATGCGGCGCAAGTAATGGTATCTAGACGGCTGTTTTAACTCTCCGGGCGGCATTGTACGTCGGTAGTAGCGACGGCCAATTAAACGACCATTTAGGATTTTCTCTTCCACCTTGGAACTGTATAAGCTCCTAGTGGAAAGGAATCTTGCTCAGAATGTGTAAAAGCCTCCTAGCACGCCCTCCAATCATCCCATGCACCTCAAAGCCTACGGAAACTCGAAGTGCCTTGCTGATTAATTATGCCGACCCAGAGGCACGTTTCATTCCAAAATTACTGTCCTCTTCCCAACTTCTCTTAAAACTGGCGAACATTGTGTTTGGGTTAAAGTTTGTCATCGCTCGCTGCATAGAATGGCACGTTAGCTACTACCGTCGTCGGTACGTACCGGTGTAGCCGGCCTAATTTCTTCCTAACAAATCTCATTCTGAACAATCGGCGCGCATCGTGCGCACCCTCAATCGGCATGCTTCCCTGATTTTGACGGGATGCATGGCACCAATCATATCATCGCGGGAGAATGAAGACTGCCTGCAATTCGTCTAGCCGTTGGTAATTGAGGTTTTCAGTATTCACATCAGGGACGATCGAAAGGCCAGACTCGGGAATTGAGGAGGCAACTTTCTTACTGGCTCCATTCACCATACACGCCATCTACCGGCCTAACCAGCTCAATGTTGAATGCTTTAGAGTGTTGGCTCGCGTAACTGGGAAACTAGCACTCTGTGCTCAGCATCTGGCGTGTCTCGCATTTGAGGCAGTAGTTTTGTGTCCGTTTCCCTGGCGACTTGCCCTTGTTGTTGCTCTGCTGGCTTTTCACATTGGCGAAATCGGGGTTGCAACATTTGTAGCAAGACTTGCAACGCGAATGTGATGTTGATAATTCAGCAAGTGATATTGCGACATGGTTCTGCTGAATTTGGTTGTACTGCTGCATCTTCCGAAATGATTTGGCTGCAGAGCGGCTGGTCCAGAGCGGAAACTGATTGGCGGTGGGTCATCATCTTCCGGACCACCAGCTCTACCGCATCGCTTATCAGACTCTCTACTGATAGAACTTAGCAATGGTTCACTTTTTTGGTTCGTTTTCTAAACACAAGCTGGTTTGTCAAAGACCCTGCCGCCGGCAACTCACTCATGCACGCGGCCGTCGCGGCAGGGCAAACTGAGGCGGTGGGCGTCCTGCGCCATCACGCCCAATCTGGTCAATTTGTCCGGGAGAGTCACAACTCCCGCCAAATGGCGCCATACCACCCCAAACAGAGCGTCCGCCCCTTTTGCACGCATTGTGCTGGGGTAGTTTACCTCCTTTTTCATTTTCACGTTCGAATACATCACAATGAGGGGCCCCCAACTGCTTCAAACTCGAAGGATAAAAATGCGAGCAAAATGATAGGCCGCAAAACATGGCTGCAATTGGCGCCTCGCAAGTGTGTTAGCCAAACCAGCCTGCGACCTCCCTTAGGCAAGGGAATGAGGGGGCAACTCCCCAGTAAGTTACCATTGTGTTTCCAGAAATAGGATGGCAAGGCAGAAGTTCGAGTCTCTTGACGTTGTGAAACTCGTGAGTGGAAAGACAGACTTTTCCAACTCGATTGGAGTCCTCAAAGAGCGGGGCTGCTGAAGCAATTGAAGTCCCTGGTGCAGCCAAAAGACATCTTATCGGGACTGTGGATGCCTGCAGTCAGTGACAAGGGACAACTTTATCTAGGTTACTGGCGAACGACGTGCGGCTGAGGGAAGGGGTTTACCGCCGTTGCCATCTCGGGCTCTTGATTGAATACGGTAGTCTGGATCACATGCGATGATCTTACACGCAATGACTACCCGGCGTAAGGCAGACTCGCCTTTCTCCAACTGCTGTTGGAGAGAGAACACTGGACGCGAAGAGTTTGGTAATGAAATATTGCCGTGACATTGCGCCAGTCCCGCCGTCTGAAAAAATTGTGAGCCAAGAGCTTCCTATTTTGGTAATTACTACTGCAACTCGCCCACCCCCCTTGGCCATAGCGCCATTGCATCCAGTTAGTCTGAAAAGTGCAAGTCCAAAGTTTACGATTCTTGCATTGGATTTCCATGTAACTATTCAATACTTGGGGACGTGTAAGGGAAAACTGATGTTCTATAAGGTCGGAAGGAGAAGTGAAAGGGCACAAAGGCAGGTGGGATCACCGGAAAAGCACACACAAGCGAACGCAAGGAAATCATCCAGTCCATATCGTACAGCCAACGCAGGAAAACCCGCACGAGTTCCTCGCACATACTTATGCTTTCATAAAAGCAGAGTCACCGGCAGTCCACAATTCTCCAAGTTCTACAACTTCTCTATGATTTGGTAATCAACACGGTTGAGCACTGCAGAAGTTGGTTAGCTTGCGCCCAAGACAAGATGCAAATGAATGGTAGGCCTCACTCGATTAATTTTCAACGTGCTACCCTCTGGCAGATCATACTCGTTCCACAATCCACCCTGTTTTCTGTACCTGAAAAACTTTCGTCTGATAGTGGTGCCGGGAGTAAGCTCCTCGCTCTGGACGAGCGGTGCTGTTCCATTCGGTCTGTACACTAGGAAGGCTTCTGGGAAATGCCATACAGGCTGAGTCAATATCTCCAGGGAGTTGATCATATCGCAGCATGGAATGGTAGATTTCAACATACCAGGAGACTTTGGCCGATTGTGGAAATACATGGCAGTTATGAGCATGGCAATACACGCAGCACACAACGCCCAAAGGAAAACTTCCATTGAGCCGGCAACAACGCATCCAAGTGAAGCAAACCATTGAGATGGCATATTTTTTGCCAACGCAGGAATCATGCCGCTCATTTTAAAGCTATGCTCGTTTGCTGCGTCGACCAACGACTCGGTGCTGGAAGGACAGAGAAGCCGCTGCATGAAAGACAGAGAGGTAAAGCAGCACAAAGTTGGGAAACCTTCCAGATTAAATAGTTGTCCATCGATCACGTGAAGGATGGACCGCGGGTCAGTTCACGGGTATAGTTCTATTTTCGTTCTTTTGAAAAAAAGAAAGTATTTAATGATGTCTGCCTATTTTGCGGTGTGGTAGATAACGGTGTCCAGTTCCCTTGGGAAGCCTAGTAGGTTGACTGGGAGGTTGCAAGCATGGCGTTTCGGAGTCTCCCGCGTTGGTTGCGGTCTGCCCGAAATGACCCAACCAACATGGGAAAGCCCAAGAACAAAACAGCCGTCGTTGACCAACCGGTTTGCCTTCCGCGCAACCCGAATATCCACTGTTGGTGCAAGTGATACAAAAACCCTGCCAGCTGAGTCCAGGATATGTGTAAAGGAGGGTGGGCAAAGGGGAGCTGCTATCGCCCAGTTTCCATCAAAAGATTCTTTCTGAACACTCTCTCCATCTTCTCTTCCGCATTCTTTCCTGTCTTCTATCTCCTATTCTATTACAACTGTTGCTCATGTTATGCCACACACCATGGCATCGTCCATCAACCCAACAGCCATTCCAACCATCACCGCCCTTCGACAAGACCTCAACTACGGTGATGCAAAACTGTCCCAATGTCAGGCCTTTTACGATGACCTACGGGCTTACCGGAAAAAGTTCGTCAGCAGTCATGGTCTAGAAGGCAGTGGTCTCCTTGATTGGAAGTCGCGAGATCACCAGCTCGCACTGGGGGAGATGACTCGAGCCTTTCTGGACCGGGATGGAAACGGACGTCGATACTGGCCAGATGACGCGGAATCGCCTCACTACAACGAACTGAGGTACTCCTCGGATCATGCAAAGTAAGTTCACGCGTAGTGCCATGCCAAATGTATGTGTGCTAATGCCCGGTGAGGATCAAACGTGTCATGAAGCAACTGTTCTTCCGGTTGAATCTCCAACAGCATCGCAACACCAAATATAAGAAGAACAAGTCCGATGAGTCAAACCTTCACAATCGAAGTGGCATGACCCCAGGTGATGCGATTGATCTGGACCTTATTGCTGAGGGGCCATCGACTTTGCCTGTTTCTGAGCCAGCAGAGTCTCCAAGGTATGATCCCAAGAACATTCGTCAGCCGATTCTGTTTCACTAACACAACTAAAAGGTCTGCAACAGTTCCAACCTTTGCTACTCGCCCCGATCCCACCGATTCCAACATCATTGATCCCTCACTGCTTAATTCCCAACAACAACCTTGCTTTACACAAGAGCTTAGACAAGACCCATATCATGTGCCCGAAAGTCCAGAACCAGGGTTCCAACCTCCTCCGCTAGTGAGTAATCTGAATAAATCTTCAGTACAAGCACTTCAAATGCTGACTCGAATCCAGGATCGACCGCTGTTCGGAACTATGAAAACAACCATATCGGGCCAACCACGTCGATCCGTCTCCTGTCCCGAGGATGAGCCGCTAGCCAAACGAGCCAAAACAGGGTGCTCATCCTCTACAAAAGCACTTTCTGCGTCAATGAAGCCCAACCAGAATCATGCAGATATACTTGGTCACAGAATCTCGCCCCGGCGCAGAAAACCCCGCCACAACTCTGGCATGGCAACTCTTGAACAACTAACAGCGGTATTCGAATCGCCTGAGCGCGTTACAAGCCCGGCTGTTGCTGGAGACATTGAAGTAGCCGGGGGTGATGCAGAACCCTTGGCCAATGAGCCCACAGCAGCTTTCCAACCACCTCAACCATCAGTGGAAGATACTTTCGATGAAGAATCAATTGACACCTATGTTGGCAACATCACCAAGAAGCTGAACGGTGAATTGGCATCACATGCAACCGAACCAGTCTCGCACTCAACCGGCACCAACACCGCGCCACTCGCACAAATGGTCCCGGACAAAACAGCTCTTGCCCCCCCTTCGCTTGCATCTCCCTCCTCGCTTGAACCATCTTCCTCCATTCCATTGCCCATTCTTGTAATTCCCACCGCCCCCCAAGGCCGAGAAGAAAAAGACAATGAGTCAAGGGAAGAAAAGACTGCAGCCATGGCTCCGCCTGCCCAAAAGTCACGAGTTGAATTTGTGTATCGTGTAATCACCCGGCAACCAGCATACCGAGGTGACTCCTGGGTCCCCACAGGGAACTTCCGGGACAAGACGATTTCTGAGTTGGAGGCTGAGCTTCCCATCCGGGTTGATGCTGCCGATTTGATGGGACTGCGGTTCGTGTTGCTACACGTAGGCTCCGAGACGCGAGCGGAACAGATTATCCCACGCGGGCATGATCAGAAATTTGCTGCCGCAAAGCGATACTTTGATGGCGTAATCCGCAGCTGCATTGCGAGGACAGTGGGCGGGGATCAGGCACTGATTGAGTTTGAGATTGAGGCGCTGACCGATGAAAAACCTGTTGTGGATGAGACTTTTGAGGAGGCTTTTGATTGGTGATGTGTATTAGTTCTGTTTCCTGTTAGTTTAGTTGTCTTGTATCAATTACCGCGAATACCTAAAGCTGTGAATAAGCGTCAAAACGAGCGACTGCCGCTGAAGATTAAAGATCAACCAACTGACTTATCCTTTTGTCGCTCCCGGCTGGTATCCTTCGGGTTGAACATCTTACTCTTAACACAAATTACAATAGCTTCGTTTGCACGTAAACCCACTACAAAACATGGACAAACCCAGGCCACTTGTTACAAACGACTCATGGATTATGCCGTGACCTTCTGGCATAGTGTTCGGATGGGAAGATTTTCCCTCACAACTCGCAAGCTGTGGAATGAGTGACCAAACCCAAATCGAACAGCTTGGAAGGCCAAATATCATCTCTGAAAGCTATCTAGAGTACCTTCCAATGACTGCGGGTTACTGTGCTTTGCTTTCGCTTAGAGAGCGGCGGTGCCATCGCCTTTGACTCTGTCATTAGTTCTAAGCCTATTCCGCTCCACGACGTCGAAGGGGACGTTGATCACAGCCTTGGATCTTTTGGGAGTCTTAGACGAGGACTCTGCTGTTTGCCGTTTGCATACGAAACCGAACTGGCAAAGGGCAAAGCGACATCGGGTGGCAACTATTTGCATATGTCTTGTTAAGGATCAAGGTCTCCTCCACCCTTTGTGCCAAATCGCCCAAAGGTAATGGATGCAATTTATTATGGAACCAGGGCAAAATCTTAGCGCATCACAACACCTGATGTCGGCCTTTAAAACACCCCTCACTTATTACGTATAAATTTTGAAACTGAGGCTTGGTATTGCCACGAAACCTTATTACATAGTTATGAAAGGCACAGCCTGCGAGTAGAGCAGACCATCTCATTTACTAGAGAACCGAACTGATCAACGAAGCTCACATGTGCCTTTCCTTTTCAGGTTGAGATTCCTCCGGGGAGGATTCCTCGATATGCATGTTTGTACTCTTCAAGGTGTCCTCGGCTGTAATAAAGCCAACGTTCGCGCGATCGCCATCGAACAGCCATGCGATGTTCTCGAGAGTGCGACCACGGGTTTCGGGGTATGTAAACCAAACTGAAAACAGCATGGCCACCAAGATAGCGACGAAAACAAAGTAGTATTTCCATTGGATAGCGTCGAGAGCAATGGGGTTGATAAAGGTGTTGAAAAAGATGGCGGCGAGTGAAACCATTTGGCAGGTAGCAAGACCACGGGCTCGTAGCTGGTAGGGCCAAATTTCTACTGGGTACGAAATGACGAGTGGTGTGAGGGCAAGATCGTAGCCGAGGAAATAGCTGGAGAATGCTTTATTAGTTTTCTGACGGAGGTTAGAGTTGTCACGGAGTTCGGTGCGACGTACATGAACAGGAAAGGAACAACAGCCAGTCCAGTTGGGCCATGCTTAGTGGCGTCGAAGCTGCCTGATAGGCCGGTGACGATAATGTAGGAGACCAGCATGATGATACCACTGGTCATGAAGAGAGCTCTGCGGCCAACCTTGTCGACGCAGACAGAGGCAGCAACAGACCAAATAAGGTTCCAAATCTGGAGGCAGGCTGAGATGAGCGTCTGGTTGGTGACAGAAGTAATGCCAACTGAGTCGAGGATGATTGCCAGATAATAACTGACAACGCCGTTTCCTTGGAAGCATATGTGAGCAAAGTGAATGAATCGATTTGAGGACCAACGTCTTCTTACCTGACCACTGCGCAAAAATGCCGAGGGAAACACAAATCCAGAGGCGGTGGCGATTTCCGGGCGTAGACCACAAATCAGCCCAAGAAGTCTTTGCATTGGCCTCCATCTCGGCCTCTAAGGTCTCCTCAATCTCGGCCATCTCAAAAGAGACAAGAGGATCATTGATATCACCACCGCAGTGAGTTCGAGCGAGGTTCACACGTGCCTCGTCGGCTCGATCCTTTGAGACAAGCCAGCGGGGAGATTCGTCCATCATGAAGAGCGAAGGAACAGTCATAAGGGGCAGTAAAGCCATCAGGCCGGAGGGAATCTGCCAGGAAACGTCGCCTTGCATATTTCTCGTACCAAAAGTCTGTTCAACTGAGATCAGTATCGAGGTTCAAGGTTTTATACCAAAGGAAAGATCTTACCGCCCAAGCGGCAACAATGGCTCCAATGTACCATCCGCAGTTGTAAATACTGGAGGCGATACCACGGTGCGTGGGGAAGGCATTCTCGGCGATCAGGAGAGGAGCCCCAACAGAAAGACCTTGCGAGACGCCCATGAAAAAGCGGGCGACGATGAAGGAAGCCACGTTGGGGGCGGCTGTCTGCAGAGCGGTACCACCCAAAGCGAAGCCGACGCTGAGCCAGAGACCGAGTTTCCGACCCCAGCGGTTGCAAAGCATGGCGCAAAGGGGGTAGCCAACAACGGCACCAAGGGAGTACATGGCATTGATGAGACCTAGCCAAGCACCGGTGGGGTTGCCCATAAACTCGCGCCATTGAGGCAGAGCAAGGAAGCCGTTCATGATGGAGCCATCGAAACCATTGGAGCTGGTGAAGAGCATGAATGAGAGGATGCAGAAGTTGAGCTTGAGGAGGTGCTTCTTCTTCCACCAAGGGATGCCATCGTTGGGCAGAACGCTGGCCAGCTCTTGGCCAACAGCCCTCGCCTCGTTGGCCGTCGGTTGTTTGGCTGAGACACTTATGGATGCGTCATTCCTCGAGGGGCGAAAAGATCAATATCGACGGAAGTTGAGAGTGAAAAGATGGGTGTACGAGGTGAAGAAAGCCTCAAACCAAAGGCGAAGCCCTTCAACTTATGCCTCGCAGCCGCTTGCGTGGTGGGATGCCGATGAGAGAATGACCCGAGAAAACCGCACCACCGTTGGACCTCATGTCGTCAGAGTTGACCCAGAAGCGGGTTCTTGAATAGCGTGGTTAA
Source organism: Colletotrichum tofieldiae (assembly GCA_022836555.1). NCBI lineage: Eukaryota > Fungi > Ascomycota > Sordariomycetes > Glomerellales > Glomerellaceae > Colletotrichum > Colletotrichum tofieldiae. Next base: position 5,490,508 of record BQXV01000002.1, read on the forward strand.
CCCCAGACCCCCGGAGAACCCATTCAACCCCAGAGGTTCCACAGCTGCTCAAATGTGCGTAGCAGCGTGTACATAACGCAGTAGTTCTCATTCCTTTGGTTCCTGGGCGAGGAGACCGGCAGGCAAGTTTGGTACGTAACCATGCTGGCCACCCCCCAGTTCCGACTGTGGAGTTCTTATGTTGCAGACAAGGGTGTCCGGTAGACTTGGCGTAACGTCGATGGAAGTTGGAAGCGCCTGCCCAAGAAACGTCTTAACCTGAAGTAGAACCAACTCAACTTGTTCGCAAACGCATCGCCACGATTAGAGAAAAGTACCGAGTGCTTGGATTCGGAGACTGTCGATAGCGTATTACCGCGTGCAGGTTCGTGTTAATGTTATGAGAGACTCTTCGTGATATCACGGCGACTGTTAACTGCACTAGCCGTTGAATGTTGTCCATGATTTGGCATGACAAGTGACGCAACCCAGCGGCCTTCAAATCGGCAAACGGCAGTCCGTTCAAACCATGAGACCACTCAAGTGAGGCTGAATATCCCTGCAACGGTTGAGCCTGGTGACGACCTTCACGGCATCGTAGCGTCTGCATATGGCCAGAAAAGGAAGTGTTGCCCCACTTAGAACCAATACCAAGTTGTCTTTACGCAGTACGAGACTAAGGTTTCTTATCGATGTTATCAAACGACATGCTGGTGACTCGTAAGACGTGCCGTTTGTCGCTGCGCATGAATCGCATCGATTGTCACGTGGGCGTCACCATCTGCGAAGTTCTGCAAGATTTGGGGACTTTCGTCGGCATTACCTCGGTTGCCAAGACTTGGCAATCCTTCGGATAGTTGACGGTGAGGGCCAACACACCGACAACGCGCAAGGATCGTGGCCAGTCATTGAAGTCAAGCGGCAGAATGTAGTTGCCGAACACGCGATGCGGTCAAAAGGCACGCTAGGAGTGGCTGTTCAAGGGCTGTGAACATGCGGAGGCTGTTGGTAGATGGCTTCCGGCCACTCTTGGCTTTTGAAAGCTGTCCAAAACACCAACTTGAAGACTGCCTCACGGTTAAACCCCGGAAACTGCCCATGGCGACAGCTCGGGAAGAAGTCCGTGGTCCACTTTGGGCGGAACGCAGGGCCGGCTCCCGATGGCATGGCCCACATCCGACCGAGACTCAATCCTGCCAAAGCAGCTGTTGGCACAGCTAAGTAGGCGAACCTCGGATGAGCTGTGATCGTTTGGGTTGCTTCCCTGGTTTAACATGCCCATGTTCAAACCCTAGAGAAACCTAAGCAAAGACTTCCCTTGCATTGTCCCTGTATCGCTTATTTTCTCAAAGGCCTTGCCGGTTCCAATAAGCCAAGGTCTCAAATGTGAGTTCAACGCAATTCTCAGCAGTAGAGTGAGTCTAGGAACAACCTGGCATGCAGCCGTTTCAGAACTGGAAGAGTATGCAGGGATGCGATAACACCGGGTTGTAGGACGACTACGTCGCGAAGGGACACTAGCAAATAGTCAATCAAATCAGAAAAGGCAGACGCTGAGCAAAGCGTATCAACTAGTAATTGAAGGTTTGGGGGGGGGGGGGGGGTTGCTCTTCTTTTTGCGTGAGTCTTCTTGTGGATAAAAGTTATCGTGGCAACCTCTTGAGAATTGATTGATACCTGCTAGTACCATGCGTCTGCAGCTGAGGCTATGGACCTCATAAGTGTGCCTATCTCAAATTTGGCAATGCAGTCAAAATAGATGATAATCTGGTCCAGATGCATTACACAACAGAGTAGTAGTATTTTGTATTTACAAGAAGATTGTATTTACAATTTGTGTAGTTACAGTAAAGACTGAAACGTGTCGTAATTGGTCATGAAGCTGTCTCAGTAAATATTGACCTGGTCATCCTTAAACAAGGCCTCTCAGAAGTATCCTTACGACTCCAAGAGAGACTCAGAATAAAGCAATCAACAAACAAACCACTTTTTCTTTTCCTCAATTGGCTGCCTTAACCCGATTGGTGCTCTTCCCCATTGCTTATAAGTAGTGATGCCCATTCCTAGCAGCTGGGATCGGGCCTTGTATATTGAACTCATAGATATTTGATTTAGTATTTCGATTACAAATATCTTGATGTATATTATTCAATCTGGACAATAAGTTAAGACATCTGAAGAGGTCCGTTGTTCTCGGATCAGGTTCGATTCAGGTTTAGAGCGAACTCTGCGGGTTCTAGCCAATTGAAAGGTATGAGGACGTTGGTGAGATAAATTTGGTCATCTTTGTTTCGGTTTTAGCTCACTCGGTCTACGAATCCAACTCGGTGTGATCGCTTCGGACTAATCAAGTTCGTTTGCTACGTCTCTTTCAAGCTCGTATAGATACCGGTTCTCGAACATCAATTCATCGTAACTTGACCTCTGATGCCCATCAGGCTACTCTAACTATTTTTCGGTCGCAATTGCGTATCGCCTTTTCTCATCCTATCTCCCTCTTGAATCTCTAGACAATATGCCTAGCAAGCTTGGAAAGATTATTGAAATGATTTCCAGGTCAGACAATGGCATCAAAGATTCAGTCGCGGCTGTAGAGCCGCGGTCATCGGATCAAGATGAACGCCTATCTAGCCTTTTGGAAGAACACGAGGTAAGTAACGCTGGCCAGTGTAGGTTTGTCTTTATGTTACTGTTGACCCACGTTTGATCATACACAGTCCACCTGGAACTGTCCCGATGACCCTGAAGACCCCTACAACTGGTCGCCAATGCGCAAGATGTCGATTTCTGTCATAATATCGTTTGGCCAGCTTGTCACACTCATGTCCACGTCAATGATGGCAGCGGCTTTGGGCAAAATCGGCCACGATCTGGGAATCGATGAGTCGACAACACAAATCACTTTCTCGATCTTCGTCCTCGGGCTTGCCTTTGCGCCATTCCCCATTGCATCATTCTCTGAGATGTATGGACGCAAGCCTGTTTGGTTGTTTTGCAATGGTTTCTATGTGCTTTGGAATGCTCTATGCCCTGTTGGCAGCTTGCCTGCTTTGATGGTCGTCGGCAGGTTTTTGGCTGGCTCAGGAGCAAGTGTGGGCATAACGGTGGGCTAAGCTATGAATTATGCCTTGACTTCTCTGACACGCGTTTTGCAGTTGACTGGTCCCATCATGGCCGACATGTATCGGAAGGAAGATCGAGGCAAGTCTCTTGCGATCGCAACCTTCGTACCATATCTCGGCCCAGCCCTGGGTCCCATTGTGGGAGGAGCAATAACGCAGAAACTGGGCTGGCCTTGGCTGTTCTGGATGCTGAGTATTTTCAACGCTTTCATTTGGGCCATCGGCCTCGTCTTTGTGAGGGAAAGCTACGCTCCTGTTTTGTTGGCCCGCAAACACAACGCAGCCGCCTCTCTCTCAAGGACTCCTCTACAGGAGCAAAAGCCCTTACGACTGAGGTCATCCAGAATAGCGACTAACTTATGCAGATCGCTGGGACTTCTTTGGCACCGGCCAATCATTCAAATCATAGCCTTGGTCATGGCCTTGAACTTCGGCATCTACTGCCTTCTTCTTTCGACCTTTGCCACACTTTGGATCACTCGTTACGGGCAATCAGAGTTTTCCAGTACTCTCCATTACATCGCCATCTCCGTAGGAACCACAATTGCCACTCAAGTAGGAGGCCGATTCATGGACTGGGTCTTCGCAAAGCAGAAGTCTCGGTCCCGAAACGGCATCACAACCCCCGAGTTCCGCTTGCCGTGTACCGTCCCGGGCATTATCTTGATTCCAGTTAGTCTCTTCTAGTACGGTTGGGCGGCTGAGACGGCCATGCACTGGGCCATGATAGATGTTGGAGTGGCAATCTTCGTGTGCGGCAGTTTCCTCTTGGCTCAGGCCATGCTTGCCTATTTGCTCGACGAGTTCACTCACGCCGCGTCGGCCAATGCGGCGAGCCGCATGCTCTCCAACATCCTTGGCTTTGTTTTTCCAATATTCGCACCACAGATGTTTGGCCGTCTTGGGTACGGATGGGGCAACAGTTTGCTCGCCTTTCTCTTCGTCGGCTTTGGGTGCCCAGTGCTGTTGCTGCTGTGGGTTTGGGGGGCTAAGTTGAGGGCGTTGGGGCGGAAATGATGCATCACCCCTGCTCAGCTGTTCCTCTATCGCAACCGGTGGTGGTATTTTAAGTTCTCTTTTAGAAAAAAAAAGCTGGAACAAACTGGGCGAATTAACGGTTTAATAAGAGAAAGAAGGCAATATTGTTGACGGAACATGATGAAACATGTGGTTAAGCTTCGTGAAACTGTCCAGCTTGAAAAGCAACATCGCCTTAACAGAATACTTACCAAGACTTGTGGTCTATTATGCTCTGGAATCTATGAAAAAGCTGTAGTCCATTTTCCTGGTTGTCTTCTTCTGCTCGATGAAGAACAGAGCCATCTTGCTCCGGCGCGGAACAGGTTGAAGTACATTCTAATTACCTCCGATATTCGGAGTACCCGTCGGAGTGAGGCAAGAAACTGGACTACTCGGGCGCGTAACAATTACTGCATCGAACAACCTGCAAAAACGATCAATCGAATGTGTTTTTAATCATATGTTAGTCCTCTAGTGAAAGTTTCACGCAGCCAGTTCCCTTGAGGCTGAAAGCTGTCGCGATCAGCTGCAATGGGCTTTCACTGCTCGTCCATGACTCTGTCCCACGATAGCATAGAAGGATAGTCACAGCAACTGCGCGACCAACAAAGATTTTAAAGTAGTGGGTTTGAGCCCTTGATCGGGCAATAACACATCAACTATGTAGAAATCGCTCGGTGAGAGCTAGGGCGCTTAAGCTTCGGTAGCAAGTGCTGTACCTAGCGTCGAGCTTTATTGCCACGGCATATGAAGCTTCTCATACTGCACACGCGGAGTATTGTTCCACAGTGGTGGACTGCCTTGTTGGTTTACCAGTAGAGAGTAAACTTTCTGTCCTCTGCATGTGTTGCTTTCCTGGCGCGAATGTTGTACTCGAGACCTAAGGGATATATCTGGGGGTCCTGTCGCCTAATATGGTTACTGCAAACCACCTTAAGCGACAGGTGTGCTCACCACGATCCAGGGGACTCCAAAGGATGCGTAGTGATACTTGGCGATAAGCACTTGTTATGGTACATAGTGACAGTGCCTTTATGGTTATGTGCCATTTGCAGTCTTTAATCAATCGCCACTCATGTTACTTTGGGGCCTGCACCGAGCTTGACGAAAACAAACCAGGACGAGCGGGAAAAAGTCGTGGGTCTGAAATACCAAGACAGTTATATCGCTCATTTCGGCCTGGTTGATGCGGTAAGCATTGATCCAGACTTTGCGATTCGTCTTGCTGTCTGAGATGGATCAGTGCACCGCGGGAGATAGGAACTGTCCCAGACCCGATAATACCACACCTTGCAGTGCACAGGTGTGCTCTCCGATGAATGAATTGCATGATAGGTAGGGCTTGTGTCAACATGTTAACTTGAGGTAACCATCTCAGCCCATGAAGCCGGCTCAATATTGTCAATTGTCAAAAATGACTGGGTAGGAAGTGCAACATCGCCGGTGCCAAGGCCTACCAAAAGTGACCTATAAGTTTTGATGACGAGCTCAAAGTGTCCTGAAGTTGACAGTAAGCATATCGAACCGCGTTCTGGGGCTAGGTCGGACGAATGAGAACTTGCAGAGCCTTGATTGCAATGCGCCATCCTCAGCACGACGGCGAAATTGAACGGCTATTTTACTACCAAACATGTCATCTGCGAGACAGCGATTGATGAGTGGCTGGCTTGAGCAGCTGCCCTCATTCGTGGCAGTGCTAAACTCTCACAGATCCCCCGCTCGCTTTTCGGTGTTTGGTGCAATAAGTCTTAGCTTATCCGCTTGTTAGACTTGATCTGGCTTTTTGGTGAGACAGAATGATGAACATCTCACACAAAGTACTTGGCCCCATTTATCTGTAGGTCATGCCAAACCAGCTTGAGGCGTTACCCATTCCATTCCTCAGAGGCGTCAACGGCATAGAAGGGGTCCGATCCCACCCCCGTGTCCAAGCTCACCCTTTGGCTCCGAGGCTGGTCTAGGTACAACCACTTCATCCTTTGACGTCACAACGAGTCTAAACTGACCTCGAGCTCTCAGCGCCCAGCCCCTCTTTCTCTTCTTGTTTGTGGTGTCTCTCTCGTCGAGCTGAAGCCAGAAAATGTTGGCTGGACAGGTGGCGCTGAACACAGCCTCCCCCGATTTACTCAGCCGCATACGTTAGGCAGGCAGAGTTTCGGGGTTCGAGCTGATTTGACGGGCGGCTGCAATTTTCAAGTCTTTCACATGTATGTGCGCCTCAGTTTAAAAAGGCCGAAATCCCCAATCATCGTCAGACCTTGTTCCGCTATCCCTCTTGCACCCTACGTTAGCGGTGCACCCTCAGCATCCATACTCCAGAGAACAATACACGATACGATTCAACCAGACGGCCAAAATCAACATCTCCAGCCATACACAGTATCAAGATGGCCGCGCCGGCAGTGCACCAACTCCCCCAAGCCGGGAATTCCGTCGGCATCTTCCCGCAATTGACGGCACGCCAGAATGAGACCCTCATTCTAAAGGAAAAGATGCTGTCTCTTACCGGCGACAGCTTCGACATCAAGCTAGCAAATGGTCAGCCCATCCTCCGCGTGCAGGGAAAAGCATTGTCTATCTCCGGACGCAAGTCCGTTTACGACATGTCGGGAAACCACCTCTTCGACATCGTTAAAGAGCATCTCCATATCCACACTACCTTCGCGGCGCAGGACCCGCAGGGCAACAAGATTATGGAAGTAAAGAGCAGTTTTGCGCGTGAGTCTTGGCCATTCCAGCTTCATTTGCGAGCATAGCAGCTGACAGCATGTAGTCATAGGATCAAAGGCGACAGCGACGTTTGTATCCCCGCACACCGGCAAAAGCGAATCTCTCGAGATGAAGGGCAACTGGCTATCAACTCAAGCCGACATCGTCGACACAAACACCGGACAGGTTCTTGGTAGGATTGACAGAAACATGTTGCGAGCGCGCGACTTTTTTGGGGGCAAGCAGACGTATGCTCTCACCGTCGCGCCGGGCGTCGATATGGCCCTCATGTGTGCCCTGTGCATCTGCTTGGACGAGAAGAAGAACGACCAGAAGGGTTAGAGCTCGGTTGGCCGATACGAAAAAGTGGATGTCAGGGCGATGAGATGGTGGTAGTTGTTCATGATACCTAACGCGCAATACGAATTTTAATGCACCTCTCATAATCAAACCTATTCATTTGGGTACAAGTCTGCCATTCTGTGAAAGCATCAGCGGCAAATGTGAACCAAAGACTGTCCTGCATCGAGTTCGGTGTTCGGGCCAAGCCAATAAAGTCTTCCTAGAGGAAGAATGTTGATACTCAAAACAGATGCTATATATTCTGCGTATGAGTCGACGTCCATCTCTGACCTCGTCGGTTCGGCTCGGGAGACGTGACCTCCGAGGATCACTTTACCGCCTGCTAGTGCCAGAACTGTAACTTGTGCACACGAGATACAACCGTAATTGAGCTGGACCACTTACTAATTTTCAATTACTTCTCACAGCTCTGCAGCCAAGGTAGCTAACGGAAAAATATTGTGTGAGGCACAGAGTCTTGGCACCGTCTTCGATCAGGGGGACAAGTGGGAAGTAAAATGAGCACATGATGACCAAACCATAGATCAACCGGCGACATACAAGGTTCTTGACTTTCTAGCTTCTTTCTTTAGGGTTAGCTGATTCTCATCCAACTATGGGTAAGTATGTAGCGACAGAATTCAGCATCATAATCAACTCTCACGGTATGGACCTCGGGCAGCACGGGGCGGGGCGGGCCTCACACTCAGGATGGTGGTGCACTGGTGTACGCTTAGTTCATGATTCACATAGCATTTCACACAAAGGATATCTTGCCCTCCTCCAACATCGCCGCCTCGCGCCTCAGAAAAATCACAATTTCCCGCCTCTCGTATTCACACATTCTCCGGTACGCCGCCCAACATGTCTGGACGTGTCGAACGAGGAGGATCTGACCTAGATTTCACCTACAAGCGGTACAAATGCGATGGCATTGATATCTGGCTCCAGGCCATTGACCCTGAGACGAGCGACTCGCTCGTCCACGTCATTGTTCGTTCGGGGCGCGTCGAAGCTCTCGGGGCCTGCCGACTCTATCCGACCTGCGGAAACGGACCGGCTCAATACCAAGGCCGTCGCGAGAGGCATATTTCGTTCACGCATCAGAATGGAGAGGGTGGCAACGGGCTGCATGTCGCTGCGCGGACCGGGGGGCTACCGCGTGTGAGGGCAGTGCTACGTGCCTTTGAGGGCAGGGACGCGGATGACGGGGTGGACACTCCGGGGGAGTATGACCGTCATGAAGTGAGCGGGGATGAGGGGCGGTTGTATCCCTGGGATGCGGAGAGGATCCTGTTCATGGAAGCGAGAAACACCGCGGGAAGATGTGCTGCAGATGAGGCTCGGCATCACGGACAGAAGGAGGTGGCTGGTTTTCTGGAGCACGTTCTCGACCGGTCATACCCTCCCGAGTGCAGCGATAGGGAGAGCGCGAGGCATCTGGCCAGGCCTATAGTCGCTCAAAGGTACAGGTTCAGAGAATGTTGAGAGAGGCCCTGAGGCCTGGCTGCTGGCTGCGCCATAGGCGAGCTTCACTAAACAATAGTTACATGGACTGTTCGTCTGATCTGAAACATCAGCTGGAGCAGCCATCTGCGCGTCTGCGCTGCGTCACTGCTACCCCTAGTCTCTGGTAGCATAACCCGTGTGCCGGTTCAAGACCATGTTAACAGGGTCCTGCTCCAAAGTCTTAAGGAGGGCGACGGGGTTTAGTTTGTCGTCGAGAGAGGACCCGTCAACGTCGTCGGAGGCGTCTAATCCAACGGCATCGCGACAGAGGAGGAAGAGGACAGTGCTTTGTCGAAATCCAAGTAAGCGATGGGGATGGACATTGTCACTTGGCAGCTACAACGACACCCTCAAAAACATTCAAGGTTGACTTGTCTAACCCTATCGGAACCAGCCATCAAAAAATAGCGATTGAACCTACTTCCGCCTTGAACTGCAAAATACAACCATAGCTTGGATGATTACTTCTGGTTCGACACGACGTTTCACACATGACAATACAGCACAAGGATACCCTGGGAATTAACGTACTTCAGCAAGATTTGCCCGCCATATTTGTGTAACAACCAGAAATCTTCCCCCGCGTTTTCCCCACAAAGACCGCCGTATCCAGTCCCTGCAGGGGACGATGTGACCCTTCGGATCGGGATATCCACGCGCGAGGGGTCCCAATCTTTTGCCGCTCTCCGGTGGCTGCAAGATTTTCGGGCAGACCTAAACAACTTACAAAAACACAAAAGAGACGAACTCGTCTTGTTCAAGCTCGGCGATGGATAACCCGACTGTTACTCCCCAAGAGACGCGCAAGAGATGAGGCGTAAGTTATTGGATGTGGGTCATGGGAAGATTGTCAACTACAAAATCACGCCCACTACCCGGCAAAACTGGGTCCAGGACAAACAGCATCTTCTTCCTAGGACTTTTAAAGGTTGAACTGATTTTCAGTTTTTCGGTGCTTCTTTCACACATTCTTTTGGTCCTTTGCAGACCGATTATTTGTGCGATATTACCCGGCAATGGAGGTTCTGTTAGTGTGGCTTGCGGTTGCGACCGGAGGTGTGGCGGCTGCACCGACTAGCAATTCCACTGCTGCCAAGTACGATACCTCCCTAGTCCTCTCGAAACCCGAACCAGTTGCATGTTCTGACACTTCTCTACATGTAGTATATTCACTGCAAAAGGCGTCACTACTGGCAATACAGCGCAGTTGCAGACTGAGTCTTTTACACGTTTCGCTCTCAGCCCGGACATTCCGGTGGCTACTTTGGACTATGGAGCCGAGAGGGCGGGTTATCCGATCTTCGACGTCTCTGCCCTTAGCGCACCGGCGCAAATCGAGGTCAAGTACACGGAGCACTTTGACGGGCTAAATCATCCCTTCGGTGACGGGCCGTACACCTTCTCTAACCAGCTAAGCAACAGCTTCCGCGTCGAGACGTTCAACATCACGGCCGTTGGCCGGGTTGCATCTACGCTGCTCCAGGGAGGCCAGAAGTGGCAATCCATCAGACTTTTGACCAATGGTACGGTGGAATTCTCTAGCGTGGGCTTTTCGGCGACTATTGATGCGGTCGAGCCTGAAGATCTCCCTGGAGGGTTTGACAGTGATGATGAGACTTTGAACGAGATCTGGAAGCTGGGCGCTAGAGCGGCGACAGCGGCATGCTTCGATAAGGGCACGCAAAAAGCCATCTGGGAAGTGAGCGAGGAGAACGGGGCGTTGGCCCGGAGCACGCGGCCGGCTGTAACCTTTAAGGGCACGTCTTGGAGTAATTACACACTGGAGTTTGACACCAAGATCCAAAGAGGTGGGAGCTGGTTTGTAACGGTAAGACTCGGGTCAATCGCTATTCAGCCTGCAAGACTATTTTACTGACGTCCAATCTCAGGGAGGAGCTGTGGCTGGCAACGGATACACCATGCTGCTGACTGGCGAGCTGCCCGAGACAACCCGCTTTGCCAATGTCAACGCGACTTTAACGCCAGCCAACACGATCACGCTGGCCTACGGACCAGACTTTGTGAACCAAACGACCCTGGCAACGTTCCTGCTCGACGTCTTTGAGGTTCCTTTCAAAGTGAGGGAGAACGAATGGTATCATATCAAGGCAATTATGGCTCCCACAGGCCATCTTGCCGTCTCCATCAATGATACCCAACTGTTCAACATCTCGCGTTCCGACTACCCATGGGCGCTCGCCGCCGGCACTTCGTCGTACACAGGCTCTCCCGATTTCACCGGCTCTATCGGCTTCGGTGCATACCAAGACCAAGCCGCCTACTTCAAAAACGTGCACGTCTATGACACGGCCAACGGTTCAACGCTCTACACCAACAACCTCACGACCCCGGACGTCCTTGTCGAGTACGGGACACAGTCGAATCCCGAAAGCGCGTGCCTCGACGGGCCCAAGCGCGACAGACTCATTTGGCTCGGCGACTTCTACCACACCGCTCGCATTATCGCCACCAGCACGTCACGAACAGATCAGTCCCGAGGAACATTGCAGCTGCTGATCGACTCGCAAATCGCCAACGGGCAGATGAATATCTCGCCCAGCCTCGGGTACGACCTGAGGTCCGCCGCAGACGCGCTGGCGCCGAGTGGCAGTTTCGGATTACAGGATTACCAGCTCATGGGTCTGATGGCGTTCAGTGACCATGTGCGGCTAAACAACGATCTGGAGTGGGCCAAGGCGACGTGGCCAAAGTGGCAGAAGGTGCTTGACTGGCTTCTGCCGCAAATCAACTCGACGACGGGGCTGCTGACATTCGAGGGCGGGTTTGCTTTCACTGGCCCGGCGGATGGGGGATCTGCGATTGGGTGCGAGGCCGTTCAGGCTCTCAACGGCGCTGCAGATGTCGCTGCTGCTCTCAACGACGGAGCATCTGCCGAGCGGTACCGCGGGGCTGCGAACTCGTTGACAAAAGCCATCAACGAGAAGCTCTGGAACGATGAGATCGGCGCATACGGCCTCTCGCTCGCAGACGTGAGCGGCATCTCTGTAGCCGCAACCGCGTTCTGCATCACCTCCGGCGTGGCAGACGCAAACCGCACCGCCCACTCCCTCTCGGCGCTGTCCAGCTTGAAGCTCGGCCCGGGCTACAAAGATAACTCGGCCGTCTCCTCCAATGACACCAGCGTCAACATTTCCCCCAACACCAATGGCTTTCTCCTCTCCGCGCTCTTCATGGGCAACGCCACGCAGATGGCCCAGGAGCTCATGATGAACCTCTGGGGCGCGATGCTACCAGGCGCTAGCGAGGCGCAGAACAAGAGCGCCGTCGGCACGAGCTGGGAGTACGTCAACGCCGCGACGCTGCAGCCTGGCTTGGACCTGTTCACGAGCTTGAGTCACCCCTGGGGCGGCGCCGCCACATACGTTCTGACGGAGTGGGCAGCGGGCTTACGCGCTGCTGAGGGGACCAAAGGGTTCGGGTACAAGAATTGGGTTGTCGCGCCGGCGGCTGGTGTGGGATTGGGGCTGACGAGGGCGAGTGCAAGAGTTGTTACTGCGTTTGGCGGGGAACTGAGCGTCGAGTGGAGGGCGGGGGATGGTGAGATTGGAGTGACAATCCGGGCTCCTATCGACACGGAGGGGCGGTTTGTGTATGGGAATGAGAGTATTGCATTGCACGGGCGGACTGAGTACCGGTTCACCGTGGACGCGACGTTGCAGAACGGCATCGTCTAGATTCCGAGCACGTAATGTATAGACTTAACCTTGACAGCAACTGTCACATATTTGTTACTTGACATGTTTACGCCTATGGGTCTCAGGAAGCATAGAACAATTGGAGATCTTGTACATTCAAAGGCTGTCCTTGTATCCCCGCCAACGCGCACACATCTAAGGAGAGCCGAGGCCAACCCGCGCAACTATTGGTCTTAATGTGGATTCGTGCAGCGCTGGGGCATCGCGGGCCTCCACTCGAGCGCACAAACGGTTGTGTAGTGTAGTGGTAATCACTGTAAGTTTCCTGCGAAGCACGCCCCCTCACGTACTGACTCCCCTCGAGCCGGATTTTGATCACTGTCAAATGCCTTCCGGCAACCCCGGTTCGAACCCGGGCACGACCTCGTTTTTTGACTTTTTGGCCAGCGCCCTTCGGTATCTATGATGCACAATGCGATGACTCTTGCCTTATAGACAGACCCATCTCCTCGCCTTGGATGTAGTGCATACGATTTCGGGGCAACAGGAGCCTTGAGGAGTGTTGAGCTGAAGTCCCGGATTGTCGACCTCCGGGCACAGTTGCCCGGCCGGCTACTTTCGGCAACATGTTCCGGCATCGGAGCTACTCGATCAAGCCCGCCCCGTGCTTCGCCTCTACCGCCGCCGATGTCGTGCCGCGCCTTACCGCTCCCCGCGCGACCAGACTACCACCTTCGCACTCACACAACCCAGTCACATGACGCCGTAATCAACGCTCCGAGAAGCAGTCAAGACCTCCGCAATCCTCTCGCTCAAACCCACAATGTCCATCCCCACACGCGCCTTGAGGAACAGCTTCATCCCCGCAGCCAGAAACCTACCCCGCGTCCCCAGCAACACCTCGCCGTTCAGCTTCAGGCATCGCACGATGGCTACCAGTGCAAAGGAGTTCCTGTGCATCCTCCCGGACAAGCCAGATGCGCTTGCCCGGCGATTGGAGGTCAGACCGTGAGTAGCTCCCTGTGATTGTTGGGATGATGAAAAGGTTTCATCTGAGAGGGCGGTGGTGGCTGACCTGCTGAAGCACGCATCTGGCCGATGCCCAGGCTCATGTGGGTAATGGAAAGATGGCCGTTGGTGGTACGTGCTCTCAACCCCCTCGCAAGCAGCTCTTAGGCTGACGAGAATGGTGAACAACAGGCGCCATGTTCGCGGAACACCCCACCGAGGGAAAGACGCCCAGCTTCAAGGGCAGCGTATTCATCTACACCGTCAAGGATGCCGAGGAGGCTTGGGAGCTCATTAGGAACGACATCTATGCCAAGAGTGATGTGTGGGATCTCGAGAAGGCGCAAGTGATTCCGGTAAGCCAATCGTCTGTATCCCGGCTGAGACAAGCTTCTTGGGAGGGAGACGCTGATATCGACGCACACCATAGTTCAAGTCTGCCGTGCGAGAGTCCTTGTAGCTGGTTCCATGTCGGGCTCACTTCGTCAAAGTCAAATCCAACCCCACCTTTAAGCAAAAAACACGTAGCGGTACTTGTCGTATATGATATTCGTCATCATTCAACTTTTGATTACCATAACTCATTACCTTCTGTGACCCTCGTCGGTATCGACAGACTGTATTAAATCCTCAACGTCCAAGCGCTCCGCCAGATCCAATAACGCCTGTGGCGAGAGGCCGCCCATGCCGCTCGTATCGAATATATCCCACCCCGCCTCCTCCATCTGATCCAAAAATGACCCGTGCTCGTGCCCATGGTGGTGCTGCGGATGCGCCGTGCTCGGCGGCGGCGTCGGGGGCTCCTCGCCAGCCGGCGTCAGGGCTAACATGATGTGCTCGAGCTGACTGAGCTCCAGTTTCCGCAGCGGCGCGACTAGGCTCCCCTTGGATATCATCCTGTCCAAAACGCATGTAACATTCTCGCACCAAGAGTCGTCGTGTAGGAGGGATGGGCTGATGACACGGATGAGGTAGAGTAGAAAGGCCGAGGAGAAGGCGTCTTCGAGTTGGAAAGGGAGGAAGGCTTCGAGGAGGTCTTCGTCGCCGAGGACGCGGAGGGTTCGGAGCACTGTTTGTGCGGAGTCGACGCATGACTGGAGGAGGGAGGCGACGGGAGGTGTTAGGGAGACTGTCTGGGAATGACGCATGTCGGAGTGTTCAATGTGCATATGGAGAGCGCACATGACCAGTGGTCGTGTTGTAAGTACCACGCACTACTGATGTTAGCGAGCTGTTGCGGTGGCCGTTGAGTAGACATGGACTTACATGATGGTATGACAGGATAAGCCGCAATGCCATCCTTGATGCCCTGCTAACAGACCCTTGGAAGTGAGTGTCAAGTAATGCCGTCAGGTCTCGGGATAAACGTGCAAGATCTCTGAGGATAGACTGGGTATTTGGGACAAGCGAGCCATCAAACTCCTTGCCGACACCGTACACAGCTAAGGCAACGTGTTAGCAACGCCAAAAGCAGAAGGATACCTTGCCTTTAGGGAGAACCCACTGGTAAGAATGCGCGCCATCAAACGCGAGAGCCGGACATGCAGGGTCATGTTCAGCGCATCGAGGGAGTTGTCTACCTTCGAAGGCAGCTTTACAGTAATGTCCTCGTCCCGGATCGATGTGGGCGCACCCATGAGGGCAGAGAATTCTCGGTCCAAGGTGTACACAACCCAGAACACAATGTTGCAGCGCCTTGAATACTCGGCGCCCACCACCTCTTCGGGCATGTGTCTGTAGATACCTTCAACGATGCCGATGCGCAATGCCTGTCCGATCTGTGATTGTGTTAGCCAATCCGCCCGAGGATCTGCACGAAAATCAGGGCCCTCTTTACATGTTGATATGCCGCCAGCCTCATGTCCAAACACTGGAAGTACAAAGCTGCCAACGCAAGGGCTTGGATGGCGAGGATGGAGTCGGGGCTCAGCCCCGATAAGTCGGGGAGCAACGCCATGGCCCGCGCCGCGTACTGAACTCCGGGAGGGGCCGCATGGGGGCTGCTGTTGACGACAAAGGCCTTGCCGAACGCTAGAATGAGCAGGTACTGGGCGTACCATAACCTCGACGAGCTGGCCTTCGCCACCGGGTCCTCGTACAACTCACGCATGTTCTTCAAGAAGGACGGCTCATCAATGAGATAGAACACGGCGCCTAGGTAGAACTTTGCCGTGTTGAACAGGAACATGGCATAGTCCAATGGCGGGAGGTTGGACACGTCGGGGGTCTCAGTAGCACCCAAAGGTGCCCATTGCATCCTAAAAGCGCCCTCGTGTGGCAGATGCCATGGATCCGGGGCGGCTTCCGGTATGCGTTTCCCGAGCAGGGCCAAGACTCTGCGGCAAAAGGACCACGAAGAGGTCGGGCCCATGTACCCTACCGTAACAGATCAGCATGTCTGTGTCAACGACACGAACCTGTCTCAACTCACAATATCGGTCGCCTACTTTTGCAAACGTGTAGTCGTTGTCGACAAGAGGGTTCTGTCGAAACCCTGGTCCAAAATCACCCTGATCTCCGTGGTTGGAAGGGGCATCTTCAACCTCAGTATCAGGCTCAGATGGAGCAGGGCCACCTAGGGTTGGACTATCTGTAGATAGTTGTAAGCCACGTGCGTTTTGTCAAGATGCAAGTCAGTTGCCGGTGGCTGTTACCATTGCTTGGAGTTTCCAACTGCCCCGCCGCGTCCTCGCTTTGGCCCAGGGAAGTGTGATGCGGCGTTGCATATACCTCTGCATAGCGGCTCTGCACATCCTCAACATCACGTCCCCGACTCAAAGCCCTCGTCGAACGGTCCGAACCTTGCTCACTATTCCGGTTCTGAAGTTCACGTAGGTAGCTGCAGAGTGGAGTCAGCCTGACACCGCGCCGAAAGCAGCTCTGTTGTGGTTCCGACAACTCACCTCTCCGGCACCGACACCCTCTTGTCCTCAGCGGCAAAGATGCACCGGTGCTTTTTCCTGTCGCAGCGGGCGCAAGGCTGAGAGCCGGAGCACTTGACCTTCATCACCCGGCATCTTTCGCATCTTTGCACACACAAAGTTAGTTCCGAGGCCCTCAATCTCCGGTTTTCGAAATGGATGGAAACCCCCGCACGCACGCTTTCTGGCATTTTTTGGTCACTTTGTATTGTCCTTGGCTTAGTTGCGGCATGGCGGACTGTTCTCGCGGGGCCGAATCGAAGACTTCATGTCGTTTCTTCGGTGAGGGAAGCAGATATCGCGACGAGTTGGGATTGATATGTCGGAGCAGCGTCCCGACAATGTTTATGTGTGCGCGCCCTGTCGTCTTTATTGGAATGGCAAATTCGGGGCAAAGGCCTTTGCGCAACGCGCTAGCGTGATTGGGGCGCCTTATCAGCCATGGTCTGGGGTAGAATGACTCGCCGCAGATAGCCGATGTATGGCGTTTCTGCGCCGGTCGTTATCTTTGGGGGTCGAATGCCTGTTTTACCCCACAGAATCTCAGTCTTCCTAGCGTCTAAGCTTCGGAGTTGGTCAGGAGAGTGTCGCATTTGACAATAGGTACGCATCATCGCGGGGAAGATCGACGGCCGTCTGAAGGGCAAAGACATGGGGCGTCTCGAGAAATCCTGGGGTTGAGCGACCACGAGACCACTAGGTTCCGGGGAGCAAGCTTGTAACAGAAGTAGGCACTTTGAACTGTGAACCGCCAAGTCGTATGTAGCATTGGCTACAGGAAACGGTCGTTGCTCATCCCAATTTTACCTTGAATGTTGCTCCGGCAGACCCGATTGTCAATATGAAAAGTTCAAAAGGGCCGAGTGTGGAAAGAAGACAAATGAAACTGTCCAAAATCGAGAGGAGGAGAGAACGAATGACGAGTCTTCGCTTTATCAGCGGATTTCACCGTGAGCTGATTCCCGGGCTCGTGGATCAATACACCGGTGGGTTGAGATACCACTGCCGTAGAATCGAGATTCTTGTTGCGTAAGACTTTCCAAAGAAAGAACCCAGGCTACGTTTGGGGAGAGACTGGAAAGTCTCCCGCTCTGCCAACGCGGGATGACCGAGTAGTTGCGCAATCCTGTGTCGGGTGGCGCATCCGACATTCCCAAGCCTCCGACAACGCCTGCGGAGTGGAGATCGGATTGGCATCCCGACGCTACTCACACCAATCACGTTGACGATTCTTATCGAAGGCGAGAGTGATTGTTCGCCTGAAGTCACCAACCCCGGAGGTTGGTCTACATTGCTGGGACAGACTTCCGGTACCGTGGTCACGCGCATGTCGGTGTTCGCCACAATTAATCATTATGGCAACTAGAATCAGAATCTCATGGCTCACGAAGACACAGAGGTGGGTAAAAATCGTGACTTGAGTTGATACATTGTCGCCTGCCTCGAGACTGACACGTTCGAGTCTTAGGCCACAAGCAGCGTCTTCCATTCAAAGACGACACTTGTCTAAATCAAGAATGGGTTCAAATATGTTGCCATATTCGACAGCAGCCATTGTTGAGAGAGTAGACAATTTTGATGAAACCCAATCCAAACGCCCTGAGTTTGATCATTCTGGTGCACCAATTGAGGTAACCCAATCTCCAGATCCAAGCTGGACATACGGACAAGGCGTCCGGACTAGACGTAGCACGCCAATCGAGTCTCATAGGGAGATTGACCCCTACGGCTCAGGCCGTTCAATGATTGACAACTACCGACTGCTGGTTTCCGGCATTGCCCCAAGACCGGTCGGGTTCTTGAGTACTGTGTCAAAAGACGGGGAGAAAAATCTGGCGCCATTCAGCTACTTTCAAGTTATTGATCACGACCCACCCATGTTTGTACTTGGCTTTTCGTCAAGGGCCGGTCCCGAGAAAGACTCGTACCGCAATCTCAAGGAAACCGGCGAGTGTGTCATCAACACTGTGTCCGAAGATATGATTGAGGCGGTGAACGCAACTTCCATCGACGCCCCGCATGGTCTCTCCGAGTGGGATATTTCCGGCCTCCATGAAGCATCTACAACCACCGTGAAGCCGTCAAGAGTTCAAGAGTCAGTGTTCTCTATCGAGGCAAAGGTAGCCGATATCAAGGAATTGAGTGATCACGGCAATCATGGGAAAAGCGCCGCTGGCATGGTCTTGCTCAAGGCAACTAGATTCTGGGTCAGGGAAGATGCCGTGGACTCGGGCGGCAGTCACATTCAGCTGGATCGACTGCGACCTATTGGTCAGCTTGGTGGCAGATCCTATGGCCGTATCACATCCACGTTTGAGGTACCTCGTAGGAGATGGCAAGACGAAGAGCCAAAGAGCGAGTTGCTACAAGCTTTGAGCAGGTCTAAGCATATTCGAGGGTAGATTCCATTGAAAAGGAGAATCAGCACATGCTATTAAAATCAATAGAACCACCGCTCAAACAAACACCGTGTCAGGCCAGCAAATCCTTTGGTTCAACCAATGCAGAAACTGGAACATCAGCTTTGGATAACTGATGTTTGCCTCTGCCATCTTTGCATCCCGACGAGTCGACCAGTTCACCGTGGCGTGACAACTGGGCCTAGGAGCCGAAAAAAAATGGTTACGACAATGGAAAAAACCCGCAATATCCTCTGATCAAGGAATAATGATCATTTTTTCACATAACAGCTCCATCATGCAGTTGGGATGGGATAGTAATGTTGTGATGAAAAGTTTCTCTGTTTTTTGAGTGTCATTATTGGATATCTATAAATCATTCATGATGCATCGCTTTAAAATAACAAAACCTCTGGAGCTCTCATCCGAAAACCCGACGACGAAGCTCGCTCTTCAGAGATCCGAGCATGTGTG
Organism: Colletotrichum tofieldiae; assembly: GCA_022836555.1. Taxonomy (NCBI): domain Eukaryota; kingdom Fungi; phylum Ascomycota; class Sordariomycetes; order Glomerellales; family Glomerellaceae; genus Colletotrichum; species Colletotrichum tofieldiae. The sequence goes on from BQXV01000002.1 coordinate 5,509,647, forward strand.
AGCTCTGCTCAATAGCCCCCTTGTTCTCCACTGCCCGACGGTGGAGGTATCCCATGCACTCCGAAACAGAACCCCACGGCAGGTACTTGAACGGCTTGGGAATCGCATCCCTCTTGAGCCCAGAGTCTGTTAAACACGAATCGTAGTTGTCCAGCAATTCGCAGCTTAGCTCGTCCGCCATACCGAGAAGCTGGCCACACTCGAGCTCGGTGGTAGCCTGGCCGTCCAAAAGTCTCCGACGGTGGTTCGTGATAGCCGTAGCAGAGCTGGCAGCGTTGTGTGTTGCAAGGAAGAGCGCGCTGGAGGGGAACTGGCAGTCCTTGGCCTGCTCGGGAAGTCTTTGACTGATGAACATGTCTGTGATATCGTCGAAGTTGCGGTCGGTGTCTTCTTTGGTGTCATGGATCAGAGAGCGGACTTCGTTCTCGATGTAGGCCCCACGGACCAGCTTGACCCCCAGACTCCAGCCCTCCCGGGCAGCCAGCGCGATGTGACGCTCGGCGTTGGCCTTGGAGGCCTTCAGGTATGATTGAATAGTGTTGTAAACCAAAGGCTTGCTCTCACGGTTGTGATGTCTCATCAGATCGATGGTCCACTCGTCCAATTGAGGCTGCAGGGCTTGCTGTTCAGCGTCGATCCAGAGGCGAGAACCTTGCTTCTTGGCCTCGTCGCACATTTCATCCAAAGCCTTGCGAATAACTTCCGGGATAGGGGCGTGCGCTCTCATCGCGTCTACAGCAATGGGGCCAGCACCAGTGATCCTGAAAGAAAAGGAAATTGTTAGACTTGGTGATTCCTTGAGAGATTTTACGGAAAAAACTTACTTGACGGCGAGAAAATCACCAGGGTCCAGCATGCGAAGCGTCTCGATGTTGCCCTTCTTCCACAACTCAACCATCTCGTAAAATGGTGCCGCGTAGTCGCCAGCATGTGCGTCAGCGCTGGCTTCTTTGGTGTCCAAAACAATTTCCTTTGCGTAGTTGAGAATGACGCCCTGATACCCCATGCGCTTTACATTGGAAACAGTCTTTGTAACTTGTTGCAGGTTCTCGCCGGCGCAGAAGTGGTCGTAGATGGTCCATCGCAGTAATCGGTTCAGAATAGGGTTCCTGTCGGGGTTGAATAGCGCCATCTTGGACTTGGTGATAAAGTGTAACAGAGGAAGAGCGGGTTTCATGAGTAGTGGTGATGACATGAATTGTGTGAGGACGAGTGACCGGACAAGTGTGAGGGTCGGTAGTCTGGATAGAGGCGATTTCTTGGTGGTTGAAGCTAGAGCCTGAGTCTTAGCCACCGGGGTGGTGGCGGCGGTGCTGACATATCTCGCCGTTCCCTGCAGTCGGAGTGACCTGCGGAGAGGCATTGGCGCCCGGCTGCTCACGACGAGTCTTGTGGGCATCGTGGATGACTTTGGAGGTTTGATGTGGTGAAACTCAGCGGACGGGTGGGAGGGTGTCTGGACACATGTATTTATCATTCTTGGACGGCTACGGGCGGCATAAACTCTGAGTCGTGACCGAGCCAGACTATCGTGAAAGTATGTCTCCGAGCTAGGGACCCCACCATCGGCGTTCCGACAATGTCTTTGCGCTCTGGGGTATGCAATGTTACGTTTGGAATTGCGGCTCTGATCCATCAGAGGCTACTGCGGCCCATCTGTCACTGAAATCATTACTTCACAAGTGGGTAAGACAAAGCCGCCATCAAGGGAGAATCGAGATGTCATTGGGTCTCCGATGAGCTCGAAATCTCACAGAGGCCCGTTATCGGGTGCTTTGAGTTAAGATCCATGAGATAACAATGACCAAGTGATCAGAGTTGGGTCTTAGACAGGGAGGGGGCACACCCGGAAACGGCAGGTGTCGGTGCGCGCGCTCCGACATGTCGGATCGGATGCGCTTATCATGTCGGAAGAGCGTCCCGACAACGCCAAGGAAGCTTCAGGTTGGTTGGACCGTGACGGTTTGTTAGGGTGGCCAGCGGAATATGCATATATGAGTGAGCAGAAAAGAGTGTCTATTTGTACTAAAGAGTGGATGGGATTACCACAGGCTTGTGGGCCTAATGCTATCCTAATAACTGTTATAGAGCTAGGGCCAGGTGGAAATAACAGGCTGGCCTGTTTAAGTACAGTTAGACCATTCTGGATAGGTTATGTCTATAACTTACATAGAAGCATGCAAGGATCCTGTTACACCCCCTTAGAGAGGCAACTGTTAAAGTTGTGTCTCTAGATAAAGCAGAGCTTTTAATAACTAAAGATTAGCAAGAGTAACAGAAGGTAGGGTAATGTAGTGTTAAAGACCTAAGATTAGGATTGCCCTTAATTAAGTTGTGTAGTGTTATAACTACTGCTATCTGGTCTGTAGATTATCCTACCTAAGCATCTATGCTGCCTAAGCTATCTTAGCTTCTCTAAGAGCCTTAACTTATTACTTAACGTTTGCTATACCTAGCTAGGCTAGAAATTAGCAGTGCTTCTAAGCTAGCAGTGCTTTAGTAAGTCTGTCTACAACCATCTCGTTAGTTTTAATCTAGTTAAAGTTAATAAGACTATCCCTAACTTTCTAACAAAGCTAAAGATTATTAATATTAATATAATAAAGCTTACTAGTTACTTAAGGTCTCTTAGTAGTAAGAAGTCTTAAGGTTACTTAGTTATTACACTAGAGAGAGTAGTCACTATCTAGATTAAGCTAAAGTTGTTTAACTAGTTAGATAGTAGCCTTATATTTCTTTACAGCTTAAGTAAGAGCGACTAGCTTAGCCTTAGTACTTAAGGTAATAATGTAACGTTACTTAGATAACCTCTAGCTAATAAGGCTACTAAACATTATTATTATGTACCCCTAGGTACTCTTATAAGTAGTAAGGTTATTAGTAAAGGAGGCATCTAAGGTACAGAAGAAAGTTCCTAGTCCTTAAGAGTTATATTTAATTATAAGATAGTAAGCATAATTGTTAGAAGTAAGAGTTATTCTAACTCTTAATACTTCTACTTTACGTTATATTTCCTTTATTATAAGGAGTATTACGTAATATATATATATATATATTATCTACTAGTTTAGTAGATTAATATATATATTGCTTACGTAATCAGTATGATTACGTAATTAACTGAAAATTCTAGAAGATAGTTAGAGGAGCAAGATTAGCTTTATTTCTCCTCTCTTCTTCTATCTAGGTTAACTCGTTAAGTTAGGGTTATTATCTTACGCAACTAAGGGTTACGCATGATATTCTGATTTATAAGCAGCTTACGCAAGTATGGAATATTCTAGTAAGCTGGATACGGTTATATAAGGGACTGTTTAGTCTAGTTCTATCTTCTGTTTCTTCTCTCTCTAAGCAAGCAACTCCTATAGTTATAATCCAACTATTATACTCTCTTTACTTCTCATATATCCTTATATCTATATTATTACTCTACCTCTATATATCTTATATTCTTGCTTCTATAAGATATATCTTTATATAAGGTTATATTCCTTATATATATTATTATCTCTTTATATCTTTAAGAGAGATAATAAACCTATTGTGCCAATAATAATTAAGGTATTTAAGGTAAGCGTTAGCTGCCTTCTTATAATTAGCTAATAGGTTATTAAGAAATTTAGAAAGTCTAAATAAAGTTCTTAAGATATCTAGTTTTCTAACAACTCCTGCATAGTTAAGAGATCTAATAAGTTACTAGTAGTAATAAATTTCTACTGTAGTTACTTACTAATTATTAAGAACAAGATTATTAGTAGCTATTAGCATTCTAGTTAGCTTCTTTCTCTTGTTAGCTCTAAATTTATTATAAATCTTAGCAATGTAGTTATTAAGGCTTAGCTAAAGCTTACTAGCCTTACGGTCTCTAATAACTTATATACCTAGAAAGATGTTTATTTCTCCTATAATCTTTATCTTATAGATCTCTTAAAGTCTCTTAATAACTTACTTAGCTATCTTTTAGTTTTTCTTATAATAAATTACAGTAATATTATCTATAAAGAAGAAGACTAGGACTTCCTTACTAATAAGGATACAGTTATTCTTATTAAGGGGAGTAAGTCTAAGTTTCTTAAGAGTATTAGAGAGGCTCTTCTGCTATAAAAAAGGGCTTCTCCTTAGACTATAGAGTGCCTTACAAAAGATAAGGCAGGATCCTAGCCTACTGTAGCCTAAAGGGAACTAGACATAAACTAGTTTATTAAGGGTAGCGTTAGTAAAGGTATTTACAGTATTAAGCTATATTATCTCTAGGTTAAAACATGCCACAAGGGCTATTACGCTACAAAATAATCTTTTAGTAAGTGTTAATACATAGGTTTCTAGCCTATTAAGTAGCTAAAGATCTCCTCTAACATAGATCCTTACTTTAAATTGCTTAAGAAATCCATGCTTATCAAATTTATAAGTATATACCTATTTAAGAGGAAGAATTTAATAAATCTTCTAATTAACGTCTTTTAGTCTAGTAAGCTTAAAGGTGCCCTTCTTCTAGACTGTTTAATATTTTACATTTATTACTGCTAGCCACTTAGGCTAGAACTTATGCTCTTTTGCTTTAGAGTATTTCTAGGGAGGTAAGGGGAGGTCTCTATAATAAATTTAACCTAGATTATAAGCAAAGTTATCCTATCTATCCTTTTCCTTAGTTAAATCTGTTAACTAGAAGAAGGAAGATCTAATTAATAAAGATCTATCCTTAAGTTAGCAAGAGGATCTTATAGCTACCTTTAGTTAGTAATTAGTTTAACTAATTAGCGTTTCCTAATTATAAATAGGGTTATTATGACTTCCTCTTAGTTATCCTCTTAGTCTCTCTGTATTTATAGTAAGAGGTAGAGTATCTAAAGAATTAGCAACATAGATTATTAACTTAGCAGTCGTTACTAAGGATAATAATAAGGTAGAGGGTAAGCAATCCTAAATTACAGTATCTAGAGTAGGTAACTCTTTATAGGTTATTAACTTAGGAGTAGGAGGGTCCTAAATAAAAGGTTAATCTAAGTCTAAAGTTGTTTATAGTAATAATTACTAAGTAACTATCTCTTCTTCTAGGTCTGTATAGGTTAAAACATACTCTTCTACCCCCTTAACTAAAGAAGTATGTAACTCCTAAAGTTATGTTTCTAGAGAACTAGTAGGAGTAAGTAGTTAAGGCTCTTGCTGTTAGTTAAAGCACTGTTCTCTAGCATCCCTTAGTCTAACTACAGCAGCTAAATAATACTAAAGGTCTTTATTATTCTACAGTTATAAATCTATAGGGAGATCTTTACTCTAAGGATTAGGAATTAGAATCTCCAGAATAAAGAAGACTCTCTCTAGCTCTGTTTAATAAAGGAGACTAGTATCCTCCTAGCTAAGGTTATATAGCTTTGTTTTATTAAATATAACATTCCTAGTCCTTATAACCTTATTAATAGCTAAGACCTAGATACAATAGATATTAGTACTATTATAACTATAGAGATACCTAACGTAGGCTCTAGGCTTAGTCTTATTTACCTTCTCTTCCCCTTTAAGGTATGTTACAGTAAGTAGGTAGGCTTTATAGCTATATCGTTATAGATAGGTAAGTTAAGGAAGCTTAGCTCTCTAATAAGTAGTCTAGGGCCTAGAGTTAAGCTAAGCATTAATTAATCCTTCTAAGGTTTGCTAAGCATGCCTCTTATAAGGCATTCTGTTACTAAAGTAATTTACAGCTCTCATAAGTTTAAAGGCTAATTCCTCTAGAAATCATAATTAATATCGTAAGGCCCTAGTAATCTTAAAGAGGATCTCACTAGCCTTCTCTACTAGATTTTAAGCCCCAGTATAAGCTGCAGACCTCTTAATAAGCTTGCCGTTATCTACTGCCTACATATTAAAGGCATTTTAAAGAGCTGTTTCCTAATTAAGGCAAAGGATTAAGAGTTTAAAGTAGTATTATTACTTAAGAAATGTAGCTATCTAAATAATCGCCTGAAGTCCCTCCTTATAAGACTTAAGGAATCAAACCTATGTAAATCCACTCTATTTGTTACATATAAGCAGGACGATCTTCTCCCTGTTGTAGGTCCTTCTTAGTATAAAGAAGTCTATAGAGAAGTAATCTCCTAAGGTAGTTAGGTTGTAGTTAGGCCTCCTTCTTAAGACTTTTTAAATTACCTTACCTATACTATAAGCCTTACATTTAATAGTTATTACCTCCTAAATCTTAATTCCCTAGCTAGTCTTAAGTAGATACTTAAGAGCTTTTATACTTAGATAGCTAAGACGTTTATACTAGATTATGGCCTCTACATTAGAGGGCGTAAGAGGATCCCTAGAATTAGGTTAACCTTACTTAGCTGCAGGCTAGGCATCTAAAAAAATAAAGCTAACATACCTATTAAAGCTTATATTTTCTAAGGCTAATGTTAAGGTGTTATTATTATTAAAGAATAAGGCTTAAGCAATAGCTAAGTTATAGTTATAGTACTTTAGAAGATATTAACTATGTTTCTAAGGTGTATAATACAGGATCTCTCTTATTCTAGTCTTAAGTCCTAGATAGCAAACCATAAAGATTAGGCCTTTCTTCTTTAGAGGCTTAGCTTTAATAAGGGTTATAGGGTAGTCTAGGTAATACCAGGCATCTTATATAATAAACCCTTTCTTCCTAAGACCACCTTAGTTAGGGTAGATCTTTATAGTCCTGTAAGCAATAGCTATTATTCTTCCTCCTCTAGTAGTAAACTCTATTAACTAGCTAAAGTCTAAATCCTTTATTCTAAAGTAATTATTACAGATATAGAATCTAGTTCTAGAGTTAATAATAATACTGTTCTAAAGTAGAAAACTAGTATATAGACTTATTAATAAAGCGCTATTTAGGGTAGCATAAAAGGATAAGGAATTAAAGCTATGTTTAGTATCCCTATTAGAGTCTGACTACTCTTAGTTAAAGTAGGAAGAACTTTAACCTAAGTTCTCCTTATATATTAGAAAGAAAGATTAAGTAGCTAGCTTATCTAACAAGGCTAATAAGAAGATTTTAGCGTTATTAAGTTACTTCTGTGCCCTTAGGTTCTTCTTAAGCTAGGCCTAACCCTGTTTAATAGCCTTCTTATTCTAAGGATGGTTTAGGTTATAATTAGGCTTCCTTTTCCCTAGGTTAAAGTAAGGGTAGTTAATAACCTAGTGTTTTATAGAAATAAGGCAGGTAGGACACTTAGGAACTATTATCTTGTTTCCTTTTCCTTATGACTCTGTTAGATTGCCCTTCTTATCTTCTTCTTACTAAGTAGTAAAGCTAGATGCTTTAGTATCTCTAAAGAGCTAGTTAGAATAAAAGGACCTAACCTATTAACAAAAGAAGTTAGCTTGTTAAATTCTAGCATATTTCTCTCCTGTCTTAGGAGATTTCTTTATACCGTTTTAGTTAAAGAAGAAGGTAGCAGTTATATAGTAGCTAGAAGTAAGTAGCTTAACTACCTTAAGAAAGTTAGTAACTTAAGTAGTTAGGTTAAGAAGCACTAGAAGTCTAACGTTAACAACCTTATCTATAATGTTAATATAGTTACTAAGCTAATTAGACAGCTTAGATTGCTTAATTAAGCCTATGTAAGCTTAGTAGTAATAAAGGATAAGTTATTACCTTACATAGTTATCTAGGGTAAGCTTATCTCTAAGAGTAATAATTATTTCTCTAAGACTCTCTTTACTACTAATGTAGTTAATATACTAGGCCTTAACTATAGAGGTAACCTAAGAGAGAATAGCAATAATGCCTTTATTAGCCCTTTTGTAATCTTTTATTTAATTAGTATGCCTAGCCTTAGCTAAGGTAAGTTTGTTAGTAAAGTTTTTAGCTTTAGGGCTTAGTTTAGTAAGACAGGGCCTGTTATTTACTAATTATTAGTCTAGATCTATATAGTTCTAGACCTTATAGATTCTAGCCACTAGCTTAAGGTTTCTATACTATTTAGTCTAGTTAGCGTTAGAAGTTAGCTTCTAAGCAACCTTAGATAACTTTATAGTTAAGGAGGAGGTAATTATAGCCTAGTAGGATTATATTAATATTGTTAGGATTAATTAATTACCTATAGAGAGGCAGAGTTACTACTTCTATTAAAGCTAAAGATCCTAGCCTTTGTAGCTACAGGATTAGTACTAGCCATAGGAGACTAAATAGTCCTAAGAGTTACAACGCACTTAATTAATTAATGCTATCTAACTAATAGGTCCTTACCTCTTAGCTAAAGGAATCAATTAAGACGACAGTTGCTTAAGTCGACTGGGCTTATAACTAACGGTTTATTAGAGTAGCCAGCGGAATATGCATATATAAGTAAGCAGAAAAGAGTGTCTATTCGTACTAAAGAGTGGATGGGATCACCACAGGCTTGTGGGCCTAATGCTATCCTAATAACTGTTACAGAGCTAGGGCCAGGTGGAAATGACAGGCTGGCCTGTTTAAGTACAGTCAGACCATTCTGGATGGGTTATGTCCATGACTCGCATAGAAGCATGCAAGGATCCTGTCAGACCGCAACACCATATCTCGGTCTGCAACAGTAGGTTGCGTTTCTTTACAGTCGAGTTTAATGCATCGTAAGTTCTGAATTTTTTTCGGAACCTTTGAAGCTGAACAGGCCCAGAATGCTTTAATCCGTGAACATTCAACTTTAAGCGCGATTAGCGGCCTCAAGTTTTGCGTATACTGCGAATTCCGCAACTCAAAGAGATGGTTGTGTCATTCATGACTGGCTGAGGACCATGCGCATGAACCCAGTTATATACATGGAATGCATGAGGCTGGAGTATAGCTCCTAGATCCTGTTCAGGCCTTGCTACCGCTATCCCAGGCATGACTTCAATAAAAGAACCCCTCTCACTTATAGAAGTTCCCTTTTTGCGTGACCCAGCTAATCTGCACCTGTGGCAACCATGAAAAGTCCCGCATGTGGGCTCAGAAGCCTGAACCCGTGGTGATCACGGTAATTGCTCGCAGAGCTTGTGAAAATTGAAATGTGGTGTCTTTCTTTCCCGTGAACACAAACACGAATCCAAACGGCTTTCAAATATCTTGCTGTCCTAAAATTTGTGTTTTTCGCCATCTTTGGGGAGGGACTCCTTTTTCAATAATCCTTTACCTGTTTTAGATCATGAAGCAAACGGTAAAACAAGCAAAGAAAACTGATCTGACTTGCTAGGCAACCCAGGTTCTACCTCGCATGTCATAGGTCTACAGCCCCTCCCCCCTCTGTTTCCAGCTTGGTTTATTCTTGTGCCTCTCAGCCCAAGATGCAGAAGCCGGACGGAAGAAAAGACCAAAAGCCTTCCACTTTGCCCTTCCTCCCATACAAGATACAGAAGAACAGTGCTTTGCTAAGCCGTGTGTCTTCGCCAGTTATATATGCTGCCGTCCCAAAATGGCTTCCCGAGTATCAAAGAAGGTCTGCAGTTCTCCATCACGTAGCATTGCAAAGTCATCGCCGGTCGAGGGCCAACTTTTCTCTCGCTGCTCTTCCACATCAGGACCAATTTACCTATAGTCCTCTTCGGTTCGCCATTTCCCAGTGCGATCCAGACCACCTCATCGTCTGCTTGAGGCTCGACCGTTTGGCCTAGCCTGCTCGCTTCGCCGATGGATATTATATTTGAATTCAAGTCCTTCAAAACAATTGCCGTTACATGTTTTGGGTTGTTATCGTAAGACGTCACATATCCGCCGGTTGAATCTGTCGCCTTGCTAGGATCGACTCTCAAAGTTTTGCTGCGAATTGGATCCCAGTGCAAGGAAGCGTTGTTTTGTATGCCATCGTCATTCCTTCGATGCAATGGGAAACGAGATGGTGTTTTTGAATGTATCTGAGACTTTCGATAACGTCGCGGGAACTCAGCAAACTACTGCACAAATGGATATCGATTGGTTGCCTACCGACATAGTCTCCAGAGATGATCCCGATGACGATAGAGGCACTTTGGGCGTTCTAGGAACATCTCCGGTTTCCACCATGCTTACTCCTGGTTGAATAAGAGCCTCAAGTTTAACGTCTGCCGATAGCCTTGAGGATGCCAGCCGCACTCCCGGATATTGGTCTTGATACGTCCGGTCCACCTCAGTCTCAAGTCTTTGTATAGTCCTCAATTGACCCCTGATGGCTTTTTTAAGGAACTTCCTGTTATGGTTTCCGTCAACGCACTGAATTTAATCAGGAGATTGGAGTTTATGTTATCTTACTTCTGTTTTCGGAGCCTTTTCTTCTCTGCCCGTGCATTCGGTGATAAATTCTTTCTCGTCAGGCTGCATGCTTCCAGCTGAGTAGAGGAAATCACCAACTGCACACAATTCTGTACAAGTTCCATTTGCGGAAATGGCATGAGAATCGAGTCTCTGTGCTGGCGCCATTTGACAAATCTGATAATAGTGAGTCTGCTTCTTGTCAAACTTCCTAGGCGATTTATGGCATCAAATAAGCGGCGCTTGATAAATTTTGCTTCCGTTTCGATCTGCTCAAAAACACAATTCTCCGACACGTATCTCAGTACGGGGAGTCGTGGTTCTGGTTGTGGTAGTGGTAGAGGGCCACCTCAGCTGTGCCGATCGATCCCCAAAACATAAAAGCCTGGTTTGTAAACCGTTGCAACTGTTCTGTCGGGGAGCCGGCACACTTCGAAAACTGGTGTAATTCTCTCGCAAACTTTTGTGCATAGCCAGCCAGTTGCGCAAGTGCGACGCAGCTTGCAACAACACCGAGGACTTCGGCCATTTCGGCATCAGAAACAACACGAGGAGTTGGTGAAGCCCAGGGTCTATCGAGGACGATGTTGGGCCGCGTCTCCTTCTTATGGCATGATTCATAACACTACGCAAGGCCTAACAGGGGGCTTGGCTCGTTCCAAATAATTCGAAAAAGTTACAGCATCCCTCTTCTGGATGCATCGTATGGAAGCAGGCTATGGTATTTCGAACCTAAAAAGTTGGAACATAACGCATGTAAGGCTTTCAATATGAAGTGTAGCTGCAAGTATGATGAGGCGAACCTCCCGAGGACTGGAGGCGGACTGGTGGGCGGACTCACCAGTTCGCATCGTCCAGTGAACGACACCAATTGAAAAGATGAGCGACCATGCAATGTGCACGCAACGCACCGCATGACGCTCAGGCTTGGTTAACCAATCAAGTTGCCTGCCCGCTCATGTTCCCCCATGTCTGCATGTTGCTAGGGCTTTGTTTAAATGCCACTTACTAGCACAAAATGCAAGCTCTCAGTAGCTATGTAGGATAAAGATAACGCCATCTTAATAAAATCATCTACTTTTTACTTTATAAACTAAGCACTAAATAATCTAGAGAGAGAGGCTACAGTCTAAATCATATCTATTACATGAGAGCCTGCCTTTATGTTAGTTAGCTAGTATATTAAAGTTTATTATTTTCTTTATTTATTAAACCTAATTTTAAGTTAAAAGAATATGTAGAAAAGTATATTTGAAATTAGAATAATAAACCCTAAGAGCCTTAATTCTGGCAGGTATAATTCTAATGGGCTGCGCCCGGTAACGAGGCATTAGCTCTGGCACTGGTAAACGCGGGCCGGTTTCTAAGCTTCCTAGCGTCTTCTCGTTGGACCCCAGCCTGAAAAGGCTGTGGCCGTTATGCTACGAAAGCGACGCGGAGACTTTCTGAAACTAAAGCAGAAATTCGTAGTGAGCCGCAGATTAAATATGAAAATCTAGTCGCCATGCGCTCCTTGTCCGGCATAAAAGTTTGCGCAGGCATCATGGTTAACAAAGGTCAGTCACTGCCCGGCCCGTCGGTAACTATCTTAAGACCGAAGTGAACGGGCGGATGAAGATAAAATTTTATGTTGGAACAGCAGAAATAGTTGCCTAGATTGCTTCGACTTGGCAATCTGAGTCATTCCCATGGAAAACTAGACACCAGCAGCTCCGGGCATTTCCGGCACATCCGATTAGACAGTGCCATGGCTTTTGCGCCCTATGTGGAAATTCAGCGTCGATCTGCCCCCTTTCATCGCCCCGTATCGATATTGCGCATCCGTAACGAGCACACATCACAGCACAACTCAGAGGAAGAGGAACTCAGCTTTTGTCACGTTGAGCTCGTCTTGATTGCAACATGACTAAAATGAATGGCAACATTAGTATAGCCATTCATGATTGAATGACAGTCACCTCTTAGAGCTGAATCATATAATTTACTTTTACAACGTTTCACGGAATTCATTGCCCGAAAGCGAGCCTTGGACAACTCGACCCGGCTGAATTGAATATCTCCTGTTCATGCGGAGTCTAGTAGCGATGTGATTTCTCCTAGAAACTCAAAGTAATTAAACTGAACCGACAAGGCGGGTTGAATCAAGCTTCCGACATGCACGCTTTCGCGAGTTTCTTCGGACCCGGCACACTGGTTGTAGACTATAAGTATGTGAATTTTCTGCTCTCGATTGTATATTGAAGCCTTGCTATCTCACTATACCCTCAACCTACATCACCTACACATCTCCTACACGGTTTCTCAGAACACTAAACGACAACTCACCATCATGCAGTTCTTCACTCAGATCCTCCTCCTGGCCTGCGCCACCACCGGCCTGGCCAGCGTCGCTCAAAGCCCCAACGGCATGCTCAACGTCATCGAGACCCGCCAGGCACAGTGCATCAAGAGCAACTGCGGCGGTGTCGGCGCAGCTTGCGCTGGTGCCTGGGTACGTTCTTTCGCGGGGTTGAAAGAAGCCCTACATACACGGCTCCTCGCCCCTTCCGCGTTTTTGGGCTTAGTTGAAGAACAAGCTAACTCTCAACAGTGCTGCGTGCGCTACAACAGCAATGGCTGCAAGTGCATTGCTCCCGGCGATGTTTCCGAGCAGGGCGAGTCGTGCCCCAAGGCATAAATGAGTTGGGATCCATGGGGAGAAAACATAGTATGGTAGCAAGGAGTAGAAACCTGCACAGATTAACACCATTTATTTCCTAGTCGATCCAAACTTGGCCTTGATCCCGGGTGCTAGGACTTCATGTAATGACACGGGCTGCAACACCGTGTCAATCAAAACAACTCATCACAATCACCACAGTGGTGGTGCGCATGGGCAATGAAGTTGATTCGATTCGTACAGAAAATCCAGAATACCGACGAAATCATCTGTACCTAGGTAGCTACAAGTAACGAGGGTTCCCCGTTGACAACTAGTACTCGTGAATAAATGCAACCCCTGACGCTGTGCTTCGCGGTTAATGCTGCATATTTACCAAAAGATGATACACTTTTTTCCGTTTTCTTCCTCCATTTCATCACGTGTACTAAGACCCATATCCTCAATCTCGTCTTGGTCTAAGCTATCTCCACCCAATTCAAATATGTAGTCATCAGGGAGTCCTTGACCCAGCAAGGCGTTTCTGACGTACAGGCGGTGGGGGTATATAAAATTTCCCTGTGATGTTAACCCTTCACGAGACCCTATGGCTAACCTGATTCCAGTACCATTCTATCCCTTTCTATAGTAAGCCATAGTATTATTTGGTCCTAGCCTTGCCCTTGATGCGGGCTCTGAGCCTGCTAACCTGGAAGGCAAACACAATTGGACCATTGACTGTCGTCGTGTGCTTGCTTAGCGGTCCCGGATTCCAAGATCCCTGTGGCCCAACCTTCAGGTTTGCCACCGGAACGTCTAAGCTAATTTGAGCCTTGGTTTCTCGGCCCTTTTCAACGGTGGTTGTCAGGGTTATGCCACTTACCGGCACAAAATGCGAGCTCTCAGTGGCGATGTAGGATGAAGACAACGCCATCTTGATAAAATACCCTACTTTTCGCTCCATGAACCAAGCACTGAACAATCCAGAGGGAGGGGCCAGAGTCCAAATCAGATCCATCGCATGAGAGCCTGCCCTTATGTTAGTTAGCCAGTATATTGAGGTTTATCGTTTCCTTCATTCGTCCGTGTCTTGACGCCGGCAAACCTGACTGACGCGGGGAAAGAACTAAAAAAAGATATGTCTGAAATCAGGACGGCACCACCCCGCAGCACCAGGGATTCATCCCTCTTGAGGTCTCCCCCAACATCAATCGAAATATCAGTTATCGCAAGCGACTTCAACCTACGGAAATCTCCATGAGATTATAAGTCCAGGCGCACGTATTAAACGGAATATAATTGCCGCAAACTTATCAAATCTAAAATCCACAATGTATTTTTCGTCCCCTTTATCGTTAAGCACAACGGGTTGCATCACCGTCTTCTTTTCACAAACCAACGAGGCGTTAGGCCGGGGCAATACTCAGTCCAGCATGTGCCACATTAGCTTGACATCTGGATAAGCACCACACGCAAGGCTCGATCATGGTGGTGCAAGGTTAATCTCCGAAAAAGAAGCCGTGTCGAGGCGCCTCTCATTGGTGACGGAATTCATTTTCCACGAGCGAATCATATTCGCCCTCGCAATGGTGCCACAGTTCAGTTTCCAAGTATGACTGCCGACGATCATCTCCCGTCATTTGACCACTGTGCAACGCTGACATCCAGTTGGATCTATTTCCACTAACAATTGCTAGCTCTTATCTAGTGAGACAGCATTTTACGGCGTTGGGGTTAGCTGCATTTCGACGTCACATGCAAGGGCATTCGTACCCCTCAGACTTTGGAAATGGGGTTAGAAATTCGCACCCGGTGCAGACTCAATGCTGTGATGATCCCTTCTCCCAATCTCGGTTGGTATCACTGATCGTTGGTGATACCTTCGCTCGGATACTTGAGCATCCGCCAAGCTGCCAGACGCCATCATTCTCGCACCCAGGATATTTAATCGCATGCTACCCATCGTCCTCTTGATAATATGAACTACGTTAAGTGATAGCCTTATCATCGCATCGTTGATTCCAAATAAGTAGGCGCCGCATTTAGGTAAACCGACCTCCAACTCGCCCCTTGACATCCAGATCCCCAGGGTCCTCCGCATCTTCGGGTGGTGTCTATACCCAGCTCACTCTAAGAATGACCTCAGCACTCATGTCTATGTCGACAGCCTCCAACATGGCCGCACTTCCAGCATTTGGAAACTACCACCACGTTCAGCTGGCGGAGGCTCTTAATGCTGCGCTTGATCAAAGACTGGGACGTCATTTGAGGTCGACCCCGGCTCATCTCTCTCGCGTCGTCTACATTCCGAAACATAAAGATATTACCACACATCTTCCGCTGTACGATGTTACCGACAACTACGCCAAGGCTGTGAAGTCAGAGTATATTGGGAGCAGCAAGTTCAAACTGAACTTGGCCATGATGAAGAGACCGAACGGAGATGGCACCGATGCAGAAGTCCGCTATCTTGTCAACCTTGAGAGTGGGCTTGGTGAAACTATTATGACTGTGGAGAGAAGAGTCCCAGCTCACGATGGAGAGATAGTCAGGACGTAAGTTCATTTGCAAGGCGAAGATACGGCTGAAATAAACACGAAGACTAAAGCATTTTAGGCATTTACCTCGTGAAGGCCACAGTGACTTTTTGGTTGCATCGCTCGATCCGACGCAACTCGAGCGGCTCATCGTTGCCAACTCCTCTTCTGCCCCAGATACGAAGATGCATGCCGGTGCAACTCCAGTGCGACACCCATGGTTTACCATCTCGCATACATCACAGGACGGGGCTGCCACGATACCCTCAAACCTTCAATGGCAGGTTCGTCCCACCGAGCTTGGCCCTTTGCGGTACACACTCGTGGACACTGCCATAGATGACGCGAACGGTGAACCGGTGATCCATGCCATCTATCACCATGTTGGGATTGGGTTTTGTCTACCGAATGACTACAGCGAGGGGGTTTTGTTGCTCTCGGAGAATTTCAATGGCGAAGCCGAGGCATTGGCTGTAGCTACTCTTCTTGGACTGCTCCGACAAGTTCGGGCCATCAACCAGCCTCCTCCAAGACTAAGGAAGAAGTCACTTGTCAAACGAGTCTTGGGCAAGATCTAATGACAAATTTTGGGTATCCAGAGAGATTGAGTGCTTGAATATGGACTGTATGGTTATTGTTGCAAAGGAAAAGATTGATATTGAGGTACTTGGTCAGTCTGGAAAGCGACATGACGCTATCATATCTACAACTTTTTTATTCTGTACTAGTCACCAGTATAATTCTTAAAGTGCATAATTTTCGTGCCATTTTACAATATTTGGCGTTGAGTCCTACCTGTTAAAGGACTGATTTTGTCTGTAATCCAGATACGGACCACCCAAGGGGCCTCATATCGCTAGGCGGAGTATTCCGGAGGTTTAACCACATGTGTTGTACTCAAGCGATTGGAGTTCCGGCTCGTTTAGGAACAAGTCCCAGCCTGCCCCAAAAGCCGCCAATGGTGTGGAAATAAGTAAGCACCGCTAGCAGACCAAGGTGTTCCAGTTGGTTGATTGGATCTCCACGGGGGTTTTAGGCCTTCGCGCCACGTTTCTTTCCAGCAGTATATCTTGATGGCAACGCCCTTCCAAACTCACTTAAGAGGTACATTTGAAACATTAACTACTTTCTACCAATTATTAGTACACCAAATATTATAGCAACTGGCTCGGCTTGTACCTTTTGCCAAGCCTCTGGGCCTCTTTCTCCCTTCTAACGAAACAGGCTCGGCAACATGGAGATGATCAGTTCAACAAAAGCCATGATGCCTGTCCGTGTCATGACTCTGAATATTCGATATGCCGTCAAGAAGACTCTTCTCCCGAACGAGCAGCCGTGGCAAGTGAGATGCCCGAAAATAGCATCTCAGCTAAGGCTTTACACCACCGGGCAAGAAAATACCTTCATCTGCATGCAGGAAGCCCAACACCAACAACTGCTTGATCTACAAACCGAGCTGGGAGCACGATGGGCTCACGTAGGCTGCGGGCGTGCAGACGGAGCAAAAGACGGAGAGTTCTCTCCGATATTCTATCGGGCGGACCAATGGTATGTCGAGCAGACCAAGACGTATTGGCTTAGCCCTACCCCTGAGACTCCCTCCAATGCCTGGGGTGCAACAATCAACCGCATCGTCACTGTGGGACTATTCAAGCACAAAGCCTCTGAAACCAAGATTATTGTGATGAGCACCCATCTGGACCACAAAAGTCACGAAGCGAGACGGGAGAGTGCCAAACTTCTCTTGAAGATTGCCCGAAAATGGAAAGAGGAGTACAGTGGGATGTATGAGAACGACATTCCCACGTTTTTGGGCGGAGATTTCAACAGCGGACCAGAAGACGAGCCGTATCGACTGCTCACTGCCCCATTCGATGCTATGAGGGACATATCGGATCTTGTTCCGGCGAAGCGGCAATATGGGAACAAAATCACGTACACCACTTTTGGCGAGGCAGAGCCAACGACTATCGACTACCTCTTTGTTCTCAGTCCGAAGAACATCGAGTTCTGCAACTTTGCTGTTCTCGAGAACCGTTTTGATGACGGTGTGTATTACTCTGATCATCGGCCGGTTCTCGCAGATGTGGAGGTGCCTGTTATTACAGCACTGTAGAGCACCCTTCAGTGGTTGAGACTTTGGATTACGGACATGCAGCACTAGAAGCTGCATCGGCTGATGGCTTTGGGTATTCAGTCATGGATGTATAACGATGAGCAGTGCACGCCACTTGTTGTTTTATTAAGTCAAGCGCTGGGAACCTCCCGGTGAATAACTTACGACATTACATAGGTTATAGGTAGTAGAGATAGAAATATTTTGCTTGGTATCAAAGACATTTTATCTATAAAACCAAACCATCGATTTGTTGCTGCATGGCCAATGTTAACACAACATAAAGCTAGATCTAGCGAGAAATATACAGCAACTAATCATATCAGCTTAATGCTGAGCCCGACACTCAACTCAATATCGACTTAAGCCAAGTCCGAGTGCTCTTTTCGGTCTCTTCTGTGTGTACCACTTTGTGTGAACCCTCGATGACCTCTGTCTCAAGTGGTAAGACTCCCATCTTCCTGGCTTCGCCGTCGGTGAAAGTCCCATAGTAATCCACTTCATCAATCATGCCAGCCTCTGGAGGTGGCCAGACCTTGTTGATACCCAAATGAAGTAGGAAAGAGATGGTAAAACCAAGAGGGAATGCAAGGTAGTACAAGTTGACCCATGCTGTGCCCACATGCACGCTGTTAGGAGTGACGCTGGCTGCGAACCCTGGAAGCTGTGTCGCAAAGCCACAAACCCAGGCCACGAAAGTACGCGGGTTGATCCCTTTCCAATAGTAGAAAGAGCCGTTAGGACGGGGATGGTACAGGTCTGACAGCTTAATCCTCCGGCGACGAATGATGAAGTAGTCGCAAATCTGTATGCCGATTACCGGTCCTAGAAAGACGCTGTAGGCAGAGAGAACACTAATGAAGACCGAGGCAGATGACAAAAGCTCCCATGGACAGAGCGCAATGCTCAGTACCAGACCGATGTAAGCGCCGCGTCGGATATTGATGTACCGGCTAAACAGGCCTGCAAGATCCATGCCAGCAGCGAAGGCGTTGTCGACCGTGTTAATACTGAGCTGAATGCAAAGAAGACCAAGACCAGCAAAAAAGGCACCCGCACGGCTTTTGGCGTTGTAGTCTGTATCAAGCCATGCTTGCACGATCAAGGGTGGGTTCCAGATTGGTTCTCCGTAGATAACGCCAGTTGCTGAAGCAGCAAGGCATCCGAAGGTAGGGAAGATGGCCCCGAAGAAGATGATGCTGAACCACTGTCCAAAGATCTGATCTCCTGGCTTGCGGGCAAAACGGCAGTAGTCCGGTTGATTTGTCAAGCCGACAGCGATGCTGCCGATGACAGTGGTGATTCCGTGGACAATCTGCCAGCCAAGCTCACTCGAAGACATTGACTTTGACCCTTGCCTGACAAGAGAACCTGGCTCGCCGGCGGTTGCCAAAGCCCAGATCATGATAGACACTAGGGTAATTGATGAGATGATGTTGAATAAGAGAAGTAGTTTTTGGATGCGCTCTGGTCTGATGTAGAGAATCGGAATGAGGAGGACGTTGAAGATGATCCAGCCAATGAAGTCTTTTGTTGTCAGATGCGAAGAGTCTGGGAAGACGTTCCCCAGTGATTCGAAAGGAAAGATTGCAGAAAGGCTAAACAGCAGGTCAGCATCAAGGAGAATTGAATATGCATGGTAAAGTCCAAATACACCTACCAGTTGACCACTGTTAGGCCACCAGTCCATGACTGCACGGCGAACCAGACCAGACTAAGGATGATCCTTTGGATCAAGATGATGTATTGTCCGTAAACGCCCCAGACGTAGCGAGACACGACTGGAAAGCCAATGTGCCATTCAGCACCGACCATGCCATTAGCTATGGCAACCAGGGCGATGATAATCTTTCCGATAATAATCGCAATAACGCTCTGCCAGACTGAGAGCCCTGCTGTAACGAGAGATGCTCCCAGCTGCCAGTTTGAGACTGTTGCTCTATTAGCTGACGGATTATCAACGGCACATAAACCTGAAGGGTACTCACTGGCCACTTGGTTAGTCAACCAAAAGGAGATGAAGGTCGACGTTGTCCACCGTCGGCGACTCGGCGGCATGGGACGAATGTCATCGTTGATCCAGACATTGGACTCGGCTACATCACCGTCAGGCAGCCGCAGCCATCTGACGATACCGCTGAGACTCATGTTGTCAATTGATATTAAGAAGTCGTGAAACTTTGCTTTGGGGGTTCGAGGACATGCCCCTGGTTTAATGGACCCGGCCTGCAGGTAGAACAAACTACGTCCAGGCGCAGCTCGGGCGGCATTCTTTCATCTCAGTATTGCTTTAGAGACGTTGCATCGGGTGCCCACTCGACACACCGTTGCATTCCATGACCTCCACTGATAGACTCGTTTGTATCTCAGTGAACTAATTGCTCTTATCATTGGGGTCAGACTCCAATGATTCGATGGCCAGGCAAACGGCACGAAATGCTTATCAGAGTTCGACCGGATTGTGGAGTATGATGGTGATAAGAACGGCGTTGGGCAAGATTACAACATCGCCAACCTAGGGGATCCAAGATTACCCCGCAACCTCGCCCTCGGCATCTGGGGATAATGCCCTTTGGCCACATGGTTTTGGAGAACTTTCGCGCTTGTACTTGCCCATTAGGCCTTGGCTATCTATCCCTCCACAGGACTCCATGGCCAACGATAGAACGGCTCTGGCAGTTGGGGCTACAGGCATGGAGCCGGGAATCCCTTTAACCGCTTTAACCGCTTTGTCGGTACACCGGCAATGGGGTGATCTTCGACAACAATAGCTCCTGTAAACAACTCACGTAATTTCGATTCGGGGTCTTTTACCACGACGAGGCTGTTGCGCCGGATTTGAGCGGCTTATATGATACCCTGGCACTCGGATTCTCGCCTCCTGTTTGAGAGGGCGAATTGATTTTGAGAAATCCGCAAAGTGCGGTGCAGTGTCACGTTATTGATCAACATGGGAGAAATGCCACCATCACGTAGAACCGTGCGCATTGGGGTTGATGTTGGAGGTGAGTGCGGCTTTCATCGCGACATGATACTCAGCACAAGCCCGAGCAAGTCGGCTAACATATTGGCTCATAGGAACAAATACCGATGCAGTCGCTATCGACCTGAGCCTTCAACATACCGCCAACCGTGGAGTCTTGGCGCACTTCAAGACACCGACCACCCCAGATGCGAGCGCCGGCATCGAGACCGCCGTCAGCACCGTCCTCGACGCAGCCGGTCTGACCAAAACTCCGGAACGCATCGCCAGTGTCACCATTGGCACGACTCATTTCATCAACGCCGTCATTGAGCGTGACGTGCGTCGGTTGCAGCGCGTTGGCGTCCTCCGGTTGAGCAAATCGTTCCTCCGAGAGGTCCCCGCATTCGCCGAGTTCCCCCCGGACTTGGCGGCCGTGATTCAGTCCTATATCGGCATCGTCGACGGCGGTCTGCACATTGACGGCTCCCAAGAGGCCCCAGTCGTCGAAGCTCAGGTCGTAGCTGAGTGTTCCAAGATCCGTGAAAGCGGAGTCGGCGCCGTCGTCGTGTCCGGCGTGTACTCACCCATCGACGAGGTGTTCGGGCAGGAAGAGAAGGTCCGCGACATTATCCTTCGCGAAGTGCCTGGCGTGGATGTTGTCTGCAGCAAGGAAGCCAGTGCGAGCATTGGGTTCATCGAGCGAGAGAATGCGGCCATCTTGAACGGTGCTATTCTGCGCTATGCGCGAAAGACTGTTAGTAGATTTAGGCTTGCCATGAAGAGGCTCAATCTCGCCTGCCCCCTTTTCCTTACGCAGAACGATGGCACTATCCTTGACGCAGCCTCGGCAGCCAAGATTCCAATCCGAACATTCTCGAGCGGTCCAACTAACTCCATGAGAGGCGCTGCGTACCTTGCCGGCCTGGACTCTGGTGCTGACAGCTCCGCAATTGTTGTTGACATCGGCGGCACAACATCTGATGTTGGTGTATTGCTCCCCTCGGGCATGCCGCGTCAGGCATCGGCGTATGTCACTGTTGCTGGAGTCCGGGTCAACTACTCCATGCCCCATCTCCATTCCGTTGGACTTGGCGGGGGTTCCATTGTGAGGACTGTTGACGGCAAAGTCAAGGTCGGGCCTGAGTCTGTTGGACTTGAGCTTGTTACTCGTGGTCTTGTTTTTGGGGGCGATGTTTGTACGACAACAGACATTGCGGTCGCAGCTGGCATGGCAGTCGTCGGTGCTACAGAGAAGGCCAAGAGCTTGCACCCGCGCTTCGTCGAGGAGGCAGTGTCACGGATTCAGGTACTATTAGAGGACGCCGTCGATGTGATCAAGACCTCTCCTGATCCTGTTCCTGTCCTACTCGTTGGAGGAGGCGCGATTCTTTCTCCCGAAAGCCTGAAGGGAGCCTCCAATCTCATCCGACCACCCTTTCACGACGTTGCAAACGCCGTCGGTGCAGCCATTGCACGCGTATGCGGTGCTGTGGACATCGTGCAAAGCACCACTCACCAGACCGAGAGTCAGGCCATTGAGAATGCGAAAAAGATGGCTATCGAGCGTGCGGTTGCCGCTGGCGCCATTCCAGAAAGCATCAAGATTGCCGAGATTGAGACCATGCCGCTGCAATACGTCGCCAATCAGATTAGGACTCTGGTCAAGGCAGTCGGCGACATCAATCTTCATGCCAAGCTTGATGATGGGGTCGAAAAAGATGAGGAGGATGAAAAGGAGGACCAAGTCGAGGCGACCAAAGACCTAACTCGAGCTACCCAAGAGGAGGAGAAGGTCGATCCAGTGTCTTACAAACCCACAGTTGTTCGGAACGACGCGAGTGGTAATGCGGAGTGGCACATAACGGAAACAGACTTGGAATACCTAGCCGATGGCTGCTATGTTCTCGGGTGTGCTGGAGGCGGAAGCCCGGCCGCCTCCAAGATTCAACTGCGAAACATGCTTCGGGCAGGACATAGAATGCGCGTTGTTGGTGCATCTTCACTCAAGGATTCGGATGTCATTTACTGGGGTGGTATGTCTTTAACCTCGCGATACATCAATTTGGGAATCTTTGCTGATATTTTCCAGGTCACATGGGCTCTCCAGCTGTGTCTATCGAGCGCTTGCAGTCTATTGAGACGGTGGACGCTTTCAAGGCTCTGATGGAGTACCTCCGCCATGACAGGTTTGATGCAGTGATGGGTCTTGAAATCGGCGGTGCCAACGGCCTTGAGCCCTTCCTCGTCGGGTCATCCCGGTTCTTTGACAGTCCCATCATCGACGGCGACTGGATGGGAAGGGCCTACCCGACATACTGGCAGACCACGCTCGCAGTGCATGCTCCGTCAGAGTTGGTTCCCTGTGCCATTGACTCTGGAGACGGCAAGACTATCGTCATGACGAGGGCCCCGAACGACGAGATCGTTGATCGTGCCCTGCGTGCGTCGTGCTCCGAGATGGGGTCGCGGGTAGGTATGGCAGCCAAGCCCACGACCAGCGACAAGGTCAAGAAGTTTGGTGTTCTCAATACAGTTTCGCTTGCGTGGCGCATCGGGCGATGCATCGCAACCTGCCAGGCAACCAACACCATGAGCACCGTAGCGGAGTCCATCATTGATGAGGCAGGCGGTCCCGAGGCAGCCAAGGTGCTGTTTAGGGGCAAGATTGTGAAGGTGGAGAGGCGTCTGTTCAAAGGTCACTCTTACGGTGAAGTACACATCGCCGCTTTCGAAAGTGGCGACGAAGACGAGGCTACCAACAATAACAACAGAGCCGTTGCGGTGGCGCTTGGAGGGGCGTTGAAGATTCCCTTTAAGAACGAGAACATTCTTGCCGAGCACACTGATGAGAGTGGCAAAACCAAGATCCTAACCGCTGTGCCTGATTTGATATCCATTCTAGACAACGAGTCCGGCAGAGCTCTTGGGGTACCCGAGTTCAAATACGGATACAGGGTTACGGTGATTGGCATCACTTGCTCGCCACGGTGGACTGAGACACAGGCCGGGTTGGATATTGGCGGACCGAGGGCATTTGGATACGACCTTGATTATAAGCCTCTGGGCAAATACGTGGAGCCACGAAGTGTTTTGGATGAGTACTTGCAATAGACTGAAAGCAATAATAAGACCTTTTTACTTTTGTACACTTGTGTGGACAAGGAAGATCCGACTTGCACTACACGTGCTGGGTATATTCAACTACTTAGGTGTGGTATATCTTCGTGTTCGAAACTGGAATCGATGTTTGGGGCCCAAACACTTACTTTCAACGGCGTCGTCGCCGAGATGCCAATCGCCGACCTTTGTGTCAACCCTCAAGCTGTGACTCCAGTCACACATCACCGAGGCAAAAGGGACGTTTTGATGCTCCGCACTTTAATTACGGTACACGGCATCTAACAATAGTTTTACAACAAATGAAAACCACACCATTACATGTGTGGATTACTTCAGCAGAGAAGACTATCGAGGGGCCAGAAGACGTGACTCTACAACTGCATCTGGTCTCGTTTCGCATTGTCGAAAGTGACCTCCTGTGTGACCACGGTTGTAGTCCTAATGTGTCCTTTGACGATCTCGTCTTCATCCCCACTGTCCCTCTGGCTTTTCATTCGAGAAATCTTCTCAGAAACCCCCGATGCTCCCGTGCTGACGCTGACTGTATACTCGGCTGATGTTTCCGTCTCAGGTCCCGACAGCTCGATCTCGTCCCGAATCTGATTGTTCAGTCTCTCTGTGCTGCTCAATGGCTGATGTCGCCCCAGCCCGTGCCTAACTCCCACGACTTTGTTGCTCTCGCTCGCATGGCCATAGGGATTGATGTACCGCGATGGCCGACCTTTACTCTTGGCTTGGAATGTCGATCCATTGAAGAGACGGGGCAGAAGCGTGACGAAAATCGGTCGAAGGGTCGGCAGGCATGCTGCCAGGATGCCGATGGTAACCTCAAGGAATGACCATGTGGCTGCGTCTACATTATCCCAGTATGGGTCTTCGGTTTGGGCTGCAACGCGGAGCGTCTTTATTCGAAAAGCTGAGATGATGCAAGTGCTGTTGAGTTCAAGTCAACAAAATCTTCCAGTTTGGGCGAAAGCATTTGAGTGGCACCTACACGAACCCGAGACCAAATACAAAGAGTAGCATCCGCTTCTGCCGTCGAGGTAGTTGAAGCGAGTTGATGACAGGAATCGGCAAACTAAACATTACAAAATCGGCCACTATATTGACCGCCGCCATTGTGTACCAACTGGCAAGCAGGTCTATGCAACGTCCCTTTACCGTCGTGTCCCAGAAGGCCTGCACGGGCACGCACATCATTGGAAGTAGGAAGCAGAGCATAACTGTCCAGGCGGACATGAAAGCCAGACCCCATGTCGTGAGCTTCTGCATCAGGTCGTTGGCGAATATCCGGCGGTATTGTAAAAGTATGGAGAGTTTGACGATGGTCGTTGCGATGTTGTACAAGACGATTGAGACGTAGAACGACTGGACAAATATCAGCATAAGCAGGAGACCGTATGGGATGGGGCAATAATGCCTTCATGTAGGGAACATAGTCCTCCGGTGGCTGGACCCAGGAATGCCTGCCAAGTCCCCACAGGGTTTCTTTACACCGTCAGCAAAGTCTTCTCTCGTTTCGCGGTATGAAGTCCTTACCGAGGCCGATGGCCACCGCGGTTCCGATCACGAGAATCTGGTAATGCGGCATGGTGAGCGAGTCTCCCAGAGAAAATGATGAAATCGAGCCACTTACTTGTGCCACCACCATTATGATATCATCGAGGCCGAACGTATGAAGCATCTTGATCCTCGTGAAAGCTCTTAGGATCACGGCTGCTGTTGACAAAACCGAGCCCACGATAAGTATAGCGAGTATCTCTGCGAAGCGGGACTCGCCGTCCCGAGAATGGTCGACGACACTAGCGGTAGCTAATCTTTGCACTTCCTGTATCGCACTCAGATTTTCGCTATAGACGCTTCCCGCCATGATTTCGCTGGTTTCCGAAGCATGGAATATGGATTATGGAGTTCAAGGCCAGAGAGTCCGAGAGCAGGAAACTAGCTTCAGAAGACAGAAGTCTAAGCGCGTGGCTTCATCATATTTATCTCCCGTACTTTCTTCTTCTCCCGCCCATGCTAGATCGAAACTCATGCAGCTGCAAAACAACGGCTTCCGGCCTGCGCTAGGCAGAGATGTGGATATGTCGGGTCATTTCTTGCGACATGGATGTACCTGAACGTCGTAATAGAGGCTGAGGGCACTAGTTGCATGGTATTTTGTCCATGGCTCAAGATCTTCCGTGGGGCGACATTGGCGCCCCAAGAGCTACTCTGGCAGGGATCGGCCAACACGAAGCTCCGAAAGGCCAATCCGGGGGAGAGGGGAGTTGGTCCGCCAAGCAGGCCAGTGAGTGAAAATGGACCACACCATTTCTATTGCGTAGCACGCCGAAACAAGGGCACACCCATGTCTCTGCGTGTTCAACAGGAGTTTGATCTCGAGTCCGAGATGACCGCAAAGGGGTGTCGCAGTTCGCGAGAGCGTCGTGAACCAATTGGAACTGCAGTCTCACCCAGGTTACAGATCGAGAGATACTTGTCGGGAGTACATAGTATCCTGCAGAGCATACGGCCGACGAACTTCCCCTTGAATCAAACAAAGCGATCATCTAGCGCGACTCAAATCTTTGCCAATCGCCACAGACTGTTACGAGTCCTGCGGAAGACTGTGTCTCCGGATTTCATTCAACGCGCGGCGCTGGCCGCAGAAATGACGCGAGCTTTGTTATTTGTTGAGATCTCAAACCAAAGCAAATCCCGGCCCGAGATGCCCGCCGGCTTACGGGCGTCTCCGGCCATCTTCCATGACTGGACTGCGGAAGAGAAGAAAGCCACCTGGTGCGACCACACATGCCGGCGATCTCGGGCGCGGGTGTCATCGATCTGCAATGTCAACAAGCAAGCATCGTTCGACTGTCTAGCGTCAAGTCCTCATATTCTGGAACCCTTCATTTGAGTCCTTGGAAAACTTGGCACGCCTGGTGGCACGTTATGCGTTGCGCCGTTGTCTGGTCTAGCCACGAGCCCAACGACCGTTTTCCTTGTCTAGAGTTTGGCGACACATTAGCGCCAACGTTGGCTCGCTGCAGAAGCGTGTGTGGTGTGCACGCCCCTGGATGCTACCATGCGTCGGCGATGGCCTACTATGGCACACATGAAGCTGGCATGCTTCCCGGTGTAAAACGCACTGCACAACGAAGTGAATATGATGAGCGACAGTGTGACGTGACGGTCGTTTGCAGTCGTGAAACGATTCCATTCGAAGAAGAGAGTTAAAATGCGGCAAAGTTCAATAGTGAGAAACATCGTTGTTGGACCGCAATCAAAATGCCGATCTGTTTTTTTGCCGGGTCGGCCCAGACACCCAGCAAGCGGGATTCGATTGGCTCGGAACCGGAAGCCTCGGCGTTTACGGGGTCGGGAAGAGGGGGACATGGTCGAAATCAAAGCCGGCGGGGAAATTGGCTAGTGAGAAGGCAGCGAAAGACCATGAGAAGGTTTTCGTCAGATCGTTTCGCTTACTTGGAGGGTGAGTGATTTGAATAGTTACCGGGGTTTCTCAACACGCTGATTGAGTGAGTTGACGCCACGTCGAGGACGAAACCTTCTTGATGCTGGGTCTGCAGAGACGGGCAAAGCGGGCGATTGCGAGGCTGGCATGAGGCAAAGCCAGATCAACGGATGAACATGAAGCTAGTGCTTGACAGCGTCCCAAACAGGACGGCAAAGCTCTTGCGATGATCAATACATCCCTTTTTGTCCATGGTTGTCCAAGAATGGCACTTGCGTGCTATCCCGTGATGTGCCATTGCCCCGCCATCATGTTGGCGATCGCTTCTGGTTTTGGCACGTCGGAAAATTGTAAACTGAGAGAACCCAGGGGATGCGGTAAGTGTAATTCAGCAAAAGTTCATATCGGACTCCACAACTGGGCACTTTTGGGGGCCAAGAGCGCAGCTGAAGTTTAGATATGGGGTTCATCCACACGTTTAAACCCGATTTAACCCACCAGGGCCGATCACCACCGCTTCGAATGTCGTGAAGGCGTAGCGAGCCTGAGCAGAGCGACGACGCATGGATTGTTCGATAGGTAAATGCCGATCGAGCCTGACGGAGGATCTACAGCCCCAAGAAAACAATAAGAGATGCATCAGCAAGCCATGGGCTGCTGTTCCACTGAACCCCGGAATTGGGAGGGCGAATAGCATGGGTGTTGTTCGGCCAACCGTTCTGGCTTCCAGAGCACTCGCGTGTCTACCAACCTAGAGACAGGATGCTACTATAGTTCGCGGATGTAGTAGTAGAAAGACTGTAGAGTCAGAGCATCATAGTTGGTAACCGACCTTGAATTTGCTCGGACGCAATCACGCAGCGGGCTTGTTATTCTCCTGGATTTCGCAGGTTGACGCCTTCGGCCTTCGCTGTAAGCTCACAAGAGATCGACAGTCACGTACACGTGGTCAGTGTGGAACGGCGCCGGAAGATTAGATCGCGTGGAAATTGACAAGCCAAGACACGCCATATTACAATAAGATAACTACAATGACACTATCAAAGCTTGGGTATGCCGCCCGCTGATCGTAAGCCTTTCGTCTGGCTCTTCCCCTGATCAATCCCCTCTTCCCTCGCCTTGATCTGCAACGCCAGGATCTTGGAAAAGTACCGACACAATGCAAGGTTTCCTCCCATGAACCAGAAGCCAGGGTGGCCCGAGTTCCGCCACATGGTCCTGAACTCGCCCTCCTCGTCCCAGCCCCAGACGTCGCCGATCCGATCCGCAACCGCATCGCCAAAGATGTTGCGTGCCTCCGTTCGCATGTTCTGGTACCCCGTGGCGAAGATGATCTCGTCGCCCTGGAGCTCCGAGCCATCCGCGAACCGGAGACCGCGGGGGAGCACCTCGGTGATCTCCTGCCCGCCCTTGATCTTGATCTCGCCGTCGATGATGAGCTGGCTGCAGCCGACGTCGATGTAATAGCCCCCGCCGCGCTGGAAGTACTTGACGAAGAAGCCGCCGCCGCTAGGCCCCATATCCAGCTGAAAGCCGGCCTTCTGGAGGCCGTTGAGCAGCTCGGCGTCGTTCGCATTTTGAGCCTCCGTTACGCCGACCTGCAGCGCCTTAAACATCTCTGCGGGGAGGCTCCAAAGCCAGAGATCCGCATCGTCAACGGGCGGTGAGTCCTCGTCGTAAAGGCCCTTGAGACCGATGTCTGTGATGGAGCTGGACGAGACAACGGAAGTGGAGCTTCGCTGGACCATGGTCACGTCATATCCGTTCTCGTAAAAGTCCTGCGCAATATCATGTCCCGAGTTACAGGACCCGACGACGATGGCTTTCTTCCCCTTGGAGTTTGGTTTTGCGCCCGAGAACTCGGAGCTATGGCAGAGGCGATCGCCCTTGAATTTGTCCATGCCCCTGATGCTGGGGAAAAACATCTTGCCGGAGTGTCCTGTAGCCTGGATGACGTGGCGGGGATGCAGAGTCCGCGTCTCCCTGGTTCCGTCGGGTTTCTGCCGGTCCAGCGTGACTGTCCACTGCTTCTTCGATTCGTCCCAGGACGACTTGGTGAGAGTCGTTGACATCCAGATGTTGAGCTCGAGAAGATTGGCGTAGGCCTCGAAGAACTCGGCCATCTTATCTTTTGGCGTGAACACAGGCCAGTGCTCTGGAAAACTGATGTACGGCAGGTGATCGTACCACACGGGGTCGTGGAGCACGAGCTGGTAGTATCGCTTGCGCCAGCTGTCGCCTACTCGGCCGTTCTTGTCGACGACAAGAGCGTTGACATTGAGCATTTTCAACCGCGCGGCAACTGTGAGGCCAGCTTGGCCGGCACCTGGATGACTGTCAGTAGGGAGTCCGACCTGGGGCTTTGCAAGAACCGCGCTTACCAACAATCACAACCGTAGGCTCGCTATCTACATAATTGATGCCATCTTCCCGCTTGTCCTTCCAATTCTTGCTCTCCCGCTGGCGCACATGCTCGACTCCCTTCTCTCTTCGATGGCGCAGTGGCTCTTCATGGCCCTTCAATTCGCGAAGGACGGTGAAGAAGGTGAAAATCTCCCACTTCCCTCCGGAATCAATCAGCCGTACCACGCCTTCAGCAGGTCCAACGTCGGTGTTGGCCTTGATGAAGAATTGGAGGCACTGCACCTTTCCGTGGCCATCGACGGGAGCAAAGTGAGGTGCTCGGTATGCCGTCGAGGTGTCAATGATGGCTTCTTTCAGCCGGCATCCCTGGCTCAGGA
This sequence comes from Colletotrichum tofieldiae, assembly GCA_022836555.1. Taxonomy (NCBI): domain Eukaryota; kingdom Fungi; phylum Ascomycota; class Sordariomycetes; order Glomerellales; family Glomerellaceae; genus Colletotrichum; species Colletotrichum tofieldiae. The sequence goes on from BQXV01000002.1 coordinate 5,539,422, forward strand.
AGCTTTGGATCTTGTCTCTGCCCTTCAAGGTGCGAAGGTCCCACGAGAGGGCCAGGTGGTCCCTCCAATAGCCGTCAGGGACGAACAGCTGTGCGAGGTTCTTGTAATTCTTAGATTTCAACGCGGCGTTGAAGGCGTTGATGACCTCTGCCGCAGCTTTCCCCGCATCAACCGATGTCGAGCGAACCGATGGGGGATACGCGCGGGGTGGAAGGTTGACTGAGCCGGGCTCGACTCGTTCGCTGTTCGGATACGGTCCTGCCATCGTCCCGGTCTTATTGCTAGCTAGAAAAGGTCACAGGTAGTCGACAATGAGTTGCGGGTGGGTGCTGTGGGAATAGCGTCAGAAACAGGGCAACAAGGGAGAATTTAAGCAAGACCAAAGCCTTTCCCCAAAGACCCCTTCCGTTTCTCCTCTCCGGAGGCTGAGTCGTGACATCACCTGACAGACGCGACGCGACAACTCATCATGAGGGGTTGCTCCGGGGATAGATCGGGGGCAGTAGGACGAAACTCTGGTTGCAGGCGCAAACACGCACTCGACACACGTCTGGCGACTGCGTTACCGCCCAATCCTCAACAGTTTCTGACGGATGTGTGGAGGTCGAGGGCCGCACAACTGTCTCCCAGCTGCAGCCGATAGTGCGCAACCGGCTTCCTTGGATGCGGGGAAGGGAGAGGCAAGCCGAGCGTCCGGTCAAATCACCGAGCTTGAGGTGCGCCCGCCAAGTACGGGTGTGATCTGCTTGGACGGTTGGCTTGAACTTTGCCTTGATATCGGACCCGCTGGCGGCTCGGATTACCCCAGATTGAGGGGCGTTGACGCAGGCTGGTGACATACCTTCTCCGCACTTGAGAGAGGCAGCTTCGGGTGCTTGAGGGTTGCGAAGCGGCTTCAAGCCTTCGTCCCAGGATTGGAATCACAGTGCCATGCTTATTCGGCGATTTCGATATTTACTGACCAAGAGAGATTTATTGACATGGTTCTATTCATCCAATCGCGCATCCATACTACAACAACCATCGAATTACAAGGTACCACAACACGCAACAGCCAACTCAGCGCACCTCAAGTCAAACCCTGGTGGGGGCGGCGTGCGGGGGAGCGCGGGAACATGCATGAATATTCCGGGGCAAAGGAAGCTAAGTCCGATGGCCCATTTCCGTGTTGCGGTTCCGTTGCGGCTCCGCGTTTTTTTGCCAAATCGTGGGCGCTAAGTTGAATGGCGCCTCTGCGGTTTGATTTAGTAGATGGACGGATCCAACTGAGGTTTCCTAGAGGCCGCGCCTGACAGAGTTCCCATTCGCAATAGGGTATGAGCTGTGTCATTTTCACCTCTGGCGGAATTCTAGTAGCTGCGGAACTGTTGCATCGGCTCTTATCTGAGTCAGTCTTTCCGGACTATTTCCGCCGGTACCCAAGGGTTGAAGCTTACTACACCGGACGGGCTGTTGGGACATGCGGGTTTGCTAAAGGGGTTTAAGATGGTATTTTATGCTTAGACTACATCTATAGGCGGTTGGTCGATCGTCACCTTAAACATGAATGGTTTCTCTGTTGAGAGGCCTTTAGGCTTCGAGGAAACTTGAAGTCCCATAACTTTACAATTCGACAGTGTCGGATAGTGACACTGCTGCTTGTGGAATTACGAGTAGCAGGAAGCAGACCTATCCGTAAAAGCTCTGATGCACCAGACCATACATCACTGGACTCACTCATATAAGCCGGGCAAGACTGTTTACACCGTACCAAAACATTCTCCTCGCCAGAATAAAAAAGTTCAAAATTGAGAAAGACTTTGTAACGGGGGATCTATCACTCACCAGCATTGTTGATTCGAAGCAACATCAATCCTCCACTAAAGGAACTTCAACACACAGCGTTACTTCTTGATGAATGTTCTTCAGAAATCGAACAATAAAAGTCTCATGAACATCATTAATAGCAGGTCTGGCGTCCAGCTGATACACCCATACGGATTACGTTGATCGTGGCATGAGCGAGAAATCAAGTGACTTGAGGCAAGCGATTACATGAGAGAAGAGAGCTTGAAATGGTGTTTAAGACAGGGGTTAGAACACTGAATATAGCTCTTTTGGTGAGCAGGACACTTCTTTGTTGGAAGCCTGCTTTGTGACCATCGCTACATGAGCCGAGGCACTCACAAGAAGAGTGCATAGCGGACCTAGCCTCCCAACCAGTGACCACTTTGTGCGTTTGTTGGGCCATGGACGAGTGCGAAAAGGTAATGTTGGATGAAAGTTAAAATGTACATGCGAGGAATTACTATGTAGTCAACCAAATACTTCCCAGGCGGTAAATTTTGCATAAGGCATCAATCAACATGAAACCCGGAAACGATTTAAAGACTCGTAGACAACGGGCGTGGTGTGTAAGCTGAACGAAGAGTTTAACCCTCCTGACTGGTAACCTTGGGCCCACTTGACCTGGATGGAAAATAAGACGGGATAGATATTTTCAAGGTTGACGAATGGTTGAAAGTACAAGCCACATAACCTTACCACTTGACCAAAGATGACATGATCTTGTCGATTTCCATCCCAAGGCTGGGATGTTCAAGTAGTGGGGAGTTTGCCGGTGGCTGTAGCTGCTGTTTTTCTCAATTCTTGAGTCTGAACTTCGAGGGTTGACAATTCTTTTGTCCCAAAGGAAGACGCATTGCACACAAGGCGTTTCCACATCCAAGATTCATTCTGCTTGGAATAGTTCGAACGACTGTGCAAGAAGCAATGATCGTGTGCCATATAGTTGACCCGGTTTCCGTGGACCAGACCCATTGACTAGGCATGTCCAACGTAGTCACCATAGATAGTGCAACCAGTAAAATCCTGCAGACAAACAAACCGACGAGTCATTCGTTCCTCCTTCACCAACTGGTGAAGAAGTGAGGAGTCTGCTACACACCGGAGCAGATTGCAAAGGGTCATGGGCGGGTTGAGCAGTAGTCAAACCACCGCTCCAAAGGTCCATCTGAAACATGGTGCACCGCAGAAAGTTCTGTCAGACCAAATAACTGTCGGTGGCCGGGCATTGATAGAACTTATTTCACGGCTCAACAGACTTTCTTGGCGGCGGCAGGCCGGCACGGGAGACGTGGGATACCGGACAGAGGCTGAGCTATCTTTGCCGACGAGAAGTGCGAAATCGATCCGGCAGTGGCCGAGTAGCCCCGTCACGCTGCCACCGCTGATCGTCGCTGTCAATGAAGCTGAGACACTTGTGACAAGTCAGCTCCGAGCCCTCGGAGAGCTGATAGTAGGATCGTCATTCCAACCCGTCGCCCAGGCTGGGCAGGCGTAGTAGATAAGTTGTGGAAGCGCGCAAGGGCCTTCGCGATGACAAAGTAAACGAGTCGAGTTCCTGCGGTGAGTCGAACATCATTGCCGTGTTCGTCGTGGAAGCCATGAGTGACCGGGAACAGCTAAATGGCTAGGATCGGTGGATGCCGAAAGATTCTTTGCAAGGTTAAGAAAGATGGGACGGGGCGCGCGCATCGGCCGCGATGATGGTCTACGGTCCTCCTTGCCGACGGAACAGAAGCTCAATGATTTGGCGGGCTAGCAGTTTCGGCTCAACTATCCTGCCGAGTCGGCCATGGAACCCGATATTACACAGAGTGGAGGATGGGGCCGACTTTGTTTTTCTCAGACCGAGGAGCCACCGGTGCCTCCTCCTCTGCTCCTTGATGGAGTGGGAAAAGGAGAAGCACTTCCGGGGATGACTGCGGGTTGAGGTGGCGCGGCTCTACTCTACGCAAGGAGCTTGGCGGCGACCGAGGCCGGTTCGGCAGGCATTCGGTCTGGAGAGCGTGGAGTCGATTCCCGCTCCTCTGGGTGACCTAGACTCTTAGTAAGAGCCGTTATAATACTTCGGCAGAGAGGCACTTAGCAAGGACACTTTATTTTCACTTTAGTCGGTGAAGCACTGGGCCGCATTGGCAAGTGTCTGTCGCTTTGGCGACGACGAGACCCGTCAAGGTCGATGCTGGCCTCGCTCTTAGCCATCACGCCGCAGCAAGACGGGAGAGGGGAACGAACTACAGAGTAGAGCCCGGCCTCGACTCCACCAAGACTCTCGGCTGCATGTGCCGAGCGACAGGCCATTGGCTCATCCCCGGGGGCATTCCAAAGACGGTATCCAAGCGCCGTGATGCGGGTGGGCTCCTTTTCTTTCTATCTGGGTGGACATTTCGTCCCGTATAAAGTGATCTGCGGCAGGGGGACCAGCGCCAGCAGTTTTTTTCCTCCTGATGTGCCCCTGACCCATGTTTCAGGTGAATCCCACCACGGGCGCGTCGATCAGGAACAAGAACAGAGTTCGCAACGGCATAACCTCAATCGTCGGATCTCTTGTCGAGACGAAAGCTAGACTGATTGACTCTGGGGAAACGGGCTCGCGCCATGGCGGTCTTGGCCAGATAGACTATCGAAGCTGCTTGGCGGGTCGGCGGAACCAATACGTGCGGAGCCGGGCATGGAAGCAATCAATACTCATCAAAGAAAATCATCAACCACCGGTAACCGATCACGGGCGGCCGGGGATTGACAAGCAAACGGGGCATGTCGCCCGAAATTGGCAGCCGCAACGGTCAGACACGGCAAGCCTTTTCTGCTGTGCACCATGTACGGGCATGCAGGAACAGGAGCCCGTCAGCGCCTAGGTCGGACGAGGCGAGTCTTGCGTGTGGATATCGAGCAATCTACACTACACAGCACAGACGACCGATTCGGAGGGGCTGCTTTGCCAGCCCAGGCCCAGTTCCCTCCCTGCAGGGTGCGCCGCTGCAGGCGAGGTGGGAAGTTTAGATGAACAGGATCATAGACGACACGGTAGGAATCGGTGCATGAGCCCAGCTTGGCGGCCGTATTTCGACGAGAATCGACCCTCAACCCCCAACCTGGGCGGCTCCCATGTTTTTCCCAGGGGTCGATGTCGTCAACGCACTCTAGTTGTGACCCCGTCGTCCCCAGTCGACCCAATCACGGCGAGGCAATCCCCGGCGGCGAGGTCCATGTTTGGTGGGAAATGGATTCGGCGTGCCTGCGTTGCTCCAATGTTTCAAACGAGCGTTGGCCCAAATCGTCACCTGCAGCCTCTTCCCTCGCTGTCCTGTCGTGCCCATCCCAGTTGGGCGAGGCCGGCTTTTTCGGTCGCGACCCTTGCTCACAACCACCACTCGTTCCCCTTTTTCGCGCCCACGATGCCCAGAACAAGGACGACGGCGCCGATGTGGGGTTGAGAAATCTTGCCAGGAACGTGGGATGGCGGCTGATGGCTAACAGCCCGCCCCTTTCCAGGCATCCAGGGTGGTGTGATCTGGATTGGGATATAAGACATCCTTCTCTTCTCGTCTGGTAACCTGTTTGTCTCTTCCCTCTTCGTTCTCAACCATCGCTGTGTCTTCTGTCATTGTACAAACCACTTTCATTCTTTTTTTGAAAACTTCACTTTCTTTCATTCCCTGGTGGAAAATCAAAACGCTTCATTTTCTTCCCGTCCAATCTTTCCAACAAATCACCGGTCTTCACCAACCAAACTACCAACACAAACCAACAAGATGCGCTCCTTCGCCTTCCTCGCCGCCGCGGCCATCGTGCCCCAGGCCATGGCCCACTACGTCTTCCCTACTCTCATCGTCAACGGAGAGGAGACCGAGCGTTACCAGTTCGTCCGCGAGGCCAAGAACTCCAACTCCCCCGTCGAGGATGTCACTTCCGAGGGCATCGTCTGCAACATTGGCGGCAACGACGACGACGTCTTGGCCAAGACCGAGACCAAGGCCGTCAACGCCGGTGACGAGCTCGGCTTCATCGTCGAGAACGACATGGGCCACCCCGGCCCGCTCGCCGTCTACCTCTCCAAGGCCCCCTCCGGCGTCGCCTCCTACAAGGGTGACGGCGACTGGTTCAAGATCTACGAGCTGACCACCTCCGACATCACCGACGCCGGTCTCCAGTGGGCCACGTACATCAACAACGCCGGCATCCACAACTTCACCTTCACCCTCCCCAAGGAGGTCCCCACCGGCGAGTACCTGCTCCGTGCCGAGCACGTCGGTCTCCACGGTGCCGGCTCCAAGGGCGGTGCCCAGTTCTACATTGCCTGCGCCCAGATCTCCGTCACCGGTGCCGCTTCCGGCACTCCCGAGCCCACCGTCAAGTTCCCCGGTGCCTACACCGGCGAGGAGCCCGGTCTGCTGATCAACATCTACTACCCCGCCCCCAAGAACTACACCGCCCCCGGCCCCGTCGCCTGGCCCAACGCCTGCGAGGACCACACCGCCAACCTCCTCGGCCAGACCACCGACGGTGACTGCACCGGCAGCGACGGCGCCACCACCCCCACCACTCCCACCACCCCCGTGACCAGCCCTGCCCCCTCCGCTGGCATCCCCGACTACAACGGCGGCAACAGCACCGCCCCCGCTACCCCCGTCTCCGAGGCCGGCGCTGAGCCCACCAACGATGCCGAGGACGACTGCGAGAAGTCCGCCGCCCGCCGCCGTGCGCGCTCCATGCGCCGCCGTCTCGCTCGCGCTGCCTTCTAAGCGTCTCGCCTTTGTAAGAGGTGCGAGGAGGTGGAAGTGGACAAAGATGGAGAAGCAGTTTTGTTGAACCCGAGTTAGCGGATACCACTTAGTGTCTGCGCTCAACCCTATTCATGTACATACGTATGACTTAAGACACTGGATGTAAATGCGATTAGATATCGGACGATCCTTTGTGCCGAGGCGTCCTCATGTTTGAAATATGAGAATCATTCCATATCAAGGCCTGAACTTGTCTCAATGTGACATCTGAATTCGTGATCTGCAAGAGAGTTTCTTCAGTCAGAACAAAACTTGGGTGAAAACCGAACGCCGGGATACTGCGGACTTGCACGTTCTAGAATACCCCACCCCACGCCGTCTCCGATGGCCGTTACTGGCATAGAAACAAGCAGATGCACAATAGTTACGACGTTTGATCATCAGTAGCGTGTCGAGCAGCACAGCTTTCTTGAGAGTGCCATGTCTACAACCTCTTATCTATGCCTTTTCAGTGCTTATTTCTTCGGTTACGCGTGGTCGTGTCCTTCATGGCTATGGTCATCCTCCGCCCAGTCCGGGAATCCATCATCAAACAGATCCTGTAGCTTGTCCCTCTTCTTCTCATCATCCCACCTCTTGTTTCGCATCACCTTCTGCCACTTCTTCCACTCCTCTTCGTTCAGCAGACACTCGTCCAACGCGGCTTCCAGGCCCTTGATGTTCAGGCTCTCGCCGATAAAGACCAGCTCCTGCCGACGGTCGCCCCACTCGCCGCCCTTCTTGACATCGTGCACGACGAGCGCGTCGACCTCCGCGTCGCCCGTGAGGTAGTCTTCGGGCGGCAGTGTGCAGAACCACGGCCGCCCGCCGGTCATGGTCAGCATCGCGCCGGCTTGGGACCAATCGCCCGCTCGGTGTGGCCGCGTCGCAAGGAAAAACTCGCCCTTGGAGCGGAAGAGACGGTTGAAAAGGGGGTGGGCAGTCTTGTTGGCGAGGATCACGTCGTTTGCTGGGGGCTCGAGGGGGTCCTCCATATCGTCGTCTTCTTCTTCGTCATCGTCGTTATCTTCTTCGTCGTCTTCCCACTCTTCGTTCTCTTCGTCGGAGGGTTCGGCGTCGCACATGTCGGCGTCGTCCTCATCTTCGTCCATGGCGTCCTCGTCATCTTCAGGGGCCTCCATCTGAAGGATAAACTTATCGTATAGTAGGGACCACAACCGTCTGGGGTGGAAAGGCCTTGTTCTTGTGTAGATGAAGTTGCGAACGTTGTATTCTTCAGTTTCGGGCTTAGGGGTAATGGCCTTGCGGCCGTTGACCTGCGGGACGAATCATCAGCCAATTGTATCCTGTGAGGGACCACAAGCCGAAAGAACTTACCTCGCGTACTGTCATGGCGTGCAGGTCCTGAAGCCAGCCAACACCGGACTGAGCGACCTTGAGGTCAAACGTGTTGGTGTTGACAATCTCTTTCACATCGATCCTGCTGTAACTGGCCTCGAGAATCTTGGCTCGTGGGTTGAGCTTCTTGACGAGGTCGAGGACACGAGAGCGGTCAGTTTTCGAAACCTACTACCAGTCAACATGTCGCCCGCAAGCGTGTTCAACCCTGTGTTACCTACCATGTCAATCTTGTTGAGGACAATGACATCCGCGAACTCGATCTGGTCAACCATAAGATCCGACACCGTCCGTTCATCTTCCGGCACGACGTCGTCTCGCCGCGAGGAGAGAAGGTCGCTTGTGTGAAAATCGTTGAAGATTGTAAAGGCGTCGATGACGGTGACTGTGGTATCGAGACGAGCGAACTTGTCGACGCCGCCAGCGTCGGCTCTGGTAAAACAGGGACATCAGCAACCCCGTCCTGCAAATTGTTAAGAGTGTCTGGGACTCACAGCCTCTTGAGCAACTTCATAGTGTCCTCGTCAAGACCCTCGGGGCCCTCGCCCAACGTGGCCATCTGTTCGGCCAACCGGGCGTCAAAGGTCTCTGCGACTTGCTCGGGCTCGCTGATACCACTGCTCTCGATTATGACGTAATCAAACTCATGGAGCTCAGAGAGATTGACCAGCTCTTCCAACAAATCGCCTCGGAGTGTGCAGCAAATGCAGCCATTCTGCAGGGCAATGACCTTCTCCTCCGTCTTTGTGAGTCGATGGCTCTTTTTGATGAGAGAGGCATCGACGTTGACACTGCAATTGACATAAGAAGTGAGCATAAAATATGCTATGAAGGGATCAGATGATTTACTTACGCCCCGATGTCATTGACAATGACGGCTATTCTCAGACCGTGGTCGCTCTTGAGGATGTGTTGCAGCAGAGTCGTTTTCCCACTTCCCTACATCTCAGTGTCAGTCCTACCCTTGCCTCTCTTTTTGATCATGTTCTGTCCCCGTACCAGAAAACCGGAAAGGAGAGTCACGGGAAGTGGCTTGGCTTGACCAGGCTTCGTGACGTCGACGCCAGAGTCGTTACGGGCAAGTTTGGGAGCTTCATTGTGGGGTTTAGGGTTCGTCGTAGCTGGAACGACAACGCCACCCGAGTTTGACTTTGCAGCAGACCCTGTGAGTTTCTTGCCCATCTTGTTGCGTTGTTTGATGTCAGTGTGCTTTTAGATTGAAGATTGAAGATACCAGGACAAGATTCTGACATCTCCAGTTTCCCCGAGATTTGGCTATTTATACGATGTCCTTCTCAGGCTACCCTTCTCATCGACAGTATGCCATCAAGGTGTTCAAGGCCGTCGGCAATGAACCCAGCCTTTGAACCACCTCATGGCGGTGATGTTGTGCGACGGGCCATCCGGGTTCTGATGATGCCCCGGCGATACAACACGGGATTGGCTAGCTGAATACCGGGATTGTCATCATCATCGGCTGCCACCTGATTGGCCAAAATGACCTCAAAACGGGCCCGGCCACCAAGGAGCGGCTCGCCAGATCGGGAAAAAAGGTTCATCAAGACATGGAAGAAGGGCCTAACGTCTGCAGGACCCCTGAGGACCTTGAGGGCCGCCGGTTTCTGCTTGGGAAATGACTCTAGACTATTCGTTGCTGGCCGTGGAGAAAGACTCTCGGTCTTGATGCGGTAAGGATCAGCTGTGATGGAAAGATCGGTCGATTCGGCTGTTGCGCCGCCTGGGCCCCCGATGTGAAGATGATAGACTGGCATTGCCAGTGGAGCTGGGCTGGGCGTGTCTTGTCAGAAATGAGGCTGTCGGCACCTGCTTTCGTTAATCATCTGTTGGCTCGAACTAGCTGAGCGATTCGGTTGCTTCTAGACGTCACAGCGTCAAGAGAAGTTATAACCAAAAAGTCAAGTGGAAGAATACACCATCGCTCTTGATTTTTCACATAAGAGAACTTCTCTGCAACTAAGCCTTTCTACCCCAATTAATCCGTAAAAGGTACTGAGTGAGAAATGATTGGGAGAGCTACGGCGTGCACAATGTTATGTGGTCTGCGACTTGCACCTTAGCTAGGGAGCCGTTGAAGACATGTAGCAAATGATTACGTTTCTAGTCCTCCAAGGAGCCGGATGCCAGGAGAATACTATCAAAGGTGACGGAGCTAATGAATTGGGTGGTGATTTGTCGACCGGGAGGCTTCAGGTCCATATCTTCCAGCCTTTCGCTGGCGACATCCGACCAATTTGCCTACACATGTGTCCATTCGCCAAGTTTAATTTGTCTGGATAGATCAGTGCTCGCCTCATCTCCCAGGACTTTTACAGCCCTAGATTTCCATCACGAGTTAGTGCAAGCGCAAGTTCCAGCGGTGGCGTACTGAAAATAAACATACCAGCAACCACTATTTCCCTCGGAATCACCCTCACAGCCAAAAGTCTCATTATCCTTCCAGTACCAATGATATTCCTTTCAACTGAATAAGCCCTTTTCGAGTGCTATCATTTTTGCAAAAAGGTTGGAAATTTACGCGCAGAACTCGACTCCAATTCCTAGCTTCAGAGGTTGGCCAAGCCTCCACTGGATATTGAGTGGGATGGAGCGAGCAGAGAGTAGGGGGTTATCGCTTAGAACTCGATAGTGAATTTTCTTCGATCCATTTCCTTGCCACTTGCTACAGGCCAACTTGATAAAAGACGATAGATTATTCCGGGTTGAGGCCGGCGAAGCGGGCCGGGTCCACGTCCCGACAACTCTGACCGCACGAGTCTCTTGCTGCGTGCCGGACTAACTCACTAGACACTGGCTAAGAATGTGAAGCAGACATGAACTTGATTTTGGCATCAGCACAGATTCACGGGTCGAAGGCGTGGAGGCAACCGGAGACAACGAGTGCCGCTTTGGCATTTGCTCGTGTCTCGTTCTCAAGTGATGGATTCTGCATCTCTTTACCACAACCATCTCTTGTGAGTTGCGTTCAACACAGCAGGCAAGTTTTGTAACGCTACCACGGCGTGTCATTTCATAATGAGCACTGACTTGCATGTGTCTCTCATAAAGAACAACCTGGCCACATTCCTTAGCCTCTAATGGTACTGGTACGATGAACAAACGTCCTGTTCCGTTACTCGAGACGTAGTGTCTCAATAAATACCCCGATGTTGCCACTTGTATCAGGAGAATTCTGTTTGATGAAACAGGGAAAGAAATGGATTGCGACTGGTTTGCCATCTTTGTAACCCTTCGAGACGGAAACGAGACACGGTGGTGAGTTTGGCTCACCATCCAGATTAGGGGGTGGCCTTTTGCTTCTTGCAATTATCTGAGAGAAACCCATGTTGCAAATTCCCACACTAGGACCGGATGCACGGTGATGCCATGGATTGCCAATCATCACCGGGGTGTCGCGCAGGGATTGCCGGCACTGAGTTCGCCCAGTCCACTGCCCAGTTGGTGAAGTGAGTGCAGGTCAAGTTACTGATCACGGTACTCACTGACGTGAGAATGCCCAGAACAGCATGAATGCAGAAGTTCGGAGGGCGTTGGAGCCGAGAGGTTAGTCGAGCCGGCGTTGCATAGATCGCGCGTCAGGCATGCCGCATGCGGGCGGAAGAGAAGAAAGGCACCAACGGTATTAATAGACGCCGTTAATGGTTTTGTCCTCTCTTGCGTTCACGAAGGCGGGCAGGCAAAACGTCATTCTCAGGCGAGGAACCGCAAAAGATGTGTGCAAGGCGCCCATGCGCTTTCAGTTTCATCGTCAACCCCGTGGTGGGCAGCGATGAACCACAGCTACCCCAGCACCCCCGGATACGACCACCCAGCAACACGAGAGGGGGAGGGTCGGGACTGGTTAGCGGCCCAACGTCCCAAGAAGGGCGACGATAGTCTGTTGCGAGTTGGACTGCTTCCGTCGGCAAAAGTTGACGTTGTCGCTCACGGCAGGTCGAACCAAAAGTTCCCCTGTGGTGATCATGACTTCACCATGGTCGAGTCACTTTGCAAAGTGGATGACGAGGCAGAGGGTCTCAGGTCCGCCCAACCCATCCGGTCATGCTTTCAGCTATCTTCATGCGCATTCGGGTTGCCTTGATGCGGGACAGGTACCGGGGCTAAAGCCGATTGATTGCACTGATGAGCAGCTCCCAAGGCAACATTGCGGTTCGCCTGGGAGCATGGGAGTGCAACACCGGTCGGCGCTTCAATCAAGTAAAGACCAAGAATGTTTCCCTTCCCTGACAAGGGGCCCTGAAGATTCCCACGCGAGCTTTGCCCCATCCACCCCGTTTCTACTTATCTCCGGCCTCGAAGCGCCAGCGTGGAGTTCCCTGGAGACACGATGTGAGAAGCTAGTGCGCTCTTGTGCCTAACCATGGCCTCCCGCTGACAGACGGGGAGCACAGGCGAGTAAGCGCAAGTCACATTTTGCAAGTTTCAGCGCCCAGGGGGCAACTCCGGGCCAAGCCGCCAAGAAGCGCGTCAAACACGGCCGAGGGTTTTGGTGCGGCAATGCGGGTCGATCAGAGTGACAGCGGCCGGGGTCCGTTTGAAACCTCCCGAGCGTGCAACAGAGGCTCCTCTCCCTTTGCCTCCAGTCGTTGTCCGGCTCCTCCCCTGCCCCATACTGCGTGGGTGCAGCCCTCCGGCCCTCTGGAGTTGGTGAACGGCCGCTGGAGGACGGTGCTGGTGGCTCTGGCGCCGGATGCAAGCGTGTAATGTCATTGGGTGCATCGAATCGACATGAACCCGGAGTGCTCCTTGCGTGCGCTTGTCGCACCAGAGAGGCTGTTCTCCAGCTTGCCGGGTTTGCGAGCCGTCCGCAAGGTTACCGCAAAGACATGCTCGAACACCCCTTGCTCGTGTTCTCTTGGAGGATGTTTGATGTGGGAGGCACCTTGAACATGGGTTGGTTCCCAGCCCGTCTGTGTGTTGGGCGGGATTATCGACGCGATGCGATTGATAACTGGCGGCGCCTCCCACGCACGCGGTGTCGTTGCTCCTTTTCTGTTTCCGATCCGCTCCCAGTCCAGGATTCGGCGGGTTCCTGTTTCTTCCTCCCCATGCTGCGCCTGCGTCCTTCTTTCAATTCGGTTGTTTTCTTCTAGACACACAGCTGTGCTGTTTATTCCCAGTCGCTGGCCGATATTTTCCTTTCAGTTCGTCATTTGTTCCAGAGTACTCTGGTCGGGCCATGATGGAAGGCACTGCAACTTGGTCAACTCTTAGGTGTGTGCCCGCCTCAACGGCGTTCGGTGGCTAGTCAAGTGTGCTGACATCTGCAATAGGCAACGGAGGAGAAGAGCTGGGCCCAAATTCCCTGGTAGACCTCGTCACAGCCTGGTCCGCAGACAAGACCCGGCACTAGCAGAGCCGCCTGCGGCGGAGGAGGAGGAAGGCGAGGAAGCAGACGGTGAGCAGGAAGCTGGTGGTCAGCAAGAAAAAGAAGAGGAGGAGGACGGCGAAAACGGAGGAGAGGAGCAAGAGGAGGCGGAAGAGGAGGAGGAAGCCGAAGGCGCCAACGGCCAAGAAGCCGAAAGCGACTCAGACGCCGAAGGCCAGGCTGGAGCATCCTCTGAGAGCGATTCCGACGCAGCGCCGCCTGGAGAACAAGCAGACTCGAGCGATTCGGAACAAGATTCGGAACAAGAGCAGCTCCCCCCAGCAGCCCCCCAACCGCCTCCGGGGCGACACCGGCGCCCCCCGGGGTGCAACCGCCTCCGCCCGCCACCTCTCTGCCTCCGCCCGCAGCTCAAGCATCTACGCCGCCGGGAGCACCGGCCGTACTGAACCCATCACGTCCGTCGGACCTCCCAGCGAGCATCCCTCCCGCAAGAGGCTTCATCACACTTGTGCCGGGAGCTCCTCCTCCCCAGGAAACACCTGCGCAACAGCCTCAACCACCGCCTGCTGCAACGCCATCGAGCCCCCCTGTCGCCGAACCCCAGGAACCTCCCCCGGCCAGCCAGACGTCCGCACCTCCGCCTCCTCCACCGCCTCCGCCACCTTCTGCAGAGCAGTCATCGGCACCGCCTGCCGCCGAGACCCCTTCGACGAACGTACCACCTCCCGCCGTGGGGAATGCCGCGTCCGGGACTCCTCGCCCTGAACTTCTTCCGCCCAACTCACAAGTCGAGGCGACTAGCACGCCCGTTTCCGCGACGCCGGCTCCAGCCGAGGGGACAGACCGTGGTTTCGCCATTGGGATCTCCTTCGCCGTTGTTGGTAAGTCGTTTATTACACCACCCTTTCCTGGAATTTCAACCATCTCACTACTGGCAGCTATAATTGCACTCCTTATCGGAGCAGTAATCTTCGGCCTCAAACGCTACAAGAGAAAGAAGAAGGTCGCTGCCGTGGCAACGAACATGGGCCAGAACGCTGGTGGCGGCAACGCCTTCTTCCCACGGGAGTCGGCCATTCTCAGGCAACCCAAGCGCAACACGCGTGAAGTGGAGCAGGCCATCGTTGCTACCTTCAGACAGACCAAGATCGCCAACCGCACGACGAAAGAGATGGAAGAGCAGATGGTAGCGCAGTTCAAGACGGACAGGAACTCAATGCGCTCACAGCCCAACCCGCCGACCGCTGCGGCCATGGCTTCGACACCGCCTGTCCCCGTTAATAATACCAGCAACTTGGCCACGCGAAACATGCAAGCAGAGAGCTTCTACTACGAAAAGTCTATCAACGAGCCTGCTATACCTGCCCCGTTGAGAATCAGCACGTCACAACGCCGCCCGGAGCCTGCGAGAGTACCGTATCCCGTCTCAACGTACGACATGTACCAAGAAGTCGGGCAGGGTCCTTATAGGGAGTCGATCAACATCGGATATCAGCCCTACAATCCAGACAGCTACTATCAACCGCAGCCGGGTGGATTGCCAAGAGCAGAGAGGGGCGCAGATGGACGTTTCTCCCCCGAGATGGGATATTCTAGATGAGGGTAATGTCTCTGCCGAGACTTCATAAACGGAAACGGAACGCGTGCAAAGGCATAACACACACGATCGTTACTGCGAAGACACGGCGACATTTTGTTAGGGCTGGGATCAACCCTCGATGAACTTCAGAGGATCGGATGATGGGCCGTCCGAGCCCTAACTCTCGATGCGCCCAACCCGGACAAGAGATGACGGATGACACCTGTCAGTCGTTCGACCTATCACAAATTTCCTTTCTGTTGAATACCCAGCGAGCAGACTGTTGTCAGAGAAATGATGTACATTAGAATCCCAGTAATATGACGAACTATGATTGATGATTGACCGAGACGTGTACACTATAGCATTGCAAGATGAAGCTGTCAGCCTGTGATTCAACTTGCCAAGCCCGAAAAAAGGGAAAACGAGAACAAGAATAGAAGAGGAAATGAGCAATCATTCACGCCTCCGTTGCCCAACTATTGTCCTCCAGGAAGAACCCGCCGAGCATATGCAGCTGCAGGTGGCCTGAAACAAGCATCGTGCCAGACCCCCGGCCGTCGCTAAAAATACTCTCGTTAAAAGTTCCCAAAACAATGGGTTCCCGGCGTTTGGACGAACGTACGGAAGGGCCTGGCGAGACTCTCGGAAACTCGCCGGAAAGTTGACGCGGGTCTTGGCTGCGTATTCTAGACGTGCTTTCACTATCGCTGGAGCATCACCGACTTTGATCGCCGGCAATGATCCTAGCAAGTCAGAGGTCCGACGCAGTGGTCCGCTGACTGTCGTTGAGCATTACCTGGAATAACACTGATGAGTAACAAATGACGAGAAAATGCGTGCTTGTCAAATTTGATGTTAATTGTAATCTTATTGTATTTTGAAAAGTCTAAGCAACTCGTCTACTCCTGGCCCCCCATCGCCTTCCGCAGCTTTCTGTTCCTCTGGATCAGTGTCGTCGAAACTCTTCATTTATGTTAATCTTTTGGGTAGCAGCGTGAACTTAGCACTGTATCTCCGTACGGTTCTACTCCTAGTCTTGAGGAGCTGGTTGCCGAAAGCCTTCCATAGTCTTTCCTCATGATCATCGCCCCTTACAGGATTCGGATTTTGGGGATCATTCAACCAAAAGCTTTTGAAACCCCTCTCGACACCAGGCTCATCATGGTCTCGTAATTACAGCATTCGCAATTTAGCGTCAGTTCGGGTTACGAAGGCATTGGACTTGATGTGGGTGTTCTCAAAGCTCAAAACTTCGTGATACTTCTTGAGGGTATTGCTCCAATTAATCAAATGATCCTAGCACGGACTCAACGTCGTTTGCGTCGACTTTGGCGACCCAGTGTTGACCAACAAGAGCATCGACTAGTCTGAACTGGTGACCATCCGTCTCGATATCCAAATAGTAATCCAATAGACGTGAGGCGGTTTCCCCATTGCGACGTGCGGAAGTTCAGTTTCGTGTAGGTATGCGTCGAAAAGTTATATTTTCGGCACACCTGTTTTCCGTGAAGTTTGACTGCCTTTGGACAATTATTTAGTGTGGATGGCGTGGAGCATGGTGACTTTAAAGGCTTTAAATTGGCCGCACAAAGACTAGCGAACATCAACAGCCAGTGAGTGACCTACGCAGTGTGACCAAGGTAGCGTCCCTCATTTACGGTTTCCGATTCCACTTAAGCCCCTTTGAACCTCCCAGGTGGATCCATGAAAATTTCTAAAGACCTTTGAAGATGGCCCATGTTCTTCTCGTTAGGGGTTGACGCAAGCTTCGCAATAAAGGGGCTCGCAACTGTGGTTGCTGTTATTGAGGCTCACTGTAGATCCACAGTTCTCAATCGAAGTTTAGCAGAGGCCTCGGGAGTTTGATATGCGACGACTGCAAAACTTAGCAACTTGGGCACAGTCCAGACATTACAACATCTTTAAAAGTCAGATAGCCTAACCTCGAAGTCAGTCGATTCAACCCATCTTCGAGTTGGGTAGGTGAGTTGTAAACGGGTTATAGTTCAGTCATGCCTGTTAGTCCTCGACCGGTTGGACTCGCCCTGCTTACCAAGCCGTGTGACCTCCGTCTACTCGAACATCAGAGCCTGTCATATAGCTACTCGCATCACTCAGGAGGAAGATGATAGGGCCTCGATACTCATGAGCCTCGCTCAACCTCAGTAGCATACTTCCGTTAACCCATTCTCGCTCCATTTCCTGATCACTAAGTGGCTTCGCCGTCATTCGCGTTCGGATATACCCAGGTGAGATAGAATTGACCCGAATAAGAGGTATGTCGGCTCGGCTTCCCCATTCAGCGGCAAGTGACCGTGCCATTTGAACAACAGCGGACTTCGAGGAGTTGTAGGCCACCGTGTCCACGCCCTTCAGCTGATTCAGTATCAAGTGAAACCGGTGTGGCCATAGAACTCACCTTATTGCTGCCATGAGCGCTCATGCTCGCGACGAGGGCAATGCTTCCAGGGAAGCTCTGCTGCTGCATCTCCCTCGCCGCAGCTTGGGCGCAGATGAGCGTGCCGATGACGTTTATGTCGACAATACGTCTCGCTGTGTCGATCGGGAAGCTTATGGAGGGCGCATCGTCCGATATGCCTGCACATGCAACGAGCCCTCTGAAAGGAAAACGGGTTCTCTGCAGGGATTGTTTGAACATCGACTTGACGCTCTCTTCACTCGTGACGTCGCATTGGTAGTACCACGCTAGCGTGCCGTACTGCTTAGAGACTGATAGGACATGTTCTTACGACTACAGTGATTAGCCACTCGAGTAGAAGTCGTTACATTAGGGTGCCATACTTACCCCATAAATGTTTGAGGGGTTGTTCCTGGCGATCGATGCATATAACATCGCCACCGCTTTCCAAGACGGAGCGAGCGACCTCCAACCCAACGGAGCCACCACCACCAGTGATTATGACTGTCAGCACGGGTGTATCCCATATGGTGTTGTCAAGCCGCACTTAAAACAGTCCTCTTCTCGAGCCTGAATAAGTCACCAATGGGCTTAGCTGGGTCGCCGATGGAAGGCTTGGTTTCCCTTGTGCCTGAAGACATTGCTATGGTTGAGAGGAGTGGCACATAACATGGTAGAATTGGTCTCGTAGCCTGGCAAGATGGATATGTAATACAAAGGCTGGGGTGTGACGTGGAGGTGAGGGGTTATCTGAAGCTTTGCCTCCAGTTTAAGTCAAGTTGGAGTTGGGACATGTGACGACTCTGGTGCTGCAAGGTGTGCTCCCCCACAGTCCTGTCAGCTACATGTAGAGTGATGGCTAGTAAATTGTAAATAGCAGTCACCACACGGCCAAATTGTTTGACATTTTTAAATTGAATCCTCGACTTTCCTAACCTATTCTTTGTTTTCTTCTCACCCACACTTCTTTGTCTAGACTTTCCGTCACAGCTTCAGGTTCCCCTAATGGAATCGACGTCTTCGTCTCAGCACTCTCACGCAATTGAACTTCCCAAACACCCAATTTGTACCTCGCTCGGTCAGCCATTCCGGAAAAAAGATCAAACGACCATCCGTGCTTCGGGCATGTCAAACCCGCACTTAAGACAATGCCGAAATCCTCAATGTCAAACGGGGTACCGTGCGACAACGGATATGAGGAGTGAGGACATTTCTGGCGAGGATTCAGTGAGCTTCTCGACGGTTCTAAGTTACTAGCAGGCATTCAGAATAGCCCCTGAACTTACATGATCGACAGCATGGAACTTGCCCTTGTATCTAAAGACAAGAACTTGCTCCTTTAGATCGCCTTCGATTTCGGCGTAGTTGAGGACGTCAGGTGCCATGAGCACTTCAGTGCTTTTTGAACTGTCTGACTTGGGAACATGGAAGACCTTGCATCCAGGCTTCAGGTCTGCATCGCAGAAACGGAGCTCTGAAAGGTTGCCCTCATCAGTTCCGAGGTCGGGAAATGAGGAACTGAGGCCGGCGAGAAACCACCCTGCTTCAGACCGAGATCGCGCCCAGAGGGAGCTCATCACTAAGGAACGTGATGTATGAGAAGGGGGTAGAATTAGGTAGGACGGACGGTCGTGGAGACAACGATGATGGCATCGCTGTTCAAGCTATTCCAAGGGCTTGCTTGCCGTGAGGAAAATGAGGCCCTTTCACGCTTTTCAACCACGTGACAAGTCACGTGGAGATCACAGTTGCCGGATGATGTTGTGCGAAGCATGGGCAGCTACATCTCGTGAGTTGAATGTCTCTGCTTCAACTTCTGTCTGGTATAAAGATGGTGGGCAGAAGAAACATGAGTTTTGTTGTTTTCTTTATTTTCTCTCTGGTTGGTGGCCTACTGCTCTGTGTCGCGCAACCTTCTTTGCCGGCTCCTCATGAAGCCGCGTGATCCAACACGAATGTGGCTTTCTCCCTGCCTCGAAAGAGTCGTCTACTAGGCCCAGAACATGCCTTGAAAGAAACCCTCTATCTCTAAACGATTTATAGACTAGCTTCTATCATCTTTACCTTCTGTAATCGTTTTTGTGACACCATCAACACAGGATGGTTGTGGTGTGGATTTCACGAATACTTGCCTGAATTTGAAAAGTAATATCCCTTATGTGTTTCAATAGAGGAGGATACTCAAGTCCTGTTAGAAGGACCTCGGTTATTTCCCAGATTCCTGTATTTCTGGGTTTTCATGCCTTAGTGTTTTGTCATCCATTGATGCCAGGATTGGGAGGTGATGCGCTGATCTCGGGACACGTATGAATCCGGACGAAAGAACCAAGTCATCGTCACGACTTGAAAAGCCGACATTCTGAAACGGAAAGGATCTGAAAACTGCATTGATCTGTTAAGCCTCGTGGTAGCAAGCGGGCCAAGCCTTGCCTTCTTGGGGAAACGACACCTTGGCTACCAAGCCGTCTATTGCTTGACGGCGAAAAGGCGAGACATGTCTCTAGGTAAAGGTGCAAAGTAGTTTCATTGGCTCAAATGTTCTCGGAAACGACCCCGAGAGTTTTAGTGAGTCGATCCCAAAAACCATTGGTTGAATAAAGTGTGTTCCAGATGGGTGCCGTGAACGCCCAGCAACCTCCCGCGACGAAGTTCCACGAGGCATGGCTTACGAAAAAGCGGCTTCCATGTGATAATCAAGGCTTCGGGACACTTGGCACGGATGTAAGTAACTTGCATGATGGAAAGAATTCCTTTGTGTGAAATGTACTTTTGCGCCTTCACATGCGGGACTTGCGGCTTCGCTTCGTGATCCTGGAGACCTTTGTCGAACCCTAGGAGTTGATTCGCCGCTTTGCAAAGTTCCAAGTCCGAGCTTAGCTTCATTTGACATGATTAAACTAGGTCCCAGACTGTCGGGTCTGTCGATCAGCCGAGCCGTTCAGCCACCCATGCCAAACAACAACAGAACCACATGGCGTGGCGAGCACTTGTTGGCTGGCGAGACCCTCCAAGCCCGGACGTAGAATAGTCTACGGCCGCGAAAGGGTTTACCGATGACTGGATCCGTATTCGTTAAACCGATACGTGTGCTACGAATTGAAAGGTAAATAATGGTTCCCTTATGGCGCAATCCAAAGCGTATGACTAACGAGCGAATTTACCTGGGTCGTTCGAGATCGTTTCTGTACCTCTATTATCCATCTGTCTCAGACTAGACTCTACCCGCTCGGAAAATGATCTTGAAGTCTTCGAGGGCTTATCTCCTTTATTTACGGCCGATGATCGCTTGGCAGGCTGATTGGAGCCGCATGCGGACTACCTCCCCTCAACCGTTCACGGACCGCTTGTTACTTAAGAGCTTCACGGGCCCCATATTCCAACGTCTTCACTAAACATTGACAATCTGTCTCATCTAAGCCCATCTGCTAACCTTACACTCGATCTATCTCAAAGAATCCCTACATCATGTCGGCGACCCAACTGCCAAACGGATACAAGTCTTTCGGGCCGAAGGCCAACTGCACTCTCGAGGTGTGCCCGCTGGAGGCCAGTCTTCTGCGCTATCAACCATCGATCGAAGTCAACGGAACTTTTATCGCCCTCTTCGCTTTGGCGATGATCATTCACACCTTTCAGGGGTTGCGGTCGAAGAATTGGGGGTTCATGGCCAGCATGATTGGCGGCTGCTTATTGGAAATCACTGGCTACGTTGGAAGACTTATCCTGCACGACAACCCTTTTTCTTTTGGCGGCTTCCTGTTACAAATCAGTGAGTGGTTCCAGCTTGTCGAACATGAACCCGGTCTAACCAATTTCCCAGTCTGCATTACTGTCGCCCCAGTCTTCTTCTGCGCGGCTATCTATGTCATGTTGTCCAAAGTGTAATTCTTATCCCGACCTACATCCTCCTGGTATCCATTCTAGTTTGTGTCAATGGCTAACCATTCTGGGGTTTAAGGATCATCAATATCGACCAATCCATTTCCCGATTCGACCCGCGATTATTCTACTTCATCTTCATTCCATGCGACATCATCTCCCTTGTCCTCCAAGCGACGGGTGGAGCCTTATCTACCGTCGGAAACAACAAAACACAGGTACAGAAGGGCGTCAACGTCTCGCTAGCCGGTCTCATCTTCCAGGTCATATGCCTGGTAGCCTTCTGCGTCCTCTTCGCAGACTACCTCACCACTTGCATGAGGCACAGTTCTCGGCAGCAGATGACGAAGCGCATGCAAACTTTTGTTGCATTCCTGTTCATTTCGTCACTTCTCATCCTCGTCCGTTGCTCGTACCGCATTGAGGAGTTGAAGGAGGGTTACTTCAGTGAAATGTTCCGGAATGAACCATTGTTCATTGGTCTTGAGTCATCGTAAGTCGCTATTCGTCATGGCGGATGCGTCGGCATTTGATACTAAGATTCAACACAGTGTCATGGTTGTTGCAGTTTTCTGTCTTATCATTGGAAATCCTGCAATCGGCTTCAGCGGGAGTGGGGAGGATAAATCGTCGGGTACTTCAGCAACGTCGGCATATCCTCCATCTCGACAGAACAGCATACCTCTGGAAATAGCGGACAGAAAAGGGTCGCTAGCAGGTCCATATAACGTATGATTCATTTGTAAGGTTGACGAGCTGCGTAAATTTTCGTTGTCAAGATACCAATGTTATGTTTCTTTGCCGCATGGAGCTACACATTCGACTTCACATAGTCACGGCATTTATTTATCTATCTACAGCATTTACATCATTTTGTATATAAGCACAGTGTTGAGGCCACCATACATACACGAGTATCCAACTGCTTTATTGATGGCTTTCGATATACGAGATATCTCCTCAGAGTCTGTCGGGCGAGTTACAGGTTGCCGTCAACAGCTTCAGAGCTGATAGAATCAGGACTGCAAATGGTTTAACTCCTCTTCATTTCTGAAATCACATTAACATTACCCATCTGTACGATAGCTTCTTGCATCCAACAGCATTTCCCCGAACATTGAAGCCAGATTCAACCCCAGAATTGACTGATTGATTGCAGATGCTGATCTAAGCTGGCTAAAATATTGGTCGAAAGGCAAACCATCATGGCCCTTTTTGGCTGCTGGTCTAGAAATCAAAAGCGCCATGTAGGAGAGTTAAGCCGGAGAGTGGCTCGTGAGGCCCAGACGTTCCAGAGACCGATTGCCGCGATAACCGATCAGTCTGTTCAATTGAACAAGGCCAACTTTGAATTTGCCATTGGTTGGGTCAAGTGAAGGTATCGTGACGGTTAACTCATTGCGTTTGGCGTTGATTGGTTGAGTTAATTGGTAGTAGGGCTACCCATTTTCTGGTCAAAGGTTCCGCCTGGGCAAGGAAGGCATGCGGCTAGAAAGACTTGACCTGCCTCCACGCTTCAAGCCTTTGCGGCACTGCAAATCATGGCGCATTTCATCATGTCTCAAATGATGAACCTAGTGTTCACAGACTAGTGCCCTATTCAACTCAATTTCAGAGTATTGTACTGTAGAGACTGTTATAATCTTGCCGATGAGCAACCTGATGCGTTAAATGCTGTATTTCCTGTCCGTTGGATCATTTCTACATTCTCAGACTGCCGATGATTCACTTCCTCGCCCGCCATTCTCGCAGCTTTCAACTCTAGTTTGGGGAATCGCAAAAAGTTCCGATAGCCACAGCCCCATATCTCGAAGTACTGGAGTCACGGAATAATGGCCAACGGCGGCGACCAGAAGCCACATGACGAGGACTACAGCATACGCTAGAATGCCCACAACGATATTGAGCCCGGCTTGGAAGGGAATTGAAACTGATATGGCGAACATTACGGTGCTTGAGGGTTTGGTGACTTTTGAGGGGCGTTTGATTTTGTCGTTCCAGGCCAGCTTGGTGTTCCTGGCCGTGCTAGAAAATTCAGATACCTCGTGTGCGTTTGACAAGTGTGAGAAGGTAACGGTATTTGGCAGATATTCGAAGTATATGAACGCAAAGAGTAAGTTGTTTCAATGCTTTTGATAATTGTCAGTACATAGGTGGTCGCTGCATACTTTTATGTAGAGGTTGGAGCCTTCAGAGATGACCGTATAAAGTTCGGTTTGATGGCGGCGTCGTCCAACCAACGGTCTCGATGCCACGGTTCGAGGATAGTAGGGAATTTGGATGGTCGACATGACGTGAGCTCTCCTTCGATGCGGATGCAACGAAAGTTAAACTGAAATCTTATATCTATGCAAAGATTTCCCTGACTCCTTAACGGCTCTTCTCGGACCGTTGTTCAATCCCATGATTAGTGTCTCGTGGTACCTGAGCCACTGGCGACTACATCAGAGATCACGGTCTGCAAATGATAGCTCTGTTACTAATCTGCTGGATTCTTCTTGCAAGGCCCTGACGATGACAAAATCTCACGAGGTCCAGTGATGGCATTTCATGCGGTTTTGCATTTGATGTGCATTTAGAATGTCGGTAAGACGAGTGGTAGATTTCTGTTCGTACACATGTGGCGGGATAGTCTGGTCTGTATCGAGGCTCGTGCAGTACGTGATCGACAGGACACAGACGATAGATACAAATAGACAGAGACGGATCATACCTTGCTTACCCCGGCTTGATAAGACTTTGGCGACGGCGCTTCGGACACAGCCACGTTGTGCCCGGGCCCCCCAACTCGTTTGCTGATTCTAAGCCATGTCTTCACAAGATTGAAGGGCTCCTACAGCAAGAATTGGCGGCTAGGGTCGTCCGTCTCAATGTCAACCTGAGCATTATCAGACCAAGCCCGGTCGAGTCTTCACACAATTGTACCACCTTCAGTCTCGACGGTCGAGGGTGAGGAAAGAAATGTCCTTGTCAACAAGGTAGAGCTCGACAACTTTGACGGATCGCTGACAACAAACACAATCATGACTACGCATACTGAAGCCTAACGTTAACACCATCTCTCGGCGCCATTGTGAAGTGAATGTCCTTTCTGGGCTTGCCCTGCGGCCCCAACCACTCCATGCTCTTGAATCTCTGCAGCAACCTCACCAGGAGGTACCCAGCCTCGGTAAGCGCAAATTGTTCTGTGAGATACTCAGTCAGCAGGGTTCATCATCGCCATCTTTACACCCCGGAAAGGAAACAACTTACGGCCGAGACAGATCCGCGGCCCACCGCTGAACGGGACATAGTTCCAGTCCAGCCTCACCCCCTCCCACCGCTCGGGCTTGAACTCCAGCGCCGCCTCCCAGACGTCCGCCCGTCGGTGCAGCAGGTACGGCGAGAAGTTGACCGTCTGCCCCTTGCGCACCACGACGGGCAGCAGTCCGTTCGCGCCGCCGCCGCGGGGAAGCACCGTGTCCCGCGCCGCGACGCGGATGTTGAGCGGCACAACGTTGTACACCCGCAGCGTCTCGCGGAGGACGAACTGCAGGTACTTGGAGGACTTGAGCGTGCCAAAGTCAATGTTGGAAGGGCTGTCGGAGTACTCGCCAAAGTCCTGGACGACGTCCGCGCGGAGCCTCTCGAAAACGGCGGGGTGCTGCGCGAGGAGCAACAGCACCCAGGACAGCAACGTGGCCGTCGTGTCTCGTCCCGCAAGCAGCAGCCCCAGAATCTGGTCCCGCAACTCGTCCTCGTCGCGCGTCTGCTCCGCGAGCGTGTCCAGCAGACTATACCCCTCCTCCTTGGCGGTGGGCTTCGCCGAACTGAGCGCCATGCGGACGTAGTGATCGGTATACCTCCTCAGGTAATCCGATGCCTTCTTCCCTGTTCCCTCCGGCGCGAGCCAGTACAGGCCCTGCAGCCGCACGCGCGTGGTGATCCAGGCCTGTGCCTCGTGGAACGCCTCGGCGAAGGTCATGTCGTTGCCGCTCTGATCGGCGGCCATGGCCGTCGCGGCGCTCGTCGTCGACGATACCCCCGTGGCGGCGGCCATCTGCGACTCGACGCTCTCGCCAAAGAGGAAGCCGGTGGCCGTGTCGAGGGTGAAGCGGAAGAGCATAGGCATGATGTCCACCGTCACCGCGCCACCCCTCTCGGCGCCAACCAACGGCAGGGCCTTGAACAGGGCCTGGACCGCGGCCTCGGTCTTTTCGAGGTCGTTGATCTGGTCCCGCGAGAACTGCGGGCGGAACAGCGCGCGCGAGTGCTCCCAGAAGGCGCCATCCGCAGTGAAAATGCTGTTTCCCAACAACGGCTTGAATTGCTTGATCCTCCGCTCGCCAAGATCGAAGTCCTTGAACTTGTTGGCCAGCACGGCCTGGATGTTGGCCGGGTCAATGGTGTACACCTCGGCGGGGCCGAAGAAGCCTGGCATGGAAAAGGTGGTGCCGTTTGCGGCGTAGTTGGGGCCGATGACATCGTCGAGAATGTCGCCGCCGTTGCGGGCGGTGGAGATGGCGCGCCAGACGAAGTCGACCCCGAGGGGCAGCTTTGTCGGGACGTACTTGGGAAACGTCGCGTCGTTGGCTTTCGCGAAGCGCTGGAGGCGGCGGTGAGCGAGGTAGGATGAGGCGATGTAGTAGATCACCAGCGCCGGAAGGGCGTAGAGGAGCCCCGTCGAGGAGAGCAGCGCCATTGTGGTTCTGTTTTCCGGCTCTCAAGTGCTGGATGACTACGAGAGGGGCTCATGCTCGCTGTGGAGGGCGTTGTGGCTTTATATCACCCACAATATCGGAATCCCTACCGGATGTGGATGTCCAAGACCACTAGGCCAAGGGGGGTGATATACCGTGACGATCGATGTCGTAGGAGCCCCCACTCATCGGGACCGGTATTGCGCACTTTCCGACGAATGACTGTAGCTCCGACTGTCAGCAAGTCGCTCTGTGCAAACCGGAACGGAACTCGCAGATGCGCGCTTGTCCGGCTCCACGATGTTGTCATGTTAGAGTTGCACCGTCTCGTCGTTCTCGTTCTCGTTCCCTTTGGCGGCGTGGCACATGCAAGTATCATTCAGGAGCCGCGGGTCTTGTATAACCTCAGAAACTCTGACCGTCGTTGATTGGTATACGGTTGAGTTTCTGACCATACATCCGCCCTTTGCCGCGAGTGATACGCCTCGGCGCCCTCCTTGCAGCGTTTCAGCACTTTTGGGCCTCGGCGCCCTACGCGCCCAGGATCTCTCTCCCCAAGCTATGCCTGGTGCGCAGCGGATGGCGGGGGAAGCAATAGCATCCCGGTTAGACTTTGACGCGGGAGCAAGGGTCCAGATTTAAAACGTTGATCCATCATGCCCCACAGACGATGCACGCATGACTCAAATGCCGGTTCGTCTCTTCATGCTTCAAAGGCCGTGATGATGATGGGGTTCATTCCAACCGCGACGAACGCCGCTATCCGCAGAGATGGCAGGCGGAGAGTGTATGGGCCGGCGTTTGATTTCAGAAAGGCTCCGAATGGCTCGAGTCACCCACAGCCGCTGCACCCTCCGGCAAACGTGAGCCGGAGCCGAAGTTACCATGCGAACCGCAACCAGCCGATTGAGTGGACAACCGTCGTGGAAGCCAGAATCAACAATTTGAGTCGTTGATGGGAACGGACTCAGTACAGCCTTTTGCGCTTTGGTGGTGGATTGTGCTCCCGCGAAACCAAGTACTTTTGTGTCGTCGTGAACGCTTCTATGCATCGCATTGTGGCTCCTTCGGGCCGCCTTCGTCCAGCCCCGACTTCTCATCTGCCAAGATTGTTCACCACGCTCCCGACCATGACGGCAACCTCCCTGTCCCAGTTCCCCTCCCCTCTGCTCTTGCCCTTGAGAGCGCTCGGCATCTGACACCCCTTTACAACGCAGTCCCTCACAGCCTCGCCGACACTGGCCTTGTTCGACCGCAGGGTGCGCGCGGACACGCCGCCCCGGTTGACAATCTCCTGCACCCGCGTCCCCAGGCTCCCCGCCATCGTCCGCCAGAAGTAGCTCGGCAGGCTCCCCGTCTCGAGGTACGCCAGCAGCGGCTGCAGCATGTTGGTCTGCTTCTGCGGCGCCGAGACCAGCGGGTGCGTCGGCAGCTTGGTCGACTCGAGGACCAGCTCCAGCGCGACAATGTTCTGGCACCGCGCCGAGATCTCCGCGAGGGTGCGCTCGAGCGACGGCAGCTGGCCGAGGGACCGCGACAGCGACGCGATGGATGACTGCAGCGCCGAGCGGAAGTAGGTCTCGAGCGCCTGGAGCAGCAGCTGCGGCGTCCAGCGTTCCGTCTTTTGGGCGGGTGCCGGGGACAGCAGGAACAGCGTCACCATGGCCGAGACGGTGCGCGCTTTCGTCTCCTCGCCCTGCGCGAAGGTGGCCGAGTTCGGGACGGCAAAGTCGCGGATAATCTTCTCCGCCGTTTCTCTCACCGACCGCTCGATGGGGGCGACGATGGAATCTCGCAGGGTGCGGATGGCGTCGACCCGGGCGAGCCCGTAGCCCTCCCCCCCGGGCGCCGTGCTCTCCAGTATCTCCCGCAGCGAGAGTATGGTGTGCGAACACCGCACCAGCGCGCGGTGGTCCTCCTTTTTCCCCGCGGCGGCGGCTGCGGCGCTGACGCTCGACCCGGCGATCTCGGCGTGCTGGACCTCGAGCTGCCTCCCCAGCTGCAGACAGCGTCCTACGGAGCGGCCCAGCTTCAGTGTCTCCCACAGGCGCGTGGCGACCTGGCGCACCTCCTCGGCCTCGGCATGCTTGTCGATGACCTCCTTCTCGAGCTGCTTGTAGCTGTCGTTGAGGCTCTTGATCTGGGCGTCGAGCGCCGAGATGATGCGCTTGCTCGAGGTGGTCTGCTCGTCGGTGTACTTGAGCAACGGGGCGGCGGACTTTGTGGTGAGGAGATCGATGTGGGAGTCGATCTCCTGGGTGTCGAAGAGCACGCGGGACAGCGGAGTGGAGAGGTCGAGGGGCGCGTCGTTGGGGTTGTTGGTAGCGAGGACGAGGGTGTTGGCAAAGGAGGAGGGGCTAAAGGCGGGATCGAGGAAGGCCTCGTAGTCGATGTAGGAGGGGTCCTCTTCTTCGCGGGTCGTCATGATGGGCGACGGTGATCCATTGACTGTGGATGGCGCGCCAATGGGTGTTGTTGCGTTTGCGGTGGTGAGCGAGGAATCGGAGCTTCGGGAGAGCTCCGTCGATTGCGACGGTCAACCTCCAGCTGTCCTGTCTCGGCCACGAAGTGGGAGCCACGCCACAGTACGTATCTTTGCAAGGGAGGAGGGCCTTACGTAAGGGCGAGCCACCGGAGGGGTTGAGTGCCGCCCGAGCCCAGACAAAGTGTGGCTTGCCCTGGCCAGATGTGGCTGGCGGTCCCCGCAGTTTGTTTCTTCCAGCCACGCGCTTCAGCCGCTCTTCCCTCTCTACGATGACGCCGTGCGGCGGGACCCCGGGCGGCCTGGGCGTCGAATTGGGAACCCGATGCTTGCTCGTGCAGTGTTGTTTCTTGCTGCGCGATAAAACAAAACAAAACAGAGTCTCCCCATTCGGTGTTCCCGCCCTTTGCCCAACGGCCTGACTGTGACTGTCTTCCTTTCCCTCGTCTTGTTTTCATCCCCCATCGTCCCGGAGCTTCGGCTTCTCCACTCTGACGAACAGGAGACACAGCCAAAGCGGCCCCCCGAGCCACTCTCAGTCAATTATCTGTACACCCGACCATTCCGTCTGGATCCCGTCCTCTGTCATCAAATGATCTGCGCCTAGCGTCTAAATACTACCGGATGCGCTGACTACTCGCGCGACTAAGGGAAAAAAAAAACATACCAGGTCCCCTCCGCCTTTCCGAGCGTTCCATAAACCATATCGTAATAATCATCATTTCGCCGTCTTTCCCTCTTCAACCTCTTTCACACCTTGTTCCCTCCCCCCTCCGACCTCGTCGTCCATCTTCCCTCCAGCAATGTCCTAGGCTCGCACGCATCTGTCCCCCGTCCATCTCTCCCCGAGAGCAATCCAATTGATCAGACATTGGACGAACGAACGGACACAAAACCGATCCCGCCACCCCCCGCGCCGTGCGATCCGGCCGACCCGAGACGAACCTCGACCCCAACCTCGCCCTCGACCTCGACCTCGGCCTCGATCACGAACCGCCAAAATGGTCCTCCACGTCCGCGCCCTCCTCTCCTTCCCCCCCGGCGCAAACGCCTCCGACACGGTCCTCGGCGGCGTACACTTCAACCGCACCGTCCTCGACTTCTGGAACTACACGCTCTACACCAACGGCACCGTCTCTAATGGCTCCAACTGCTACGTCACCGAGCAGCCCCACACCCCCGTCTACCTCTTCCCGAACGGCTCCTTCGTCAACTCGACATGGTGCTACGACCCCATCAACCCCATCGGCACCCGCGCCGGCGTCGGCGTCGGCTTCGGCGTCGTCTACGGCATGGCCCTCATGCTCGTCCTCGCCAACCTCAAGAAGCACGGCAAGAGCTACCTGCCCGCCTCGAAACGCTTCTACCCCATCGGCAGGCGCTGGCAGTGGTACTACGCCATCATGGTCTGCGTCGCCGCCTTCATCAGCCTCTTCACAAACATCGACGTCGACCGCTTCTACGTCATCGGCCTGCCCATCATCATCAACAGCTTCTTCTGGTTCCTGCTGCAGCAGTTCACCATGGCCCTCGTCTGGGAGGCCGTCCGCCATTGGGGCAGCTGGAGCGAGAGGCAGGCCATCGACCCGGACCCCTTTTCCTTGAGGGAGGGCGACCGCAGGAGCAAGATTGAGTTTTGGACGCCGTTGTGGTTCTACCTCTGGCTATGGCTGGTATGGGCTCTTCCCGCACTCCCCCTCCCCCCCCCCCAACACTTCCGCATCGCAAGGACACGGGACTGACAGAAAGACCAACCCGCGCAGAACTTCTTCCTCATCATCCCCCGCAACTGGGGTGAAATCGAAAAGCAACGTTCCCCCGACCAGACCGCCGCCCGCGCCGCCCCCACCGCGACCGACGCCCGCTTCAAGGCCGCCACCTTCTGCCTCGTCGTCTGCTGGCTGACCATTGTCGCCTCCCTCCGTCACTCCATAAAGCACTACTACCCGCGCAACCGCGGCCTCCTCAACAAGGCCCGCGGCTTCCTGCGCTACACCCCATGGCGCTTCGTCTTCATCATCCCGCTCACCGCCTGCCTCATCGCCTACCAGGGCCTCGTCTCCTGGAACTTTGCCTACTCCGTCCTCAACGCGAAAGCCTCCCTCGCCGCCGTCTACGCCGGGGGGTACGGCCCCGCCCTGCTGATCCTCTACATCCAGATCGCGTACGGCTTCCTGTCGCCAAACGAGGACAAGGAGCTCATCCGCCAGCGCCGCGAGCGCGGGACCCAGATCGACCGCGAGATGGGGTACGTGCCGAAGCCCGCCTGGTGGAAGCGCGTGAAGAACAACGACCACCTGGTCGGCCGCATGACCATGCGCGAGCGCATCGCCATGAACGTGCGCGAGCTCGGCGGGGGCAACGCCACGAACCGCGGCGTTCACCAGAACATCGAGGCCATGGCCAACGAGCGCGAGCAGGCGGACCGCGAGATCGAAATGGCCAACATGGGCCGCGGCAACAGTGCTACAGCCGAGTCCGCGCCCGTCCCAGTGCGGCCGGGCTTTGACGCCGCAAAGGGATCGACCTTCACCTCGTACGGCGGCAAGTCCGATCGACGCCGGAACGAGCGGGCTCTGAATGCCGCGGCGGAGCTGCTCTTCCCCGTCGCCGGCGCGAGTCGGCCGGACCGCACGTCCGAACTGATGCAGGATGGCCCGCCGCCCTCGTACACCGACACCCCCGGTGCCGGACGCGGCAGAAGACCCGACAGCTCAAGCACGCCCCCCGATCCCAGTCAACGTAGCAACAGCACCAGCACCGCTGTCTCGATAACTGGCCAGCAACCCCAGCAGGTCAAGAGCATGCTCGACATCTGATTCTTATGTATATGTGAACCCCCCGGACACGGGTATAAATCTGTAAAGCTTATGAGGGATGACCACCAAATGCTACGTATTGTCTATCGTTAAAGGCGTTTGGGAGCCTTGCGTCTGGGATGGATATGGCACAACCAGAGCAGGGCGCAATGATTTTGAAAGCATAATAGTAAAACTAGTACCCATTCATTCTCGCCGTTCGCACATGTCTTCCCACTCCCATGGTACGAGTGAGTCTGCGACCAGAGCCATATGGGGACTATGCCGCCAGAACGGGCCAAGAGCGACTTGTGGTTTTTTTTTTTTTTTTTTTTTGGCTGCTCCGTTGATGTATAAACATCCTGAGGCGGATCACCAACATGCCATCGTTATCCATGCTTTCCTCTACCTACATTGTCCGTCAACCGGATAGTCCGAGTCTGGGCACCTATAGTCAACCAAGCCCACCCGGCACTGGCCATTAGACACGGACACCGGGGTGATAGGCGGGATGCGAGAGCAACGATGTCGTGTACACTGGGAACTTGAGCCCTGCCCAGCCCACATCTTGAAGTACGCTTGTTCAGGTAGGGTGCCTACAAGAAAAACGTGTACACGGTCACTTTGCGCCCGTTGTAGAGGTATAGTCTGACATTAGGTTGGCCGACGTTAATGCGCAGGACACATCAGGCCGCGATGTGTCACTTATCGTTCAACCGCCATGCCGACTACAGACGGTGATCGAAGTTTGTGCGACTAACTTACGTCCCTCGTCGCCACTCAAGGTACTTGAACCGTAAACCCCTCAGATAAAAGTCGGCATGTGAAGGAACCGCAACAGCCACCGCACGTGAAGCTCGAGCCCATGACTCGTCGTCAACCGCCATCCCATCAACTGTTCGGCTTTCGAGCTGTCACCGGGTGAAAGGTCCAAGCAACAGGAGACATCGTTCGTCCAATAACAGCAGGTGGGCAACCCAGGCACAGATCTCGGTCGATGCGGAGGAAAGGACGGCAAGTCACAAAAGTCTACAGAAAAGGGAAATACGGCCAGGCACCGCAAATTGGCCGGCGACGGCGGCGCACGTCTGAGGGGAAACGAGGAACGATTTGTGCAGCGAAGGCGATCCGGGACCGGATGCTGGCGTTGCGGGCTGTTTCGTGCCTGGGGAGGCGGCTAACAAACTGTCGGCCGTTTCTTGCATAAACAGACAGGATGTAAGTCAGCCTGTCGGTCCCGACCTAAGCCGCAACCTCAACCGGGCGACGAGAACACGAACACTAGGGCCTCCCGGAAGTTTATGTCTAGCGATGGATCGGTCTGTCGGCGAGGGGAGGATGACTGCATGTCGCATTAGTAGGAGGGGGGAGGGATGCCCGCCCAGTCACAGGAGACCGTTGCCAGTCTCGGTGGCACCATCGGCATGTGTGTTGGAAACGAAACACTGACAGCCACCGCCAACACGGCCGCCCCAATGCGCTCTCTGGCCTGCATGCCACGACAGGGGGGAGTTCCCACAACATCCGCACGTCGCCGAATGAGATGGCTTACACACATTGCAGGCTTTGCACGAAGGGGAATGCCAACAAGGCATGTCGAGTGAGGCTCCTGCTGTAAAGAAAATGGGGGTTGGGGCGATCAGATAGTTGATCCAGCTATCTTCGGATGTGAGTCCCATGCACGTCTGGATGCTGTGCGCCGCACCGGAGACTGCTCGCAGCTACTGCTTGCGCATGCATGGCGCTATTCATGCAACTTGCTGTGCTCCTCAGTCCAAATCCCCGACGTCCCGTCGAAACATAGATACGGCGAAGAAACGGTGCGGGGCGCCAGTCGGCCAGCCACCTGACTGTCAAAACCGGAAAACGGGCTAAATCCAGGTCGCGGATGATGTCCATCCTGGCTCGAGACTTCATTCTTCGCCGTGGCCGCTTGGACGTAGGTCGCGTTGACACCAAGGTCAAGTTTGGTAAAAGAGCGGTGAGGCCAGCACTTGTGTGAACGGGGCTCGGGGCGATTTGACGACGTAGGGGGGAAAGAGAGGTCTCAGGGATGGGCCTAGCTTTGGACAATCAAGCCAAGTCAAACACCGCAGCGCAACTACTTTAGATATGTACGATGTACAAGGCGGACGAAGGTTGTTGGCATCAGGGGCTGTGGGGGCCGTCGAAGTCTCTCGTTGTCATGGCCGTGGGCTGGGTTGGTTTGTCGCTCTCCCTGTCAGTCCATGGTTTGTCTGTCCAAGATACTTGCATGTTGGCGCATCGAATACGCAACACTGGTCCTTCAGGCCAAGTCCCTGTTGATGGTGGTGGCTGTTGCTGCTGAATACCGAGGCGGGACAGTTGACAGAAAACCACTGACATCGGAGGGTTGAGCCGGCTGTGGGGCGACCGTTTCCCGAACTCCCTGTTACCTTGACATGGTACGCCGCTTGAAATCGGCGGACATGCGCTCTGGTGAAACAGACAGCGCTTTCGCCCATCAGCGAACAGTGAGGGCCTCTAGAGTATCGTTCTGTGTCTGTGTACCGGCACATCCAAAAGGAAAAAGAAAGGAGGAAAGAAGAAAAAAAGCTGCCAATCATGCGGAGGCTGATCGTGGAATTCTGTGCTGGCTAGTCCTCCATCCGCCGCGGGCCACTGGCGTGGTAAAGGGGTGCCGCTTGCACTGTTCCTTGCATCGTGCAGCTCCATTATCCGTATTTGGAGCCGAAAGACCTGACAGTGAAGATGCCGGGAGCACTTTGTTCTTCTGGTAAGGCCTGTGCGGTTGACGTCGTAGCTTCGACCGGCCACCTGGCGGCAAGGGATACCCTGGGAAAGGCCCGTCATATTTTGGAGTGAAGATCAGCTGACACTGATTATCGTATTGGTAGTGGAACAAAATCGAGCCACAGATGCTGTAAATCTCGACGTTTGATTGATGATGAAGGTGTACGTCGTCGGCTCCGCGCTTTCTCGTGGTCGTGCCAAGGCTGACCCAACTGAAAACGACACTATGGCTATACTGATGAATCTCATGTCAGTTTTGTCTCAGTTGCCGTGCTGCGAGATCCAAGCGCGCGACCACGTTGAAGTGTTGATCAGGACCCTTTGAGCCATGAGCGGATGTGGCCAGCCAAGGTCGTGAGGTGGCGGAGGGTACCCACAAGCCACCTAACACGGGATTTCTTTTTTCCTCCCTTCCTTTTGGCGGTGAAACGTGAGCTCGTACATTCTGAACCTGGCCGACTCTCAGGGTCGGTGTTGAGGCACACAGCATTTACCACTGTCCTGCAAATCCCATGCTGGAGTACTTGTGGCTGTGTGCTATTCATGCGGAATAACGTGTGACCCAAGGCACACAGCTAGGAAAACTTCAGGTAGAACAGCGAGGTTGCGTGCGAGTGACAGAGCAACTGGCCATAAGACCAGTGGAATCCCGAGTTGCATGAGCAGGGTCGCAGTCAAGGCGGATATGCAGGCGGTGTTGAGCTGACCAAAGCAGAACACTCGCAGCAGCATGCACGCAGTCGGGATGCCAATTCCAGGCACAACTCGAGTTCAGCGACCTGCATGTTGCTGCAGTATCCCACGCGCGTCCCCCAAAACGGCACCCCGTTTGGCGACAATGACCCTTATTGCTTCGCATGCATCTGGTCGTCCTGTTGCTTTCTGCGCCTACTCTGAAACGAGCCAGGCTGTGCCCTATCGGAGAGGTTGTCTACGTGAGGTAACACGGGTTTCTTTTACCACCTGTCATCCCCCCGTTCCGGTCTGGAGGTATCCCCCCTGTGGGAGCCGGAAGAATGGCGAATGAGATAAGCCACTAGCAAGTGATGGGCGGCTGGCACAAGGAGGAGCCTTGCTTTCTTTCGAGGGCTGTTGACGTGTGTCTCTGCGTCGGGGGCCACCATTCTACACGCCTTGTGCGCTCCAACCACGCAAATATCGCTGGCTTGGAAGGGATCTTGCCCTGAGGCCTAGTCAGCGATCCGATGAGCTTGCACGCCAACACATCCTGCTAACGAACAGCGGTTGGGAGCTCGCCGCTAGGTGGTCTGTGTGCCGGCATCTTCCTGGCAAGCGATTGACACGCGAAGCAAGGGGCGGGGACTCCGATGGATTGTTTCATCCGCTCTGAGTCTAAATTCTCCGTCTTCCGATGAAGGAAGATAGGATCCATCGCCGGGTGGGCGCCTTCGGGCCAGGCATCAGTCGCCCTGGACCAGGCGGTCCAGAATCATCGATGACTCTGCTCATTGTTGGTGCATTGCGCCACTGGCAGACAGCCTACTCTTGCCTCATCTATCGGAGCAGACGACTCGCCAGCAACGCAGCCATTTCCCTCACCGAAATGCGCCAACGACGAACGCTGTGCGATGTAACTGTACATGATGACTCCGAGGACGGCGGGTATTGCCGGCGCGACGCTATCAAAGGCGGACGCAGCTCCTTCGGCCCCTTCGCATGCTTTCGTGCACAACTTGGATGATTGCGAGATGAGGATGTGATGACGGGAGAGTGTTTGTTGAGTGACTCGTCGGGACATCATCTTGTTATGCGAGGATGACCGATCAGTACCGGAATGCTACGAGCAACACGGCAGGCCGCCTAGGGAACCTTGAATGGCCGCTGCAGGTTAGCCAACGTGGAGCTGGAGTGGATAGACCGACAGCGATAGGCATCAGTAGCAGCGTGAGGGAAAGAGGAATGGTTAAAAGTCTTTTTCTTCGAAATCGCTGGCGCAGGATGGCTTTGGGTTCTGGTGATTTTGGGCGGCGGGGGTGTGAGACTTTGAGGAATTCTGCGATGCGGTAGCTAGGATCAGCGTGTATCCTTGCCCTTCAAGAAAGCGACAAGCGCCAGTGCCATCATGTCCCTGTGGCCATCCTCCAGGACTAGGGCGATCAAAGCCAGGGCCAAGTGCCAAATGGCCAGGCCAGCCCCCCGCGTTCGGCCAAGTGCGGGGCACTATCGGCAGGTTTTCATCCCGAACACAATGCGGCAGACGCTGTAAATGCAGGCATGCAGGTACAAAGGGTGCTGGAGGACGTCGTGGAATATACGGCTGGCGCGTGTACGTGCGGGCTGCAGACCGGGCCAACACCCTGCTGCCCACTCCTGATAGGGGAAGCAGGTCGGCAAGTAAATGCAGTGTTGCGACGAACGAGAGGTAGGAGAGCGCGAGGGACCAGAAGGTCGTCGCCAGGGGAGCAGCCCACGCGGTGTAACAGGACGAGTTTTGGACGAGGTGGACTGAACCAGTCCCGGGCTACAGGATGGAGGCTTGCGATATTCATTCGAGGCGCACTGTGGCGGCGTGAGGGCATGGCCAGGACCGAAATGCTGGGGTTGATGGTGTCTCTGGCTGATACTGTCACAGTCAACAGTCGTACAGCGGCAATGGCATGTTGAGCGCGCACCTTCAATTCGATGGCGGGGCTCGCATCTGGTCGCGAATGCGATCCAGCTGTAGGGATAAGCATTTGCGGGTGTGTAGACGCATGAGAAGCTGGCGGTGATCTTTCATCAGTGTTTACTTGGCATGTATGCAGTCCGTATTGGCAAGCTGGAGCGTGTGTGTGTGTGTGTGTGAGAGAGAGAGAGAGAGAGAGAGAGAGAGAGAGAGAATGAGAAGTCGTCTTGGATTGATTGCATCATCCCAGAGTCTCGGTGAGATGGGACCTCAGGATGCGATCCAGGCACAGGATGATGCTCACATCATTGTGGTGCTGGTGGCTGTCACGGGACGAAGTCAGACCCAATCGAACTGATGAGATGTGACCATGATGTGATGAGTTGGTGTGTTTCGTTGGTGCTTCTACTGGGTTGGACCTGGCCAGGGCCTGGACCTGGCCACAATGTGCTTGGTTACGGCCAGGAAAGGGACGGACGCCCTTGGTCGGAAGGGCGAGTGCCTGGTCTTGTGGCAGAGGGGGTGGTGATTGTATGGATATCGGGGTATGTACTGTCTCGCAGCGCAGGAGAGCAGTTTGGCAAGACCTCCACGGTCCTCTCTCTACCGCTTTCTTCCTTTCTTTCTCTCTCTCTCTCTCTCTCTCTCTCTGTAGGGGTGTGTGCGCGGGTGCCGAGGTGGTGTCTGGCGAACAAAAGGAACCGGTCAAAAAGGCCTGCCAACGGCACAAGAGGACGAAAGTGTGTGTGTGCGTGTACATAGTATGCGCTGGTGGGTTAGCTTGGGTCGGCGTGGTGCGGTGAGGTATCCCTTAGAGGCGCCGAGCGTAGAGTAGCGCGGTGAATGTTGAAGACAAGGTACTCTGTAGACACGGAGACACTGTGCCTCGGGAAGGACGAGGGATCCTAATGGACTCGAGACAATGTTGACCAGGCTGGAATGAAAGAATGCAAGCGGGACACGAGAGACGAGAAAAACGTGGGCAACGGCCGAGAGGAATTCTCGATTGCGAGTCTGAGACGCGAGGGAGAAATGCTGGAGCCGTAGAGGCGGGAGCTAGCTGGCTGGACGGACGGATGGGTGAATGGATGGCGGCTGAGGCAGGAGAGAAACACGGCGACGACACGCCGCAGGCAGGCGGCAATCTACTTGACGCGAGGCAGGAGCGCTGGCAAGGGAGAAGCGACGATGTTGTGCCGTCGAGGGCCGTGTGTCGGTCCTCCGTCGCTTTCTACATCTCACGATCCGTCCCCCTCGGCTGTCGGGTCCTTGTCTCCACGATCCAGGCTTCCGAGGACCCGCTTTCCTGGGTGGCGCCTGCCTGTTCCTGTTTCCGCTCCTGGTTTGTTCACGCTGCGGATCCGCAGAGACGACAGGTATCAAGGCAAGCACGAAGTGAGGCGGGAAGGAAGCAGCGACGACCCAGATGGCTTTCCCGAGCCCGCGGGCGCACCATGGCATCAGGCACGGGGAACGCAGCACCAAGGTACCGGAGGCAGAGGCGGTTTGCGGTGCTCAGGAGCGCCATCTCGGGGTCGTCGCACCAAACTTGGCCGTCAGTCAGAAACGAACGCTTAATCAACATGTTTCCCTCCTGTCTCGCTTGTGTCGCCATGCGCCGCCCCGTGGCAAAAAATTAAAAAAAAAAGAAGAAGAAAAAAGGCCATGTAGTGTATGCAAAACGGAGGGCGACGGGGGCGACGGGGGCGACGGGGACGACGGACGCGACGGAAGCGACGGAAGCCAACGCAATAAGCTCAAGTGACCCGGGGCTGAGGAGCTGGCACATGCCTGGCTGAGGTCGGAAACCTTACCGTCCGCCGAGGGGAGAATAGGGCCCGTTGTGGTCCGTGACGAGATGTGCCGTGGCTCGTTTAC
Organism: Colletotrichum tofieldiae; assembly: GCA_022836555.1. Taxonomy (NCBI): domain Eukaryota; kingdom Fungi; phylum Ascomycota; class Sordariomycetes; order Glomerellales; family Glomerellaceae; genus Colletotrichum; species Colletotrichum tofieldiae. The sequence goes on from BQXV01000002.1 coordinate 5,577,836, forward strand.
CTGAAGTAGGTCCCGCGCTCTATTATAGCAAGTAGCGTTTGACGCTCGCCGCGGGCAATTAATCAACGACGACTTTACTTCCGACCGACTCGCTCCCCATCCCGTTTTAAGCTCCCCAGGACGGAACGGCGGCGCCTCGATTGCGGGGTGGTTTTTCGCTTGGCGGGTCGCGGTCGACTGGCGGCGCGCACAGTCCTCCTCGGCCAGCAGGAGGACTGCCGTACCATAGGTGGGTCTCGTGGGCTTCCTTCCCTTCCCAGCCAAGACTCTGGTTTTTTTTTCTTTCTCTCTTTCTGTGACTGTATATGTTAATTATAGAATGGAAGGACCCCTGGGGCCCGGCGACTCTGACGTTGGCAGGCACAGAACAGGGCCGGCCGGGCCAGGACCAGGGACGTCTCAGGCACGGAAACTCACAGACGCCAACACCTGGCCCACCACATGCGGCGTTCCTTTGCGCACAGGTACCTGGGCTAAGGCGGCGCTAGGGGTGGCTGTCGGACTGTCAAGACTCGAGCGTGCCCGTCCGTACTCTGTACACGCTACGCACTATACACTAGAGGGCGAGGGGAGGAGGGAAGGGGCCTGTGAGGGCGCAACCAACCCCTCGCATGATGCACCAGCAACAGAAAAAGAAGAGGGCGGGGCAACCAATGGAGGGGGAGGGGGAGGGGGAGGGTGGGGAGAGGGGCACAGTCGTTGTACCCTTTTCAGGCCAGGCACACCCAAAGGATACATGCGACGCATCATCTCAAAGGGCAAGCGCAGACTGGAGCCCAAGGGCCGGCCAGAAGCTGGATGGATCCTGGATATCCGAGTCGGGCGGGTGGGCAAGCGGCGGCGCCTGCCTCAACCACCGCCCGCCGCCCACTCACATATCGCAAGGAACGAGGCAAAGGCGGACGAGACGACCGACCCGTCACATCCATCGATCGCACTTGCCTTCCCAACGCCCATGTCGGCCCCTTCCTATCGCACCGCACACCGCACCGCACCCTTCCGTCGCCTCCGACTCGGCTGTCCGCCACTTTGTTCAGGAACAGACGACAAGTGCCTGCCTCAGGTAGACTGCCCCGTGCCTGACTTTGAGGTTGCCAGGAACCTGAACGCGAGAACGACACGGATAGGTAGCTACGTACCTCGTGTCTGGCAGGGCAGGGCAGGACAGGGCAGGACAGGGCCGGCAGGTGGTGGCTGCATGTCATTCGCAACGCTCCTTCCTTGTCACGTTGCCCGTCGTGCCTGGCTTGCTGACCACCTCCTCCCCCGAGTCGTCAGCGGCCAGTCCACAACTCCCGGCCCAGCTCCCAAGCTTCGGGCTGTGTCTTATCGCATCGCCGGGGCTTCGCTTGAAACCCTTCCTCATCGCCGCCGCCTGCCGTCGCCGCCGGTGCCCCTCACTCATCCTCAATGCACCGTGTGCTCTTCCATCCTCCGTTCCATGCCATGCCCTCTCGCGCGCTCTCTCTCTCTACCTGAGGATCTCGTCCCCGCAGGCCTCCCTCATGTTCTGCCACCAGAACCAACACACGCCGAGCCTAGTTGATCCCGACCGCCGGCACCCGCACACGCACACACACACGCACCCTCACCACCATCACCACCGCTTCTCAACTCTCTCTTGACACGGATACCCATGGTATCTGAGCCACTGACACCTCCAACCTCCGTCATTCACCTCCACCAGTCCGCGCTGTCTGTCGCCTCTCCACACTTCTGCCTCTGCAGCACTATACCCTCTACATGCACTAAGCGGCCAGACATCCACGCATCCAAGCAATCGTGCCGCCGAATGCATCCTGCCGTTTATCCCTTTGGCGTCCGTATCCGTCCAACTTTGTCAACCCCGCCGCCGACTCCGCCGCCTGCCTACCCCTGCGTAGGGTAGCAGCCCAGCTCGCGACGACGACAAGGAACACTCTGAAAGCCACAGCACGAGGCGAGTCGACGACGCGAGGTCCTTGACTGTCTGCCACTGTACTTACTGCGTCAGTACCCCATGTACCTACGGGAACCCACCACCTTGCGCATTACGCAGCAAACCACCAGTCAGCAGCAGCACCACCACCACCCACCACCAACAACAGCCATCGCGAACCTTGGGCCTGGCCTGTTCCCGCTCTCCGGCGTCTTTTATTGACTTTGACCTCGTCAACCTCGACCCGTCAAAACCCCACCAACCCAATCTTTCTACCAATCCACTGCCGTGCCTCGACCTTTCATCCTTTGTTCCTGGCATCACACACTTCGAACCCACGGACAGTGGACAGTCTTCCCAGTCCCGCCCTCACCCAGCCAGCCTGCCATAATCGGTACCTTACGTCTCGCCCTGGCTGCCCCGTCACATCAGCTCCGCCAACCAACCACCCTCCCTAGCCCGGTACTGCTCCTGGACTCACCACCGTGTTCGTTCCCTCCTCCTTTCGCAGACGGCTCGTCGCTTCTCGTGCGCACTAATCCATCGAGCACGCTGCATCGCGCTCGACGCTGTCCTCCGTTTCCACATGTCAGTCACAAAACCGTCGTCCGTCTAGTTTCTCGATCACAGACGGAGCGGGTCCCGCCATCTCCCACCGTCCCGACCAGTCTCGCCTCCCGTCCGTCGCCAGCCTGCCCACGCCCTCCTAGCGCCAGACTCCCCTCCCAACCGCCCGGCTGACTGGGATCCTACCATCAAGCCGTCTGATTTGGATGGTGTACCGCCTATACCCCTTGTACCTCCCGCCAATCGACTCCACCGAGACCACTACCGCCGCCAGGTCCTGCTCCTGACCCTGGCCCTGGCGTCCGGCCCTTGTCCCTGAACCTGGCCTGTCCTTGTGTCTTGTGTCCACCAACTCTGCTCGTACCGCCTGCGCTTCCGTTCGATTTGCCCATTAACGGCCATCGCCAACTACTTACGACGAAGCCTCCTCCCTCGCGCTCACGGATACTTCTATCTCTCTCTTCTTCTCTCTCCGGCTCTCGGGCTGCATCACTTTCCACCGTGTTCGCTCATGATCTCTCAAATACGAACTGAAGTCCCAAATGCGCAGTCATCTCGGATAAACATCAGTAACAGGAGTCCTACATCGCGCCCTGCTCTGCGCTCGGCTTTCAGCTGATATTCGGTCAACATTAGCAACACTCTGCAGGCCGGCAACCTTCGATCTCTTTGAGCACAACGCAAATCACCCATCGTCCTTGCCTGCGTCTAAAAAGGCTCCCAAGAGCTCAGGAATCCGTCAACTCGGGTCTTGATTGGCATCGGGCCGGACTACGTTGGCTCTGCGATAGCCCACAGACGCTCCCACCCAAATTCGCCGAGTTGGTGCGCCGGATCCCCCCAATACGCGCAGTACACACACCCCCCCAAGAGGAGGCTGGCTTGTTAGGTTGGCTGCTCCAGCTACGGTACCTTGGGCAAACTCGGCCCAGCTCTCGACACTACTTCCCGCTAGACTCGAACGAACGCAAGCAGGCGTAAAAGCCAGAGGCAGGGGAAGGAAAAGCCAGCGAGGAACCACTGGGGACCACTTTACTGCAGCCAGCAGGTCAGATCAGGGCACGTCTTTCATCATCGACCATTCATCGCCACACTCCCCTGGCAGGTCCTTTTCTAGAGCCGCCTGCCCCTCGCCCTACGTACCAACTTGTCTCTCTTCTCTTCGACCTCTCCACCTGGCTCTGTACTCAACCGCGCTACCACCTACCAAACCGGCCTTGCACCTTGTTCCAGCAGAGCACCCCACTCACTCCCTGGCCCGGGATTGATCATCGACTCCCGTCGCACTTCTATCGGCTCTCTGCGACTCTCACCTCTTTACACACGCACACGCACCCTCTCTCTTGCTTCACGACACCTTTGTCGCTCCTCGCAGCAAGCCCATCCTCATTACCACACAGCGCAACAACCAGACAGAAGACGTCGCAACGAAAAACCTGCCAAGCTTAACACGATTTTCGAATGACTTGATAGAGACATCGGCGCTTTTTCTTCCTTCTCTTCTCCTCTTCTTTTCTCTTCCGCCCCGCCCTCCGTCTCTCCCACTCTCTCAGCCTGTCCCTCCTCCGGCAAGCATTCTTCAATAGCAACTCCGCAGCCCGCCCTCCCCGCACCTTTTTGTGCTCTGGTGCTCGACTCAACCTAGTCAGCTTGCGTCCGCACTTTGACTTCGTTGGCTACAGGACTCGAACAGGACATCCTCACGAACCGGCCGCCCGTCCTGCCTCTTGCTGCAAGCCTCATCATGGCTGCTGCATTCAGACCAGTGAACTCGCCGCTACCTGCCGAGGTCAAGATTGACGAGAAGATGACGACGTCGCCGACAACACCCAGGCCAAGCACCGCTCCGCATCCTCGGACACCGCAGCCCTTACCGGATGATGCAAAGACGCCAACAAAGGCAACTTTCAGCAGCGGCAGCGGCAGCACCGGCCTGGCGTCCCAGAAGCCGCTCCCCAGCTCACCGTTTCCCCAGGCTGTCCAGGTTCCCGAAAGCGCCGAGAAGGCCAAGACCCCTACGAGAGCAAACTCGCAACACTCTAGAAGATCGAGGGACTCCGAGGATGTTGACATGGACGACTCCGACGGCGACGACGACGGTGCATCTGACGACGACAGCGTGAATGCCGACGGAACCAGATCGAGCAAGAAGAAGAAATCGCAGCGCTTCTACTGCACCGATTACCCGCCGTGCAACCTGAGCTTCACCAGAAGCGAGCATTTGGCCAGACACATTCGGTAGGATTTTGACTTCACACAGCAGAAAGATGGTTGCTAACCGTCCCAGGAAACACACTGGCGAAAGACCCTTCCAATGCCACTGTTCCCGGCGCTTCTCCCGTCTCGACAACCTGCGACAGCACGCACAGACAGTGCACGTCAATGAGGACATACCCATAGACTCTTTGGCCGCAACGGGTGCGAGGTTCCAGAGGCAGATGCGGACCGAGCGCGTGCGTCAGCAAGGTGGTAGGGCCCGCGCTTCAACAGCTGGCAGTGCCACTGGCCCGGTTAGGGGCCACTCCAAGTCGTTGTCGACATCGAGCATCGCCAGCGTCGGCTCCGTCGGATCTGCTTTTGTACCCCGGGACGACATCCGACGACGCCCTCCACCTCTGGTCATGGCCGACCCCCGGTCGCGATTGTCCCTGGAGTCTTACCGCAGCGCCGGAGATGGACCATACGCTTATCGCCCAGTCTCGCCGACTGACTACAGCACGCCGACGTCAGCGACATTTTCGACCGGCCAGAGTAGCCCACGATGGGGTTCGGCCATTGCTTCTCCCACCACTTCGCACTCTCGGTCCCACAGTATGTACTCATCTGGCTCGAGGACGCCAGGAAGGCGACTCAGCGTGCCGTCGGGCGTGAACCCTTTCCAGTCGCCGCATGGCGCGCCGGTCAATAGGCTTGTGTATGGTGCAGGCCCCGTCAACTCCTCCAACATGGGTGCTTTCTCTCCCGCGCCTAGCAGTCATCTGGCGTCGCCCACTACCCCGACCTCGGGATGGTCTGGCAGACGAGATTCTGCAACATCCGCTGCCGATGAGGCATGGCGCCGACGAACTTGGCACCCCGACACGAGGAACTTCAACACCAACACCAGCCACCTCAGCAATGTCCTCACACCCGGCCAAATCCAGCCGAACCCCGCGCCTCCCATCGTCAACGCTCCTAACCCGCAACAAACCCTCCGGCTTCCCGGAATCGAGTCGTTTGACCCCCTGCCATCTAGGCAGGTGTCCCCTCCGAGAAGGATCCCTTCGCCGATGATGGTTGATTCCGATGTTGCTCGGCCAAGGGCACTTCTGCCTGGGACTGATGCCGTCGCCGAAGACCGGCGGAATGTTTCCCAGTGGGATATGGGACTCCATCGAGGTTTGACGAGGCTGGACATCACGTCCAACACGACGCCCCCTCGTGACAGTGCCGGTGCGTGGGCAAACGAGGTGAATCAGGCTGTACAGGCGCAGGCAGAGCAAGTCCGGCTGAACCCACCGACGGTCAGATTCGAGGTTGACCCGCCGTCTTATTCCAACTCGGGTGCCTACACCCGCAACCACCAACACACCATGTCCGCACCCTCCATTGCATCTAGAGAGAACAAGCGACACGGGTGGTATCACGGGCCTGCCGGCAGCAGCATCCACGGACCCCGACCAGAAGGGCCCAACAACGACCCTCGCGGGCCGCATGTCAACCGGATGATCCACCCTAACATGACTGCCTTCTCCGGGTTTCCGGCCAGACAGCCTGAGCCGCAACAACCCCAGCAGCAACAGCAGCAGCCGGGGAATCCTGACCCTCTGCGACGGCTTGAGGCGCTTGTGGCCGTCGCTACGAGTGAGGGAACCACTGCCACTGCCTACTGAACATCCACATAACGAACTGTCACGATCTCTTGCTGCGTTCTCGAACAAGGCACATACGTACCTATACCACGACTGATGACCCTTTCTTACTCTTTATCAAGTGTCAGCGGAGCTCCTCTCTGCATGATATACGGTCGCTTTCTTATTATGATATCCCTTTTTCAAACTAGGCCGGTGGGCGATTGCATTTCTTCGTTGGCGTTGTCACATAGCGTTGCTTTCCCTCTCTTTTTTTTTCTTTTCTTTTTTTTGGGGCGTTACCGCCCACATCTCAGCTCATGTCGTTCTCGGCGGACCATTCGTCGATCTGTTTCGTTTTCTTTTGATATCCGGCTTGGTTCTCCGCATCTCCTTGCTCAGTTTGCCATCAGGTTCGACTTTCGAAGGTTGCACAGGGTTTGGTCATTTCATCCACGTCTGTTTCACGCAACTAGAATTTCCTGTTTTGCTTTTGATTCCAGCAACGCTTGCTCACGATCAATGAGATACCCACTCATTTCAAGATGATGGATACAGGGTTGGACGGTAATGGATCGCCCTTCCGGCGGATGAGACAGGCAATATCGGCCTGCGCTTGCCAGGCCACGCCGAGGACTGGAGGGGAACGTTGGCGGATACGTGGGCGTGATACCCGGGCTTGGTAGCGGCTTGCCTCTTCCATTGATTAGGAGAGGCCGGATCGACGCTCACCATTCGGAAGCGGTGATTATGAGACCGGCACCAGGGATTGGGCGGTATACATCATTTCGTAGGCGCACAATCAGCAGGGAAACCGATGCACATGCTCATAATGATGACTCTTCTCTTGAATACATCTCCAATGCCGGCCATGTCTGTAGGTGCCTGTGATTGCGCGCGTCAGCGGCAGTAGTTTTGCCTGTGATTCGGGGTCTGGCAAAGTAGGCAGAGAGGGTGCCAACCATGATGCACGATGATGTTATCATCAGCCGGTCCCCGGGCTTGTCAGTCAGCCACTGCGACCAATGAAGACTTGGGGGTGTCGAGGCTTTACTTGGCTAGGCGGGGAGTATCGCGCGCCCGTTCACCCCAAACTTGCGTGGGGGAACGATGTCGGGCGATCCATCCCCCTCAACGACCGGCCCCCCGGGAATGCCGATCCTCTGTCTGCCGAGTCCTTCAGCCGTTGGAGGGAAGGGTGGATCTGGTGTTCGAGTAGCGGGCGAGGGTGCCGAGACGAATCCCGGCCGGGGCTTGTATCATCCCGGCCCCGTACGTGATCATTGGCCAAAATGATTGGGTGCTTCGGGGGGACGGAGGCGGCAAAACGGCACCGAGGGATCATGCTCTGGATCATGCTCTGCCGGGCGGGTTCCCCAGCGCGGGCCCGGGATGCGGGTGTTGAGGTTTGGAAGATTATAGAGCAGTGCGGGTTCCACGGTATCTTCTCTTCTCGGTCGACTCTTTCTTTGTCGTTGGTAGTGCTATGATGGGGGTGCCGTGCCTTGGGTATGACATCGAATCGTCTGATGTTGATTCAGGCCGCCTGGGCTCGGAAGTCGGGGGATGAGGGGGTCGTTGTGTTTCTTGGGGGCGGGGGTGGAGCATGGAGTCGAATGCCAGGTCCACAACCTCGGAAGCCTACGAGTCCGAGCAGAGGGAGACGAGGAGGCGAGTATTTATTACCGGTCGTGACCCGGGTGTTGTGGTCTTGCTGGACCTGGGGCTATTCTCGACTGGTGTTCCAAACATCGTGGACACTGGAAACGGGGCAATCTATTCGGCTACGATGCTGTCCAAACACGTCCTGGCCCCGTCGGGGCTTTTGGCAACTCTTTGCAACCTCCCCGGTGTATCGGCCGCGCCCCAGGCCTGTCGTCCCGAGACGTTCACCTTCCCCGACATCCTCGGTGCCCAGCACGTCAAGACCACGACGACGGTGGTGAGGAACTTCACGGGCTTCCGGGGGCTGATGCACGAGCCCGCCGTCATCGTGCCCGCGTCTGGCGTGCGGCCGTTCTGCAACGTCACCGTCTCCTATACCCACGCGGGCCACGACGACCTCGTCAGCGTGCATGTCTGGCTCCCGCTGGAGAGGGGCGACTGGAACGAGCGGCTCATGGGCGTCGGGGGCGGCGGCTTCGTCGTCGGGGACGTGGACGGGGACTACCCCTCGGCCGCTGTCCACGAGGGCTACGTCGCGGCCGTCACGGACGGCGGGCACCCGGCGGGCTCGCCGCCGGACGAGTGGGCGCTGAAGAGCCCCGGCAACCTCGACTGGCCGCTGTTTGTCAACTTCGGGTACCGGAGCCTGCACGAGCTCGCGGTGGTCGGGAAGAGCGTCACCAAGGAGTTTTACGGCGGGGAAGTGGCGAGGTACGCGTACTGGAAGGGGTGTTCGACGGGCGGGCGGCAGGGGCTGGCGGTCGCGCAGAGGTATCCCGGGGACTTTGACGGGGTGCTGAGCGTCTGTCCCGCGGTGGAGTTCCCCGCGATGGTGACGGCGTTGTATTACCCGCAGTTGGTGATGAGGGAGACGGGGTACTGGCCGAGCGGGTGTGAGCTAAGGGCGGTTGTGGCGGCCGGGGTTGAGGCGTGTGATTTGACGGACGGAGTGCGAGATGGGATTATCGGGAGGTTGGGGGAGTGCGTGTTTGATGTGGGAAATGTTGAGGGGAGGGCGTATGAGTGCGATGGGGAGAAGAGGAAGGTCTCGAGGAAGGCGGTGGAGGTTGTCGAGACTGTTATGAGGGGGGTTCTTGACGAAGAGGGGAAGAGGATGTTTCCGGGATACGTGCCGGGGACTCCGTTCAGCGGGATGCTTGCGATGATGAACAGCGTTTGCGAAGACGAGGAAGACAGAACCAAGTGCAGGGGGGTTCCGTTCAGCGTGACGCAGGAGTGGATTCGCCTCTTCATCGAGAAGGATCCCGGGTTCGACATCGAGGCCATGGCGATGGAGGAATACCGCGACGTCTTCCGCAAGGGCGTGGAGGAGTTTGGCTCCGTCATCGGCGGCTCGCCGGACCTGAGAAGATTCAGGGAGCGGAAGGGCAAGGTGCTCATGTGGCACGGCATGGCGGACCAGGCCATCTCCGTCTCCGTCGGGAGGGCGTTTTACGAAAAGGCCAAGAGGCTCGACGAAGAACGAGGGGTGGCCATTGGCGATTATTGGCGGTACTTCGAGGTCCCCGGGGTGAACCACTGCGTCTCGATGCACGGGGCGCCGTTTCCGTGGGACGCGTTTGAGAGGTTAAGGAAGTGGGTTGAGGAAGGGGTCGCGCCGGACGAGTTGGAGGCGAGGGTGATCGTGAACAGGGGGGCGGGGATGGGGCTCGGGGGAGAGCCAAGGAGGATTTGTCTCTGGCCCGAGGAGGGCGTGTGGGATGGGCAAGCGTGGAAGTGCTTGAAACCGGGCGAGAAGATCAAAGTCGGGGGCGAGAAGGACGAGCTTTGAGACTAGGTCGGAGGGCCCGGTATATCAGAGGGACACAACACCACGAAAGCACAACGAGGTGCGTACAAGCTCTCGGGATGATATGCTGATGCGCTTGTTCAACTCCCATCTACTTCCACCGTCGGAAAGGGTGTCCCTTGGTGTTGAACACAAACTCATCCAGACTCGCCAGCCCCGGCTCGCTACAGACGAGATAGAAATGCCTCAACATCTCCCCCGTCCAGAACGGCGCGGCAAGCGTAGACACACCCGTCGAGAAGCTTGCGCTATTGAAGAGCTTGCCACCTAAGGCCATGACTCCGCCCATGAAGCAAACGAGGTGCTGACCCTGCGGCTCCAGCTCGTTGCGCCTGGTCCCCGAGTCTGGCTTGCGCGAGTGGGCTTGGCCTGCGATGAGGATGTCTTCGTCGCCGGGCCTCATGGGGCGGAGAAAGTTGTGCTCGATGGCCGGGGCGATCGCGGCCTTGTACATGTATGGTCTTAAACATCAGGCTGCGGCCGCCGACAAGAGCAGGCATCTTAAGAAGGTATTCGTATAGCGATTTGGCCAAGGGGCCAAGCGTAAAAGCTATCACCCTTGTAAAAGACTGCTTCTTCTAGATTCACAACAAGCAGCTATAGACTAGGTAAGCTAGTCTTATTCTGCTGCTTTTTAAAAGTTTCTTTGATTTGCTACGTTGCATCCTATTATCTAGCGTCTCCTATAAGGATAGAGATACAGGTGAGCTCTATAGGTCCCTACTAAGGTCGAAGGCCGACAAGAAGCCACCAAGGTTGAATTTTCGTCTTAAAGACGTTGGTCTCTTCAAATCCGTCTTTGTAAAGTCGATAGTCACAGCGGCCGCGACGGCATCAGAGAATTCGTCCTTCATGTCCATGACCCAGAGCGTGTCCAACGAGTCCACAAGGCTCTCGGTCCAGTCTCCGAAAGTGTCCCGGCGACCCCCGGAGACGGGCGTAAGCTCGTCAGAAAGCTAGGCGTGCTTTTGGTACGATATCCATGCTTCTGAGGAAGCTCGTTTGATAACCTACTGACGCTCCTTGAGGACGCGGCGCTGGGTACTGGTTTCGGGCGGAAAACGGGCCTTGACCTGGGGGAAACGGACGGAGGGCGTGATGGGGAGTTTCTGGACATGTTCAGGCACCTGGTTGACTTTCAACGTCTTCCAAAAGTACACCTTGTCTTGTTCCGTCTCCCTATCTCTGGGGGGTTTAGCGGGAGTATAGATGGCGATGATAAGATCGGAGGGATGGCACCATCGTTGTGCCAGAGGACGAGGACGAGGAGGGACATAGGGAGGCCTAAGAAGACGATCCTCTGCATTCTCCTTGCTGGAATTATCCCTGTCTGGGAGCGTGTGACTTTCACAGTCGGTCAATAGGTATCGAAAGTATGCGTAGACTAGATTCGAGCGAAGGAGAAAAAGCAACAAGAAATGAAGGTTTATTTCTTTCTTTACCCGTATCGCTTCTTTCTGCAAACCGATTGCGTGGCGTAACCGTGACCTGGCCAAGTTTGTCCGTGTCAAACGGTCGAGGATCGGGTATATGACTACTTTGTCTTCATGCAATCTTGGCTTTGTTTGTCGGACCAAGGGTTTGTGGAGAGCTCGGTCTTGGGAAACGATGTTCGGTATTATGGTATTTTGCTTCCTATTTTACCTCCAGTCACACAGAGAAGGCACTATAACTGTTATTTAAATAGAGCCAACCAAGACAAGTATCGTCAAGTCCATGACGAAGTCGTTGCAACGAGTCGTTGTCGTGCCAAAACATGGGAATTATCTTGGCTATCTTATCACGACACTCGAGAATATGAACTGAAAGTCTGGAACCAACAGGAATTCTAGAGTCAAGAAGTAACGCTGTGCGGGCTGATGCTAAGTTAGTGTGGGCCATCTCAATCATGGCCGCCGCGTCTTTGATCCTATCATGAATGGGTTTCCAGAACAACGCGATCACTGGCCATACTCAGCGCTTCTTCAAGACAGGTATTTCCAATGGTTTCATTGGTACTTTGCGTCCTTCTTCCAAGTGGCTGAATAGCAATAATACGCCTTCCTCTATTACATGACTTCATGCGTCCTCGGCACAAATCTATCATGAATTGTTTAGACTTTTGTGTCATTGAAACTGGTTGGCACGAGCAACGTCATGTGTGATTATTAGAAGAATAACAACTCGACAAAAGCAGCCAGAATATATGTGACCTGGCAGCCTTATGCACCTCCACCCACCAACTCTGTGGCAGTGACGGAAGCAGTCGAGTTGAATCCCCTGGCACGGCGGTGGATATGGATAAAGGGACGCTGACGGAAGGACATGTACAATCTCTCTCTCTCTCTCTCTCTCTCTCTCTCTCTCTTTTACTCTGTAGAACCTAGCTGCCCCAGGCGCCTTTCGCCCTTCTCAGGGACGTACCAGGCGTTAAATAGAACAACAACAACAACAACAACAACAACAAATCCACCCACCAAGTTCCCATGCACAGTCACTACAGGTTTCTGCGAAAATCACGCCTCTCTCACTTCTCAAATCCATACATCTTCTGACTTCCACACAGCTTCACCTGTTCATTGGTTTAAACTTCGATATTCCTGGTGGCTCGGAGCACAGTTTGGATCTGCTCCATCCCGAGCACCGTCTGCTCCTGGGAAGCAAGCAGCGTGGCAACCTTGACAGTGTTCTTAATCTCTCGCCCGTTCAATGACAGCCCGGCTAGGCGCTGGAAATATTCATCTGTCAGGGGTTTGCTGTTACTTGGTTCTGACATCGGCGAGTAGCTCGCGATGAACTGTCTCCAGATGTGTTCTCTGGCCTTCACGTCAAGGTCAGGGTAGTGCAGTGTCAGGTGAATCCTGCTTTGGAAAGCCCGGTCTATTGAATCAGCGCGGTTCGTCGTCATGATGAGGATGCCGCAGTGGTACTCAAGGAGGCTATCACGTAAATATTTGGTCAGTTTCTTCATAGATCTCATGGAATCTCGCAATTCGAAGCGGAAAACCTCTTACTCACCGAAGGAAAACGGCGACAATCTCGTTGTGAGCCAACGCTTTGTTGACCGTTCTCGAAGAAAAACGTCACACTCATCAAAGAGTAGAACACCGTTCCACTTTTCGGTCAAGTCCAAGACTTCCCGCAATTTAGCCTCGACGCTCCGGCTTTCCTGGCCCAGCTCACCAGCGCTCAAGACATACAGCGGCTTCCGTAGCTTGTCGGCCACGGCCTCAGCGGTTAGCGTCTTGCCGATACCTGGGTTTCCGGTCAACAGCATGATGATGCTTGCCCCTTGCCTTCAATGATGTCGTCGAACGTTTTCCCCTTCTTGGTTTGCCCCTCCACGAAAGACAAAATCAGGTTCTTGTAGCCGCTTGGAAGCATGAGGTTGGGGAAGGCGAACTCGTTGTACGCTACTTCCGTGATGTCATTCACGCGGAATTCGGCCCAGCGCTTCAACTTCAAGGAATAACCTTTAACATGCGTATTGCAGAGAAGCAGTTGCGCATCGTCAAGCTCCCGTGCTGAAGGCAGTTAGTTGAGTAATGATACGTACAGATGAGTTGTCTGGAAACCACTCACCGAATTCCAATTTCTGCTCTGCTGGCAGCGATGAATTCTCAACTTCGATCTTTCGCCTCTGTTTCCCGTCCTCGTCTCGACCGTCGCTGGTAGACTGTGTCCTCCTAGCTGAGTATGAGGGAATGCCCCTATCATGCACGTCATCTTGCACGCGAATCTTGGGCGTTAAAGACTCGGTGAGGGGTGCCAATTCCTCTCGGCTACCCTGAAAGACGTTGAAGTAGGAGCTAGGATCAATAACGATACGGCCGTCGACTTGTCATGCGCTGTACTTAGCAATCATAGAGGCAATCATTTCCAATGAAAGAGGACTCACATGGCGACTCCTTGTCATTCTGCCCTTGATACGTGCAATTCCGGAGTAAGCCTTATGGTGAAAGCCACAAAGACTCTCGAACTGGTGGCCCCGAGAGATCGCCCGGACCTCTGCCGCCTGCTCGAATTCGTGAAATTGCGCAGGATATACGCTGAGCTTATTGATAGCGTGCGTACCGAGGTACGGAGGGATGGAGATAAATCCCTTCGCGTACCCAAAGCGATCCCCGTTCCAGTCAATAAATTTCACCTGGACTCCTGCTGATCCGGTCGCAGACTGGTAACTAAAACCATCGACGATGAAGAATCGTTCATCGTGGCCTTCCTTCGCGATGACACGTGTGCCGGGCTCGAACAGTGCCCAGAGTTGGGAGTGTGTTATCACTCCGTGGCTGGCGTGGTCGTCAATCTCGGCAATGGTGCTCCCAAAGTTGTTGCTGAGGATGTTGTACAGGAGCTGAGTGTATGTGGCGGCAGTCGGATCATGACGCTTCTGTCGGTCGAGGATATGCCCGAAGTGTTTCCAGCGGTAGTAAAACGGCCGGAACGGCGACCTGAAGACAACTTTCTTCAGAGAAGGGGTGATGCCTTCATATCCCTCAAACAACTCACTGAGAGTGGCCTTGAGAGATGAACTCTGTACAACGATTGAGTCTAGGGCCAGAGGCTCTCCATCACCTTCGCCGCCGTCGTGGTTCCTGCGCATTCGTACAACAAGAGCCTTCCGCTTAACCTCGGGCTGGGACTCGATCTTGACGTGCAGATCCTTTGGAAAATCCTCTACCCAATTTTTGCAGCATGAACACTTTGGGCGGCCTTCATAAAGGGTTTGAACCGCGTATTCTTCGCCTTCTAGTTTCTCAGCGTTGTCGTTATGAGCGGGAGAAGATGACATGGTAGGAGACATGGATGTATTCGCTGCTGCGCTGCTAGAGAGCAGAAATTCTGACATAGCGAATCCGTCTGTGTCTAAACCCGCGAAGTGACTCTGATTTAAATCTTAATTTTGTTCAGTTCTGGCCAGAATAAGACCTGGTGGTGTTGCTATTGTTTGTTGAAATGGTCCCATCAGAAACCTGCGAGGTCGCGCAACTAAGCAAATTTTAATGGAAAGCAGTTTTGAGAGCCACCAACGAGCAACCAACAAAGCTACAAACAAAATCATACGATAGAAGCGTTCGAACTATTCCTGTGGGTCTCCCCTCGCTGCCTCAGATGCCAAGCCAGACTGATGTTGGGCATTATGCCATTAAGTGACAGGGAAAAGTAATGCATATGCGTCATACTCTAGGCTTCCTCCATATTCTTACATTTGCATCATTGTTATTGACTCACTTCAGTGGAGAAAAGCATGCTTGCTTTACCTCTCGAGAGCTCATAGGGTAAAGGTGGTCGCTGCGCCGCATCTGTGCGTGTGACATAGTCAAGGATAGTAAGACTCACAGGCCCGAATAGGGCAACTGTTAAGTTTCTGAAGCCAGGACTTACAGTTAGACTCTTGCCTCAAACATCACTTGTGGTCTCTGGCGGCTGCATTCTGCTCGCAGACTTGCTCACTACAATGAATAGAAGTCCGCCAAGCAACGGCGAATGTCTCTTCGAACCGTTTCCGAAACAAGATATTCGGATTCAAAGTACGCCAGGCGTCTACCAACAGGTTACATTATCATTCTTCGATTTCCCAAAAGTCCTCCCCTATATTGACGAAGAAAGCGGCCGTCTTCCCACTACCGACAGACTCTCTGATGTGCTGTTCCTTGAACTCGCACCTAATGAGTCCCTCAGACTCCATCAGACATTGATCAGCACTAAGTAACGGCCCCTGCCTGAGTTCTCTTAATTTTGAAAGCTGGCAGCTGTTGCCATACAATCGCACTGCTAGGCTTTGCTGATCCATATTCCCAACATCTACAGTAATGTAATTGACTCAAGTTGGGAGCTTGGTTTCACATGCAAAGTCGGTACGTATTCCCTGTTCTGGGATTTGAGAATAACTGAATGTTCGAACCATCAAATTTATCATTCATCAAAGTGTTAAGTGAATTTACAGTAAAGTCAAATGTGCAACATCGAAAAGGGGGCCTCCGACTAGGGGTAACGCTGGTGTAGCATTTAGTACCAAAGGGCCTTATTCCAAAACTTAGCCTGTTCGTTGGCCAAGTCATCCTCGTCAAGGTAGAAAGTGGTGTTGAATACGATCTGAGTACCTGCAGTCGACGAGTTGCCGTACTGAGGCCACTCGAGCTTGTCCTCGGGCCACAGGGTGTTGGGGTTCCCAGTCAGGACGAAAGAAAGGAGGTACTTCTGCATCATGACCTGGTACCTAGTTAGCCGCAGGTCTAGGTTCCAGCCAAGGCATCACACTTACAGCAATAGTAGCGTTAACAGAGCTGGAGCCACCAGGTCCACCACCACCACCGGAGGGAGGGCCACCAGCGCTCGAGGAAGCGGTGGCAGACGCAGCGGTGGACGTGGCAGTGGAGTTGGAGACAGCAGTATTTGTGGTGGTGGAACCCGTACTGTCGCTTGACTCAACGCTGGAAAGCGAGTAGGTACTGTACCCTTTCAAGGAGTCAGATGTGTGATTCTATTAATTGGGACGGTAAGATAAGCTTACAGTAGTAGCTCTGATCGGTGCCGTGTGTAGCAGAGTCCAAGGCAACCATACCGTTCCAGGTCTTGTTGCTCATAGCATGGGTAAGAGCTAGGTTGTGGGCAGTCAGGTCAAAGTGTTGCTTCATATCGGCGAAGCGGAGACCGGGCGAGGTATAGTCGTCTTCGGGGTAAAGAGCCAAGATTTCATCGACTACGCTGTCCTTGATGGCAGGGAAGAAGATGCGGAGGTAGGTGGCGACGTCTTCCGTGGTGTTGACACCGGTGTAGGCTTGGCC
This sequence comes from Colletotrichum tofieldiae, assembly GCA_022836555.1. Taxonomy (NCBI): domain Eukaryota; kingdom Fungi; phylum Ascomycota; class Sordariomycetes; order Glomerellales; family Glomerellaceae; genus Colletotrichum; species Colletotrichum tofieldiae. The sequence goes on from BQXV01000002.1 coordinate 5,594,393, forward strand.
GTTGGCCTCGTGCTGCTCGTGGGTGGCGACGACGGGGCCGGTGAAGTTAAAACGGCCTTGATAGAGCTGAGCCTCGTATGTGTCTGCAATAATATCCCCGTCGACACGGGGCTGGAATTGGTAGTCGTAGGCGTTTTGGATAGTGGTGGCGGCGGTGTTGAGAGTGTCGAAATCGATGCCACGCATGCACTCGAGGTTTCCACCAGGGCAGCCGGCCTCAGAGGAGACGTTCAGCCAGAAAGCCTGAGAGTAGTTTTGTCAATTGTTGCACTAAGGAAAGGGGGCAGGTCGCTGTATACCTCGGCGTGCTGGTGGCCAGCCCCGGGGACGAAGCCAGGAGACATGACATAGGCACGGTTGTAAAGTTGCTCGGCGTGGCCGGCGAAGCGCTGCATTGTGGTCAGCCTTGAATATTGTTATGGAGAGATGTTTGCACTCACAGTCATTTGGAAAAGAGTCTGAGATGCACCAGCGGAAAACCCGACAGCCGTGATTTGGTCAGGGTCGCCGCCAAAGTTGCTGATGTACTTCTTAGTCCATTCAAAAGCTGCCGAAACGTCCCAAATAGCAGTGTTGGAAGTACCACCCTCGTGCAAAAAGGTGGGACCGTTGGCAAGGCCGGTCATACCGAGACGGTAGTTGTACGCAACGAAGATGAAGTCTGTAGACAGGTCAAAGAGACCCTCAGGAGTGTTCTCCGACTTGCTACCTCCAGTGAAACCACCACCATACGTCCAGACCATGACAGGCAAATTCTTGCCCTCCGAATTGGCGGGTGCCCATACGTCAACGTACAAGCAGTCTTCCTCAGAGCTGCAAGCGACGTCTGCCGAGGCTAGGTCACCGGTGTTGACCTCTGTCTCGACGGGCGGCTGTTGGGGTTTGGCCCATCGAAGATCGCCAGTTGGGATAGCGGCGTAACGGATGTTCTGGTACTTGTAGTATCCGACAGACTCGTTGCCGGCGGTGGCGACGACGGTGCAGTAGTCGAGGGTTACGGACGGGAGGTTGCTGGAGCCGGAAGTTGCTGTTGCGGTTGTGGTGGTAGTTTGAGCCACGGCTGAGGAGGCTGCCACCAACAGATTTGAAATACTGAACTTCATTATGTCAAATCCCAAGCAAAGAACGAATGGCGGCTATGGTTGTTGGATGGCAATGACTTGGTGCTGACTTGTCATCAAGAGCTGGCAGTCGTCGAGGACTTATATAACTTCTTTTAATTTCATTGATTCGAAGGTTTTCTCCTACGGAGATATCCGTTCAGCTCGACGAGGACGATGCGTTCATCGATTTGGGTGACGTTTTCCATACCTCAACCTCATTTGCAAAGCAGCATGCTCCGCCGAAGCCAATATTAAGGAGCACGTTAACAACCAAGCATCGTAGAGAAGAATTGGGGTCCTCTTGATGGGGTTTTCCCTTTCTTGGAAGGCCAAGAAAACCTTTGATTGGCTCGGATCGGCCCCATAAGGCGAGTTTAAGTAGCAGAATGAACTCTTAGTGTGGCTTAGGTTCATGAATCGTTGCGTACGTTGATGGCTGGCGCAGGAACAGCTGGCCTTACCGAGATTTTGGATTCTCCAGCACAAATGTTTCCGCATTTTAGCAATGGCCCTCCCTGCAGCCTTGTACTAGGAAAATATTCCAGAAGCCGGTGGGAGCGGCAAGTTTGAATTGTAGATATTCTGCCAAGCCCGGCGGAATGTGGGAGGTGGGGTTGAAGCGAGAGAGGAATTGTCTATGGCCCACTACGTTGGCTTGATTCTGATTGCGATTTCAACAAGTGGGGCCGATCGATGATTTGTTGGGCTCTCTAAAGCAGTACTTGGAACCATTCCTAATGAAAAGAAATCAGTTTCTATTTGAACCTCCTGACTTTCTTGCCTGTTGTTGAGTGAAGAAAGCAAACAAGCGTTTGGTTAGGGGAGACTTCTCTAGTTTGTATATCGCTTAGAATAACTTGAGACTAGAGTCTCAGCACAGAGAGCTCGGATAAATTGCCTATCATTCTTTTTAAAACACTGTCTTAGTCTCTTAGTAGACTCCAAACACATTGTGTAATGCCAGGCCGTCATCGTGATGAGGCCTCTGGGAGCAAAATGAACACCTTCGCATGGCCCTTCATCTCCTTTCATTTGCTATGGTAGCAACTGAATCCGGCGCTCTGTTACTATCCTATAGTGCTCTGTGGTAATAAGCGGCTTTGGGATCCGATTTAGAGGCTATGGTTAGGTATAAAATCGTATAGGAGAGTGAGCATGAGCTCTACTCCAGATGGCAGACTGCACTTTGAAGTGTTCGTTTCCTTCAATGAGTCAAGCGATGTGTCTAGATTGAGCTTAGGAACACATTGCAAATTCTCCCATCAGCTTCCAGTCACTCAGCCTACCTTACCTAAGTAAGTTCTGATCTATGTCTCTACAATTCCCAATTCACACGTCCCTCGTACAAAGACCCGAGAAAATTCATTTGATTGCACAAGGCTGAAAGTAATGTGTTTGTTAACTCCTAGAGCATCGGGGAGTAGTCGACAGTATGACTAATGTCTCTGCTTCCGTTAAAGGGCTTCAAAGATCGTTGATTCACATCTTGAGGTGAGCCCCAAAAGCATTGAACTTACCTAATGCGGCTAGATACATTCTAAACACGAACAAAAAAGTATCGAAATATAGTCTGGATTTCATGTAGGTTCAAATCTCTGGTCTGTTCCTATACGATACAGGTTTCTCTTCACCTGGATAAAAGGAAAAATGAATTGGTAGCTTATAATCCATTCCGAAATCTTTCTATTGAGCTTTCTAAAACACCTTGAAGACATTGTTTCAGAAAAGGACATTGTTCTTGAACTGTACAGGTTGGCTTGCTCCCGTCAGGGATTGAAAGCCCTTAAGCACCCTCAAGATGGGCAGCCTTCTCGTCCTTTTCCGAATTGAACTCCTGTGGCATCGCAATAGGCCTTGTTTTGGCATATTTGACGGTGGCCAAAATCGAAGGTGACTCGCGGAACAGCAGGTCAATCTCCTCAAGGTTGCGTCCTGTTGTCTCAGGAAACAAAAAGTACACTGTGACGGGCATCGCAGCAGCAATGACAGCGTACACGATATAATACCGCCAAGCAATGGTGTTCAAAGCAACCGGAGTAACCATGATAACCAAGAAGTTGAAGAGCCAGTGATTGGCGGTCGAAATCGAAGACATCGCCATGCGCAGACGCAAAGGCGCTACTTCTGTGCAGTAGAGGTAGTTGGCACCCATGAGTCCGATTGGGATCCATGTGTTGTAGAGGAAAATGAAAAATGCGGCAGCAATCTGAGCTGGATAATTGTTTGTTCCGAAAGATGTAGCGACGGCAAGGGCAATCATGCAGAGCGACATTCCTGTACCGCTGACGATAAACGCAGCGCGGCGGCCGAAGCGATCAATTGTGAAGAACGCAATGAAAGACGCCAAGAACTTCCATGTCAAGGTACCACCACTGAGAATTCGAGAGTATTGGCTGGAAAGGCCGAGGCCCTGCTGGAACAAAATCGGTGCGTAGACACTGACAAGGTTAGAACCACTAGGAGGGGCATCTTGTTAGCTAAACTGACACGGAAATATGCATTGAGTCTGTGAGGGTACTTACGCCATTTGTTGGAAGAACTGGAGGGACATGCAAAGACAGAAACGGTACAACAGCTTGTCTTCGCCCATCTTCAAGACATCCTTCAAGGAGACTTGAGTGCCCTTAGTCTCTTCAAGAGAATACTCGATACCGGAAAGTTCAGCCTGAACCTCGAGTGAATCTGCGGGCAGTGACTTCAGAACGGAGATAACTGAGAGAGCCTTTTCACTCTTCCCCTTCATGACCAGCCAACGGGGCGACTCCGGGAAGAAGTAAATCGACACCATGAGGACGATAGAAAAAAAGACGGCAATAGCCAGGGGTGGACGCCACGTAATAGGGCCGGAGTGGAATTGGAAAAACCCTAGGTCGATCCAAGATTCAAGCATGTATCCCACACACATGAACACTCCGGATATGACAACCTGTCGGCCTCGATTCGCTGCGGCAGATGTCTCGGACTGCCAGACCGGAACGATGGAGCTGAGCTGACCGATACCGAGACCAGTAAGAACACGGCCCACGACAAACTGTGGTAGACCGAAGGAAGCAGCCATGAGGACTTCGCCGATGAGTGTAAGAATTGAAGAGAAGAAGATAATGTTTCGGCGTCCATAGATATCCCCGGTCCATGAACAAGAAAGCGACCCGATTGTGGCACCGATCGTGAAGGTGGCCACAATGAGCCCTTGTAGTGTTGAGTTCCGAGATTTTTCGTCCCCAGAAGTGTTGACCGTGTCGATCTCGGGGAATGTTTTGACCCAGTCCTCCTCAGTCAACAGACCGCCGACAACGCCGATATTGTAGCCGTAAAGGATGAAGCTGGGCGCAATGATGAGGGCGATTCTGAGGTTGTTGAGGGCATTGCCCGTGAGGCCAAAGTACTTCTTGGGACCCATGGTTCCTTGTCGCGTATTGGAACGGCAACAAACCAAGAGAATAATGGAACAATGAGTAGAGTAAGAGGAAAGACACAAAGCTGTGGTCTCCTTCCCTATCCCACGGGGAAGGGAGGATGGGCGGCTTTTAGCCTCTGTGAGCATCCGCGACCCCACGGGCGCATGTGGGAAGATGCGGAGGTATCCAATGCCTTCCGTTGTCCCCCATGGAGGAGCGCGCGGAGACGTGGGGATCGGCTGACTTCTTTGGGGGCGGGAGGGGGATGACCCTAGACTCCTCGTCCACTCTAACCGTTTATATCGACCCCCAGTCCACTTGAAAGGAGATCTGACGACTAAATACCTTCTGAAGGGCAACTGTACGGCTTGCATACATGGATCTCTTCCGACTGTATTCTTGTGAGTTCTTGACTGAAGAAATTGGGTTTCCCCAAGGAGTCGTGGAAGATGTCGTAGATTGCAGGATACGTCAGTTGTCTCGACTCTCATTGGCAATGCATACTGAGCAAGCCATTGTGCCAAGGTTTGTCATCTCATCAAAACCGCAGAACGTGCACTTTGATGATTATAGTCGGACGGGGTCGGCGTTCCATTGGCGCGGAAGTCTTTCATGAAAAGCTACGCGCGTTCTCGAGTCTCAACAAAGGAGGTGGTGGGATGTGTGGTTACATTGCACAATCAGGTGGATAGCTTCATAGATGCTCTCAGTCTAACAAGATCTTCCCAAGTATACCTGCATGAGTTTTGTGTCTCCATGGGGTGTGCCATTTCCACGGCGCCAGAGGGCATCTGAAATTGCTTTTTGCTCGCAAACAGGTGGGCGGACGCACGGAACTTCGGCAGACAATCGCCACTAGCCCTTCAAACAATCATCATGAAGAGTTGCTCCCTCAATCAAAGATGCATCGATCAGCATTTCACATCATGACAACTCGGGAAGGAGTCTGGAGGCGTAACATGCCTGCTTACATGTATTCCTTGACAGAATCAATACCTGGCTTGTCTCTTCCGCTACCGCCGCCTACCATCACAAGGCACCGCTTTTATCGGACCATTTTGGTGGAGTGAGTGCGGGAAGCGAAAGCGCGAGCCAACATCATCCGCGGTGTTTCGCTAGGCCGCCAAGCGGGGCCTGTCCGACGGGGGCATTTAAGGTTGTCCGAGGCATATTGTTCCTCCGCAAATCGTTGAGAGATGCTTGTAGCATCTTAAGATCAGAAACATCGCTTCAGACTGTTGAATTTGTTGTTGTTGCGGCAAACCTCCCGATATCGATGTCAGTGATGGCGGAGAAATTCAGATTAACCAGGCCGATGATATAAGTATTTGCTAGCGGCTTGGTAGATCTCCGCAGCAAGTCAAATCGATTGTCCAGAAAGCTTAGCGTTCGCCAAGAACGCCTCGCTCTTTACAGAGCCTCAGTCGTTGCGGCAGAATGCAACCCGATGATTAGACAATTGCGGCGATGAACTGCACCGGCTGACAGGCATTATGTCAGAACCAAGACCATGCCGTTTGTCACCTGCATGGTCCTAAATAGTATTGGCCCATCCAGATTGCATACCTAGGAATCGTGATGGGGGATTGGTCGTGAACGCGCTCCATGTTGTTTAGTGTCACCAGGATCGCTGAAATGATACGGAAACTTACTTCCCCACGGAGTCGCCTTTATCCTCACTGCTCAATATTTAAACAATGAGTTGTATTGGGTTTCTTGTGATATGATTTGAGAGGGTCGAGCAGTTGCGGTGGTGTAGGTTCATGCAACTTCTCCAACAATTCAACTGACTCATTAAAGTCGTGTCACATTTCCTCGCCTTTTTTCCATTTCTCCTCCCTTTCGTCTTTTTTCTTCTGCTACTCCCAATCACGTAAATTTTGCAGCTCGAGAAGAACTGCCTAGTGCCCACGATCTGATGGATATAGCAAGGGAATGGTTTATTTTGGCATCGGTTCGCCTTGTTTACGCAAGTACGCAACGAGAGAGGTTCCTTAAGGGGCAATCATAAGAACCCCAGAAAAACCTAATCAAGAAGATTCAAGGTCTTTACTTGCTGTGTATGGACTGATTTACTCATTTTAAATGTTGCATTTATCAGCAAAATCAAATACCATCACTTCGGCTAAGATCATGTTCACGTTATCGACCTCTCAAGTCAAGGTATTACTTTCCCCATTAGAATGGAGGAACTTGCGGGGCCTCTCATGGCTCCATACCAGACACATTGACAAAAGCAGTCCGGAAGAATTGTCTTTGACATACTGCGCCACATAGCAATTTCTTCCTCTATCCCTGGATTGTAGGCCGGCTGACTCCCTATCTGCCTCCTTACTGCCGGCGCCTCGGTTGTGTACACCCAATGACTATATGATAATTTACCTCTTTGTTGCATGTAGAGCTTTCCTCGCGACCAGCGTTGCTCTTACATCATCACCGCTGCCTGAATTCGCCCTGGCCGCAGATATCATGGGCATATCACCATCAAGCCATTGTCAGGCTTGTCGACGCAATTAGAAGGTCTGAGGGTTCTCGTAGGAAAAAAGAAATATACGCGCACATGTTCGTAAACACGGTTTACTGAACTTTGAAAGTTGTAACACGCTCTCAAAGAAGTCGAATTACAGGGAGCAACGTCACAACAGGGGCACATGGTAACATGTTTTTAGGGTGGTAGCACTTGGAAGACATTGAATACACGTGTAGAGGGAACAAAAACTTGATCACGCGTTTACGCCCTTGGTCTGATATCACAGGGTTTGGACTCCATGGGCGCGTATCCGCTCTTGGGTTTCACAGGTCAGCGCCTGGGTCTTTTCTGGGACCCGGTGCTCGGATTAGCCGAACCTGTGAAGAAGAATCCTGAGTACCAGGGTTATGTACATAGATCCTAGGAAATGGTGACCGATAGCCTGACATCTGACTCCGGGACCTTGTTACAGTCCATCTCGGCGCTTTCATTAACTATGACTTTCCCAGGTCTAGGACTAAACGCTCAAGAAGTATTCCGGAAAGTCTTAGAACAAGGCCGGTCTCTAGCGTTCCTGCTTTGCTCTGCAGATCTAGAAAACCATGTCAGCTTGTTGTGAACGTAAAGTCCAATTTGTCATCCACACATAGTTGATCTTGAATCGCCTCAGGTTCAACTATCTTATATTGAGCGGATTCTCGCCCGTGGGATTTGTAATTCAAGTTCTGTTCGGTCGTACTCTGGTAATTATCCAAAGGCGAGTAAGCACCCAACCTGCTGTACAGATTGAATGAAGGCCCAGACAGCCGCTGGACATTACTGGTCGATCAATCTTTCGGCCTTGAACCCATGAGTAAGAAATAGCAGTCAGGATTGCAAGAATCTGCCGCTTAATTGTGCCTTTGCTCAGGGACTGGAGACGATCCATGTGGGAGCGGTTGCTGTACGCCTGCCATATATGCCGGCTATCTAAGAAGACAGTGAGATCAGATCATGAAAGAAGCCGGAAAACGTGAATTCCGTCTCTTTCTGCCTGGTTTACTGCACTAAAACTCACACGTTTGGACGACCTCGATGGTGAAGTTATGAGCTTGCAACCTGCTTCAATCTTTCTAGAAGGTACCCCGACCATTTTTAATGGAGAGATTTAAGCTGAAGGTTTTCTCGCAATGTTCAAAGGACATGGGATTTCAGCAAAGAAGAGTTGTTTATTTCAAGCTTGAAACTCCATGGAGCTGTCATGGGGCCAACATAGATGGCCTATAGCCACGGCAACTGTATGATTTAACTAGTGGTTGATATTCCGAAACAAGCATACTTCTCCGGAACCAAAGCTCATTCAACACTTAGATTCATGATTTTGAGTCTTACAGCAACCAGTGTAGCATTAGTGGCCCTTATAAAAAGACTTTCGTATTCTGGAGAGGAATAAGGGGTTCAGAGATGAATGAAGTCCTTTTTCTCAGACCTACCTTTTAGTCGTCGACCTTTATACTTTGTACCACAAGGTCCTGGGGGCTGAAAACTAACATGCAGCTGATTATTCGGCCACAAGCCATGACGAAACTGAAAGTAGAAAGTAATGCCACATTGAAGCCAATCAACCAGTATATTGACATTAGGTGTTCAAAAACTGCGACATATATGACCGACATGTATGGGGTAAAAAGCCTCATACCAATACTTGGCGTAACCGGTCGCATTACTCGCCTCGATTGAGGTCTGGATGGCAATAACACGGGGAGCTGAAGGGGTGGCGCAAGCAATATTCAATAGATCCCGCAGCCAAAAAGGCTTCACCATCAAGTTGTAGAATTACACTTTCTTCCATAATATTTCCTCTGCTGGTGAGACTGCAAATAGGACATGGTACTCTGATGAAAGTGCGGGACAAAAGTAATAACTTTAGTCTAACTTTATGAGAGAAGGGTTGATCATTGTCAGCCAAAATAAGCTTAAAGGTTTGTCCAACGATGGAATAGCAATTTCTCAATGCTCCTCGAGACTTCTGCAAAAGGACGTGAGCAAAATTCACAATGCCAGCATCTTTAACAGCGTTGTGATGCACAATGAATCCGTTTCTAGGAGGGTGCCCTATAGCAGCTGGGGCATGTTGGAATTACAGTTCGGTGCATACCACTTATTCGCCTGACTTGGAGCTCCACAAACGGCGGCACAAGGCCCAGCAATCGGCCGCGGAACACTGTTGCTGTGCGGCACAGATGTGGTTTCCTCCACAGCCTTGATGGCTGATCGCAATACGGAGAGAGTGTGGTATTGAGAGAAAAGTTAACTGCTTTTCAGGCTGCAATGAGTCATGTTTGAATGTGAGTTTAGCAAGTTCTCAACGGTTGGCCGAGTCTTTCGCTGGGGAGTTCATTGCATGTAGGTAGAATGTTGCAGGATTGTCAGCATGAAGGTTGCGAATAGTCTCGACGTGGAACGGGATCTTTTCCTCTGCCATGGGGCAGATTGTTCTACATCGTTCGATGACATATTTAGACTTTGAAAACGCCAGGCAGATCATTCGATACCGAGAGCCTCGCTCCGAGATTGGTTGGTTAAAGTCCGACATGAAGTACCGCAAGACGGGGTCCAAAATATAAACTTCGTCTCCAAAATTGATGACTCAGCTCCCAAATCAGAAGAACTCCAGGGCCAAAAGGGCGGGCGGAAGAGCGGCAATCGACCCATCCCAGGACCCCGAGCCTGTCCACGGAGGCGCCGCGCCGACCTGGGTTCAACTCACACAGCACGGCCCTGGATGCGTTGATGGGCGCGCAACAGGCGAATAGTGCAGGACTTTTTAGTTGGACCGATATCACTCACCAAAAAGTTTGTTCACGTCCGACTCCACGAGGGAGAAAGGGCGCCGCGAGGTACAGCTCGCGCGACCGGAGGGACGGCCGCCGCCTGCGTGTTGTTACACTGCATGCAGAGCGAGAATGACCATGCAATGCAATGCTCTTAGCCGGGGTTTCAGGTGTTCGCTCTCGGCAGCGCGCTCAACCACTCGTTGCGAGACCCCAAGACTCGGACCAGGCTGACAGAGTTCACAGCAAGAGGGAACCGCTCCGGTAAACGAAACGCCAACGCTCCCAGACGTGGACCCCCGGTGTCTTTGACAGCTTGCGCACACGCGATTGCGGGAGAGGGAAAAGGGTAAACAGGCTTGGCCGCCACGCCGCGCAACGCCGGTCAGCTCTTCAGGGTTCCATCACGCAACTTTCGTTCAATCGTTCCGACCAATCGCCCGCGCTTCCTAGGGAGTGGCGGCTCGTCCGGTGCGGCATTCAAACTCTTGGGTCATGTCGAAAGCGGCTGCGCCTGACCACTCATTGCGCCATGCCTCTTCCCCTCCGGACCAAGACAAACCCCAATATGGCCGTTATTCGCCCAGTCCGATCTCCCGTTGCTTGTCCAGAGTGCCCAGCGCCTCCCGGACGGCCCGGCTGCAAGAGGCACCCATGGTCCCATGGAAACCCCCAACAGACCTTGCCCATCTAAGAATAGGGGTGGGTGGATGGGGTAGACGTGCAGCGCTTGGCTGGGGGCAGAAAGCGTACATACCGGTTTGCCGCTCAGCGCTCAGGGGTCAATAATGCGCAACATATTGCGGCGCTCTTTTCGGCCTGCCTAATGCCCATCATGATATGGGAGATTCACGGCCCAAAGGGCCCTGCCATCAGACCAAACCTTCGGGTACGGCGCCTGGGTCATCCCTGCCGGCTGTGGTCGTCAGCCCCCAGCGCCGAGTCAGTCGCACACCAGCCAGTCCGCCGTTGACGTTGGCCCCCGCAGCCCCAAAAAAGCAATTAGTTTGCTTCGTCAACATGGGGCTGTGATGAACTCTATTGTGGTGGGGGGAAACATGCTGTGTGAAGCGTTGAGCGCATGTCTCTCGTAAGCCGTACCAGTTATTTAAGATACTCGGGCTGTCGCTCCAACCAAGGCCGTGTGTTTGTTGCTCGTTAGCCTCGAGCTGAACACTTTCCAACTTCACTACACTCTTTTGATACAGTTCAAGTTTCCCTCCTCTACTCGATAATGTCGTTCACTAAACTGTCGCTCGCGGCCTTGCTGGCCGTGGGTGCTTCCGCCGCGCCCTGCCCAGGGAACGGCACATCCAACTCTACCGGCGTCGTGGCTTCGACCTACTTCGCGGGCTACCACGCCAACCGCGGGTTTCCCGTGTCCAGCATGCCGTGGGAGAAGTACACGGATGCCAAGTACGCGTTCGCCGAGACGGCTGCGGACGGCAGCCTCAACCTGACCAAGTCCGCCCCCGATCAGCTCCCCGCCTTCGTCTCGGCCGCTCACGAGCACGTATGTTACCCGACTTGGCCCCGCCATGCGGCCGCCACACAAGTTGCTGACTCTTCTGCAGAACGTCAAGGCGCTCGTCTCTATCGGAGGCTGGACCGGAAGCCGCTATTTCAGCACTTCCATCGGTAGCGCTGAGAACCGCACTGCTTTCGTCAAGACCTGCTTGGACCTTGTCGAGAAGTACAACCTGGACGGTGAGTTGTAGCCGAGAGCTGCGAACAACGAACGTTCAAGCTGACCAAACATCAGGTCTGGACTTCGACTGGGAGTACCCTAACCGCCAGGGCCTGGGCTGCAACGCCATCAACCCCGACGACACGGCCAACTTCGCAACCTTCCTAAAGGAGCTGAGACAGAAGCAGACCAAGCCTCTGTATCTGACCGCCGCCACCAGTCTGTTCCCGTGGTACAACTCGGCCGGCGTCTCCAGCGTCAACGGCACCCTCGCCCCCTTCACCGAGACCCTCGACTACCTCATGGTCATGGGCTACGACATCTACGGCGCGTGGGCCGCGACCGGAGGCCCCAACGCGCCCCTGGCCTCGTCGTGCGACACCCGCAACAACCAGGGCGGCATCAAGGAGGGCGTTGACAAGTGGGTCAACGCCGGCATCCCCGCCAACAAGCTCGTCCTCGCGGTCGGCGCCTACGGCCACGGCTTCTCCGTCAACTCGACCAGCGCCTTCACCTCCCCCGGCGTCCTGAACGCGTACCCGCCCCAGAACAGCAGCCACCGCTTCCAGGGCAGCAGCTGGGACGACGACCCACCGATCGATGAGTGCGGCAACGCGCAGCCTCCCAGCGGTACTTACACCTTCTGGAGCATGATCACCGAGGGCAAGTTCCTCGATGAGAGTGGCAAGCCCCGCGAGAGCATCGCTACTGGATACGACAACTGCAGCCAGACGGTATGTGTTTCCCCGCTTGGATGACGGGGAGTTGGATGTTAGCTAACGATGAGACAGCCTTACCTGTACAACGAGACTGCTCAGGTCTGGGTTTCCTACGACAACGTCGAGTCTTTGAACGCCAAGGGCAAGTACATTACTTCGTCCAAGCTGGCCGGTTTTGCCTTGTGGGAGGCCGGTGGCGATTACAACAACATCCTCGTCAATGCCATCCGCTCTGCTGTGGGCTTGTAAGGGATTTCATAGTCAAGTGAGCAGAGTGTAGATAAAGATATGTCTCAGTGGCACAGTTATAATACTACTTATTTTCCCTTGTAGATGAAAATTCTGACAATGCATTTTGATTTGATGTATGGCCAGTCCGAATGTCAGACGTCGTTTGAGGTCATTGCGCATCACTCAAAGTTGACCATAATTGGCATGCAGAATGATAGTTAGTCATTCTTTGCATTCGACAACTTTCACTCAACATCCTGATGGGTGGTGAAACCTCATCAATCCCATGAGCGAAGTTGGAGCCTGAGTGTGACAGCTTACTACACAAGGTCATCCATTTCATTTCTGATTACATTTCGAAAACCAACATATGAATCCTTATCTTCTCGACAATCAATCTGGTCACAAGTAGCAGACAGAAGCTTGGCAACTGGCCCATCTGGAGCTTGCTACAAGAAGTACACAATATCACGAGGAGCTTTAACAAGTCTTCGCCCTTTGGCTGCGATGCCTTCTGCCTTATCTCAGTCCCTCTACATGGGAAGTTGAGACCCGTTCTAAGGAGAAAGCGGTGGGGAGAAAGTCAAGAATTGACTCTTAGCCGAGTCAGCCTTCAGCCTGCTTTTTATGTCAGGCTTGTCGGATGTTCCACTTCTCTTTCACCAATCACCATTCCCGACCAGGAGGACTCGAGGATTCCCTTGAATACAAAGGGGGAAGCAGGCAGGATACATAGGAGAGAACTGAAAAGAAAGATGGCATTGCGCCGTTCAAAACCAAACTTTGATTCTTATTCCCCTTTAGTATGTTGAGTACCAAATACCACGGCACTAAAGCAACGCCCGCTCCATCCTACACATGCATGGCATCGCATATTTAACAAATCTTTTCCCTTCAGCTTTGGTCCATTAGCTTCCTTATACGCCTGGTGCCTTCCAATTTATGAGAACTCGAAAGAGCGCACTCCAAACCTTTCACTCCTCCTCACCATTGTTGAAACACGACCAGTCGGCGGCTCAAAAAGGAATTTTCTTTCGCCTACTAGCTCTTTCCCCATCAAGAAATACGGCCATTAGCCAAAGGCCAGAAATAAATATCAAACGTCTGCTCGAAACCCAAGCTCAAACTTCCCAGCTTACAACCACTCAACTTGCACCTTGATATCCCATCCAAAGCCAACCAAACATCAACTCGAACATCTGGATTACGTCAACAACTTCATACTCTTGTCACAGTGAGCCTTTTACCACTTTCCACTACAACTCATTCCCGGTCTTCACCACTGACCACTCACTAGCCCATCAACAACGCGACAATGCCTCCTAAAGCCGCCCCCATCGCTGCCGGCACCAACGCCACCGAGAACGAGATCAAGCTCGCCCTCGCGATGCTCAAGCTCATGCCGCGCCCCGCCAGCTCCGCCGTCTACGCCAAGATCGCCGAGGAGGCCGGCTTCGCCAGCGGCGACAGCGTCCGCCACATGGTCCGCAAGGCGGCCGAGAAGCACGACTGGTTCTCGGTGACCACCGAGGAACTGGGCGCCACCCCGCGCCCCAAGAAGGCTGCCACGCCCCGCAAGAAGAAGCTCGCCGAGGCCGCTGAGGACGGCGCTGAGCAGGAGGAAGGCACTCCAACCAAAAAGCGCGCTCGCAAGGGCAAGGGCAAGGCCGCTCCTGCAGAGGAGGTCTCCGGGAGGAGGGTGGCGAGAATGGCGCTTCTCAAGACTTGGCCGCTGCCGCTGGTTCTGAGGAGCAGGCTGATGATTAGGTCAGAGAGGACGTGGAGCCGGTCTTGAGGGATTCTTCATGATCATTGGATCTGGCAGTGGACGGATTGATGAACGACTGCTCTTCTTGAACTTTCATGACGATACCCCCGCTGCGGCATGGAGCGTACTGGCATTCATAGTTGCGGTTTACACACTTGCTTATTACGACGGCACGAGAGAAGAGCCCTTTGCACTGTTCGGTCTGGGAATAACATCATGTCCCTCAAATCTTTCGTTTACGTTGCGCTTTTATGTGAAAGAAAGGTTGCGTTCATCTCTTGTCGTTGCCGAGTAAGAGTTGTTGTGATAAAGCTCTCACTTCCCGTCAACGCGCAACCTAACATGCGGCATGGCCAGCCTTAGAACTGGCACAAAATCCACCTTTAATGCTCCGAATCCAGTCGAAATGATAATTGCGGCTGGAGCTATGGCCGTCTGGTCACCTGACCGTTGCGCTTTCCTCTTCAAGTGAGCTTGTATGTTCGAGGAAGTCAGTTCGTCGTGTTATATCTCGGTCGTTTCGTCCCCCCCCCCCGCACGTTATGTTAATAAAAGTCATGTCGTTCACCAATCAAGGCCACTTTTCCCCATATCTGTTGTTCAACCAGAGGCCGATACGCAGGGGCGCGTTATGGCTTCGTCCAAGGAAGTCATGACATCATCCAGTCTTCGGCTTTGAGCGACGTCTCATCAACCGACGGGCTTTCTCAGTACTGCTTCATGCTTACTGCCGACAGGCCGCCAACATCAACCAAGCTTTCCCAAGAGTCCAGCCGATGTCTCAGATCCCAGCTCGAATGGCACCCAAGGACGAAACCAAAGAGAGTGTATCCAGAGGGGAAGCCCACGAGGCAGGGTCGACGTAGCTCCCGAAATCCACCAGGTCAAGAACGAAGGGCCAGACTCGAAGAAGACAAAAAGAAATACCCCAAAGGACAAGGTTGGCGGGGGTAGAAGGAGGTTTGTTAGTATTCTTGATGTTCTCGTTGGGGTCCAGCTTGGGAAGAAGATGAACGAGGCGTTGAAGATAGCGGGCGCGGAGTAAATGCTCACATGCATGCATTCCATATGATGATGTTGCTCGTTTTCATAATTCATTAGCTTTCGCTACCTGGAATCCATGCTATGTCCACGTCCAATCCCAACCTGTTGGCAACTGATATCTTGCCCTAGCCCTATGCAATCTCCCATCCCTATATGCTTCTCAAATGATTTTCAGCGCCGAATGACCATCTCAATACCGCGGGTTGTCTCCGTACTGGTTGTGGTCTGGGTTGCCGCCGTAGCTCTGGCCCCCTCCGTGGCTTTGGTTTCCCCCGTAGCTCTGACCTTGGCCGTAGCCTTGGTTCTGCCCGTGGGCCTGGTGCTGATCCGAGTGGTACTGTTGGTATGATTGAGGTGGCTGGTTCTCGTTGGGCCGGTACTCTTGGTGAGACTGGTACTGCTGGTGCTGCTCGGGCCTGTACTCCTGGTGCGGCGGGGGGTTGTACGACTGCTGGTGCGAACCCTGACCGCCATACTGCTCATGCGGCGGCGGAGGAGCGTAGTTCGCGCCCTGAGGCGGTCCAGACTGGTGACCACCCGCACCGCCAAGCTGCGAACCAGTCGTCGGCGCACCGACACTGACGTTCTCGTTTCCGATATCGTCCGGCACGTTGATCTTCACCTTGGGAAGGTACTTCTGCACTTTCTGCTCGACAATGTTCTGCACAAAAACCCAGCTCTCGCGCTCGAACTTGCGGTGGCCACCGTTGACGACGCCGAGGATGCTCTCGCGCAGCGTCTCCTGCACCTTGCGGACCAGGCCGCGGATCTTGTTGACCAGCTTGACTTTGATGTCGTCGCCGAAGCCGCGGTCCGCGTTGCCGCCGGCGTCGCGGTCGAGCTGCGAGTCGAATGGGTTTCCTCCGAGGATCCTTTCGAGAGGGCGTTGGAAGGCGTCCGGGAGGAGCTCGAAGAGCTGCTTCTCAATGCCGCCGAGGATCTTGCGGAACTCGAGACGCACTTCCCTGTGGACCTTGGCGAGGCCGGTGCTGAGCTTGTCGCTGATGACCTTGGAGAAGCCGCCGCTGCTTCCCTCTCCCTCGCCGTCGCGGTCGCCGATTCCTCGGTTCCCCTCCTGAGAGCTCTTCTTGTTACCGAACAGACCTCCGAGGCCCTTCACCAAGTCCTTGACCTGGTCTTCGATTTCACCCTTGACGCCGTCGCCAAGGTCTCGTGTGCTCGTGTTGCCGCGCAGCCAGCGCTTGATGTGGTCCAACGCGATGCGGGTGAACTGCTCCGCGATGGGCGCGTGCTGCTCCCTCAGCTTCAGGCCGACCTTCTCCTTGATCTCGGGGCTGATAACGCGCGCCTTCTCCTCGGGGTTGCGCGCGGCGTCTTTGACTGTGTTGCTGAGGACGCCGAGAAGACCGTCAAGCTCGAAGCCCTGACCTCCCGAGCCTTTGTTCTTCTCTAGATGGTCCTGAACGACGTTGATGGCGGAGGAGAGAAAGCCCTTGGCGCCGGAGAAGGAGTCGGTGTGACTAACCCCCCGTGATTGGGTCTCGGGCCCACCTCCGCGGCCTTCGGTAAGGTTGAAGATATCCCTCAAGTCGTCGCCGGCCTCGTCCGTAATCACGCTGAAACTGCGCGTGAGCTTGCCAATTTCATCGGCGAAGGGAAGAGATTGAACTCCATAGGCGTCCGGAGGCGTGTCGTTGAGACCCCTTGAGCCATGGCCAGAAGGTTTGTCCTTGTTGAACAGGGAGCGGAAGGCATCGATTACCTGATCCTCTAGACTGTCGATGGTCCTCGTCTGGAAGGTGTCGATCTCGGCCGCGATGCGTGGCTGGATCTGAGGGGCGAGTGAGTCGACGTACTCGTCGACCTTGGTCATCAAGACATCGGGGAGGCCACGGGAGTTCGACATACTGTAGCTCTCCGGTGTGACAAGGAGGGGAACGGGGATCAGGAGATGGAGATGGTTAGCCCGAGTGAGAGAGTCAGGTTACCGTTGGACGCTCAACTGGTGCTAGCTTAGGAAGGTCGGGTACCTTTGGAGAGTGCGGGCGGGTGGTCCCGAGCTGGTGAGGCAGAGGCAGCCAGAGGGTGGAGCGCGAGCTGAGCTGCATCACGTGCGACGGGAGTCCGACCGAATGAGGGGTTCCTAGCTGCCCAGCCAGCTGACGTCAGAGGCGGCGCAGACCATCCGTGAGGGGCATTTGTGTACCCACACAGGTACGTACCGGTTTACCCTTCAACAATGAATCTCTCATCTCACTCGTCAACTCATCTCAACTCACTCCAGCTGGCATAAGACAGGCTCGTGGCACCGCGGGTTTGAGTCATTTCATTGAGTACTCATGCCAGGATAGATTTCTTTTCATTATTAGCTTCCAACTATCCAACCATGCTCTCGATTCTCTCACGCGGAGAAATTTGACTGGGGTCCATGCCATTTCAGCGTTTTTAAAACAGAGGTAAGTGGTCCTCCTTCGGATTTGCGAGTCAATCTCCTTTGTTTCTCCAGTATGCATCAGATGGCTCTACTCTTTGAGTGACTCAAGAATCAGCGTCTTGTAGCCCTCGACCGCAAGCTCCAAGTCCGAGACAGTGATCCGCTCTTCCGCCGAGTGAGCGACGAGGATAGTTCCGGGTCCATACAAATACCGCTTATGCGTGCCGTTTAGGTGAGGGACATCCGTGTAGTAGTTGACCACAGTGGTGTTGAAGCCTGAATGTGTCAGTAAGGGATTCTCTGAGATACTGGTACGCTGGGGAAGCATGCAGCTTACCTTCAACATCGTAATCCAAGCTAACTGGCAGACCTTGACCAGTGAATGTTAAGTTCACGTACTCCGGGGTGACTTCGGAGACAGCCTTATTGAGGATGTCCTTGATTCCTTCCAGGTCCCCCGTCGCTGCTCGAATGGAGGCTCTCCCGGCCGCACTCTCCGCTATAACATTGGAAGCAATCCCGCCCTCGATGTACCCCACATTCAAGGTGGTGTTTCCAAACTCCTCCGTCGAAGGCAACGCAGTCTCCTGGAGCTTCTCGAGAGCGCGAACGAGGAGATCAATGGCGCTTCGTCCATACTCGGGGTACCCAGAATGCCCGGCCACCCCGTCGGCGGTGATGTTGAACCCCAGAACGCCTTTGTGTGCCCGCACGAGATTGTTCTCCGTTGGCTCGCCGAAGATAACGGAGTCCCAAGTGAGGTTCAGCTTGTTGGCCGCCCTCATGCCGTCGCCGCTAGACTCCTCGCCGACAACAAACAAGAGGGAAACGTCACCCTCGCTGATCTCGCCGCTCTCGAGTAGGGTCTCTACCGCCGTGATCTGTGCGGCAACACTGCCTTTCGCGTCGGACGTGCCCCTGCCCCAGATCTCATCGCCGATGCGGGAGTATGGTATGTACGGCGGCACCGTGTCAATGTGCGAAGTGAGCAGGACGCGTGCCTTGCGGCCGTTGCCAGGGTAAGCGTAGACGTTTTGTCTGTTTCCCTCGACAGTTTGGAGTTCGACGGTGAAATTGGTTTCGAGGTAGGTCTTGAGAGCTTGTGTGCCGAGGGCTTCGGTCTTGGTGGTTGAGTCGGCCTCGACGAGGGTTTTGTGCAAACTGATGAGCGCCTCGGTGTAGGATGCAGCCCGTGCCGACGAACTCAAGAGCGCGCAAATGAACGCCGCAGTTCCGAGAAGCTTCATCTTGGGGATTCGTTAATTACAGGCTAGAAACTCCGTCTGGCAAGGCCGGCGATGTTGTTGAAAGGAGAGAATATGTCCGAACACGGCCAAACGGAGTGAAAAACGGTGTTGGTCGCATTTCTCATTCATGGGCAGCATTGCGCAAGAACTAATATGGGGACGCCAACCCTTGCTGCGAGGTCACCTTGCCCATGCACGATGATAAGAAGCTGTTGGCTGCATGAGGGGTAGCGCTGCGCCAAGATGATTGGACAGTCGCAACGATGCACAAGATCGCGGGAACTGGGGGTTTGCTGCATCGATATTGTCAGTGTCGACACGGTTGTGAGCGAAGACGAGATCGACACGTCGCCGGCGTGATGTCGAAGCTGGATGGATGTCTGGGAACATTGAGAATTACCAAGTCCGGCCAACATCTGTCTCACTCCCGAGCCGACGTGGGGCGGGGCCGAAGGAACGGCACCAGATAGACATGCTCCCGGGCTGCATGGACGCGAGAGTGCAGCGATCGTTGTGGTGCTTCGTGGGGCGCGCTGGGATAGTTGCTGTCGACATCTCCCAAGACACACTTACATCCTGGACTCAACGTGGAAGCCATCGACTCCACCCGGCGATGCCTTCAAAAGCCAGCATGCTTGCTGTTGAAACAAAAGCACCTGGTAAGGCGGAGACCCCGCACGGACTTTGGGCTTCGGCTTCTCCAGCACGGCTTCGGAGATGGTGAGATGATGAGATGATGAGATGATGAGATGATGAGATGATGACCGGCTCACTAAGTTTTTTCCCCGTCTCCTCTATCCCCGTTCTCCGCCCACCGTGGAGCTGTGGAACACCAGAATGTCTGGAATTTCTAAGCGCGATGGGCCCTTTTCAGTGGTTCCTCTGGTCAATATGACCAACTTTTGCCCGGATTTCTAAGCAAGTCCACTCTAATATTTCATGCGTCTCAAACAACTTATATTCGACCTGAAGCCATCCTGCTCATTTGCCAAAATCTCATCAATCTCCAAACTGGATCTTCAACATTGCCGTGCCTCGTTGAACTTTGCCCAAGTCCCACCAACACTCTTCAAGCAACAATCGCCAGTCAGAGCCATGGCTAACACCATGAAAGCCCTCGTCACCCAAGGTGACAAAACCGCCAAGGTCCAAGAGGCAAGTGTATTCCATGCCGTTGTTTCTCCTTCATATTGCTGACTAGAGCCCAGGTCCCCAAACCTCAACCCGGCGCCGGCGAGATTCTCATCAAAGTCTCTGTCGTGGCCCAGAACCCAACGGACTGGAAATCCACCGCCTCCGCCCCTGCTGGCCGCATTGTCGGTTGTGATTTCGCCGGCACAATCGCCGATCCAAACGGCACGTCTTTCAAACAGGGCCAGCGCGTCGCTGGCTGGGTTCATGGAGTGAGCGCCGACCCCCCTCGCGGTGCATTTGCCGAGTACCTCGTCACTGAGAGCACTCTCGTCTTCCCCGTTCCCGACAAGATCACCGACTCCGAGGCCGCCGTGGTCTCCTTGGCCTTCGCGACTTCGGTGCAGGCCCTGTTCCAGCGCCTAGGCCTTCCTGAGCCGGAAAGCCCCGCCAAGGAGCCTATCCCCGTGTTGATCAACGGAGCAACCGGCAGCGTGGGCTTGTATGCCATCCAGCTTGCGAAGAAGGCCGGTCTTTACGTAATTGCGACCGGAGGCAAGAAGAACCATGAGCTTCTCAAGAGCCTAGGCGCCGATGTGACGATCGACTACCGCGATGCGGACTGGATTGACCAGGTCAAGAAGGCGGCGAACGACAGCCTCCAGTACGTCTTTGACACCATCAGCGAAGTCGAGACCACCAAGGCTGTGGTCAAGACTGTGTCCGAAAAGGGCGGCCACGTCATGTGCATCTTGCCCCGGAAGGCGGATGAGGTCGATGCTCCGGAAGGCGTCAAGGTTGAAAGTACGCTTGCGTACACGGTCTTTGGACGGAAGCTCACATACGGAGCCTTCGACAACATTGACGGAGCGAAGCCTGAGGATAAGAAATTTTGGGAGAAATACCTCAAGCTCTTGCCTAAGTGGTTGGAAGATGGAAGCATCAAGCCTAACCCGCCAAAGGAGTTTGGTGGCCTAGAAGATATCCCCAAGGGTTTCGACTTGCAGGCCAAGGGTGGTGTAAGCGCCGAGAAGCTGGTTTACAAGATTGCTCAGTAGTTCATCTTTTTGCGTTGGAAGTTAGAGGGATGAGTCTGGTGTGGACCAATTGGGTCTTTTCATCCGTGTAAAACAAAACAAATGTAACTAGTAAAGAACCTAATTAGCGAAAAGAAAGTAACGACATGCTTGTAAAACTAGTATCATAAGGCCATACGTGTAGACGATGACATTGTATAATGTCTGCCAATGACGATGAGCATATTGAAATATTTTCATCCTTTGGTACACACTAGTTATTGTTCTTGAACTATCTTATCCTGTATAAACCTTTTTCGAAAGACGAAGTTCAGGGGCTTCTCGAAGTTGCCGCTAACGTCAATTATGACATGCAAAAAGCCGAGAAAACCCAGCTCCTAACTGCTTTGGCGGAAGAGATGAGAATGAGTCTTTAGTGGCTGGGTACGAAGGCTTCGGGTGCCTACTTCATTCGAATGAGGCACTGCAGCCCAAAGGATGCAGACGGGGGCAACTTACGGCCCGGCCCGTATTCGATATGCGCCAGGCTCTTGCAAAACCTATTGCATCGAGGCGAACTATTTGAGCACTTCTCAGTCTGTTCTACCGGTACAGGGGCAACGAAGAAGCGACAGACCACCAGCTATACTTCTTTCTATACCACACGAGCCTCGATCAGTTCAGCGAATGGCGATACTACGCCTATAAGAATGCGATTGCTGCAGTGAGCCAAAGCAGATTCTACCAACCTAACTATGCAGAGATCACGGACGAGGCACTGCGTCTAATGGCAGCTTAAGTCCGTCGGCTTTAGTCTAATATATCCTGTGAGGTAAGATTCGATTTCTGTGTTTTGAACGTGTACGCCGAGGCTCATGAGCCTAGCTTTGAGATGAAGCTCATTGGAATCAACCCTTGGGCCTCCCATTCTGGCTCCTGAAGCCTGTTATTCCACTGGCTCGACGACACCGAGATCCTTGAGCCACAAAAGCCTGATGGGGCTGCAGTCAGACTAGTTGAAGGGGGCGAGTCGCCGATCCTAATACGCCACGAGGCGTATCAGATCGGCCGTAAAGACATTGTTAAAAGGTACTTAACATGTCTACGGGATATAAGGTTGGAATGGGTTCTGGAAGATGGTATGCAAGCTAAGTTTATGACTTTTCCTCTACCTGACGGGCATTCTGGGTACTACACGGAAGGATGAACTTGTGCTATTTTGCCACCAAAGAGACGGAAGTTCCGCGAAGGTTACACAGAGAGACCATCCAAGATTCGTCAAGTTGAAGTAGGCGTATGCAACTGCGGTCGGAGCTAAGAAGGAACGAGTTCTTTGTGCCCTGCTCTGTGGTCATGGTCGGGAAATCCAAGGGGATAAATCACAGAGATCAATGATCACCAGGTTGTCTCACAAAGAATTCAAACGCCCTTCCAAGATGTAAAATGTTGCTCGGTTAGATCTATTACTAGTACACCAAAAGCGACTTCGCGTCTATGTCTAAGAAACCGGGGGCGCTGGAACTGTAAACTTGCCGCTCTCGATGTCCTCCTGCGCCTTGAGACTCATGTTGACAATCTCAATGATAACATGTTGACGCTCTGCTTCAAGGTGCTCCTCCGAGATGCCGCTCCCATACCAGATTGACGCATAGATATCCACCTTGTTCTTCTTATCACACCCAGCAACATCGCGAGCAGCAATGTTGAGCACACCAAAATTGGTGTTCTTGTCATCGACCAGGTTCTTGTCACCGCAGGCCTTGATAGCAAACTCCGGCAGCGGGCGGACCATGGCCCTCTGGGCACATGTCTGGGGGCTGTAGTTGGGAATGCTAAAGTTTGTCGTGACGCCGCCCCAGCCCTCGAGAATATGCGATGTCCCAAGGGCGCCAGTATGGTCCGAGTATTTGAAGTAGTGCTCCGCGTTTCCCCGGTTGTTGGCGGCGTCGGCGAAGGGGGAGGCAGACCATGCCGAGAACGCCCAGGCCGTCACGTTGGGGAGATGGACCAAGGCGCGGCACTCGACGGCCTTCCATGTAGCTGGGTCGTCGAGTGTCGAGTTGTCATTGGCGTCGTACCAAAATTGCTTGGCCTCTTCGATGTCTTTGGCGAATATGTCGAGAAACCCCCTGTCACCAATGGCAGACTTGCGTTCGTAAAGCCGGTCCATGCAGCGCCCGGCTGGGTAAGGTGCTGGCAGGTCCTTGTCGGTCGCGTTTGTGCGCTCGTTGATGAGTCTCCAGACATATTGGCAACGTTCAAGTTCAAAGTCGGTTTTTTTGCCCAAAGTTTTGGGCCCCGAGAGAAGGTAATCGTGGCCATTGACCGCTTCCGTCCAGTTGCCAAATTTAGGCCAGGGCGTGGATTGGGCAGCAGCCAGGGCAGCGAAGGTCGCAAAAACGATTGGCAACATGACGGCAATGAGTCGAAGAATGGAGACGAGAATTTTGGAATGAGAAGTGAACCATTTCCGCCAAGGGCACTATCTGCTTCATGTGGGCAAAACCTTCTTATATCGCTGGGTAGCTGACAACGCTTACACCCCGACCGCGTATCTCGTCCAATCAGCCACCGTGTTTCTTGCAATTGTTTACGAGGACCCCTGAAAGCCATTCGCCATGGAAAAGAAAGCTGCAAACTTGGTCGAAATTGGTAATTGGAAGTCCCACCCCGAGGGTCTCGCTGGCCATCAGCCCTGAGTGATTATTCGCCTTCGCGTCGACGGCTCAACACCAGACAGCACAAGGTCAATTAGAGCCAGGGGCAAACGCCAACGGCGGTAATACAACGCACGATATAAAGGATGGCGAATGCAGGTGCATGGGTGTGGATCAAACAAACTGAGTCAAACCATCAATCAAGTACGTATGTGACCAAAAGTTTGTTTAACGGTCGGACAAGTGCCAGCTCGCTTAAGCCTAGATGGATGTCGGAGCCGGGGTCCGTAACCGAGGCCGTTCGGTGTTACTATGTTATGTCGTCGCACGAATTTGAATATTTTCGATGGGACAAGGCGAAATCCCGGTGGTCTGGGTAGACAAAAGCCTGCGTGCGTAGACCGCTGTCTCCGTTTTGAGCTAGGGATTGCCAAGACTGGCCAGCGGTGACGGAAAACGTCTGTCCTCATGGGTACAGATGAACGATTGGAGGTCTTGGAACAGCGTGAGAAAATATGGGGAAATACAGGGATCGAACTGATTTGAGGCAATCTCTGTTTGTCTAGCCACTAGCATTGTGCATTCACGGGGCCCATGAAAACAAACACCTTGAAATGATCATGTATACGACGTTTGTACCAACGAGATTCGGGAATTTGGACTTTTGCCTGTAATACGACCATGCAAAAATCGTGCTAATCTCCTTGAAACTATTGGCGCAGGGCTCCTTTATTCGGTTCGAAGGCAGAGATCCGAACCCTCTCGCTTGTCGATGCACTGTTTCAAGCCCACGAAGTGTTTTATATGGTAGTTAGCTGTGAGCCACGAGCTGAGCTTCGGTACTGCATGGACATTTAGCCATAGGAGGAGGCGCATGTAACTCTTCTTTGAAGAAAATATCTTTTCAATTGGCAACATAAATGGGACTTGCTTTAGATAGTGGCACTGTAGTCTGTAGACGCAAATGGCCAATTTCTGTGCCGCTATCTTAACTGACCTACAATTGATGAGACCAATCTTGGGATGGCATTAGGAAGTAGTACAGAGCGGGCAAGCTTCATACATTTGAAACAAAATACAAAGACGATAGATGAATCCTTTGAAAAATGAAGTACACAAACATATCACTCCACTCCACGAACCGGTTGGATCAAAGCACTCAGTCACACCAAGGTTCTCTAAGCTCAAGCAATTCCCAACTTTCGACAGACTCCTAGAGTTCAAGGTGTATAGCAATTCAGCCACCACCATTACGCCGAGTCTTGCGACATTCGCTGCTTCAGGGCTTCGAGATTTGGCCACTATTACTCGCATCTCTGTACACGCAGCAGACGGGTATGTTGATCCACCCTTTAATTTGGTGCTTGCGTCCCTGACGTAATTGGACTCATTCATGGCACTACAACGAGTATCTGGGACACTAAAGCTAAAAACTATCGAAACGAGGTCTTGGCCCCATACGGTCGGGTGCCAGCAACAACACTGCACTGAAGACCGGATGCGACAGGAGTGTGTAGATGAATCTGAGTCGGACCTACGTGTCGCCGTATGCTCATGTTGAGTGCAGTCGTATCCTTCGGGCCCTGTGGTGTCTAGCCATGTACAGGCGACGTCGCATCTCGGTGCACAATCTCGCGCCGCCCAAGAGATCCACTCTTATTGTAGGCTCAACATCAAGGTCGGTGGCAAGGTGTACGTCGCAACCCTCCGATGAGAAGTCAGCCGGCACTGTTGTTGTACAGCAGGGCGAGATCCGCAAGGACTAACTGGACATGGTAAACCCGAGAGCTTGCACAGCTTCCAGGAAGACATCAAAACTGCTAGATTTGACGATTCTGAGAAGAGTGAATTAGTTCTGCGTCGACTGAATTGATTGTAATAAGGCAAGAGATCGGACCTAGGTGAATTCGGCCTCGCCGAGGGCCTTAACCAAAGCCAGGAGATGATTATTAGCGAACCTGAATCCGGAAGCCTTACAGCGGACTTCTTACCGTATATCTAGGGGATTTGGAACGTCAAAGGTCCGGCGTAGCAAAGCGCTGCACAGGTTGCGTGGACTTTCAAGATGAACAAAGACCCATTACAACCATCATGGGTGCCTGAAGGGGTGAACAGAGGAAAGGCTGTACAGGCCACGCTCGTAACATCTACCAGTGATGCCCATGATCGGATCGTTAGCCTCCACGTCCCAGAGCCCGAGTTCTCTGTCAGTTCAGACGCTCCTCTTTAGGAAACTTCTCAGTAACACGCAGCCCAACGACCCCCTTCGAGAAGTTGTCATCAATAGTGGGCGAGGGAACTGAGGTTGCAATATGCTTCCGATTGAGAAATCATAGTAAGTTGGTGTGAAGTAGAGCTAATTGGCTACACATTGAGTTATTTCCAGTGATTTGATAGATATATCACAAGCTGTATATGAGGTCTTGGGAGTCATGGAATGAGGGTGGCGGAAGATTTGGGGCCCGTGGGCTTCGGCACACGCTTGATGACGACTGCCATTGAAACTTCGGAGCTGCTCGCTTAGCTGATGTTCAATCAAAGTTCCCAAACTTTACACCAAAAGACTAGAGTGCAATCCTTTTGTGCAGATTCTCCTGAAGCACGAGAATCCTAGTTGCAGCAATCTCAACAACCAGCCGTTTTAGGAGAGACAACAAAGACTTTATCCACTGAACGTTACTATGAATTGGGGCTATGTATTTATTTAGTCTGGGTCATATGCAACCAGAACAAGTATTCAAATGGTTGGAGTCACTGCTGTTGTCAAGCAGAGTCGCGCACCCCCATAGTTAACGGCTTGTTTACACAGGGCGCACCGCTACTTTGAGGGGCTGGCAAAACCTCGGTAAGCCTAGTGAAGCTAGTCCAGTTGCCAACATCTTTGCCGCCACATTGGGAACTTGGAGGCTTTACTTCGGAAGCACGAAAGTAGATGATTGGATATGCTTCCTGTCGCTGCCAGGATCAAGGTCGAGAGATCGGAGTGCCCCACATCATTAGACGGATCTCAGACAACTTCTCGGTCTCTTCTGGCCCGTTCGTTGCAACTTCAAGCCGATCGCTCCTTCAACCGGGAACTATATCTCGGGCGTATCCTCGGTCGTATGTGAAGCAGATCGTAAGTGAAATCTCCTGCCCACTATTTCATAACATCTAATTACCCGTTGCCGCTTTTTTGCAGTGGCGTCACAGTAGCCTAAGCCAACACCACTTGGATTCTGCGGCAGGACATCAACAGGACCATGGCGAAACTGCAAGTGGTCGATGTTCGTGTCGATCATTATCAGCAAAAAAACGCGCTGGGTATTCATGTGAACAGACCTCGGATTTCATGGCGGCTCTGCAACTGCCCTCCAAATTTCCAGACAGCCCGCTGGGAGGTCCGTATTCAGCACAATGGATCTCAGCGGCTTTTGGTGAGCCAATTCGAAGATCAAGGTGGAAGTTTCAAATCGACAATCTGGCCCCAGGATTTGCCTATTCGATCTCGCCAGGCTTACTCTATCGATGTCAGAGTCCGAGGCGCTGGCCAGATAGAATGGTCGCCCTGGAGCGAGCTGTACATACTAGAAGCAGGTCTTCTGTCCCGCAGCGACTGGAATAGCAAACTTATCACGGCTCCATGGGCCGAAGAAAGCAAAGAAGCGCCACAACCCGAAGACCTGTTCCGAAAAGAGTTCAAGGCACAGGGTATCATCCGCTCTGCTCGTCTTTATGTGACGGCACAGGGCGTCTACGAGGCCGAGATCAACGGTCACAGTGTTGGCGACCATTTCCTCGCCCCTGGCTGGACATCTTATGATGGACGACTACAATATCAGACTTACAATGTCACTTCCCATCTCTCATCACTTGCTTTTAACTGTCTCGGCGTTCGCGTAGCTGAAGGCTGGTTCAATGGTCGCATCGGCTTTGAGGGTGGGCGAAGGAGCATATGGGGAACTCGCACCGCCCTCTTAGCCCAACTTGAGATCACCTATGAGAGCGGAAAAACCGAGACCGTCGTCACAGATGACACTTGGAAGGTCACACGCGGACCTATCAAGCTAGCTGAGATCTATGATGGAGAGAAGTACGATGCGACGGCCGAGGTCGATGGCTGGTCCACCCCTGCGACGCCTTCAGGCACTTGGCATACCGTCACTGTCCTCCCTCCTTTGCCCGCTACAGTAGAATTAATATCTGGATACGGAGAACCGGTCAGGAAGCTTGAGACTATAGCTCCGTTCCAGGTCATTACAACGCCATCGGGCAAGACCATTCTTGACTTTGGCCAAAACCTGGTCGGCTATGTTCGCATCAAAGAGATGAAAGGGCAAAGAGGCCACCGAGTTACTCTGACACATGCCGAAGTTTTAGAACATGGGGAGCTGGGAACAAGGCCGCTGCGAGAGTGCAAAGCTCAGGATGTTTATACTCTAAAAGGCGATTTGAACCTGGAGTCTTGGGAGCCACGGTTCAGCTTCCACGGCTTCCGGTATGCCCAGATCGATGGCTGGCCCACATCCAAAATCAGTCTTGCGGAAGTTGTTGAGGCTCAAGTGTGCCACACGGACATGGAAGAGATCGGCAGTTTCGTCTGTTCTGATCAGACGTTGAACAAGCTGTACAGCAATGTCCGATGGTCGATGAGGGGGAATTTCTTATCTATCCCAACCGATTGTCCGCAGAGAGATGAGCGCCTTGGATGGACCGGAGATCTTGCGCTGTTTGCATCCACTGCGACGTTCATCTATGACTGCTTCGGGATTCTGAAGAACTGGCTGGTAGATGTCGCTTTTGACCAGAAAGCCTTGGGTGGCATCCCGCCGATGGTATCTCCCAATGTTCTCATCGGCCACAAGAACTGGAGCAAGATTGGTGCCAACGCTATCTGGCACGATGTCGTTGTGCTTGCACCTTGGGCTCTTTATGAAGAATCTGCCGATATCAGCATCCTCCGAGATCAATACGAGTCCATGAAGGCCTGGATTGACGTGATCCCACGGAATAAGTCTGGCTCGATACATTTGTGGGATTTTAACCTGTTTCAGCTTGGGGTGAGTTTTGCAGAACTCTTTTTTCCAATTATTAATCTGATTCTCATCTTCAGGACTGGCTGGACCCCAATGCTCCTCCAGAAGAGCCAATGAAGGCATTGACCGACCCTCCTCTTGTGGCCAACGCTTTTCTTTTCAGGTCCCTTGACTTGATTTCAAAGGTTGCGGCACTATTGTCTAGGTTCGACGATATGGCACGATATCAGAAAGATGCCGAAGCAGCCCGCAAAGAGTTCCAAGATGAATACGTTAGTGCCAATGGGCGCTTGACTTCTGACTCGCAAACTGCGTACGCTCTTGCAATCTGCTTCGATCTCCTCTTACCAATCCAGCTGGACCGAGCTGGCAACAGGCTTGCAGAGATTGTGCGGCGCAACGGCTTTCGAATTGGTACAGGTTTTGCTGGAACTCCATTCATCTGTGAAGCTCTCACCCGCACCGGCCACAGCGATGTTGCTTATTCAATGGTACTCAACCGAAAGTGCCCGTCGTGGCTATACCCCGTGACGATGGGTGCGACGACGGTATGGGAGCGCTGGGACAGCATGTTACCAGATGGGACCATCAATCCCGGTGACATGACATCGTTCAATCATTACGCCTTTGGTGCAGTGGCCAAGTTTCTTGTCGAGCGCCTCGCGGGCTTGCAACGGTTGGAGCCTGGATGGAAGCGATCGAGAGCAGAACCAGTGCTGGGTGGGGAGTTCACACATGCGTCGGCGGAGCACATCACGCCGTTCGGCAAAGTTGCTTGCGCTTGGAAGCTTACCAGTGAGGGAAGTGGTCCGCTGCAGCTGAAGGTCGACGTGACTGTACCGCCACTCACTGAGATGGAGGTTGTTTTGCCCAACAAGAGCGGGAAGAAGGTTGATGTTGTCGGCTCTGGAGACTGGTCATTTACCACAGAGTATGAACGCAGTTATGCGTGGCCGGTGCAAGAGCTCACCATGTTCCCGTAGAAAAAGCCAATTCGGTGATAGTAAGGATGGGAAATTGGCCGTTTTTATCATCTATCAATGTCGGTTCTGGATTAAAGTGAGAAATCCCTGAGCGACTACTTATCAATGTGTTTCGCCAAGAACTTGGCCTTCGCAAGTTTGTGGTGGTGCTACTGCAAGTCGATCGGATGCCAAGTTCGGTAGCTGACGCCAAGAGTTCGCTTTTGATGTCTCCCGCAAGGGAGTTTCATGATGTTTTTTCTAACGCCAACTCTTCTCAGATAAGGTCCTGGATATCATAAGCTGCATAGCATAAGTTGAATGGTTTGTACACAGGCTGTCAGCCTTAGATTCATCAAATTTCACGTTACTTCATCATTGGCAATAAGCTGGTCACCACTCGCAATGCAGACACATCCTAGGCTGCTAAAGCGATAAGCAAATGAGATTCAAGTGCATGCAAGCTATCTAATTTAATAAGTGCCGGCGGATTTGATGACAATGGAGTCCTTGACCAACTGTTCGTATTCGGCATCACGCTTCTCCTCATCGCGCTTGTAGGTACCTGCAGACTTGATCACAATAGAATCCTTCGCGAGGTCAGCGTACTGCGTTATTTCGTTAGTTCACTGTCATTTTATCCAGAACCTCATAATTCACGGACCTCTTCGCCACGCTTGTAGGTCCCAGCAGACTTGATGACAATCGAGTCCTTGGCGAGCTTCTCGTAATCGGCATCCCGCTTGTAAGTCCCGGCAGACTTAATAATGATATTCGCCTTCGCAACATCGGCGTAGTCTGCTTCTCTCTTCTCCTCGTCACGTTTATAGGTGCCTGCAGACTTAATAATAATGCTGGCCTTAGCTACGTCCGCATAGTCGGCTGCTGGGGCAGCGACTGGGGCGGCGATAACCCCAATGGCCTGCAGGGTGAGAACAGTAACGATGGAGATCTGCATTTTGGCGTGTTCGCTTAGTTAAGGGGTGTATGAAAAGAAGATGGCAGATAACCAGGATTCTTCTCGCACGAGACTGGACTCTTGCTTTGCTTTATATACCTTGAAGATTGATAAATTGATTAGGTTTCTGGGCAGAACACTACCCCTCATCGATGACAACTCCGTCGCAATGATGGCGCCTTATCTCATCCCACCACCTCGGAGAATCGAATAGTCCCTGAGTTGATGAGAAGTCTTTGCCACACGCTACGCTTATGAGACCAAGAACGGAAGGTCTTCTAGCTTAGATGTAACATCGGAGCTGTCTAGACCGCCCCAGCATAATCGATCAAGCGTATCGGAACTGAATAATCTGCCTGTCGCGATGACATGATCGGAGTACCTGTGTCTTTTCTTAATTCAATCATCCCAGAATGCCGAGTAGGGAGGGACGGGTTCGACGCGAACTGGGAATCCGATCCCATCATGGCGGGGTTGCGCCTGCATCCGCTCCGGAATTCCACAATCTGATGTAAAGACATCCAGATACACAGCTATTCGGCTCTTATTAGTGGTCAGCCGTATCTGCAAAGCTTGTAAGACGGTGGTCCACATGCACCCGCATGAGAACTTTTGAATCGGTCCCATGCCCAAACTAGACCGCAATAAGCAGCTCGAATCCCGAAGGATTACACTATGAGCAAGTGAGCAGGCAAGAGTTTCATCAGCCCTTCTATATGTGACCCGAAAGACAATTACTCATTTAGAGTGCCGATAAGGTATGAAGTTCTCACAGAGCAAAGCTGTTGACTGCCAGTGTCTTCTCATTTGTGGGCGCATCAGCTTCTACTCACCTTATAAGGCGTTTTGCGAAACAACAGGCTCCAGCCTTTTCCAGGAACCGGGCTGGAACACCGCCGCTCCAAGATGTGGTGGAATTTGCGACGAAACTACGAAAGCCTCCCTCAATCAGAAGGGAAAGTAGGGAAGGCCAACTCTCAATCAGCAAGTTGGTTCACTCATCGATGGCCGCGGTCGACAATTGTGCTTGGGTTTACCAACTCGGTTACGCTTGCTGCTTTGGTTTTCATCTTCAATTCTAGTCCGTCCAAGAGCACAATTTTGGAACAATGTACGCGAGAGCTGTCGACAATATGTAAGTTTGCAACGAGTAGCTACATCCCTGGTCTCCTTGCATCCACTGACGACTTGCAGCGCCCGCTTTTGAAGCCGTCAAGTACAAGGCGCCAGATCACTATAATGCCGAGTTTAGGCAGAGAAATAAATGGCGCGGCCCCCCTGGAGTACACTCCAACGACATTGACATTGCGTGGCATGAGATCGAGTTAGGGGCAGGAGGCATCCGGGTCACTGAAGAAGAGGTCAAAATGTTGAATATGACTGACTCGCCAGAGATGCCCTTCCACAAGATCCCAGAAGAACAGGGCGGCGGGTACTTGGCCATGCTGGAAGTTTTCCATTTGCTTCACTGTCTGGTAAGACAGGCCTACCACAACATTCACAGCGGCTAACATCGTAGTAGAACTCTTTGAGAATGGGGCTGTTTTTTAACTACGAGCACTACAAGTTTTTGGACGAGGGCGTCCCTGACGAAAACATTCATTCCCATTTTGGTAAGACCTTGGCTTTGTTACATCTGGAACTCAAAAAGCTCGATTAATTGGGCTTCGTATGAACTTTGATTAACTTTACTGCCTCCAACGTAGATCACTGCATAGACATGCTGAGGATGAACCTGCAATGCCAAGCAGACGTAACGCCGGCTCTCTTCGTCGACCCACTCAGCAATCCTTTGCGACGGGATGCTCTCCCAAACTGGTCCTCTATGCACACATGCCGAGATTTTGATGCGATTTTGGAATGGAACAAGCATGGGCCACGATCAGTGCGTTGGCGTGACGCTGGTGCCAACCCATCATGGGACCCCAATCTTGAGGGGGCTGAAGCAGCTTTTCCACCGGAAGGAGTTGATGAAGGTCATCATCACTAAAGAGGGCTAAACAGTTGATTTTCACATAGTGCAATTCCAGAAATACGTTTCGCAATCACGCAGGTGGGTTCTCAAATTGTGTTCGTTGAACAAAAATACGAGGACCATGGGCCACACTCTGTTAAGTGAATGCTATCACCCGGTTTTAGGGATAAACATATATATACTACAGTGAAAATGTTTGCTTTGAAGTATTGCTACGATTAATTAGATATCATTCTTGAAACCGTGTGTTTAACGCGTTTTGATAGATTCTTAGGCTTTATCTTAGATCTATACTAGCAGTCCCTAGTTAAATTGCGATTTCGAAGGTTGAGCCTTCTAGATAGTTAGCAAACCATAACTCTAGTATATATCTACACAAACTTAACAGCAGAATCTTGAATCGAGCAGTAGTCTCAGCACTTAAGAGCATTCCGCGTTGTCATAACAAGCGGTGCTGTGGCCTCCTCTGGGGTTACTGTAGGAAAACACTTTGCCAGTTGTACTTAAGCTACTGCTGAGCCGTGAAGAGACAATGCACTTATCTTATGCAGCATGGACGGGAATGGCAAGGAGAAAAGCATTGACTTTTGCCAGGACAGGTTTAAGTAGTGAGATACATCGCGGCAGCGGCAGGAATAATCAGAAGTATGAACTCGAAGAATCTGAAACAAGATTTCAACAGAGAGTTGGTCGCTAATGAGAAGGAAGGCACTAGATCTATTACCCATCTGGTCAACTACCTTATAATTTGTTGCTTTATTGGCCAAAACCTTCTGACACGGATGTCAAGCCAGCTCTGGATAGATTGAAGGAGGCTGAAGGTCAGACTTTCGTTGGCTTCGAACCTCAAATAGTGAAACAGCCTCTTGAGACGTGCAGGAGTTTTGGCATGCCAAAGATTCTCTTCCTGTCGGCTGTTCTAACGAACAGCGCGTGCAGGACGCTGTTGACAATGGCGCCTAACAGGGCAGTTTTTTTCTGTACCGTATCAGCTTCATCTGCCAAAAGAGTTGGCCCCACGACCAGTTCGCCAAGCTGCACACGAAAAGTGCGATTCAAACTCTGACATGAAGTTTCCGGTGTTGAATTTCAAAAGAAATACTACTTGAGAAATACAAGGCGCATTGTGAGTACACGAGAATTAGTACGGGAATTCAACTTATCCTGCAGTCTCCTCATTAATTTGTGAGCTATGAAAATACTGACTGTGATCCTCATGGACTGTGTGTGCCTCAGCAAAAAGTGTCAATTTGCCCGTCGTACATGTGATTAGAAAAGTGATTCCTTTCCTAAGGACACAAATGTGGATTCTACAGGAGCCTGGATCAATGTTGTTTCAAATCTCTGGCTGCTATAGTTCACCATAATGGTTCATTCATGAGCAACAGCCACTGAGAAACTATATGACTCTACGAATAGGCTCAAAAACCACTAAGCCTATATTCGGATTGTACAAAAAGTGTTGTGATTTTGTTTCCAATTAGACCTATCAGCGGATGATGTGAAGAGATTTTGGAAATCTGACTGTTTCTTTCTTTGCGTACGATTATCATTGGATTGGTGCAAGTGTAAACTGTCTGTCCCGTAAAGGAACTCGAAAATCAACACATCATGAAGTTTTTCGGCCCCTCATAATTTGATCTTAGTATCAGCTTCAAATCGCAACATAACTATGGACCCCCGGAGACAAATCGCTTGCTACTGCACTTGCTTCACATCAAGGGGTTCTGTCTTGCCGAAATCAATTTCAAACAAACGCCTCATGTCCTGTAGAACCATTGGCAAAAGATTAAGCATGATTAAGATGCAGCGGTGCATCTCTTTCCATATTTCCAGCCCCTTCTTCTAGGGGTTGATTGCAGTGAGCAAGGCTCATTGTTCTCTCTGTGGTCTTCTCGGCTACCGTGATGTTCGGGGACAGATAACCGGCCCACTCGGAAGACGCTCGCATCATATTTCGTATCCACTCAACAACAAAAGCCGATTCCCGTACAGGCTCTTGTGAAAGAAACTCCATCGTCTTCAAGACCCGAAAACCTGCAACGGCCTCCCCATAGTGACGTGATAAGCACTCCAAGTCCTCAAATTCGATGCTGAGGTAGCAAATGGCTTTTTTCTCTATTGTTACCAACTTCAAGTCCCAGTACGTAGCCTGGATCTTATCGAGCTCGAAGTTGACCCATATGTATCGCGGTGCGAGGCCGCCTGTGAACGATCTCTCATACAATCCGAGATTTCGCGACTCGCGAGACGTGTGCAGTACGGCGGGAAGAGGGGTCGGTGAGGTAAAATAATGTAGCGTGTAGTCCAGTGGGTGACGGCGATGTTTGTTAAGTTCGGTACGAGCCCGAACCGCAAGTGTTCGCGGCTCTCTTGCAAGCTGCCAGATCCGGATACGTAATTCAAAGGGTAGTTCAGAAAAGAAGGGAAAGGTCGCCATCACTCAAGCTGGGACGTTTCTATTTTGATGAAAAATCAAGCTGGCAGCAAACAATACTATTTCCCGTCCTGAAGTCAACGAAAGAAGAGCAAGCGAAGACGCAGTCTTTGTCTCAGCTATTTCTGAACTTGCAGAAAGGAGGCTGACGACGTGCTTCTTCGACTATCGGACCACCGTGAGCTTAAAAGAAAAAATCTGATAGCGCATCCAGTCGTCATTGAATTACTTAATCCGGCGACTTGCAGGTAAGACAATTAGCCAAAACCCCAATTCAGGTTGCCGAGTTCGAGGGCGTTAACTGTGCCACATGCTAAATGTTCCGATCCATTATTGAACCGAGATGGTATGGATCATTCGTATGCCGTAATTGGCCTTCCTGTTTGCAGCCGATCCGGTTGATTGCCGGCTCAACATTGGCTTCCTTCTGTATGTTGTGAACGACAAGGGACTTTGACCAAACTGCCTGTTACGTTTCTGTCTCTAGCGTGACATAGTTTGGATCGTCCAGGTACAATATTTTGTTCAAACCTCTACATATTGTGCCTGTTTTTCGCCTGTTCTCAGCACAGCATGGCTCTGGGTGTAAACAGATGTCTGACCTGGTGTGGTATGTGAAAGTGTGCAGCGTTGCCAACAATTGCAAGATCCTTTGATTTTTAACATGATGTTGTCGATCAAGTTTTGTGAACAAGAAAGTCGCCAGATCCAAGCTTGGTATGTAGGTTATTCCAAGAGTTCTTGACCTGAGAGTTGTGTTGGCAATTTGTAACCCCGCGCCCGGATCGGGGAACAGCCATGCTCAAGTCGCACGGGCATTTCGGCCGAATGATCTCACGGAACAGACCGAATGACAGACGTGTACTCCCCGCATTCTGTCATGCCAAGCTTCCCGTTGCCCGAGATCGTCCAAACCCGACTGTGACATCAGCGGAAGCAAAAGATCTCGTCTCCGCAGCAACTGCAATGTCCATGAATTAAGCCTCGAAAGTTACAGGAACTGGCTAGACATAATATACAGGAGGAAAAGCCATTGGTGGGAATGGCGTGGGGGCATCGCGGCATTGGTTCCTGGGTTGCCGTGATCGCTCCTTTCGGCGTAGTCCCCGCCGAGATGCGACGATGCAATTTTGAGAAGCTGTCAGCAGTATAGAAGAAGGATGAAGGCTTGATTCCCACGAGTAGAAACAATTGCAATCATCTAACCCTTTCAAACGCCGTTCTCTCCACCGTTTCCGAGCTGTTCGCCCGCCCTGTATATCTTTTGGAGTTTTCAGACCTCCTCAACCCGACGAAATGAGACTTCAGGACATTGCGGCCATTCTGGCAACGGCCGTCACATCGGTCTCCGCAATTCCATTCGGGCAGGCTAGTGCGACAGAAACCCGTCAAGCCAAGCCCCCCTATTTTCTTCTCACCGGTGACTCAACCGTCGCCATCAATGGCGGCTGGGGAAACGGCTTTTTGTCTTTTGTTGAGTCGCCTGCCGACGGAAAAAACTATGGCAAGAGCGGTGCGACAACGGTGTCATTCAGAGCCCAGGGTATCTGGAATACAGTGATCGCAGAGGTGGAGGCGAACAAGGATGCCTTCAGCCCCATCGTGACGATTCAGTTCGGCCACAACGACCAAAAAGCCGCAGCAAACATTTCTTCAGATCAGTTCCAGGCCAATCTTGAGACTTTGGCAAACGAAGTTACAGCTGCTGGCGGAACCCCTGTAAGTCAACTCTCCAGATGTCGAGCTTTTGAACAAACAGGTGCTGATTACTCTCCAAGATCCTAATCACGTCTCTTACTCGCCGCACCTTCAGCGGCGGTAAGGTTATTCAGAACCTCGAGACCGAGCGCCTCAGAGCCATTGCGGCTGCCGAGGCAGTGGGTGCTACATACCTCGACCTCAACACTGCCAGCACCAACTACATTAATGCTATTGGTAACGAAAACGGACACAAGTACGACCTCGCGTCCGGCGATGCCACACACTTGAACCCTGCTGGAGAGATTGTCTTTGGCCGCCTAGTTGCTGATCTCCTCCTCGAGAAGCGGGCGGACCTCGCTGAGTTCATCAAGGAGAACAAGGCACTGAGCGACAAAATCAAGAATGGGGAGTTTGCCACTGGTGATGAGACCGATTAAACCTTAATGGCCTCGTTTAAGACCTCCTCGTAAATAGTGTTTCCGTGATTAAATACATGGTTCGCATCAATACATTTATGCCGCATTGCGATTGGTCATCTATGCAACTATTAGATGCCCTCTTCAGGTTTTATAGACTGCCGGCCTACGCGGCTTGTGCCTCTCTCACCTTGCGGCTTTTAGAATCGAGATACAGCTCTAATTAATATCATATCCACATGACTGGAGCCAGTACGACACGTATAAGCCATACCTGATTCTCTTTATTGACAGCTTTCAGTAACATAGTGGTGGGACTTTTTTTTTAAAGAAGTATTGCACTTAGTCCTCGTAGTTCCCTCGAAAGTTTTTGGTTTGATGTGATCATCTTCAAAACTTAGATGAGACGGCCTTGGATCCTTTGGCCCTCGAAGTTTGCGCTCTCGAAACCTGCCGAGAAAGCAGGACGATTTGGCCTGTCTAGAAATCAAAGAGGTATAGCGACTTGATGTTTCTTGCGCCAGGATTCTCCGAGACGGATAGTAAGGCACACTAACCCTGCGCACATGAGTTGGATAGCTGCAGACATGGTGGAAACCCAGCCGACGCCAATGGCTTCAATCAATGGGAGACAGACTGCAGTTGAAAGACCTGCAATCATGTATCTCATTAAGTAATGACCGGCTATAATACATCAGGTTAGCAGTCATATGTGTTGGATAAGTACTCAGTGCTAATCGGAAGCTTCCCCGTTTTGATGTTGCATAACGTCGAGAATGTAAGCATCCAAACTTGGAAATGCCGCCAACTGAGCAACGCCTTGAAAAAACATGCAGATGATTGGCAGTGGAATGCCACCGAGTCACTTATCCAAAGTCCAGCCGTACATGACCATGGAGGTCGGCAGCATTAGGCCTAGGAAAATAAGACTGCTCCGGAGTCTATCCTCTGGAAAGCGCATACCGCGTTTCCGGATCCACGAGGCCACGGTATATCAGCCCACCGTCCACCAATCTGACTGCCAACAACGTACCCAATGCCTGGGGCAATGTAAAGTAATCCAGATTGCAATGGTGTTGTGAGATGAAACCTAGGGTTGAGTACATATCGAATAGGTGTAAGCAGCGAGTACATATTCCAGACCAAAGAAGAAGAGGCCACACACTGTTTAAAAAGTTAACAAAATTTCTATTCACGTCCTTGACCAGAAGTACCATACAATCAAAAGCAAGTTCTTATTTCCGTAAATCATCATTACTCTTGAAGGATTCCCCCATTGCCAAAGTTTATGGAGTTTCTTTAGCAGCCCAAGGCCTGCGAGTTCAGACTCACGAGACTTGTGGATGGTTTCTGGCATGCAGAAGTAGACGGAGATCAATGCGACTCCGGCAAAACCGGCCTGGGTCCAGAAGATAACCCTCCACGAAGTAAAAGTAACGACGATGCCTCCAAGAAGTGGTCCGAACGCGGGGCCGATAGTTGTCCCGCTAAGGAACCAGCCTAGGGAAGTTGCTCTCTCTGTCTGGGTTATATTTAGCAAGACCTCAAGACTTTTCACAAATGGACAAGTACCGCCTACGGGGTGATAAATATCCGAGATGCAACTCGACCCAAGAATCAAGAATGAGGTGCCTTGAAAAGCAGTAAGGGCCCGGAAGAGAAAGAACAACTCCAATCTGGGGGCCAAAGCTGTCCTTATAGTGAACGCAAGGAACAGTGTAAGACTATAAAGATAGGCCTTCAGCTGATTAGATGGAATCTATAAGAACAGTAGATCAGACAGCCTACCGATCTACGACCAAATATGTCGGCCCAGGGACCCCATATGAAAGCCGAAAGGCCCATAAATGCCAGATAAACCGCGTTGCTGACACTGATGACCGTTGCAGTCGTGCGGTAAGTTGCGACAATCTCAGGTACGGCGGCCAGCACGCTGGTGGTTGACATTTGCACGAGGAAGCCACAGAAGGCTGCAATGGCTGTAATGATATGCTTTTGGAAAGGGTTGAACCGGGAGTAAACTGAGAGCTGGATCCGGCTTTGGCCTTCGCCCTCAGGTGGCGTCTCTGTATTAACTGATGCCATGCTCAATACACATGTGTGGGCAGTCAATGTCCGCGGAATACAAGTTTTAGAATGCACAATTCACGTTTCTCTCAGTCGAAAAGAATCAAATCTTTAGATTTCCGATGTCGGTCATTCATATCGGCTCCCACAGCCAAAATGACTCAAACACATGTCCCGATTGCCGCTAGCTCCGTGTTGGTCCTGCACCACCGGCACGGCGTTCTTACCCATCGGTCAACCCGCATTCTGCCGGCCGATACCCTTGACGATCACTTGCGGTTGATTTCTTCACAAGCGTTTTCAAGTAATGTGACCAGGTAAAATTAGAGTTAATCATATTCACCAGCAATCAATCTTTTCCGGCAATACTATCATTCATCGATGCGATCATGTAATCAACTACACGATTCCATCATCCGGGTTGCCCTTGACTGGCTTCAACTCAAAATGTCAGGGTCCGGTCGTTGGCCCGTAGAGCGGGTCCTCCATCAGTTTAACCAGAGTTGGAGGATGCTACTTTAGTTGGACCTCTAGCTCTCTCTTGCATTCTTGCCTAGGATGAGGTTCACGCCTCGTGAAAATCATGACATGAAGCTAAAGTTGTCGATCGTAATACAATAAAAACATCTCCCTTTGGGCTCGACGTTGATGTAGTTGTCACTTGTTTCTTCAACAATAGCACTGTTGTTATGTTTCTGCTGCCCTGCGAAAGCTTGCGCATATTGAAATGGGTGTGCGTTGACTATGGTTGCGGCTGGCTGCAACAGACTAATGCCTTCTGAAAAGCTCAATTTCCGGTTCGCTCAGACTCTTTTACATTTTGCACAGTCTAGTCGCGGCTATGAACAGGGAGATTTTGCCGCGACAGTCCTCCGCTTTCGAGACGTCGGCTCCGATCCAGACAAGAAAGAAGTCTCAAAAAGGTCCCAAACTGTACCAGTCAGTCCTTTAATTGCCATAGCCGATGACTGCGTAGCTCACACCTTGTTCAATAACCACGATATCCTTCACCTGAAGAGTATCGGCATCGCTCCTTGCTCGACATAGTTGTGGAACATTTGAACGTATGTCACACTTTCTCCAGGCTCAACAAGTCCTTTGTGAGAGCTGCCACTCCGTTCTTCGGCTACAACCTGTTCAAGAAAAGACAGGATCTGACAAACAGCTTCCAGTTATTTACTGGGAGAAAAGGAAGGACAGGCTCTGGCGCTTTGATAGCACCTGGAGACACTGCAGTTGACATAGTTAATGCCTGTGAGATCAAGGTTCCGCTGGCGTCTATTACGAACCATGGTCCATCGGCGAAGTCGATGATCAAGTTACGCTTTTCAAGTCCGCCGACTATAAGTCCTTCGACAGACTTCTCACCGACCGCGCAATGCGGGTTTCTGCCCTCATTTGCTGTCTTTCTTCACCGTCTGGCATATGACCTCTTGACACCCCTGAACAATTCCACAAACCGAACACATCATGGCGCGTGGGTCGTATTCGTACAGACTGGGAACTGTCTTCAAAGCGATCAACAGAGACGCTCCCTTTCCTAAAACCAACAATAGTTTGATAAAGCTGATACACGAATTGTTCCGTTGCTTGATTGCTGGTCGCTTCTCGTCAAGTTGTAGGCCATGTCTTTTCAGTACATGGCCATCGTTAGACCAAACTGAAGCAGTTTGGAAGTCCCTTTCATTTTCGGAGTCACCCGATCAACGGTGTTACAATTTTCAGTCACATTGAGACCATATCTTGTCCATTACAATTGGGTTGTAGTCACTGTGCAAGTCACGCACGAAAGCCGGACTGATTAGTCCAGCAAAGTGCTCATCATTGGGGGAAATATGCTTTCAGGGGGCGACGCATGAAAACGCGCAGAGGATCAATTTCGTAAATTCGCTCGCAACAACGGTTTGAAGTTGCCGCTTGAACCAACACGTTCCCCTCCTTTACATGTGAAGTTCATTTCGTCATAGGTCATTCTGTTGTGGGTATATTCCTCCTGAACCAAACACTCAAACGTCCAAAAGTGCCTTCTTTGGCTTCTTCGCGCGGAAAAGCATCAACTGGCCAATCACCCAGGTCTCTACCTCTTCAAACTCTTGCTGCAGCGCCTCCTGGATGTCCTCTTTCTTGTCTTCCCAGTTGTTGAAAATTCCCCACCACTTATTGTACCACCGGAGTTGAAACTTTGTGAGCCAGCTTGTCGACTCATTCGGCCCGAGTACCGTGCACCCTGCCAGCACGCCGTTTTCGCTCAAAAGCTCTTTGTACATGCCAAGCGCACGCAGCTTCGCCTTTCCGCCGGGCATGCAGTGGAACAAGTTGAACATTGATATAGAATCGAAGCGCTCGCCCAAGAGCTGCTTCGGGGGCGGCTCCGTGACGTCGGCCTCGACACAGCGAATCTCGGTGTCTGTGGCCACTGACTCGATGCGAGCCGCCGCGGCCTTGAGTGGATTCGCTGTCAAGTCCAAGAGTGTGAGGCGCTGCTTACTGCTCGCGCGGAACGGTCGCGCGAGCGCTGCGGCGGGAAACCAGCCCGTGGCAACGCCACAGTCGAGGTGGTTGCGAGAGAAGTTCTCAGCAAAGAAAGGAAGGAGAATTGCGTCTGTTGAGCATTTCCATATGTATCTCA
Source organism: Colletotrichum tofieldiae (assembly GCA_022836555.1). Classification (NCBI taxonomy): domain Eukaryota; kingdom Fungi; phylum Ascomycota; class Sordariomycetes; order Glomerellales; family Glomerellaceae; genus Colletotrichum; species Colletotrichum tofieldiae. The sequence continues at coordinate 5,636,232 of BQXV01000002.1, forward strand.
TGTTGAAACCCAGGACATACTTGTCGTAGAACAAAGTGAGGAAGGATGGCGAATAGACTGCGCCGTATGCGGCGTTGGGGTCGGCCCCAAGGTCGGCCATCGTGGTGGTGAGATGTAAGGGTGGGGAGGGGAAGTTTGGAGGCGATTGGGGTGAGGGTATTCCGACTCAAGCTTTGTTGCGCGGATGGGCACAATGACAGGACCTGCCTTCGGATCTTACGGGGAAACGACGATTATCATTCTGTCATTCTGTCAGAGGCCTCGCACCAGAGACGGAACGCCGGCCGCGTGTCTTGACGTCTTACCCGAATCAAGTTCCGCAGCTTTCCTATCTCCATGGGCTCAATCAAGCACTCGATTCTGCACTAACAGAACTACTTTTCGTAAGCAACCAATCAGGACTTGTTATCTTGAGGTGGACTGGAGAGTTTTGCTACGTCGCAATGCTGTAGCAGCTTCCATTGCACGTTCTGGATAAAGTGGTCCTCTCCTACGCAGCTTGGTGGGTTGAGATGTCGGCATCCTTTCTGCTTCTGGCACATGCATAGCCGCCTACGTATATTGTTGGCACTAGAGCAGTTGGTTCGAGGCACTCCTCAGGTTGAACCTCGGTTCGCCCGTCCATTGGTCATGGAGCTGGAGTTAAATGCCGCAAAGGACCCATGAATGCCGGTTGGTCCAAAGGCCGATTCTTCATGCACGCGTGCAGGACATGCAACCGCGCAGAATGCCGGCACTACCAAACAGTTGGGGGTCTCAAATGGCCTCATTAAACCACTGATTTGCGGAGTCCCGTCTACGCAACTGAGGAGGAGGCACCCTTGCTGGCCTCGAGCACCCCCGCCATCCCTAATCGCTGTGATCGTCGCTTGGCTGACCACGCCGCACTCCTGCATTGCAAGCCTGCGAATCTTGCAAGGTTCTATTGATCCTCTGGACGCCAAGGCTCAGCTGTACAATTCACAAGCTTCGCCAAGACGACCAGTCGCACTTCGATGCCCACCACCGTTGCTTGTCGGTGAGCTCGTCACAACTCATACAGCACAGAATTCGTTGGAGCATGGTGTTCTCTACCAGGGACTGACTGCCTGACTTCTTTGATTTGATTTTGAACCCAAGACTGAAGATGATGGTCGCTAGTTCCGTGTGCAAACGCTGGGTTGTGGTATATCATCCAATGCCTTCCAAACATGCAATTTTAGACGCCTTTTTACCCCTGTGAACTGAGATTGGAAACAGACACTTGCGATGCCGACGCTTGCGCTGAGCGCGATGAGCTTGCCAGCGAGGCGGACGATGATGTGCCACTTCGAGGCTTCCGGCAGTATACCGTCAACCTAGGATTGGGATGAATCATTGGCAACAGCACAAGTCAGGGTATTGAGGGAGGGTACACTTACAACGTCATGAAAGAATGGTAGTCGGTATCCCCAATCTCTTTGCGGACCTTCTTCAACAGCACTTGAACCTGACTCTCAGACCAACCAAGGCCAATGGTGAAAACAGGAACGCTGAGTGGCTCAATGATGGCGTTCCAATTCGCCACCATCATGGCGCCGAATCTTTGGCACTTCTTGCCCGGGTAGCACGCATTCGTGGGTGCGGCATGCTTCGTCAGTTTCATTCTCTCAAAGCCGGCCTTCTGCAACAGCGGTTGATAGTCTTCGGGGTACTTGAGGTCGCGGCCCATGTTTTGGAGACCCTGACCAAGGAGCGAGTTCCACTTCTGGAACGAGCTGCCCTCTAAAGAACGATCCGGAGACTGAAGGATGGCGATCCACTCGGTGAACTCGACCCAACCTCCGGGGTTCAAGTGGTCATAGATTGACTGGATGAATTTCTCCTTGTCTACGACATCACCGAGCATGCGGACGTGAATGTAGTCAAACTGGCGGCTGAGAGTCCAGTCGCCTGTTGCGTCCATCACCTTGAACTGGCAGTTGGACACCGCGTACGGCGGGCGTACCTTTTCGATGTCGATGCCCACGACGGCACAGTTCGGGTTCTTCTTCGCTAACGGGCGGGGGTTAGTGTGGACAGCGCACCACGGCTGGGAAGAGACTTGCCGTATTCCTGTGAAAAGGTCAGCCGAGTCATTCCGCGATAGTTACATCATTCATGCGGGAACATAGGGGTGGTGTTGGGGAGGAACACGCACTAATGCCCATAGCCCCGGCCCCGTGCCCACGTCGAGCGCCGCCCTGGCTTTCACGACTGGGGCCAAGTGGAGCCTGCCGTCGAAAAGTTCGGCGATGATTTGGTGTTGAAGAACTGCGGGCAGGTCAGCATATCTAGGTCGTCGTCCTGCGAGACACGCAGTTGTCGATGGAGGGGAGGGGATGGGAGGAGGGCGCCTTACCATTTCTGTCTTGCTCCTCCTACGCACGGAGACGCGTATCAGTATGCGCAATGGCGGCGAGTGGTGGCTGGTAAGCTGCGGCAGGTCGACATACCTTGCTATTCGGCACGAAGCCGAACCTCTTTCCGGTTTTTGCAAACTTGTTGAAGATTGATTGGAAAATGGACCTGGTTTCTTTGGAGCGTGACCTCCCTGAGCCGCCACTGCATGGTTGGGGCCGATTAGCGCTTTGAACGAAACCCAGACAGACGATGATGCACGGAGCATCACATCACGGTCTTCCCGGAGGGGACTCACTATGTCGCCGCACGAATACTCGCAGCCGGCGTTGCGTCGTCCGACAAGTCGTCGGAGTCGGATCCTCCCGCCCATAGCGCCCGGCTAACCTCATCGGACGTCGGGCTCGGATGGTCTTCGGGGTAGTCCTGTATAACTCACGTAACTCAATTGCCGGCTCTCTACCGCGAATCAAAGATTGGCAAGGGTGATGAACCATACGTCTGGTTGCCCCGACTGCATCGAAGGCCTCGTCGAAGGCGGCGTGCGCGGCCTGCCGCTGTCCGTTGAAGAGTTGCGGGGATGTTCGGACGATGAACTAGCGGTGAGTCGCGTTGATGTGGAGGCGGCCGAGACGCTGTTGGCGGCCGTTGAGGGACGCGGCTGCTGCCGTCCCACGGACGAGCCAGAACGGACCGAGCTACCACCGCTTTTGCGAAGTGGCTGTTGGGTGTGTTTGTCCATCAACCTGCAGTCCGTCCTGAGCGAGGCCGTGAGCAAGGGGGAGGGCCGTGGTTAGTCGAGCCGCCGATGTGATGCGATGTACCAGCTTGCAGCGAGAGAGCAAGGGGAAAATTGAGGAGACGACAGGAACAGGACGACTTGGTGCGACCCCGTCTCCGTCCGTCGCAAGGGCAAGATGTAGGGAGAAGTGATGGACAAGCAGCAGAAGAGGGTTGCGGGATAGACAAGGACGTCCCATGAACGTAGAACAACAGCAGCAGTTCGTCTTGTGTTTTCTTCTTCTTTCATTCTGGGGGAAAACGGGCTAGGGCAACAGTTTATTTTTTTTAGTACCATGCCATACGTATGGCTGCGCGGACACTGCCGTCTTCCACACCCCTGTCGCTTCTCCCTTTTCCATGCCTTACTCGCTGGAGAGACAAGAAGAACCTTGTACGGGTCTTTTGGATCGAGGTGCGAAAACCTGCGGGGCTCTGTTCGGCGCTTTATCAAAATCCGTGACAATCCATCCGTACGAATACGCACGTCGCACGCAAGGCCTGGGGGACGCCCTCGAACACCGGCCGGTAATGGTCCCCGTGTGTCGGTCCCCGGGGGAACTAGAAAGGAGGACTTTTGCGAGCGTGGGATATGCAGCGTATGTATGAAGGCTTCGTGCTAGGAACATGTTATTCGCCCCTTTGCCTCGCGGCCCAACGCGCTGGACGACAGCCAAAACCAGCCATCCCGCTAGTCATGACCTTGCATCCAGCAAGGAGCGGAGCAAGCAGCCACGGCCCCATGTAGCCGAAAGTGTCAAGGGCCAGCAACTGGCACGCCATGAGTGGGATCGCTTTTGCTGGCTTACCAGGTTCTGAGTCAAGGTTTCTGCCGTGATGATTACCGCCTGGCTTCGGCAGTGATTGGGCATCTGACCCGGCCAGATATCCCAGCGATCGTCGCCGGATCTCCGGGATCCGGCCCCAAGTCCTTGATTGCAACAGGTAGACGAAAAGGGGAAAAGAAGCCTGGAAAACGACTCACCCTATCTGGACTATTGATACGGGAGCCGACGGGTGCCTCACGCGGTGTTAAAGAAATGCAACCGAAACGAATCGGGCAACCAACAGGCTGCAACAGCAATCTCCTGGCCCCCACCTCCCAAGCAACTCAAACGGCAGATGCACACTGCCCTGTGCTGCCGCTTAAAACAGCAACGAGCCGCGGGACTTTCAAGCAATTGCCGGCTGGGCTACATCACTGCCCCTGGCAGTGTGCAGTTGCGGGCTAGACCAGGGCGAGACAGTCGATACTCGCCCTTTTCAGTTTGTCGTAGGATGCTTTGTACGTGATTTGTGATCCGTGGATTTCCTGCTTTGGGGGCTCGTGATGATTGACGTGCATTAACAGCTCTACCGACTCCTCACCAGGCCCCCACTCCCCGCCTGTCCAGGTCCGGCTGCAAGAGGCTTGTTGGGACGCAAGAGATAACAAATGCTGCTCCAACAGCCAGTAGCTTTACGGCAATGCACATATCATCTCCAGAGTCTTGGATCATGTTTGGCGTGGGAGACATAGTTGTTGCCAGCCATCCTTGTATAGCTCCCCTTGCGTTACGTTCTGTTGGAAGGAAGTCCGCTTTGCTGCTGTCGTGACAGCTTCCGGGGCCTGGTCTGGTCCGGTGATGAAGTGCAGCCAGTATGGTGCGTTGGTTCACGGGGACGGGTGGAGGAGAACTCTGGGCCGCTTATCGAGCTTGACGCCGAAAATCATGATCCGTTCGTTCGTACACAGCTAGATACAAGAGAGGGGCGACTAGTGGATTTCATCTAATAATGCTACGACCTGCTGGAGCCCTGATCCAGGTTTTGGCTTCGTCCCAAGGATCTCGCTGCCTGTCTCAACCGCTTCCCCGACATCTCCATCCCAACCTTACCGTGGCTCACCGCACGGACAGAGAGCAGATCATCATCAGAACGCGTCCACTAGATCATACTAGCCATGGAGGAACCGATTGCTATTGTCGGTGTTAGCGCCAGGCTGCCTGGCGATGGCGACACCCCGGAGCGGTTCTTCGACTCTCTGCTGGCCGGAAGGTCAGCCCGGACGGAAGTGCCACGGGAAAGATACAATGCAGACGCCTTTTGGCATCCCGACGCCGATAGGAGTGGTGCCGTGCGTTACTCCGTCCATTCTATGTTTGTGCATCTCCAAGCCCGAGACTGACCAGGGAACAGACACGCGTTCGCCATGGCCATTTTCTCAAAGGCAGCATCTCGGCATTCGATGCACCCTTTTTCTCTATTACGCCGACGGAAGCACGGAGTATCGATCCACAACAGCGAGGAATGCTGGAGAGCGTGTATAAAGCACTCGAGAACGGTGAGGAATATCCAGCCACTTGATGGGAGAAAGCGGAATTGAAGAGAAAAACGAGGCGTTGTGTTGACTAAAGCTAATATCAACCAACTGCACAGCTGGAATTCCCCTCGACACAGTGGCCGGATCGCAGACAGGCGTGTACGTCGGTTGCTTCACGGCGGACTACAACGACCATATCGCTAAGGACCTGGACATTCCCAATAAATACTCGGCGCTAGGCACAGTTGCAAGCATGCTCAGCAACAGGGTCTCATGGTTCTTTGACTTCCGAGGCCCGAGTGTAACAGTCGACACGGCCTGCTCAAGTAGTCTGGTGGCAGTGCACGAAGCGTGCATGAGCCTGAAGCTCCGCGAAATATCCATGGTGAGCCTAAAAGCTGCTGCAAGGGGCAAAACGCTCCAGATCAAGAGAACCTTGGCTGACCCCATCGTCCTGCTAGGCCGTCGTGGGCGGATGCAACCTTATCCTGTCTCCCGAGATGACACTAAAGCTTGACGCGGCGGGCGTCCTGGGTCCGGACGGCAAATCATACAGCTTTGACCATCGCGCAAACGGGTACTCCCGCGGTGAGGGGTTCGGGGCCGTGGTGCTCAAGCGGGTGTCGGACGCAATCCGCGACGGGGACGTCATCCGTGCCGTCATCCGGAACTCGTCGACGAACCAGGACGGCCGGTCCCCCGGCATCACGCAGCCGACAAAGGCCGGCCAGGTTGCGCTGATCCGACACGTCTATTCCCGGGCCAATTTGGACCCCTCGCTTACACGGTTTGCCGAGGCCCACGGCACGGGCACGCCAGTGGGCGATCCCATCGAAGCGAGCGCACTGGCTGAGATCTTTGCGCCCCATCGGTCTCCGGAGGAGCCTCTGTATGTCGGTGCGCTGAAGAGCAATGTCGGCCACTTGGAGGGTGCAGCGGGAGTGGCCGCCGTGATCAAGGGCGTGTTGACGCTCGAGAGCGGCATCATCCCGGGCAACATTTGGTTCGAAAAGCGAAATCCAAAGATCCGCGACTCGTGGAACCTGAAGTTCCCAACGCAACCGACGGCTTGGCCGCAGCGAGGACTGCGTCGCATGTCCATCAACTCTTTCGGCGTTGGTGGCAGCAATGCGCATGTCGTGATGGACGACGCATTTCATTTCTTGAAGCGGCACCGGCTTGTTGGCAACCACCGGACTGAACTGGCTCCAAATATCACCCTGCATTGCAACGAAGGGTTGACGAACGGCCATCGTAAGCTGCCCAACAGTTGGAGCATTGTGCTTGGACTTCGCTAATTGTTCGACCAGCAGATCGTGCCAATGGGTCCCACCGCCCATCAGACAGCGGTGTAGACCTGAGTGGATACGAGAGCGAGGATCTTCCACGTCTTTTCGTTCTCTCGGCCAACGACCCAGATGCTGTGTCACGCCTCAGGAAATCGTACAAGGACTACATAGCAGCCAAGACCTCACAACGTGTAGACGAAACGGCTCAATTGCGCTTCTTGAGAGATCTCGGCCATACTTTGGCGTCAAGACGAACCCATCACGCCTGGAGATCAACAAGCATTGCTAGCTCACTGAGCCAACTCCGGAAGGCCCTCGACGGCAGCCCTGCACCGATAAAAGCGAAGCCAAATCCTCGTCTAGCTTTCATCTTTACCGGGCAAGGAGCACAATGGGCGGCCATGGGCATCGACCTGTTGGTCTACCGGGCTTTCCAGGAGAGTCTCCTCGCAGCTGATAGGTATCTGAACGATCTAGGCTGCAGGTGGTCCTTGACATGTAAGTTGTCCTGCAGCACAAAATGCGATAAGAAAGCCTACTAATAGCGTCGTTTCAAGTTGAGCTGTCCAAGCCAAAAACGTTTTCTCGAATCGACGACCCAGAATTCTGTCAGCCTATCTGTACGGCTTTGCAGGTTGCTTTGGTTGACCTCCTCGCTACCTGGGGCGTCTACCCTCATGCAATCACCGGCCACTCGTCGGGTGAAGTTGCCGCGGCCTACGCCGCCGGGGCGATTTCCAGAGAAGCGGCGTGGAAAGTCGCTTACCACCGCGGAAGACTAAGCGCCAAGTTGGCTCGCTCCGAATCGCGCCCTCGGACTGGCATGGCTGCCGTTGGCTTGGACAAGGCCGGCACTGAGGCTGCTATCGACCGTGTAAACCAGCTGGGCGGTGCTGGAACCTTGGAGATTGCCTGTATGAACAGCATTGACAGCCACACTGTCAGCGGTGATACTCAGAAGATTGAAGCTGTCGTCGAGATGCTGAGCGGCGATAAAGTATTCGCTAGAAAGCTCAACGTCGAGATCGCGTATCACTCTCAATACATGAAGGCCATGGCCGATGAGTACCTCCAGGCGATGGGCGAGCTTGAGCAGGGCGCACTGAAAAGCCCCTTCGAGCCCCGATTCTACTCGTCAACAATAGGTGCCCCAATAGCGCCCTCTCAGCTTCGACAGCGGGACTACTGGGTCAAGAACTTGGTGTCGCCTGTGAGATTCACTGAGTCAGTTACCAAGATGCTAAGAGGCTCCTTGCAACCAAAAGCCAACGTGCATGTCAATGGCTACGTCAACGGAGACGACAGAGACGACGGCGAAGAGACTGCGATGGAGCCCATCACCGACTTCCTGGAGATTGGCCCCCACAGTGCTTTGAAGGGACCACTGGCCAGCATAGTCAAGCAAGTCCAAGGCGCCTCCAAAATTGACTACCATTCCGTTCTTCTTCGGCAGAAACCGGCCGTGGAAACCACATTAGAGGCTGTCGGCTCTCTTTTTTGCCATGGATATAGAGTTAACCTTGCCCAAGTCAACGACGCGGATGAGCCACACGGACCCAAGCCTCTCATGCTGACGAATCTGCCTGCTTATCCGTTCGACCACTCGAAAGAGTACTGGGTCGAGAGCACATTGAGCAACCACTATCGAAAGAGATCCGTGGGCAGGCATGAGCTTCTCGGGGCCCCCATGCCGGGTTTCAACGAGAACAACGGGACATGGCATAACTACATCCGTCTCTCGGAGAGCCCGTGGATTGAGGACCACAAGGTCTCGGGGGATGTCCTGTATCCTGCTGCCGGCATGCTTGTAATGGCTATTGAGGCGAGTCGACAAGTTGCTGACAAGACCAAGTCTCTGAAGGGATTCAGATTCCGAGATGTCTCTTTCAAACTTGCGCTACGCGTTCCTGACGATGCAAACGGCGTAGAATCGCAGTTTTACTTGCGCCAACACCGGGAATCAAGCGTACTGACCACATCCACGTGGAAAGAGTTCCAGCTTTGGACCTTGCAGAATGGGGAGTGGAGAGAACACTGCCACGGGTTCGTGCAAGCAGAGTATGAGGTCGAAGACTGCCTTGCCCTTACAAGCTCCGGAGGAGGCCTGACGAGCGACAACGTCAGCTACATGACCGAGCTATCTGTCGACAGGCTGTACCGTAACCTTTCAGACTCGGGGTTAGATTTTGGACCAACCTTCCAGACTCTAAGCAACGTACGCCTTGGGAAAGATCTCAACATGGTTGCCACGGCCCATTCGCCCGGAGAAAGGATCCAGAAGGGAATGCCGCATCAGTACATCCAGCCCCATCTGGTGCATCCGGCCACTCTCGATGCCATTGTGCATGCCAATCTCGTCCCGCTAGTCTCGAACGCCAATTATTCTGATTCGACCAGAGTCCCGACTTACCTAAGTGATGGATGGGTCTCGGCGCGTGCCGATCTGCCTCATGACTCCTACAATGTATCGGCAGAACCAAAAGTCCACGGTCGGAATGAAGTCACCGCTGAAGTCACAGCCACACACCTTGAGCAAGGTCAAACAATGGTTCACATGGCGGGTCTAGTCTTCAGGACCATCTCACGCGGTGCATCCAAGGAAGCCAAGGACGTGTCGATGCACCCTGCTTTCAACATCGCATGGAAACCGGATCCTTGGTTTCTCAACAGAAAACAGGCCTCAAAGCTGTTCGAGCTGCCCATGACGGATGAAGACGATCCTTCTCGGTGGATGAAGGACTGCGAAGCGCTGTGTCTCGCGTACATCCGTCGCTACGTCACAACCATGCCCAAAGACACCATTGAAAACATGGCATGGTACCATCAACGATACGTCTCGTGGTTCCAGCATGTTGTCCGTCAGCCATCGAACGAGTCCACCAGCGAGAACATTGCCAATCTAGAAGCGAGGGTCATTGCCTCAGGCGCTTCGGAAGGAAAGCTGATCATCGCCGTTGGCAATGCGCTGAGCGACATACTCAATGGAGAGCGCGACCCGTTAGACGTCATCTTCAAAGATAAGCTGGCGGAAGACGTCTACAGAAACGGCCTCGGCTCAAAGCGTTGCTACGCCCAGCTTTGTAACTATTTGGACGCTCTCGCTCACAAGAACCCTACCTTGGAGATTCTTGAGATCGGTGCTGGTACCGGCGGTGCCACTCGTCCAGTCATGGCGACGCTTACGAAGAATGGTCGTCGGTACAAGCACTACGACTTCACCGACATCTCACCTTCGTTCTTCGAGCAGGCCAAAGAAACATTCAAGGACGAGCTGGGGCAAATGAACTTCCGCGTTCTCAATATTGAGCACGATCCCCTTCGGCAGGATTTCGAAGCCAACAAGTACGATTTGATCGTCGCGGCCAACGTCCTGCACGCCACGAAGAAGATCGATGAAACGCTCAGAAACGCCAGAAAACTGCTTAAGCCCGGCGGAAAGCTTCTCCTTTTCGAGATAACCAACACAGAGATCCTGCTCGGCAGCTTTTGCTTCGGTGTGCTCCCCGGGTGGTGGTTATCGGAGGACAAGGATCGCATTTGGGGCCCCCTAATGTCTCCCGATTTATGGAGTCATCATTTGATGACCGCGGGATTCAGCGGCCTTGATGCTGTTTTCGACGACTTTGCCTCGTCGCCGCATCAGATGAGCTCCATCCTTGTGTCAGCTGTTCCCCAGCCAGACAAGGCAGTCGAGTCGTCGACAATGAGCTATGTCTTGACAAGTGGTACACCTGTGCAACTCCAGCTTGCCAAGAGCATCTCTCAAGACATCAGCCCAGATGGATCTTGCGATATTACCACTATCGAGGCCATTGCCAAAAATGACCTGAACGGCTCGACATGTGTCGTCTTGTCCGAGCTTGACAAGCCAACTCTGGTGAACATGACCGAGGAAATCTTTGAGAGCTTCAAGCATGTGTTCACTCAAAGCAAAGTTATTATGTGGGTTACTCGGGGAGGCACGGCTACCGCCCCAGATCCGGATGCGGAGCTGATCACCGGTCTTGCGAGAGTCGTTCGTTCGGAGAGACCCGACATCAAGTTTCTTACCGTGTCCTTCGAGGCGTCCGCAACTGAGGATATCATCGCCGAGAAGTGTGTTCAGATACTTCGAACAGCACAAGATGCTGCAGAAAATTCTTTCAGGATTGTCGATGACACCATCAAGGTGCCTCGACTCGTCCAGGCAAGGTATCTGATGGAGCACCTTCAAGCTCAGACGGGATCTCCCGGTGTCCTGGATAAGTCTCTTGGCGATGAATTTTCTCGGTCTCTGGCTTTACAAGTGGGAAACGTTGGACATCTCGATTCGCTCAGATTTGAGGACGATGCAACCTTCGACACAGCACTGGGCGACCGCGATGTTGAGTTCAAGACCATGGCGTGTGGGCTCAGGGTTGGAGACTTATCCTCAGTTCTTGGGAAAACAGAGGAATCACCTTTGGGGTGCGAGGCTTCCGGCATCGTCACCCGCGCTGGGCCCTTGTCAAGATTCCAACCTGGCGACCGAGTGTTTGGCCTATCTGTCTCAGGCGCCATCAAGACCAACGTGCGGTCCACGGACGGACTCCTTGCCAAACTGCCCGACGGGGTGAGTTGGGCTCATGGCGCAGTTCTGCCGGGGGATTACACAACCGCCTACGCAGTTCTTTGCGAGTTTGGATCCCTTCGAACAGGTGAGGCCATTCTGGTCTATGGTGGTGCATCCACACTTGGACGAGCCTTGATTCAAATTGCCAAGCTGCAAGGCGCTGAAATCTATGCAACTGTCAACAACCAGGCGGAGCGAGATGCCATCGCGACCGTTTATGGGATCCCACAAGAGCATGTCCTTAGCGGTTGCTGCAGAACACTCAGATCGTCGATTCAGAATATGACCAAAGACCGGGGTGTCAATGTTCTTGTGGACGCCGCGGGCGCCGCTGGATTTATTGAAGGCGTAGTGGGCTGCGTCGCGCCATTCGGGCGCATTGTCAGTATCGGCTCAGACATCTCCGTCTCGAATGCACACCTCCCTCGAGGTCGTAACATTCGGCTGGAGTCGTTTGACTTGAACGCCTGTGCTTCCTACGATCTTCCCCGTACAGAGGCACTGTTCCAACGAATGGTAGACCTCATCTCTGCCAACTGGAATAGCATCATCCGACCGGCACCGACTGCTGTCTACTCGTTCGCTCAAGTCCAGGATGCATTCCATCAATTACAGTCGGAGGGACAAACCTCCAAGATGGTCTTGGAGCCTCATGACCAGGACATGATACCGGTTCTGTCTAGCCGAAAACGAGCGAGCTGTTTTGACCCCGGGGCGTCATATGTCATTGCTGGTGGTCTCGGCGGGCTTGGAAGGTCGGTTGCGCGTTGGATGGCGTCTCGAGGAGCCATGAACATCATCCTTCTTTCAAGACGTGGTCCCGTTGAGCAGGCTGCGATCGATCTTGTCAATGAGCTCAAACTTGTGTGCGATAATGTGGTTACACCAACATGCGATGTGACGAACGAAGAAGCTCTACGAGATGTCATAACTGAACTCTCGGCTAGTCTACCACCCATCAAAGGCTGTATCCAAGGATCCATGGTCCTACAGGTCCGTAAATACCCACCCCCTCTCAAAAGTTCGGAGCTCACACACATCTAGGATAACCTTCTCCAAAACATGTCGCTCAACAATTGGAAAGCAGCCATTCTTCCCAAGGTTGATGGGTCGCGGAATCTGTGTAACGTCCTAGGGGACAAGACAGACTTTCTCGTTTTCCTTTCTTCGTTTGTGAGCATCATTGGCAGCCCCGAACAGGCGAATTACGCCGCAGGTGGTACGTTCCAAGATGCTTTGGCGCAGGAACTTGCTGCGCAAGGTATCAACGCTGTCTCGATCGACCTCCCTATCGTCGAGGGCGTTGGCTACGTGGCTGAAAAGCCGGAGCTTTGGGACTACCTTCGCTCGAGCGGATGGACTCATATTTCGGAGGAGGAGTTCTATGCCGTTTTGGACTACCACTGCCGCCCCGCAGGTAAGCCCATAGAGGTGTCCAGGGCGCAAGTCATTCCACGACTTTGGCTACCACAAGAGACCGCCGTAGAGGGCTACCAGGTGCAGTCGTGGGGCGAAGATCGTCTCTTCAGCCACCTCCAACAAAGAGGAAATCACGAAGAAGAGAAGACCGATGAGACGAACAAAACCCTCAACCACAAAGCACTTCTTCAAGGTGCCTCTTCCTGGGGGCAAGTGGAGAATATTGTCTTGGACGCACTACTTCTCAAGATTGCGCGAATGCTTAGCATCGAAGTGTCGAATCTCGAGACCTCGAAGCCGCTACACGCATACGGAATTGACTCGCTCACCGCGGTCGAACTCCGATCCTGGCTCATGAAAGAGCTCGGTGCCGAGGTGTCTGTCTTCGATATCACCAACAATTCAAGTATCTCCCAACTGGCAGTAATCGCTGCTAAGAAGAGCAGTTTGACACCTGATGTTAGGGGGGATTAGAAGGAAGGGGTTTGGCGGCCATTTGAGTTTCCTCTGCACTTCGATTTGGAATTGTCGCCGCGTGTTGTTTGGCTTTCTTAGCGCTATGCGCCCTGCGTTGTTGTTCTGTTTAATGAAGAGACGACTTATGATTAGAATTTCGCATTGCAGCATGGAGGATTAGCAAGCGTCTGCCCTACACTACAATGATCATTTTACTTGAACAGTATTTGCCAGTGAGGTTACTACCCGCCCGCGCCCTGATGTGGGCAAGAATGTGCTGCCCTGGACTGACGCCAGTGTCCCCTTTCGTTGAGCAACCTCGGTTTCCGGGACAGATGCAGTCGTATCAATCCGGCGACCGAATGGCATTTGCCGAAGTTGAGCACCAGCTATGCACGTGGAAAATACAGAAAACAAAGCCGGTCTTGGCCGCAGACCAGGCTCCGAGACTTGGCGAGCAGAATCAGCTGCGGGAATCAATCACGAGCATCGCGTCGTCCGAGTTGCCCGTTTGGCCGAGGTGGACGCTGTTGTTTTCCGCATTTACAGGTTTTGCTTACGGACTTGGAGAGACAAGCAGTCCGAAAGAGTTACAGGTAAGTGCTGTTGATTGCAAGCAAACCGGAGTCTCGGAGAGTTTGCCGGTGCAGCCGGAGCCGGAGCCGCCGAGGTCTCCGATCCTCGACAGGGTCCTACCAACAACGCTCAGACCTGTCATCCGAAGGTCCGGAGGAGGGGGTGTTCGTCACAATCATTGCTACCTGTTGCGCGAACGTTGACACGACTAGCGGAGTCTTTGATAGCTGTGCACATAAATTTTACAACTTGATTTCTCGCGGTCGCTAGAGGTGTGTAGCCAGAACGAAGCCCAAGAATAGCTGAAATGGACAGAAAATCAAAGCGCTTCTCTTTGTCCCTTTCTGAGGGAAGAAGCGAGGAACAGGGTTACAAGGCGAGACCGAGAACTCCACAGAAAACAGGCGTATAAATGACTAACTGCAACCGGCGTAAACCTTAACTCGCCGTCGTAAATCTGCATGGAAATCTCATTTCGCCCTAGGGACGCTAATGTGAAAAACTGGTCCCTCCATGACGTTTTTGGATCAACGCAACGCATGAAAGCGGCAGCGAGAGGGACAGGGAAGCTCGGGTGAGATGGCACACGTGACCATCGCCGAGTCAGCGCGGACAAATTTGCAGCTCATCTCATAACTCCATCTCGTCCCATCGCGACAATAGATTCATCAAACGACGACCAATTGCGCCCTACATATCGAGAAGCATTACCGGCAGCCCAGGTCACTGGGTCTGAGCCCATCTGATCCTCAACATGGCACTCAGCCGCGTCACTTCGAGGGGTTGGGACACATCCAGCTGGGGGACAGTGACAGATCCGACACGGCGACCACCGGCAACGTCGGCAACGATGGACGCGTCAAGGTTCGGTTCCACGATAACCCCCAGAAACTAGTGACTTGGTTTCAGGACTTTCAAGGCGCTTTTAGGCCGCATTCTGGCGACTATAATGAAGGCTTTGATGAAGCCAGGTTACGTAGACGCAGCAGTGTTGTTTTGGAAAACTTGAAGCAGCACCCACCAGCCGCGAGCCCGCGCCTGAACATCGCCATTCACATCGTCGGGTCTCGTGGCGATATCCAGCCGTTCATCCCAATTGCCCAGCTTCTGATGAAACCGCCCTACGGCCACAGAGTCCGCATCTGCACGCACCCTGTATTCAAAGAATTCGTCGAGTCCAATGGCGTAGAGTTCTTCAGCATTGGTGGCGACCCGGAAGCGCTTATGGCGTACATGGTCAAGAACCCTGGCTTACTTCCTAGCCGTGAGAGCGTCAAGGCTGGAGACATTGGGCAGCGCAGGAAAGAGATGGCCGAGATCATCAACGGCGCGTGGAGGAGTTGCATCGAAGCGGGAGATGGAATGGGAGAGCGCACGACGGCCGCCACTGTGAAGAACGCCGATGACCTCTTCGTCGCCGATGCCATAATTGCCAACCCGCCTTCGATGGCGCATATTCACTGCGCTGAGAAGCTTGGCATACCGTTGCACATGGTCTTTACGATGCCGTGGTGCCCCACCCAGGCATTTCATCATCCTCTGGCGTCCATGAGTTATGGTGAAGCAGACACGAGCGTTGCGAATTACCTCTCCTTCATCATGATGGAGCTCTTGACTTGGCAAGGGTCAGTCACCGTGCTATCCACTAAGCTTCGTGTTCATTACTGACAATTCAATGCTCATTATCAGACTCGGCGACTTGATCAACAAGTTCCGCACACAAACCCTGGGTCTGGATCCCATCAGTCCCATGTGGGGATGCCAGCTTCTACCCAGACTACGCGTTCCATACTCATTCCTTTGGTCCGAGTCTCTCATTCCAAAGCCCGCGGACTGGGACTCTCACATTAACATCACAGGCTTTTCCTTCCTCCCCTTGGCTGATAAATACACACCACCCCCAGACTTGACAGCTTTCTTGGAGAGCGGACCTCCACCAATCTACATCGGCTTCGGCTCCATCGTCGTTGACGACCCGAAAGCCCTTACACAACTCATTTTTGAAGCCGTCAAAATTGCAGGCGTCCGCGCCATCGTTTCGAAGGGCTGGGGCGGCGTTGGTGGCGGTGACGACGTCCCGGATGGCATCTATCTCATCGGCAACTGCCCGCACGACTGGCTCTTCAAGCGCGTCTCGGCTGTCGTCCACCACGGCGGTGCTGGTACTTCCGCCGCCGGCATCGCGGCGGGACGTCCCACAGTTGTCGTTCCTTTCTTCGGCGACCAGCCGTTCTGGGGTCAAATGATCGCTCGGGCAGGCGCTGGCCCAGCTCCCGTGCCATTTAAAGAGATGACGGCAGACACCCTGGCAACAAGCATCACTTTCGCCCTCAAGCCCGAGGTCCAGGTAGCGGTTCAGCAAATGGCTCAACGAATCGCGGAGGAGGACGGTGCGGGCGACACGGCCAAAGATATCCAAGAGAGGCTTACGCTTGACACGATGAGGTGCGATATCTGTCCTGAAAGATTGGCAAACTGGAGGCACAGGAAAACAGGCGCCCATCTGAGCAATTTCGCAGTGGGCTGTCTCGTGGACAAGGGTTACATGAAACCTCACGACTTCAAACTTCTCAGGCATAAGCATTGGTATGTCGACGAGGGCGCCGAGCACCCCGTCATTGGCCTGGTCGCAGCGGTTGCAGGGTTCTTCACAGCCGTTGGGATAGCAACTTCTGACTACTCCGCGCGCCTGCGCAATCCTCAACCACCTTTGCGGATGCACGAAACAGAAATTGACCTCGAGGCCCAGCTTGAAGGAGAAAAGCCGGCCGAAGAGGAGAGTAATACAACACGAGAGGCATCCACGGAGCCCAGTCGTAATGGAGAAGCAAATACAGAGGATGGACATCTGAAGCGGGTGGCAAAGGCGAACACCATGACACCGAAGCAGATGAACGACATTGCCATGAAGATGGCAACCAAGTCTCTCAGGTGCGCTGACCCCGCCGTTGAGCTCGCGATGGACGACATGATGAAGCGAGGGAGGCGGAAGGCATCTGTTGTATCCGTTGGCACGCGCCAGCGAAGTCGTCCAATGGAGGTTGCTCGCGCCACTGGTCGATATGGCATTGAGGTGGCCAAGGCGGGACTCAAAGCACCGGTGGCTGTTTTCTACAATATCGCCAACGGCTTCCATAACTACCCTTCGTATGGCTTTGCGGGTCATGACGTAAGGCGGCGAGACGAAATCACCGGGCTTGGGAGCGGTATCCGAACGGCAGGCAAGGAGTTTGCCTTGGGCAACTGGGAGGCGTTCAGTGGGGTTGTTGTGAAGCCCTACAAGGGAGCAAAAAAAGAGGGCATCAAGGGGTTCGGCAAGGGAATATGGCAGGGCGGCCGTGGATTCACATATAACATCTTTGCCGGTAAGTTTTCGCTCGTCGCCACTCCCATCAACAGATTGCTGACTGCTACACGTAGCGATTTTCGGGTTACCAGGATACACTCTGAAAGGAATTGAAAAGGAACTTTCAAAACATAGACTTACCGAACTCAAAGCTGAGGTTCTGCTGATTCGGTTGAGGCAAGGTATTGTTGATTTTAGGAGGTCGACGGAAGCGGAGCGGCGGGAAGTTATTTCACGATGGGAACAGTTTCTATCGGTACGGCCATGAAGTCGGTTACGTGTATACCCCATATTTCATTTGTGCAAAAGTCTTGCGTACTACTCGTAAGCAAAGCTACAAGAATATTCGTAATTAGCTGATTCATATTTACATTTGACTCTCGGTTTTCCTTTTCTCGTAATGCTCTTGTGCCGTGATCCCGTTCATCCGCTGCAACAGCTGGCAATTTTTCGACCCCCAGGCCTTTTTGTTAGAAACAGATTGAGTGAAATGCTTGACCATGAGTACTGCTCCCCATGGTCGATCACAAGCAAATCTTACAAAACAGAGTCTTAGACTTACAGGCTAGAAAATCAGAGCCCCTCGAATTCCTGAGATTGACGACCAGTAAAGGGTTTGGTTGCGTTATTGCCACCGACCACCTCTCCATTACGGTTTTAAACATCGCCCAGCCATCCCAAATTTCATGCTCTATCCTTTCAAACTCCGTCTACAACTCGGTAGCTACCAAGAACGAAATTACAAAATCTCAAAGGTTAGCGCCAAGCCAAAGCCACAATGGCTGATATTTTGTTGCCGCATGCGGCTCAAAATCTGCCATCGGCCAGAGTAGGCCATGTAGATCACAATCCCTGTTCACATGTTGTCTGTTCATCAGAGCCAATTGTAGAACACGAAGAGCCCTTTGCGGTTAGATCATATACTCTTCACTTCGTAGAATGGCTTCAAAGATCTCCATTGGCTCAAAGCTTGCTTTGTGGCAATCCTACCAATACGCGGCCTCCACCCGGACTGTTCTGGGCCGCCACTAACGTTCAATTTACCCAAAAGATTCGCCTTGGGGCTTTTGTTTCGGAATTTTCCATTACTTGAAGCTGGGACTTGCCTGTTTATAGTGATGAGGAAGCCTCTCTTCGGACATTTCGTATTCTCCCGGTTATTTTATGCAAACGCCCCGCTACTCCTTCGCGCCGATTCTCCTCTGGGCATTTAAATCGAAACTGATAGAAAAATCACTGTCGAATCCATCATCAACATTAATTGAGCAATCAAACTAAGTATCATCCCTAAGATTTACATTGATTTGATGACTGAATTGTCATCGGAATCACCAATATCATCATCGACATGTATATGCCGAAAAGTGCGAGAGTAGAATGCTGGGTGTGGTTTTGCTTGGTCATCACCTCAGTTGTCATAAGATAGTCCGTGGGATTACTCAATCTACTCCGTCAAGCCCCCAACGCTAATCAACCAGTATAGCCTTTCACAGTATACCATCCGAAAGCGCAATTTCATAAGAGATGTTCCTGTAGAGGATATGTTGATGGCCGTTACTGTTGTAAATATACCCACTTCCCAAGATTCCATACATTCTTTTACTATCTGTCTTCCGGGTCAGGCAGGAGCACGTCAAATCTATCTGTCACTGACATACATCTAACTCTTTCTTCCTAGATCGTGTATACCACCGCGATTGTTGCTTTGTATTTATACTTTGAAACCGCCTCTTCCTTTGACTTCTCCATTATCACACCTGAAGAAGAGCCCATCATTGGCCGGCAACTAGGAATACTGAATATCCTAGGCGAGACTGCTATACAAACCACTTTGTGGGGAAATAAATGCTGTCTCTTGCTACTATATAAACGCTTGACGTATGTGACCCCCTTGAGTTACTTTCTGGGCTACCCCTCTCGACTTTTCAGAGTTAAAGAAAATTGTTGGCTTCAAAAGCTAAAATCTACAGCCTCCTTGGCCACCAATACAGAGTGTGGGTCATGGTTGCGACATATACTGGGCTTTCATACGTTGCAGTTATCGTAAGCCTGTATGGGGGATGGTGCCGGCCGTTCTCTGACTATCTAGTGCTTGAGCCACAAAACCGTACGTATACTTTCAGAAGAGCGAAATTATCAGCACTTTACATACTTTAGTATGTAAAGTGTCGATATGAAGACGAAGCTGACGTAATACTCGCAGAAGAATGCTTGACGTGGTTTAACTATAACATACTACAGATGACTATGAACCTCTCGACAGATCTTGTTCTTCTGCTTATACCAGTCACACTCATCAGCAGGCTGAACATGAAGATTGGAAAGTATGTGTGTCTTTTAGCGAAATTCCTCAAATACCCCAGTCATGTGTCTGAAAGCTGACACTCGGGGTTCTTTCGTCACAGGAAGTTGCTGCTTATCTGTTTGTTTAGCATGGGTGTGTTCATAGTAAGTCTTGCATAAGAGAAGATAGCATCAACCAACGGCCATTTCGTTTAATAAAACTGAACCCAATAGATGCTTTCGGCAATCCTGCTTAAGGTGGCCGTCTTCACAAACACAGTCGACCCTGTCTGGCTCATCTGGTGCATCCGCGAGATCAGCACGGCAATGCTGGTCGGCAACCTCGTCTTGTGTATGCCTATTTTCAAGGCCTGGTGGAGGTTTCTATTCCGCAGCAGCAACACTTTGAATAACGATTCCTTGGCATCAGGGAATGTGGCAAGAAAGAGGTTCACGCGGGATTCCCAGAGCGGCGGGGGCGGGACGACGACAACGTCAGAGTCTGGGTTATCTAGATGGGATTCAACTAAAAGGACGAGGAGACTTACTATCAATCAAGGCCGAATACTTGACGTAGAATCCCATGAGCAGCAAGACGAACATAATACGATGCCAGCGAGCCAACAGCGAGGCTGAGAGCATATCGAGCGAAGTGTACTAGGGAATTAGATAGTGTCTAGTAATATTGAATGGCTGAACCCAGTTCACAGCCCTCTGTATCTTATGCTGACCGTTCCTGAATTGTTTCTACCCGGCGTTTCCTCAGTTGGCAACATAACAGACAGATCTCGCATCAAAGCCTGACGCATAGCCGTGACTTGCTGGTCCCCTCCTCATATGTTAGCTTCATCAGACTTGTGTTATTTTGTTCGGACTGAGGCAACGTCGCACTTTTAGACCTTATTCTCTTCCTTTCGAGCCTGCATATCAATCTTCCTTTGCCTCCGCCACTCCTCGGCGTATCTCACCCCGAAACCGTGCTCAAAAACAACTCTAATTTCTTCCAATGTCATATTAGCAGCCTCAGGGAAGCAGAATATGACAAACACCCAACCCAGGAACGACAGTCCAGCGTAGAACCCAAAGGTTCCAGAGGGAGTCATACCCCGCATCATAGATAGGAATGTCGAAGAGACGATAATGTTGGGGCCCCAGTTGAAGATGTTTATCATCATAGTACCCACGGCACGGACTTCCATGGGAAGAAATTCATTCGCCTGCCAAGGAACACAACCCAGACCGGCGGCGTAGAAGGCGACGAACAAGATCATGGCCACCAGCACCAAGTAAGCAGGCCAGCCAACCTTGTCCGTAGTCAGCTTCAGGGTGTTGTTATCGAGAGGGATCCAGTGAAATGCAACGGCCGCCACAACGAGGCAAACCGGCATGCCCCACATGGTCCAGATCAAGATGCGCCGACGCCCAATGCGATCAATGACGAAGATTGACAACACCGTGAAGATGAAGTTAGTCCCCGCCACAACTGTTCCAACCGCGATAGGGTTAGAGAAGCCGACGATATCGAACAGTGTACTGGAATAGTACATCAAGGTGTTGAAGCCACAGAGTTGTTGGAAAGCCATTAAGCCACACGCTGCTATAACAGCTCGAAGATTGGCCGGGATGGTCCAGAGGCTAGTAACAGACTTGCGGAGAGATATCTCCTCATTCAAAGCCTTTGCTTGGTTGACTCCGCGTTCGATGGAGGTTAATTTGTCTGCAACCTCGTCTTCGGTTCCGTTTGGGTAGATGCATTTCAGAACTCGAATACATTCGTCTCGATCGTTGTGGAATATCAGCTGACGAGGGGACTCGGGGCACCAGAAGAGAAGAACACCGAGTATGATTGAAGGAATGCCGCCGATGCCGACCATGTATCTCCATCCATGCGGAGTAGTGTAGAAGGCGGCGTCGAAAGCATACGCAAGAACAGAACCGGCGCCAAGGAAGATCATGTCGACTGAGATCATTCGACCTCGAAATCTGGCAGGCGATATTTCGGCTATGTAGAGAGGCACAATCTAAAAATAATGCAAGCTAAGTTATTTTCTGCAAACTTGTCACCTCACAGCCAGCGAAACTGAGACTTACCATGGAAGCGGATCCGACACCAAAACCGATGACGAGTCGTCCAACCGCCATTTGCGCAACGGTATAAGAGGTCGCTTGAATCAAAGCTCCAATGGTGAAAAGGACGGAGGCAAACCAGATAGCAGGCTTTCTTCCGTATTTGTCAGCCGTGATGCCAGCGATGACAGCACCGATCAAAGCACCAGCCGCAGTCAGGGCTGTGATCAACTCCTTTTCCGAATGGCTAAGTGGTTTATTGTCAAGGTCGTTGCCGATAACCACAAGGATGCCGGAGATGACACCAGTGTCATAGCCGAAAAGCATTCCGCCGATGGCGGTTGCCGCAACACAGAGCCAGACGAAAGCTCCCGGTTGTGTTTCTTCAATCCGCTCTAGATCGCGATGCTCCACGGCCTTGATGGCGTCCGTGACAGCATCATTTTGCTCAATGTGTTGGACGGCCTGTTTGGGGTCATCATGAGGAAGTGCCATGATAAACCAAAATGATTTCAAAATTTGCCTTGGAATAGGAGAATTAAACTGATGATTTTATGCAGTTTTTGGGAATGCTTTTTCATGAAAGTAGGTCGAAATGACAGAACGACAAGCCAGGTGGGCATCCAAGCGTTATATAACCGCACCCGTCTTAACCTCTTATCGTAGGAGACCCATCAGATTATCTCTAAAAGTTAGTATCCGGCTACAAACTTACGGTAGGCAGCAAGGATAGGACTGATTGGGAGTGGTCTGCTGACCCCGCAGCTTCTACTTGTGCTACGAAATTCATCCTGCTATCACCATCTCTGACACTTGGAAGTCTAGCTACCTGGCAAAGTTCCAAACACCCCTTTGAGAGTGAGTGTATATGTTATTGGCTGTGGGTTTTCCCCACTTCGCTTGCGAGACTGGGGAAACTTGGAGGGAACTGGAATCGCGGGGTAACTGCCCAGGGACCGTCTGGGGACCGTCTGGGGAAATCGAATTCCGATGTGAAAGTGTGTTACTCCATTGATCAGCCCATCGAATCATGCCCGCTTAGCACCGTGCAGAATTTACTCATTTTGAATAATAAGGCAAGCTTTTCCGTGCCAACATCAAGTCTCGCCCTGCCAAGGATAACGACCCTGTTATCCACCAATCGAGTCGGCTCATATATCTCAGCTGTGCCCCATCAACAAGTTAACCCTTCTGCACCGGCAACAGTTCTACAACAACAAGAAAGAAGTACGGACAAGTCGTTCATGCCGAAAGCCAGAGCCTTGACGTAATCTTACAGTTCGTGCACTGATCTGACTATGGGTATACACGCCGATGAGACCTGTTTTTGGTCGGTTTGTATCTTGACGGGCTTCCCGTCGGACAAATTAGGAAGTTTTCTGCGAAAGCTTAGTATATTCCGTACCTTTTAAGGTCTGCGACAGCTACTTACAGCAGGAGTCGAGTCACTCTTTCCTTAGACCGACACAAAATGTGTCTAAGGAAGTTTGCCGTCTTCGACATTAGTTTGTTAGCTGAGAAAGTGTCAACCCCATGTTCGGAAAGTCGATGATCCAGTGGGCGAACACACCCGATGGCTTTCAACTGTTATTACTAAAAGTAGTACACAAACTGTTTGTCTACATTATCAGTTTTAATTCCATATACAATTTAACTACAGTTTGATCCAGCAATGGAGAGATTAGGCAGCGAAATTCGCTGCGTTTGTTGAAATAGCTGCATTTTGTTCGTTGGCTTGGGTGTATTTCTGGCCTCTCAACCCCTCATGCTGCTGTCCCAACCGGACGAAGATTTCTTTCAATGCCAGTATTTGGTCGCATCAGGTGTACTGGCGTCATCAAACTTGATATTTTCAAGATATAGATAGAACGGTTGGTGGTTTTGTGCCAGTGGTCTACGACTTATTAACCTGTGCAAAGTGTCCTGATCTGCACAAGATTGGAAGTGTTTAATGAGATAGATACACATTCACTTGGTATCCCAGAGCTCCCAACGTCCAATTATGAGATATAATTATTTAATCACTAATCTGGGGTAGTATAGTTTATGGAGCTGCACGCAGAATGCCAAAACACTAACCTGAATTCAAAACAAGGATGCTACCGTCTTGCCGATAGACATTAAAGCTATGCCAGCGCAGAGCAAAGTTCCGGCAACAAGAGCTCCATCAATACCAAGCACAGCTTAACCGATTTGTTCAGAGTTCCAGAAGATGATGGAAAGCTGAAATTGTGGTCATGGGTCGCTTATCAATCCCCATCACTTCTCTAATATTGCCCAAGAGGAGCCTGATGAGTCTGACTGCTCGTGAAAATGGCCCTGATGGCGCCATATCCGAAATGTACCGCAAAATTTCATTTAACTTGGCTCTGGATCGAAGTCGCAAAAGTAAAATATCCAGGTGTTCCGCGACAAGGTCTGGTCAGGCAATCCGGGCGCACGGCAATAATTAGGACGAGCGTTCCACTTTTATACGGAGCGCCGGACTCGGCGACCTTGAGAGATTACGGCAACTTGCCCGCGGGCTCGGCGTCCGGAAGACCCAAACTACTCCGGAGCAGAAAGATAGTCCAGTTCGGTGATTAAGTAAGTATCCATGCTCTCATAGAATTTGGTGCACACCCTTTCAAAGTAAACGTGATGAGGTATCCGCCTTAACTCTGATCCAGACCGCCCATCGCTCCCGCCTTGCCAGCTTTACGGCCTCGCTTTGCTCCCCATCTCGCCACTCTTAGTGTAACGTGAGGTCGCGTGGCCTCAGCCGGATATTTAGAACAATACTTTTCGTCCAAGAGGCTCTCCGGCAAATGTCTCGGACGCCACCTCCCCAGCTTTTGCCGTCGGCTAAATCTTGAACCACGTATTAGCGACTTCCAGCTGAGACCCCAGAGTGTGGAGAACCCGGCATACTTATGCGGATATTTATGCGGGCTGCATGCTCCGAATCCTTTTTAGAATGCCGAGGGTGCCCGGCGTGCGGCATTGGCTTAAAGTAATTACGCTCTTAATGGAAGTATTCATACTTGTGTGTAAGAACTTGGGATACGAATGCACTGGAATCAGCAAAATCAGGTATGAATGTTTTTCGAATAGCAGAAATCAATTTCTGATACTCGCACTTCCCACCAAAAAGGTGTTATACATTGGCCCGGAAGGTCACGTATTGCCTAACCCAAGAACGGTTAAACCTCCCAATATCAACGTCGTTGCGGCCTTGCGGCAATCAGACCCTTCATTGTAGATGGTTGTGCCACAGTTTGGGAACCGGCTGAATTCATCTTCACTGTGAAGGTTCTTAATGTAACCCAAAGTCTATGTTATTGACTTTACCCCCGTGTGAGAACCAATACCACCGTCGATAGGATTAAGACCCATGTCCCCTTACGCAGTTGTTTAATTTCGTTCTACTAGCGATTTTAGCTTCCATTCAACCTATCGGGGTGAGGGTTCAAAGGTAGGAGGGGATAATACTAGACTGGGCTCGACTGATGAGTAATAGAAGTGACCATGCCAAGAAACAAGAGAGGTTGTTATAAGGGCTGGGGAACATCTATCCTTCGATTTGGCCTCACTCAACCTTCATCTGGCTTTCAGTGAACCTATCGTCATGATGTTTCTCTATTCTCTCCTCACCATCCTAGCGGTATTTACCGGGGCTCTCGCTGCCCCAGGTGAATTGACGAAACGCCAGTCGACTCCCTCATCCACTGGAACGCACAACGGTTATTATTACTCGTGGTGGACTGATGGAGGCTCTCAAGTCACCTACACCAACGGTGCTGGTGGCCAGTATAGTGTTGTCTGGCAGAGCGGCGGCAATTTTGTGGGAGGCAAAGGTTGGAACCCTGGTGGCCCGAAGTATGTTTGTCGTAGTCGAAATCCTTGGTGTTACTTTCAGTGACCTCGCTGCAGGACCATCACGTACTCTGGCAGCTACAACCCGAATGGCAACAGCTACCTCGCTGTCTATGGGTGGACAAGAAACCCTTTGATTGAGGTAAGAAACGGCTGCAACCAGACAAGCACTGTCTGATTGTAATTCTCTTCTAGTACTACATCGTTGAGTCATTTGGAACCTACAACCCATCCAGTGGGGCCACAAGGAAAGGCTCCGTTACCAGCGACGGTGGCACCTATGACATCTATGTCAGCACTCGTACAAATGCTCCGTCAATCGAAGGCACCAGGACTTTTCAGCAGTATTGGTCTGTTCGCCAAACCAAGCGCGTCGGAGGTACCGTTACGACAGGGAACCACTTCAACGCCTGGGCACAAGTCGGCCTCAACTTGGGCTCACACGACTACATGATCGTTGCCACGGAAGGTTACTTCAGCAGTGGCTCTGCTACCATCACAGTCGGCGCCTCTGATGGTGGCAGCAGTCCGCCCCCGAGCACCCCTCCGCCCACGAGCCCTCCGCCCAGCAGCGGTGGTGGCACTGTAAGACGCTCTTATCGCAAAAGTAGTATGTAATCCGTGCTAATCATTCACTCGCCAGTGTGCCGCAAAATGGAGCCAGTGCGGTGGCTCTGGGTACAACGGAGCCACTTGCTGCCAGTCTGGTTCTACCTGCCAAGCTCAGAACCAATGGTACTCCCAGTGTATTTGAAGCGCCAAGAAACCGCCATGTGTTTCTACTACGCCGAGTGCTGGGATCGCTGATGAAACTAAGCATCAACAATGCAATGAATTCGAGCCAATGAAAATCATGGCGGTGAGGAGCAATCCATGGACCGCCTGCTTTCGGAGATGTTTGGGGACCTTTGCACACTCATTTGTACATATTCCAATCATGGACCTCATTTTGGAGATGGTAGCACCTTCGATTCGCAACTGCTTGGGCTACTTGTAAATACTTTATCTTCCGGGCACCATTTTTGATGCGTACGATTCAAAGTAGTTCAAGTGCCAAACTGGATCTTGAATGAGACCTCAGTAAGCTTTCCCATGCCTCTGATCATCTTATCGCTCCCGTACTCTGATGCGTTGTTCGACCCATTACTCTGCACAATTGGTCATGTCGAGACTCACGAGAGATGCCAGACTGGTGCCAGCGGCCCTCACGAGCCACAAAATGATCTCGGCACCTGTATTGCATCCTAGTTCCTCTGATTAGTCATTGGGTTCTCTATAACCAAGAACATGATAAAGCTCAAGGAGTTTGTCAGGGCTCTTCCTGTGCCAAGGTTTTAGCATCGATACGAGGCGATTCGAATAAGCCGGGCGAAAAGCTACAACGCGCAAGCCGAGGTAGGTATACAAACTAAATCAAGACCACCTAATACTAATTACTACGGCTCGTAGGAAACCGTAGAACAAGTTTCAACGAGCCAGAGGAACTATACACTTGGTGAGGGTTTTAATTAGTTTTGAGCGCCAAGTGCTGCTTTGAAAAGTTATCATTCAAGGTCCAACTAAATGTCTCTGCGATTGCTGGTGCTTCTCCCCTCTTCGTCTCTGTCGCTCCCATAATTAAGTGAAGAAAGAGGATAAGACGGGCAGTATTTTGTCCGGGTGTATCATTCGAGTCGTTGGCTAGATAAGCTCGTTACACCAGGATCTACTGGGAAGGATTCAGAACCCTGCAAGTAACAGGAACGCGAAAGCAGCCCACGTCATGTTCTGATGCCGCCCCGACGCGTCTTTTGCTCGGTTCGAATCCTCTCAAAAGTTCCCCATCAAATTGCTCAGTCAGATGAATCTCCTTTTCCGGTATTAAGAGAGCGACATCCCTTCCTCTTGCGTTGTTCCTAGCTTCAACCCAGGCCTAAGCGCGTTATCTTTGTCGAACGACTAACCATGGATGAGAAAGCTCTCTACAAATTGACCCCAGAAGTCTGTAGGAGATCTTTGACAAGGAGTCGAATATGGGTGGCGACAATTCTAAGCTTTGGTAGTGTCATGTTTCTAGGCGGAAACGTACTGCTGCATAGTTTAGCTTCAAGGCTAGCACCCACGCGCGGAGAACAGCCTGCTACAATCATCCCTCACAGCAACGACAAGCTAGACTTTGATTGGGGCGCCCTTCCACCATCAAGAGACCTGATCTACGTACCATGTTTCGAGAAGTTTCAGTGCGCGAGGCTACTTCTTCCCATGGATTGGACGGCCCCAGAGGAACACTGGCTTGACCACGAGGTCGCAATCGCCATGATCAAACAGCCTGCCAACGTCTCAATTCTTGACCCTCGTTACGGCGGTGAGGTTTACCTCAATCCAGGTAAGCTTCATGCAATTCCTTGTCAAGGCACTCGCTCATACCGGTAAAGGCGGCCCAGGTGCTCAGGGAGTAAGCTTCTTGAAAGGGCCCTCGAACTCTCAGCTCTTGTCCGCTGTCAATGGCAACGAGCCCGATGGTAAGGTCTTTGACCTCGTCTCTTTCGATCCGCGAGGTATCGGTTTGTCGACCCCGCGAATCTCGTGCTTTGAGGATCCGATGTCCCGTCAATTGTGGCATCAACTTGGATCCGTTTACAACGGCATGGACGCCTCTAACGGATTATTCGGCCAACTGTGGGCAAGAGCCCTTTCGCTCGGGAAGCTGTGTGACCCTGGGAACTCAACCCTTAAAGCATTGGCCCTTAGTACGGTTACGACGCCGTTCGTCGCACGCGATATGCTTGCCATGGTCGAAAAGAGTGGCAAGGCAAGGGAGAAGATTGCGTGTGAGGCTTTGGCGCGTGAACAAAAAGGATCCAGCGCTGTTGTCGTGCCACAGACTCTACGGTATAAACCAGGAAGTGAAGTTTTGCAGTATTGGGTAAGAAACGGCGATCCAGCAAACTTGATGTCGACTAAAGCTTTGTGCAGGGCTTCAGTTACGGCGCCTTCCTCGGCGGCACCTTCGCAAGTCTCTATCCCGACCGTGTTGGCCGAATGATTGCTGATGGATGTGGCGACTGGGTCGACAACGCGTCGGGAGAGTTCCAAGGCTTCCTCATCGACACTGACAGGGAATGGCGCGAATTCTTCAACCTCTGCCATGCCGCTGGGCCGGAAAAGTGCGCTCTATACGACGAAAAAGGCCCCAATGCCATGCACCAGTCGATCCACAATCTTCTCAGAGACCTTGAGAACGATCCCATTGTAGTTTCGGAAGAAGGCATGTTGTTTCCCGAGGTTTTCGCCCGCAAGGACCTAGTTCAGGCGATTTTTGGCTCCTTGTATCGCCCCTACAAATCAAAAAGCTGGATCACGCTGGCAGAGACGCTGGCGGCCCTGGTCAATGGCACAATCACCCCAGCAGTCGTCGATATGCTCCCTTCTCGCAAGTTGCGAACCTCGACTGATGAGTGTCGTACTCCAGATTGCGTCACTGAGTACATGGGTGAAGGATCTTGGACCGAGTTCAACTTCGGGGTCTACTGCCCCGACGGCCCGGACTTCAGAAACACCACGAAGTCCGAAATGGTGACCTGGGTGGAGAGCATTGAAAGGCAAAGCCCGTTCTTCGGTCGTATGTTTGCCTTGTCGTCGAAATTTGTTTGCGCTGGCTATCCGGTCCGGCCGAAATGGCGTTTTGACGGCCCGTTTGGAGGCAAGACCAAAACCCCAATGCTTTTCATCGGAAACTCAATGGACCCTGTTGCGCCTCTTGAAGGCACAAGGAAGAACATTCCAAAGTTCGAGGGTGCCGTATTGTTGCAGCAGGATTCTGTTGGCCATTGCTCGCTTAATGCGCCTAGCCAGTGTACCGTTGGTCACGTTCGAAAGTATCTCGTGTCTGGGAAGCTGCCCGAGGCTGGCACAATTTGCCCCGTTGACCTCTTACCGTTCGATATTTAGAGATAGAATATTTCAAAATTGGCTAAAATTGGCAACGACTGTCGATTATTTGAGGTGCGCGGGGGTTTGGTCGGGTTGCAGGCTTCCGACATGGTGTTTGAAAGTCTGCCAACAGGGTGTCTGCATCCTGGAACCAGGAGTCCTGAGTTATTAAATCAATTTAGAGCACACTCATACTGACGAAAGAATGATCTGTCGTCTACAGTGAAAGTCGTGATTCTGAGTGTTCCATCCAGATTTGAAGGGATACGGCTCTAGGTGCCAAAAGCGGGATCTACAAGACGTGGAACAGAACCGGCCCCTTCATCCAGCAGCACAACCCGCAAAAGATAAAAGGAGACTGTACGGCGATGGGTTTTATGTCTTTCGGGACGGTTTGAAGAGCACTACACATCACTTGGGTGGACCTCAATTTCCCAGACGTTCGCGATCCATCCGAACGCTCCTCTACACGATGATGATGGCAACATGGGTATCTGATGGGTCGCAAAGACGCAGAGGCGAAGAAACTGGTTCTGACTCAAGAGCTTGCGAAGACAAGATATGGAAAGTTTGTATGAAAACTCTCGAAAGACATCAAAAGCACTTACGTGCATGGCCTAAAGCGCTGGCGAGGAGATGTGTCGTAGTTATTGGTAAGTCATTAGGTAGGCCTAGCTGCGAAACCGATTCATCAGTAAACAAGTCGTAAACGGGCGAAATCGAACATTGAAGGTGTAAGTTGCGATTTCCCCCGCCGTCGCGAGCCTTGTTTCCTCTGTTGGCGAGGTTGAGGACGAACAAGTTTGACGCATATCTGACGCCGAGGGGTAGGTCAAGGCCAGTTCTCTCCGTCGTGAAACGGTCCGCAGCCGGAGCGCCCGATGGATAGGCCTCGTGAAATCCCCACAGAGGCATCACATCAACGTGTCGAGAAGCCCCCGAGCCGTTACACGCGCCACCGTCAATCCAAACCAGCACGTGGTTTGAAAAGGTCGCCTACCCCGTGCAAGACGAGTGGTGGAGCGACGAAACGTCCGTGAGCTGGACTGAAAACAGGCTATTCACTTTACATGACAGCAGACACCCGCTTTGCAATGGTTAGTTGAATCTTTGATCCGGGGACGGTTGCTGATCCGAAGCGGACGCTCTAGCGCCAATCCACATCAAACAAGGCCGAAGCTGCAGCTCATTCAGCCTTGACGATGCTACGACGGACCCAGCGTAGCGGTGCTCTGACAGGGAGTAGCGCGGGTTTCCAAAAACAAAGATTCGCATGGCCCCGCGTCCACGCGTAGATGCGACACAGCCACCCCGGTTGGTGTTCCTTCTACCGTCCATCTAGAAACTTCTTAGTGGGAGGGGTCAATGCCCTCGAGGAACTCACGCTTCGATGTTTTCTGTGGAACGACCGTGGAACGGGTTTGGAATCTTTCTCGATCGCCTGGAGGACTTCAGAATCGGTCAGGAGATCAGGAGTGGCATCCGCTGCGTCATGGTCGACCGAGCGCAGCGGGGCGTCCGAAGCTGGCATGCTGCGAATGCGACAACGTCGCAAGCCGGCGGGCCGTTTGCATTTGCAGATGTAGGTAGGACTGATCTTGAAAGGCAAGATCAAGGGGATGGTCGTATGCGTCGGCGATACCCGGCGAAAGTGGTTGGCTCCAGGTGCGGCCTCGAAGGTCTGGTGGACTGACTCCTGACAGCCCATAGGCGCGGCGGCTAAGGCGACGTTGACGGGGCGCGGCATCAGCCAAGTGAGGAATGATGTGTCGTTTAGCCCGGGCTATCCATTGCAAGCGTTCTTCGGATCCCTCCAAGGTGGCCGTCAGCCACGAGCGGGCGCCCGTAGGGCACCTTGGCAAAGCCCCCGAGCTTGAGTTAAACAGTCCGAGGGCCCCATGGGTGGAAGTACGAAGTACTGGAGGCCGCGGGAAAAGTCACCGACGGTTTGACCGGTGTATCCTTGGTCAGGTCGGCACCAGGTGACCTTGGCCGGCGTTGGGCGAAGCGTGGTATCTCACAAACCTGAAAAGGGGGGTTGCATTTGGATGGTCAAAGGGAGAGTCATGTTGCTGCTTCTCCTGTATCATCGAGACATCTGTCCCCAGTTCAGTTTGAGAAAGGGGGAGATGCCGTGTCGAAATAGACCGGCTGTCTTTCAATGTGGTCCTCATCCACTGGTCCGGCAGACCAGGTCGTGCGGAGATGAGATGCAGAGGCCAAAGGGGGAGAATCGGACACTCGGTTGCTGCCCACAGTTTGTGTCCGATAGTAATCCAGCGTTGTTTCTGTGAACGTTTGATTCGGCCGCTGTTTGACAAGGCCAAAGACAGGGCCGAAGCGTAGCTCTCATAGTGTTAGTCTCTACTCTTAACCTTGGCCGGAACGTGGGAAAACTGGGGGCAGGCCGGCGGGAAAGGGTCTAAATGGCTAGGTTCATGGTTGAGACGATCAGCAGCTCACATATAGCGTTAGGAAGACACTTATGGTATACTCTTCAGGGGCAGACCATAACCGCCGCAGCAAGGGGCGTTGAAGGGCACAGGGCAGAACCTTGACGGAAGTCAAGGCATGCCTGCATTGAACAAAGAGAAACATGGGAGAGTCTCGCAAAATGGGGAAATGCAAAATTGGGGTAAAAGGGCTTGGAGGGCAATGGAAGGGCGAGCTATGCGCTTTGATGCCGCATCTCGCCGCATGCCGTAGCATGACTTGGAGCAGCTCTGGGATGAGCTGTTGCTTGGCATCGGCCCAGCTCTGGCCTGTATGCAACTTGTGCCCATGACCAGAGCTCCCCTTTGATCTCTTTCAGCGCAATATGCCTTGATCGGTTGAACACAGCGTGCATGCGCTCTGCTATCGCTTCTGCCATGCTCTGCTGTGTGCTCTGATATCCGGACTTGACTCCGCACTAGCGTTTGACGCTAGAACTGAACGCGACCGAGCATCAACGGTTCTGGGCTCGAGTCAAGAACATGGGAGCCCCGGGCTCGCTGGCTCCCTCAAGTCAAGCAGCGATACTGCTAGGGATCTGGGTGACAGTGGGCGGGCTGGCCCTGAGGTGTTGCGCACGCCGGGCCTGGGCCAGAGCAGACGCCAGGGTCGGCCCCTGTGTCGGGAGCTAAACGCTGTTCCGCAACGGAGTCCGTCGCCGATCGTGGAGAGGCAAATCCTCCGAGAGTTCATGTTCCGGCTGTGGCTGGATACCGGAAGTCGACGTTTATGTCTCACAAAACTGAGAGGTCTTGGCTTGGAAGTCTGACAGGGGATGGCCGCCGGCCCAACACGAAGCGTCTTGTCAGCGAAACGCCACTCCTTTCCCTTCTCACTCCCCGAGCTTTCCCATCCCACGCAAAGGAGGGCGGAAAAATGTGGGCGATGGGCGTCCAGAGCATTGGCGACGGTGGTTGAGGTGAAGCTCTGGGTTAATGCCGGCCAAAGTTTGCTGAGAAGGGAAGAAGCCACGCACCACAACCAGCACCGCTTCTCGTCCTGTGCCAATCACGCGCCGCGGACCCCATCCAGCACAAGGAAGAGCCTCTTGTCCGTCGAGGTATCCGAGGACACTGCTGGCTGCTGCTCGGGGCCCGAAAAGGAACATGCCGTGGAATGGCTCAGATACCACCTGGGCACGTTTTCGAAACCAGGGACCGGCCGGTCAGGCATCCGTCTGAAGTCGCGATGCATTCATGCTCCCCTCATGATTCGTGTTGCGACGGTGGGTGGACGTGCGCTTGGGACATCCGCGCCACCACGCCTGTCCAGTGAGGCACCTTTCCATATGAAGTAGTCGGCTGCTCGCTCTGTGTGGTTGGGCGAGCAAAGCGAGCTCTGGTTCTGCGATCACACAACCGAGCCATCGAAAACATCTGTCGTCGTTGCTGTTTGTTTGGCGCGCGCGCAAAAGAGCTGTCGTTCACTCGTTCTTTTCTCATGCTCATTCCCTCTTCTCCCCCACCCCGCCTCTTATTCGGAATCAGCATCGCAGCATCGCACCGATGCAGTCGGGAAGCAATGAGCCAGCCGCTCCGTCGGCAGCCGCCGCCGATATCACCAGCGACGTCGAAGGCGAGCAGATAACGTCGTCCAAGGCAAGCTTCGAGGATGCGCCTCAAGAGCAGGTGCCTAGTACCTCGAACTCGGGAAAAAGCCATCCATCTGAAGACAGAGCGCCGAGCGAGGATGCCGGGGTCGACAACGGCAGCAAACCTGCCTCCCAGAAGGCACCGAGCAGAAAACCATCAGGTGAGGGCGAGGGAAGCCGGGCAGCTGTCGCGGCGGGATCGCAACCGGGAAGCAGGGCGCCGTCGAACAGGGCGCCGTCGCAAGCAGGCAGTCGAGGCGGTTCGCAGCAGGGCAGCAGGAGAGGGTCGCAGGAAGCCGCGGTAACTGGCGAATCCGCGCCAGGAGGACCGGTCGCCGATGCTCCCGCCGCCGCCTCGGATGCGGCCATTGCCAGAGAGCGGGCCCCTGGCGACGAGAACCGTGAAGCGTTCCGCGACTCCACCATCACCGCCGTCAGCGAGAGCACGGCGCAGATGCTCGGGCGGGACGGTGCGCCCAAGACAACGACTGACCCGTCAACCCCCGGGGTTCTTGCCGGCATCGGCGAGGACGGTCCCGACGAGGACGAACTCGAGCCGTTGACCAAGTACGTCGACTGGACAGAACACATCTCCATCTCCATCGGCCCCTTTGTCATCCTCTTTTTCGATCTGGCCCTGCCGGTCTGCATCTACTACAGTTGGCTGCGTGCACGACGCAACGACCGCCGCGCCGCCTGTCAGGGCGCGTACGACGCGGGTGTGGAGTGCGGGATACCTCCCGTGCAGACGATTGAGAGTAGGATTCTCGGGTTTGCCATCATTGCTTTCGGTTTCGGCGAAGTGTACATCCTTGTGGTGCGCGTGTACCGACTCATTGCTCGCTACGAAGAATGCGCGCCGCTGCTTTCCAAGCACTGGTGGGAGCTGGACGCCACGACTTGGGTGTACACCCTCGGCCTCATTGCGGCATTGGTCCCGTTCGTGTGCTCAACGACGGTCTATGAGCCCCAGGTCGTCGAGTGGCTGTACCTGTACGCCCCCGCCTTCATGTTCATGGTGCTGGATGTCATCGCCTTCATGACGTTGATTCCGATCAGGATACCGTTCCGCATCAACTCGGATCCGAAAGGCTCGCGGCTCAAGCCCATCGTCTACTACGCGGCCGAGGATTTCTTCGCCGTCGACGGAGCGCAGAACCGGGAATTCCGCAAGAAGTACGTTGAACGGTACGACAAGTCGATGATGTTCCGCAAGATGATCCTGGAGTTGACGCTGTTCTGGATCGGCGGATGCACATGCTACATCGGCTATGTGGCGGCCATGATTTGGAATCTGGAGTTCGAACGTGCTTTTGGCTCAACGCTGGGTGTCCTATTTGGGTGGATCATAATCTGGGGTGTTGCTGCGAGGTTTTGGATCGAGTACGCAATCAAGCGCGAACAGAAATGGTGGAAAGAGAGCAAGGCCGAAAGAGAGGCGGCCAAGCTTCAATGAGCCTAGTGTTTAATCACAGCCCTCCCCGAGACTGGCAAAGAAGACGTCGGACTAGGGAGCGGCTCGTTACTGTAACCTAGTGTTAATATTGGCACAGCCAAGATCGTGTATTTATGGCGGGCGGAATGGGTTCTGACTGACAAGACAGGGCACGAGAAGAGCCTGGATACCCAGGAAAAGGAAGATACCGAGACGGTGGACTTTTGCGACTAATACGTATATCATTTCTTTGCTTCATGAAGAGCTGCGTGATGACGCGGAGTCACGTTCGAACATGGTGCCCAGGTCAAATCCATCTTCAGCAAGTGTCGTGCCAGCCAGTCCAAACGGCCTCGCTGTAGCCTTGCGATATCCTTGTGGGCAGTCAGTCGGCGCTCTCAGCTGCTGGCCACGCTCACACGGCCACCGAGCGAGACAGCAAGTTCCCAGGCGTTCAGAGGAGCGAAGGGCGGCCTTCCCGGCGAGCCAAGACTGGCCCAGGCTTCGGAGTTCGTGGCAGCATAGGCCACAAGGCGGCCTGCGAAAGAGGCTTTTGCACAAACGCGCTGGTGGAGGGCATGAAAGATGGTGTGGTGTCTCGCTGATGTCGCGACGTAGTCGAGGCAGGACGAGGTCCGCGGGCGCGGTCGGTCCATGTCTGGGGGAAGCTCTGGACTGCCGTTCGGAGAGTACGTATCTCAGCGGTGCAATTATGTCATCTCACTGGCTTGCTTTGCACAAAAACACAGTTATGAAGTGAGCAACTGTGGAGCGCTTTATGCATGTCTCCTTTCCTCAAGGATGATGAATTGAACAAACGGCTTTTGTAAGTCATTGGACTGAGGAGCCTCTTGATTTTATCGTACCATCAATCCACCAGCGGGTTTCGACTGTTGGGGGTGCCTGTAGCAGATTGTTTTGGCAGCAGTCGGGTCGCCTCCTAGAGAACGCTGCCTCCATTGCAGATCATACTTCCCAGTAAGGTACACGCTCTCCTCACGGAACGCTCATCAATGAATAGTATTCCGCCGTGATTGACGGCGGCTTGACGGCGGCTGACTCGGGACACTCTACGAAGTTGGCAGGTTCTTACAAACGATGGACAGGTCAGAGCCGATTTCGTATTGATGGTTGGCCTCGTGGAGGTGATCTTTTGCCTTCTTGCCCTCCACATGGTGTCTATGTTTCACTCTGAGACGTCGTCTCTTGTAGTAGACGACACTGCTGGATTGCTCAGGTGAGGAAAATTGCTAAGATGGTGGCCAGCTTTCCATCTGAAGCCCCCCCAACTGAATGAAAGATGTCTCACTCAGCACCATCTCAGCCGCATCGGATGAGTCTCCGAATCCTCGCACATCCAACAGCTCACACATACTTCAGACAACTCGCCTCATTTCTTGTTCACAAGCTTCGAGAGAAATAGGAAACGAAGCGCCAAAATGAATCGCCCAACTCACCAAATCCACCATCAAACGTGCAAACCTCTATCAATCATCCTAGTCAATCAATCGGCCAACTTCATCAACTCACCGCTCACCCCACCATGTCCCAAACTCTCTCTTCACTCCCACATGCCTCCCGCAACCGAACTCTGCCCCCCATCTCCGATGATACCCGGAGCCCAGCCCCGACGACTCACCCCCCTCGTCCAATCGTAGTCTTTCTTGGTCCTAAGCGAGCGGCATCAAGCCCGCTAGCGCCAGATCCGTCTAGCGGAATCTAGATTGGCATACCCATCGGGAGCGACAGAACCAGGGATGGATGGCGAAAGCGATGCTTTTCGGCTCGCCAAACCTTCGTCCACCTTACCCTTTCTCTTGGGACGTCCTCCAAGCGCCGTAGCCGGCCTCGAGACGAGTACTGCAACGTGGGGGACAAGTCAACATCCCGACGTACCTGGTTTTTTCGTCGCAGCCAAAGAACAAGGGGCGTTCTACTCCCGTGGCTTGTTGGTCTCGGGGAGCATTCCGTCACCTTAATTCTAAACATCGCCGAGAGATGGTTTATTCGCTCATGAAAATTTTCACCCCAAACTCTGCACCCCTCCCGTCCAGCCCATCCCATCGAGCCCTCATCCAGGAGAGGCGAGTTTGGCTTTTCTAAAACAGCGCAAAGAGCGCCGGCCCTCCCACCAATGGGACCGCACTAGCAACGACCGGCGAGAGTTCAGCTCACTCATCCATCCCCCTTCCCGGCCTTGGGTTCTCAACTTTGGCTGCGTCGAATCTGGGAAAGAAACCCCTCAAACACACTTTGGGTACGCCAACTCAAAAATAATAAGAAAAACAACAAAAAAAAAAAAGACGGGAGGCGAAGCAAGGAATACCCCGCCCTCGACACTCGCACACACACACGCTCACAAACAACGCACGCCCGCAAATGGCCCCCGAAAAGGACCTCCCCGCCACCTCCGGCCCCGCGCCGGGGCCGTTGACCCCCGGGCCCGATCCCGACGTCGAGGCCGCCTCCTCCTCGTCACCTCGTGCCGGCGACGACGACGCCCTCGCCATGGTCGGAACGCACACGCGGCCCTACGACCCGGCCGTCGCCGCCCGCGCCGTGCGCAAGATCGACTGGTTCCTCATCCCCGCCATGATCTTCGGCTACGGCCTCGTCTACTACGACAAGGCGATCCTCGGCTCCGCCGTCCTCTTCGGCATGACCTCGGACCTGCACCTCTCCGTGCCCCTCCCTTCGGGCGGCGTCGACACCTCCCGCCTCTCCTGGGCCACGTCCCTCTTCTACTTCGGCATGCTCGCCGGCCTGTACCCCATGACCTACGCCCTGCAGCGCTTCGACATCGGCCGCATCCTCGGCGCCGTCGTCGTCTTCTGGTCCGGCATCTGCATGCTCACCGCCGCCGTCACCACCCACCAGGGCCTCTACGCGCAGCGCTTCTTCCTGGGCTTCGTCGAGAGCATCATCCCCACCGGCTTCATGTGCATCGTGTCCGGCTACTACACCCAGGCCGAGCAGTCCCTCCGCCAGAGCTGGTGGTTCTCCTCGACGGGGCTCTTCACCATCATCGGCGGCGCCCTCAACTACGCCTTTGCCCAGGTCCGCTCCGGTTCTCTCCGCCCGTGGCAGTACATCTACCTCCTCGCGGGGTGCCTCACGTTCCTCTTCGGCCTCTTCTGCTTCGTCCTGCCCAACTCCCCCGTCTCGGCGTGGTTCCTCACCACCGAGGAACGCTTCGCCGCCGTCGAGCGCCTGCGCTTCGGCCAGACCGGCGTCCGCTGTACCAAGTTCAAGCCCCACCAGCTCAGAGAGGCCCTCCTGGACGTCAAGGTCTGGCTCGTGGCGCTGATGATGGCCTCGGCGTACACCATGAACGGCGCCGTCTCGGGCTTCGGGCCCCTGATCGTCTCGACCTTTGGCTGGACCTCTCTCGAGTCCATCCTCTTCCAGTTCCCCCTCGGCGGGCTCTGCTTCGTCGTCATCCTGCTGACGGGCTACCTCGGCACGCGCTTCCGCAACATCCGCATCGTGATGCTGGTGGCCTGCTGTCTGCCCGTCATCGCGGGGTGCGCCCTCATCTGGCGCTCCGCGTGGACGCACCACGCCGCGGCGCCGGTGGTGGGGTACTCCATCACGGGCTTCTTCGGCGGCGTCGTCAGCCTCGTCATCACGCTCGGCATGTCCAACGTCGCGGGCCACACCAAGAAGAGCTTCATGGCGGCGACCATCTTCGTGGCCTACTGCGTCGGCAACATCGTCGGACCGCAGCTGGTCAAGTCCCAGAGCAAGGCGAGGCACTACCCGGAGCTGTGGCTGGGGTTGATCATCTGCTACGTCATTTGCATCCTCGCTTCGGGCGCGCTGTACTATGTGCTCTGGAGCGAGAACAAGCGGCGGGACGCGCTGCCTGCCGATGACGACGAGAGGGCGAAGCTGGCCTTCCAGGATTTGACGGACAAGGAGAACCCGTACTTCCGCTACGTGTACTGAACCGCGGCCCTGAGCAGCCTGTCTTGTACGATACCCAGCATTTTAGTCCAGCTGTAATTTCTAGTCATAATCTCATCTCATCCAGAGAACCTGCCACGGGTCGCTTGGCAGCATCTCCGCAGGAAGCCCCTCCCCCCAACGACTCGTGTACTAGACAGCACTGTCTGCCAAAGTTGGAGCAATAAGAACGAAAGTCACGAAAACTAAACGCTTCAAGATGGTCTTCCCGATCGACTCGTACATCGGGGTATCATGAAATTGAGCAACATGAACCACGCATCCCCCCAAGGGGACGCCCATCTAACTATAAGTACAACGAAGGTAAGCCATGCGCACGAACGGAGCCTTCCCCTTCCTGTTCGTTTTTCATGCCGCGGTTCCGCCCCGTCCTGTTCATCATAAATAGGGGCGATGAGGCCTCTGGGGCAGAAAAAGAAACGTCGATCAAATCCCAGCCGTGCTATCCGAGCATATGAGCAGTTGCGCCGAACCCTGAAAAACGCCGTTTTCTATGCATATATCTCGCCATGTACAAAGTAAACGCCGTAGAATCGTCCCTGAATTCATCATTCCGCATGCCTCTCCAAGTATCATCCCGAAGCAGAGCTGCCGTCTTCGTATTTTGGTGTAGATGCTGTTACCTCGGCGATCGAGGAGGGTTGTTTGGCAGCTCCGCAGGCATGTTTTCCTCCCCACGGCCGTCATTCAGCTCGGCCGGTGATTGTGTTGTGCCGGGCGCCGGCGGTTGTGGTGGTGGATACTGCTGTGGCGGGTGTCCCGGATGTGCGGTTCCTGGAGGTGGCGTCGAATAGACACCTTGGAGGTCCGATTTCGTAGTTGCCAGGGGGTTTACCATGGGGAACTGAGGCGAGCCCATGTTGCTGCCGGACTGGCCAGTGTGCTGAGGTGCAATAGGGACCTGTTGCTGGTACATGCCATAGTTTTGGGCCGGCCAGACACCGCCCTCGGGAGGCGGCTGCTGTTGGGGGGGCTGCGGTGGCCATTGGCTGCTGGGAAAGTATGCCGGCTGGAATCCGTGGGGCGGAACGGACGTCGGCGGTGAAGGGTTCGTTTGCGAGTGCGGTGACTGCGTGTATGTTTGGCCGTAATAATGGTAGGCCTGGGGGTGATGTGGAGGAGGGTATTGACTGTTCCAGTGGATATAAGTAGGAACGGCGGATGTCATCTGCGGCGAGGCGATCATCTTATCTCCTTCGGCTTGGATCGTCTTTTGCGAATCGGTCGTGCTGGGTGCCTTTTCCAAGTTTGCTTTGCGCAGAGCATGGAGGGCGCGGCCTGTGTCGGTTAGTCAAAATCGAGGGGAAGAGGGGGCTTCAAACCACGCGCGAGCGCGTCAAGCAAGACGGGTCAGAAGGGATACGCACCAAATACACTAATAGTAATGACAAAGAGCACAAAGTTTATGACTGATGTGGCGGTGCCGGCAAAGGTCGCAGCCACGAAGCCGTCCGCAAAAGGTTCCACGTTCATCTTGTAGTAGACCTCGTACTTAGGCCCAAGCGTCACAACGAATGCGTCGAGGGAGTCGAGGTCGTCGGCATGACTGGCCAAAAGGGCCATGGTAATCAGCCAAAACACGACGGTAAGCAACTCCAGGCCACTACGCAGACAGGTCAGTCGAAGCGCTCGGTGATAATGTAGGGGGGCTGGTGTCCTACAGATGCACCCAACAGTTGTACATGATGGGAATGAACATGACAGCAACGCCCAGCCATGTCAAGTAGGAGAAGGTCCAGGCGAAGGCAAACCACGAAAAGGCTATGCGCAACGTTAGTATCGAGACACGAGATACATCGGGCGGGTTGGTGGTGGCGTGACATACGGAAACCCTCTGTTCCGCTAAAGGACTGTATCAAGAAACAAACAAATGGTCAGCAACAGGACGAATCTAGCACCGACGGGAAGCAACGCCCATGTCGACGGTCATGAGGTGATCCGACATACCGTTATCCTGCGATATCCCGTCGCCTTTTGCATGGTGGTGAGACCGAATACGGTGATTCCTAACGTCGCAATGGCGAGAACCTAATAGTGTTTCCAAATCGTCAACATGCTGTTTTTTCTTTTCTTTCGCGGCAGTGTATTCGTTCCTCCACGGCACGTCGATTTCGAGCCGGGCCGTGAGATGTTTAGGTCATGGAGCGGTGTCCTTACGAGCTGTAGAATCCTGATGCCTGCTATCCACACCGGCATGGCCGGGACATGCGATCTGTTCCTCCCATCTTTGGGCCAAATGTTCTTTGTCAAGAACGCCATCGACGAGGCGGGGGGTTTGGACCCCTTGGGTTCGGGGGAGGGAGACCTCGTCGTCTGACCCGGGGCCTCACGAGGAGCCGAAGGGCTAGGGGGCCGTCGTGATGGTGTATTCGAAGCAGCAGGTTGGAGGTTTGCGAGCGGTATCGAGTTGGTTTCGGCGGGATCGGCGGGCACGGGGTCTCTCGAGCGAGAGGAATCGCGGGATCGTGTCGACGTCGTCGTGATGGAGTCGATGGAACCGGGGGTGGTTTGGGGTGCTGCGAAGCCGTCGTCGGGAAGCGCACGAGGGGGGCAGTGCAATGCGATGCAGGAAGTCTCGATGTCGATGTCGATGTCGATGTCGATGTCGATGTTGAACCTGGGGCGGCGCGGGTGGTCGTGTGTGTGCGTGTGTGTGTGTTCCGTGGTTGGCGGCGGAGGTGATGGGGAGAGAGGACGACAGCAAGCAGCGTAGCGGCAATGGCTGTGCCGATG
This sequence comes from Colletotrichum tofieldiae, assembly GCA_022836555.1. Classification (NCBI taxonomy): domain Eukaryota; kingdom Fungi; phylum Ascomycota; class Sordariomycetes; order Glomerellales; family Glomerellaceae; genus Colletotrichum; species Colletotrichum tofieldiae. Next base: position 5,677,684 of record BQXV01000002.1, read on the forward strand.
TTCCCTTCGCCAATCGACGTCACAAAGGTTGGGATTGGCAGGAGCTAAGGGCTCTGCGCACCGAGCAAGCAAGCGATAGATGGGGGTTGTCTTTTGTTCTTTTTTCTTTCTTTACATACTCCGTCCAGTGCAAATGTGACAGCAACGTTCTTTTTGGGGGCGCAGAAGGTCAGTGCTGGCAGTGGTGGTGGTGGGAGATTGGGCTGGCGGGTTGGCGGACCAGGGAGGAGCTTGAAAGAAAGTTGGCACCGGTCGGCGGGCGGGTTCGGTTTTCGTCTGGTTCGGCTGATCTGGGAGTCAAGGTCTAGGTTGTTCCCGGCGTCAAGGCCACGGGAGATGAGTTGAGTTTAGGGCGGCGGCGCTTCTTTGGGGGCCTTGGGACGAGCAGGGCACTTCCACCTCGACATCCACTTTGGCGGCGTCCAGGTCGGGATGGTGGGAGGGCGGAGACGCTTGCTGCCGTTGTCTGCCCAGTCAGATGCTGAAGCGTGCAGGATGTCTTCCGTCCTGCGCAATGGATGGATAGGAAGATGTCTGTAGGCTTCTGGATCTGGACAAGCAGTCTGTGGACAGGGCCGTGGTGGACATGGATGGGCAGATGGGTGAACGAGGGGAGGCGAGGATGGTGGGATGGGCGGAATGGGGTCAGGACCAGGTTGGCGGGAAGGATAAGGGGACCGACACGAGAGAGAGAGAGAGCGAGAGATCTGAGAGACGGGTGGCAGAATGGTTAACGCGATAGATAGAGGCAAGCCAAGGTTGATGCAAGCCTACCCTAGACAGACAGCAGACAACAAACAAGCCAAGGGGCGGCAGGAAAGAAACCAGAGCAAAAGAAAGCACTCTTCTCTCTCACTGCACAGGGGAGTAGTGGCAGAGCAGGAGAGAAGCGCCGAGAAACCTGAGCGAGGTGTGATGTCGCTGGCTGAACGGGCTGAAATGTATGGCTGGCTGGGCAAAGACGACGGATGAGGAGGGGAACACGGGGGAGAGACAGACGATGGAACGGAACACCACCACCGCCCAGCCAAACCACTGCACTCGCTAGCCAGCGCTCGAAGCACCACAGCAGCAGCCAGAGAGGCACCAACGAGACGGTGAATGGGGACGGGACAGGACAGGACGGGCCAGGACTGGCCGGGGTCAGGCCAAGCCAAGAACAGGGAACATGGGAGGGGCATAATAGTGGGCGAGGGAAGCCAAAAGGGGGGGTCCTGGCCAAGGTCTGGATGTGAAATGCGAATGCCCACAGTATCGCCGTCAAGGCCATCCGTCCAACTGCTTCCCATTGGCAGGTTTCATGGTTCTGAGAACCTGGAGCCAGATTCGACAGAATGTCCAATGGTGGAGGAATATTGCTGTGGGGACTCCAAACCTGCTCCATCGACCGCGCCAAGGGCATTTGCCAAGCTCGAGCGATTGAGTTCCCCCCATTCGAGAGGGGGGAGAGAGAGAAAGGTGGGAAGGGGGGAAAAGCAGACGGCATAAGTTGTTGGATGGCGCGAATGCCAAATGGTGTTCCAAGAACAAGAGGCGAGAAGACGAGAAGGACGGCGAGGAAGACTCAGAGGACGGTACGTACAGGTATCCCGTGGAGGAAGCACACCAGACGCCACGGCCGTTGCCATTGGACGCATCACCCAAGATGCCCCACATTGCCAAGCGGCTGGCTGGATTCCGACGTCATGATTCGACCGGACGCGGATCCGCTTTTTGCACAAGTATCTTTCTGCAGGACTCCACGCGGTCAGGTACATCGCACATCAGGTGCATCATTGCTCCTCGACCAAAAAGAGTACGTACCTTTGGGTTCCAGGTTCTTCTCGCCATGTCGGTGGTCATCGTCATTTTGGACGTTTCCCTTTCCCGCGCAAAGCACAATTCAACGTCCGCCTTCTGTTTGGCGAAATCTCCATTCTCCTTTGTACCACATCTCATCAGCCAAGCGCTGTCCCCCATATGCAAAACGAAGCTTCATCGTGTCTGTCTACTGCCACCTCCCTCGTCCAAACCCGCCCACCAACCATCCCATCGCCCTGCCCCCGGCATCAAGATGTTCATGGAGGAGCGGCGCCCAGCGCGAGTTCTAGGGTCTACATTCCCCGTCCAATCACCGTCGATCTTTCTAGGCTGGCGTGCCCTAAACGGCATCGGTCACTGCTCCGGCCTGGGATCTCCGCCGCAGAGTGGCAGAGCCATCATAGGCATGGGTCGACGCCTGGGATAATCATGGGCCATGCTCGCGCAGATGGGTGCGGGTACAGCGATGGAGGAGATGCATCGTGCTCTCTTACTCCGTTTCGACCTGTCATCGCTCATCCGGCCTAGTCAGCCAGTCACAGACCCAACAAGCAATCCGCTGTTCCGCCGCTTGAGCGACTTCTCACACCTCAAAATCGCCTCCCCTTTTCCCTCGGGTTTGCATCTTTACGGGCATTTCTTCCATCGTTCCCGATACGCCCAGGTCGCCCCGTACGAATCGCCCCTCTGAGCACCACCCACTCACCCACACAGACTTGCAAAGCAGAAGCCTTCGCATGGCGACGTCCGATCAGCCTCTTGCGGCTCATCCAAACCTCACACAGGCACAGATTCCTCCTCCCCCTCCCCCGAGACAAGTTGTATCGACAGGCACGGCGGCAAGAAACACCCTGTTCATGCCATGATGCACACGCTCAAGTTCCACTGTCACTTTGCGAAGCGGTGGAGAGTCGGCCACACACTAGACGGTGTGTGGGTGGCACCGGAGAGGTTGGGGTGGTGCCCATCATCATCAGCAGCTTCACTCAACGTCTGAGACATGCCTGCCAAGCGGAGAGGAACATCTGTTGATGACAACCCGGCCTCTGCCGCAACGCCTACGAAACCATTGTTGATCTTCTCACTCCCATGCGCATCCAAAGACGCCAAGACTCTGGCCCACCGTCTGATGGACTATGCTTTCCTCTTGCCTCGTTTTGTCACAGACTGATTGATACCGCTGTCGCCAGCCATCCGTCACGTTCAAGTCTTTCAGCCAACCCAATCCATCATGCTTGGTCTCGTCTAATGGGGGCGACAACCACCAGATCGGTCTTTACCCGGCCGTCTATCGGAGTCTCTCGCCCGATCCGCGGACACCTCTTCCCTTTCGCCCACCAGGCCTCTCTTTCCGTGGGTGCATCGGTGGACCCTTCAACCCACAAAACCGCCCGCTGTGCCGCCCTAGCAAGCAGAGGCCCTCTGGACTGCGGCTCAGTCGGCGACAAGAATCGCCTGAGGAGGCGAGGGATGCGGACGTGTAAGGGCGAGCCAAGAGTGCACGCCCCCGGGCGACACCAGTAGCAGAAACCGAACAGAATGCTGCAGAGGTGTGCAGGGCGCAGACGCAGGTCACAGGTTACAGCGTGCGACACTCTCTCACTAGGCTGCTCTGTTCCGTGGCTCTCCGCCAAGATCAGCTTTACCGCCAAGGTCGACATTCCGCCAAGATCAAAAGAGAACCACCGGTGGAAAGGAAAAGCGGGGTTTGGTGCTCCAGGAAGCGTGCAAGATCTTCCTCCTACTCCGCCAGAGGCCTCCGCTCGAAGTCCCTCCCCTCGGGCACTCCGTCTCCTCCCAAAGGCCAAGACTTTTGCCAGGAAACCCCCAACACCTCCACAGCTCGTCTTGGGTGGTCATGTCATGACTGAGCGAAGAATTGGCGGTCTTGCCCTCCGTGGCCCGCCCTTCTTGTCACCGTCTTGACCGTCTTGTCATTCCGTCTTGTCACCCCCATTCCCTCAACATCGGCCCCCTTGCCCTCCCTGACTCGGTCCCCCGGATACCCCTCCACGGACACCGGAGGACGTTCAAATGAGGCCGGTCTCGTCAGCAGCCCACAGGTGCAAATCCGCGGTGCCTCGCAAAGGTGCACCTGCCGATCCAGCGGCCCTGGGCTTTCATCGGCATCCCGTCTTCGCTGGTGTTGGCTCAGCGTCTGGCGGAACAGTCCATCTTTAATTCCCGCAGCCCCCCATCAAAGTGTCTCCCCCGGTCCCTGGGCCCTTCGGAGCATGTTCCCTGTCGCAGTGACGAAATAGTTTACTTCTGGTCCGGCACAAAGAAAGGCAAGCGACTGACTACTAGAAAAACGAGCTGCCTGTGGCAGATGTCACGAGATTTGTTTTTCTCTAGGCACTATTAGGGAAACGACCCGACACTGAGAAGACTTAAACATCGTCCACGACCTCCCATCGCCAATGCAGTTTGCTGTAACCTCTTTTGCAGCAGCGCAGAACTAAATATGCTACTGCCCCGCGCGCTAAGAGTCACCGCAGTCAGCGCCAGCGCACGGAGCCCAGCCATGACTCCCGGCACTTTGTCAGAATTCTCAACGTCCACCCCCGAGCGGTTTACCAGGGCTCGAGGCTGTTCCGGCGGGTAGACAATCACGGCTCATCTGGTTATTGCCGAGCCGCCGGCCTGAACCTAAACCGCTCCTACTACGTAGTAGTTCAATGCCCTGCTGCACGACAATGATACTTTGAATGGCAATTGACCACTGTGTCCTGCCACGTCCGGCCGATCTCGCCCGGTCCATGTTCATTAGTTTGAGTGTAAGGTCGGCTGTGGGTAGACTCGACTTCCGTGTATTGCCTCGCCTGCTCGATCACGTCGGATTTCCTTTGCGCTGGGTTAGTTTAGTCAGTCACTTTGTGCGCTACCGTCGCTTCATTGCTCGTCGCTGCTTTGGACAGCTGACCATCGTTTCATTGCAACGACTAAACCGAGCGGGATTTTGCCCCCAAGCGGACTTCCTGGCAGCGTTTTCAACTATTGAAAACGTACCGATGCTTGGCTTCCTTCTGGCTTGCCCATCAGCTCGATTCGTGGGTTGCTAACACGCAAGATAGGAATGTCAAAGGCGATAAGAATCTTCGTCATACATTGACAACTCCGACAGCGTTGGCCCGCCCGTCAAAAGGCCATTCTCTTACTCCGGAATCATGTTGATACTGATACCGGGGTTTTCTTGTCTAATGCCTGACCTCTGATGCGATTGTCTTCATATATCTCGTCGTGTCAATCCGCACGGACCCACCATGTGCTTATGGTGTTCAGGGAAATGGAGAAACCTCGACAAAGATAAGACTAATAGACGAAGACGACGAGAGAAATAGTGAACGTGCGTAAAGCATGGCGACCAGTAGCATTTTTGGGTGTCCCTGTCTTTTCCGTACCTTCATAGAAATCAGTCATGTCACGACTCATGAGTGTAGAACATCTGCAAGACGCTCAATGGGGGCCATTGTCACGGAACAAGGTATAGCAGAAGCGGGGGCATCTGGCCGAAGTTGATATCAATGCTCACCCAACCATCTCCCAGCCCCGACGCGATCCCAGCTTGCGCTTTTTTTCAACGGGAAGTGGGCGTACATGTTGAGCATCAAAACCGAGCTTTCCACCTGCGCTAGCCGGAATCATCCAGCCCTACAGAGCGCGACAGATACGAGCGATGCAAAGCTTCAGTTTCGTCATAGGCATTGTCGTTGAGGTCTAGTCACTGGCATGATCAACAACAGACTAGTATACGGGGCTTATGTTTGTATGGTGATGCTCGAGTCGTGCACAGATTACATAGCTCGGACTGTTACATTTTGGCCCTCACTCAACGAACCGGCTGGATGGCAAGACAAAATTTCTGTTCAACCAACGATTGGTTCATAGAGGCGGTTTATGTGCTGTTGTGGAGTTCCGGCTCGATGGGCCGGATCCGAATTGTCTGATCAGCCTCGATCACGGCCCTGGAAGCTGTCTAAACAGGGCGAAGCGTGCCGCCTGGTCAAGATGATCTGTGAGAACGCAGAAAATTACCCTCTAAGCCTGGACAAGGGCCTACCCCTGTTCCTTACTATCAAGCCTGCCTTCAGCCAGGAGTCTCCGAGGGCCGATGTAAAGGGTCTTTGGGCACAGATGCGAGTCAGATACCTCTTGGAGTAAACCTCCGACCCGTTCTCGCTCTTTATGTCATTAAGTCCTTTCTCACTACTAACCATGACGAACAGAAAAGGGGGTCAGGGGCTTTCGAATGGCACCGGCGTTTACTGGCGTTGTAGAAGTGCCTAGATAGCTAGCAAAACACAAAGGGCGGCAGCCGCAAATTCTCAACGAGAACATGGAGACCAATGTACTTCCTCATCTGGACAGTTTTACGTATACAGGGGAGTAGCTCCCACGAAGACCCAGGATCACATGAGGCCAGTTCATCTGGACATTGGAAAGGTTGCACAATTATGGGATCAAATACAGGGATTACTTGGCAGCTTATATTCAAGTGTGTATCGAGACACATCCTTTGCCGATCAACGTGTTCGTCCGAGATTAAAGCGTGTTTTGGCGTCGGATACTTGTAGAGACTGGGCGTTGGAAGCGCAGCAATATAAGACGGAAGGGCGGTCTGTTGCAAAGCATCTTATGTTCCGTCTGCTCCGTTGTCAAGTCGGTATATTTGTGCCGTTGTACCATGTCCCACGGGGTAGAGACAAAAGATACAGACACGGTGTCAATCTGCTGCACGAGATATACGAGACGTGCCGTGACACCACAAATGCAAACAGACAATGATCCATGACTTCAAGCGCTAAGAGGCCGCTTCTATCTCGACTTCCCTGTTAAAGGGGCAGGCAGTATAAAGTGAGAAGGCGAGCCAAAAGTTACGTAAATGAAAACGTCTTTATTTGATTTAACCTTCTTTATATTGCAAATCTGGAGGAGGTCCGTATGTGTAGCCAGGTACGGGTGACATAGTGGTTCTTGTAGTTAGGACTTGAAATCTTGGACATGGCCTTCACGGTAGCCGTGGCTCAAAGCAACCGTGTTGGCCACGTGACGTCCCTCCATCCCAATGACAGTCACGATTCCCCAACTGTGTCTTTTTCTTTGCTCTCGACTCATCACTGAGAACTTACTGCTGAAGAAATCCGATGCGCGAAAGCAAAGAAAGTTGCTGTGTTTGGCGTGCCGTTCTGATGCATTATGAATGAGTAATCCCATCATGCTGTATTCGATTTTGTGGACGTGTGGATTTGTCTCGACATAACATGGTAGCTGCCAGTATAGAGAGCGCTCTATTGGAGGGACTATATCTTCTAAAACTCCATGCCAAGCACTGCAGTTTCTGATGTACTCGGTAGATGATAGTGTAACGAGGGAGATTGACTATGTTTTCTGCCTCTGAAACGAGGCTGAAGCAACCCTCATTGGCTTTGGGAAAATACCTCGACGGGGAGTAGAAGCTTCACGCATCGATGGCATCACAGTGAAGATAGATTCCTCCAGTTTTGCTTGGCATCTTCACCTGCAACCTCTCTTCCTGTTACCGAACCAGTCATCAAAATGCGTACAGCGGAACGCCGCCACGCTGGGTTGATTTTCATCACATAGGGACAACAACAAGCTGGAATATACCAAAGAATAATGCATATTAACCCCCCCCCCCCCCGAAAGGAACTAGATATAAGTCGCTACACCCAGTCCCTCGCTTTTCTTTTCGTAAAAGTAATATCCACGCAATCCTCCATAAATAGTGCGGTTCATGCCAGTCGTCTCATGCCGTTATTTTTCTTAGGTGGTGTAGACGCTGTAGGTGACGTTCCACAGATTGTTGATAATGCTGGTGATGTTGGTGGCATCAGGTAGGACGGAGGGGTCAATGTACGGCAGAAGAGCGGCACTGAAGCCAGCGGTGTCTGTCTTGAGGAGCTCGAAGTAGTCGACCAGGCCCAGAGGCGACAGGATGCTGACCAGAAAACCGGGAAGCGAGGTGTTGATGCCGAGAATACCCGCATTCTTCGCAGTAGCCAACAAGTCCGTGACCGTCTTCAGGTGGGGGGCGACGTCATTCTTGAGCTTGTCGACAATGGCGGTAGAGTCGGCCGAGCTGAAGTTTCCGGAGATGCCCTGGGCGTTGAGCCGAGACGTCTGGGTGGCGATCTGGTAGGCGATGGTCTTCTCGAGGACATCCCTAAGGATGCTGACGCCGTTGCCGATGGCGGTTTTTTTGAAGTCGATGACACGCTGGACGGCCCCGGAGAGGGCTGTGATGGCGCCATCGAGGACGCCCAAGTCTTTGAGGACAAGGCTGCTGGTGGTTGGCTGGGAGGGAAGGTTGCCCACCGGCAGGAATATACTTGTAGGTATGGCCGAGACGGCGCAGACGGTGGCGAAACTGGCGAGGACAGTAGAGAAACGCATCTTGGCGCTTGTGAAGATCGAAGAGTCACTCGTGAAGGGGAGGACGGTCGAGTTGGAATTTGAAAAAAAAGGTCCCCGATTCAGTTCGAGGGTCGTTTGCTATATTTCGTTGAAAAACGTTGGCAGAATACCCGGGTCTTTACCACCAAAGGAGGGAGGCGGAGACCTTATTATATGGCTTCAACCACGGCTCCGCGCCCACCGGCCTGCTTCCGTCCTTTTTTCTCTTCGGATTTTCCTGCTGTTGACGAACCTGGCGCTGCCCGACAAACCTATCCGAGACACCTACCCTTGACTCATGTCTCACTGCCTCCCATCATGATCGAGGCCAGTGACCTTTCCATCCAAGCTTCCTAGGGCCTCGAGGCCGCGGCTAGGCCCATAACAACAGCATATTGGGAAAGTGATTGGCTTCTTACGCAGGAGATGGCCTAGAACGTAGCGATGAGGCTGGTTCCGGGTGCGCCGGGGTGGCTGCATTCGGTCGTTTGTCAAAGACATCCTTAATTTGCGGGGCAGCCTGTTGTTGGCGTCCAATCGCAATTGCTCCAGCTGATGAATTAAGTAGATGCCTTAGACCTATACGGGCGGAAGAACTAAAGCTGCTACCTGAGAGGCCTCTCATCTTCGGTCCTCTTGACGTGGACGTTGGGCAGTGGATGTTGCTGTTTGCGTTGCCGGAGTTGCGCCTCGCTCCATTGAGCATCATTGTCCCGCGTAATTGTGGGCAGATCGCCTGACTAGGAGGCCGTTCTACTGTCATACTCTAGCACTCTTCCGTCACTCCTATCAGCGTCACATTCCTTCTTTGCATCATTCAGAATCCGTCAGGATCTGGCCCAGACCGCGGCCCGAAATCATCGACAGGGACCGAAGCGGGGAATGGTGCTTCCAAGGCGGACGGACAATGGCGTTGTGAACTGTCATGATCTGATCGAACGGGGATATGCAGAAATAGCCTCCCATCTTGCCCTATTGACTATTATGTGGTATCCCTCGGTCTTCTACGTCTTCGCTTGCCTTCTGCCCCTCCATTATTTCCTCCTACTATAGTTCTCTTGGGGTATTCCATCTGAAAATCCAGTGTGCGAGCTAGAAGGTCGATGGACACATGGCCTGAGGAACAGCAGACAATAGAAACGACGTGAAAGACAGATATGGGGCAATGGTAAAGACACAGACATTAGAACGGATGAGAACAGCAGGGTAGAGTATTCCGAAGCCAGTTCGCACAGTTTGTCAGCGCTATTGTGCAGCCTACCTGCTTCTCCCGACCCTCGGGCCGGGGTCTGGCTAATGCATTTCTACGGCCGTGAAATGCTCGCATAATTCTGACAAATATAACGTATTCGGGCTCTCCGCAGGGCCCACCAGTCCTTTGAACCCTTCGGCACATTGCGAACCATTGTTCCCAAACAGGTACATGATTACAATTGTTTCTTCTTGTGGTCTGCTGAGCATGTTCGATGTTTTCTGGTTGGCCTTGGCACTGCTGGAAAATGTTTTCGTACATCAATGACGCATCACCAACTAAAGAGCTTGAACCTCGGCTTGAATTTCCCTGTTACCACTGTCCAAATAATTTTTCTCGCATTGGATTTTCATTCTGGTAGTTTGTGCTTTCTTATCGTCGAAAACCTTGGCGACTGTTTTTGAATGTGAGGTTCTTCATCTCCGAGTAGACAAAGTGCCCAGATATGAGATAGCAGAAATCCATTATCTGGTAAAGCACTGGATGTGGAGACGCCAGACATGGTACGAAAAGAACAAATTTAATCATGTTGAACAGTGCCAAGATCCATGCATGCCCGGCCGCTTTAAACTTTTTTCAAGCGACAAGGGCTGCGGGATCAATTAGAAGGCCTGGTTAGCTTCATTCCTTACGAGGATATATGCTACAAGATGTTCGGGTGTTCCCGTGTCTCACTTTCTCCGCATGATCAGACTCCTGACAAATGTCGTCTGTTAACCCAGCTTCTACCCTTAGACAGTACGGCATGCTTTCCAGCGCGTAGGCTGTCATCATACCGATCAAAGCAATCTGATAAGAATAGGCTCAAAGGCCAGATAAAACGGATTTGTGGGTACATACATTTCTCTTCGTCGTGAGTTTGTTCATCCTGGGAGCTAATGATGGTCCAGACCAAATAAAATAGAACCATGCCTTTGTGGCTGCGAGAAAATGCGGCCGTCGGCCGCATCGGTCGATCAACTTTGAGAAAGAAACCGAAACCGAAACCGCCAAAGCCAAAAGGGTCTGGCTGCCGCTGGAGTAGACAGAACGGTAGTATCGGCATCTTATCTGCAAGACATGTCCTTTTGTACAGAGCATCTAGGGTTTAGCAGCACCTTTATTGGTCTGATCCCGGATCCAGATGCCCTCTACCCCCAACATCTTCACAGGTGACAGCACAATCCCGTAGATGATTCGGATCGCCATAATGCCGGAGTGTTTTGTGAAGGAATCCGAGAACAGGTTTGCACTGCTGTAATGACACACTACTGTGTGAGAAAGATTACAAATTATAACTTGATACATGTTGCCCGCAGTCCTGGCGAAGTTCGAGAAGCTGCTTAATTTTTCGTATTAGAATTCGAGGATTGAAGTCTGCTTCGTTTCAAGAAACTCAAATACCGAGGTCTCTTCGATTTGCTCCCGTTGCCGTGGTAAGTCTCAAGCATGTGGTTTGCTTCTCCGCAACGTTCCTAGACTACTAGCCAGCGTGGCGACACCATGATCCAGCCGATGAAGGAAAGTACAGATATATTCGAGAAGGCTCAGAGAAACTTAAAGAGCCTCCATTGCCAGTCGTCTGTGATTTTGGTCTATCGCATTTTTTGTTCAAGAGTGAGGCCCAGATACACATGCACTGGGACTGAAGCCCCAACATGTACATGTGAGCCAGGAGCGTTCCTGTAACCACTTAGAACGTGGTAACATGATATTTAGGCTTGAACTAACTTCAGGAACCGCGACCTTCACTCAAAAGAGCTCAAATTGCCTTTAATTTGGATCGAATGCCAGTAATTATAAGAAACTTGGCTGGAAGGAGGGGGAGAACTGTTTGAATTGATTTACTTTTTATCAGCTTTTCGTATTTTCCCACCTTCTTGCAACTCCCGTTTCCTTTTCTCTCTTCGTTGTTTGTGTCTCAATCTCTTCGCTCCCTTTTTAGTACGTACAAGCTATAATAATATACGGACATCAGTTTAAAGGACCGAATGTTAGAGAATTGACATTGGCAAGAGGAGAAAGGAACAGCGTGAGTGAGAACAGACATAGTGGACTCCATGATAGCAAAGGTAGAAATGAGTAGGTGGATGAAGCTTATGCTAAAGGCGACTGCCTCTATATGGAGATACTGTCCCGGCGGAATGACCTTCGTCTATCTCGGTTCAAGCTGGTGTCTGCGGTTGTTTTATTTCTCAGCTCCATCCCCATCCACATGGCATTCAACAGTTCGATATTCCAGACGGACGTACGCGGGGGTGACTACAATGTGATCTTTGTTGCGGAATCATTTCTGCACGAAGGGCCTCACTACCCAGCGGTTGCCAGTCAATAAATCGGTCTATTACATCCGATTTGGAACGATGATCATAATCTTCCCAACTTCCGTGGACATGGGTTTGGCACTAAGTGTCCGGTCTTTCGCGACTACCTCATCAACAACACCACTGTAACGGCCAGTAATATCTCCACAGCGGCCGCGCAAAGATGCGATGAGGATGCCGATGAAGAGAATAAAAGCAGAGACAGCAAGATACAACAAAGCGCACGAAGTTCTCGGGCCTCGTCAGTGGGTCTCTCGGCGTTTTCGAGGGGGCTCATCCGTGCCCCGAAGGATATGGTGGGGTACGTACGCCATTCTCATAGTCGGCGTGGTTGCAACCTGACTCTGCTTCATATATGGCAGCTGGCTCCCAGGGTTTCCTCGTGGGTTTTCTTGACCATGGTATAGATTGAAAGGTGTGACGTCAACAATGGAAGACTTACAGACTTAAGGCGATGGATGGAGATCAACTTTTCAGAACCAAGCAGTGCACTATCGAGTATAAGCTCTCGCACTTCCCTCATCTCCTCGGCCGTTGTTGTCAACATTCCTAAACGGCATTATCCTTTGGGTAACTTGCCGATAATCCACTTATCACGCGCTTGGAAATGATTCGTTAGTGGGCCTCGTTTTCTGTTAAGTAATGTCCACTCCGCGTCACCAGGCCGAAGTAAGTCGCGCTGGTTTCTCCTCGTTCCCATTATCCAAATAATAACTGTTGTTTCTGCCTCCCCTTCTATGAATTTGCGAGATATTATTCGTGTATTCTCCAACAAACCTCTTAGGTGTTCCTGTTCCGACGACTTATATTCCTGCAGCGAAACCCAAATTTCCATTTACCGGCTGCTGTTGTCATGTCGGTACAATGTTAGTTTGGTTCTAACTAGCGTTACTCCACTGGTTGCTGTCGGATGCTCTCTTCATTGCCCTAGCACAGGGCTATAAATAAGCAGTTTACCAGACTGCGAGCCTGGCATCGAACGTTCCTTTGTTGTAGCATAATACCGAGTCGATCTGGGGATGGGCTACTGAAATGACTCGCGGAGTCAGCCCGAGGATGCTGCAGTTGGCATCGAGACTTCCTCTTTACCGGTATTAGTGCTCGCAGTTGTTGGGCTCTTTATGCTCCTTGGACCCCCCCTGTTATCGCGAAAGTTGTTGCCCGGATACATGCCGGTCGTTGGGCCCAATTCTCTGGCAATCGCAGCTGTGTGCCAAGTGTCGCCACTGACCAAGATTGCCGCAGATACCAATGGCTACGAGTCTTCAATAGCCACTGAGCTCGAGGAGCTGAGTACAAATTCGGGACCGGACACCAAGGAGTACGTCAGGGCCAGAGCCACGATAGCAATCGAGGACTCAAAAGCTATGGTGTATTGTTTGTTGAAGTAGGGAGGGGTGAAGATGCCAGAAGACTGGCAGCAAGATGTCGAAGTTGACGAGCAGAGCACTGAGAGAGTAGGGCATCTCAGCTTTGAAACCGTCCTTGATGACCCCAAACCTCCGAGTTTAGACCATTCATTAGTTCATGTAGAGAAGGAAAAGCTTGCTGCAAGATCCCGACAGGTGATGTTGCATGGCGAGATAATCTTGCAAAACGAACAGATCCACAACTGGCGGTGGCAATGCTTCGTGGTTACTTGGTCACTCGCTTGGTAACGTTGCATTTAATCGGATGTCCATTCAGTGTTGCCGGGACCTTGAATGAAGCCGTAGCAAGCTAGGCGTTAAGGGGCGAAAGAGGCAATAATATCTAGTCCTCGGCCAAGGCATGGGTAGGGTAGATATTCTCGAGGGCTGCCAACGAGATTTAAACCAGAGATAAGTGATCAATGTGATTATAAGGGGTCAAATCCTTCTGTATCAGCATTAGATCCATGATCTGGCAGTAAACTGGTTGTGCCATTCGTTTACCACGGTTCAAACGAAGCTAGTGCTCCAATATGGCATCCTGCCAGTTACGACCCTCATGTTTGATTGCGAGGACCTTGCGATGTATGATCTCGTCTGGTAACTAGCCCTTGAATGTTTGAATAGAGAGGCATTGCCGAGACGTCGAGGCAAGGCGGCGGCGCGGCCGACAAGCTGAAGGATTCATATGAGAAGATCGAGGCTCTTTGGCGTCTTGGCGGCGATTAAGAGGGTCCAAGGATACGGGAAACAGAAGGGGCATGGGATCGGTAGCATGATATATGGAATGAGCGTCCAACGACCGGAGCACAAGAATGGAAAAAGCTCCTATGCTGGAATAGCCAGTCGTGTGCGAGGTAATCATGCACTGACGCGGGCAATTTCTCCGCTGACGGGGTGCTTGTCCACTCGGTTTGGGTTCCGGCCTTACCCTTGATAAATGTTGTTCATCTATGTTGGGGCGTCATTCATGCGCGAATATCAATCGGGCATAGTGATTCTTGTGGCGTGGTGCGGAGTTTGATGGCATCAGGATTATACACCTCCGCCACATCTTCTATTACCTCCATTTCTTTCGCCTCCTTTGCCGCATAGGCCCTACGGTCCCCTTTGTTATCTCTCAGAGTACCTGCGAACGCCCAGAGAGTTAAAGGGTGACAGAGGTGGAGGATTCAGGCTCGGAAATCCAGCAGAAGGCGCCTTTGCATCAGCCATTTTTCATCAGTTGTGCGGTTGGTTGAATGAAGGCGAGGTCTGAGGACCTTGATGGCCCGGCCCGCCTATTCGCGCCTGGGCAAACCCGGGACCGACATGGGCCCCAACCACCACCGAACTGGGCCGTGGGGGAAAACGAGGAGATCCTTGGAACGTTTATCCCTAAATGACGGATCGCTGGCAAACAAGGCACTTTTGCATATGCCAAGTTGAGAGGCGAGGAGGAAGGTAGGGGGGTGCGCACGTTGTAATGTCTCTGAACTGACTTGCTTGGAGTTCTTGGCAACTTGGACTGAACTCGGAGCAAACAGCCAGCCACACCCATGTGCCATGAACCGATCAGTCAACTTTCTTAATTGTGTTCTCTCTTGCCAAGACATGCTAAGAGATACCTTTTTGTTCTTTCCGTCCCTTGGCAGTTGCCCTGGCGGGTTGTGTCTTCACCTGTGCCGGAAAACACCACCACGCATATAAATCTCACTTTACCTCAGCTGCAATGTCTTTTTCCCACCCTTCTTCACCTCCCAGTTTGTAGCCCGCATTTGTTCATTGGTCTTCGTCTTATCTCACTCTCGTTTACCCGAAGCTATTCCGAGATCCCAAAGCCTGCACCAAAACACCACCATGAAGACCTCTCAGATCCTCGCCGCCTTCGGCGTCATCTCTATCGCCGCTGCACAGAGCGAAACCCTCGCCCCCTCCCCCACTGAATCATGGGGCTGCGAACCTCATGCGGATCACTATAAGTCATTCCCAAGCTCCTTGTGAAGTTGCTCAGATTTGCTAACTTCCAACTACGGCACTGCGAGGGTGCCCGCGCGACTACTGCCGCTGCCGCCACCGGAACCACGCTCAGCACGTCCGTTGCTGTCACCACCACCGCCACCGTCACTGATGACCACGACCACGACCACGATGACGACCACGACCACTCTGCGGGCACTGCCAGCCTTGCCCCCTCGCCCACTGAGAGCGCCAACTGCCTTCCTCACGGAGACCATGTGAGAACCCTTTCCCCCTGCCTGTCAAGCGTGTTTCTGACCTCTGATGACAGTGGCACTGCGAGGGCCCGGCCACCGCCGTCTCCGGATCGGCCAGCACCACCGTTGCGGTCACCACCACCGCTCCGGCTTCCACCGGCGCTGCTTCCACTACCGCTAACGGCACTGCTGCGACCACCTCTGCCCTCCCCGCCGGTGCTGCTCGCGCCGGCTTCGGCGCTGCTGCCATCGCTGCCGCTCTCATGGCCTTCTAAGTGGGCCAGGGGTGACGTTGCGCTGACCAAGCGCGACATGTACCTTACGACGGAAAAGTTTACGGGAATGCAGACTCTGATTCATGAACATGACTTGGGAGGGAATTTTTGGCATGGCAAACCGGGATATCGAAAATGGGACACTCCTATGATTCTGTTGCCGCCCCATGGCGTTTACCACTTTTTCTTTCTCTACTTCCACCCCAGAGGAAGATGGATAATAATTGTAGCATATATAACCAAAATTCAAATGCCATGAAATACTTTATCGCTTTATCGTCTAGTTTAATAAGCTTCTGTGACACGTGGTCTTTGCCGTCGAAGTTCGGGTGTTAATGAATAATGCGCTGCTATTACATAGCGTGACTACCGACATTGGTAACCTACCCAAAGGGTTGTTAAGACGCCGTTAGTATTTCTATAATACACTAATTACTTACTAATTCGTTTCTTGTTTCCAAAAGCCGGTAAGACATTGGGTTCCTTTTGCTACGAGTAGGGTTGAAAAAAGTGCCCCTATCATTGTCTGATGTCCGTCCAATGCCTCACGCGACAACCCTGGCATCACGCAAGCTGATCATAGAAACGTAGGCACAGACGAAACACAAGACCCGACAACATGGTTAAGCTATGGAGGGCGGGAAGTCAAAAGTGCAACCATGTGCGAACCGCTCATACATGTTCAGTCGTTATCAACGGTTTACGAAGCAGCCGGGTAACGCCAACCAGTGATATTTGCAGGTGTACCTGCTTCAAGGGTTCTCGGGGTATCAAGGTGCTTTCACCAGATGTGGTTGAGGGCGTCGCAAAGGCAGCATGAGAGAAGACCCGGGAGAGACAGTGAGCAGGTGAGGGAGCGCCCGTCTCCCCCCAAATTACATGCACACCACCCAAGACTCCCGTGCCCAAATTCTTTCGGCCGCGTGGGAGGAAAATTGTCTCACTCTTTACCAGTTAGCGCTCACGCAGGAAAGGCCTAGGGTGCCACGCAGGAATTTTCGCCTGTCAGATGCATAGTCGAACCGGAAAGCTAGGAAACAAAAGTGCCCGGCGTCGGCGTCGGCGACTCTACGAGGTTGGGATCTGTTGGAGAGTCGGCTCGGTGGACTAGCCGGACCTCTTGGCGTTGGCTCTGGTTGAAGAATGGGTCGAGAATGGGCGAGACTGGAGCGAGCAGTTTTTTACTATTGCTTCGATATTATCGCCGTTGGTCGACTGCTGAGCATTACAGAGGCTTGGCATGCAGCGGTCGCCACATGTGAGCCATCAAGGTCAGCGGGGTTGAGATAGGTACTGTCAGAAATGGCAGACCAAGAGTGCGAGAGGGTGGACTAAGGGACGACGTTGGGTGACGGAGTGAGAGGCAGAGAGAGGGAGGGACAGAGAGAGTGAGAGTGAGAGTGAGAAACATGCGGTTGCGGTCAGGACGAGGCCATCAAGGTTCTTATTTTAAGGTGCATGTGGGCGGTACGTACCGCGGCCGAAGAGGCATGTGGATCCGACGGCGCCGCACCCCGGCCGGTCCGTGCCCAATCAGGCGGATCGGGAGCGAGACACATCGTGACTTCGTGCCTTAGCTCAGCAAGAAACAACCTCCCAGCTGCCCTTTCACCCATGGTGGCCATCCGGGTGCTCAGCCTTGGCAACGGGTCCCTCAGCCTTGGCAAATCGTCCGCGTCGTGTTATGCTTCTTTGGCTTTGGCTTCCTTGCAGCTGTGCTTTGCTGTTTCCCGCTTTTTCACACCCGCAACGAGCATCATCATCCCTGGCGCGACGTCGCCTTTGACCCTCCACGTTTCCACGTTTCCTTGCGTTGGCCGGTCCTCCCACGCTGCGCCATATTCACCCATGGATTTTCCGTTGCGAGTGGGTTGAACTGACCACTCTTGGTTGTTGTCATTGGCCTCGGCCGTCATTGGCGCGCTCCTCGCGTCCCGAAGGCCATATCGATAATCGGACAAGAAGAACAAGACAGGGTCAGCCGCCGCGGCCGACGGCCAAGACGATGGAAGACAAGCCTCAGCCGTGGAGACGGCAAAAGAACCTAGCAAGCATAGCTCGGAGACACTACCACGTTGCGTAAGAGGACGAGCGAAAAAATTAGAGATGGCCGCAGAGACGAGGGGAATTATCGAAGGCGAGCGAGAGAGAGAGAGAGACACCGGACAATGGATGGCATATTCGCGCAAGAAATTGACCTGGCATTCGGCAGGGATCTCATCCGCCGCACCAGGTCGTCGCCCTTTTCGCCGCACCCGTCGATTCTTTTTCCTGAACATCCAACCTCCATCGTCCACCATCCAATCCTTCGCCCTCTCCCTCCCTAGCATCTTATCCCTCTTGAGAAGTTGTTCCGCTGCACAACTTCTCTACTCTTCTCCCACGCCCCTGGTATCTTCATCCGCCGTCCCCGCCAGGTCTTCCCTTCTGGTCAAGTTTGCCGGCTCGGCGACTTCACTTGTCACCCCGTTCGCCTTCTCTCAAGGTGCTCACTCTCACCACCTGTCCGGGACGCTCTAACTTCACCCTGGCCGCTTTTTCCCCGAACTCTCTCCCATAAAACATCCGGCTGAGCACCGTCCGATAAGCCAGAGTCGAGAATCGGCAGCAGCATCCTGTCTCGGACGACGCCCAGCGCAACGCAGCCCTGCCAGCTCATTTCAGCACGGACAAGGCCCTAGTTCGCTTCTTATCGACTGCATTCCCGACGACGCTATCCAGACATCGAAAATCGCAATGGCCAGGCTCACGGTTGCTGCTGTCGCCTTTGCGGCTCTTCTGAGTACCACATCCGGCTCTCTCGTCGCACGACAGACGGCTGCCAGCACCACCGCCGCTGCCGGACCCGATCCTACTGCCATCTCGCAGTGCTCCGTGTCCTCGTCTACCCAGTGAGTACCTTTCTGAAAGCCTCATTTCCAGTGCATCCAAAGGCGTTATATATATTGTCAAACAACCGCTTACTCGCATCCAAGGATTTGCAAGGCTGGAACCACCGAGTTCAGAGTCGTGTCTACTCCCACCGGCACTCTGCCCAGCTCCTACACAGGATGCCACAAGCACGCCACCGACACGTAAGCTTCCTCGCCGTCGTTTTGGCAATCAGTTCTCTCATTCTTTACGCTAGATACTGCTTCTTCGGCGATGGAGAGGTGCAGATTCAGCCCGCCGGCGTTCCTGCTGCCACTGCAGCCTCGACAACCGCTGCGGCTGTGACCGGCGCTCCTACCGCCGTCTCTGACTGCCATCTTCACGGGGTCACCGTGTAAGTCTTGCTGCCTTACAATCCCGCGGACCGCGATTAACAGACTGTCTCAGCTTCTGCATGTGGGGTACTTCGGAGTACCAGGTCATGACCACGCCCACCAACACCGCCGCCTCCGCCATCCCTACCGCCTTCACTGACTGCCACGCACACGGAGCCGACACCTACTGCATTGCTCCCAACGGCGACGACGTCGAGATCGTGGCTGAAGGCGCCGAGTCCGGGGACAGTGACCACACCGATGGCGAGGAGCCGCAGGGCGAGAACTGCCATTTCCATGCTGGTGTCGAGCACTGCGTCGGCGCGGGCGAGAGCGAGAGCAGCGGCACGCGAAGCTGTGAGAAGGTCGACCGTGACTACAACATCCCTCTGCGTATCGGCCTCGTCTTCGTTATTCTTGTCACCAGCGCGTTTGGCGTCTACTTCCCCATCCTCATGATCAAGTGGATGCCCACCAAGACACACACCATCTTCCTCATCCTGAAGCAGTTCGGCACCGGCATCATCATCTCCACCGCATTCGTCCACCTTTACACTCATGCCCAGCTCATGTTTGGTAACGAGTGCTTGGGCGCGCTCGGGTACGAGGGAACGACGTCGGCCATCGTCATGGCGGGTATCTTCTTGTCCTTCTTGGTCGAGTATGTCGGAAAGCGCATGGTCATGAAGAAGATGGCCAGCAACCCGAGTGCTTCGAGCCGTTTCTCCCCCGAGACCGTTACCGTCTTGGTCCTCGAGTGCGGTATCATCTTCCACTCTATCCGTACGTCACCTCTTGTGTGCTGATTTTCTTTGACGTTGCAAGCTAACAGCCAACCAACCAGTGATCGGAATAACTCTTGTTGTTGCTGGTGACACGTTCTTCCTCACCCTCTTTGTCGTCATCCTCTTCCACCAGATGTTCGAGGGTATCGCTTTGGGAACCCGCATCGCTCAGCTGGGACAGCTGTCCCCGACCGAGAAGGCCGCGGGCCCCACCACCGTCGAAGTCGAACAGACCTCCTCCGCCCCCAACAGCCTCAACTCTCTCAAGGCGCCCAACTTCTCTCTCGTCAAGAAGCTCATCATCGCCACCCCCTTTGCCCTTGTCACTCCCATCGGCATGGCCATCGGCATCGGTGTTCTGCAGCATTTCAACGGAAACGACCGTGATACGATCATCGCCATCGGAACCCTTGACGCGCTGTCCGCCGGTATCCTCGTCTGGGTCGGCGTTGTCGAGATGTGGGCCGAGGACTGGATGCACAACGACGCGGAGCTCCTCCGCACTGGTCCTCTCGTCACTTTCCTCGCCGGCCTCGGTCTCATTTCCGGCATGATCATAATGAGTGTGCTCGGCAAGTGGGCTTGAGCCCCCCTAAAAGGGACCGGGAGAGACAAAGCTAGAGAGTCGATAATGAACAACGGTGTTGTGGTGCTTCCATGCCGCGGCGCTTCTATAATGTGGAAATGGGAAAAGTTTGAAATGATCAGGTCGGTCCTTGTCTAAATAGATATTATACCCTATACGAGTGTAATGATACTTTGCTTCTCAGCGTTGCTTCCAAGAATCTTGAGCATTTCACCGTGCATGAGGCCCTGAAGGTAAGCTTCGCCAACGAGCGCATATTCCCCGTCTTCGGGCGCCGGGCGCAAGATATAGAACATATTGGCGCCAGAGACGAGCCACAGGCTGTCCCCTTCGACGGCTTCGGCCGGCACGAGCCCAACAAAGCCGCGTCGCGTACGAGCCAAACGGCGACGGTTGAGACGTGTGGCTATGTTCGTGTGCTGATGCCAGTCTGTCTGGCTGAAGATTTCGACTTCCTCATTCCCGGCCTCCAGAGCCTTCTCATACTCTATGGCGCCTCTTGTGTTCTTCTGTGTGGGAGTGGTCGCGGGAGTAGTGTATGTTCCTACCAAGTCGCGAAATGCCTCAATTACGGTACAACCCGCTGCCGCGTACTTCTCGTTTGGGTTCTTCAACTTGAAGCTCGGGTACCTCTTTGTCTGCGGTACCGTCTCTGTATCAAATGCTTCCCAGAGGTCCGTCACGGCGTCAACCTGGATAGACCGGACCTGTAACCTGTTCTCATCCAGAATCCTCCAAGACCTCTGCCCTGAAGCTGAAAGACCTCGGCTGGCGGACACAATCTGCTCTCCCGTCGTCGGATCCCTCGAAAGGATCTTTCTCGGAAGAACGCGCAAGTCGGGCACCCACGACGGCATGTCTGGCGAGACACCGTAGCGACAAATCTCGAGAATGCTGTAAGGCCAGTACTCTTCGTCTTCGAGTAGACGCCTCGCAACCGAGATGTAGAGTTGTCCGACGGTGATGGTGTAATCAACTGGGAAGATGGGCCCTTGCGCTGGATTGGGGGAGTCGACCAGGTTCAGGGGTGCGTAGACACGATCCCGCGGATCCGTCGCCTGCAGCTCGCGGAATCGAAGAAGGAGGCTGATGAGATTGAAGCGGCGGGCCATCACGGCTTTGTCGTTTCTCTTCTGATCCTCCTCCACAAGACCTTTCAAGTCTTCCATGCCCTGATCACTCTCATTCGCACTCACAGAAGAGGTGTCATAGGGTTGCTTCATCGCCGCCATACGTGCATAGCTCATATTGAGACCACGCCGGACCTTCTTCACCATCCAGATCGTCGCATCGATAAATGACGCGTCCATGTCCCTCTTTCGCAGGATTTCCCGCAGCCCGTTCAGCACTTGCATGTAGAGCACCGCCGCGGGGAGCATGTTACTGCGGTCCATCCAGACAGTCCCGGACAGAAACACGCCGAGGTCTGTGGGGGTACTCCTGCACTGTCCACACGCGACTCCAGTAGCTGGACTGGAAGACTTTGACGGTTTCCCGTATAGTTGTGTAGTCCTTTACGTGACGCGGTAGGATCTTGACGGGTCCTGGGCCGTGGGATTGGAAGTGCGAGAGGGCATGGCCGCCCAGATCGCGGAGGTAGGATAATCCAATTTCCATATCGAGGCCGAGCCATGTTAGAACGAGGTCCGCTGAGGTGTATATTTCCCGCATTTGCGAGACCTGGTGACTTCGCTCGTCAAGGTCTCGCTGGTTGATGGACACGGCGTCAATCCAGAGAAGAATGACCTTGGACGAAGAGGGCTTGAGGAACAGGCGAATATGCTCGAGGTCGGAGTAGAGGTTCTTGGTTGCCTGGAAGACGTGGTTGTCGATGTGGATGGGAACCGTCTGCGAGGCATCACCCCAAACGTAAGACAGAGCCGTGTAGTCTGCCGAGGCGATGGGGACGATCTCGGTGGTGAGGATTATGGGAGAGGAGGAATCTCCGGGATGGAGGTTGACGAGGCGGACTTCGGCATCTTTCAGGGGCGTGTATGGGATTGGGGCGGTAGATGAGGGCGGGAGTGGCTTTCGGTTGAAGGGGTCGCGGATGCTGGAGGATTTCCTGGGCTTGACGATCAAGGGTAGGGGTTGAGCGTCCGGGTCGAACGTTGAGATTGACATTATGGGCCTGATCGGAAACTTGGATAACTTTCAAATGCCAGTTGGATAACGCAACTTGGATAAGAAATGAACCCTAAAACTGAATAAATGCTGCGCTAGGCCTTTTTGAGGCCCATTTTCCATGTCCTGGGTTCGCCTCTGCATGAACTCAAAGTTATGCCACATTTGCCCCGTACCTGGATAAGTGTTACGACCCAACAAGTTACAGGTGATAACAGCCCCACTAGACGAGCGGGAAAAAGACAAGGCACCGGTACGGACAAGAAGCAGGGTCAGACGGATGACTCCTCAGGAACGGAAGAACTACGGAAGGTCACGTGAAGATAAGAAGGGACCGACATTCGATAAGCGGTCCCACGCCAAGGACCGACATGCCAAGGATCGGTCCATCGCGAGGAGCGACTCCAAGCGAGTCGGTCCCAGAAACGAGATCATGAGATATAAGGACATTCATTCCCAGTAGATAGATTTCCTTCCATAGCTCTTCAGCAATTAACTTTGTGATTCACCCTACCATAAGTGACTCTCAACTATCCATCGGTTGTGAAGCTATACGAGCTACCCCCCCTACGAAGTATACGATTGATCACCGTCTACCCAACAGACCAACAAGATAACCAACAAGCCAACAAGACCAAGACACCGTCATTGAGTATCGAAGCCTCAGCTACCTGTTAGCAGAAAACACCACTGTCGGATATCTGACCGTAACACTTTAATTGCTCCTGTTCAGTAAGTTGACCCTACGATACCACTAACAGTAAAAAACCCGAACAATGGCCCCCAACACTCCTACTCCTACTTCATCTTCTTCTGGAAACAAGGGTAAGGCTACGACTGCCAAACCCCAGAACCTCGACGAAGAAATGAAGGGCGCCGAGTCCTCCAGCGAGGAGGAAGACAGCAACGAGGAGCTAGCCAAGCAACTCAAACGCGCCAACAAGGATATCGCCAATATGCAAGCCTTGTTCAACGAAAACGCGGCAGCCATGGAGCAGCTCCAGGCCCAAGCCCGCCGCACTCAGGCCCTCGAGGAGGAAGTTCGCACCCTCCGAGGCGCCGCCGGAATCATCCAGACTCCCATGGATGGACGAGAGAAGTTGAAACTCAACTCTCCCACCACTTTCGATGGAACCCCAGGACAACTCAAGGGCTATCTGATCCAGATCAGGACCTATCAGGAATTCCACTCGAAGAATTTCAGAACCGAAACCGAGCGAATCATCCACGCGTCGACATTCCTCCGTGGACGAGCCCTCCAATGGTTCGAACCCTACATGGAAGACGTGCTCAACAACGAAACGCTGGAATACTGCAGGACCGAAACTCAAGACATATTCGGCAGCTTCCAAGGATACGAGCAAGCCTTAAAATCACTCTTCCAAGACCCAGATGAGAAACGACAAGCTGAGCGAGATCTGGCTGCCTTGAAACAGACCAAATCTGCGACTCATTACGCCGCAGAGTTCCGAAGAATCTGCGCACGACTCGACTACACCGACGACACTCGAATCTTCATGTTCTACCAAGGACTAAAGGACGAGGTCAAGGACGAGCTATCCAAGATAGATCGACCAGACGACTTCTTGCAGTACGCTGAACTTGCTATTCGAATTGACACACGACTTTACGAACGACGAAAAGAAAAAGGAGAAAGCAAGCGACCCCCGAACTCCAGCAAGAAATACCAATGGCACTCCCAAAAAGGCAACCAGCACCAGTTCACCACTCCTAAGTTCCAAAAAGGAACCTACATGGGACCACCAACCTCTTATGGACAACACACTGGACCTATGGACGTCAGCGTGGCCAGCAAACAGGGACAACGACCACCACGCGACCCCAAGTCCATCAAGTGCTACAACTGCGACAAGCTAGGACACATGGCCAGGGACTGCAAACAACCAAAACGACTCCAGAACAAACCAGTCCCTGAAGGATCCAAGCACGCCAGCATCGCACGAAGAGAAATTCCACACGAGCAACTCACCTGGACTACCTGCTATAATGACGATTGTCTTACCCACCAGGACGGGAAGGAACAAGCAGGATGGTACCCTAAGGCACCAAGAAACAAGACTGTAGCTGTATCCCAGAAGGACACAAGGGAGACAACTCACGAATCTAACCAGCAAGCGCTGACAGTCGACAATGTCACGAACGCACGCGACCAAGTCCCGGGGCCAAGCCGGCAGCTTGCGCCGGAAGAAGTCCGCGAACTAGGGAGAATGGTCGACGAACACCTACGACGAGGAGTTGTCACACCAACCAACGTACCCTACGATGCCGAGTACTTGTACCAAGTACGATACGGACCTAGAATCCAAGGACCATTGACAATCGAAATGCACAACCGAAGGTGCATCAGAAAACTCCAACTAGGATGCAACTTAGCGATCGACCAGCTGCGAGAAAGACCACACATGATGAAGACGTTATACGCTCTCCTACCCCGGCTAGAACAACGCATCAAGGCCCAGGGAAACTCGAAAGAACTCTACCGGCTCGAGCAGCAGATCGAGGAAGGAAGAGAAGAACTTGAAGAAGAGGACCCTACGGAGTACCTCCAGAAACCCACCAAGATAGTTGCGGTAGGACACAAACAGGCGCGAAGACCTAGACACCCACCACCACAACTATCAATCAGAGAACGAACCCCGCAAGACACTATCGAAATGTACGCAGGACATACCAGCTCAGAGGATGAAGAATCGCTGGACGAATTCATCCCTCCCAGCAAACTACAAAGACGAGCGGCAGAACAACTCAGGGATATGCCCAGAGGCAGCCCAAGCGTCACCACAGAAACCCCCAGCAGCAAAGTACGACGATGGGAAGAGGAACTGCTTTCCCCACCGATCGAACAAGACGACGGAGAAGCACCTTATGACTCGGACGAACCACTAGCCAGTCAACGCTACGTGGATTACTCAGACGCAGTACCCGACTTTCGACCCGAAGTCCGCAAGGATAGCAACGACCAATACGCACGCTTCTATGGGACAGAAGAAGCCGTCATTGAACACCGACCTGAGAAACCATTCCTAGAGAACGCACAGTTTGGAGACCACGAATATCTCGATTACACTCACCCACTCCACAGACGAGTGTTTTGGGCAGACTGCATCTATGATGACTGCTCCTACCACGCGCACGAGAAAAGCGACCACACCTTCTACCCAAGAAGACGAGGTCAGATCCCCATTCCGGACGTCTATCTACAATCAGAAGTCGGAACTTGGGAAATCAAGGAATACAACGCCCCCTGGCTGTATTTCCAACCATGCCCCAGACACCCCATGCCTTGTGTCAACAAGATCACCAAACACTGGTCAGACTGCTTGTTCGACAAATGCAAACTCCATTACGAAGGCAAGGCAAGAACGTGGAGGACTCAGATCAAGGAAGCATCTGAACCCGCAACCACGCCACAAGGGAAAGGAAAGAAACCTTCCCGTAAAGGATTAAACCAACAGTCAAAAAACTAGGGACGCCGACTGAAGAGGGACACCCAGCGGCGACAGAACACAAGTCCCTATGCGCAGCAACCAAGGAAGACGACGCGCACCTCTTCTTGGAAATCCTAATCGACGGACAGCCCACTCAAGTCATGGTAGACAGTGGCGCACAAGCAAATCTGATATCACCACGGATGGTGAATCAACGAAATATCCCATGGCGAATTAAGGGAGTCCCTTACGACCTCCGAAACGTGGAAGGAGAAACGGTTGAGTATGGCGGAGGCACCATTGACAAGGAGACCGTACAACTCCCTATGGTTACCCATGGCCATCAAGAACAACTGATCTTCGACATCACAGAGATAGGACACTTGAATGTGATCCTTGGAATCCCATGGCTACGAAAGAACAACCCAGACATAGATTGGAAGACTGGCCATCTCCAATGGAGAGATTCGACTGCGAGGCAGCGTTGCATGCAGCAACCCCCGAGTGAATCCAAGCGACAGAAGTACGTCGCCTACATCAGAAGAATCGAACCTACACGAGACAAACGATTCGAGAACTTTGAAGAAAATCAGCGGGAAGAAGAGAGACTCTCCCCTATTCCTCAAGAATACCGCAAGTATCAGAGACTGTTTGCCGAAGAACTGGAAACAGGCCTGCCGGAACACAGCTCGTACGATCACGAGATACCGCTCAAAGAAGGAGCACACCCGAAGTTCCATAAGATATATGGACTCAACGAAACAGAGCGAGAAGCACTAGACAAGTACCTCGCTGAGAACCTCAAGAAAGGTTACATCCGACCATCAACATCCCCAGCAGGATACCCGATCCTGTTCGTACCAAAGAAGAACGGCAAATTACGACTCTGCGTTGACTACCGACAACTCAACGACATCACGATCAAGAACTGCTATCCTCTACCCCTCATTTCGGAACTACGAGACCAACTGTACGAAGCAAAGTGGTTTACGGCCCTGGATCTCAAAGGTGCCTACAACCTTATCCGAATGAAAGATGGCGAAGAATGGAAAACATGTTTTAGGACACGAAAAGGCAACTTCGAGTACCTTGTTATGCCTTTCGGACTTACCAACGCACCCGCCACTTTCCAGACAATGATCAACCACGTACTACGAGAATTCTTAGATGTATTTGTAGTCGTCTACCTTGACGATATACTCATCTACTCTCGCAACCTCGAGGAACACAAAGAGCACGTTCACAAAGTACTTCAGAAGCTACAAGAAGCCAAACTCCTGGTAGAACCTGAGAAAAGCGTATTCCACAGCCAACGAGTCGACTTCTTAGGATTCACCATCACGCCTGGTGAAATCAGAATGGAAAATGGAAAGATCGCGGCAGTAAAAGACTGGCCACGACCCCAGAATGTCAAGGACATTCAGTCATTCCTCGGATTCGTCAACTTCTACCGACGATTCCTCAAGGGATATTCAGGCAAAATCAACCCCCTCATCAAGCTCACACGAAAAGACACTCCTTTCGAATGGACAGAAGAACAAGAAAAAGCCTTCGAGGACATCAAGCAACAAGTCCTCTCGGAACCAGTTTTGGTTATCCCGGACCCTAGAAAACCCTTTGAACTTGAGACCGACGCTTCAGACTACGCCATCGGTGGACAACTCGGGCAACGAGACAACAACGGAAAGCTGCACCCTTGTGCATTCTTCTCTCGAAAACTCAGCGGACCCGAACTCAACTACCAGATCCACGACAAAGAACTCATGGCAATCATCGAAGCATTCAAAGAATGGAAACCTCAACTATCCGGAACCAAGCACGAAGTCAAGGTTTACACCGACCACAAGAACCTAGCCCACTTCACTACTTCGAAAGTCCTCAACAAACGACAGATTCGATGGTCTGAATTCCTCTCTGAATTCAATTTCCGAATCATCTATGTTAAAGGAACAGAAAATGGCAGAGCTGATGCACTAAGCCGACGACCGGACCACGAAGTCCCGGTACCAGACGAAACACTAGTCATCTTGAAGCAAGACGACAAAGGCGACCTTGTGCCAGCACAGAAGCTCATTATGATCGGCACCCGTGTCAATACCAGCACGACTGGCAGAATGACACATGACCAGATCAGAGAAATTCATAGCGCTCGCGCACATGGACACCAGGGTGTTACGAAGACGTTCAAGCGAATTCGACAACATTACGACAAGCGAGTCACGCGACAAGAAGTGGCTTCAGCAATCAAGGACTGCGAAATGTGCAAGAAAAGCAAGAACAGTCCTCACAAGCCATATGGGCAAATACAACCACTACCAGTGCCACCAGAAGCATGGCATTCGATCTCTCTAGACTTTATCGTCAAACTACCAAAGTCAGAGGAACCACTCACGAAAACGGACTACGACAGCATCCTAGCCGTAGTAGACCGACTCACAAAGTACGCTTACTTCATCCCCTACTTAGAGTCAAGTACGGCGGAAGACCTCGCGTACACGTTCTTGAAATACATCGTCAGCAACCACGGATTGCCGAAAGAAATCGTGTCAGACAGGGACAAGCTGTTCACATCCAAGTTTTGGAAATCGCTGATTTCGCAACTCGGAGCTGATCACAAGCTATCAACTGCATTTCACCCGCAAACCGATGGACAGACCGAACGAATCAACCAGATACTGGAACAGTATCTACGATGCTATGTCAACTACGATCAAGACAATTGGGTATCACTGCTACCAATGGCCCAATTCGCCTACAACAGTGCTGTTGGAGAAAGCACTTCGAACTCCCCATTCTACCTGAACTACGGATTCGAGCCTACGGCATACGGAGAGCCCCGACAAGGACCACGAGCACTGAAAGCTGTGGCTAACTTCAACAAATTACGGGAAATCCAAGAGAATGTCACCAAAGACTTGGAATTCGTCAGGACACGAATGAAAAAATACGCCAACACGTCAAGGATGACGGGACCATCCTTCGAAGAGGGAGATAGCGCATATCTCTTGCGACGAAACATCAAAACAAAAAGGCCAAGCGACAAGTTGGACTACAAAAAACTTGGACCTTTCAAAATCATCAAGAAAATCTCAGATGTCAACTTCAAACTCGAACTACCAGACACGATGAAAATACATCCAGTCTTTCACATTGCGCTGCTAGAGCCAGCACCGCGAGGATCAAACACCAATGACTGCATCATCGTGGAATCACCCGAACCAGAATACGAAGTTGAACGCATCATCGATGAACGAGACGAGAACGGAGAAAAACAATATCTCGTCAAATGGAAAAATTACGGACACGAGGATAACTCATGGGAGCCCGTCAAGAACCTCCAGCACTCTCAGCAACTTGTGCAGGACTATCACGACTCTCAGCCGAACCTGACCCCTGGACCAGCGGGCCCAAGTCAGCAAAACCCTCGCCAAGCCCGAAAGAACCCCAGTCAGCGTCGTTAGGAACCCCCAGAGCCTGTAGGTCACTCACGACCCAGGACTCGTGAGAATCCAGAGCCGGAATCAACCCATCCTCCTCATCCATCTCTTGCATCCCCCGACGAAACGTTTCCTGCTGCCTTTCGCGAACCTTCTTACGAATCGTACGAATCCGCGACAAGCGACTCGCCGCCTCAGCCATTTGCGACTGAAGCTGGGCAAACTGAGCGTGAAGAGCAAGGAGCTCCTCACCAGCCTTCTCTTCCTTTTCATCCCATTCCTTCTGCTGCACGTTCAAGCGTTGAACTACAGAAAAATCAGCAAAAGCGCAACCACCAGCGAAGAAGAAGAACTTACGAGTGGAAGCCACCAAAACGCCATCACAAGGCTTCTTCTGCTCGATGCACAAACGACAACGAGAAGAACCCTCACCAAAGCGACATGCGACCTTCGCACGGAAACAACGAGTGCAAGGCATGTCTGGTTCAATCGAACGAGATTCAATATACGCCAAAAGGTTGCGGCGCTCGCGATCTTTAATCTCAGTTCTTCGCGACTTAGATTTTTCTATGCGGCCTGACATGTTGTCAGCATCGTAAGAAAATAAGGACGCAAAACTTGAAGACTCCCCAACCTGGGAGACACGACCTACTTATGCAGGTCTTGAGGTCAAGACCTTTGGAGAGGAGACCTGATGTTACGACCCAACAAGTTACAGGTGATAACAGCCCCACTAGACGAGCGGGAAAAAGACAAGGCACCGGTACGGACAAGAAGCAGGGTCAGACGGATGACTCCTCAGGAACGGAAGAACTACGGAAGGTCACGTGAAGATAAGAAGGGACCGACATTCGATAAGCGGTCCCACGCCAAGGACCGACATGCCAAGGATCGGTCCATCGCGAGGAGCGACTCCAAGCGAGTCGGTCCCAGAAACGAGATCATGAGATATAAGGACATTCATTCCCAGTAGATAGATTTCCTTCCATAGCTCTTCAGCAATTAACTTTGTGATTCACCCTACCATAAGTGACTCTCAACTATCCATCGGTTGTGAAGCTATACGAGCTACCCCCCCTACGAAGTATACGATTGATCACCGTCTACCCAACAGACCAACAAGATAACCAACAAGCCAACAAGACCAAGACACCGTCATTGAGTATCGAAGCCTCAGCTACCTGTTAGCAGAAAACACCACTGTCGGATATCTGACCGTAACAATAAGATTGACATTCTGCCGCCCTGAAAGGGATCATAACCCCTCTTTGCCTATATAAATCCCTAATGGTCCTCCGGACCATTATTAGCACTTAGATAACGTTATCCAACCGCTAATAACTTACAACTGTCATGAAAAATACGCAACTATTTGCAACAGTCGCAGTATCTGGCGCTGTTGCAGTTGGCTGCTGCCTATATAACTATGGGCAAATTGCAGCAGAAAAGGAGGTTATTAATAAGGGTGGAAAAAAGGCAGCCTAGTGGTTCTGTCAGCAGCTCCTTTGCGGCTTAAATCGTCGCTTCTTTAGCCTCTTTTGTATGGGTTAACGGCAGTTTTAAGTACTCATGAGGTGGCTTAGGAATAACACGCCTCTACAGTTGTTAAAGAACCTTCTAATTAAGCAGAAAGTGCTTATTAGTCTGTTTATATTAGTAACTAGCAGCGCACAACGGAACGCTAGTTATTTCTTCTGGATTAGTTAGTTAACAGTGTGTATAGTGTAAAATAAGGTATTACCATACCTTGTTAAACTCCATAAGGCATACGTAATACTAGCTAGAGAAGCAGAGCTTTTGCTAGAGATTAAGAACAACAAGAAGCTAGGTAAATACTTTACTAGCTATGTTAGCGTAGTTAACGGCACTCTTATTAATGCGTATATCTCTAAAAACAATTAGGTAACGTGGTAAAGTCAGAAGGGTACTGTGGCCTAGAATGTCTTTGCTGCAGTCTGGTTTAATAAAGGGTTCTTGTATGTGCTTACTGGGGCTAAAGGGTCTGTCTATAATGCCAGCCTAGTTAATTTTGCGTATAGTTAAGGGTTTTAAGTCCTAGAAGGTCGATATTTCTTAGCTAACGTAGGGTTTAGTAGACAAAGTAGCCTTATTGTTCTATATAACAAAACTCGTTATTATTTACAGGAATAAAGGGACGCAGAGAGACTGCTAGCAACAGCCTAAGAGCTATATAACCTCCGTTATAGTTGCCTTTAAGTTATCGTTAAGTAGGTCTTTAGTTACCTTAAGCAGAAGTAGAAGATTATTTACTAAGCAGCTCTAGAGTATTACCTTAACTTATAAGTTAAGATTATATACGTAGTAACAGGCCTCTATAACTTTTTACTTTATTATCTTAAAGAGAAGGTTGTTAAAGACACTAAAGATAAGGATATTAATGTATTTTAAGCAGGCAAAAGGGCTAATAAGTGGTGTATAGGGTAAGGTATAGATAATATTTAGCAGTAGATAGTAACAGTAATGTGGCAACAGTGGCAGGCAGTAGGCATACAGAGGTAGATAGAAATAATTATAACTATTTATTATAACTAACTAACCTATTAACTTTTCTCTTGCTTATATACTTCTATATAATACGCCTTCTTTAACTTATTACTTAGTAGTAAGTTCTAATACCTTACTTATAATACTACTAACTTCTTCTCCTTTGTTATTAACCTATTTAAAATAACTAGATAAACCTTATAGTTAAGGTTACTTTAAAACCTTACAAGGTCCTCTATCGCTTTATTTACCTTAACTTCTTTATGTAACAGCTGCTCTCTTACCCTCTGTTTCTCCTTTAACTTTATTACTAACACCTCTCTTTTACTACTAGAGAACTTATTACTAAGGTCCTATATTAACTAGCTAACGTACGCGTTAGCCTTAGCAGCAGTAAATGTTTTCTTTCTCTGTAGGTTATTACTAATAGGTATAAATTAGTAACGTTAAGAAGTAGGAGTTAAGTAAAGACATAACGTTAGAGACTAAGGCAATAAAAAAGGAGACTAACTTAGCTATAGATCCTGTATACCTAGATTAAGGTCGTCTTTTTTAATATTGTTAACGTTCTCTTAGTTACTACTGTTGCCCCTAGAGTTAACCTTACGGCTGACCTTATTAATAGACTAAATATTGTTACCCTTACTAACAGTAGTACTCTATATCTCTTAGTATAGAGCTAGTGGTCCTATCTCTTTCTTAAAAACCTACTCTTGCCGTAAGTAGTTACTAAGAAAGCTCTCTTTTGCCTTATTACTACAAAAGACTCTGCCGTTATCTTTATTATACGTATTACCTAACCTATAGGCAACAGAGGCCTAGTTATTATACCTCTTTCTCTTAACGTCATACTTATTAGCTAACTATATAGTAGTTACACTATTAGTAAACTAGGCCTTATTGTTTATCTATGTTACAAGCTTAATAAAAATTGGCCTTCTTATGGCAGCCTTAGTAGTATTAAGTTTCTTATCCTAATAAAGGATGACAAGCTCCTTTATAAAGTAATAAGTTAGGTCTAAGTTCTATAGCGTACAAGACCGTTTTCATGCTTAGCTAACATTCTTAATAGACTGCTAAGTCTGTTCTTTATAGGAAGGCAGAATGCTGCCTTAGTTAACTGCCTTACTAACTTCTTTATTATTATTAAGATTATTAAACTACTGCCTTTGCTTTACTAGTTGCCTTAATGACTGCTGTAGTAGGTGCTTTCTCTTGCTGCTGCTGCTGCTGTTACTTCTGCTGTTGCTGCTGCTGTTGCTGCTGCTATCGTCTTTGTTAGTAACAACAATAATAGTGCCCTCTTTGTTAATAGAGAGTCCTTCTTTGCTTTACTAATTTGCTATTACAGTTTTGTGATAATGACGTTAGCAAGAGGAAGAAGTAATTAATAACAACATTAAAAGTGAGGGGAAATAAACCTTATTATCTACAGGGCAGGCGGTAAGTAACATCTTTAACATTAGGAATTACAGCGATACTTTATGTAATTATGCTTCTACTTAGCAGGAATTACTAAGCAATAAGTACTAATTATCTAAGTTACCTACGTTATCTAAGTTTTATCTAACATACTGATTACTGCCTATATAGGTGAGGCTAAGGTCATTCTAACAGCAAGATAAAGAACAAAAAGGCTGACTTGTGACTGGCTTCGTGAGTTATATGATGTTAGTGTTAAAAAGTGAAAATAACACTAGTACTAATTGTGTTAAGGGCGGCTAACAACCAGAGTTAATCTAAGAGGTGTCTGCACACTTAAGCACTCCTGATCCTCTTGGTGATTAAAGATGAAACTATTTAGGATGGTATTCTGAGAACACAAGACTAAGGCAGTAATCGGTATGTTGGATAAAACTTAGATAACGTAGGTAACTTGGATAATTAGTACTTGTTGCTTAGTAATTCCTGCTAAGTGGAAGCATAATTGCATGAAGTATTGCTGTAATCCCTAATGTTAAGGATGTTACTTACCGCCTGCCCTATAGATAATAAGGTTTATTTCCCCTTACTTTTAACGTTATTATTAATTACTTCTTCCTCTTGCTAACGTCATTATTACGAAACTGTAATAGCAAATTAGTAAAGCGAAGAAGGACTCTCTATTAATAAAGAGGGCACTATTATTGTTATTACTAATAAAGACGATAGTAGTAGCAACAGTAGTAGCGACAGCAGAAGCAATAGCGGCAGCAGTAGCAAGAGAAAGCATTTACTACAGCAGTTATCAAGGTAACTAGTAAAGCAAAGGCGGTGGTTTAATAATCTCAATAATAATAAAGAAGTTAGTAAGGCAGTTAACTAAGGCAGCATTCTGCCTTCTTATAAAGAACAGACTTAGTAGTCTATTAGGAATGTTAGCTAAGCATAAAAACGGTCTCGTACGCTATAGAACTTAGACCTAACTTATTGCTTTATAGAGAAGCTTGTTATCCTTTATTAGGATAAGAAACTTAACATCACTAAGGCTGCCATAAGAAGGCTAATTTTTATTAAGCTTGTAATACAGATAAACGATAAGGCCTGGTTTACTAACAGCGTAACTACTATATAGTTAGCTAATAAGTATAACGTTAAGAGAAAGAGGTATAATAACTAGGCCTCTGTTGCCTATAGGTTAGGTAATATGTATAATAAAGATAACAGCAGAGTCTTTTGTAGTAATAAGGCAAAAGAAAGCTTTCTTAGTAACTACCTACAGTAAGAGTAGGTTTTTAAGAAAGAGATAGGACCACTAGCTTTATACTAAGAGATATAGAGTACTACTGTTAGCAAGAGTAACAATATTTAGTCTATTAACAAGGTCAGCCGTAAGGTTAACTTTAGAGGCAACAGTAGTAACTAAGAGAATGTTAACAATGTTAAAGAAGACGACCTTAATCTAGGTATACAGGATCTATAGCTAAGTTAGTCTCCTTTTTTATTACCTTAGTCCCTAACGTTATGTCTTTACTTAACTCCTACTTCTTAACGTTACTAATTTATACCTATTGGCAATAACCTATAGAGGAAGAAAACATTTACTACTGCTAAGACTAACGCGTACGTTAGCTAGTTAATATAGGACCTTAGTAATAAGTTCTCTAGTAGTAAAAGAGAGGTGTTAGTAATAAAGTTAAAGAAGAAACAGAGGGTAAGAGAGCAGCTGTTACGTAAAGAAGTTAAGGTAAATAAAGTAATAGAGGACCTTATAAGGTTTTAAAGTGACCTTAACTATAAGGTTTATCTAGTTATTTTAAATAGGTTAATAACAAAGGAGAAGAAGTTAGTAGTATTGTAAGTAAGGTATTAGAACTTACTACTAAGTAATAAGTTAAAGAAGGCGTATTATATAAAAGTATATAAGCAAGAGAAAAGTTAATAGGTTAGTTAGTTATAATAAATAGTTATAATTATTTTTATCTACCTCTGTGCGCCTACTGCCTGCTACTGTTGCTATATTACTGTTACTATCTACTGCTGAATATTATCTATACCTTACCTTATACACCACTTATTAGCCCTTTTACCTGCTTAAAATACATTAATATCCTTATCTTTAGTGTCTTTAATAACCTTCTCTTTAAGATAATAAAGCAAAAAGTTATAAAGGCCTGTTACTGCGTATATAATCTTAACTTATAAGTTAAGGTAATACTCTAGAGCTGCTTAGTAAATAATCTTCTACTTCTGCTTAAGGTAACTAAAGACCTGCTTAACGATAACTTAAAGGCGACTATAACGGAGGTTATATAGCTCTTAGGCTATTGCTAGCAGTCTCTCTGCGTCCCTTTATTCCTGTAAATAATAATAAGTTTTATTATACAGAATAATAAGGCTACTTTATCTACTAAACCCTGCGTTAGCTAAGAAATATTAACCTTCTAGGACTTAAAACCCTTAACTATACGCAAAATTAACCAGGCTAGCATTATAGACAGACCCTTTAGCCTTAGCAAGTATATACAAGAACCCTCTATTAAACCAGACTGTAGTAAAGACATTCTAGGCCATGGTACCCTTCTAACTTTACTACGTTACCTAATTATTTTTAGAGATATACGCATTAATAAGAGTGCTGTTAACTATGCTAACATAGCTAGTAAAGTATTTGCCTAGCTTCTTGTTATTCTTAATCTCTAGCAAAAGCTCTACTTCTCTAGCTAGTATTACGTATGCCTTGTAGAGTTTAATAAGGTATAGTAATACCTTATTCTATACTATACACACTGTTAACTAACTAATCCAGAAGAAATAACTAGCGTTCTGTTGTACGCTGCTAGTTGCTAATATAAACAGACTAATAAGCACTTTCTGCTTAATTAGAAGGTTCTTTAACAACTGTAGAGGCATGTTATTCTTAAGCTACCTTATGAGTACTTAAAACTGCCGTTAACCTATACGAAAGAGGCTAAAGAAGTAACGATTTAAGCCGTAAAGAAGCTGCTAACAGAACCGCTAGGCTGCCTTTTTTCCACCCTTATTAATAACCTCCTTTTCTGCTACAATTTGCCTATAGTTATATAGGCAGCGGCTGACTGCAACAGCGCTAGATACTACGACTGTTGTAAATAGTTGCGTATTTTTTATGACAGTTGTAAGTTATTAGCGGTTGGATAACGTTATCTAAGTGCTAATGATGGTCCGGAGGACCATTAGGGATTTGTATGGGCAAAGAGGGGTTATGATCCCTTTCAGGGCGGCAGAATGTCAATCTTATCTAGGTACGGGGCAAATGTGGCATAACTTTAAGTTCATGCAGAGGCGAACCTAGGACATGGAAAATAGGCCTCAAAAAGGCCTAGCGCAGCATTTATTCAGTTTTAGGGTTCATTTCTTATCCAAGTTGCGTTATCCAACTGGCATTTGAAAGTTATCCAAGTTTCCGATCAGGCCCTAACTGGAACTTGAAAATGAAGCTTTGGAGATGTGCGCAGTTGCCCAATCAAGCAACAGCGTCGCAGTTGGTTCTTGGACGCGAGTAGATGCGGGGCAGCTCTGAGGTGTGGCGCACGTTCGAGCCCGTGGCTGGTGAGCAAAGTGGCTTCGTCCCTCCATCACACCCCTCGACGCTTCCATCCCCCCAAGTTACTTTCGTGCGGTCATTTTTGTCATTCATCCACCACGCCAACAGATCCTTTTCTACGTCAAACTCGTATTCATTCGAAAGCCAAAGACGTCTAACGGAGGCTAACCACGGGCTATTAGAACCACTGCCCATGCGTCACCGAGTCTTTCGATCAAGAGTGGATGCGATCTCGGGTTGTGTAGGGGCATGCTGCCATCTTTTCATTCCTTGGGCGGTGCAGTTTGGCGGTCTGAAAACCACCTCGCACCTCTGAATTCCTTCACTCTATAATGCCGACTTCCAGCCGCCTTCGGCCTCAAAAATCTCGCCAACTGCCTTCGACACCGTCAGAAGGTGGCGGTCATGGTATCGAGGCGCAACCAGCGAGACACCCACAGGCATCCCGTTCGTGCCCTTGAATCCCGGAATGTTGACGACGGGGACATGGAGCGCCTGCAAAATTGTCAGCAACATATTGAAACGATTGGAAGAAGCCGACCTACCGTCCAGAGGCCATTGAAGGCCGCACTTCCGGTGCTGGCGATACCCTCCGGCGCCTCGTCAACAACACTCGGCACAAGCACAGCATCGTACTTGCTCAACATCTTGTCAACCTTTGGACGCGCAATCGCAATGTTGTCGAACGCTTCCAGCTGCGCCGCTCTGGTGATCTTGTTCGAATTCTCGACATGGGAGACCAAGAACTCGTGAAGCTGGTCCTTGGCCGCGCGATAGTCCGGAAGAAAAGCCGGTCTCCCGTCGCTGTGCAATACCGTCCCATGCCACGAGGGAAGATCTTGAAGATCAGACCCAAACTCGATCTCCTCAACCTCGGCTCCGTGCGTCTTGAGCAGCTCCGTTGCCTTCGCAATGGCCGACTGCGTACCAGGCCCGGCTTGTGGCCACACCATGGTCTTTAGAAGAGCAAACTTGGCGCCTTTGACGGCAAAGTCGGTCTTTGGAGGCTCGTCGTCCTTCAGGTCGAAAACGTCAGCCATCAACTGCAAGTCCTCGACGCTTCGAGCAAAGAAGCCAAGCGTGTCCAAGATTAATGAGTAGATCTTCTGACCCTCTCGGCTGATCGAGTTCCAAGTCGGCTTCAGGGCATAAATGCCGTTGAAAGACCCGGGCCGAATGGTGCTTCCGCCCGTCTGGGTGCCCAAAGCAATCGGGGCTTGAAAGTCTGCGACGGCGGCGCCCGAGCCTGAGGATGAACCGCCAGGTGTTCGATTCGTGCCATGTGGGTTGACAGTTTTCGGGCCTTGGACGGTCGCAGCAAACTCGGTCGTCGTCGTCTTGCCTGTCGAGAGTTAGATCCTTTCTGTGGTTCACTCAGAGCACCAACATACCGAGAATCAAGGCCCCAGCTTGTCGCAAAACGATAATGGATCCAGCGTCGACCTTTGGCGCGTCCCGTGCGTATATCGGCGAGCCATGTTGGGTGGGCATATCTAAAATACGTCAGTGGCACGCCAAAAGCGCATCGCGAGTCGCCCACTAACCCTTGGTGTAGATGACGTCCTTGACAGCAATTGCAACGCCGTGCAGAGGGCCGCGCTTCTCTGACGGTATCCCATCAAGCTCCTTAGCCCGTGCGATAACCTGATCCGGGTTGATGTACTCCCACGCTTTCACGACGGGGTCTCTCTTCTCGATATGCGAAAGCAGCGAGCGGGCATATTCCTCCACGGTCAACTCCCCGGCTCGAATCTTGGTCGACGCTTGTGTCGCCGACAATCTGTATGGTTCAGTGGCCATTGTGAACTGCTCGAAGCTTTTCACCCGCAGAGCTACGCGACCCTTTGCAATCGAATAACAGTCCAAATAGGGAGACAAAGCTGCGACTTCGGGCCAGGATGGCTGAATAAAAATAACACTAGTCGGGACGAAGACGCGGGGTATGGCGGTAAATGAATGTCAGAGCGTGTCGGTCTGTGTGTGCACGCTTCCGAAACTCAGAGTGAACCGACAAAAAGAAGTCGGCTTGGATACGATAAGGTGGAATATGGGTGATGACTAGGACAGAAGTTCAATGGGGTATAATTCGGCTATTTCAAGAGGCGATGCCGGCGCCTCCAACGGGCATCGGGACCATTGGAGCTACTCCAACAACCCCGCAGGCCGTTATCGTCCGTCACAGACCCACCGGCTTGTTGCATCTCCCCGCAGTCGACCATCTTCGGTTGAAAGGCAGCGATCACGACCCGTCGGGAACTTTGCGCCGAATCAACTAGATCCGTTGTCTTGGAATACCGGACTCGAGGGGATGATAAGCCGAGGGCGGGTCCACCGAATCACGCATTGGGTCTCCTTGCCGTGTTGCCGCCGGGAACATTCGAAGTTAGTGCGGCTCGAGAGACTTTGAATGGCGACATCAGCGACAGAAGCTTTGTTGAGCTTGGATAGCTCGAGATGGCGGGGTCTGTGCGATGGATCCAACATTACAACACCAAAATATCTCGTCTTGGGATTATTAACGGTTCTACTCGACCATAGAACGATCTAGGACAAGGCCACTTTCCAGACGCTCACCGAAACCCTTTCAATCTTCCATCTTCTGCGCTTTCTCCCCCAGATGAACCTCCTCGCCGCCCGTGACCCGTGGAGACGGCGGCGCATAAATCTCGCCTTCTCTCTCACTCTCAAAGAACCCATCTCGTCCTTCTTTTGCCAGCCATTCGTACTCCATCGGCGCATTCTCGAACCCAGGAGGGTAAACCTTGACCTTGAAGAACTGGATAAGAACTACATATATGATGGCGGATGAAAAAAACGTCAATACCCAGCCCATCATGTACATGTACTTGGCGGGTTGGCTAACGATCTGGGGCTGATACTCTCCAATGAGACCGGGCAAACCCATTACCGTGCCCCCGATCCAGGCAAACACACCCACCCAGTTGACGCCAGACTTGAACCAGTACAGGCCATTCTTTGAGCCGCTGTACAGCGAAGGCACGTGAACGTTGCCTTTACGAGCAACGATATAATCAAATATGATGATCTGTGAAAAGTTAGCGCTAGCCACAGAAGCAAAGGGTTCGGGATTCGTACGGCACAAAGAGGAGCCATGAAGATGTTGTAACTCCCCAAGAACGACAAAAAGGCGGAAGCGTTGGCGATCAGCTTCCATGGCAGTACCACGATGCCAAGGATGGCGCAGACAATTTGCCCTCGGCGGATCGTCAAGTACTTGGGAAACAGGCCAGTCATGTCTGCGCCGAAAGGAAGCGAGTTCGCACCAAAGTTCGTCGCCAAGACGCTGAGGATGAAACTGAGAGAGACAAAGAAGACACCGGCGCGGCCTGCAGGAGTCCAATAGTGGTCGAGGATGGCATCCAACATGTCCCAAAGGTTCCAGTACGCCTTGCCCCACGCCCCTTGCAGAGAGGTCGTCGACGCAAGCCCGAGGAAAAAGACGAGAATCTTGGCGAAGAAGACGCATGCTCCTTGCAGCCAACCAGCATCTCGAGGCTTCTTACAATACCGCGCGAGATCAGGCTGGTTGACCAGCATGGGCGACAAGGACCCCATGATAACGTTGATGCCGCTCATCACCGCCCATCCCACCGGCGTCTTTTCGGCGACTGTTGCTCCAGCCGCAGAGGCCGCGTTGATGTTTGAGATGCCAGTTCCGTGTGCCATGCACCACCCGAACAGTCCGAAGCAGGCAAACGGCATAATGAAGCCCTTGATGGTGAAAATGTAGTGGATATGGGTTGGATGTATCCAAGTCTGGAGAAAGGGGTGAGCACTCGAACTGCTTTCATGAGCTGGAGTGTGCTTACAAACGGGAACTCAATCAGCCAAAGGAGGAAGAACGCCAACAGTTGCTTCGATGTCACGTCGGCGCCAGCGGGAAGTGCGTTGGCCCAGTTATTCCAGCTGTCCCCAAAGACGCAACGGAAGCACACAGACAGCAAGTTTGCGCCGTAGTATGTCTGGATCCCATACCAGATGATGCAGACAATCGCTCGGATGAAGACGAAGAAGTATGAGCCGTACATTCCCATCACCGACCGCGCCAGGACCGGACTGGGACAAGGATTAGCGGTGATGCCGTGATAGTCTGTCTAGAAAGCTCTGACTCACTATCCAAGATGGTACATGACGCCAGGTCTTGCCATACCAGTCACAATAATGGCGGAGATGAGTGCGCCGAGTATACATGAGACAAGAGCTTGTTGCCACGTCTGTTGTCGTTGTCAGCATCGACTTTAGAAGATGACACCGGGAAACATACCAAGCCTACAGCAATCAGCGAAGATGCGACGTTCCATCCAGTCGTCCCAAACATGTTGGAGAACCAGTACAACGGCAAATTGTACCACGTCCATGTTCTTTGTTCTGGCGGCGTTGGTTCAAGATCTTTGTTGGACCATCTCGAGTCGCCAATTTGAGTTCGTCCTTCAGGCGCCTCGGAGGCTTTGGCCCATTCCACGAAGGCTTCTTTTGACTGGAAAGGGGCCGCCATCTGGGCTTTGGTGGGCATGCGAATGCGCGCCATTCTTTGTTTAGCCTCTATTTCAATGATACTGGAAACAAACAAGCGTGTCACTTAGCAGTGCAACAAAAACCGGCGACATCTCTCCTCTTCAACCTTTGAAGCCGGTTGCCATCATCTTTCATACGGGAGCCCTGCGTCTTGGTGACAACTCCGATGCAACCCTGCTGTTGTCTCTTGACACTCATCGGCGTCTTTCCAACCGACAGCACGGCGTCGCCACGCGAACAGTTCAACCTACAACGGGACGATAAGGATGTCATGGCTCATGCGGAGCGGTGCTTGGCGCGTTGATGTTGGCCGGGGGGTGGCCCCGGTGCTCCACCATTGAGATAAGACCCTGTCCGGTCTTTGGTCTTATCTGCGTGATGGACGTGTGAATGTCCCAAGTAGGTAACTACTACGTCGTCGGTAAGAAACTACCGACATTGGCGTTGGACTCGGGGCCGGAGGGGCTGAAAGTCAACGGATGGATCAACAGAAGCAAAGCACTTTGCTTCATTCTCCATCTGCGAGCACGAGGCTCTAATTCGAGTCAGTAGACAAGGCTCCTACCAAGATGAAGGTGTTCGCTTTCGATTGAAGACTTGACGGCCTGAAGAACGCATACACTAGTGCCGCTTACAACCACAGATCTGGGTCAACATCTGAGCCCGGGATTCCAAACCAAGCAATCATTCGCTATCTGTGGGGTCTGGGATCCGCATTGTCACACATCCAGACACATGCATGTCCGCGTCCTTGGAGCGTGGTGCGGAGGATCCCTGCCAGCCTTTTCCTCGCCCCATGAAATTCATCGGCTCGAATTCTTCCTGCTGCATTTTACATTGATCACGAACAAGCGTCTCAACTCAGCATACCCGTCGCGATGTCTGTACAGTTTCGGACCGAAAACATGTTTGAGGAGGTATCTCTGAGCAAACCAGCCGTCCCCACATCGGCTCCTCACCCGGACAGCCCCGTCAGTCCCCGCACCGGTCCTCCGGCCGGAGGTCATCCGCCAAACCGCAAGTCGCGAGTCGCATTGGCGTGTAAGCGTTGCAAGCGAAGGAAGCAGCGGGTATACAGACCTTATTGACAC
Organism: Colletotrichum tofieldiae; assembly: GCA_022836555.1. Taxonomy (NCBI): domain Eukaryota; kingdom Fungi; phylum Ascomycota; class Sordariomycetes; order Glomerellales; family Glomerellaceae; genus Colletotrichum; species Colletotrichum tofieldiae. The sequence continues at coordinate 5,720,095 of BQXV01000002.1, forward strand.
GGGCTGAATGCTGTCCGCTGACTTTGGTAGTGCGATGGCGCTCATCCAAGTTGCAAGTCTTGCCAAAAGGCAAACTCTGAATGTGTCTACGAGCGGGCCCTGAGACCACATTACCCTGGTGGGAAGTCATTGTAAGCCGGCCTACAATATCTACGCCACCATGTGACGCCCATGATGCTCATACCAAGTGAAGATACATCAGCGCCCTTGAAGAGAGAATCGCCTTTTTGGAAGCACGGATGCCAGATTATGCCGAGGATCACTTCGCGAAATCGTCTGCCGCGACGCCGTCGGCACCAGAAGCGAAAGCCCCTCGGCGAGAATCGCGAGATTCATACTCTGAAGATGAGCCCACATCATTGGTCGACGGTGTCGCGTACTTGTCCCTCTGCGCTTCTGGGACTACGGACACTGCCCCAGAGCCTTTCTACCTTGGGTCCAGCTCTGGTGCAACCATCGCGCGCATGATTCAGTCTTCGATATTCCATGGAGCTGGAGGCAGGGCTTTGTCTGAGGCTATGGCGGCGACGCAGGCTGGTGTACTGAGCCCACCACAGTCCCGAAACACGGCCTCAGTATCATCGCACCCGGATGAGCCTGTGTCGGAGTTCCCATATCCTTCGGAGTCAAAGATGCTGTTTGATGTTTTCTTTGATCGCCTTCACACTCGATGGCCCATCTTGGACCGCAAGCTATACACGATGCTCTTCGAGCAACAGTATGACCAGGGAGCACTCTCGATACAACACAGAAGCATCATGCACTTGGTATATGCCATTTCGGCAAGGTTCTTGCAGCTTATGAAGAAACCGTGCGACGTGGATCCACAGGTAGGCTGGGATAGAGAGAGCCCAGACCTCCGAGTGGCCAGGCTGACGTATATAGCAACACCTCATGGCTGCCATTGAACCGATGGACTATATACTTGAGCAGCATAACCTTGCGACAGTACAGTTCCTCCTCCTACTGGCCGTCCATGGCACACGGAGCCCATACGGTGCTGGTGCCTGGTCTCAAGTGCGCTACGCTGTAACACTATGCATTGAGCTAGGTCTTCATAGGAAGCAAACGACAGCATCATCTCACGGTTCCCGAGATCTTGAGATTCGTAGACGGGCTTTCTGGTCATGCTATTGCCTGGATCGCATGACCAGCGTGGTCCTCGGACGGACCTTTGCAATTGCTGACAGAGACATCAATGTCGAGGTATTTTCCCCGAAAAGGTCGGAGGCAAAGTGATTTTGGATCTAATGAAACTGGCAGCTTCCGAGTGACAGCTCCGAATTCTGGGATCTTACTGCCCTTGGATCTCCGCCTCCTAGCCAGAAATCTGTGTGGTCAAATATGGAGCCCTTCATCCATATCGTGAAGCTACGAAGAATCCAATCGAGAATCCACCGGCGTGTATACCGCGTCGACAAGGACGTGTTCGCAAGCATGCCAGAAGAGAGAGCCAAGCTAGACGCAAAGATGACAGCCATCCGAGACGAGCTTGACGAGTGGGCGAGAACCATTCCACATCCACCGAAGGATGCCACAACCATTACATGGATGTATGACCCAGAGAGTGCTTACTATGACTCAAGAGACTTCTTCAACCTGTAGGTTGGCAAACAAGTGCGCAAAGAATCCAACACGTACTAACCAACGGATCAGCCAGTACCACAAATCAGTGCTGTCACTATTCACCGTCCTTCTTCCAACGCTTAGCACGTCAGACACAAGATTCGTCACCACTGTCCGATCCGCCGCGTGCGTATGTACGGCATACAAGCGGTTGAACCAGCAGAAGACGCTGAGCTACACTATGACGGCGCTTCACTCATGCTTCATCGCGGGCTTGACCTTGGTGTACTGCCTGTGGAGGGACCGGTCTCTCTTTTCGTACGACGCATTGGAAGCGACCCGAGCATGCTCTCAATCCCTCACCATCTTTGGTGAGAAGTGGCCCGGCGCCGTCAAATACCGCGACATCTTCGACGCCCTGTCCGGGAGTCTTTTCAAGACCATCGTCAATCCACGGTCAGAATCAAATCCGGGGCCGAGGCCACTCAAGGTCGACTTTGCAGCGGGGCCAGTTGGCTCCCCTACGGCCTCGGAGACGTTATCGGAAAGCGTGCCCTTCAGGCGCGAGAGCGGGGCCGAAGAGAAGTCCGCTGTGGGGAACGCGATTTCCGACGCCGTGAAGGAGGCATTCATGGAGGTTGACGACGAGGCACCCGGCGGGTGGCAGGGCTGGAGGATGTTCAACGAGATGGTCCAGAGCGACCTTACCCCGGGACAAGTGCTCGGCGTCGAGCGTCCTGACCCAAGACCACAGACCGACAGTTGGGACGTGCTTGCGCAGGATCCGGCGTTCTCGCAAAACTTGAACCAAGGCGGTGTTTCCGACATGATGGATTCAGATTGGGACTTTGGCGGGCTGGAGGGGCTGCGTTAAGCTGAGTCGTCTCGCTGACAAGGGCTGACTGGGTTGAATTGGATGGGCGTATATATCACTTGTACTCAGGCTCGTGTTGGTGCGACTTGTTCGTCTTGGTATGCCTCCAGACTACCTGGAATGCCCACACGCACCCTTTCAGTTTTTTCTTCTTTGTCTCCAACTTCTATTATCAACCAAGCAAATACAACGTGCCAATTCAAACTTTTTTGTCTTTGGCAACATGTTGCATCGATGGGAGTCCGAAAGCGCGAAAGATGTACGTCTACAGCTCTCGGTTTCTTTGGTTACCGGGCACACAAAATATATTTAGGTGAATTGAATGCCTAGCCGCCGGTGATCAGATCGAGACTGATGCTTCCTTTGAGCTTTGAGAATGCGGCTTGCATCTATAATGCTGAAGGCTTTTATATCGACAACAGCTGATTAGTAATCGCTTCGGTCGGTTAGCTCAGTTGGTTAGAGCGTGGTACTAATATTTCACCTGAAATGTCGAGTAATGCCAAGGTCGGGAGTTCAAGCCTCCCACTGATCATTCCTTTTGCCAATCCCGCATGAGATGGATGAGATGGATGAACGGAGGGGGTAAATACTGGATAGGTACAGTCGTTCTTTCATTGATTGAAACTTTTGTTATTCAAGCGGCGCGAGAGAAGAGCAACTATGTGCAACAAGGACTGACTGAATTAGTACTATCTTGAACTCCAAACGTCCAAACGCCTCGCGCCCTCTACGCCAGCTGCCCCTTCTTGTACGGATACTTCTCCTTGAACGCCTCCGCAATCTCCGTCCTCGTCGCGACCCAGACGCCCTCCTTCTTCGCAATGTAGTCCACAAAGTCTCTCAGCGCGCCCAGCCGCCCGGGCCGCCCAATGATGCGGCAATGCAGCCCGATGGTCATCATCTTGGGCGTGCCCTCCTGCCCCTCCTCGTACAGCACGTCGAACGCGTTCTTCAGGTGCGTGTAGAAGCCCATGGGGTCGCGGAAGCCGGAGCCGGCGGTGTGGAACTTGAAGTCGTTGCAGTCGTAGCTGTACGGGACCATCAGGCACCCCTTGGGGTCCTCCTTCTCCCGCTCGAGGGGGAGGTCGATCCAGTACGGCACGTCGTCGGCGTAGGTGTCGCTCGCCCACACCAGGTCCTCGCCCATCTCCTCGTACACCTGCGGCACCAGCGTGCGCGAGTGCGGCGAGTTGCGCCCGTAGTACCACCCGCGCGGCGCGTAGCCCGTCAGCGACTTGAGCGACGTGATGCACTGGCGGATGTACTCCTTCTCCTTCTCGACGGGCACGTCGTGGTAGTCGATCCAGCGGTAGGCGTGGGACGCGACGTCGTGGCCCTCCTCGACGCACCGCGCCGCGACCTCGGGCTGTTCCTCGACGGCCTGGGCGACGGCGTAGAGGGTGAACTTCATCTTGCGCGAGTTGAAGAGGCGGAAGAGGCGCCAGAAGCCCGCGCGCGAGCCGTATTCGTACTCGGACTCGACGTTGTAGTTGCGCTCGTTGAACTTGGCGGGGCCCATGGGGTTCTCGCGCAGGTTGGTCTCGGAGACGCCGTCGCCGGCCAGGACGGAGCGCTCGCCGCCCTGCGATACAAGCGAGTCAGCAACGTGCTCGTGGCGGGGGAGGTCAAGTGTGAAGACGGGGACGCACCTCTTCATAGTTGATGACGAAGGACACCGCGATCTTGGCATCGTTGGGCCAGGGACAGGCGATGCCCTTCTCGCCGTATCCCTTGAAGTCGCGGGGGAAGCCGTAATCCGGGTGGGAGTGGTACGCTTCAGGCATGGTGACGAACGTTCTCTCTCTCTTCTTCTCGAGGCGTCTCTGAGTGTAGATTGATGTTTGGTAAAGTTCAACGACGGGCTATGGTTGCGATGAGGTCAACGGGGAGGATCCGGATGAACAAGGGCATTGATTCCCAGGCCGGGCGTGTCTGGAAACCATCTGGCCGACCTACAAATAGGCCCGGGCAAACCACGCTTCGGCCTATCTCAGCCGGCGAACCGTCCGTCGGACGACGCAACCCGCATCGCGGCGCGCATTATCACGACTGTCTGCAACGATGCGCGGTTCCCAGGCTGCGCCTCGAACCCCTGGAGCCCCGCGATAGCCCCCCCTTATCGCCGGCACCTCTTTGCAGCCTGCAGCGCGTTATCAAATGGCACGCATCTCGGGCTTGGTTCAGCCCTCGTCACTCGTGCAGGACCTCGAGCCGTCGGAAGCGCCAGCCAGGGTCCGCGCATCGGATCAAACAAACCGTTGGAGCATCCGGAGATTTGCCCCTCCCAGGGATCTTGATAAGACGCGGGGTCGATGGTGTCGTTGGAGGTGGGGTCGACGACGGCCCGCGGATAACGTCTCTGAATGGAGAGCCGACGATAACGAAGTTCGGGGTTTGGGGCGACATGCAGGCTGATGCAATGCCCAGGATCGTCTTCGCTGTGAACCTGATAGCTGGATCGGGAGATGAGCAACGACTGAGTGGCGGGACGAGAGAGGCTTACGGGTTTCGTCACCCGCTATCAACTCCCTTGACTGCTTTATGCTCTCAAGACTTTCCAACACAAGCCTCTCACGTTGTTGCTGGTGGGTTCTGGATGGTAAATGCTTCAAAGTGGCACTCCTCTATTGTCTGAATCTGTAACTCCGTCCAAATGCGACCGATGCTGTTACCCGCCAATGCTCCATCTCCATGTTCAATGCCGGCCTTGCCCAATGGGAGACACAATCCCTCTACCTCTTGCTGTCGCCCTTTTCATTCCCAATCATCGGAGGCTCCACTCGTGCCTCGTTCGGGCCTTCCGATGCTTCCTCAGTCTCCGCCGGCTTCTTCGCCTTTAGACCCGTGTTGCCCACACCGAGCGTCAACACCAAGCTGAGACCAGAACAGACAACGTAATAAATGAAAATGTAATGCAAGCCTTTCATGTACGCCTTCAGAATCACCGTCTGCTCCTCCTCGGAGAAGCCTTTCTCGCCCAAAGTGTATGTCGAAGACGTGAGTTCCGCGATCACGCCGTCCGAGACAAACTCCTTGCCTTGCAGGTCCCGTCTCAGGGTATTCGAGAGAATGACGCCCGAAATGACGAGCCCGAACGCGCCGCCGATGGTGCGGATGAAGTTCCGCAGGCCGGTGGTCACGGCCCGATCCTCGCTTCGGGAGTTGGCATACATGCCCACCAGCGTCGGTTGCAGCGTGAGGCCAATGCCCGCGCCGACAATGATGAGGATCCCAATGAGCTCGCCCAGCCCCGTGTCTCGGTCGAACAGTATCGTGAGCCCGTTGCCCAGAGTCCACAGGAAAAAGCCAGCGAGGATGCAGGGCATGTACCGCCCGATCCGAAGCATGTACTGACCCGAGAGAATGGACAGCGCCGATGTCGTAATGATGACTGGTAAAATCATCGCGCCCGCGACGAGAGGCGAGAATTTGAGGATTGACTGGAAGTAAATCGGCAGGTAAAAAAGATTGCCGAAATAGGCCTGACCCATCAGGAACGTTTGGCCGTAGAGATAACTGCAATGCGGCGCTTGGTACAGGCGAAGCGGCATGATGGGAAGCTTTGCCAACTTCCATTCGTACAAGACAAAGAGCACGCCCAGAAAGGCGCCAACGGTGACGGCGGCGATCACGAACGGCGAAGACCACGGGTATGACACACCACCGCCGGACAGCGGGATCAGGACCAGCAGAGTCGAGGCCATGTTGAGTGCAATACCGCCGTAGTCGATTTTCTTGACCTTCTCCGCGTAGTTGCCAGACCGGTGTTTGAGCGGCAGGCAGAAGAGGATGGTGACGGCTGCCGGGGCGCAGATGATGGGGACCATCCAGAAAACCCATCGCCAGGTTGACTCCTGCACGACTGCGCCGCCGACAAAGGGACCAACCCCATTTGCAAGAGCGAGGACGGCGCCAAGCACACCTGGGAGCATGTGAGCATCACAGCCCGTGCGGCAAGAAGGCTTCTGGCTCACCCTGATATTTGCCGCGATTCTCCAGTGTCGTGATATCACTGACGATGATCATGACAATGCTGTTGATGCCACCGCCTCCAATACCCGCGACAGCTCGAAACGCAAACAGCTGCTCCTTCGTCTTGGAGAATCCGCAGAGGATGTCGCCGACAGCCATCAGCACCAAACATATCATGAGCAGATTCTTCCGGCCAAAAATATCAGAAAGTCGTCCGTTGATGAGCTGGAAAGCGGTTGAGGCGATGAGGAACGATGTCCCGATCCATGATGTCGCCGTGCCGGTGTCGAGATCCCCTGCTATCGCTGGCACCGCTGTCGAGACGCTGGTTTGGTCGATGAAGGATACGAAGAGACAGACAGACAATGCAGAGAAGGCCAGCAACATGCGCTTTCGCGACATGGTGTTTCTCTGCCCGCCAATGCTCTCTGCATCGCTGTCCTCTTTTGGCTGTCGTCTTTCAGCCGCCGATGCTGATGTGTTGGCCTCGTTGTCGCTCGATGCTGATTCCGTGCGAAGCACCTGCTGCGCTGTTTGGCCGCTGGATTTGTCGTCTGTGATTGGCGCATCTTCCTTCATCGTAATGGCATGCTCCTCAAGTCACTTGGGAGGAAGAGAACACCGTCCGTGAAGCAGCCCAAGAAAAGTCGAGGAGTCGAGGCCCAATCTAGATCGATCATGCAGGTTTCGGTGCCGAATCGCCGGCTGTTATTTCCTGGGGTATCTTGGGCGCGCATCGGGTGCACCCGCAACTGCTTACAGCAATCCATTGCGTCAACACCTGCTGGGCCATTCACCGGGTATAACTGAAAGGCTTCCGACGTAGAAGATCCACACTGGATATGTCGGCATGGCGTGGGAACAAGATTGGTGGCCGTCGTCGCCGATCGCACGTCCGACCTCTTTGTCGGCAAATTTTGTGCCGATACGCATCCGCATGTAGAGGCTGGTGTGGTTTCTGAAGTTGTAGCGAGCCAAGGGGCCCCCGCTCCCCTGGGGTTGCGCCGGGTATGAGTGGAGTGCCATGAGGGAACGCGCCGGTGTGGTTTCTCTTGACAATAGCTTCCATAGACGTGACGGCGTCGTAGACGACATTCGAGATTTCGGTGGTGAACAACCGTCGGCGGCGTCGCGGCAAACATCGGCATGAGTGCCCCCGAAGGAGGGCCAGGATCATGCGCGCTAGCGATGCTGCAACGATGGCGGAATAACGTCTCATGCTGGTTCAGATTAGACTCTGCTGCTGCATCTACTTTATTTCAACTTGTGGCTTCCGCGTGAAAGAAGTGCCGCAATTCTTCGACTGCCCGCCACCATGTCAAAGCTCTTCTCGCCGTTGGCCGTCGGGTCGGTTCAGCTCTCTAACCGGTTGGCGTTAGCCCCATTGACGCGGTACCGCGCCGACGATGAATGGACGCCGACTTCGATGATGAAGGGTGAGCGTGAATCACTGAGAACAACCCGTGCTGTCTGCAATCTGACGGTCGATGACAGAGTATTATGCGCAGAGGGGCTGCGTAGCAGGCACACTGCTCATATCCGAAGGAACTCTGATCTCGTACCGCACTGCAGGCCGCAGAAACGTGCCCGGCATCTGGAATGATGCTCATATCGCCGGCTGGAAAGAAGTGACGGATGCCGTTCACGAGAGAGGCTCGTTCATTTACTGCCAGCTGTGGCATCTCGGCCGCGGCGGCAAGGCCGACGTACTTGAGTCTCTTGGCCTGAAACTCGAGTCCTCGAGCGCGGTGCCTATCGCAGACGACACACCCACACCGGTGGAGTTGAGCGAGGCCGACATTTTGGACATCATCGAGGACTATGCAACAGCTGCGCGCAACGCCATAGAGGCCGGCTTCGACGGCGTGGAGATCCACGGCGCCAACGGGTATCTCCCGGACCAATTCCTCCAGGACACCTGCAACAAGCGCACCGATGCTTGGGGCGGTAGCATTGAGAATCGGGCGCGATTCCACCTCGAGGTGACCAAGGCCGTCATTAACGCCGTCGGGCCACACAGAACGGCTGTCCGTCTTAGTCCATACAGCGACTTCCAAGGAATGCTCATGGACGATCCGGACCCGACTTTCAGGTATTTGGCGGAGCAATTGAAGCCTCTGGGCCTGGCGTACCTCCACCTGATCGAGGCTCGGATCAGCGGCAACGACGACACGGATTGCGGCGGGCAGCGGACGGTGACATGGCTGGTCGAGTTGTGGAACAACACAAGCCCAGTCTTGGTCGCTGGCGGCCTGACGGCCGAGTCGGCAAAGAAAGCTGTCGAAGAGACGTACAAAGGGTACGACGTGGCTATAGTCTTCGGTCGGTACTTCATCTCGAACCCAGATCTCGTCTTCCGCATTAAGGAGGGCATCGAGTTGGAAAAGTATGAGCGAAGATACTTCTACACGCCAAAGCTGCCAACTGGATATACCGACTACCCGTTCTGCCCCCAGTTTCGGTCGGCGCCAGGCATCTCATAGTATTATTCCCTTGCCGAAGCTCAAGGGCAGGACTGTTGGGGTGAACAAGAACAAACAGGGTATCTTCGCCTAGATAATGAAATTTCAAACAGATACACGTCATTAGCTTATGTTATCCAAGCGCAGTCATGGTTGTTGTCTCATCGCCGTCCATCGTACAAAGCGCCCTCTTCTGACGCTGCCTCTAGGCATAGGACTGCATAGACGAATTTTCATAGCTGGCCAGTCGCTCATGCGTGTGCAAAAGGGACACAATGGCCCAGTAACCCTCGTTCACTCTTCACTGACAGTGCCCAGACGTAGCTGGGAGCCGAGCTTGCGCGATGGTCGCAAGAGAAGACTTCTGCTGGAGCGGTGCTTGAGGCCATCGTCGCCGCCAAGTCCTGTGCCCTCACTCCTTGCGGACCGTAGTTCGAAGGAGCTGGCGACCCTCCTGATTTTGTCTTTGAGCATCCGCAGCGAGCCTCGTTTGGAGAGGGCCCCAGGCCGCACATGATTCTCTTGTGCAGTCGCCGTGGCATGGACTGACTTGCTACGGACGTGACTGGGCTGCTGATGCGTGGAGCCCATCTCTGGGTCGATTGGTTTTGAAGGAATCGCAGAAACAGATGCGACTCGACGGACGGACTTTCTGGAATAGAACATGCTAAGGCTTGATCGGGGCCGCGGAGGCTGTGGTTTTGGTGATGAACACGTTGCCTTCGACCTCACGGTCGGACCGGTTGTTGAAACTGATTGCCGCTGCGTAGCCCGCATAAGGAGGTCTGGTTGACTTGACGCATGCTGATTTGAGTATCTCTGAGGCGGCACATGAGCTTGCGCGGATGTGTTCTTGGCTATGGGGCCGCCAAGCGTAGCCCTGCGGCCTACAGGTGTCGACGCCGCACGTTGCTGAGGCCCTGGTATCGTTGCGCCGGCGGATTGTGTACGAGTGTGCGTCCGCTGCCGTTCAGGACCCATGGGGCGCCTGAACTCGGGTTGTGATGGCGGCAGCGGTTCTTCGCCGACCTCGACCGCGGCAGGGATGTCTTCCACCTCGAACCGCCTCCCCGGGCGTCGCTTGGCCCTCAGTTTTTTGAGATACTCTTCGGAGGTGACATCGCGAAACGACATCTCGGCAGCGGCTCGTTCGGCTCGGCGCTTCGCTTGTCGATTGAGGTGCGCGACCTCTTCTGGTGATAGAGCCATTGTGTCACTGGATAACAAAGACGGTCTTGGGGCGATGGCTCGAAGCCAAATCAACGGGATGGCTGGACTTTTCGCAAGGCGTTACTGCAGTGTGTGCAGCGTTCCAAGACCTCTGCTGGATTGGAAGGGTTTGCGCCTCGACTCGTTTGAGTTCGTCGCCGGCCCCGGAGAAGCCTCGCGAGTTATTACAGCTCTCCTGCACGATGGCCTATATCATGACCGTTAAATCGAGGCTGGGGGAATATCCGTACCCCGCTGGTGGAATCCTTGAGTGCGGCGGGATGTCTCAGTTCAAGGCACGCAGATTTGCGGGATGGGCGGGAGGCTGAATAGACAGGAATGTGGCCTGTCGTAACCGCCGACCGCTTCTGCCGCTGTGCCAGAGAAAGAGGTTTGTGTATCGTCGTCGGAGAATTCAAAGTCTCGCAGGAGAAGGCTGCGTGCAGTGTCGCGATGCTGGGATGGCCCCGAGCGAGCCGCGCCGATCAAAATGATGTGGCCTGCAACTCAAAGATGGACAGCCCGGTTTGCCATGTCGATGTATCCGTTTTTCGCGAACAGGAGAACTCGTGCGGATGTTGCGCTGCTTCGAAATGGGGTCCACCTGTTTGGAGCTGTGTCCGAGGCAACGCAGAAGAAAGCAGCTTGTCGAGGATGGATGTTCCCTGGTTCATTGAGGAGGGGGGAGCTTGGGGCAGGTTGGCGATGGCGGGGAGCGGGCCCCTACCTTTTACTCGCATAGCGTGCAGGCTCGCATAAACGCATAAACGCATATACATTCGTACAACGATTGGGCCGCTAGGGACACTGTTGGAACATGCACATTGTTTGTCACCTCTGTTGCGTTCAATTGGCATGCCTATCTATCCGTACCAAGTCCGAGTTCATTATGCGTAATTGTACATTGTCATCAAGTCATTCGCCAGTAACTTTTGGTCCTCCGCTCCGAAAACAGCCATCCTCTTACAGCTTGGCCGCGTCCTTGGGGTTCTTGATCTCGACAATCAGCTTGCCCGTGTTGATGCCCTTGTACAGGTCAACGAGGGCCTGCTCGGCCGCCTTGAGGCCGCCCTTGACGATCGTCTCCTTGCGCTTGAGCTTGCCCTCCTCGAGCCATTGCGCGAGCTCCTTGCGGGCCTCGGCGTACTCGTTGGCGTAGTCGAAGACGATGAAGCCCTGCATCTTGATGCGCATCGTGATGATGTTGGCGTAGTTCTGGCAAGTGTTAGTCCAGGGCTACCTGGGGTTTGGAGGCGGCGAGGACGGCTTACCTTGGGGCCTTGGGGCGTGGCGGAGTTGTACTGGCTGATGCCACCGCACATGACGAAGCGGGAGAACTCCTTGGCGCGAGCGAGAGCCAAGTCCAGGATCTCACCACCGACGTTGTCAAAGTAGACGTTGATGAAGTCGGGCGTGGCCTCCTTGAACTTCTGCTTGAACTCGGGGTCCTTGTAGTTGAGCGCGACATCGAAGCCGAGCTCCTCCGTCAACCAGCGGCACTTGTCGTCGGAACCGGCGAGACCGACGACGCGGGCGCCCTTGAGCTTGGCGATCTGGCCGGCGACGCTGCCGGTGGCACCGGCGGCGCCAGAGACGACAACGGTTTCGCCGGGCTTGGGGTCGCCGACGCGGAGCATGCCGAAGTAGGCCGTCAGGGCGGTCATGCCGATGCCGGAGAGGTAGTCGACCGGCTGGGAGACGGCGGGGAAGGAGGAGACGGGCTCGACGCGGCTGTCGTGAACGACGCTGTACTCGGACCAGCCGCCGAAGGTGGGGAGGACGTCGCCCTCCTTGGCCTTGGGGGACTTGGAGGCGAGGACGCGGCCGACGGTGGCGCCGCGCATGACTTCGCCGATCTGGACGGGGGGGATGTAGGAGCGGCGGTCTTGGGACATGTTAGCAACCATCGAGAAGCATCAGAGGGAGATACGGGGGGGCATACCGTTCAACCAGCCGCGCATGGCGGGGTCCAGGGAGAGGTACCAGTTCTCGATGAGGATCTCGCCATCCTTGAGGTCCTCGGCCTTGGGAATGGGCTTCTGCTCAGTCTTGAAGGTCTGGCCAGGGATGATCTCGGCCGTGGGACGCTCGGCGAGCACGACGGAGAGGTTCTGTTGCGACATTTCGTATGTAGTATGTGAGGGGGGTATCAAATAGGATGAATGAAGAGGGGGAATATATAGGGAGGGGTTTTGGGGAGATGTACAAAAACACCACAGGATTCGAGACGGCTCTTCCAAGAAGCTTTCCAACTCCAGCTGTGGAGGGGGAGCAGAGGGGTATTAGTAGTCGGCCAAATCCCATACTCAGCTCAAAAGTCAGACACGCTCGACTCAGAGCTCCCCGCCGCTGCCGTTCCTCTCGTCGCATGGACGGGCTGGTTTACCCCTCTGAGCTTCGTCGCCGTACGCCGTCGTGCACCACAAATGTTCCCTCCTCAACCCTTTTTTTATTTCTCATTTTTATTTTATTTTTACTTTTGGCTCATGTCATGACTTCATGCCCCGCGCCGGAGCAGGACGACGAAGAGGGACAATGGCCCGCACGAGCTCCGAGCCTCGACGAACCATCGAGGAATGTTCTCCGGCGCACGGGGCACAGGCTAGTAGGGATGAGGCCTGGGGGCGTCCTCGCCGTGTCGAGACGCACAAGGTGGCCGAAGGGTTTCCAGCTTTTCCTGGTGGGATGCAGTAGCAGCCTCAACTTGTCGCGGCCGATTTCCCCGGAGAGACCGCCCGAATCGCAAGGAGTCGGAGGGTTTCTCTCAACCGAGACTATCCTACCGGGGGGGTGATCCGTACGCAAGGAGTGGCTGGGGCTGGATGCATGGAGTCGTACATACATAGTACGATGTACTCGCGGCACACACCCTGGGTCGCTCTGAAGAGCATGGACTGGCTGGCTGACTGGCTGACTGTCTGGCTGGCTGGCTGGACATAAAGGCACAGTATGTGAGTCTGGAGTGTACAATGTACATGCCAGGAGCGGGTCACTACATACATCGTACATCTCGTCTCGCTCCCGTGGTGGGGCTGATTCATCGGCTATGACGCCATGCCGAGGCATGAGGGACACGGGAGTCGACGCGACACCGATGATTGCTTCGCAGCCGGCCTGGCGTGTGTGCGTGTCGTGTCAACTCTTTGAGGAGCTGTGTGCCGGCCGGTCTTGAGGCGTCACTCTCAAAACACACACGCACACCCCTCCCCCTCCCTCCCTTCCAGAGCCCCGAGTCGGCAGTGACAGCCCTCAAGGGTCCCTGATCGTCTGGAAGCGAGGCGGAGCGACATGCGGGAACGGTGGACGGGCGCCGGGGACGGAGACAGATGCTGGGGTGTTGGCCGTTGGGCTTTCGCCGTTGCATGTTCCATTCCGAAGGGGACAAGAAGGGGGGTCGCAGTGGGCATGAAGCGGGGTTGGCGGCGGGCCGTGGATGTGCAATGCCGTTCCCACGTCAGGATTAGAAATGCAGTCGTGAAACTCGAGGCTCCAGAGATGGTCGGCGTTGGCAGTCCGCGAGTGCGCAAGTGTCGGCCGCTGCGACTAATCATCGCCAATCGAGCGGCGTGCGAGGGCGTGTGCGAGTCCGAGGGCAAAGAAAGATGGAGCTTTGACGTCCCCCCCGATTGGGCGCCCCTCCATCCATGCCGAGGCACGTCGCTGGCCACGTCGCCAGGGGATTCGTCGAGGTCGACTTTTGCATCCTTCTCTCCCATGCTGCTTTTTTGGGGGACTTCACCGACGGCCGAAGCTCCCAATCCGGCCCCGTCCGGACCTGCAGTTCGGTCGGCCGGCTTCCCTCCTTCCATGCATTTCCAGATCGGCCAATCATGCACATGTGGCAGCACGACATCGCTACGCTCCAGCTGGGTGAGTCCCTACCGCATCACCCCCGGCCCCAGCTGCAGCTTGCTCACCGAGACGCGCCCTCCAACTCACCGGTGTCTCACCGAGGATGGCTGGATGGCGCGAGGAGTCTTGGCCACCATGACAGATCATGCTGTCTTTGTGCTGTGAGGTCGACAGGATCTGTCATGGTGGCCAAGACTCCTCGCGCTACACTCTCCTTGCAACCGAGATAGAGACAAATGGAAACCGCGCGGTGGAGAACAAGAAGGCCCATCTGGCGCGTCGTGGCGTCAAGTTGGGCTCCCAGTCTGGAAGAGAGTTTCGACCCACCATGCACGTCGTTCTTTGAAATATTTTGTCTTCTCCCGTTATTCTCATGGCACCCTATGATTATCAAGCATCATTCATTCATACGTAGATAGCAGCAACAGAGGACTCTAGGCGAATGCATTTGCAATGTAGCAGCAATTGAAGTCTATTGAGGTCAACAAGTAAACGTGGTCAAGTTGTGGAAGAGAGGAGAGGTAGGCCTCGTCTTCATCGTTGCACAACACTGCTTTGCGAAGCACAATAGTAATCGCCACCCAAGTGTTCTCCAGCCTTCGTTTGTCATCAAGTGTCCCCTTATCCACGTCGTTCTCCACTCGCGCCTTCTGACGGTAGGTTCTTCCAATCCTCCTTGCCCGAAAAGCGTCCTTTGTTTGGGAATCCGCACAGCTTGTACATCCATGCCACACTCCTTTTTGCGTCGCCCTCACTTCTGCAGGCTGCCTTTACGCAATCGTCCACGTGGTATGTCCACCAGGTGAACATGGTGTCGAACTCGTCTCGGCAGTACCGGACCCTGGGGATGGTGAAGACGTCAAAGTTCAGCTTGCCATTCTTCTGGTCCATGCAGCTCTGGATGCACTCGGGGAGCTCGTGGACGGGCAGAGGCTCGTTCTCGTATGGAACGCGCCAGCCGGGGTGCTTTTTGGAATCCCCTGCCAGGGCGAGGTTGGCGAGCGAAAGTGCAGCGAGTGCAATCAAGGTGATCTTCATTTTGTTGTCCAAGTGGTACAGTAGAGGCTGTGATAGAAAGACTGCTACTTCGCAGCGTAACCGTAGGTAGTGATTTTAACGGAAAGTCTTCGATTTGGATCATGTTTCCAAGAAATACAGTCATCCAGCTTCTGGGTGCGTAAATATATGTGTAGGCGCTGACCTATCTCCGCGACTTGGGGGCAGGGCGCTAATGGAGATAGGCTTGGGGTTTCCGAGATTTTCTTTTTGGTCCCTTCACAAACAGGGCCAGAAGAGGCGAAAGAGATGGTAGTCACAGAGACCGTACCCAATGACTGGAGGTGGCTAATCCTTAGACTGTCCCGACTTTTACATCATTCACGTGGTACCATGGCTCCTGGAACTCAAATGGCAATCCAGACACCCCGATCTGGGATTTCCACTGCAACAAAACAGGTCTACCATATGTCGGGGGCTGAAAAAGATACTGATTAAGTTTTCGAGTACCCGTTCAGATTACTACGGAGCACAGCAGCTCTTCTGCTAAACTATGGAAAGCCTGGATCTTGATGTCTACGGTAGGACCAAGGAGGGATGTAACAAGACACTCAACAGCACTTACAAGCGTGACTCCTCTACAAGGCTCATTTATGGTTGCGCAATGTGTCTTTTCTCTGCCTGGGGTTAAATGTATTTTGTCACCCACATCGAAGTCTTCTCACGTTTGAGAGTAAGTGGGCATGGAGTCAGGGCGAAGCAAATGAACAATTGGTGTGAAGTCTCTCCAACGTTCTTTTGTGTTTCTCTCATTGTCATCGTCGTAGATTCCTAACAAAGCAGATGCTTCCGTTTTCAAATTCCAACATCGACGAAGTCCCCCAATCCACCCAAGACGATGAGAGCTTTGAAAGGCAACGAAAATGCGAGACCAACAAAATTGCTAGTAAACCGCAATGCACCTCCACGGGAAACCTGATACAATGTTCCTTCCAGGTACATGGCGCTAATGTAAAGAGTAAGCGAGTCAATACTTTTGATGAGGGGGAAGCCGACGCATCTCACCTGTCAAGGGCCTATTTTTTCTTGTTACAGCAAGCGTCACCCAAAAGTATAGATTGGGGTCAGAAAGTCCGGAGTGCTGTCAAAAGAAGTCAGCAAAGAAACGTATGGAGAAAGGGGTGGCTTGTTCCACGCCAACCTATCAATCGTCTATGAGACAGCTGGGGACACCCACCAGTCCCGGGGAAGGATGGCCAGTCTTTGTCCACCAGTTTGGCCTCAAGGTATTACTGTTCCTTTTGTCAAATTTCTTCGAACTACAATCACCAAGATAAAATTCCAATGTCGAGGAAGGACTTGGTGGGTATGGGGAATGTACACCGGCGGGAAATCGAGAATATTATGGTTGCCATTTCCTTACGGACAGAGTCGAGCGTGGTATGACTGAGACGATGAAGTGATACTTCGTCACCAAACTCAAGGATGGACGATGGTGAACAGGAATCCTATTATTGAAGCCCGACGAGTTTCGGAATCATCACTTTTGTTGCCAGAAGTGAAGCTGTTGAAAGTAACACATAGAGTATGTGTATACCGTTTTTAGAATGATGTGAGGAGTTCGCTATGCTCCAAGAAATTGGAGACGGTATTTCAAGAATGTGATTCTTGTAGACATAGCGAGTAAAACCGCCTGAAAGACAGTGTTCGGAACGATGTATCTGATCCCCGGAAGTCAGATTGAAGTCGAAAATGTGTGGAAGAGGTGGTGGCGGTTGGAAGGGCTCGAGTGTAACAGTTGAGGTGAAATACCAGCCGCCGATAGCGTTTATGTCTCCGCCGCCGAGAGTTGATTTTGAAGAGGAAGTAGGATGGAGTTGACGTCTCTGCCACTGGTAATGGGGTGGAGAGCGAGATTCAAGATGATGTGTTTGCCGAGAGTTATTGTTTATAGGGCATAAAGTGTTAAAGACATCGATAGCGTTTATGTCTCCGCCGCCGATGGTTGCCTTTGAAGAGGAAGTAGGATGAAGTAGTCGGCTGAAGGGTGTTGAAGACACTGAAAATAGACTGGTTCCAATGGGATCTGCCGATATTACATGTTTTTGTGACTGCATGTGTTTGTGACTGCAAAGGTATGCCGAAACTGCTTGCGCCGCTCGTGTTGAATAAAGGATCACCTGAGTAATCCAAGAAGAGAGAGAAAGAGCGGGAGGAATCGCAACATCTGGAGTTTTCCGGGAATGAGGTACAGTGCGTCTTGATGAGTTGTGCCTGCTGATAAAAAGGACAGTTGATTATTTCCCTGGATGAGGATCGTGCTGAGCCAATGAGACAAGATGGCCCAGGCCCAGTGTTCGATCCGTTCTCGCGTTAGTTCGCCGTCTTCGATCGCCATAATCGCAATTCGGGTTACTAACGACCGACCCCACGTGAAGGTGCGAGTAGAATGTCGGTCAGGTTTGTTATAGCAGTAGCCTTCTGCTCTACCACAGGGACCCTCGTACCGGGTTTGTGGGATTGGCGAGTGGTGCCCCCAGCTCCTCAACTGGGGGACTTGGGCCTTAGCGGGGAGGCCAACGGTGTGTTGTCGGGGCGAGCTGCTAGCGGCGGCCTGCTCAAGCCCAAGGAGACGTTACCGGAGATCAAGAGAGAGAAACCGAAGAGAGGTGTGCTAGAATCCCGAGTTTGTTCTGGAGTGAATACCCATCTAGACGGGTGGCGAGGCTCGAGACGAAGATGCGGACAGAGACGACATGGACGGAGATAAGACTCCTACCTCGAGAGGCAGAGCCGACATCTGGTGATGACGGATGCCGTTGGCGTGGATCATGTAACCCGCAGAGATCGTGGTGTCGTTGTCGAGGTTCCAATGGCAGCCGTATTGGCCCACCCTTCTGGGTTGCCAGAACCAAAAAGGCATCTGGTACCATTCTCCAAGCACTTCCTGGGCATTCGCCCACTTTCCGCCCCGAGAGTATGGATTGTATCCCGGTTCGTCAAGCACAAGACTGCCGTTGCTGTGAAGGATAGACATCCTCCAAACCCATCTTTCATCGTTGTAGAGGCGCTGGTCCCGTTCTTTGCCCACGCGATTCTTGAAGACTATCATATCCCATTGGAAAACGACGTTCTTGTAGGCGGCAACGAGGGTGAAAAGGGAGGCAAGTGCAACAACGACATAGCTCCACCGAGAAAGGCCTCCTATAAAAGGGGAATGCAGAGCCCACGATAACAACGCCAGGGAGTACGTCGCGTAGAGGAAAAGGAGCGGCAGAAACATAGCGTACTGTGAACTGAGTTAGAGAGTAGGAGCAACCAGACGCCTAGGCCTACTTACCGGCTTGATAGTGTGAAGGTATACTGGAGTCCACAACCAGTAACACTAGAGATAGTCAGAAGATGTTTCTCCCAAATTTTCTGGTTATCGGGAAGGGGTGACAGATACTTACAAAGTGGTCAAAAACCGGCAGGCACAGCTCGTACCCAAAGCGACAGTGGTACATCCTGTCTCCTTTCCATTGAGAGGAATTGCCACAGCTGTGTTCGCATCGGTTGGGACGACAGCCCTGGACGCCAAGAGCGGCAAAATCAGACTGCTCGGAGATGGCGCGGGTAGTCTGCATGACCGTGCGAGGGCGTGGGACAGGGAACTCGGGGGACGGCATCTTGTAGGATTTGGCATGGAAGTGGGCGAGCAACCAGCAGTAGCTGATGCTGCCAGCCGTGTTCACCAGAAGAAAACCGTAGACACCGAGGAGCACGCCGGCGCGAATCTTGTCATCCGAGCTCCAGTCGACGAAGTGGTTGGCGGAGGAGGACTTGATGACACGGAAGTCTAGATGATGTTAGTGAGGATTTGATGAATAGCTAGTGCCAATTCGGTGATTGCTTACACAGTATTTCGACGACGACCCAGGTGTCGAGGAAGAACATGCCCACGAGGAGGATGGGCAAGGACCAGAAGAAGTAAATCTTCGCAAAGGCCAACAGATTGAGGCCGGGGCCGGCGAGTCTCTGGGCGAAGCCAACGATATCCATCATGGGTACGCGGCGGCAGGCGAGTATTCAATAGAACGACGCGAGAGACGATAACTGGCGGCGGCGGCGGCGAGAAAAGTGAAGCTCACGATAGTTGGAGGACAAGAAGAACAGAAAAAGAAGCGGCGGCGTCTGTATGTCGAATCTAGAGATAAGTCAGCACTGTCCGTACAATGTGTTTTGATGCTGCTGCTGATGGGAAACAGGCAAGAGTGGATGGTATCGGCGGGGGGGGGGGGGGTTACATACCGTCCAGGCTCGTGATGGCAGTGAAGAAGAAAGAAGAAAAAGAGAAAACGAGGAAAAAGGCGGAGATTCCGAGAGACAGAAGAAGTTCGAGAGAGCAGCGAGCGGCAAACGCGTCCACCGTCGCGTCCGAAGCAGCAGCGACATGAGGAAGGAACGACTGGGTCGTCAGGTACTTGCTGTCTACCAACAGACTTTAGTCCTTGCTTCCTTCCCTCCAAACGCGAAGTGGGCAGTGCGAATCACGAGATATGTAGGTACGTACACATTGGATGAAATTGGCTGTTTTCCATCATCCAAGGCCACGGCTCATGAGATGAGAAGCAAGATGAAGTGATTCCGAGATCATGATGGCTACCACGCAAGTAGCTCCGACCAAAGCACCAATCTATTGATAAAGACCAGCCACCTGTCTTTCGTATCGATGATGATGATGACGATGATGATGATTGTGAAGGAGAATACAACGTGTAACATGCACAAGTAATCTGCGCGGGTAATATGCACGGAGAGAACCATCTCTTTCAGAGCTAACAATCCGTGCTTGTCGTCGAGAAACTGTTTTTAATCCGGAATAGTTACAACTGTACAGGCTTGCGGCACTACACCCGAGGGTTATATATTCAGAGTTGGAGATGATGAAATCTGCTGATGCTTTCAAAGAGGCTAATGAAGGATGTAGAAATCATTTGACTGGAATTGTCTGTTACTACATCTATGCAAAGACGCTGGTATTATACTCATTCACATTGCTTCCGCCCAGGTGAGCTGGAAGTCTCCTCATGCATGGCCATCTACTTTCATTCCATCAACCCTTTTGTCATGATTCACTGAGCCTTGCCCTTGCCAAGAGTGGCCTTGATCTCGGCCACAACCGCGGCGGTCACCTCCTTGGTCGTTGCCTTACCGCCGAGGTCGGCAGTGACGACGCCCTTGCCAGTGACGCTCTCGACACACTTCATGAGCTGCGTAGCGGCCTCCTTCTCGCCGAGCCACTCGAGCATCTCAGCGGCGGTCCAAAACGTCGCGACGGGGTTGGCGACGCCCTTGCCGGTGATGTCGAAGGCGGAGCCGTGGATGGGCTCGAACATGGAGGGGTTCTTGCGGGTAGGGTCCAGGTTGCTGGTTGGGGCGATGCCGATGGACCCAGCCAGAGCGGCAGCCAGGTCGGAGAGGATGTCGGCGTGCTGAGGTAGCTTGTCAGCCTTTTGTTCAAGAGCATCAGGAAGAAGGCCACACGTACCAGGTTAGTGGCGACAATAGTGTCCAAGCTCTTGGGGTTGAGCACCATCCTCGTGGTCATGGCATCAACAAGCATCTTGTCGAGGGAGACGTCGGGGAAGTCCTTGGCAACCTCGTAGACCACCTCGTCCCAGAGAACCATGCCGTTGCGCTGAGCGTTGCTCTTGGTGACGAAGGTGAGGAGCTTGCGGGGACGGCTACGGGCAGTCTCAAAAGCGAAGCGGATCAGACGCTCAACGCCGTGCCGCGTGAAAATGGAAACCTCGGTGGCGGTTTCCCAAGGGAAGCCGCGGTGAGAGCGACCGCCTTGGCCGGCGTACTCGCCCTCGCTGTTCTCGCGGATGATGACCCAGTCCAGATCGCCCTCGGCGCAGTTGCGGAGGGGAGACTGGGTGCCGCGGAGGACGCGGGTGGGGCGAACGTTGGCGTACTGTTGGAAGGGCTGGCAGATCGCCAAACGCAGACCCCAGAGGGAGATGTGATCAGGGACGTCTTGGTTTTGTCAGTATCGAATGCAGGCGAATCACAGTGTCGGCAGGGAGACATACCGGGAGCACCGACGGCGCCGAAGAGGATGGCGTCGTGCTTCTTGAGCTGCTCGAGGCCGCCGTCCGGAATGTACTTGCCCGTCTTCTTGTATGTCTCGGAGCTCCAGTCATAGTCGGTGAAGTTCAAGTCAAATGTGCCCAGGGTGTCGGAGAGAGCCTTGAGGACCTCGACGCCAGCCTCGACAACCTCCGGGCCGATGCCATCGGCCCCCATGGAGGCGATGCTGTAAGACTTCTGAGCGGGGAGTGCGCTGGGCGACATTTTGCTGGTTAGGGGATGTGTCTTTGGGGTGTCTCCGGGTGTGTGCAAAGAGGCGAGGGGTTGAAGTGGAGAGGTATATCTTCCTCTTCAAACTCTAAGATGGATTGCGGGAAGTGGTTGTGATGCTGGTTGTGTTGCAGGGTATGTGAGATTGTAGTGAAGTTGTCTTCTTTTGTAATCGTCCAACTCTCGCCGACAACGGCTAGATCTCCGTCTTCAGCGCGCGGACCAGATCCGGGAATGAGCCCGCAGGCATCGGGAGTTCGTGGAGTTGGGGTTTGGTGGTGGAGGCGGCGATCTGGGGTCCAGGGAGCGGTGTTGACTTTCTCCGCCGGCCAAGATACGACCGCGGACAAAGTCAGCTCCGCCATAGCCATCTGGCGGCATTGAGTTCTTGTGTCCACAGTTTCACCTAAAAAATAGGTCATTCCACGTAGCGACTCTGGATCCCGATATCGTTCAAGGAAAGATCAAGGAATGCCTTGTCCGACTGTGTAGAGATATGAACACTTGTTGCCCGCCTCGAGTAGCGCTTGCAGCTTCGACTCGGACATTTTGAAGGTAGTCTTTTCGCAATTCATTCAAATACAATCAGTGTCAGGAGGTAAGTCCTCTCAAGCTTTCAATATGATCGACAAAGCAGCCTTGGATGTTGTGATACATCACCTCTTGCCATTTATCAAGTCGCACAAAGCGGAGTTCTCAGGTCCATTCATTCTTGGGCTTTCGGGCCTGCAAGGAAGTGGCAAGTCAACTTGGGCGGCGGCTCTCACAGACGCACTCAACTTGCAATACGGCATCAACACAAGGACGCTATCGCTTGACGATCTCTACCATGACCATGACCAGCTGGTAGCGTTGCGAGAAGCCAACCCAGCAAATGGCCTCCTCCGCACCCGCGGACAACCCGGTACCCACGACGAAGGCTTGGCACGCCGTTTTTTCAATGATGTCTCCCATACGAACTCAACAGAGGCTGGTTCAGGGCTCATCAAATGGCCCGCCTTCGACAAGAGCCTGTTTGGCGGTGAGGGCGGCAGGGTTCCAGTCGAGCAGTGGGAAAACGTACCCCGAAGCCCACCTTTGGAGGTTCTCATCTTCGAAGGCTGGTGTCTCGGCTTCCAACCTCTTTCCGATGTTGCAGTTGAAGAAAAATGGATTAAGGCAAAGAAATCTGCCTCTATCAAAAACTCTGAGAATCCTCAACTTTCTACAACGACGTTGGCGAGCCATCGCCTGGACCATCTTCTCCTCATCAACAAAAATCTGCAGAGGTACTGCGAGTCCTTCATGGGTCCCTGGCGCTTCGACGCATTCCTTCACCTCAGCACGGACCAATTAATCAACGTCTACCACTGGCGTCTAGATCAGGAGAGAGCGTTACGGGAGAAGAAAGGAGCGGGTATGACGGACGAGGAGGTTGTACGATTTGTTCAGGGCTACATGCCTGCTTACGAGCTGTATCTAGAGAGGCTAACACATGAGTCCTTCTTCCCGAAACAAGAGGAGAGGAAGAAGGGTCACATTCGCGTTATCTTAGACTCTAATAGGAAAGTCATTCGCGTCGATGAGGCGTAGTAGGCACTTGGAAGCCATCAATCGTTCCGTTTCGTATCCCACGTGAAAGATTGTAGAGCCCTGGTGACATGGAGACAATGAACTGGTTACAGAAATTGCCATCAAAATGTTGGACAGTCTGGCAGATTGCTATTTTTTCAAGCTGAGATTAAACCAATGCCTGCATATGTGTCTTCGGCTGAAAACCACCAATCTTTTCGCACCTAAGATCGGTAACACCCAACCCCATTGTACAAGCACCAAGTAATCGAGGTCTTAGCTGTCCGGGGTAAGTCAGTCCCACGTCTCCGGGACTGGCGTGCCTCCGCAGACCCGTAGGAAAGGAACAGTCTATGTGAAAGCCCCGTAAAATAGCCTCAGCCGTGCCAGTGCAGAGGGACGTTTGTCTCTAGCGCGTCACCTCCCCCTCATCAATAGAGATAACCATGATGCGAAGCCTGGTAAACCATGCCATTCCCCCGCGTCCCCCGCAACCTTACCCCAAATACCCCGGTAGTTTCTTTGTCCGCTGAAGCTAGTCTGGGTCCGGGGAAATAGGGGCCACTGGTCGTTGTTTGATGAAAATCTCTGAGTAAAGTCAGGTTGGCGAGGTTCTGACATGGGAAACATGGCATGATTAAACACAACCCCGTGGAGTTACCCCGGACTGGGCACGGACTACCTGGGGCAAGACCAGATGATCCGGGTATAAGAGGTGATCTGACGCCTGTCAGTCTCATCTTTTCCTAACTCACAGACTTCAGCAGTCTCTTGTCGTCGTCCTGCTCGGTTCGCCATTGGTCTCTTCCCATTAGTCATTTGAAACCCATCAATACATCAGCCATCAAGTCACCATGGCTTCCGAGAAGAAGCAACAGCACGTCGATCTCGAGTCGAAGCCCAACGATAACTTCGTTGAGATGTCGACCGAAGATGAAAAGAGTGGCGTGCTACAGCCTGGCGCCGATTATTCCGGTGCTGTCGCCAAGTCAAGCCCGGAGGAGATCGCCCTTGTCAGGAAGCTTGATTTGAGAATCATGCCGACACTCTGGTAGGCCCTCGAACACAAAACACTTGAGTGGGAAGCTTTCCCGCTAACATGAATTTTAGGTGCATGTACTTTTTGAATTACGTACGTCATTCAGAAGTACTTTCAGACTACCGAAACTGACTTGGAACACAGCTCGACCGGAACGCCATTGCACAAGCCCGCCTCGATGGCCTCGAGACGGATCTTGGCCTACAAGGCTCTCAGTACAACACTTGTATCTCGATTCTTTTTGTCGGGTAGGTCCTCTCCGTTACTTGGGTATGGAACGACTGTTGATTAACACTTCCTTGCGCAGTTATTTGCTGATGCAAATTCCCTCCAACATGCTCATGTCCTCAAAGCACGTCCGTCCTTCCATCTACATGGCAGTATGCATGATGGCATGGGCCGTCGTTTCCGCCTGCACTTCTCTCGCAAAGAACTACACCGACCTAGTTGTCGTTCGATTCTTCCTCGGCGTCACCGAAGCACCGTTCTACCCGGGTGCCATTTACATGCTCTCAATATTTTACACCCGTAAAGAAATTGCCACCCGGCTGTCGATTCTCTACTCTGGTAATATCTTCGCGACTTCTTTCTCCGGCCTGATTGCCGCCGCCGTCTTCAACACCGTTGACGGCAACCACGGCTTGCACGGATGGCAGTGGCTCTTCATCATCGAGGGCTGTCTCACCTTTGGAGTCGCAGTCATCGGCATGTTCACCCTCGCCGACAGCCCCCTGACCACCCGTTGGCTGAAGCCCGAGGAGCGTCAGCTCGCCCACGAGCGTATGCTTAGAGATACAGTTGGCCTTGAGGAGAGCAAGGGCGCCAAGGCTGGGTTCATGCAGGCCGTCCGCGACCCTCGTCTCTGGCTCCTCTGCTTCATCCAAAACATGCATCTCTCGGCCTGCTCCTTCAACAACTTCTTCCCTACCGTAGTTGGCTCTCTCGGCTTTAACGACACTATTACTCTGGTTCTGACCTGCCCTCCTTACCTTATTTCTGGAATCTTTGGCTACTTTGTCGGGATCTCTTCCGGAAAGTACAACGAACGCACGTGGCACATCACTGTGTGCATGAGCATGGCCATTGTCGGCTTCGTCATCTCTTGCGCGACTCTCAACACCCCTGCGCGTTATGTGTCATGTTTCCTGTTTGCTTCCGGGGCATATGCAGTGAACAGCTGCATTCTAGGCTGGGTATCTGCTACTCTGGGCTCTACCCAAGAGAAGAAAGCAGTCAGTTTGTCCATTGTCAATGTCATTGCCAATGCTTCGTACATCTACACTGCTTACCTGGTATGTTGCTTTACGAAGCCTCTGTACGATTACCTTGGGTGTTTTCAAATGCTAACTTTGGCTTCTCTACCTTGCAGTACCCGAAAAGCGATGGACCTCGTTATCTGACGGCCATGGCTAGCAATGCTGCCTTTGCCTTTGCTTGCATTGCTGGAACTTGGGCTCTGCGGGTCTGGCTTATCCAGACGAACAAGAAGATGGGATCCAACGGCACCAAGTATGCCTACTAGTGACAAATATGGTTTATGAACACGCATAATTCTAGAAGTCAATGGAACACCAAGTGTGCTGAAAACATTGACTCATCATAATACACGGCGTTGCGGCGACTGAAAATAAGATTTATAATTACCTCCTATCTTCCGTCCCATGCGCCCAAGCGGCCGATAACAAAAAGGTTTAGCGCCTTACCTTCACTCGTCTAAAGCTTTAACTTCTATTGCGGGTTTTGTTCTTGTCCCTAGCATCTCCTGCTGTCTCTCATTGGTTGTTTGGGCTCTACAACAACT
Organism: Colletotrichum tofieldiae; assembly: GCA_022836555.1. NCBI lineage: Eukaryota > Fungi > Ascomycota > Sordariomycetes > Glomerellales > Glomerellaceae > Colletotrichum > Colletotrichum tofieldiae. The sequence goes on from BQXV01000002.1 coordinate 5,745,765, forward strand.
GGAGGATGTAGAACGAAGAGAAAGGCCTAAACTGGCAGGGCGTGATGCCCGTCTGGCAACTCGTCTCTCGTGTGGGGAAGCAGTACCGCTTGTTGGGCTGGTTTGATACACTTATCTATAACGGAACCCTCTAGGTCAGACTCCAGTTCTCCCATATTCCCGAGGGTCGCCAGGAAGACGCACGTGAAGGTTGATATGAGCGAGTCAGTTAGAGTACGTCGTGATTTCTAAACAACTACTAAGTAGTATCAGGCACTTTATAAGAAGCTCCCAGGATATGTTCGTGACAGGGATGCCTGCCAGGACAAAACGCAAAGTTGTCCATGTACAGAAATACCGCTCTACGGCCTAGGCCTGGTACCTTACTTTTCGTACCGTTTAAAAAGAGTATTGAGTTTCTCCTTCATCTTAAATAAGACCATGTAGGATCCACTGATGGGTCGAATTGCGCTGCGGCCAAGAAGGGGTAATCGATTGCGCCGAAAGAATTGGCGAACAGCTGATCATACCAGACCATAGACTCTTGCCCCTCTCCTGGCGCAGTTTCGGTAGCATTGATTGAAGTTGAGGGGAAAGAGGCTGCGGCCAAGGATATAGAAAACGGCTGAGCATCGAAGCTGGGCGAATCCTGCTGAGCGGCCGCATGGAACCCGGACTGTCCCCCAGGCGTGCTGGCAGTCCATCCTGCATTGACCGAAGGACCCGATGTCGGAGGTGTCTGTGTGGGCCATCGGGCAGACGGGTCGTCCGGCCCCGGTATTCCATCGCTTTGGTTTTGCGGGGGCCATATGGTGCTGTCGGACCCAACAAGGCCTTGATCATCCGGCCGGCCCGTGGATGCAGCAACGGAGGGAGAGAATCGGGCTCGTGAATGAGAAGCTCTGGGCCGTGCTGGTTGCCCAATGTCGGGACGCAAGTGGTTGTTCAGTGCCGTGTTACCCGTGCTTGGGTGCCGGCGAAGGGGATTCGGTGGGGCTGACAGCTCCCTCACAGCCGCAGTAAGTTCATCAATCGCGGACAGGCAGTATTCGGGCCATGACGTGTCTCGGGAGGCAATGTGCCGCAGGATGTCCTTGCCGGACTCAACGTGCCTGCGAAACGTGGAGTTAGCGATATCACTTCAAATGATGGGAAGGGCACGTACTTCAGGGCACTTGCCAAGGGCAGTTGCCTTTCGAAAGCGGCGTATATCAGGATGAATGCGCTTATCCAAACCGCCCAGGTAAAAGAGGGCTGAAGCATCGGCTCGAGTAGACAGGCACTCGCCGGGTCGGCCGTGATCTTGTTCTGGCTGTGATACCTCTTCAACGCAATGAAGATTGACTTGGCTGCGAATATGCAATTTTGCAGGCCGGCTGAGTAGGCCGGGCTCGAAGGATCTGAAGTCATCATCGGTCGGTTGAGAGAGATCATAGACTCGTACTTCAGAAGCAGCAGGAATAGCCTATGACCCGAGGATATGGGCGGCAGAGGCGCGTTCTCTTCTTGCGTCGGTTCGTCTTCGACCGCGTCGTGGATCTCATTGGACCATTTCGCCAGTTCTGCTTGGACATAGCTTGCGCGATCTGCGGTATCGTCCCTAGAGTGTATTGACTTGTTCCTCAACTCCAAGATGAGGCCACGTATACGGGCATGTTTTATGAGGTACGTGAGCAATTGAAGCCGGTTGTCCTCGCCGTCAGATAGAGTGCCGTGCTTTTCTTCACCAGGATAACAGACATCGACATCATCGTCTCGGATGTCTAGAGGGAGCCCAAGAGCCTGGCAGAGAAACCTCTCTGTGCAGTATATACACCAAAACACGCGTCGGCGCATGTGGGCTTCCTCTTTGGTAAAGAAGGGGTATCTTGAAGGGCAGCGGTGGAGCCCAAGGTGGAAGGCCATGCGAACAATTAAGCCGCCAAGGCGGGATGCTGAATTCAGTCGGAGCATAGAGACGAGGAACAGCTGGATAGCAAGCGCAGTCTGGGTGGCTTGGATCGATGCTGGCTGGTAGAGAGCGAACTGCGAGGCTGACATGGCGTCCTCAACTGTGCGGAAAACGAGGGAGCTCGGCACCGGTTGAGCAAAGGGAGCCCTCTGGCGACTGTCGGCCAGCGAGATCGACAAGATGGACTTGACGATCGACTGCTCCAGGTGGCCAAGGGAAGCTACCCCAGACGCGCCGACTTCCTCGAAGAGACTCAGGACATCTGGGGCACTGAGGAAGGGGAGTGTCGGGTGCCATGCTTCGAAGTAGCTCTTGGACCACTCGACAAGCTGCTCGAACGAAGGGCTGGGGCCATTGCCCTCGAGGTCCGGGACCAGCTCGTGGTCTCGCCAGAGATTCTGCTCGTCGCCATCGCGAGACGATGTCTCACGTTGCAGCTGGTCATCTTCGCCGGGTACTAGATCGCTGATGTTATTGGATTGAGATGTCCTGAGAGCAGACTTGCGGGCAAGCCTCACGTAGACACCCCGGATAAAGTGAATGCCGCTGCCACTGCCGACGAAACGAGCGGTGTCATGCTTGCCCGTGTCGCGCATCAACCCATACTCGCGGGTGGGACGGTCTGTAGACCCCGAGTGCTTCCTCTTGCGTGAGTGGTTGAAGCGTGCCGGGCTGAGGGTTCCAGACTCGGACGTGGCATTGGGCGACTCTACGGCCTCCATTCGCGAAGGAGAAAGAGCGTAGTAGGAGGGAACGGAGATCCTGGGAGGGTCGGACAGGACCGTCTTCAGTGGACGGCTCGAGAGACGGTGGGGATCCGGAGCATGGTGTGGAGAACCGAAAGGCGTCAAGGCGGTACGGGTTTCGGGGCCTCGGAATTCTCGAGGCACAGAAAGAGGCTTCAGGAAGAGGGGAAGGACGTGACACAACTCATTTGGACATGTGCGTGGATGAAAGTGCCAAGACTGGGGTTAGATCGATCCCCATGGTGGACATGAGAATATTTGCAAGGGGAAAGAAACAGTGTTGTCGCTGCGAGAAAGGAGGCGCTGGCACGCTTGGGTCGGGGCGAGGTCGGTCGAAGCGGACCCACCGACACGGCACCTTCCGGCAAGTGGACCCCGGGCGGACAAAGAAAACCCCGCAGTGGCCATGGACTTTTGTTCTTCAATACCAGCTTTTTACGCCGCAGATCCTCGACAAGGGACGAGACGACAGCAATGGTAGCTCCGCCGGTCTTCCATAGACGGCACTAAGTTTTCATATCGATTCCAGAGTTCGCTTTTCCAATCATGTCTCGAAATAGCAGCGACCGAGGCGACGGCAACGCTTCGCAGAGTCCCATCGCTTGCGAGTCTTGTCGCCAGAGGAAACGAAGGGTTAGTTCGGCTCTTCTCGGGGCAATCTTACCATGTCCGTTAACTGACAACTTGCAAGTGTGACAGGAAGTTGTAGGTAGCTCCATAACCCCCCTTCCCAGAGGGCCCCTGTCGGGCCAAGGTCTTGAGCTCACGTTCCCCGCAGACCATTCTGTCTCCAATGCAGCCATGAGCCGGGAAGATGCCAATATCCAGAACAGAGCAAGAGGTATGCCCTCTTCTTATTCACGTGTGTGTGTTTAGTACTCACCGAACGCGTAAAGAGGCATTCCCAACGGGTATCTCAACAAACTAGAGACGCGACTCGCCGAGACTGAATCCGCTCTGTTCAGAGCCCTGTCTGGGGCTCTGGACGGCCCAGCCTTCGGCTTGGCATCCTCGCCAGCACTCCTTCCGCAGGCAGCTTGGACACCACGGCAGAACAAAGTCGACCGCGTCAAGGAGTGGGAGACTCTTCCTCTGCAGACTCCTGGTGACATCCAAGCTTGGTTCCGCTCAAAGACCATGGAACACAACGACCCCGCCATTGATCTCCCCGCCGCCAGCCCTCAGTCCTTGATCTCGTCGGTGTCCGACCCCTTGCTTGCATCGCACCCCCTTAGAGACCCGGGCTCGGTGCCGGACCATCAGCCAATCTCAGATGCAGTGATTGAGCCTCAACTCCGATCGATGACACCGCTCATCACAACCCCGGTGAACAGAAGTTCATCAGACGGTGTCAGCAAGGCGAAGGAGTTGACCAAGTCGCAGCAAAACCTCTACTTCTGAAGTCAAGTTGTGCTGTCAAGGCCTCTCGCCAACAGAAGATGGAACAAGACACGTGCCGGAACGCATGTGAGGTCGCCTGCAACAGCGAGCTTGGATGTGGTGTAGCAACGGATACCCACCATGCAGCCGCCTACTCGCGGCTTTGCTCTAACAAAAAGCATACCCCGCCACGGCGCCGAGCTACCCCGCAGTGAGCAGTCCATTCCGCGGCGGCCCGGTTTCCACACCTACCCGCTCGGCTTGCTGCGGAATTACGGAATGTCCCAGTTCCAAACAACAATGACCTCAGACTGAGGCCCCGAGAGCTCTCGAGGCTACTACACACTCATCTAAGAGCCGTTCCATTGTGTTTGCGTTGTGCCATCATCCAACTACGCAATTGCAACCAGTTTGACCGTCGCAATGTCAAACTCTCCATCCTGGGTCTCCGTCTCCCCCAAGAGCCATTTCTCGCTGGCCAACATTCCGTTCGGCATCATCTCCACAAAGTCGGACCCGACTCATCGCCCTGCGATCGCAATCGGAGACTATGCCCTAGACCTCAAAGCCTTCGCAAAGGCCGGTGGCTTCCATGCCCTGCCCTCAATTCAAGAGCGCATTTCCGTCTTCTCTTCGCCCACGCTGAATGAGTTCGCTGCTCTGGGTCGGCCAGTCCACCGAGAAGTGCGGACGTATCTCCAATCCGTCCTAAGCGAGAACACCCCGCACGCTGGCCTCCTCAAGGACAACGCCGAGCTGCGCAAAGCAGCGCTCACCCCTTTCTCCGAGGTCCAGAACCATCTGCCACTGGCCATTGGCGACTACACCGACTTCTACGCCGGCAAGAACCACGCGTACAATGTTGGCGTTCTATTCCGCGGCCCGGACAATGCGCTGCAGCCCAATTACGTGCATCTTCCTGTCGCCTACCACGGCCGCGCGAGCAGTGTTGTTGTCTCTGGCACGCCCATCCGCAGACCCTGGGGACAGATTCTCAAGGACCCCAAGGCGGAGCCGAAGGTCCCTGTGCTCGCGCCCTGCGAGAGGCTCGACATTGAGCTGGAGATGGGTATGTTCCTGTGCCGTGAAAACAAGCTTGGAGAGCCTGTGTCGGTTGACCAAGCCGAGGAGCACATTTTCGGCTATGTGCTCATGAACGATTGGAGCGCCCGAGACATCCAGGCCTGGGAATACGTTCCTTTGGGCCCTTTTACATCCAAGAACCTGGGCACGAGTATCAGCCCGTGGGTCGTGTTAGCGGACGCCCTTGCTGGCTCCAAGACAGCTGGCATCGAAAACAAGACAGAGCTTCAGCCCTACCTCCGCGAAAGCAACAAGAACAATATTTTAGGCGTGGAACTGGAAGTTGATATCATCAGTAAGCCGCATCTTCCCATCCTGGCCGCACGTGTGCAAAGTACTGATGCAACGATTTCAGCTCCCAGCGGAAACAAGACGACTATCAGCCGTACCAACTCCAAGAACCTGCTCTGGTCGTGGCCGCAGATGATTGCACACCACACCATTACCGGCTGCAACTTGCGACCGGGCGACCTGCTCGGATCGGGAACGATTTCTGGCACCGAGCCCGGCACTGAAGGCAGCATCCTCGAGCAGACACAGGGAGGTAAGCAGACTGTCAAGCTGAACGGGGGCGAGGAGAGGAAGTTCCTACAAGATGGAGATACAATGATCATTCGCGGCTGGAGTGGCCAAGAAGGTGCATTGGTTGGTTTCGGTGAGGTTTCTGGCAAGATTGAAGCTTCTCTGAAGCTTTTCTAGTCGCACAGAAAGACATTCTCGTAGAAAACATTATCAATTTAAGAGTGCTTGATTCCATCCCGCGAGGACTGTCGTCAATGAGCTTTTGGAGATATGACGGCGCAAATTGTTACAGTCATAGCTGTTTACGTAATTCTAAGCTCTTCAGGAGTGTCGGGCTGATTGAAGTAATTCGCCTTCACTACAGCCGGATGATCCTTCAAGTTCTCCACGACCTTCCCAATCGTTGCGTAACAACTCAAGTCCACACCAAACCTCTCGGCATTCCAATACGCCGGCAACAGACACACATCTGCCAGTGAAATCTCGGCGCCCACGGAATACTGTCCGGCCCACTCCCTCACAACAGCCTCATACGCGGCAAACCCGTCTGCCATAAGCTCACGGTTCCACAGTTCCGCATTTCCGCCCAGCGCTCGCACACGTCGCATGATGCGCATGTTGGTAACGGGTTGGACGTCGCAGGCGATGATGTTGACCAGGCTGCGGACCACGGCGCGGGCCTGGGCGTCCTGGGGTAAAAGTGGCGTCGACGAGGGGTGGCTTTCTTCGAGGTACTCCAGCGCGGCGACGGATTGGGTTACTTTGAAGTTGGCGGCCGCGCGATGGACGAGGAGTGGGACACTGGCGGAGGGGTTAAGGGCTCGATGAGACGGGGATAGGTGTTCGTCTTTGAGGAGGTTGGTCGGGATCGTGGTATAAGGGATGGATTTGAGGTTGAGGGCTATGCGTAGACGTGCGGAGCAAGAGGAGCGGAAGTAGGAGTAGAGGGTATAATCTGGGTCGGCCATTTTGGTATCCGAGTATCACTGTCACCTGGTATCAATGAGTCGAGCGTCAGACACTCCCTTGGCAGAGGACTCAAAGGCGTATTATGGACATGAGCTCCGTTTTATGTCAGTAGGCTGCTGGCCAAGATACACCAAAGCCATGGCCATGCCGCTTAGTCGAGAGGGAATGCCACTGCCTTAGTGTACTGACAAGAAGAGCGACGGATAACCGCTCCTAACCTTCCCCTACCGAAGGGGGAAACGCTCGGGCTTAGAGGCCGCTGCATGCATTCGAGAGGGTCATGCGGGGAAGACGGCTGTCGACGGCACGATGCATGGGAGGGGACGGTGCAGGAGAGGAGCTGTTGTCAATTGAAGCTTGTGATTGGTTAATTTTAACCTGTCCGGTCCTTGGTAGTGATTTGCTCTCCAGGGCGGAACCTCGGAATTTCACCAACTTCGCCGCCAGACAGCCAACTTGGAGCTTTCCATTCCGCCATTGTTTTATGGAACCGATGCTTAGCATTGATGGAGAAAGTTGAAAAAGGGATGGCTGATCCTGAAGTACATACAAGCCAAGACCTTTGCCAAACAATAATATTTGTCATGGCTAAGAGGCGCCCAAGTCTACACCTGTGGCTTCCAGGGATCGATCTTCTATTAAACTGAATGGCTGGCTGCCATCTCGGAAATTGCTTCCAACTGTTCATGGCGGCGTAACGCGCTCTCAAAATCAGGTATTCCCTTCGACCCGCTTGCGAAGAGCTCGTACAGAGTCGCGACGTTCCGCGCTGGGATGGGTAAACTTTCCTGGAACTCGCTCCAAGCCCACTCAACCGTCTCGACTTTTTCTGTCTCATGATCATGCACTTGTATAGCAACAGGACCGTTGTAGCCGTTTGCCTGCAGGATACTACTCCCAGCTGTGAGCCGTATCTCGCCCTTCTCTCCGTGAACGGACCAGGTTAGGCGTGGCTCGCCAGGGAAAGGCGGACCAAGGCGGAAACTCCCAGAAATGGTTGCACCTTTGACCACAGTTCTGGAACCGGAAGTGATTAAGCCTGCGATGGTGATAAGGTCAGGAACATTAGAAACAGCCGTCTCAATGATGACATCCGTTGAAGGGTCAATGATTTTGATCTGAGGCCGATGTGTCCGGAATTGTGAACCGGTGGGCTCAACTTCGCCAAGAATATGTTGAACCTGATCCCATACTAAGATACAGCAATTTGTCAGCAACTGTCGGGCTTGAGCTGTACAGAGTAAACCTACAATGAGCAAAGTAGATGGTGTAAAAGTTACCACCGGTATCCCATTCCGTGAAGTAACTCAGTTCGGGCCTTAGTGAGTCTCTACCAACAGGACCATCCGCAACTCTGAACTCGCTGCTCAACACTTTGCCGATAAGCCCCTCATCCAATAACTCACGAATCTTGATATGAACGGGCGCCACTCGACCCTGTACGCCAACCAATGTCCTGCTTCGGCTTTCACGCGCAGCTTCAACTAGTTTGCGGACAAGCACGATGTTATGGGCGAGGGGCCACTCAACGAACAGCGACTTGCCCGCTTTGATGCTCGGCAAAATGGTCTTATAATGATTGTCCACACGAGCGCTGCAGACAACGAAGTCGACGTTTGTATCGGCGGCGAGTTGCTCCGGATCACCGTAAGCTTTGGTCTCAGGAAGTAGGCTGTAGGCACCGACCGCCCGTTTGGCTGCTTCGATGCTCGAGTTGAAAAGGGCGACAATTTTGTACTTCTCGCGTCCACGGGGCGAGAGGAGGTAAGGCAGATGGGCATTGCTTGCCTAGGACGTTCTGTCGGACGAAGCGAGGCCGATAATCCCCAGTCGTATCGGTGCCATCGTGACGAGAATGATTTACTAGCGGCTGATTAATACCTTGAAACTTTGTTGTCCGGATACAGATGAGCGTTCGTTCGCTGCTAGGTTCTTGTGCGCTGCGGGCAAGGAGGCAGCTTGTCACGCTGGGAATGGCAGCCCTCTGTCTACCTGTTGGGCACTTTGCTCTGATGTTTCGTTTTCCACTTGCTTGTTTATGCCAGGCACCGTTAGTTTTCCAACTGGGTGGTGGCCAAGGTAATAACCGGTTCAGAGTCCTTGAAGTTGCAGCTGCAATGCTACGAGCAGGAAGCCCAAAGGCGCGTTTTGGGAGTAAATTTGTGCCATCACTATCTGACAAGCCGCAAGAAATCCCCGCAGGTGATCTTGCCGAAGTTCATGCTCCTCATAACGCTAATGCAGGCTGCTGACCTGGGGGAACGCTGGACCAGTGCTCTTCCTGGCAGACTCCGCTGAGGCCAAGACATCCAAGGTGGGTCTCCTTGACCCAGACAGACACTGGGAAGAATGAAAGTAGGCTGAGAAATGCGCTGTTGAGGAAGCGTAGAACATTGACCAACAGAGGTTGCTGTGGTTAACGTGCGAAACACAGTGGGCATGTTAGAGAGTCAGATTGAGAAGGCAAAGAGATAGAAGTATGTCTTTGTTCAAAGGAAGTATTGTTTTCTAATACTCATGGGTGGGAATATGTTGCGCATTAAACGAACCAGGGGCCGATTGGTCCATGGCACGCCGTATCTGTAACATCAAACCTGATATCATGCTGTGATCCCACGCCGTTTTACAAATAGCATTGAGTTCATAAAATTTGATAAGCTAGCAAGCTTCAGTCTCTAAAGGAATAATATCTAGAGTCACGTGGCATCTGCCTTTTGTGTTTGTTGTGTCTGTCCATTTGCCCACTTAAGAGCATGCTAAAGGGCTTGCAGAGCCGACTTCAGCGTTACTGATTCCAGGAGACTAGCTCAGTCTCGAAAAAACTCAAAATCTTTTCAATCTGTATTACGAAATTCGATTTGACGATAAGCCGTCGAAAGAAACGGTCGAAGTTGTATGCAAGCGGGATATATCAGTGTGTGGCTGTAAAGGCCAGTGTTTCGTCACATCATGCAACCGGCTGACGGATTCATTTCTTTTAAGCTATCCCATGAATCCGGGAAGCCTCTCGTATTGAAACCAGTGAGATCTTGAATGTCATCTCACGAGCCAAAAGAGTCCAAGCTATGTTGATTTTGGGAACTGTCGCAGTCCTTTTCCCACTTGTCCGGCTGGTCCTGGAGGTAACGAGTTTCTATCCACATTGACCGGTAAACCCCTTAGAACGTCATCTTCTATTATCAATCTCAAGTGTATTATAATGGGAATTCAAGTCGATTTAAGGTAAGAAATCAAGAATCTGAGGTGAAATCGGGATATAAAAGGTACAGCTATGGGCGTCTCTCTTGAACTCAACATAACTAAACACCAAATCCTTTTTGTTAAGAACGCCGCAACAACTTGTGAAAATGGTTTTTGAGACAACACGAGCTGTTGCTCAACTAGACCAAGTATACAACGTTTCCGTAATCGACATTCCTATTCCAACCATTCTCAACGCAACGGATGTTATAGTTCGTCTCAATCTCTCGGCCATCTGCAGCAGCGACCTTGACACCTATCATACACCCGTGGGACCCTCCTAGAAACCCTATCTTTATGGCCATGAAAACCTCGGGTACGTCATTGAGGTTGGTAATGCCGTTCAATTCCTGAACGTGGGCGATTACGTCATTATCCCTGACAACCTCGATAATGGACATTTCACATCTGAGCCTGATTCATACTTTCCCTCCTCTCAGCTTCGGTGGGCTTCAAGGTGGAGGCGCGCTTCCTGGTCGTCGGATTTAGTATAATATCATCATTCATACAAACTTATGTAACTGGCACAGTGTCAGCGGAATACGCAAGAGCTCCGTTCGCCGATAACTCCCTCGTCCCGATCCCGGCCAATCACGAGACTAACCTTACTACGCTCCTTGACTACCTCTTCATCTCAGACATATTTTCTACGGCTTGAAGTGGCTCGACTTTTTCCGGCTTTCAAACACGTGATATCGTTGCTATTTTCGGCGCTGGACCTGTGGGCCTTCTTGCTACTTATTCTGCTGTTCTCCGAGGCGCCTCCCGAGTATACAGCGTGGACTACTTCCAAGACCGATTTGACCTTGCGGAGTCTATCGGTGCAATTCCAATCAAATTTCACGCCTCGGATACCGTAGAATAAATTTTAGCAAGAGAACCCAACGGTTTACGTCGGGGTGTTGAAGCGGTAGGCTATGAGGCGGAGAATGCAGATGGCGAAGTCGACGCAAGCACAACTCTACATAGCCTAGTTGATGTTGTGGCTCGCAAGGGAGGGATTGGTATCGTAGGACTCTTCAATTCTACTCTCTCAAATTTAGCATTGGTACGGCCTATGAAAAGGCCATTGTGATTGAAGGCGGTATAGTTCATCCTCTGCAAGTTGCCTCGGAATTAGTTCCTCTGGTCACTGCAGGGAAAGCCCGCCCGAGCTTGGTAGTTTGCAGTATCATTGGTATTGATGATGCTCCGGAGTATTACCAGCTCTTCGACCGACGGGAAGAGTCAAATGTGGTTATAAAGCTGTGATATATACGCTTTCTTGAAAGAACCAAAGTTCCTAGGTAGCATGAGATGGTACACCAGATCAAAGAGAAAGAATTCGGGATGGCTAGTTTCTAGAACAAATACACATCCCCTTTTGTTTTAGCTCCATGTACTTATGGACACCAATATGGATCGTATGAAAACGTTCAAAGCAATTGAGTTGACATACCTTTTAAGTCAAATGTATCCTCTGTTTCTTGCGGAGCAGCTGCATTGAGGAAAGAAGTTGTCCAGTATTTAAGACATTCAAAGCAGGCTCACCACCCCTCCAGCCTCGTTGAGAATTTTCTCACAGCTTCAAATTTTTCTTTTTCATTTTGATGTTCCCTGAGCATTCTCGACTTCTCTGGTGCAGTTTCTTGTTCTTCACCAATTCATCGCCTTGTCTATCGTCGGCAGGAGCAATCGATAATGCTACTTTCAATACCCTCCCCCCTATTCGTCATCTTCTTTGTTCTCCTACCCGCTTTGTTTCCACGCAGTCAACCATTCCTCTTCTAGTACCTCTCCTTTACTTTTGTAAACCTTCTTGGGGCTATCCAACGACCTCAACAAGAGTAATTACAAGACGCTTACCATCAAGCTTGAAACTCACCATTATCAATCAATAGGCACATATCAGAATCTCTGTTTCCCTTCCAGACATACCCCTTAAACTACCACCAGACCTTGCAAGCTGTGCCACGAGACATCTCCCCCCTTAGCCATTTCACCATCGAATGAAGTGCCGATGTAATTAACACGACACCGAGGCGGCCATTTAATACCAATATACAGATTGGCATGCCCAACGGAATGCTTGATCACTAAAGTGCAGTTCTCTATTCCTGGCACAGTCCATGGGTTTGGAATTGCTCCACAAGCAGTTTTCACTGTCGCTACGTTTCTAATTACATCTCCGCTAGACAGTGAGGGTCGGCACAGAAGACATACTTAGTACTATGGTCGTGGCACAAGCTACTCTGTAAAAAGTGTCGCATGTAAATCTCGTCCCACAACGTTCTTCGCATTAGTGCTTGCAATTCTACTTCCAGCTCTGCCCTTGGCAAGGCAGACTAGTCGACGCAGTTTGACTTGGAAACTTTTCCAAATAGTTAAGCTACCTGTGGCCAAGTTTGAACGCCTCAGAGACCTGTTCCAAAGTCTTGAATATAGGTCGCTCTATGGAGACTGAGAAGTGACTTGTGAGATGGCGAGAAACCATGCGATGATATAGTTTTCTGTTAAGAAAAAGGGAATCATACCGGGAGTCTAGCCCCCACGATCATCCCCAACAACCCTCTATTTTAATTGAGTTCATCCTGGGTACACTACAGCTGAAGGAAGCCCGTATGTGGCACAGCGTCTATGTTCCCGGACAAGCGACCATCAGCAGGGAAGCCATTGGCGGGTTTCTGATCCATCAGAAATGGGGCCTGTCAGCGCTTATCCAGAGTGAGAAATGAACAGCCGGTCAAGACAGGGATTCGGGTCCTTCATCTCCCTTACCGGCGCTTGGCGCCCCTGAACCGTGATCCTTACGGGCCAAAGAGCGAAAGTCCCGAAGCAGGCATCCACAACCTTGTCCGCAAAACTGTCGCAACCTGCACTAGTAGTCTTGCCCCTCCCCACGGGCTGGACGGCCCCTTTAGTCTTCAAATCTTCATCCCAAATTTCTCTCCTTCTCTCGTTGGCGTTGGGATGGGTTCGCTCCGTGACTCGACTATGAGCACTTCAATATGACGACACCGAACAACAATGCAGCTTTAGGGTACTACAGCGGCCTCGAGGTCGATGGAAGGTCAGGCCACGGAGGCGGATGGGGCGCAGACGGCGCAGCGGAATCTCGTGGGACGGACCAGAACAACTTACCGGAAGTTCACAACCGCGACGGCGGACTCCCGGAAGTCACCCACCCGTACTCCCACGACTACTCGATGATGCAGGCAGTTCACCCGGTGGACGGCAGCCCTGCAGCGAACTACCACAATGGGGGCTCTCATGAGACCGGATACTACGCACCGAAAGATCAATACCCGCCCGAAGTCATAACAAAGGAACTGCACGAGCAGAAGAACCTCGGCACAATATGCGGCATTCGGAAGAAGGTCTTCTGGGTTGCTCTGGCTGTAGTACTCCTCATTGTTGTTGGCGCGGCAGTTGGGGGAGGTATCGGCGGTGCAATGTCTGCGCAGAACAGCTCGCAACAATCGAGCAGCTCGTCAGGCGGATCGAGTGACGGCGGAAACGGAAGCGGGAGCAGTAGTGGCAGTGGGGGCGGCGACAGCAGTGGTGACAGCAGTGGTGACAACAACGGCGATTCCAACAACTCAACGACGAGCGATATGGATATTCTCCCAAGCACAAACCTTGGCGCCATCAATTTTACCGATACATACGGTCATGTCAATCATCTGGTCTTTTACCAACTTCGCTCAAAAAATCTCATGATGTCGTCGTGGAACTCGAGTACGAACGTATGGTCTTCGGCCGTTGCAAACAGGGACAGCAATGTTAAGGAGGGCAGCCCAATCAGCAACAGTTTATTCTGGCACAGCAACATCGTAAGTTTCCTGTGTGGTCCTGACTCTCTGCTCATCGTTATCTAACAAGGCTCTTGCAGACTCGTGACGTACGTATTTACTACCTGAACGACGACAACCAGGTCGCCGGCCAGATCAACGCCAACCCCGTCTACGGCATGACTTGGGATAAGTCCGGGGTCTCGAACACATTTACCGCGAGCCCGAAGTCACAACTACTCTCCAATGGCATATATAGCCCGGACTCGTACCTTTCTAACTTGGTTATTTACCAAGACTCGGGCAGTACTCTACGTGTACTCCGACGAACTGGCGGAAAGACGGATTGGATGGCTGTAGGCATCTCGACGGACTTTGGCAAGCCTGCGGAAGGCACCGGGTTGTCTCTAATCCCTGTCTACACGAAAGAGTCGACCAAGAGGATGAGCCTCTTTTATACCACTGAGTCAGGGTCTCTCACTCAGCTGACCTTGACGAACGACAATGACTGGAGCAACAACACGTTACCCACGACGCTAGAAACCAATGCTACTATCACGGCCTTCTCAAGCGGATATAATACCACCAATCTCGTAATGCACGTGTTAGCGACGCAAGCGAATAAAGCACCGGTGCTGACAACGTACACTGAAGGAGAATGGTCAAATGCGGGGGAAATCTCCACCATGTCGGGTGACGACAGGCCAATCAAGATAGCTGCCAACTTGGCTGGTAGAGTTTATGGTCTCGTGCAGAGGAGCAATGATAAGGTTGAGATCGTGGAATGGGAGTGGATTGGCGGCACAACATACAACAAAATTGGTGTAATAGACACAGTGTCATGATGTGCGAAAGAGAGCCTATGCTTACGCGAGCCTTCCTGCGATGTCGTGTTTGTTCGAGCTTGCTGAGTGTTAGTAAAAGAACAAAATGGGTTTGTCCTCAAGGAAATGCCCTTCAACTGCTCTGTAACTTGACGACTCCCTTTAGTCTCGCCTCGAAGCCTTACTTGACTGAGTTCTAAGCACGTACACGATGCATCGGTAGGTGCCAATCTAATACAACCCAGGCTCACAACGGCCACTGGTGTTGTGGTATATCTGCCTTGATCCATGTGAAGACCCTAGCCTAAGGAAAGACGTACGCGTGGTTATCACTCTCTTGAGTCAGTTGCAGGCACCCTTGCCGCGGGATGCGTCTCTGGCCCCCCCGTGCGATCTTTGCCGCCGTCTGGAGAGGCTCGAGACGGTAGACAGCGGGCCAGCCCACAATGCACGGGCTGGAAGACGTACCCTCGCTCGCAACCCTTGCGCGATGTTGCCGTTGGCGTTGAGAGCTAGCTCTAACGATCTAAGCATACGCCATCAAGTCGCTTAGCCGGCGTATCCTATGTGCAAAAACTGCCACATTTAAGCGATGCCGACGGCACTATGCATGTAGTACATCATTTATCAACGAGATAAGCTGCGTATGATTTTCTGTCATTCAAAGATCATCTCTTCTCGGCTCGCGTTGGCGTTAAATTAAACATCTCGTCATTTGGTTCTACCAGAGTTATAGAGGGCTGGAACAATAAGTTACACTAACGTCTATCAGAGCTTCGTAAAGACCTATGTTTTGACTGTTTACATGTAGAAACGCCTCTGCCTGGGCACACAGACGATATAATTGACATACCTGCCCGGGGACGACAAAGCTTGAAAAAGATTGTACTTTTTGGACTGAAGGTGGGCTTGAGCAATTATGGCTCCAGTCTAGGACGTTGATTCGGCTATCAAGCCCTACCGCAAGGCCTAGGTCAAACCCAGAAACAAATTAGGCCAGGCCTACTCCCACCATGATTGTCAGATTGGAGATCGTGTTAGAGAAGTGGTAAGATGCCTCTAGGATCACCAAGATATAGAGACTTCCATGAACCTAGAGTGCATTAACAAGGCTGTCGGATGTGGTAGTGATGAACATATGCGGGTTTTCATTGGCGCTACGCAAGAGTCCCTCTTATAATTTTATTACCATTTTGTTCAAAGAGCTGAAGCAGAAGAACAAAGGAATCAGTAGGTGCAGTAGATGTAAAGTATCTGAGAACAATAGATATCATACATACGGAAATGGAAGTGGAAAATATTCAAACTGTGCCGACTTTTGTGTCGCCTAGTTGTTGGACTTCGAATGTCCTACCAGGGCACAAGATGTGCTTGCTAGTCTCAGTACTCGCTCGATCTAGCTCACGAGTAGCGAAATAGAAACAAACGGGAAACACAGAATGGCTGGCAACAGGCCTGCTATCGTGATGCAATTTTATCCGGTTCTGATAAATATTATTGTAATTGACAATAACACACGTAGCCACCGAAGCCAAGGCCCAATATCCATCATACCTAATCATGTCTCTCGTAACAGAGCATTTTAGCACGGATAGAAATGCATCATTCTTGCAGTAGAGACCCTTCCCCCCCTTCTTTGCACCTGTTCTAAAATATTATACATCCTTTTCCTAACTGAATCACTAAATTGAACATCTTTAATGTAATGCCAATCCGTCTTCCCTCAACATGATGCCCTCATATTTCGTTTTCCTTGCAAATGTGTACAGATAGTCATCCGTTTTGACTATTCATGATTCAGGTATCTTAAGCCTTATACCTAAACTTTCTCCGATTATGCTTCTTCTGTCCATCTGTTCCAGAAGGGTGTAATTTTTCCTCTGCGTCCAACTTCTTGTTGTGCATTACGATATACATCCACGTGCCTGAGAGAATCCCGAACCCGATGATAACTAGTACCATACTAATAGTCATTCCACTCCGATAATATGGCCCATCGCTGGTTTTGAAGATCCAGGCTGAGATGTAGCTGGATGTATTTCCCACCCCAATTACAAAACCGCTTCCAATTGCTCGCTGAAAGGGTGTCTGCAGATTCTGCATGGTGAGGATCCAGATCATTGGAAGAGTGATATAGGTGCCAAAAGCAATGAAGTAAAGGGCCATCATGGTAACATTTGAACTTTCACGTTCGTCTTTGCGAAGGATGGCGTATCCGATGATTGTGAAGACAAACCCTATGAGACCAAAAGCAGAGCGATGGTTGAGACGGTCAGCCGCGTAGGCTGTTGTCAAACAGGCCACCGCGGCCACCACGAATATTGGAACGATCTGGGCCTGTACCTCAGTAGCATCCAGCTCCGGACGGAACGACTTGACGAAAGATGGTGAAAAGATCGAAACAGAGTATGCTGTTGTAGTTGTGAAGCAATAAAGAGCTGCCCAGCAGTAGTTCAGAGGGTTCATGAAAAACAATCTCCATTCAGCCAACACACCGATATTCGTTGTGCGAATTTCCACAGAGTTTTTGATAAATCTTTTTTCTTCTTCTGTCAAGAACTTTGCTTTTTCCGGGGGGCCGACGTTTGCTATCGAGCATAGAAGAGCAGCGATGACTGTAATGGTGCCTTCGATAATAAAAATCCTAAACTGGTCAGAAAATGGATCGCGGTTTGTTTCTCAAGTCGAGGGCGCACCATCTCCAACCATTGAAGCTGTTGGTGGTCTTGATATTGGCAATGGCATAGGCCAAGAAATTACCAGCAATGCTTGAGCATATGTTGGCCACAGTAATGAGACCGAGCCTCCACTGCAGATGGGTAGGGGGGTAGTATAGCGAACAGAGAAAGACACAGCCCGGTATCAAGCCCGCGTCGAAGACGCCGACAAAGAAACGAGTGACCAATATCTGATCAAACGTACTGACAAAGCCCTGGCAGACCGTGATGACGCCTGATTTCGCGTTAGAGAGTGTGCTTGGCGACATGTGAGAGCGAATACTCACCAAGAAGGACATCCAAAAGGCACATGTACCACATGTAGGAAAAGTTAAACTTGCGGTCTAACAAACGCATCAGAAGGTTGCTGGGAACCTCGAACAGAATCAACGGGGCTGCGGGCATGGTCAAAACGATAAAGACCTTCATCGCATCAAGCTTGAGATCTTGGGGCAATTGGCGAATGAGAGCGGCCCCAATGTTTGTTCGTCCCATGAGGGACAAGAAGTTGAGAAAGAATATCGCAATCATCAACTTCATATCCAGTTTGTATAAGAGCTTTTTGTTGAAGATCTTTCCGCTGGCTGATGCTCTGTACGACTCGCCCCGGACGGAGTTGCTCCTTGAGGTGCTCGGCTGCTTGACCACGCTCGCCACCTTAATCTCGCCGTCGAGTTTTTCAGCCATCCTGGAGTTCTGCTTCGATAGGTCCAGCTGGAGTTCCAATGGTTCTGTCATTGTCTACGGCTATCAATGTAACCTAAGGTAGACGGCTGAACGAACAAGGCGAGTCGAAATTCCCGTTGAGTGCGGTCTACCAAGATCGCGGCGGAATGTGTCACCGGCAAACCAAGTAGCCAGGACAAGCTACAAATTTAAATTGTTTGTCAACGGTTACCAGTTATTGTGAGCAAACACCGCCGCAATCAGAAAAGTTTGTTCTTCCCCTGCCATGTCCGTCCGTGAGTTTCCCTGCTGAGCGATGGTCATTTCACGTGCAGCGTTGTTACCAAGCACGGACTGGGGTTGGTGAGCGGGAACTAATTACATGTCGGACGTCTCAAAGAGCAAATTGTTGCCGAACTCTGGAACCGGAGACCCCACACGTTCGTCCGTGCTCAGAGATTTTATTCGCATGAAAGAAACCGCAAGTAATTGCTGGAAGAGATATGAATCATGACGGAGAAGATGGTAATCTTGCCATGTGGCTTACAGCAGAGTCTTCTACTGAGTATCAGCTGGGCTACATCTAAGCCGTCTAATTAATCCGTATAAGGTGGAATGAGCTGGGCTTGGTATTGTGACCTGCCTGTTATAATGTCATTTGATGATCGGGACTGGTTTTCGGCGCTCGGTCATCTGATGATCTCGAACACGGCCTCTGACGCGATATCGATCGAGCTCTTATTTCAAAGGGGGTTTGACACTCACGGCTTCGTTTTATCACACGCAAAAGGCTGTTGCATGTGGAATCTAGCGTTGATAATCAGAGGAGTGGACGGGGAAAGGCACCACGAATATTATATTCCTGTCACTTCTAAAAAAAATAAAAAATAAAAAGGTCAATGAGACTAATATCTCTAGGTCTGATAGAGGATAAGACAATCGTGACACGGATATAAGACACGCTATGCTGATCTCTTCATGTTCGACCGGCCTGTACTCTTAAGCCATTCGATCTCGACATCATTACAATCACATGAATGCTTAATATCCTCGATAGTATCAAAGTCATTGCTGACAGTCTACTCTCCGTCGCTAATATCTGAATGCTAGATCAATGCCAAGTGAGAAACATGTTGATCCTCATTCCCGACTTCCTGAAGGGCCCACTGAAACTATTGGTGGTTCCCTTGATTACATGGATGGGCATTTCTTGTCGACAGGCCAATAGTACCACAAAATTCCGCAGCAGACATAGCACGCATGGGAAGTGGGCTGCGGAGACTTCCAAGAAACGCACAAAAGCCAAGTTCTTGAGATCTCTCAGATGGCATTTTAAGACGATGAATTATCCGCTTGCCGACGCAGGATCCGAGACGCCGTTGCGTTACCACGGGAATAGTTCACCGAGCCCACCGGGTAGTGCAACCGAGTTCCTCTAAATGCAGGGTCTTTGGGGTAGAGAGAAATAGACGTTTCGTTCGATGCGACGAGTTGATAGACTAAGGTTCTGGACCATCACTTATCCAGCTTTGAGAATTGTTCTCTTTTAGTTGTCCAGGAACCTAAGCCTCAGCTGATGCACGAAGTAGCAAAATGCGGTGCTTCTCTCTGGCAATTCGTCGCTGTGAGTCTAGGCAAATATCAAATCATGGTCCAGTACACAAATCGGACTAATACCTCCATGCCACTCGAGACGCAACTTCAGATACCGGGAACTGTTAACCCTCATTGATCGGATGAGGTTGAGATAGGGCAGCAAAGTGGACAAAGTAGTGGCAAATGAGTGGTTTCGTAAACTGAGGCAAACCACGCGTCGATGATGTTTCCCCCAACTGTAGGTCAGACCGAGAAAATATGTGATGGGGGTTAATCACGTCATTCCGTCCCGGTGATTCGACGGAGAATGACTATTGGCGGCACTGGGTCCGCGCGGTCGGTCTTGGCCGGACGGATACCGGACCTTCTAGGACCTTGTTGCCAAGTCTGCCGAGCCTTGGGAGACCGGGGTGGTTTTCGTATCTCCGCCACCAACTCCCACCTGTTGTGCATCAGTGAACAGCTGATGGAGGACTCGCTAAAAGTCTTGTCGTAGGTAATGCTAAGACTTCTGCGCTCCCTACAGTCCGTCCAACGTGTGAGGGTCTCTGCGAACCCCACGAGGTGTGAGAAAAGCAAGATTGCGTGCTTGGCTGGGAACGCCTTGGTGGATGCAATGCAAAAACTTTTGCAGCCCAGTAGGGTACTCACTTCATATCGTCGAGACTAGATAAAAAGAAGAGCATCGACTCAAAGTTTGGTACGTACCGCAGCATCTAAAATCTTTCACTCTCTGTTGCTCCTCGCACCTGGTCATCTCCACCTTGGACTTCAGACACACCCAAGCACTCTCTCGTCTCGCAAGGTTCCGTCATCCATATCTATTCGCACATCATTCTTCGAGCCTCATGTGTTCTCGAACTAGTTAAGAATCCGATACATAGCCTCGTCTGACGACCGAGCTAAGACAAATTCCCGGCCCCCCCTGAGCGAACCTCGATTATCTTGGAGCCTTACGTACTTACACGTGGCCATGGATGTGCTCAAGAAGATCGGGGCCTGGTTTGCTCCTCCTCCAAGCAAGGCAGAAGATGGCCGTGATGCGTGGCCGTCCCGGGCCTCCTTCCTTCTGGCCTCAATGGGCGGCTGTGCTGGAATGGGTAACCTGCTACGGTATCCGTCCCAAGTGTACAACAACCACGGCCTGCAGTGGTACATCCCGTACTTGATGGCCGTATTTATTGTTGCCATTCCGGTATTGGTTCTCGAGATTGCAATCGGTCAAGCCTACCGTGGCGGCAGTGTCGTTGCATACAACAATCTCAACCAGAGGTTGAAAGGCATGGGCCTGTCCCTGCTATATGTTGGATTCGTTGTCACGCCGTACTTCGTCGTCAACTTGGCATGGATTATGAGCTACTTTCGGCACTCCTTCACCAGTCCTCTGCCGTGGACTGGCAGAGGTGAGGAATTCTTCAACCGGGACGTCGTCGCCAACATCGATCCGATTGAAGGCAACCTCACAGCAGACGGCACCAGCGTCCTAAACTACACCGAATATCCCGGCATCGCCCTTATCGGAGAGACGACCGGATGGGCTGCTTTCACCTTCTTTCTGATGTGGGTTTCAATTTTCCGAGGCGTCGGGTTGACCGGTCGTGTGGTCTATTTCACCATGGGTCTTCCGATCGTTGTTACCATTATCCTAATTGGGCGATCCGTGTCCCTGGAGAACGCCGGTGAAGGTGTTAAGCTCTACTTCGCCACATGGAGAGGAAGTGAGTTGGCAAAGGGAACTGTCTGGCAGACAGCTTGCGGACAGGTACGACACTTCACTGCCTTATGCTAACACCCTGCTTTCCTATCTTGTACTGGGTTCAACCATTATCTTGAAGTACACGGTTGACGGATATTGACTGCTGCATAGGTTTTCTTTAGTACAGGAGTTGGTTTCGGTTACTTCACGTCCTACGCATCCTATAACCGCCAGTACTCGAACGCAGTGATGGACTCCATCTTGATCGTCTGCAGTAACGTTCTCTTTGAGAACATCGCCGCTTTTGCTGTCTTTGGTGTCGTCGGGTACTTAGGAATGCGTCCAGACCCCGAGAACCCCATCGGAGGCTTTACCGTCGGATTCTTGACCCTTCCCCTGGCTGTTGCCGAGATGCCTGGCGCCAACTTCTGGGCAGTTGCTTTGTTCTTCACCCTCATGGTCCTCGGCTACAGCTCTGCTTTCGCCATGCTTGACGCCATCGTGACTTTAGTCATGGACACAGGCATCAAGTTTTCTCGCCCAATCGTTGTCACAGCCCTCACCATCTTATCATTTCTTCTTTCTTTGCCTTATTGCACTGAATTCGGATACTACCTCCTTACTGGCATTGATCGCTGGGTCAATGATGTTGCGCTGGTGTTTGTCGTTTTTGCCGAATGCATCACATCCACCAGTGTCTATCGCTGCAAGGACGTTATTGGACAGGTTGGAAAGCCGGCCTTTATTATTTTCAACGCGTGCTATATATTAGCCATGGTGCTCGGTGTAGCTGTTGCCCATGCAGTTCAAGCCGGAGCTGGAGCCGGTGTTGGTTTGGGACTCTTCTTTGCTGGATGCATTGCCTCAGTCCTCGTCGCAAAAACCCCTGACTCTCTTCCGCCAAGATTCTGGGGGAGAAATGTTTTCACTAGCCGATTTTGGTATCTGGCTTTCTACTCTGTAAGTTGATCTTTGACCTGTATCAGAAGGTTTTTGTTAACATCTTTTCAAAGGGAAACCAGCTTCGGCGGGACCTGAATGTTGTCATTGGGAGTGGCAAAAATTGGAACATTCCGACATTCTGGCCTGTCCTCCTGCGTTACATCTCAGGTCCTATCTTGAGCATCGTATATGGTTTTTCATATCCTGCATTCTACCAAGTTCGCTATGACCCTTTGCACATCCTCGGTTTCGCCGTGGGCCATGTCGCACTAATCTTGATCTTTGCCGGTTTTATGATTCCGCGATGGTTTAACGTCTTCATCCCGGCCCATCGACAAAACGAAGGAAAGATTCATTATGCACCCCTTATTACCATCGGGGCGGACGAGGCCCAGGCCATTGCGGCCGGCAACATGGAGCAGGGACAGACGCGCACGCCTTCGCACTCAGACGAGGGAGTGGGCCGCAAGGAGTCGCCTGCCAACGATGGCCTGATCATGGAGGAAGAAAAGAGGGCAAACATCTGATACCATTCTTTCGGGTTTCATTTTGTTTTGTTGTTTTTACAGAATGATTCTCGCTCTACAGGGTGTGGCTGTTGGTTACTTAGGTTGTGTCTCCCGTGATCGTTTGGTTATAATGCCGGAGCGGACATGATCCCACCGCTCTCTGGACTTGTTGCAGCGTCCAAGAAGTAGAAGCTACTGCCGTAAGAATGAAGTCTGACAGCTTGATAGGCCAAAGCTCGATGGTAAGCGTTTGGACAAAAGATAATCATCTGGACTATCGAGGAAACAGAAAGAATGAACCATTTTGAACTGAACTTTGGCACCAGCACATTTCATACCCGTTTCACGTTCCCTTCTTTCTACCGCCAGCGCCAGAATTTTCAATTTTGGCACCCTGAAATCCGACCCTGTTCCAATTTCTGCGATAGTTACTTTTACACAGCGAATGGAGCCCCTGGCTAATCCGGAAAGTATTGTAGATTTGCCAATCGAGGCATGGAATTCAACCACAGATCAGAAGAAATGAAGGTTTCTGATGTAGTATTGTTTTCGAACCCAATGGCCGAACAAAATTGTCACAGGGTTCCATAACAACACCCCTTGTTCTTGGCTTGATGCCATGGTTGAGCAAGTCGAAATTGAGGATCAACCCAACATCTACATGTCTAGGCCTGGGCACGCGAGTTGAAGTTATTTGCTAAATTCAAAGTAAAGCTGAGTTGACCTTGCCGGCCATTTTTCCATTGCCACAATTCGACCTAGATCATATAGCACATTTGTGGCGAACTAAGCTATCCGAAGTTGTTCTCAAGAAAAGGGTAACAATAGAAAGATCTTGTGCTATTTTGTTAATGGCCTTCAGATGCAGTAATATTAGTCGAACCATTTTATGCTCTGTTCATTTTCCACTTCATCCCCACCGAGTGCCAGACTGCAATTTGCCAAGGGCATGTGGACCAAGTAAGTTCATAGAGTAGAAATAGTAATTTAATTTAAAAAGTGAGAAAACAATCCTTTTGGAGTACAACTGGACACTCAAATTGATTTTGCAAGCCTTAACAAAAAGCCATCTGGTACTCGACAACACATGCTGTGGAACGCCTGCAGAATTTTACTGAAACTCAATTGTTCCTCAAGGCGTGGCGTCAGAATCATATCCACAAAGGGTCTGACTGTAAGCAAAATTTCTAGATGTATTTCCAGAGCCAATGCTATATCCGCGCTTGGGGCACATTCTGGCTGTTGTCGAGCCGGGCGAGCCGAGGTTTGTTGAACCATTTGCGGAGTTCACGGTTGTGATGTGCGGGGAGAACAGCGATAAATGTGTGAGAGCTCCAAGGTCAAAGTAATAGCCATCACTGGACAATCGGACGTCCTTGGATGTTTCTAGCTCTACCCCTCTGACAGAAGCTCATAAGATTTCATCATGCCATTGCGAGCAAACCTTCCCCGGCAATCGCGTGAAAATAGCATGGCGCGCATCGCATCCGCGTCTGGTTCCGCTGCTGACAGGCGACATGGATTAGCCGAGCTTGCTCGTGATGAAGACATCCATTACATCGTTGGCGACTGGATGTCTGAGTATAACATGGCACTCAGAGGTGGCGCGAAAGCCGTTTATCCGACCAACTCATCCGAGTTTGAGCCCTCCTTTCTCGAGGCAATTGAGCCAGCGCTGGAGCACCTCGACGCCAGGCAGATAAGAATCGCCGTTAACGCAGGTGCGAGTGACACCAAGAAGCTGCACGATATTCTGGTTAGCGTAATCAGTAAAAAGGGCCTCAAACTCAGGGTCGCATGGGTTGAAGGAGATGAGGTGATTGAAGTTATTCAGAAGGGCTTGAAAACAGGAGAAGGATTCAAGAACTTGACAACAGGTAACTATCATTGAGACTGTTCCAGATAATTAGAACATTTGCTGACCAAAAGCAGGTGCGAACATTAAAGATTGGTCGTTCGAGCCGATCTATGCCCAGGCTTACCTCGGCTGTTGGGGAATTGTCGAAGCATTCAGGCAAGGAGCTCACATCGTTTTGTGCGGCCGCGTGGCCGATGCATCTCCGACAATTGCTTGCGCGGCCTATCACCACGGCTGGAGGCGAAATGACTACTCGCAGCTTGCCCATGCACTCGTTGCTGGGCATTTCATCGAGTGCACCACGTACATAACTGGCGGCAATTTCTCGGGGTTCAAAGGCCTCCCTGGCGCATCCATCGACATTGGCTTTCCAATAGCTCAAATCGAGGCAACCGGAGAGTTCAGTATTTACAAGCAAGCTGGGAAAGACGGTATGGTGACGATCGAGACGTGCAAGGCCCAACTGCTTTATGAAATCCAGGGGCCTTATTACTATAACTCTGATGTTGTCGCCATACTCGACAATATCAAGATGACGCAGGTAGGAAAGGACAAAGTGTACGGGATTCGATTCGGCCCTGGCACCGCTGCCTTTGCTAATGTGAGTTCAGACGGGTCTTCGATATTGGAAATATCAAACCGCCCGCGACAACCAAAGTTGGCATAACTGCCAAAGGTGGATACCAGGCTGAAGCACACTACTTTCTCTGTGGTCTGGACATACACGAAAAGGCAGCTATGTTCGAACGGCAGCTTCGGCATGTTCTAAATGAGGCGTCATTTTCCTGTCTACAGTTCCGAACAAACGGGTCGTGCCCGGAAAACCCAACCAACCAGGACGCTGCCACGGTTGAATTGCGCATCTTTGCCCAAGCCCGCGACGACAAGGTGTTATCGCCGATGAAATTCCTCAAGCCAATCGTGGACAACATGATGCAAAGCTACCCCGGTGCGACTCTCCACCTGGATACGCGGCAGGCATTCCCAAAGGAATACTACGAGTACTGGGTCAGCATTATCCCACAGAGCGCGACAAAACACGTATGCCATTTGCCGTGGAAAAGTCATCGGGTAGAGATCGCCCCGCCGTCAGATACGGTCGAGTTTATGTACGAACAGCCGACGTATGAAACTAAGAGCCCTATCAATCTCGCGTCCCTTGGCCCGGTGACGAAGGCGCCGCTTGGGTATGTTGTACATGCGAGATCTGGCGATAAGGGTTCGGATAGCAATGTCGGGTTCTTCGTCCGGAACGCTGATGAATGGGATTGGCTGAGGTCACTCTTGACTGTCAGCAAGATTAAAGAACTTTTGGAGGAGGATGATAAGGGAAAGCCCATCTTTCGGTTTGAGCTTCCACACCTTTTTGGTGAGTGACTAGCATTTGTTCCTTTGGTGAAATCAGGGCTAAAATAGAACCAGCTGTGCATTTCCTATTGAAGGATCATCTGGATCGCGGGGTTACTGCCAGCTCGTCATATGACTTTCTCGGCAAAAATGTAGCAGAGTATCTTCGATGTAAACACGTTGACATCCCAGATAAATTCTTGGCTCGTGGTAAGATTTAAGCCTTTTCTTTGCTGGAGCACGGCCGCAATGCCGGGATCAACACTCAAATATACCGATGGGTCTATTGATAGTATACGATGTACACCGTGTCGGGCATCTGAGGCGTTAGTGTGAAGCTGTGGGCCAGCGACAGGATGCGACGTGGCGAGGCTTTTGCGCACAAAATGGAGCGCCATCAGTGGAACCTACCAGAAAGGACTCGGACCAGCCAAAATGTGGGACAATGGAATAATGGCTGGGGTCGTCGATCATTCTTCCCTGGCTTACTCCGGGGAAGTTTCTTCTCCATAAGGAGCTTGATGAGATAGCGCCGTCTGTACGCGTCTCTCCCCGCAAGACGTTGTACAAGCTATTGACGTTGTACAAGCTATTTCATAATACCTAGTCCCTTGCGTCTTGTATCAAGATGAGACCTAGCTGATTGGCCGTCGTCCGTAGGTCATCTCCTCCTACTCAACACACAGCCCAGAAACACAAAGCTTGGCCACGCCGCTTCTTTGTAGTCAGCTTGTTTATTAAGATGACGCTGTCCTATCCTTGCACATTGTGGGTATTCGAATGTGAAAGGAGTAGGGAGAGGAACGGTGTCACTGCACTCACCTTTGATTGATCTGCTCCGCCTCCCCCGGCAACCCCTTATCAACATCGACCTCAGGCTCGCAGGGGCACAGACTAGACCTCCAATGGATGAAGCAGCAGGCAGCTAGGCTGGGCCCGAAAGCAGAACGGGGTGACGCGATGATGAGCGAGTGGCGGTCGAAAAAATCAGGGCTGAGACCCAGGCACCCTTTGATTGTCAAACCGCGCAGCGACTGGGATATGCTGCCGGATGCACATTCGACTATGCCGGAATAGGCAACTCTGAATGCCGGTCACCTCTGTGCGTCCTCAACGGACCATTCACTCCATGTTCCGGGGCGTCCGCTCATTACCGCTCCGGGAGCTCGGGGCCCAAGTGATCCACTGATCCCCTTTGCTTCTCGGGATGCTGCAGTCTGCAAGCCTTCAAAAAAGCCCCCAAATAAACTGACCCGATCGCCCCCTGCCATGCCTGTGGGGACCCCTTGGGACAGACACTGCGGGCTCCCCAAATGTATCAAGCCACCGGAGCAAATGAGACGCCCTCCGTCAGATATCATGTTAGGATCAGCTACTGCCAGCAGCCGCCACAAACATGAGTTTACCACAACGTCATACTATGTACGTGGTTCTGGTATTTAGGCTTCGGTAACGCGCGTTTTCTTGTTTGTTTTCTATACTCAGCTCCTCATCTTCTTTCCCCAGATTCAGGTTTGATCATCCAAAAACATTCGAGTTCTTGTTAAGAGCAGACGCTCTAGATTGCGAACCTCCACGAGACCCACCAGGAAACCCGCCTTTCATGATTCTAAGTGTTCAGCCACAATCCGTTGCAACAGCACTCTACCGACACGATGCCAAGACTTTGCGAGGCTATCAAGGACGACCATCGTAAGATCGAGCAAGCTTATCGATATATCCTCACATCTACGACTCCCGAGGACAAGCACTGCTGGAGAAACGAGCTCGCTCTTGAGCTTGCCCGGCATTGCATAAGTGAGGAGCAGGTGCTGCTGCCTATCCTCAAGGACCGACTGTCGGATGGCGACTCACGAAGCGCCAAAAACCACACCGACAGAGATAGCGTGGGTTTCATGTTCCTGGCTTTCGGAACCTCCAAACCTAATTTGAAAATAGTTGAAAGAGAAAATTTGCCGCCTCAAGGCTATTCCAGTCACGGACTACAGCTTCGAACCCGAGCTGAAGGCCCTTTGGGTCGACATGGCAGCTCATGTTCGTGACACCGACCATCAAGATGTGGCTCGTCTCGAGGAGTGCCTTACTATCATAGAGTCCGAAGAGCTGGCGCGGAAGTTCCGAGAGACAATGTCTTTGGCACCTACCCGTAGCAACACTTCAGCCGCCAGAGGACCTCCATCTCAGTTAATTACCGACTTTCTTGCCACTAAGAGTGGATCCATAAAAGACATGGATCCGATTTTGCGGGGCTGTCGGTGAGATATTTAGGGATGAATGAGGTAGACACTGCATGATCAACGAGTTTATGACCGGATGAAGATATAATCATGTACTGTTTGATATTTGGATTTGAAGATAAATGTCGTTCGACCACGTACGAAATGTTCTAGTAGCTTGGTTTACACTGTGTTTGTTATCACAAGAGTATAGGGCCCTCAACCGCCGTGATATTATCCAAGCATCTTAAGGTTGAGCATCTCCACATCGCGCTACTGAGTAAATGTTGTAATATAATGAAGGTCCCGCAATCAAGCCCAATTGAACAAAGACTCGTGACGTCAGCAGCTGTTTGGTCATATCAGAGTGGGAGGCCGGCATTGAGTTTTCTTCCCTAGTAAAACATGGCTCTTTAATGTAACAGAAAAGCCTTGCCCGTATTTCCATGGCAGTACCGCAATTGTGAGGGTGCCCCAAATGGTCACATCGAGATCCGACCGGGCCGGAGCCGGGACTGCTAGGCGGGTCCCGGGCCCCACCCGGGGCGAGTCTGTTCCAACATCATTAACTCACGTCCACGTCATACGGGTCAGATGCGCAGCGAAATCCTTCAAGGCTCCATTCCGTTCTGCATGGCCAGTCTTTGCACCCTTGCTGTCTTTCTCTTCGCTTATCTAACCTCGAGACTTACGAGACGTAGCGGAGAACATCTTGAAGCTTCGTGATTAGGCGTGGCTGCGATAGCCTTGGTGAGGTCTGATTTATGGAAGCTCTTCTAGATGCCTCGTTCATGTGTGTAAATTAACTGCAGAGGATTGTATCTGTTAGAAAAAACTATAGGTCAGAGCTTGGAGCGGCTGATTGCGGAGACGGGTGTGGCAAGCCAAAGCTAAGGAACCTCCGAATAATCAATCATGTTGACGTTGTGTACTAATTGATATCCACAATTCTTGTGACCATGAAACTTGAATTGTAGCTTACTGAACGTGGCCGCTCATTGGCTCACGCACAACTTAACTGATGAGCGTCTGCGGTCTCATCCAACCAAAGAGGATCCACCCCACCCTCCCATAAAATATTGGCATGAGTCTGAGTCGAATCAGAGAGGTCTCAAGTGTCATTCAGCGGTATTTTAGCAGCTACCAAGGACTCTCCATGAAAAAACCTTGAAGCTTGCATTCTTGAGGCGGCACAAGGTTCATAAATCAAGTGGGCACTCTGGGCGAAGCTCAAGCTCTTCCTAGGCATTGTATATAAGCTCTTCGCCAAATGTTGATCACCCCAATATTCGTGCCACTTCCGAATTCAAATTATCTCAAAGCCCTTCATACTAGATACCCCATTAACCAGGATGTCCTACCCTAAACACGATTTTCAGGACGGATATCCGCCTCGTGGGCGCCACCACTCTCGGACCAACTCAGATTACAATGCCGGAGCACCAAATTACAGCCCGGGACGAGACGCTAGGGCCTTGGGTGTGGCTCACAGACACAATGATCCCCGTGACCGGAGGATCCAAGCCAAAGTCTACGAGAAGGAGATAAACCGGCCTATTGCAAACCAAGAATATTTCTACCCAGAAAAGCGACCTCATTCCCGGCCGAGATCGGAAGTCTATGCCCATTACAACGGACACCGACATAAGCATGGAAATCATCACGGCCATGGTAGGAGCAGTAAGAGGAGGCATTCGAGTTCGGGTCCCAACTGGACTCAGGCGGCTGTCGCGGCTGCTAGCGCAGGCATCATCGAAGCGGGTCTAGCACGGCACGACAGAGACAGAACCGCTCGGGTGTTGACTGCTGCGGCTGGAGCCGGAGCAATTGATGCTGTCGCCGCAAAGAATAACGAGAAGCCTCACAGAAAGTGGGAGAACATCGTCGGTAGCACTGTGGGAGGTGTTGTACTTGACCGCGTCGCTCATGGATCCAGACATCGACATTAGAAAACGGGACAGGGAAAAGCATGATGATACGGCCCGTGTATGAATAGACATTATGACAAACCAAGTTTTCGAAACAGCCCATCGGTAGTAACACCTCGTGATTCCTTATTACTCTGAAGCCCGTCAACACAAGCAATAGTTGGAAAAAACTACAATAATGCAGTGGAAAAAAGACACCCATTATTGTCTTGACGTCCTTTTCGTTTTGGACCCCTCGTCTTGCTCTGTGTTTACTGTGAGCTCGGGAAATGCACGGTTTGCTCTTCCAATGCACTTTTCTCCCCTATCGTTCATTTCTCTTTGTCTCAACTTCGCTGATTTCTCTTTCATGGCTTCTGACATATTCAAAAGTGTTCTGTGAAACAGTAGAAACAGTTGGAAATGCACGTCGGTCGTCAGGACTGGTCTCCGACCGCGGACTTCGGCGGCAAACCTCACTTCCTACATGGACAAAACATGCCAATCATTAAGTTCGCAATGAAAGTATATGAACATGGGTAAGAAAACGAAGCAGGTTCCAAATGACACACATCTATGAAGAATCGACCTTTATTAGTATCAAGCCGTGCCTTTTTAGTTAGGTAAGTATTCCATATTTACTTTTAACTTCTTGTAAGGCTACTATTGTCGCGCTTGTGGATGGCCAAGTCACCCCAAGCCCCTTCCTTGCTTCGATAACTACCGCCTCTGAAGATGCTATTTGTTGTTCGCTTGAATGACGTGATATAGTAGTCAAAATTTTCCTCTTCTTGTATTAAAAACGAACAGCAGATGTACGCCACGAACTCCATTGTGCAGAAGTTCTTCAAATGCTAACACTGAGCAACTCTAACTAGCGGCCTGGCCTTGGGTAGACGCCAATACTATGCGGAAATTGGATTGTAATCTTTGAAGTTGCCGTTTGGTGGGTCGCGGTCTATCAGATACCTGAACTTGTTTGAGTGTTGCTTGATGTAATCCGGCACATCGAAGTTTCTTTCGAAACGGCGGAAGACAGTATCAGCTCGTTTGAAGCTGCGTGTTGTTAGTTGAGTTCTTGGCAACAACCTTTGTTAAACTCACATGTCTAAACCATTCCGAGTGACATTGATGATATGGTTGATATCCTTGAATTCATCTCGATTAAACTCAGAATGGGAAAAGGAGTTGATCTTTTCTGCCATTTCCTCGACGGTACTGAAGCAGTAGCTACAGTGCCAGCCGGCATAGTGAAATTCGTGTCCGCCCGCATTACCCCGGAGATCGGAAGGGAGAATAGTATCAGCACCCCTGTAAAGAGTAGCCTGCGGGTGTGGCCAGTCGATGGGCATTCGCCACTGATAGGAGTAGTAATAGAAGGAGGAATGGATAGTGTTGCGTACTGGGACGTTGCAATTCCTCAGTGCGCGAAGTATCTCGGGCTTGGGGATTTCATCGACATCGGATACAATCAGGATGTCATCGATACTCGCAGCCTGCTCATCCACAAGCGAGGGGATGACCTGTTCGTACATAGCGTTTCGGCTTGTATGCTCACGGTCCCATGTTGAGCCCTCCTTCAACTTCTCAAGGTCCATGGTACGCAGGATCATCTTCTTGTGCCATGGCTTAAACAGTTCCCAATTATCCCTGATATATAGTGGCTTAGGATGATCGGTAAATGTCTTGTCGGATTCGAGAATAACAAAATAGTCGACATAGGGAGCCATTTGACCGATACGGACTTCAAGCATCTCCACCTCCGTGTTGATCAAAAGCAGGTCGTAGATCTTGCGCTTTTGGACCATGTTGGAGTCGGCTGGCTCGAGACGATAGTGGCTGCAGTACTCGGCTGCCTTGTCAGGAAGAAACACCTCGCTGCCGGACATGCCATCGTGCGATGTGTCGTGCGGTCGCGCGAGCTGTCGAGCCTTCTCAGCGACCTGCTGATGAAGGTCGAGATGCCACAATAGCCAGACGAAGAAAACCACGGCAAAGCCTGCTTGGTATTTGATGGCGTTTGGACGATACATGGCCGGTGTTGGTGAATGGTCCCGATAGTGTTCGTGGGCGTTGAGAGATGAAATTGATCACAGGAGCTTGACGAGTCACCTTCGTGGGCTCGACAGGTGCAAGGGCGATGACTTGAGGTGGTCGGATTTGGCTCTGGAAGAAGTTATATAACTCGACGTGAGCCGACAAAGCTCGAAGTCCCGGAACCGCTAAGTTGGGCCCAAATGCTTCGGTACAATGTCCGGCTCTATATCCATCTCACAGCACACCCGATGGCTCCACTGATGCGCCCCTAGCACATATTTGTATGCCAACACAGGGAGTTGTATGTCCACAGAGTCCAGGTCAAGACGCTGTTGACAAAATATGCAATACACTCCCTTGAAGTGGTAGACTCGCTAATAAGCGAGTCATTGGTGTATGGAATCAGCTAGAACGCTAGAAGCCCTTGATATGTCGCCAAAGAAAACCTATATTAAGTTAATGGGGTTATCGGTCTTGTCGATTTTAGGCCGTTATGTTTTCTTCTTGGTGGGGCAAAGACGCGTGGTTAACTGACGCGATGATGGCTTGTTGAAAGAACGCGAGGTTTTCACTTTAAGTCGATTGATTGGCCAGTCAGGTAACCGTGCAACTTTGGCTTGGAATTTGGCGTCTCTTGTCACGCCACTGAATTATCCCTTAACCAGGGGGAGCCAGCCCCTGCATTGTTTATACCTGCAAGACATTCATTGCCTCCTCCGCCCATAACCACTGGTGTCTTTCACACAATCCAACCAAGCTTGAGATAAGTAACTTTCCTAGCGGTCGAATGGATCGCAATGTTTCCAGCCTGTCTCAGACACTACTTGTAGAGGTACGCTCGGCGCAACTTTAGCTAACCATTTGGCAGCAGACACAGTTTGAGAAGAGTCCCTTGAAAGCCTATTGTCGCTCTGGGCTTGTTCACCTCTTTTTGTCGGGCCAAAGGGTGGCTGATGTGCCATGATATATGTGTCCTCAACTTTTCCACTGGCCCAACTAGAGCATTG
The DNA here is from genome assembly GCA_022836555.1 of Colletotrichum tofieldiae. NCBI lineage: Eukaryota > Fungi > Ascomycota > Sordariomycetes > Glomerellales > Glomerellaceae > Colletotrichum > Colletotrichum tofieldiae. Next base: position 5,778,727 of record BQXV01000002.1, read on the forward strand.
GATGGCAATCAATACTCAAGCAGATGGAATACTGGTAACCCAAAAGCAACTTAACGTTTTGGTTAGCTGCTTGCTATTTTGAAGAGAAAGTCGCAAAGACCAAAAACTTGTGTTTAAACCGTCGCTTCTCTCCCTACATACCTCCTTGCTACGGTCGGGCCCTGGCAGCTTCGCTTGTGCAGATTCGCGCCCGCTCTGTGATTTAACATCCTTCGAGCTGAAGCGTATCCGCACTAGGAAAAAGAGGTACTGATTCTGCAGTCTCTCGTCATTGAGCGATTTACAACAGGGTAGGCCTCGTGGGGGGTGTTCCCGTTAACAAACGGCGCAGAGACGGCCATAAAGCCACCTACCAGGCGGCCCCTCTCGGTATTCAGTCCGATTTCTGATTTCGTTTTAACAAATTTGTCCGCCTCACTCTCAGCGTGACGTTGCTACTTAGCGCCGCAGCTCCAGCTGGATAAATATAGGGTTATAATCTCCAAACCATGGGGACCATGGGTATTTTGAAGCCTGGATGAATATCTACGTTCCCGTACTACACCGTTTTCATTCCTGTCTCTATCTACAGCCGCCATCCGCTCATACCGCCCATGTGAAGCAAGCAAAAGCCCACCTAGCCGCCTGCTAGCAGACTCACCAGCTCAAATTTTGTGTCTAATAGTCCGTCCCTGTAACATCCAGCGACGCAAATTACAGGCGTTAGACCTTGACTTGCTTTTTTCTCCTCCAAGAACCGACCATGGTTCTTAGTGTAGGCTTTACTTCGTTTGGAGAGATCGAGTTCTCGTGGGTCAGGTTTGCCTTCCCGATGGGTAGTCTTGTCTTCCAGGCTATTCGCCTGTTCATGATCCAGATGCTCCTTAAGGGTGAGGATGCGCAGAAGATGGACCCTCTTTTTAGTATCTATAACTTTGGCCCTATCTGTGCCGTTATGAACTTCTCGGGCTCGTTATCTACTCGACTAGGTGGGACTAGCTTAAGGAGTCGGGCATTAGTGCCGCTGCGTGGGCTTACACCGCTTGGAACTCGCAGATCCTTGACAAGGGAGACAGCTCGCAGAATGCACTATCTTTGTTGCACTAATCTTCTTTATTGTAGGGATGCTTATCTTTGGCTTCGTCTATGGGGGCTCGACAGCGCCGGCAGGTTTGTTGGCCAAGGTGAGGACCACCGTCAAGTGAAGTTCCAAAAGATGACCGAGGCAGGAAGTACGACACCTGATTCTCGGCCAGATCGCCAGAAAACCACAAAATCATCAGCAACACTGCCTGCGTTCGTGAGTGGTGTTGAGAGCACCGGGGAACCGAGACCAAGAAACACCACTACATCACTGACTGGTTCTTGGATGGTGCCTTAGCTAGGTTGTTGATGTGATGGAGGGGTAAGAAAGTGATATGGGGAGAAACTGACTGCTGCTTACTGCTACGTGTTGTGGGGAGGTGGTGATGGGCTAGGGAAGGGTTGGTTGATGACGACATTGTAGGAAACTTGACAATAATCAAATCCCACAGTACTTAGAAAGTGTGGCTATGTTTGATGAAGTAGATGTGTGTCAGTTTGTTCTTCTGTAGCTTGTGATAAAGCGATGGTAGTGTGAACATATCAATCGTTTCAGTACAATACGGTTGATCCAGAGAGGTGGAAAGTTTGAATCCTGGTCCAAACTTCTGCCGGACTGCCGGCGACGATGCCTGGGAAATTGATTGATATTAACGACACCCTGAACGACGCGAGTCGTCTCTATTAGCCCTATGTGGCAGGGGTGCGCAATTAGCTGGGTCAACTGTAGACTTATGGGCCGTGAAATGGTTCAATCTATTTGCTGTACGGAGTATGGCATGGCGTCAAAGCTAACCGTGGCCCAATACGACGCACCGTCAATCGATTCGCGGGGGACAAACAGCCTCAATCTAAATGTCGGATGAAACAACTCCGCCAAGCCAGCGTTGTCACCTTCAATTTACTAACGGTATCGCTCAAATCATAATGGGTCAGTTCCATGGCTGGAGGACCTTCCTATAGAAGAACTGCGGACCCTGTTACTCCGTGGCAAACACCTAGATTGAAGATTGGCTGACCGATCATCAAGAATAGCCTTCATTTTGAGATGCTTGGATAGCTTGCTGGCTTACATGTTGATCTTCTGGCATAAATAGAAATCAATGTCCTCGGACTGGAATCTCAACTCTATTCCATTGATAGTAAAGAGTTGATATCCACAGTCAACATGAAGCTTTCCAACCTCTTCATTGCTGTCGGCCTCTGCCAGGCCCATACCATCTTCGTCTCTCTGGAGGCAGATGGCGTTGACAATGGGGTTTCTCAAGGTGTGCGGACCCCGGAGTATGATGGTCCCCAAACCGATGTAACATCTCAGTATATCGCATGCAACGGCCCACCGAACCCCACAAAACCGACTGACAAAATTATCACCGTGAACGCTGGGTCCACAGTCACCGCAGTCTGGCGTCACACGTTGACCAGCGGTCCAGGAGACGTCATGGATGCCAGCCACAAGGGACCCACGATTGCCTACCTCAAGAAGGTTAGTGACGCGAAGACCGATACTGGTATTGGAGGAGGATGGTTCAAGATCCAAGAAGACGGCCTTAGCAACGGTGTCTGGGGGACTGAGCGGGTTATCAACAACGCAGGAAAGCACACTATTTCCATTCCTAAATGCATCGCAAACGGTCAATATCTCCTCAGAGCCGAGATGATTGCCTTGCACGGCGCAAGCTCATATCCAGGAGCGCAGCTGTATATGGAATGCGCCCAGATCAATGTCGTCGGCGGAACAGCTGCTAAAACCCCATCTACTGTTAGTATCCCTGGTGCTTATAAGGTAAGTCTCTGCATCCTCGACGAAAGCGTTACACGGGATTCTAACTCTACTTTCAGGGAACTGATCCTGGAATCACTCTTAACATCTACTATCCCCCTGTCACGAACTATGTCATCCCCGGACCCCAAAAGTTTAACTGCTAGGCGGTATAACCTGCTCACCGCTATGTCACGATTGTCGGTGTTAAATCTTCTTTTCAATGACTACGGGGGTCTCATGGATCTAAAATCATCTTTCAACTACCACTGGACTTCTCTGTAGGCCACTGAGAAAATACCGAAGCTATGAATAGTAAAACTAAGACAAATCAATAATTGATACTGTCCATGCAGTCTCCCGGCTCTTTCTTCTTTGTTTCTAAATGATGACCGGCCTAGCAGTTTCCAGAAAGTGTTTGAACGTTTCCGCCTGATTGCCAAAGTAAAGCCATGGAGCTCATGGACCACCACAACGTATATATCAACTCAAAGGTGGCGAGGACCTTGACTAATTGAAATATGTTGCAACTTCTTAAGCCTTGGTGCTGTTTTTGAGGGACAGGGGCATTGGGAGTTGGTACGACAAACAGCCACACGATGCGGGTTCACCCCCCTGCTACTAGTTAATTTAGCATCAGCGCCACAATATGGAATCATGGTATGGACCGAAAGATTCGCACTGGACGGTTTCAATTTTCAACCTCTTTCTCTTCATTCCAGCTACGAGTCGCGAACGGTCACATAGCAACACCCACCGCTGGTCATCTTATCATGCCACCGGTTGACCGTAGCACTTTTTCGCCGGCCGGAACGTCCTGTAGAAAGAAGAGCAGCATGGGTAGTCATGAAACTGCGGAGAGTTGTTAAAAGATTTTTCTGTAGATTCATGAGTGGACACAGGTCAATGCTGTTGAAGATGAAAATACTGTGAGTAACGAGTAACGAGCAGTTTATCTACGAGTGGTGTTTCAAGAAGTATAACTACAAAAGAAGCGAAGTAATTTCAGAGTAGCATCCCTTGCCGCCTAATGCCTGTGAGAAGCACGTGCAAGTCGCAGAGGCCTGCCGTGCATGTGTCTTCTAGAGCGAGCAGCCACGGGAGCAGCGGTAAAGTTGGTGATAGGGCACGAGCTGTACATGACACCACGGCCATTGGTTCCGACGTAGACGACATTGGCCTCGTTAGCAGAACCAACAAGCGCAGCGCCATCGAGTGCACCAAAGCTCTGGCCACTCTGAAGGTCAACCCAGGTAGCACCGAGATCAGTGCTGCCATAAAGCTTCTTGCCCTCAGCACCCTCGCCGAAAACGTATAGATTCCATCCAGTACCATCACCCTTGCCGACAGAGACGGCATGAGCGTTGGTGGGACTGGGGATGGGCCTGAAAGTTTTTCCGAAGTCGGTGCTGTGGAAGACGCCGGAGTCGGTTGAGACGAAGATCTCGCCGGCTGTGGTTGGATGCGCAGCAATATGACGGATCTCCGTGACATTACCGAGTGGAGACTCGGTGAAGGTGGCAGCGCCGTCGGTGGAGACGTAGAAGGTCGCTTTGGAACCGGCATAGAAGACGGTACCATTCTTCTTGTCACTGGCAATGACGCTGCTCGCGGGGAGGGTTACGTTCACAAGTTTACCCTCGTTGCGGCTAACCTGGACACCAGCGCTGAGAGATGACCAGAGAACAACGTCACCGTCAGCAGAATATGCGACAGTACCATCGGTGGCAGTCGTTCCCGTGGAGTTCAAAACAGCCCAGGTTGCACCACCGTCCTTGCTGAGAGCAAGCTGGGGAGAGTCGGTAGCTTTGCCGATACGAACGATCTTGGTGACGTCGTTTCCGGCAAAGTCGACGGAAACACTACTGGCCCACCATGGGTTTGTCCAGGCCGTCTGAGGAGCCTTCTCAAGGTCAGCGACTGTGCCGTACGTAAAGCCGTTATTGTCAAGGGTCGCCATCAAGAGCTCGGGGCCACCGGGCACACTGGCAAGGCTGGAGATGGCCATCTCCTCGATACCGGAGGCAAGGCTCTCAATAGTGATGGTCTTATTGCTGTCCCAGTTGGTAAGGTCATTACCGCCGTACAAGGTGAGGCCGGTGCCGTAAAACCACTTGTCGCTGTTGGTGGGGTCGATCTCGAGGGACTCGATCATCCAGCCAAGCTTCTTGGTATCGATGTCGAGAAAGTTGGTCTCGATCCAGGGGGCCTGCAATATGTAAATCGTTGCACTACGACTGGCTGGTATAGTAACTTACGTTGGGTGCACGGATGGTGTACTGAGGTGCAACCTTGCCATCCGCACCATAGCTCCAAATTCTCTTCCAGGTGGCACCGGAGTCGGTCGAGCGGAAGAGAATCGCATCGGGGTACCAGCTGTTAAGAGTGGCAACCACGAGCGTACCTGGCTTTTTCATGTCCACGCTGAGTCCGCCAAAGCCGTAGAAGAGATCGCTGCCGGAGGTTGGGGTTATATCGGTCCACTTGCCGGAGGTAAGGTCGTACTTCCAAACACCGCCGAGGGTACCGTCATAGGGGCCGGTTCCGTCGGAGTAGGTGAAGTAGATGACCTTCTCGGTGGGCTGGAGTCTGGCCTTGTGAGGAAAGAACTTGGCGGGCTGATCGGCGACAGGGCCCCAGGTTGCGCCGGCATCGGTACTAACGTAGACCGAGGCAGTGGTGTTGTCAGCGGTTCCGACGAAGATTCTCGACGTAGCGCCGTTGAGGACATCGGAGGTCTCATCGAAGGTGACGAAAGTCAAACCCTAAGGGAACCCAGTCAACGACTGCCTCGCGACCAACAAGCATGATCTTGATCAACATACCTGGAGGTCACCGTTGTAGGCATCGCTCTCGAGGCCGGGGCGGAAAGTGCCGACGGCCTCGAAAGAAGAGACCTTGGAGAAAGTGGCGCCTGCTGAATGTCAAGACCGAGCGCAGCAGAATGGGGCGATGAATGGAAGCGTGCTTACCAGCGTCCGTGCTCTTCCACAGGCCATTCCCACTGCGAGCACCGAAGTAGATGATCTCGGGGTTCTTGGGGTCGACGGCAAGACGCTCGCCGGTTCCGCGGCCGGGCATGTTGCCGCCAACCTTGAAGGGAAGAGTAGTAACTTCCCAAGACTCGCCCTTGTCGGAACCGCGTGCAATAGTCCCATTCTTGGGGTCCCTGCCATGCACCGTCAGCTGCGATGAGTGAGTGACCCAGGGTTTGTGGGAACACATACCAGTCGTTCGTGTACATTCCTGCTGCGACGTAGACTTTGGACGGGTCTGCGGGGTCGAGGGCCAGGGCGTCGATGCCCCATCTGTTCCAGTCGGCATCGTGGGCAAAGCCGTTGGCGTCGGTCACGGGCGTCCAAGAGTCGTCGGGGTTCAAGCGGTAGAGACCACCAATGTCGGTGCGAGCGTATGCGACGCCCTTCTCAGTCGGGTGGAATACGATGGACGGGATGAAGCCGCCACCTCCTCCAGTGTGGACGTTTTTCCACGTGCACGCGGCGTGGGCCGACGCCGCGGCCGCCAAGAGAAAGTTGGCGCTCCTCATGATGCAAGCTCTTTGCTGCGATTTGGGCTAGGTCACTCGAAACCTTGAAAGAATGATGGATTCTAGTTGGACCAGCCAGTCGAAGGGAAAGTCGGTTCCAAAGAAATGAATGTCGGGTAGAGCGAACGTGATTGGAAAAAGAGAGACTGACCAAAACGATCGGGCAGAGTATAGTCAAGCTGAGGAGGGCGGTCTTTGACTATTTACATCGACATGGATTTTCCGTCGGCTCGGGCAACATGTCCCAAATTGTTAGCAAACGGGAGTCACTTTACCTGACAAGGGGTAGGTAGAACTTTCTACGTTTGCCATTGCACTGCCAGGCGAAAGGATTTTCGGATAAATTGAAGTCGTCCCCATGAAAAGTTTAATCCATGGAGGGTTCGTTCCCAGAACGCTTCCGGGGCCTGGGTGATTGACACGGGCCGTCCGATTCATCCAGCAATCAGAAGACGACGGTTCTAGGTTCACCAGGAACCTGCTCAAAACGATCAAGACGAGGCAAAGTGAGGCAATTAGCCTAGGACATGTGAGGTCATGCCATTGTCGATGCTGAAGGGTTGAATGTCTTGGCCAACCATGTACTGTGCTGCCGTCAACTAGTGTGTGTCAAATTGAGGTGAAGCCCCCTCTACACTATTTGATTAAGGGGTTGATGGGCCTAGGTTTTCGGAAAACGGAAGTTAGCGAGTCGCATCCCTGGAAGGTGGGGGCGGCCTTGCGAATGACTGAGGACTCTGCTACATCTCGCCAAGAGTCAACACAATTAACGACTCAATGAGGCAGTTCCTCGACTGGGAGCTGTGAGAATAACTGTCTTAAAGACTCAACCAGACAACCATGACTCCAATTTTGGGTTGTTTTTAAGCCTGATGGCATTCTGGTGGTGCGGCATCTTCGGTTCAGAAGCAGCGAGCATTAATCCATAACCTAACAATCTGCAATTTCGGAATCCTTCCCAGTTTTGCAAAAAGCAAAGACCTTGGTTGCGTCCAAAGCCAATTAAATATATGGTAGTACATTTACAAGGGCATGGTCCTTTATTTGTGCTGGCTTCGCTTCCACTTGGCCAACTTCTCCGATGGGCAGTGGACATACGGCACACCAGCTGGCAAGTTGCCTCCATTGTTTTCTCTATATTAGAATTAGAAACAGCAATTGAAGTTGGATTCGATGTTACCGCTTCTGTGCTTGATGAGTCTTTGGCAGACACCACTGGTCACTCCACCATCTCGACCTCCACCTGATCCAGCCGTTCTTGTTACGCCCTTCTCGTTTGTCCCACCGATCGGAGTTTGGCTCTGGGACAATCGGACTCTGTGTCAACTTGGTTCCAATTCAGGACTGGTAAATCTTGAATCTGCAAAGCGTCCCTTTCAGCAGCAACTTGACAAAGTCTAAACCCTAACCAGATAGAAACTCTTCGATGTAATAGACTAGTGAAGTACATTGGTAAGGTTCTTAGGTTTAAATAAGTATTGTTGGAGGTTAATACATCTGCTGATGCAGAACGCCTACATCTGCAATTTACTCGCGAGCTGCACAAGGAGAACCACGGTAATTGTGGCTGGTTGAACCTTCAATAAGTTCATAATTTTACAGCTACTTCCGGCTCAAAAACCTACGTCGGTGAATAGCCATGCCCTTTCTGTTCTGGCCTCGCTTTTGTCCTGTCGCCATCGGTCCGTATACATTTAGCCGGTCTGTCCGGATTAAGACGATTAAGATGTGCCATTCTGGACACCGCCCACTCTGCATGCATTCCGCTAAATTTGTACCACAGCCGCCGGAGGCGTTATGTTTGGCAAATTTGGCTGAACGGTATGGTTCAATAAGACGTGCAAGTTTTGGAATCTTTAGACTTCGACTTCGACTCTCCCCTGAATAGGCAGTCGAAAGTTAATTGCGCGCTTAGCGTCTCCCATCCCTGATTCCGTCCTCTTAGTACGCAAATTCCATGCTTCTGTCCCTGAAAATCACCAGTGCTATTCCATCTTTGATGGGTTTCAGGTAGCATAAGCCGCAAGCCATCGCCGCACTAGAGGAAACTAGGAACGGTGGCTGCTAGGAGAGTCTGAAAGTCTTCGGCATTAAGCTCTGTTCGCACGCTAATGCTAACAGCCTTGACCCAGAACACAATAAATCGCATATACCATGCCCAAAAGTAGCGAATGGTCACGATCGTCTACCGAACCGTCTTCATTCTAGCTGTAAATGAAAGTAGGCTTTTATAATCGGAATCGAGATGCCCTAATTCTGACGAGCCCCACGGGATGTTGATTGAAGTAGGCTGGAGAGCCTTATTTATACATGTACCTTGTTGATCCTTCGGGAACCTAATGGACCTTTCTCGATATTGAAGTTTGACGTTCTACTTTTATTTATATTAGTACTCATACTGATCCAATCGTTTCACAATGCGGGTCTCTCATGCTTTTGCCACCTTCGTTGCGGCATTGGGCCTGACCAGCGCAGCACCTACCGATGATGAAGCCCGTCAACATGCTGAACACAAGCGCCAGCTTGGCAACAGTGCTGGAGACCTTGGAAAGGATGCAATCTTTGATTACGTCATTGTCGGCGGTGGCACTGCTGGTCTCGTCATGGCCAATAGACTTAGTTCCAAGAGCGACATCACCGTTGCTGTCATCGAAGCCGGAACGTTCTATCAGATCACCAACCCCATCATCGGTAACACGCCAGCCGGTGATACACTCTTTGCTGGATCCAGTCCGCTTGACACCAACCCGCTCGTTGACTGGAATTTTGTCACCCAAAGCCAAGCCGGGGCCAACAATCGTCGAATTCACTATGCTCGTGGCAAATGCCTTGGTGGGAGGTGGGTTTACGGGTCAAATACTGCCTGTTTGAAAAACTCTAACAGACTTTCTTCAGCTCTGCTCGTAACTTCATGATCTACCAGCGCGGTACCAAGCAGTCCTATCAAAAGTGGGCGGACGCCGTCGGCGATGACAGCTACACCTGGGACGCGCTCCTCCCACACTTCAAGAAGAGCACCAAATTCACTCCGCCCAGTTCTTCTCGGTTTCCCAATGCTAGTGCAGAGTACAACCTCGGCGCCTTCTCCCCTGCAGGAGGACCTCTTGATGTCTCTTACGCCAACTACGCCCAGCCATTCAGCACTTACCTCGAGCCCTCTCTCAACGAGATCGGCATCCCTCAAGTCCAGGATTTCAACAGCGGTGATCTGATGGGCGCCCAGTACTGCTCTAGTACCATACAGCCTGACTCTCAGAAGCGTGAATCCAGCCAGACCTCCTTCCTCAGCGAGGCAATTGGCCGCAAGAACCTAAAGGTCTACCAGCTGTCGCTTGCCAAAAAGATCCTCTTCGACAATAACAAGAGGGCCACAGGCGTCGTCGTCTCGTCCAACTTGGGTCTTACCACTTACACCCTCAGAGCCCGCAAGGAGGTCATCTTATCCGCCGGTGCCTTCCAGAGTCCTCAACTCCTCATGGTGTCTGGTATCGGTCCCAAGGAGCAGCTCGAAAAGTTCAGAATCCCAGTCGTTGCTGAGCGCCCTGGTGTCGGTAAGAATATGGAGGACCACGTCTTTTTTGGTCCCACATGGCGGGTTAAGGTCCAGACGCTAACCCGTCTGGCCAACGACCTGATATATACCGCGGCTCAATTCGCTATCCCCTACAGTGTTCTCAAGCAGGGTCCGCTCACTAATCCGGTCTGCGATTTCCTTGGCTGGGAGAAGACGCCTCGTGATCTCATCTCCGCAGAGGCCGCTGCGGTTCTTGACAACGAGTTCCCTCCTGACTGGCCCGAGGTCGAATATCTAGGCGCGCCAGGTTACGTCGGCGACTTCTCCAACCTTCTGCTCACCCAGCCCAAAGACGGCTATCAATACGCCACCATTCTCGGAGGTCTGGTCGCTCCCCTCTCCAGGGGTACGGTCACCCTTGCATCCGCCGATACCAAGGACTTGCCTCTCATCGACCCCAAGTGGCTCACCGATCCGACCGATGTCGCGGTCGCGGTCGCGACATTCAAGCGTCTCCGTCAAGCGTTCGCTAGCAGCGCCATGCGCCCCGTTCTGGCCGATAACAAGGAATACTTTCCCGGGCCCAAGGTGGAGTCGGACGCGCAGATCCTCCAGAACATCCGCAACACTGTGATGACCATCTGGCATGCCAGCTGTACTTGCCGTATGGGCAAGGTGGACGACCCCATGGCTGTTGTCGATAAGGACGCCAAGGTCATTGGTGTTGATGGGCTGAGAGTCGTAGATGCCAGTAGCTTTGCGTTGTTGCCCCCTGGCCACCCTCAGAGCACCGTCTACGTGTTCGCTGAGAAAATCTCGGCCCAGATTTTGGCCAGCTACTAGATCTCAGACACTATCACTTTATGGCTGCATGCAATATATTGAATACACATAATAGGTACTATCACACTCCTTTGTAATACACGAATGGTAAACGCTTGTAGGCTTTTCATCTACAATAATCTCTAACGCACACTAATGTACCATGCACGCTACGTTTTGCTCCTGGGATCAAATATCCTGACGGGTGCGGAGGCAGTTTTCGGATGTCATTGAGATCCCTGCTCCAATTTCTGACATGCAATGCACACCGTCTTTCTCCATTGCTGGTTGTAGCAGTGGCTTACCATCGCGGCTCATGAAATTCACCCCGGAAGTTGATTGCAGTTCCAGAATCCGGCTCCTTGTTTTCCGGTGAGCCAATACGGATAGTAAGTTATCGGTCCAGACCCGCTGCGGAGCTCTGAATGCTGAGATATGACGAGACATGGGACATGAAAACTAGATAGAACGTTGATTGGTTTAAAGAGGAAACAATTGCTAACCTTAATTGCGGTAGATGGAGTTTACGACACAATAATGTGTCCCCGGGAAGATGAAGGATTTGGCGGATGAAAGAAAATTACACTGTACCGAGGGTGTTGTCACACTATTTACATCGCTTTCCGTCCACTACTGCCTTTACCTTGGTTCCCTGTCTCCTATGTATTTCTCAGAGAGGCGAATAATATATCACACGATACAAACTCGTGACAGTGCTAAAACTGTGACACGAACGAGTCAGGCAAGGTAAAACGTGGCCGGGTGAATTAGTCATGGCGTTCAGTCAAGATATGGTGTCGACTGGGCTTTTCTATTTCTATTCGCTGCTAGGCGTGATGCTGAATTGTCTTAGCCCCTTTGAGCTGTGACATTAAGTCGTGAATCAAAACAGCAACTGTGGTACTTGGCGTACTATCTATGTAGTATCAAGCCTGGTCTCCTCGTTTTTGTTTCGTCACACTAAATTCCATGGTCTTAATAATACCTTTGAAGTTGCTGCCGTCCGGTATCTGTCCCGGGGGTACCGCATCTCCATTAATCGAGCCTTCGTTTGCAAATATGGCTGTGGCCGTGGTATCTCCTATTGTGTTGCTGAAGTTGTGTTCGCCCAACCCAGTTACCGTACCATTGGCCCACTCACCAAGCTCGTACTGGTCCCTTCTCGGTTGTCCCCTATTTCGGCTGCGAACCGAGTGTTGTTCTTGTGATCTTGGGCCACTACTGGATGGCTTCGAGCGCTTGCTGTAAGGTCTGTGTGCGAGTGCGCTATGCGAGGAAAGATGGAGGATCCTGCTAACTAAAGGCTTCAAAGCTGGCGCGCATGCCGCGATGATGCCGACTTGTAACTGCAAGCTATTACAGAGTGTGTGTGTGAGTCCATGTTCAATAGGATGGTAGGATTGGCCAACGCAGTAAACGTACAATCCCCAGAACTGTATACTTCGGTTGAAGGTTTTATCTGGCTCGGAATTGAAACTAATCTGGTAGTACGCTTTTACAATCCCCATCGCGACCGCGCTATCAGAGATCGTCAGCTCTTGAGGGTGCAACAGGGGATGGTCGCATATTAATCCACGTATTTCTACTCACAAGTAGCCCAAGCTTAGAATGCCGATTGCGTAAAGCTTGAGCTTGCGCTTCATTTGCAAATGCCAGATGATCGGTACATGTAATGTGGATAGAATGATGTCAGTGAAAATATTGAACGCTGGTATTGAAGTCAACACGTGGATACGCCTCGTAAAATTGAGCGGAAGCACATATATTTGACTTACCTGTATTAATGATGCCGAAGTTGTTGACATAGTCGGGGCCGTGGCACTTCGGAGGTGGCGTAGTGTACTTGTTCCAATACCCTGACATTGGTTTACAGTTGGTAAACAGAACCAACATGCCCCCAATACAGTAGATGAAGGTTATTGCTGTTGGAATATCTCAGTACTAGTCCTCGATTTCGGCCAATTTCGGCCAAAGCACTCGTAATCGATTTTACCAGCCCAGTTGAACATACCGAGAGTCGCATAAAGAGCCCATTTAAACCATCTCGTTGTGCTCAATCGCAGCAGGCTGAGAGCGATCGAGACTTTCAGCCACATAAGAGCTCCCGTGGCCGAGATAATAGTTTGCCAGAATGCACCATGTTGGAAGGTCACATAATCGGTTGTTTTGTCGATGGTTTGGAAGTGTTTGCCAAGTCCATGGTTGGCCTGAACGATGAAGACGGACCACCCTCCTATCGCACAAAGCTATGATTTCAGAGAAGTCAGCATATGTGTCGCAATTGAACCATGTTGATAATGGGACTTGCCGCCGACAAAATTATCACAAAATCGTCCAACCCTGCCGCCCGTATTACCCAGACTCTAACGTACACCCGCAACCCTACACTCACCAGCGCCAATGCGTGGAATATTGTCACAATGGCAACAATTCTCTGGGTATTGCTCTCTGATGCCCATGTGGGATCAATGTGGTCAGCGGCCGTTCCATTGGTGCCGTTCATCATTCATCGCTCTCCATCTCGTACAGATACCGTATCGCGAAGTCGAGTGCGGAGAAGTCGGTTGACGAAGCTTGGCGATGAGGGGCGGGGCGCTCTGTGTTTGTGGTGGTTTTCTAGGACTATGAATGGTAAGGATGGGGGTGCTTCTGGGTCACGAAACCCCCAGTCGCTGAAACAAAGTTTGAGGATGAGGTAACTCTGAACCCCGAGGAGCACTGCTGAATAGGCATATTGCACTCACCCACGAGGCTTGAAAAGAACCTTTACGCTAATCGCCGGTTTCTTCTCTTCTTAGAAGAGGATTTCCAGGGATGCCAAGACGTTAGACAACTCAATCCCAATAACCTTGTGGTTTGGTCGTTTTGGAAACCCGAAGTTTGCTTAGCCTCATGACCCGCAAGTCACCATAGGAGTTTATCATTCTCTTACGGCGGGTTGGTAGCTGGGTTTCAACTGAAATTGGCCACTACAGGTTGCCTGAAAGTGAGATACCTCGAGCACACGCCATAGATAACTCCTCTCTCGACCACACTACAGTAATTGTTGGAATAGGGCAAATGCAAGGCAGTTTGTTACAGTGGGCAAGGCTGTTAAAGTACGTCAATTGATAGGATATCCCTGTTGTGTATTGATGTGTACGAGTAACTAGGAAAATTCCATTATCCACCCCCTGGCCTATTTACCCCAAGCCAGATGCACGTGACATCGGATTCCGCGCGGATTTGGATGGCTAAATCCGTCTCAGGTATGTACATGACATCTGTTCGGATTACCTTACTTTCATCTGCCGCATTGCCTACTCCAGCATCAGAGCTTCCAGCAAGCCACAGAAGACTGCAAGTGTGGGGCAGCTTGTAAGGGAACGATCTGCTCAGGCAAGCGCCTGGGGAACCCGACAAGAAGCTGCACAAGCGGCTGCGCTTCAACGTTGTAATCACAACGTAGATATATCCACCCATCCATCTATACACACACACATATATACAGTAGGCGTTAGAAGAGTCAACTTTGCATGTAAATGCGTCACCATGTCGCCCAGGTGCGGCCGGAGCAGGTTGCTTGCGCAGTAAACTGATGGTGGATTAAGAAATCCGTTATAGCCATGGACTGAGCTAGGGAGTCGGCCGATGCGGACCCAATGCCCGGAAGCCAGGTGCTGCGGTCCCATTGGCGCCGACACCAGGCTATCTAGTTCCGTAGTTGGGTGTCCTGGAGGAGTCGACGTTTGCAGCTGAGCATTGACTGAGAGAACGGTCTCGCGCTGGCCCCAAACGCCCTCCCCACCTGAGCACAGGTGCCCCATCCTTTTTCCACATGAAGGGAGCACTCGAATGTCATTCCCGATGTCACGCAGCCGGACGGACCACTCACAACGCTGGCTGACCTGCAGGAATGGGCCACGGCCGTGGTTCTCGGCCGCCTTGTTCGCGCTTCCGACCGCAGAGGATGACGCCGAAGTATCGGGGGTGGATAGACGAACCCAGTCGTGGTCTCTCCGTCCCCGATGACAACACCCTCTGCGTCGTAGCGACTGGACAACTTGCAGTTCGGTTGCGGAAACGGAGAGGGAGGGGCTCTTCTTCGGTTCTTCACTTTCCAACAGCAAGTCGTCGGCTCAGATCCCGCCTGTCCCCTCTGTCTATTCATCTCCTTCCTCTTCCATCCCTCTCGGACAACTTCTTCGTTGGACTCTCACTTATAACCGAGGACGCCCCTCTGCGCTCCGGTCCTACCACTGAGTCGGCCGACTTCTGCAATACTTTCGTCTGGATGACCCCTGAGAAACCTTGCGGCAACTGCTCTCTCGGAGATTTCTCTTGTCAGATAATCCAGAATGGTCAGTACAAGGGTTACTGCACCTCTTGCGTCGCTCTCCGATGCGAGTGCAGCTTCGGCTTGCCCCCGATGCCCACGGTCAGCGGGGCACGACCTTCCTCTCTAACCCCTGGCCAACCATTGGCAAGCATCCCAACCTCGTCCCTCGCCTCGCCGTGCCTCCCGCCAGTCTCCCGAGTGCCTCCCCCTCCGAAGCCTCCGGGCAGCAGCCTTCCATGTCCTCTTCTGCCGAGATGGGTCCTCCAGCTCACGGTTTCAACAAGAACAGCCCGCCGCCCAGGATCGGCGCACGCTTCTCCAGGGAGTCTGTTAAGACTCCCAACAACCGGTCGTCATCTTACAGCCGTCATCCCTACCCCAACAAGGAAGATATGGAGATGTTGCAACGTCAGAGCGGCCTCAATAAAAACCCAAATTTCCAACTGGCTCGCCAACGCTCGCCGTAGAGGCAAGATCCAGCCCGCCAGGTCCACCTCCCCTCATGTTGGCAACACCTGTACCAGTCCTATCAACATCCCCCCCGTCCCTGCACACCTGCATTTGAGAGCAATACTCAAAACCTGAATCCGCTGGAGCGTTGGGCTGGGTCTCCTCCCGAGAACAAACCTGCCTCGGTTACCGCCATTGCCAGGGCCGTCGCCTTGCACTCGGATATTTCTCGGGGTCGAACAGCTCGTACAGCTTCGCCTTCACAGATTTTAGTTTCTTTACTACCGTTTCAATAAAAAAGTCTGGTATATTTCATCAACCTAACTTGTATAGGCAGCATATATTATAAAACAGCTGTTTAGGTCATAATATGTACCTAGATTCTAGTAGACACTATACATGTCTTTACTATGACTATGAAATATAAAGAATAAATATGCTAAATAATACATTTTAATATTACTTAGATATGATAGCCTTGTAATCCCTTATTAACTCTACCCCGCCCTTGGTAGAAACGGCGTCTTGCTGCACCTGATGGGATACACAGCTCCAGCTATCTGGAGAGGCAGGGTCTCCGGCTTTGTACACATTGCGTGCAGGGTACTTGCAGTGCTTCCTCGTAAAAGCAACCTCGCCGCCCTTCGTTCCGTTTACATACGCCGTTCCGAGAATCGAGTCCGGAGCGACACCCTCTTCAACCCACCGGATGATAGCTGAGAGAACGTTGCGTTCGGGCTCAAAACCAGCAACGGCTTCCTCCTTGTTGCCGATGAAGCTGGCACCAGGGCCGCCGCTGCAGTGATTCATGCCAGAAATACGGAAGTATCGATAGAACTCATCCAGCTGAGCAGAGGTCAGGCCCATGGTTCGCGAGACGTGGTTGTAGTAACGTGCAGAGTTGTCACTGCTGATGATGGGGTCCTGAAGGCCGTGATAGTGCAGCACCTTGGTACCGCGGTTCTTCACGCCAGAGAGGTCGCCGTTCCAGGTCTGAATACCGCCGGGGTCTTGCCTTGCAGCTGCGGCAAAGTCCTTCGGGCCGAGGGTAGCCGGGTCCCAGTTGGTGTCGTTGTATATGACATTTTGAAACCAATCCGTGGTGTACGGGAATGCCCTGCCGCCGAGCAACATGGCCGTAGACTGGGCGCCGGGCTGGAGACGGGGGTAAACTAGGGATCCGTCCTGGCCGTACAGGTCACCGAAAACGGTGCGGACCGTCTGGGCCTGCGTTCCGGTTAAGCAGTTGTCCGTCTGGCCGGCACCACAGATGATGGCTTCGGGACGGTAGTGGCACAGATCCGGGTCCTCGATGATACCGTCCACCTGGCCGTCGAGACCGTCGCATTGCGCCAGAATGTCCTTGTAAACAACGTTCCAGAGGCTTGCTGACAAGAACGTTGGCTTGTCGGAGGTACCGGTGGCCGTAAAAAAGTGGCCGCTCCATGAGGTCAGGTTGTTGAAGGAAAGAGCCGGCGCGCCGGCTACAATACCGTCAAAGTCGTCGGGAAAGTCCTGGGCTTCCTTGAAGCCTTGTCTGCCTCCAGTCGAGCAACCGAGATAGTAGGACTTGGTGTGCTCTTTGCCGTAAAATGCCTTTGTCGTCTCCTTCCCGATGACAACGCCAGTGTGCAGGGAACGGTAGGCAAAGTCCTCAATGACACCCGGGTTGTTGAGGAACGGCGATCCGATGGTGCCGTTGTGTCCGTTGTTCGCACCAACAGCAGCGAAGCCACGGGACGCCGCATACGCGATGTCTTCGTACTGGATGCAACCCCCGGTGCCTCCGTTGCCGGTACTCAGAAAACGCCCAGTCCAATTTGACGGAAGCCAAGCCTCGAGAGAGATGTTGCTCGTAGGCCCAGTGGTTGTCAGCATCGACACGCGGCAGATATCAACGTTGACAACCTGGCCGGGGCGACCGCAAGTCGGGTGATTCTCTGGGAAGGTGATGTTGGTGCCAGCAGGGACAGCTGTTGAGAACCAGACCGTGGTGTTTGGCAGCTTCAGCGTGTTGGCGAGGGCGCCGCAGTCGTCGGCGAAGGCGCTCATGACGTACTGAGCCGCTGGCACCAGCAGCATCGCGGAGAGGTTGAGTGACTTCATGTCGGAAAACGGATGCTGAACTGGACAGATTCGCGGGTCCATCCGAGCAAGATTCCTCAAGGTCGAGCAACTGGGGTGAATGGCTTCTTATACTGAATGCGGACTTGAGAATGTCCACCGCTCTCCCCGGTTATTTGTCGGATGTAATTCTCAATTTGAAGCCGGTAAGCGTTCATCTCTACAACCCCTCGACGATCTAACTGAGTGGCGTACAGCTCGGCGGGTTGAGACGGCAGTTGGAGACGGCATGGTGGGTATGGAAACAGACCCTGATTCAGAAGCGCTATCTGAGAGCCATGACATTGACAACGCCGCCGATGGTGTCCGGTGTCCATCTTGTTTCTCCACTGGAGGAATAGCCTTGAGGGGTGTCCTATGCATCGGCAATAGCGAATGCGGAGAAAACGACCGGGATGGTAGACAACTTCAGGGGGTGATGGTGGAGGCAGAATCTTCTTCCGGTCGGCAGGCAAGCTGCTTCGATCACCTTGTGGCTTTGCTTCTTCGTCGAAAGAGCCGTGGTCTCTCTCGGGCGGAACTCGATTGCGTGATGGTATGAAGACGTATCACCTGACCCCGTTGGCTCTCAGAACATCATGACTCTTGCCTGGAAATACTATATTAGCTTGCTGGGAAGAGGAAGAAGAGCGGAGTTGTAAATAACGCGCTGTAAATAGCGCGTAGACTAGGTTGGCGGGGTACATTTCCCCAGTGCTACCTGCAGGAGATTGATTTCCACAAGCGGGGGAGATGTCCGGATTTGCCGGGGTTGGAACTGGGAGTTCGACGTAGCAGCGAAATGCTCCTCCGTGGTATTCGGACAGAAACGCCGCCATCATTATCAAGACGAAAGATTCAAACCCGAACCGCACGGAACAACCTGACGTGTTTCGACAGTTTGAGTCTTGCCTCACCGGACCATTCCCGATGTTCACTCAGCAGCCTTGCTTGTGGTGCCTTGGAAGAGTTTGATGTTTCAAGAGTCGAAACAGTGTGCAGCGTCCTGACAGGAAAACCGGGCGACTCGCGGCCTCTGCTAGCATCATCCATGTTCCCTACGGCACTGCACTCCCTTCGATGTGACCATTGTGGGGGTTCCTGTCGATCTACTCTAGTATTGGAGGTCTTCACCGATTCGATGTGTTCTGTTGCCAACTGGGTCCTCCTACGTACGTGCACAGGCAGAGAGATCTGGAGCCTTACAATTTGTTTGAAGGGACACTATTTACAATGCCTGCCCAGACAAGACGTGTAGGAGGGTTGTAACCGCGGCCACTTGCTCGGCGTCATTTGATCAAATGGTTCCATCGTCGACGTCGTACGCATAGCATCCTATCCACCGGCCGACTTGCATCTGCCGCTCGAACAACCCGCCATCCCTATCTGCCCAGCGGAGGGGAGCGGGGAACGAGGAGTTGCTGCGTGACTTCTTTGCCTTCCTAATAAAGGCGATCCCTAGAACCAGAAGGGGTCGAAGACTGACTCAGAAGCCCGTCGTTTTTCCGGTCCGAAACTGAGGCGACTCAGCTGTCGATTTCCACGTACAGTTTCTTCTGGAGGCCCCCATAGTTCCCGACTCGGGGGCAACGCCACATGCACCTCAAGCTTTGCATACGCTTGTGAGCAGCTTCGTAATGGCACAACACAGGTCCAACAGCTGGCGGAAGAGTTCGATGCGACGGATGGGCAGCGACCAACAAAAGCACGGATCTGAGCCGGGGATCCGGCGCTGAAGCATCTTGGAGCCCAGCATGCCATTGCTATATTGCGAAGATTGACTGTCATCAGTATGTCCTACATTGGTGCATCATTTCAAGAATCAATGCACCCTCTTTTTGTCGTTTTCAGCTGCAGCGATTGTGTTCACCTAGCGGTCCGAAACAAGGCCTTTACTGAGATTTCGGACCGAGCCGGCTGCCCTTACTGCTAATCGTCAGAATCTTAATTTGCGGGCGGCGCGTACTTGCTAACAGATTGCGTATTTTATCGTATCATTCAAGGAGAGCTTTAGAGTTCCTATAGAATGGATGTTAACGAATACGTCTGTCTCTGCTCCCTTTCAAAGCGCTGGCATGATGGTCCATCGGCCAAAGTCAGGACAGCAGATTAGTTTGGTTACGAAGATATTTATGTAGCGGCAATAGCACTGTCATTCTCCAACGTTCTGGCTATTCCTGCTTATTTCTCCATCTGCAGTCACGTGAAAGAGAATGGTTTTTGATGCCATCATGGACATGAACTACTCGTCGCCCAGCTGTACTGGCTTGACGTTAATAAAGCTGTCTTCCTCAGCCCCGACCTGCAACGCCGCTCTCTGGTGGCTAGCGCTCCTATTTGTCGCATCTGTTATCGCAGCATCAATCCGCAACAAGTTTCAGAGTGTTGAGATCTACCCGCTCCTGAACGAGACCAAAGAGGAGTATCTGAAGGAAGGCAAAGCACTCCTCGCACGAGGGGCCAAAGAACATAGCGGCAAACCCTTCCGAGTGTACACGGGTCAGGGGACTCTGACGGTCTTGGCGCCCACGTTTGCTCACGATCTGAAGAACGACAACCGGTTGAGCTCGACGGAGTTCCTGTTGGCATACTGGCAGGCTGGGACTCCGGGGTTTGAACCATACCTCAGCTCTGGTAGCGAGTTGATCCGCGAGATGATCAGGACACACTTGACCCAAAGTGACGTTGGTAAGTCGGGTTAGACAAGAGTCTGCAAAACTCACATCAACTGATGAGTGATCTCTTGTTGTCAGCCAAGCTATCTCAGCCGCTCGCAGATGAAGCAGCTGATGCTCTCCGAGACGTCTTCACCGATGACGAAGGTAAGCCAAGCACACACAGCCACTCGCCTCGAGCTCCCGAATGACTCTTTCCAAGAATGGCATGAAGTCACTCTGGCCTCTACAGTCCCTCAAATCGTTGCCCGCGTCTCAGCGCTCGTCTTCCTCGGCCCCGAACTCTGCCGTGACCCAGCGTGGCTCGATATCACTATCAACTACCCCAGCAAAGCCATGGCCGCCGCAAGGTTTCTACGCTCCTACCCACAGCCCGTCCGTCGCCTGGTGCATTGGTTTCTCCCCTGTTGCCGGGAGCTCAGACAGATGCTCCGAACAGCGCGGATGGCCATCGAGCCGATCCAGCAGAAGCGACAGGAACAGGAGGCGGAGAAGGGCGGGATGGCGTTCAACAATGCCTTGGCGTGGATCGAGAAGCTGGCGATGAAGCAGCAGGATAAGACTGCGCAAAATGCAGCGTTTCAGCAGCTGGGGCTGTCGGTTCTTGCGAATGCTTCGAGTACGGATCTGATATCTCAGAATATCCTGGACTTATGCCATAATCCAGACCTGGTTGGACCGCTGAGGGAGGAAGTTCTAAGAGAGACCGGGAATGGGTGGAAAAGCTCGTCGCTGTACAACCTGAAGCTCATGGACAGTGTTTTGAAGGAAACGCTGCGGCTCAAACCAATTGCTTCAGGTCAGTCATTTTTCTTTTTGCTATCAGTGGTTTTTGCTCACAAAGATGATACCTAGTTGCCCTCGGACGTCGAGTTATGGAGGACGGCGTCAAACTGAGCGATGGTAGCTTGCTTCCAAGGACGACAGGCGTTGCCGTGTCCTCAGCCAACATGTGGGATCCCGTAAGTCATCATTCGTCCGGTCCGAACGGAAGCCATGTGCCGGCAAAGTCGCCCGCTGAGTCTAACAACGAGCAGGAGATATATCCAGACCCTGAGAGGTTTGACGGCCGCCGCTTTCTGCGCATGCGCGAGTCCGCCAACAACGAGCACATTGCGCAGCTCGCCAGTGTGTCGCCGGAGCACCTGGGCTTCGGGCTCGGTGCTCACGCGTGTCCCGGCCGGTTCTTTGGCGCGAGCTCCGCGAAATTGATCATGTCGAACATCCTGCTCAAGTACGAGTTCAAGTTAGTCAATGACGAGAAGACAACGGTCGACCCTATGCGGTTTGGGTTCTCGACGTTGGTAAATCCTCGAGCGAAGGTTTTGATCAGGCGGAGAAAGGATGCTGCGTGATACTCGGGAAGATGATTTGGAATGGAATCGGAAAGGAACTCGAGAAGCCGGATAGTGAAAATGGGGTGCAGCAATTTGTATAATGCAGCCCGTTTCGAGGACTTGATCTTGAGCAATACGAAAGGAGCAGTGGCAATTTCTTCGCGCACAAGACATGTCATGAAATGGAGCGGGATTCGGACCGTGAAATGAGGAGGAGCTTCAATCAACGTGGATCATCAAGTGAAGACCGTTTTGATGATCCCGGCATCCCGGGTCGCCGAAGAGCTGTTTCGATTGGGCAACTTCTCATTGACTGTAAGTTCCAATGCGATTACCGCGGATGTAACCTGGCGAGTCGCCCAATTCATCGCGGAGGCTGTCCACGGCGTCCATCCAAGAACGGGAACATCCGCCCGAGCGATTGGCGGAAGGAGATTCCGCGCTTCTAGTTGCATGGCGGGGTCGCCTCGGTTCTCTCTCCGAACTGCGGAGGTGGGCTCTTTCGCTCCTATGTCTGATTTCAGCTCTGCCGGGCCAATGCATCACAACAGTGCTTTTGGGAAACAAGATGGATCAACCGTCGATCCGGGCAAAGATGCGGCACGCAAGTCTGAACAAGGTTGGGAGGTTGGGGAACCCAGGCCCGTCCCCCGCAACGGACGGGCAGCCCGCGTCGCCGGAATCATCTCAGGGGGGACGCCACGTGCATCAGGTGCGTCCGCCACAACGACAGCGCCCAAGAGCAAGAGGCAGAAATCTTGGAGCCCTGCAACGATGAGGCGGGAGTGTGAGAGACATGGTCCGGGTTCGGCTGACGAGTGGCGGAACGGTATCCGATCGACACGATGTGACCGTAGACCTGATGACGGAGGCTCGTCATCCGCGTCGCCTATTGAAGACGTTGAAAGCGTGTCACTGGGGCATACGGGCGGTCACTGACATGACGTCTCTATGGGCGACAATATATAGATGCTCGCCGTGAAGAGCGGGCCAGCAATCGAAGTAGTCCACCATCAGTATCTCACCCACATTCCCGCTGGCAAGATGATGTCTCTTCTGACGCTCGCCCTGTGGGCCATGACCCTCGTCACGGCGGCCCTCGGCGCCGAAGTCGTGCCCCGCGCGACCTTTACCGAGGTGACGGACTACGGCTCCAACCCGACCGGCACGCGCATGTGGCTTTACGTGCCGCGAAACCTGGCGGCTAAGCCCGCCGTCGTGGTCGGCATCCACTGGTGCAGCGGCAGCGCGCAGGCCTACTACCAGGGCAGCTTGTGGGCGACCAACGCGGAGAAGTACGGCTACATTGTCATCTACCCGCAGACGCCGTACACGCGCGACAACTGCTGGGACGTGGCGAGCAAGATGACGCTGACGCACGGGGGCGGCGGCGCGAGCAACTCGATTGCCAACATGGTGAGCTTCGTAATTGCACAGTATGGCGCCGACAAGGGCCGCGTGTTTGCGACGGGAATCTCGTCGGGTGCCATGATGACGGTATGTGCAGGGTGCTACGAGAGGCTCCTTTGTGAGAGCTACGTGATGTTGATGCGTATGAGTAGAACGTCCTCGCGGCGACGTACCCGGACGTCTTCGCCGCCGGCATCGCCTACGCCGGTGTCCCGGCCGGGTGCTTCATGTCGGCGGACGACATCCCCGACTTCTGGAACTCGACGTGCTCGACGGGCCAATCCATCTGGACGCAGCAGCAGTGGGCCAACGTCGTCAAGGAGATGTACCCCGGATACACCGGGGCAAGGCCCAAGATGCAAATCTACCACGGTTCGGCGGACGAGGCACTCAACGTGCAGAACTACTACGAGACGATCAAGCAGTGGACGGGCGTGTTTGGGTACTCGACGACGCCGGTGTCTGAGACGCCCAACTACCCCCGCAGCCCGTACACGAAGTACGTGTTTGGGGACAAGTTGCAGGTGGGTTCGAGGCCGAGATGTGAGGAGGGGGAGGTGGCTGATGGTGTGTGCAGACTTTCCTGGGCGCTGGCGTGACGCACTCGATCGACGTCTTCCCCGAGGAGGATCTCAAGTGGTTCGGCTTCGTGGTAAGGTGCCCTGGAGAGGAATTCCCGGTCGGGGGCGAATGACCCGATTCTGATTTTGATGGTAGACACCAGTGAGCTCCTCGGCCTCTCCGACGACTCCCGCAACAACGAGTCGCGCGTCGACGACGCTGGTGGTCAGCAGGACAACGACGGCTGGAGCCACGACGACTTCGGCGGCCGGTGGATCGGGGACGGCGCCGCAGTGGGGCCAATGCGGCGGCATCAACTGGACGGGACCGACGGCGGTACGTTGGGACGCAATGGAAATGTTTGTTGAGGTCCTGGATGCTGACTTGTTGGGTAGTGTGCGAGCCCGTTCAAGTGCAACAAGGTCAACGATTGTAAGTGACGATCCATCCCTGACGGCATGGGCATGTGCTGACGACGATGAAGGGTACTCGCAGTGCCAATAGACGACGATGCGGAGAGTGGTGGGCGCGTTGAGCCGTGGTTGATGGGAGGCTTCAGGGTCCAGGTCGAACACGAGGAATGTAATGGCAGACAAAGCGCACGATCCGTTTTCAGTTGGGGGAGCCCATCTCAATCTGGACTTCCAGAACCCCCGAGGGAAACATGAAACGAGGATTTCGAGAGCTGGACGTCACCCTTCCTCCCCCTGATGCCGCTCCCGGGTGCATGGGCTGGCTAGGCCGGCGGCGCGAGGTGTCGAAGATGGAATGCGACGGGTTCTGCAAGCGGTAGTCGGCAGCGACACCACTCGGAGGGTTCTTCATTCGAAAACACGCCGTGGAAGAAGCGGAGACGGAGTCCCGGTCTCGGATGGGCATGGCCTTTCCGTGAGACAAGGCGCATTCCAGCGGGAGAAGAAAAAAGCAAAATGGTGTCTCGGCAGAGGGAGGCCGCGACTGTGTCTCGGTCTCATGGGCAGAAACAGAGATGGCATGGACAGCTGAAGAAGTGACATTTCCAGTTTTCCGATACAGTTATGCAAAGTCGAGCATTGATGAACAAGAGTGAGAGTGAGTGAGTGAGTGGGTAAGTGGATGAGTGGATGGAGCGAAGCGGTGAAGCTATTCCCGTCAGCCCCCTCCGACAAGCTCCATCGTCACGGTCCACGTGCACCATTCAGAGCTCTGGATTTGGCCGCCCTTCTGGTTGGCTAGACAATCACGTGACGATGCCTGCTGGTTCCCGTCGGAGAGGCTCCGAGTTGCTCTCTGCTCTGTGTCAACGAATGAGTCTCGCCTCGGCGTGGCGCAGGGCGGCCGGACCGGGGGTGTCGTGGGTTTTCAGGGCTCCCGTCGGTGGCGTCATGCCGCGGCCCCGCTTGGAAGAATTCGGTAGCGTGAAGAAGAGGTAGAAGCGAGCCTCTACGCGGTCGTACACGTAGTTGTGAGTCGTCCGGCCTCCGCGGTTGAGAGAAAGCGAAGCTTCCGGGAGCCCAGAAAACTCATGCCAACCAAAACCAAAGGATGACGCTCTTCACCCCTGAAATCTGTGTTTTCCCTTCTTTTCTCTAGGACAGACATAACCCCCGGGTGGCGAGCCGGCCCATCTGCTGCAGACCAGACCACGGCACTCTGCGGAGGGGGCACCGTGATCCAATGTCTTGCCCCTGTCTTACCCGAGCCCAGGCGTATGGGCCGGAATGCATTGTTGGTTTTATGCTGGGCCGCGAGAAGAGAGACAACCCTAGCAAAAGCTCGGCCCAAGCCTCACCGCCACAAAAACCTGCAAGTTGACGGCATTGCCAGCATTGCTCTGTCAGTAAAGCATAACTCCGGACCACCGTACCACCGTTCATAGTACTTACTATGTGCAAGACCGAAAGTCCAACCACGCGCCCCCCAAACACACCACAAGCAACCCTTGGACGGCCTCCACTGCCGATCCGAAACTTGGCCGTCCCGTCTCCGTGTCCTGCGAGTTGTGCAAGCTCGCCTCGTCGTGCCATGAAGAGCCTGCACAACTCTTCCCCCCGGGCCGAACGAATCAACAACTCACCGCGCTTGCTCTGCGGACTGACGTAAACAGAGTCCAGACAGTCCTTGCGGCTGCAGTAGGCCCCGTTCGGCCTAGCCCCTGTCTCGCTGCGGGTATCCTTGTCTTGCGTCTTGCTGCCCGTCGACTTGTCGCTCTTCTCCCGTTGGTTCGCCGCCCGCCTCTCCCATCCTTTCTGCTACCCCACCCCCGCGATAGATCATGACTTTTCACGGCTCGCCAGTTTCGCGGAGCTTCTCGTATCCTCCTGCCCGGCCGTGGTCCGTCCACACACACACAAGTCCACGGTAGCGCCCTATCTTGTCCCTCGCCATGCGTGAATCCGCAGTCGACGGGGAAGGGCCGCAAGCGGCTCGAGCTTCGTCGAGTCATGCTCCACCGGGCCACTCGACCTTGAAAAACAACGTTGAAGCTTTTCAGCCTCTCCCATGCCTCCCTGCTATTATGTATATACGCTCATCCCACGATCCCACGATCACAGCTGCGATCCTGCATCTTCGTAACGTAGTTTGCGAGCCGTCCTGAGCCGAGGCACCTACAGTCTCCGTCCCGTCTCCGTCCCGTCCCTCTCCCCTCCCCTCCCCCTTCGTCGGTCATCTCGCTCTCCGCGTCCAATTGGGCCTTTTCCGCAAGTCCTGAAGCTTATTCTTGTTGCTTGTCCCCTTTCGGCCCGCGTTGCCATTGTTGTTGTCTCCAAATTTCCTCCCCCAACACCCCCAACACCCATACCACCATCGACTTTTCCCCCACAACGTCGCAGCACCGCAGCACCGCAGCATCATCAGCGTCACGACATCAAGCCCCCTCCCCCTTTCTCTCTCGCCCGCCATGTCCGACACGACACCCTCGTCCTCGGACGAGCGTCTGCGCACCGCCGTCATCGCGAACCACCTCCCGCCCGGGTACGGCACCAGCTTCGACGGCGTCCGGACCCCTTCCAACGGCGACCTGACGCGGCAAACCTCCAACTCGACCCCGAACCTCCCCGCGACCGAAGATGACGACGCCGCCGCCGCTGCCGAACAGGAGGCCTCGTCTCTCCTCCTCCCCGGCGGCGACATCCACCGCGGCCTCTTCAAGATCTCGGCCCGCGATCAGGGCATCAAGCGCGCCCAGACTTTCTCTCACCCGCGCCGCGCCGAGTCGGGCCACGAATCCGACCTCCCCGCCGCCTCCGAGATGCTCATGCCCCAGGGCTTCCGCCGCCAGTTCGTCATGCAGAAGCGCGGCTTCACCGCCGCGAACCTGCCCATCACGCGCAACTTTGTCGAGTTCCTCGACTTCTACGGCTCCTTTGCCGGCGAGGACCTCGCGGATTCCGACGAGGAGGCCATCGAGTCCGACGACGACGACGACGACGGCGGCGACGACGAGGAGTCGCGACAACGCCGCGGCCCGGCCACCGAGACCCGTCCCCTCCTCGGGCGACGGCGCTCCTCGCGGTTCGCCCGCAAGGCCGGCGACGCCTCGACCACAAAAACCTTCTTCACGACCCTCAAGGCCTTCATCGGCACCGGCATCATGTTCCTCCCCAAGGCCTTCAAGAACGGCGGCATCCTCTTCTCCTCGCTGACCATGCTCGTCGTCGCCGCCGTCTCCATGGCCGCCTTCCACCTCCTGCTGCAGTGCCGCACCCGCTACGGCGGCGGCTACGGCGACCTCGGCAAGGACATCTCGGGCCCGCGCATGCGCTCCCTCATCCTCGCCTCCATCACCCTGTCCCAGATCGGCTTCGTCTGCACCGGCCTCGTCTTCGTCGCCGACAACTGGTTCTCGTTCCTCCAGGCCGTCACCGGCGGCGCCAACCCGCTCGACTCGACCGCCCTCATCGCCCTGCAGGCCGTCGTCATCGTGCCCCTCGCCTTCATCCGCAACATCTCCAAGCTCGGCCCGGCCGCCCTGCTCGCCGACGTCTTCATCGTCGTCGGCGTCGCCTACATCTGGTGGTACGACATCTCGGCCCTCGCCACCCGCGGCATGGACCCGACCGTCAAGCTCTTCAACCCGAGCTCCTACACCCTCACCATCGGCGCCTCCATCTTCACCTTTGAGGGCATCGGCCTCATCATCCCCATCCAGGCGAGCATGAAGCGGCCCGAGCACTTTGAGCCCCTGCTGGCCGGCGTCATGCTGCTCATCACCTGCGTCTTCACCTCCGTCGGCGCCCTGTGCTACGCCACCTTTGGCGACCGCACAAAGATCGAAATCATCGACAACTACCCGCAGGACAGCCGCCTCGTCAACGCCGTGCAGTTCATGTACGCCCTCGCCGTCCTCGTCGGCAACCCCGTCCAGCTGTTCCCGGCCATGCGCATCCTCGAGGGCAAGATCTTTGGCCACCGCTCCGGCAAGAAGGACCTCCTGACCAAGTGGAAGAAGAACGCCTTCCGCACGGCGCTCGTCGCCGTCTGCATCGGCGTTTCCATCGCCGGCTCGGCCAACCTGGACCGCTTCGTCGCGCTCATCGGCTCCTTTGCCTGCGTGCCTCTGGTCTACATCTACCCCCCGTACCTGCACTACAAGGGCATTGCCGAGACGAGGAGGGAAAAGATGTGCGACATCGCCCTCATGGCCCTCGGCCTCGTCGGCATGGTGTATACAACGGCCATCACTCTGGCCACCAGCTTCCTGTAGCGTGCGGAGCAGACACTTGTTAAAGTAGAGGAGGACGTCGAGGCGCCCGAGCATGTGTGTGTTATGATTAAGAAGCAAAGAACAATAAAAGTACAGCGTAGAATTCATGAACAACCCAGAGTGCCAACGTTCCCGTGATGTGTTCGGCATCAGCCCTCCCGCCACCTGACGGCCCAGTCCCCCTTTGCAAAGCTCGGCTCCACGACCTTGCCCTGCATCACGGCCTCGCACTTCCGCCTCTCCTCTTTCCCGTCCACGAGGAACCCAAAAACGACCCCGCGCCGCGCGGCACACCGCACCATCTCCCGCTCGTGCGCCTTCCTCTGCCCCTCGGCCCGCTTCTCGCGCATCTCCTCCGTCTCCTCGACCCGCTCGGCGCGTCCCTTCTCCCCGCCGACGCTGCCGTTGACCTGGCTCTGCGTCTGCGGCGGCCGCACGCGCGTGCCGCTGCGGACCGAGAGGCTGGCCTGCACGCCGGGGTCGAGCTCCGTGGACCTGGTACGCCCTAGGCCGAGCATCTCGTCAATGATCTCCTCGCCCGGGTCCCCTCCCCCGTGCTCGTCGTCGGCGTGGCGTTCGCCGACGTCAATCGCCTCGTCCTCGTCCGCGCTGGCGCTGCCTCGAATGACTCGCGAGGCGCGGTTCTTCCTCCTGCCGTAGACCTTGCTCGGATCCTGTCTCTCGCCAAAGACCTTGCTCTCGACCAGGTCGCAGGGCACGAGAGTGCGGGCATCGCCCTTGACCTTCCTGATGCTGGCCCCGCCAACTTCCTCCTCGCCCTGCAGAAACCGCACAAAGGCCTGCTCGATTTCCTTATCCAGACGGCCGGGCTTCTGGCCCCGGCAGCGGGAGGAGCAGTACTTGGGCTCGGGCTTAGCCTCCGCTGCCTTGGAGGACTTGGCTGCCGCTGTGGACTTGCGGCTCGAGATGACGCGGCCGCATGTGCGGCAGTAGGGCGTCGCGTCGCCGTTGGGTAGAAGGTAGAACGGCGCCGGCGTAGCCTGGGATTTGGAGGGCCGGGACCAAGAGTCCATCCAACTCATTGTGGTCGTGTGAAGCGGTGTTGCCCGGGGCACGTGGAGGCGGAGGCGGAGGCGGAGCGGGATTGTGTGAGCGACGAGGGCCTTTTGCGTGGCTTCGGCGAGCGGTCTGATGGAATGGAGAGGATGTGCTCGCCGTAGCATTGGGAGAGGGCTGGCAATGGGTTTGAGTGTGGTTTGGTGCAGAGACAAAGGGAGAGTTTCGAGGTACGAAGGCCGTCGATCAATGAGGGACGAGCTACGTCATCGATGTCCTGTTGCCCATTTCTCGTTGCCGGTGTGTCTGTGCCAGATGCCGACAAAGCCCCAGAGCAGGTTGATTCCCGAAGCCATGATGTTCCCGGCGCAACATGGCTCTATAATCCTCTGAGGACGGACGATTCGCCTCTGATGGGCTCTTGGCCTCAGACTCCTTGCTTTGGTGTTGTATCAAAAGACACCAACAACTCTCCAGGCAGACTGAGATCGAGTTGGACCGCCGCCCTATGGCAGTGAGGGCGATTCGCGTGGTTCAGGTATTAAGAGAACATTATCTCCTTGGCTCCAGGGC
This sequence comes from Colletotrichum tofieldiae, assembly GCA_022836555.1. Taxonomy (NCBI): domain Eukaryota; kingdom Fungi; phylum Ascomycota; class Sordariomycetes; order Glomerellales; family Glomerellaceae; genus Colletotrichum; species Colletotrichum tofieldiae. Next base: position 5,808,565 of record BQXV01000002.1, read on the forward strand.
TTTTCTGAAGTATGTTGGCTACGCTAATTATTCGTCACATGTGGGTGCAGAGTTGGAGGAGAGCATATTATGAGATTGAAGCCTCTCCTGTCAGCAACAGTATGCGACGCGCACCCCTGGAAACATGATTATCCCAATCTCGTCGCCCGGCGAGATCCATTCGTTAATTAGTGGAGCAGGAGGCAGTCCAGGTCGCATGCCTGTTCATCGCTGACAGAAATTCGACCCCAAACCAAGAATACATACACGACATCAAAGTTTGTCATCAAGGGATAGGTGGAAGCCGGAACGGTACACGGAAACGTGTTTACTACGGCGCCGAGAATACTTTTACGCCACTTGGCAATTGGACCAACAAGGCAACACTGCCAGAGAGAAACGCACAAATGGCGACAACATGCTGCAGCTCGCATCGTCGAATCGTCTTTCCGCAAGCGGACGACGTCAAGACTTTGAGAGACTTGATACAGCATGTTGAATGGCTACGGAAACTACTGCTGCAAGTAGCTTGTGAGCGAAGGGCGCCATTATGGAGACGTTTAGAAAGTTGGAAAGATGCAAAGTAGACGGTGCTTCGACCAAGCTCGAAGATATTGGCTCAGAGGACAAACCCGATCTTCCATGCAACATAATTCATCCATACTCTGGGCAAAAAAGCACGTATTGTGGCACCTTGACGCCTTGTGCCGAGGTCGATAGCCACGAAAAGCAGGGCCACGCGCCACTTTTGACGTGGTCAGCAATCCAGATTCCTTCACGGATAAGTTTGTCAAGCTCTTACCTGTGGCTGGATTTACCACAAGTGCTCCTACGGTTCCCATCCATGCGTTTTCTCTTGCGACTGACAAAGGCGTGGCCGTATTCAAGGCCCACAGCGTGGTACTCGCTGATCGCACTACCATCAGTCCATCTGAGCGCCAACAGAACATTTGATATCCGTCGTGTCCGGCTTCTAATCACACGCTGCATCAGTTCACGCCCATATGTTGATGCAGAGCCGATCGCTGCAATGGAAAGAAGGCAGTACATCCTAAACCCGTGAACTTATTCATTCGAACCAGAGTTTGTCAGTTTTAGAACCATAATCATGTCTTTTTATCTCCATGACTCAGTCTTGAGAGCCCGCATTCTTGAATGACTTAAAACACAGTCTGAATTACGGCCACAATCGCAGGATGGTATCTTAGCTAGTATGTACAGCAAGGTAGGTTTGTGCTAGGTTCATAAAATACAGACAAGTTCCTCCTCTCCTGTCGGCAGGTAACTTGTCGAATGAGACAAAGCTCGGTTCTGAAGTGGCATTTACTGGCCGAAAGTGTGCTCGGGGATTTCAATGGTGGTGACGGTCCAGGTCTTGCCGCCGTCACTGGTTGACATGTCACCGGTCACGCCTTGGCCCTTGCCGAGGGTGTTGATGTAGTTGGGGTCTTCCTTGTCGAGGATGATCTTGGTGTTGATCCAGGCTGTTGCCGGGCGTGAGTCAGCTTACGCCCCAGGACGGCCGGATGTGGAAAGGAAACTTACAGTGAGCACCAACGGTGCCGCAGTCCTCGGCGGCGCACTCCACAGCGCTGCCCCAGCCCTGAGCCTCGCCGTCCTTGGTGGACAGGGTGGCGACGACCTTGTCGTTGATGGAGAGGGTCTGGGTGTAGTTTTGGGAAGCATCATCGAACTTGTCTGCGGGTCGTTTGTCAGTATATGCTTGGATACAGATACTGCTCGGCCGAAACCATGGAGGTCCCACGTACAGTGCATGGTGATTCTGTCACCCTCCGAGGCATCAGTGCCCTCGGTCTGGACAGGCATCTGAGAATTGTCGCCTGTCTTCAGCAGAGTGTAGGCAAAGATGGACCATTTGTCGGTGCCGGTGTTGTCGTAGTTGGAGTTGTCGGAGATGGACTGAATCAGGTCGCCGTTGGATGTGCCCATACCGACCCAGAGAGAGGCGCTGCCCTTGTTGTTGGCGGGAGCGGCGGGGAGGACGAGGGTCGAGGTCGCCTCGCGGATGAAGGAGTCTGAGGCGACGGGACCGGTGCTGAAGGCCGGTCCCATGGCGGCCTGGACGCCGGCAACAGCGGTGACGGCGAGGGCGGAGAGCAGCTGGCTCGTTGAAGGCATCTTGGCGACTAGTGTGTGTGAGTGTTGATAAGTGATTGTGAGTAAAGATGTCCGGGTTGCTGGGTTGCCCTCCTAGTTGAAGAGGCTGGTCTTCATTACTTATAACTCCTATGGCGAGGCAAGACTCTTGCATGATTGGTGGATCAAGCAACAGCTGATGCTATTGTCGACCAAACAACGCCGGGTTGGACTACTCCGTATTGTTGGATCCAGCATGTTTCAACAAAATAACTTTTTTGTGGGTGGTTGCAGCGACCAACACAGGGTTGCAATAGTAATGACGAGTGGTCGACTTGCTTTCCCTTTACTCCGGAAAGAAGCTCCCTTGCTGATGAGCATGACCAAGTAAATTTCTCGATTATAGTATGATCTACGGCCGGTGGTCCTCGGAACATATTACCGGGGCTTCGTGGAACCATGTCGGGAAATATTCGCCTTGCAGCAAGCATACAACTGACTTTGGAAAGTGTCAATTTGACCAAGAACTTCCCAAGACGACGCCGCCATATGAACGATTCAAGGTTCTTTACAAACAGCTATAATTATAGAGACGTGGTTTAGGACAGTCCTGTTCGTCGCCAAGCCTTACGCCCTGCGTAGCTCCCTTACAGTTTAGATGATTTACTCTTCTTGTAAGCGCACCACAGCAGATTCTCTGCCATGAGACTCACGAGTTGCAGCCAGCACCCGCATGTCGAAGCGCGAGGCGCTTTGGTCATCGGGGTCCGTGCCGCTGTGGAGGCCGGGTATGTCGCAGTCTGCCTGCAATCAAAATGAGGCGGGAGCTCAATCAATTCGCCACGGAAACTTACATAAAATAAGCACCGTCGGCACCATGAGGAGCCAAAAAGACAACCCCCTCTCCCCACTCATGCGTCCCCTTTTCTCGGTCCCTAGCGAAATTGATCTGAGCTGGCAAGTGGGTGGTTGATGACATAGGACGAACAAGGTAGGTCGCCTACAAGGAGGGACGGTAAATCGACTTGGCGGCTTTAGTCTTTCTACGTATCCAACTACTTACATTGGTCTTACTTCGCAGCAGCCCTTGGGCCTACATGAGAGTGCAGCCCGCATGGCATCCGCCGGGCAAGAATGAGAACTACTGCACTAATGAGAGGGAACTTGGGAAACCGCATGCAATAATACAGACGATTCTACGTTATTGATGTTAAGCCTGCAGTATGAAGGGAAACATTGGCCGAAATGACATATTATACCCCTCTCCGTAAGGGAAAACGCGTACGCGAGAAGAGCGATCGATGCGATAGAATCTAGAGCTCTACGGGCCACTTAACGAGCACGAGTTCAAGGCTGTGTGTGCTTCGAGGCGGTGGTTCCTCGCGGCGAGCCATTGACGCCACACCATGTTGCCTCGATCCGCTTGTTCTAACAGTCGGCTCTGTAAAGTGTCTTAAGCTGCCCCCTTCCGGTATCTTTTGTAACAAGCCCAACGCTCTGTGATTGGAAATATCATCCATAAGTCTCACTATAACTGGCAGTAGTAATTGTCCGTTAGACTGTGATCCTGTCCAGATGGTCGCATGAACCTATGATCCTGACTCTCGCCTTGTTTGTGAGATCATTGATTGCCCAATGGCGAATGAACAAATGGTTGGCTGCGTTGTTGGCATTCAATCTGGAAAACTTAGTCTCCATAAGTTGAAGAACTGATGAGATTGACGGCTGAGAAGATGGGTGAGAGGACGCCAGACGGAAAGGGAGTCAGGAGGGCAGACAGGAGGGGAGACAGGAGACAAGACGAGAGAGAACGTACTGAGAGAGAGCTATTGCTCGCTGCACGTCGTACGTGGCCCTAGTCCGGAGCACCATCGAACTCGGCACCGTCTCCATGTAGTCCTTCCATTCGGCTTGGAGGTTTGGTATCGCCGCCTGGCCGTTCTGAGAATGCCATAAAAAAGGTGCTCGGCGCCGCGACATTGTCAGGATCCGTTGCGGATATGCCACAGGTCTTGAGACATGTAGGCGGGAACCCACTATCGTATCTTGATCTGATTGGTACGCCCGACGCGTCGACATACTCGGTGTCGGCCGGGCGCAGCTGCTTGACGGACCAGTCTGAACAGACGGCAGATCCGTTCCCCCAATCTTCGGAGACGGGCTCCCATCTCCCGCCCTCGATTCCGTCCCAAGGGTAAGCCGCGTTGGCAGGGAAGGAGGGATATCTTGAGTTGACAAAGGTGGTGAGCTTCTGACCGCAGATGCTCACCTTCTTCCTGTCTGGTGTCGCTTTATCAGGTATGCGCTTGTCGAAGGAATGGAGATGCGCCTCCTTCTCCTTCTCCTCCTAGTCGGAGTGCGTCGTCGTCACCGCCGTCCGCCGTTGCTGTCATCCGTCTTCGTCGTCGTTGTCGTCGGTGATGTCAGTGGCATTGTGGAACACGTCTCTCTTCGCCGTCGGAGCCCGAGAACCAGGCCACGTTCCATCCGCCTTGACGTACCAGTCGCACGCAGGTATGTCTTCGTAGTTGGGATAGAGGAGGTTCAAATTCGCGCAGCCGCAGCTCATGCAGTTGCTGCATCAAAGCGTCGACTTTCTGTCGAAATCCTCGCCCAGCGGGCCTCGCATTCTCATCGCTTGCGATGGAACATACGGGTTCTCGCCTTCGTTGTAAAGAATCTCCTGCAACTCATTCTCTAGCCAGATGGCGCGCTCTCCCAGAATACGATCCATCCAATCTCGAATGAACAACCGAGGTCTTGCGGCACGCCCCTGCCAGCTTAGACCGTTGCGGATGTGAAAGAGCAGCTCTCTATAGTCGCCATTGTTCTTCATAAACATAAGAAAGCTGAGTTCTACCGAGTGAGGGTCTGCGGCAGCACGGTGAGAAAGTCGAGCAGGCCCTGTTGGTTAATGAGGAAGCGCGACAGCCCAAAGTGCGCCAGGTGCTTCCACGCATCAACAGGGAAGATGGATCGCAGGGGGATGAAGTGATCCCTTGTGAGGTTTAGGGGATGCGGCTCCCGTTCGAGGCTGCCGTCCTCGTCGGTCTCCAGGGTGAAGTGTCTCAAGTCGGCCTCTAACATCTGCTTCAGGCGCCCGTTGCGGAAGGCGAGGTAGTTGTTGCCGTCCACCCCACACACCATGAGGTTGAGCCTGAGCGTGGTGAAGCCCGGCTTCTTGATCACGGCAGCGAGATGGTTGTACTCAACGCATGGTTCCGGTGCGTAGAAGATGCCGCACGTGAGCCCCGAGTGGATCTGGTTGCCGTCGAAAATCAGCTCCGTGATCTTTGAGGTCGCGCCCGCTGCTGGGCGAGGATGCGGACGACAAGGCGGAATCCGCGCCATTTATCCTTGTCCTCCTCGCGCTCCCACCTCTTGTAGCCGGCTCCTTCCTCGTCTCTAGAGGCTGGCCAGCCGGGAGGGAGCGGGTAGTTAAAGCCGTACGGAAGAGCGCGGATGGCGGGGGTCGGGTACAGCGGCTTGAAGAGAATGCCGTGCGCAGCAGGTGTCAGGGTGATTCTCTTCAGGTTAGGGAATCTACCCTTCTCCAGCGCCCATTCAAAAGCCGCTACATCGGCCGATGTGGAAAGCACTTGTTCTTGTTGCTCGAGCAGCCCTTGGTAGTAAACGCAGGCGATGTCGAGAGGCAGCTGGGCGTCAAGCTGCTGAAAAGTCTCAACACGCTGCGGTAAGGTTTTGACGTCGTTGCCTCGTCTTTCCTCTGGGTAATCGATGTTCTCTTTTCAGCGTATGAAGTACCAGATTGGAACACCACGTGGGATCTTCTGTGGTCCATAATCATCGTCATCGTCTGAGTTGCCGGGATACTCATCCAGGTACACGCATTCGTCGTCGTACTTGCCCTCGAACCTGACGAAGTCAGGCGGTGGCTTCTCGTAACGGGCATCGTCCCAGACGATCTCACGGACGTCGCGGCGGAAAGTCTCGTGTTCTGCGATGGCGCGAAAGACTTGCACATTCAGGGGACTGGCGGATATGAAGATGCGCTTGAAACGGAGATGGGGACTGACGAGGTTGGCGAGCTTCTTGCAAGTTAACCGCAGCCCTTTGAGATGGCAGTTGTCGAGGTGGGCGAAGACGAGGGCGGATATCTCGAAGGGCGCGGTGGCGATGAAGTCAATGACAGATGCTGGCCACATGGACGGACCGGAGCTGAATCGTGAAGTCGCCATAGGAATCGTTTAGTGAGAGGAAGAGAAGAGGTGAAGAGACGAGGTGCTGTAGTGTACGAGGATGGAATGAATGGTGCTGTCTGCCTGCTTGTTGGTCGGCTGGCCTCGAGGCATTTGGCACTTGGGGGCTTGACGTTTTGTGTACGGAATCCAGTGACAGTTGGTTGCGTGTGTATCCGTAAGGTAGTGTCTGTTGGAGCTTCTCTACATGGATTCCAAGCCAAGTTGCACTACAGTCCGGCACTGCACCACGACCGTATCGGCGTGTTTGCTCTGGCCTCGGGCAGGTGAAGTGGAGTCTGCCGGTCAATGGTTTTTCCTGGATTCCGCCGTGGGCTTAGTAAGGTGCCTGGATATGTATGGCTCTATTACCGCCTTAATCTACTAGATTATAGAGGGCAGAGGGGCTAATAGTCTGGTGCTATGCTTTATAGAGACTAGATACATCTAGAAGAAGTACCCAGGGTTGTCAGCATAGGTACTACTAATTAAGTGTATCTTAACTACTAGTAACTTTCTGATGTAAGTTAGTCTAGCAGCGGTGGTTCCGTCTAGATCTATAGCCTTATGCTAGATATCTATTTACAGCTATAGATAATGGCTAGACGACTTATAAGACTGCCCTTAAATAACTAGAAAAAGTCTTTATCCCTCAGACTATCCCTAGCAAGCCTGGCAAGGCCAGACTATTGGTACTAGATGCCAATCACAGCTATATAACACCATATATCTCTTATTCCTACTTCTGTATACGTAACAAGTCCTCCAGCCTCTAGATCAGTCAGTCTTCCAACCTCTCAAGCTTGTCAATAGGAAGTATCTAAGGTATCTAGATATATAGAACAATTTGACAGTTATAAGTAGAAGAAACTTTCTAGACTACTATAGAAAGACACATGCCCTAACTAGTTAGATTATAAGGAATAGCTAGAACTACACTAGCTTGTGGCTAATTAGTGTAGTATGACCTCTATCTAGCCCCTTTGTGTCTAGGCCAGTCAGTCAGTCAGTCAGTCAGCCAGACAGCCAGACAACCAGGCAGCCGGACTACCAGGCAGCCGAACTACCAGGAAGCCAGCATTTGAATGCTGTTGTATCTGTAGTCCTATGGTTAACTCCGCGCAAGTCTGCTGACCTCCAGTGTCAGCTGCGAGTATACAATCAGCTGACGCAAGACACACAGGGTATCTATACCCAACGTCTTCTATTCAGAAAGGTCCAAAAGGGCTTTGATGCACAGGCCAATATACGGGCAGTCCTAGAGAGCAGGTCCAGCCATTTCATTCCTATATAGATAATCAGCAAAATGGCAAGAATAAAAGAGTCCCAACTAGTCCTAAATCGAACTTCGCTAACATTGAGGGTATCCGACGGGCGCAAATTGGTGCTAGCAAAGTAGAGAATAGCACAGATGGATCCAACGGCTCTGAACTATATAGTGAGCCAGAAAGCTGTATCTGGGTAGGGTGTAGGATCGAGGAATAATTAGGATAATGATAGTGGTGATGGATGTGATGGGTGTGATCGGGTTGTTGAGTTCATCATTATTTCCTCCAACATTGGGTGGTGGCGGAAGGCTATCATGGGCGGAACAGTTGCATGGGACAGAATACTTCATTAAAAGCAATTCAATTTCTCTTTTACTCAAGTACCGGACTAATTGCAACCTTGATTCAAACTACCCTTGACCAACGAAGATTTTCCCACCCTCCGTATCCATACTTTTGGGTATGCATTCCTACGAGCTGCCATTGGTGCCGTTGAAGAGTTTCTCCTTACGCTTCTGAAGAAGGTAGTAGTACTGTCCAAGGTCGATAGGCTGATTGGGCTGGACATCGCCCTCGAAGTTACCCTTTCCGTGCCCATCAAAATGGACCTTCCAGGCTATTAAACTTTTAGCATCGTGATGACACTTACCTTTAAAGACAAAGAAAGGAGAAAAAGACTTACTGCTAGCATCGAAGCCAAGATATGACCAGCTATCGTTAAGGTAGGCCTTTTCAGAACCGACACGAATCGTTTTGACCAGGCCCATCTGGCCTGGGGCTGGGCGCAGTTGCTTGAGATCGGCAACTAGCTTCACGAGCCCGACGATGAATGTCGTCGCAATGTCCTTGGCTACGCACTCGTGCTGTCCATAACTGAAAGCCGTCACTGGGTCCGACTTTCGGTTTGCATCGAACTTATCGGCGTTGGCCACATCCTTCGGGTTACGGCCAGCCTCACCCTGAAAAAGAGGGGTTTAGATCATTACCCTCATCCAAGACATATAGCGAATGAGGATGAAACTTACAAGAAGCATCACCACAAGGTTGCCCGGTTGAATTGACTTGCCCTCGACCTCAACCGGCGCAGTGGCGACACGCACATTTCGCTGGGAGCTTGTGAGGCGCTGTGCCTCTATTACGTAGGCGTGGAGTCCAGCATCGTCCTTCTTTTGCGCAAGGGTCTGGACCTCGGCCCAAATGGACGCATTCTCGCGGCGAAGGAAGAACTCCATAACTTCATAGAACTTTGCAGAGGTTAGCTCGAAGTATGAAAAATGTGAATAAACAAGAAGTCCTCAGGTGCACTTACTGTCGTTACGGGAACGCCGATGCCTCCGAAGGCGGTAAGCCACATGTTGTCGACGACCTGCTCGGCCGAGTTACCCTGAGCCAACAGCTCCTCAGCAAGCTTATAGCCACAAGATCGCAACGAGTCTTTCTTAAAGTTTGACTTGCGACCGACGACATTAGAGATTGTTGACGCAATTCCAAAGCCCAAGCCTCGTCCAGCAACGACCTCGTTCATGAGTGTGCGGGTCGATTCGATAATGACCTTGACGCTTTCCGTCGCTCGGCGCCGACGGTTCCAGGCTTGAGCGGGATCATTGTTGTTCACGCCCCAGACGCGAATATTAAGCAGGTGCCGGTAGAGGTCGGCGGCGCTGAGGATACCGTTCGGATTTTCATCGGTGCGCATGTCGAAGTAGAAGAGGTCTGCAAGCAACTGGGCGTTCAACGGGATAGCGACATCGCGGATCAGATCCATCTGGCAAAGACCCTCCTTCAACTTGAACGTCTCCTTTTCAATAAGGCTTGCACCAACACGCTCAACGAAGTTGTGAACAGCGTTGTGTAGATTCGGTATCTTGCCCAGCGCCTTCGTAATGTTGATGCGGTGTTGGTAGTTCTTGGGGTCATCACCCGCAAGCATGAACCAGCTGATATCTTTCTTGGAGTCCGTGAACAAAGCGTTGAGGGGCTGGAGCCACGGCACGACAAATTGTTTAGGGTTACCAAGAACCTGCTTGATGGCTGCACCAGTCAAGAGAACGACTGGCTTTGGGGGTGGCTTCGGGTCATCTGAGCTGTACAAATGAAGGGTACCAAGCTCCTTGGCGATGGCCTGGTTCGCCTTCTTTGTGTACATGGGCTGCATGACGGCTATGGAGTTGTATGGGAACCAGTTTGGAAGACCTCGTTGAATAAGCTTGTACAGCATCGAGCCTCCGAGCGTCTTGTAATCTTGCTGGACCTCGTTGAAGCCCCATGCCGTCAGATTTGAGACTGTGTAGTCGAGGGTGTTGAACCTATCCGAGCGCACAAGTGTGACTGCGTCGGATAACACAGCCCGACCAACAGAGTATGTCGGGCAAATGCCGCTGCCCGTGTTTCTCGCGGGCTTGATATCCTCAATCATGAGGCCGGGGTACAGCTCAACCATATCGGGGTCAGTGTACAATTTTTCGAGAATGTTCGCAATGTCTGGGTTCGAGTTGATCTCGCTGAACTTGTCATACTTCTTGAGACCGAAGAATTCTCGAAACTCATTCAGCGATGCTACCTGCCACTTTCGGGCTTGATTGATGCCAAGGATTTCCACAATCTTGAGAGCTTTGGGAACCATGCGGGCGCCAAAGCAGCCAGCTGGATCGTCCATGGACTCTTTCAGAACACGAACAAGATCCTCATCCTTGAATGTGCCGTCCGACTGGCGTTCGAGGCCGTCAAACGTACGAGCACTAGGGTCCTTTGGAATGCTCTGTTCGAAAGTGACCAAAGCCTGGCCAAGCTCAGCCATGCCGACATTCTGCAAATCTTCTGGCTTGCGATTTGGGAAGAGCTTGGCGAAGAAGTTGTCAATCCAGCGTTCATCTTTCTTTGAGATACACGAGTGAAAGCGATACAACAGGTTAAACTCCACGCTGACCTGGTTGCCAACGCCACGTGGCACGCCTTCGCCGTCGAACTGCTTGCCAATTTCGACGCGAGGGTCAAGGGTCCAGTCGCTCTTGGAGTGGTGCGTGTTTGTGATAGCACGCAAGTAGTCGTGAAGACAAATGTTGATGTACAAGCCGCCAACTATCAAACGTGCCGTGTTGAAAAGGTCATGGTCCTGCTTGGCCACAGCCTTGGCCTTGTCTTCAGGACTAGCGTCGGCAGGGCATTGCAAAGTGAAGCGTCCGTTCTCATTGATCTTCAGCAAGATGTCGCAGACGTAGTTGTGGAAACGGCTGTAAAGAACCAGCATGACATTGACTCCAGCGGGCTGTCCGAGCAGACGTCTTTCGTGGAAAGTATCGGGCTTGAGCCGGCCCTCCTTCATAGTACGTATCTCCAACTGGTCTTTTAGCGAAGAGCCGTAGAGAGGGGCTAAATCAAGATATGAGGACGTGTCGGACTTGTTCATGTCCGTTCGGTTGGTCCGGAAAATGTCGTGAATGATGATAGACGCATGGTAGAAGAGCATGGATGATATTCCGGCTGGATTCTCCTTGAAGGAACTTTCATCTCGAGCCATCAAGAGGTCAAAAAGCAGACCTGGGTCGGGTTTGACGCCATGAAGTCGTTTGGTAGTCCTGACCGTCTTGGCGTACGGGGTGCCCGCTTTGCCCAGGTTGGGCTCGAGAATGTTATTGTAGCTTCCATCCGGCATCCTGTAGTGATGAAGCCCATCAGGTGGTCGAGGAACCTGCTCACGTAGGATGATGTCGCTGTCAGGGGCTTTAAACTCGATTGAGTCCTCGGGCCGTGGCTGTTCCTTAGGAGCTGCTTCTTTCGAGTTGACAACTTCGTACTTGACATCACCACCAACATAGCTCAGTGGGGGATGCTGGAGGGTACCCCAAAGCGTGTCGATGAGCTTGTTGGTGAGCTGTACCCTAGTATTCGAAGTAGCGGGGAGAGACGTCAAGATTCCAATCAGAACCTCAGTCGTTCTTAACAATGTTAGAGCCTTGTTCATAAATGTACATAGACGGCACAATTACCCTTTCTTGTCATCAAGAGGTTGGCCTTTCTGAAGCAACTCCTTGATGAGGGCTGCCAGCTCTGCTGGAGACGTTTGACTACGCAGGCCAACATAGTCTTTCAGGAGGTCTGTAGCAACCTTTGTCGGATCAGAAAAGAAGTTGGCTGAGCTCTTTCTTTCGTCTCCATAAGTCTCGCCGGCCATGAACTTCTGGTCGAAAGACATGATTCTTTGAGAAGGGTCAACTTTCAAGTAGAAGAAACAGTGTAGAATGAAGAACTGGTGTAAATGTGTCCCTCAAATCCTCATTCTCTCACAAAACTACCAGATATGTCGCTCACCTTATACAAAACTCGAGACCAATCAAATGATGGTCATTTCTCCTGGCGTCTCAACAAGGAAACCCAACATGCCCCCTCGTTTCCTGATTTCCAACAAGCCCCTCACTTCCCGACTCACCTGTCGGTGGCGTGGATTGCCGCAGATGACCGTAACGTGGACCTATCTGTGCTTATTGGGCTCTTTGACGCATCATGCTCGGTATTTTTCATGTCGAGAAGGCCTCTCTGTAACTCCTTAGCGAAAGATGACACCCGAAGCAGTTGGGAGGACAGGGACGGTGAATGTTGCGGAGAGTCTTGACGTCTCAGCCAAGACCGTGATTGACTCTTCGTATCGACCGGAGACATGCAGATGGTGGCGTCTAAGAGTGAGGGGTAGGGGACGAGAACGGTATCACATCATGTTGGAAGAAAGGTAGCTCTACCTTAACAATGCTGCTGTGCGTGTGCTACCGTGAAGGCTAGCAGCGGTTGAAAATCAAGCAGAGACCAGCGATCTTCGTGAAACATACCAAACCACTAATGCTGTGTCATGTAAATCAACGGACGGGAAGGGAATGTAAAGCGAGGGGTAAATAATAAGATTCCAGCCGCATATCAAGCCAAGGAGATCGACTGGTTGATTCATGCAACGGAACTAGTGCGAAGCTCACAACGTTCTCCGGACGGGCCGCACCGCCTGCATGATTTGGATAGATGAGAATTACGAGGCATCTTATTGGAAGGCGGATTATGCCGGCAGGGTGAACCCCGTTGGTTGCCAGTGATTGGCATGTAGCACTGCGCTACAACCAAGACATTTTCATGTGAGTGAACCGATCTTCCGCACTAGTGCGAGACACTTTGTGTCTTCCCCGCAAACTTACGAGTTCAGCTCAGGTATGTGTACCCAAGCTGTCGTGCTGTCTTGCAATCAGTCAATGTTTGTTGTCACAGCCGATCATCCTTGCCCGTACTGGAGTGCAGACGTGGAACATTGTGGCTGCTGAGTGTCTCGAAAGATATGACGGAAACGGGACAAGAAAATGATGTTCACCGCAAGTGGTGTTAACCGGTCGGCCCGCAATGCATACATGCATCAACAAGTAGGAATCAGAAAACACCAGTAATCTTCTTGACCAATTCGTAAGTTGAATACAGCTGAATGCGACGAGCGTTGGCGAAAGGTGCTGTTTGGTACCTAGTCTGACCCGCCCTCTGGGCGACACGGCAGGTCGGTGTGATTTTCGACAGATAAACAGTTTCACCGGTCGTTTGGCGTCATATGTAACTCTGCTTCTGATTGGGGTGAATAGGTTTGATCCGTGGACGTACACGTACACGAGGGCCAGTAGACATGAGGGTGCAGCTGGCCGCGAGGTGGTGATACGAGACTGGGCCCAGTATTTTCGGCGCCAGAACCAAATTGGACATGATTAACGCCCTCCTTTTCAATGTCTTAGCCATCGAACTAGCGAGTATCTTTGCTTCGCCAGGCTTGGTGGCATCTATGCGACTCTTTCGTCGATACGTGCGGAGGTCCGGCGGAGGCAAATCGTTCATGTCATGCAAGCCTCTAGATATATCAAGTTTCCTATCCGTCTGTTGAGGTAGCGACAGTCCACTGCCGATTCAATTCCTCAGCGCTATCTTCTCATCAGTTATAAATTCTTGCCACAATCTGAGCCACGATGCCTGCAGCCTTGAGCAACGGTGACCAAAGGTCTGAGAAATCGCCAGTTCCTAAGAAGCTGGTTCTTTGTTTTGATGGCACAGGAAACACATTCACTGGCTCCAACTCGGACACCAATGTAGTTAAGATACTGAGCAAGTTGGATCGCAATGATTCGAATCAGTATCATTACTACCAGAGTGAGCATCTCCTATGTGCAAGTCTTTCAAGGTGTCAGTATTGACACACGTCGCTCATCAGCTGGTATCGGCACATATGACATCAACGATGAATCTGTTAACAAAAGCTGGTTTGGCGAGATGCGAAGCTCCGTTTCCCAAACCATCGATCAGGGAATAGGCACGACCTTTGATGCTCATGTTCTTGCCGGCTATCGCTTTCTCATGCGTTACTATGATTCTGTAAGTGCGATCGTTAGTGTGGGAAGTGATCGCGATTTAATGATCCATCTTCAGGGTGACAAGATCTACATGTTCGGGTTTAGCCGTGGCGCCTTCACAGCTAAGTTCCTGGCACGCATGATCCATACTGTTGGTCTGCTCTGTAAAGGAAACGAGGAAATGGTACCTTTCGCCTATCGTCTCTATCAGCGCTACCTGGCAGGCGAGGTCGAAGATTTTATTGTAGCGCACCCCAAGAAGTCTAAGAAAGATAAAGGCAAAACCCCAAAGGCTACATCCAATGGGCACAACCCGACATCAAGCATGGAAGACGACGAAGAACCCCTCCAGGACGACCACCACGAGGGCGAAGACCCAGTAGCCCACGGACACAAATATGAAGTCGCCCGAGACGAGATTGCAGCTTTCAGCGACACATTCTGCCGCAAAGAGACGGTGATGCACTGCGGGAAGATGGAGGAGTCCAACATCAAGGTATTCTTCCTCGGAATATGGGATTGCGTCAACTCCGTTGCCGTTTTGGAGCGAACCACGCCTGTGCCGGTTCCAGTCGTAGGTACGGCACACCATGTTCGACATGCCGTTGCCGTCGACGAACGCCGCGTCAAGTTCAAGGCGGCACTTCTCGCCCAAGACATTCGTGACACAGACCACACTCACGAGGATATCAAAGAAGTTTGGTTCCCCGGCTGCCACGGAGATGTGGGCGGTGGCTGGCCCGCTTCTGACGACAATCCTCTTGACAACCGAGGCGAAATGACCTTTTGGGATCGCGTCAAGAATTTCTGGACGAGCCGTAAGAACAAAGAACCTAGTAAAGCACTGGGATGCGATCGTTTCCAGATGAGCGATGTCCCACTGGCTTGGATGATCCGTGAGGTCGAGCTTGTCGGCGAGCAAGAGCCATCAGCAGCTCTCAAATGGCGCGAAAGCGTCCATGCATTCAAGGCACGTTTCGCCAAAAAGAAGAAGCAAGCACTCAAAGGGGTAATTCACGATTCGCTCGCGTTTGGCTGCGGTACAGCCTTCTTCAGAGTGCTACTGTGGAAGTTCATGGGTAAGAAAGTTCTTGATGCATTTCCCGCCTTTTGTTACATACCCTGACCTCATCCCAACAGAATGGCTCCCTTTCATCACTCGCTGGGAGCTTGAGGACAACGGCTGGCAAAACGTCCGTTTCCCTCTAAACAAGGGCCATACACGCGATATTCCCAAAGACGCGGTCCTTCACGAGTCCCTCCTATGGCGTTTGAAGAACGACCCAACGTACTGTCCCGGGAATAATCATGGCGGGCGGCTGCCCCCTTGCTTGAAACACAAGGATGCTGTTGCCGAGTGCCAACCAACAGTCGACCCTGAGGCAGACGAGGAGTCTGAACATAAGACGTTCAAGATATTGAGATCTGCGTCTGATCTTTGACGAGAGACATCCGTACCAGCTGGGCATAGACAGGGACCGAGGAACTGAGGCATAGAGTTGGGAAACAAGAGCCTCAGTTATGATATTATCGCACAGGCAATGTAACGGTCTTATGTCTCAGTGGACAGGACGTAACCTACGTTCATTCATGTATCTTGCAGTATGTCTTTGAAAAGTAAAAAATCGCCATCTTTTTACTTACATGGTTCGATTGACATCCCATATCTCTCTCTATTTCATGATGCACCTGCCACTAACGCAACTCACCACCTCCACACACATGTCCTAGTCCTCGAGCTACAGATTAAATCACAGTTTAGTCAATCGCGGTCGTATAGCATATCTCTCGACCTTATATGCGAAAACCCCTTAATTAGACTGCGCTTGCTATTTCGGTATCACCAATTCCATTTCCATGAAGATGCAATCCGAAGATCGGACTCCTTCTCTTCTTATCTATCTCGTATCTGCTATGGTCTCTTTGATGGAGAAGCAATTTGGAGGTTGGGGTTGTTGTCGATAAGCACGCGGCCAATGGAACAACACCGGTACAGGCGGTGGAACAGCGCCAATGTGGCCTGCTGACATTCGGTCACCCAACAACCTTGGCCTACCTCAGAAACCTGTTAGTCTATATGCAAAATCCGTTACCTCCGCTGGCAGTCAAGGATCCTACTCGAACAAGACTGTAGGTCAGAGGCCACTTTCGGGGCGGGTGATAATGTTCTCCAATTGTCATCTTGAACTGATCACTACCTTATCTAGGCCATTTGACATTTCTCGTATCGAGACGCCTTTGATAGCATCACGAATGTGACACATAAAAATGGGATTGCATCCTTTCAAGACAATGCTTGTCGTAGTATACAAGTTTAAATGCTGGACTTCTGCGAAGCATCATGATTTGGCGGATTTCATTCACTCGTCGCCTATACCAGGTCATCAGCAAATCTTTCTGAAACACCAGCTTGACAATGTGGTCTCTCTCCATCTTCCTAGCATATTTGGGCATTGTTCGTGCTACAATGAATGATCAAGGGCGAGTTGTTCAGCTCAACGGCACCTCCTATTACGCTGGCGGCATTCCTCTTGCCAAGCTTGGAAACGACAGTTCCAGACAATCCATCCTTGCCGACGCTCAGATCCCTGGACAAGATCTCTTCCCTCTTACAATCATTGAGACGTCGGGCACAGAACTTCTTGCAGATGAGCTCCTGAAGATTGCCGATTCCTACGAAAATGACGATGATGTCTTTCAACCTGCCTTTATGCGAGCAATTTATCTCCGCTCGACAAGGTCAAACTCAACTGAATTCAAAGCGACTTTACTAGCACGTCAACTTACTAACGTAGGCGTGGCAGTGGTGGTGTCATCTGGTAACATTCATGGCCTTTCCAATGCTATGACTACCTCAATCGCAAGTTTGAGTCTGCCCAAAGGACCCTATTTCGTGTCAGCGCATACCGGGAACATCTTCAAGGCCTATCGGCTTTATGACGACGACAACCTAGCTTTCGTCCAGGGTGTCGTCAGCGACGAGAAGGATGGATTCAACACACTTTCGGCAGTCACTAAAAATGTTATGGCGAAAAGCATCGCGGTGCCTTCGCGCCTCTACTACACCATGACGGACAAAAAGCCCCTGGCCGGCCTCCGTTTCGGAGTCAAAGACATATTTCACGTGAAGGGCGTCAGTACAAGCGGAGGCAACAGAGCTTATTTCTACTTGTACGGACGCCAGAACCACACCGCACCAGCAGTGCAGCGTTTAATCGACCTTGGTGCGGTGCTTGTTGGCAAGATGGGTACTGTGCAATTTGCGAACGGCGACCGTCCCACGGCAGATTGGGTAGATCTCCATGCACCGTTCAACCCTAGAGGCGACGGATACCAGGACCCAAGCGGCTCTTCCACTGGCCCTGGTGCTGGTATCGCGGCATACGACTGGCTTGATCTGGCTGTTGGGAGTGACACGGGCGGCTCAATGAGAGGTCCAGCAGGATCTCAAGGCCTTTTCGGCAACAGGCCTTCAACTGGAGCTATCTCACTCGAACATGTAATTCCTCTGAGCCCAGTCTCGGACACGGCTGGGATATTCGCACGGAGCGGTAGCCTTTGGGCAAACGTCACGCAAGCTTGGTATCCTGACTTGGCTTCCAACTACACCTCTTACCCGCCCACTCTCTACCGATCAACGGCGGCAGGAGGCGCTTGGTCAGGAGACAGTGTTGGGAAAGAAGCGACAAACCTGATCGAGGACTTCGTAGACAAGCTTGAAGGCTTTCTACAGACTAACTCAACCCCTGGCAACTACACACAACTCTGGTCCGAAACCAACGGCGACATGCCCACGGATGTCAATGAGATGCTTTATCTCACCTACGGTGTTATTGTCTCCCATGACCAATGGCAGCAACTGGGTAAGCCGCTCTTCGAAGACTACGCTGCCAAGTTTGACGGTCGCCAGCCGTACATCAATCCAGGACCGCTGGCCAGATGGCAGTGGGGCCGGGCCCATGCAACGGAAGACGTCTACGCCGAGGCACTTCACAACATTTCCATTTTCAAGAGCTGGTATGAGACGGCTGGCTACGGAAGACATGATCCGGAGTCATGCTCGGAGGGTCTCTACATCTACCCCTGGTCCGTGGGCGAACCGTCGTATCGTGATGTGTATCTCGAACCCCGCACGACGCCACCTCTCGGTTTCGACGAGACCTCCGTTCCGGTCATGGCTGGCGCTCCGGAAGTTGTGGTCCCAATTGGCGAGGTCTCATACAATAGTTCCAAGTCTCTGCATTCCGAGTACCTCCCTGTAACGATGGCTTTAAGAATGGCGCGGGGTTGCGATTTCCATCTTGCGAACCTAGTTCGGGATTTGGAAGCAGAAGGCATTCTCCGTCAGGTAGCTGTAGGTCGTCGATTATTTCCTTGACGAGCTAGTGTTTTTTATCTTATCATAGAGTCCTGTCACGGTGTTTTGAGATTACAATGACTGAGCCGTGGAATGTAAAGTCAAGACACCCCGCATCGTGCATGAGTGGTCGTCGTCACGACGGTCACCACGCCGCGTTCGTGGCCGCGCAAAAGCAACCAAGGTGAAAGGATTACCGATATAAGCCAAGATACTATGTCTGTCTTAGGGCCAGGCAATAAATAGACAGTTGCACTCTCCAATAATCTCACCCCTCGTCTGCCAGAAATGCTATCACCACGGCTAGGTGCCACTCCGCCGCGGCCAGATCATGCTTTGATTGTGTTACCTCTCACTATCATCCAACTTCAAAATACGATGTTATCAAATCTACCATACAACTCTTCTATCTAAAACCCACCGACAATGCATTACCCTTCCCAGCACAGCCCTGCACTACAGTGCTTTCAACACGCCGTAATTATTCGTGCATGCAAACTTCAGCAACCAAAACGCAGAATATGATGATTTAACCTATTTCATAGTTGTAAAGCTGCACTCTGGTATCTCAAACTGCATCATCACGTGGGCGCGGACGTCAGCTTCCCGAAACAAGGAAGAATTTGATAACCTTGCAGCAGTCGTCGAAGACGCATGGAAAAATAGCAATAGACTGCTCATGATCAAGTTGTGTTAGGTAAGGAATGCGACAGTCCCAGTTGGTCGTCCCACTCGCGTTTCATCAAGAGATTACTCAAGCTTAGAATAGATGAAACCAAATGCATGGAACAACTTCCTCCCCGTTCCACATGGAGGAATGTTTCTCTTGCCAGTCTGGAAGAATTTGCCTGCCTGTTTCCTAACCTTGAGCGAGTTGATGAATCACGTCTGATGTATAGATCTGTGCTTCGGGGTGCGTAGGGCGTGCTGCTGGGCGATTGAAGCTTATGATATATGCGTTTGGACGTGAGCTCGATTTCACACTTGCGACGAAACAGACAAATACCGAAGCTGGCGAATAGTCAGTAGGCACTCGCGGCTGTGACTGCAACTTCTTCAACATCCAAGGTGTGTGCGCGACGCTGTTTGGTCTCCACATCTCTTAATATGCTGACCTGGAATTGCATATGCAAAGCGCTTCACAGGAGATACGGTTTCCGTTAAATACGTTTTACGTCAGCTACTGACGCGATGAAGTTGGTGTTCTAACTTCCCGATCATGAAATGAAAGACTTGTTGAGTCGGCAGATGAAGTAACGCTGGCCGAAGTTGAAGTGTGGTAAAGTTTGCTGAAAATCGGAGAAAAGAATGCGAGACCTAAAGCTCGGTGATGCATACCCGTCGGCACAACGTGGCGAAAACTTTGCTGTGGGCCGTAGAAGAGACGAACCCAGAAGAAAGCAGTTTAAACAGGCGCATTGCTTCTGTGACGTTGAGTTCGGCTGAACATTGAAAGGAGTCAAGCCGTTCAACGTTCAAATGCCCATCTTCTCCTGGGTTCAACAGTCACGCAGCAAAACAACTCGTCACCTTTGAAAGTGTCACTACGTGACAGAATTGAGGACAACCGAGGAATGAACAGTACAGTCAGCGGACCCGAATGTAAAGTGGAAAGTGTACGAAATCTTTTCAACACTGAGCTATTCCAATTTGTTTGGCTCATTGCTATAGCCATTGTCCAGCCTAGATTACACCACCCCGACAAACCCAAATGATGCGAGCCCAATGATAGAAGAAACCCATGTATATGAATGTATTCAAAGGTTCAGAACTGTCAAAACGCCGTACATGAAGCACCCAGCTCCTATGCCTTGAGGCCTAAGTCACCAGTTCTCCGCCGGATCTCAATCTTAGCCTTGGGATCGACCTCAATAGTGAAGCCAAAGTTGATTGATTTAGGCTGAGCCTCCGCCGCTAATCTCCAATCGTACTTGAGGAGAAGGTGGCAGAGAACAATTTTCATCTCGTTGGCGGCGAAGAAACGACCAGGACAGGCATGCTGGCCGTGGCCGAATCCAAGGTGTTCGGGCGAGGTGCTGACAAAGTGGGCAGCTCCGTCGTTGCCGGCGCCAAGAGACTCACGCATGCGGAGATAACGGTGTCCGTCGAAGCGGTTGGGGTCCAAGTAGACAGAGGAATCTCGCATTCGCTGACAACTGACGGCGATGCGACTGCCTTCTGGAAGTTCCAGGCCGTTAGAAAGAGTGATGGGCTTCGTAACCTCACGGTGCATGGCAACTAAACAATCTTCATGTTAGGACAATGGGGCAAAAGCAGTGAGAAGATGAAAATTACCAATACCAAGGGGATGGAGACGTTGAGTTTCTTTGCAGAATGAGTCGAGGAGACGCATCTTGTAGAGCCCCATACGAGACCATCCGTCAGTGCGAATAACGTCGGTGATTTCTTTACGAAGAGGCTCGAAGTAATCAGGATACTTGGCGAGATCGAGCATGACTTGCGTGATCAGGTCGGATGTAGTGTGGAGAGCAGCGAAAGAAAGCCCAAGTTGCATCATCGCCGGATCGGAGCTAGCATCGTCTGAAGACTCCTCGCACCACTCGAGACAATCGTTGTACTCGGGTTCTTCCTCGCCGCGGTCCAATGCGGCCTTCTTCTCATTGCGACGCTCCGCGACAATTGGGTTGATTATTTCCCTAGCTTCCAACACCTGGGCTTGAAGTTTACGGCTCAACGGGTTGACCCGGTGGACGAAGCTCCGGAGGGACTTGGGGAAGATCCGGAGGAGTTCAGACGCGAGGAAGCTGGTCCTGGCATAGTCGGAGGTGATTTTCAACCAGTCCTGGTTGCGACACAGCTTCTCGCCACCGAAGACGCGAGTAGAGACACGGGCTACTACTTTGAGCATCTCCTCCTTGATTACAAATGTCTGCCATTCTAGTTCGTGTCAGTATGATTTGCTAATGCTGTCATGCAGTCCACCTACCCTTGTCTTCTCCAAACGTATCAGTTAGAGAAAGTGTCGTCTCGTCAGAAACGGGAGCAGTTAGCTTAGCTAGGATGTTTGTTAGCGGCCATATAGAGCTAGACAGCGCCAGTGACTGCATACACAAGAATTGGGTCAATCTTGTCCGGATGACGTATTTGAGAACCGCCTTTTGCGAGTTGGCTTCCTTCAGTGGCTCGAAACCAGGTAGCTGAGCATGGAAGTTCTGCAGTTCGCGATTATCAGTCATATGCTTGTTTTACATTTTCTTTACTGCGAGAGAAACTTGCCTTATCCAAAACGCGGTCGAAGCTAAGATCCTCATGGTTGCGGATCTCGTTGGCGAAGGGTACGGCAGGGAGAATCGTCATATCCCCAGCATCCGTGAGAACTTGGTATGGCTCGTCGGGGTTTGTCTTCGTCCTCTCCTCCACAATGTACCGGACCTTGAAAATGAAATCCCATTTAACCTTTAGCCAGGCGACATCCCATTTGTGCCGCGGATTGAGGATGGGCAGATCTGTGTGGGGTGTCTGCTCCGTCTGCTGGATGGAGAAGTAAAAGACAAATAACAGGAAGGCTGTGATGAAGTAAGGCACCGGCTTCTCCAGAGGGCTGGGAAAGGCCTGCAGTGTGTCGAGGGGTCCCCAAGACGATTGGTTGGGATAAGAATCGTTGGCGGTGGCCATGGTCGATCAAGATGCACTGGTCGCACTAGAGACAGATTCCGGCTGACAAGTTGGTTTGCTGTAGCTGGAGAAGTTTAGAAGGTGAGCAAGTCCGAAGGAACCAGCTGAGGGGAAGCTGGAAGAAAAGGGAAGCCGGCAAGCGGACAACGCGTTGGCGCGGGCAGACTGGACGGACGCATCTTAGCTATGCCCGCGAAACGCCTATCGAGACAGAAAGACGAGCTCAAGAGCTTGGGGCGCTGTGCTCACACCCGCTGGCGTGACAGCTGATGGGCGGTGTTTGGTTTCAAGGGACACGCAGCCGCACAGCCCACCAGAGTATCCCGTTGTTGGCTCGGCGCATGGACCGCATCCTCGGACGATCTCAGCGCCGATCTGGGACCTCAAAAAGCCAGGAAGCACGGGAGAAGCAAAGGGTTTGAAGATGAGCTTGATGCGTGGGAGCTTTGTTGAGTAGCACATACGGGGAGGCCTTGGGGCAGATGCGGCCGGACTTTGTTGCTTCTTCGAAGCTTGGGACAGAACATCAGTGCTTTGCCGCAGAAAGTCTGCAAGGGGAAAACTATCAATGGGGGCCGAGCTCCATCTGGCACGAGTGGTACCAGGCCAGGTTTGGAATGGTCTCGCGGAGAATTAAAGAAGGGCTCGGGAGTGGCTTTCGGAGCCTGCGGGGTCATTCCGTTGCGGAAGACCGTCGAGCTTCGGTGCCGGGCATAAGGCCGATCCTGGTGTGAATGGGTCTAGAATGTGTGTATCTGCCGCTTCCTCCTACTATTCAACAATGTCAAACCTTTGTTGTGTTTTTTGCTGTGATTTTGAAACGACTACGCGAGATCATGATGAGATTTTGCGGCGCTGAAATGTCGGAGCTTTCGTGTGCTTCGCCGTTGCAGCCACAATAGTAGATGCTGTCGCAAATGCTTTCCCCATGATATTCATTGCATTATCAGTCAGCAAGAATCCTCGCCATCATACTGTTGTTCATGTTGTTTGATTCATCATGCGTGAAGCAAACCGTGTCTGCCGAGCTCAAATACTTTTCTACAGAGCGCAGAAACCAACTGAGGAACTCAGTTCACATCTATTATCAACTTTATTGGGCTAGTTGGTAACGCCTCCAAGGATAGCATATGATGACAAACGAATTTCACCGGCAAACAAGTCCAAACCGTATGAGAACGATAAAGATACTCCTTGACTCTTAGTCGTATGAGAATTTTCTCAAATAAACACGTTTCGCTTGTTACTTTCTTGCAAGACAGTGAGAAGCTGGTCCAACGTCCATTTGAAACCGTTCCTGTTTTGTTTCTTGGCGAACATAAACAAATGTGCCTGGCGCTGAACCGTGCGAGTGCTGCTCTCCAAAGCAAAGAACCGCGACCAGCCAATTGCGTCGTCAATTGAACAAAGTTCCACCTTTTATCGTTGAAATAAGAAAGTCATTGAATCAACATATTCCATCGCCCAATGGACCTCATTGTCGCCAATATTGAGTAAGGCATTTAGTTAAATTCAACGCCTAGAAATTAATTTAACCCAATGAAGAATCCAGAAAATCCCGTTTTTGGAGTAAAGGTAGGTAATTGGCGAAGCTACTAAGTTTGTGAACTAGCCTTCCGATCTCTGCTTGCGACGTATGCATTCAGATTGTAGGCATCCGGACTAAATTGCCATAATAACCAGAACAACAGGTCACAACGGCGCCAAGGCGTACAGACTATAGAATATTGTAGCATCACGAACTCAAGGGCTTTAAGTATGTAACGTATCCCCAGTGCTCCATCGTCAACTAAGGATGATTGCGTAGCTTTTTGATTCAAAGAAACGCCTCTGCGTTTCCGGGGCCTGGGAGGCAAATCAACATGCCATCCGCCCCTCTCAACATGAATATAACAATCGTCTACGCCGAGTTTTGGGAGATATTTGTGGCAATGGAAATGGGTTTGATCCGGTCACGTCAACAGACCATTAGATCTGTTATAGGATTTGTCGAATTCGTACAATGGTGAGATGTTTGATCGTACACCAATGCCCACCACGGTGCTTCGGCGCAAGCAGCTTCAGGCGGGGACAATACTGGTTTGAGCCAAGAGAAAGTATTAATTAGCCACTTCGTGTGTGGAACTTTGGACAGCGTCAGCCTATCCTGTTTGATTTAATGGCATAGAACACAGCCAGTGAGGGCTGCTTACAGGGCAGAATTGGGTCAATTAATAGTCAACCCAATCACCCAAAGTTTCTCCTCTTCGATCTCGAAGAGGGATTGTTGTCCGAGAAAGAACAAGGATCTGGTGTTACCATTAGGCCCAATTCCTGGCAAATCTTGCAAATTTCTCTGCCGAGACGCCCTCGGGTATCCATGTTCGAGAAAGCACTCACCAAGCTCGGCGCCGTGCCCCTGAAGATTTCATTAGGTTGACTCGTTACGACGCAAATGAGGTAGATCTCGCATTTGCACTATGGCTGCACAAACTGAGTTTGCTTAAGTTGCATTGCATTTACATTTCGGATGAACCGGATATAATGCCACGTATTGGTCCTGCTTGGTTTTCTTTATGTCTGTTCTTATGAGTATGTCAGGTTCAGCTATGTTGAAGATATCATGAGACACAATTAGTAAGGTAATTGGGTTTATTGATGCGACTCCGGGAGATGGGACGGGGCCATATGATGGCCTGATTCGATTTCATCAATGTTTCTGTAGGACTGGGAAAGCGAGCAATATTTACTTTTCGACAGTGACTCGCACACGGTAGACCCCGCAAGTAGGCGGCGAACTTAAACCGGCCTCGTATCTTTCAATGGGGGGAAAGACTTGGCAAACGGGCTGTTGAGAAGATTGATAAATAATGTGTGGCTAACCTCTTCGAAAAGAATGCGGTCGAGTTAGTTATCATCCGTCTTCTTTCTTTGAAAATCAGCTTCTCCCGGATTTTGCGTCACAAGTACTCGATCAAGAGTCATCACATCTACATTCATCATGCAGTTTACATCTCTCGCATCCATCGTCTTGGCCTCACTAGCCTTCCAGCATGCCAATGGTCTTCCCGCGCCTGAGGACAATGGTATCATCAAAATTGCCGCTGAAGTACAATCGGATCATCCGGATGCTTACGCCGCGTTCTTGAGGGCACCAAAGATCATTCTTGGCAGTGCCGCCCAGAAGCGTCAGGCAGTACCTGGGGATGGCAACCCCGACCCGGATCGACCTCCGGTGACGCCCGAAAACATCTTTTTGCTACAGTGTTCCGACGCCGGGTTCCTAGGAGAGTGTCTTTCTTTCGGCGCCCCCCCTGGACGATGCGGTAAGTACAGTCTTCAGGACACGCAGAGTGGCGCCATTGGGCCTTGGAATACGCAGGAGACTGACAAATAGTTTCAATAGTGGGCTACAGCAGCTTCAACAAGAATCAAACTTTCATCGACAAGTATGAGAACCAAACGACTTCATTGAGCACAAATACTGGTGGCCTCTGCCAGTTCTACAAGTGTGTATAGCGAGACGACATGAGAGGGGCCATTGAGCTAATTGAAGCCTCCATAGATTTACCGGCTGCAACAATAAGGGCGATGATCGCGGTGTTTCCCTCAGCTACAACTACAACCTCGCAGAAGCTGATGATAATGGTTATTCTGGGGATTACGATAACCAGATCAGTTCTTGTAAGTTCTTTCATGTTAGCCGATCTTGACCCTCGCATATCCACGAGTCTAATTTTGTTAACAGGGAGATGCTGAACATATGGTCTCGTTCAATACTTGGTCATACAGCCTGGCAAATACTATTAGGTTGGCACACAAATATGGCGAGCAAATCTGTCTAAACTGGGTTAGCGTATTTGCCCCTTGAACTCAGGCTCGCCTTAGTGTGGGTCTTCAGGTACCTCAGTCATAAGACTAAGTAGCTCAGATCCCCACTCAAGCATAAATAGTGCATCCATAATGCTAAATTATGTAAGATTCAATTTTGTATATAGGACATAAATTCCTAACTCTATGCTGTATTAATACTCACAAGTACTTTAACATATACTTATGTAATTAACGTAAGTTCTAATTACATTTTCTTCTATGCTTAAATTTAATTTTCCTTCTGTTAATAAGTACTTATCTAGCGCCCTTTTTTTCTTACTTTAGTTACCTACTACCTCTACGTAGCGCTTTCTAAATAACGCAGTCTCTTTCTGCAAATGGGACACTCTTTTACCTGTTATCTAAAACAACCTATACACATTTTATAACCATAATCTATTATAAATAGACAGGCTAGTACCTTTAAATAAATTAGGGATTTATTTAAAACACCTTTAACGCTAATTATAGTCCTAAGTACTAATAAATAAGGTACTTCTTATACTAGGGTTACTAAGGTGTTTATAAAAAGGTTTCCTGTGTAAATTCCTATAGGTAAGTATAACACAAGTGTTAGAATAACACTATCACAAGACCGCACGATACCTAGGGAAAGGGAGAGTGCACAGACTGGATACTTAGCACTCAGGGTGTTTTAACCAGAAGGTTTACAGACGCTTGGTCTAAACTAACTTATGACGTATGAGCTAGATATATCTGCTTGTACAGAAGGCAAGTTTACAGTTAGGAAAGATAGTTACAGAAATAACATCTTTAGTTTACCCTACATTTATCTTTATACGATTGTACTAAGGGATTCTCTTGTGCACAAGAGAGTCTGTTTAACAATAAGTTATAAATAGTCTTATTATGTTAGATTTAAACTTATATATCTCTTAGAAGACATAATCTATAACTTACATAATAGTAGTCTATATATATATAGCCCTTTAGATAGAAGATAACCTTATAAATACAGTAGAGCTTTAGAGTAGTAACTACCCTAAAGTCTTTATAACAAAAGTTATAAGCTAGTAGTACATTAGTGTTATAGTTAGATATCTAACAGTAGTGTTTTCTACTAATAGGTAGCTAAGGCTTTAATACTTAATAATAGTGTCTTAGTCTTATTAGCTTATTAGTTATCTTATTAGTCTGTTAAATAGATAGTAATTAATTATATACTTTATAGAAAGGTAGCTTATATAGCTTTATAACTAATAGATAATTAAGAGTTACTTATAGTAAAGTAAATTATAAAGTTAATTACTAAAGAGCTATAAAAGGAAATCTATTTACTAGGAATAAATATCCTTATATCTTATAATCTTATTTCTAAGACTAACTTACTTAGAGTTACTTTTTATAATAGACTAATCCTTAGTATATTAGTTCTTAGCGTAAGACTGCTTATTAAATATTAGTTCTTCTTTATCTTTACGTAACCTTCTGTAGTTCTTTTGTTCCTAAGAAGTTATCTATCTAACCCTACTTCTTATTTATACTAATGCCTTATCTTTTTTCTACTTATTTAGTAAGGCTGTTATTACCTATAACTTATTAGGTTATAACATTAAGTCTTCTCTCTAAAGGTCTTAACCTTAAGACCTATATAAGTAGGTTATATCTCTTAGGTTAAGAAGTCTTTAAGTTTATATTCTTATTTTTTTATAATACTAATAATATATTAGGCTATATAAAAAAATCTAAGTTATAAAGAACTAAGATTAAAGATTATAAGTACTATAACCTTTTAGTATATATTAAATCTTATTTAATTAAACTAAATATACCTTACACTTATTATTTTTATATAAAGGTTATATATTGCTTTAGTAAGGGTTCTTCTTATTATTATTTATATGTTAAGTAGAAGAAGCTTTATAATAGCGTCTTAGTAGCTTTTACTTATAAGTTCTTTTTTTTTTCTAGTAGTTACGCTTTTACTAATTCTTTTATACTTTAATGCTTAAATATATAACAAAAGAAATAAGATAAAAAGAAAGAAAAGGCTAGTAAAAAGCTTCTTACTTTTTATGCTTAGTTTGCCTAGCTTTAGTTATAAATAGCTAAGGTGGTAAGTTGTTTATTATAAATTTATATAATTTATAAAAAGGCTTATAAAAGGCAGTAGGAAACGTTTTATTAAGAGAAACAGAAGCTAGATAAAAAAGATAAGTTAATTCTAGCTTTAGATTTTTATAAGTCTTAGGTTATAAGTAACCTATAGGCTTTAAGAGTTTCTAATAATGCTAACTAAGGTTCTTTTAGGTTTAGTAAGGGTTTTACTAACTTAGGCCTACTAGTCTAAAGGTTAGGTTTAGCTAAAAGTTATAATAATCCTACATAAGTTACTAAGAATACTAAAGGTTTTTAACAGGCTTCTATAAGTTATCTTTATGTCTGTAATTTTTCTATTTAATAAAATATTGTTTTTCTTTATTTTTATCTTATTTATTAATAATGTATTAAACTTTATATTTTAGTTTAAGTAATTTTATAATAATGTAGTTATTAGTATTTAATTCTTATAGTGCTAGCTTTAGTAGTATAATATAAAAGACTAAATATACTTTTATTATGTCTAGTAGTTTAAGTTTAAAGTTAACATCTAAAATCTTTTTAATAATTTTAAAAGGTCTAAGTTTTTTATAGTCTAACTTATTACTTAGCCTTTTAGTTTTAATATTTTATTATAAGAGATACACACTATCTCTCTTTTTAAAAGATAGTCTTATTATTCTTAATAAGTTAGCGTTTTTTTTATTTATATTTTAATAAATTCTAAGTCTTTAGTAGTATTTTCTTAGATTTTTTATAGTTTATTAAAGTTAGCTATAGCTTTTAGTACTTATAGTCCTTATTAAGGTTCTCTATATACTATAGGTTTAAATTTATAATTTAGGTAGAATAAGAAATTTAGTATGCTTTTTTTAATAGTACTATTATAAGTAAATTAGGCTATTAGTAGCAGTAGTACCTAATTATCTTAGTTATAGTTAATATAATATTATAGATACTGTTTTAGTATTTAGTTAAGTCTTTCTGTCTAGTTATTAGTTTATAAATAAAAAGTAGTTAATAGCTTATAATTAGCTTTAAGTTATTAAATTAAAGATTTCTAAAACTTAGATATAAATAACTTATCTTTATTTAACATAATTTTCTTTAGTAATCTATAGTTACTAATAATATATTTTAAGAATTTATACATAAGATCTTATTACATAATAGCAAGAGGTAGAGGGTATCTTAAATAATAGGTTTCTAAGTACCCTATAGATACCTCTAGAGATAAAGACTTTCTAAGAGATAGATAGAGAGATAGGCTTATAGAAGTAGTAATATAAGCCTATAGAGGTAGTCTATAGTATTCTTATAAAGGAGAATATAAAGATAATAATAAGGGATATAGTAGTAAGGATAGTATATAGTTAGATTGTTATCTGCTTACTTACTTAAAGAGTGTATTTAGATATAAAGATATCTAGGTCCTTATATAGACCTATCTAGCTTACTAGAATATTTTAGACTGCGTAAGCTATTACGTAACTACTTAGAAATTAACCTAACTTATTAATAAGTAGATAGACTTAACCTGTAATAAGCAACCTAATTATATAACAGACTTAAGGCTTAAAACTAATCTTGCCTTTAAGGTTATCTTCTAGATCCTTCTAGTGCTTACGTAATTAGGTGCTTACGTAGTTACTATATATAATAATCTACTAGTTTAGTAGATTATAATAATATATAGGTTGCTTACGTAATCTGCTATAATAGCGGAAATATTAAGCAATAAAGGTATAAGGAGGTAGTAAATACCTATACCTTTAACAGATCTTCTGCTATACTTAATTCTAAGTATAAAATAAAGTATGTATATTTTATAAGTCTGTTTACTATAACTAGAATACTATTATAGTAGGTTTTTATAAGTAGTTCTTTTAACTTAGGTAGCTTAATAATAAAGTCTAAAAAGATTAAATACTATACCTTTAGTAGTATTAGTAATAGTTATATCTACCTATATAGCTTATAAAGACTATTTTTACTTTTCTTATATATTTTATAGTTCTTAATAGCTAAAGCTACTTTTTATTATATAACTTACTTATTATAATATAGAAATTAATATACTAGCGTTATAAATTAATATACTAGCGTTACTTTTATACTAGCGTTGCTATCTAGCCCTCTAATTAGTTTAAAAAAATATTATTAGTATAGTTAAATTCTGCTAGATCCTTATAAAGTATCTTAACCCTTTTTACTTCTTTACTCTCTTTACTATAAGGTTACATTATTAAGCCTCTAAGTTAAACTTATGCTATTTACTTATAATAGCTTCTTAAACTAAAGTTAAAGATGTTCTATAAGGCTAATCTTAAAGTAATACCCTTACTAAGAGGCCTTCTATTTTCTAAGAGCGACTATTAATTAATTACAGCCTCTTACTATTATCTAGCTAACTACTATTATCTCCCTTCTCTAAAAGTAGCTGCCCTAGCATTAGTTAATTCTATAGAGTTAGTAATCCCTAAGGGTAGTATAACCTTATTATAAAGCTTCTAGCTAACATACTATAAAACATATAACCTTTTATAAATAATTACCTTAGTATAAAGCTAACACTCTACCTTACTTACTATTTTCCTAAAGAAATAACTAAAACCTAGCAGACTACGCTTCTATAACTTTCTTTAGAGCGTAGCCTCTCTCTTTCTAATAAACAGTCCTAGTAACCTTTTTAGCTTACTATATAACAGTTTAATAATATTCTTTAGCTTATTTTATAAGTTGTTAAGGCTAATTAACAGGTTGTTAGAACTAATTAACAGCTTATAATAGTACTTCTTTATTAATAAGACTATGTTTATTAATAGTAAGAGACATAGGGTCCTTAAGTTAACCTACTACCTTATTTACCTCTATAGTAATCCTCTTCTTAAAGTAAAGCGTCTTTTTAAACTACAGCCTCTTACTACACCCTAAGTAACTAATCCTTCTCTCCTCTTATAACTAAAATTCTAAACTTACTAATTTTTAATAATAATTTCCTAAGGTAATTAGTTTTAATAACACTTATAACACTAATTACTTTAAGCTTTATCTCTTTTAAGCTACTAGGCAGACCTACCTTAGGTCTATTTTTAATACTACATTTAGCCTTATTAATAATAAGAGACTAAAGGGTTTTTAGTTTCTCTTAGTAAGTATTTAGTAACTTATAGACTAATACTTAGTCTGTTACCCTAATGTTATTATTACAGACTATAATAAGTAGATAAAGGCTATACTAAATAAGTAGTTTTTAGATATCTAGTAATAACTTTATATTTACTATATTAATTCTAACGTTATACTTAAGGCTAAGCAGAAGTAGGTTAAAGACTAAAGCTATAGTAGTAACAGTAGTAAATTTAATAATAAAGGCTATTAACTACTAACATAAGTAATAGCTATACTTAGTAATAAGAATAAGGCTTATATTAATATACTTATTAATTAGCCTTCTCTTTATATATATTATAAGGTCCTTATAATATAAAAGTATATTATTTTTACTAAGACTAAGTACGCTTTTAAGAAAGCCTAGACTAAGATTTATAATAAGTTTAATAACTAACGCCTAATCCTCTAGTACCTCTATATAACATACCTACCTTTAAAAGTATAGTAGACCTACTACTTTATCTAAAAATACTAAAACTTTAGTATTTACGTTACCTCTAGCATAAAGTTAAGTAATAATAATATTAAGGGCTATCTCTTAAATAGTCTTAGTTACCTATATTAACTTATTAATATTATAACGTGTTTAATAAGTAAGCTAGACAGACAAGCAAGCTAGACACAAAACCACCACCATATCGCGAATGCAACCATAACGAAACAACAAAAAGGTTAAATTAATTCAAACTACTCAGAATCCTCTTCTATAGACATTTCTTTATCAAACTAACACGTTCGTACATTATATCCAGTGTTTCTGCAGATACTACACCGCTGTTAACCTGTTTCTGTCCTCAGTCTGCGACCACTACTCCGACGCGTTTCCTCTTATACCTAGGCTGTCGCCTCTCTCTGGGACTAGATATCCTGTGCCTCAGATACAGTAAGACTTCCTCCTTGTCTAAGACGTGTTTTTTTAGTTCTTTTACGTCGGTTAAGTAGACCATTCTCCTCTTTAAGGCTCTTAACCCTAGCTCTTAACATTGCATTCTCATGCGCAAATTCTAGTGCTCCTTTTAGAATATGCTCAGTAGCTGTACATCCATATGTCAGAGAGCTATCTAGATAATTAAGGAACTAATCCTTAAGTAGAGTTCCTTAAGAACTTAACTCTGCAGTGGTGTGTGGTATCTAGGAAGTCCAAGCTGGTGGTGTTATTAGGAGGGAACCTGGAGGTAAAGGAGTATGTAATTTAACGTCTAGCTTAGATAGCACACTTTCTGCACTTAGAGGGATAAGTCCTACCCCTCTAAAACCCCCTTAGATGTTTTTTTCTGTAAGAGCTTACTTAAAGGCGTTGTAAAATACTAGAAAGAAATCGTCCTTTGTAATATAGGTGTTACCCTGTTGCATTTTATCCTTAATTTCTTAACCATACGCTAACTTCAGAGGCCTAAAACACCTTACGTCTAAGGGCTGAAGTAGATAAGAAGAATAAGGCGGCATACAGAGGGTGATGATGTTGTTTTCCTAGCAAAATAGCTTAAAGTCTGTGGAGTAGTGACTTTTGTATCTATTAACAATAAGGAGGCAATATTTACCCTTTAAACGTAACTTTAAATGCTAATTAAAGTGCTAGACCTAATCTAGACCTCTTTTATTTATTATCTATCTATTTTTAGACGTTATAATAACCTAGTTATATAAAAGGCTAGATTTAGTATACTAGGTAAAGAGAAGATTTTTGCTTATAACAATAATGTATAGCGGGACGCTGTAGCTAGATAAACTAATGGCCTAAATAACTATAACCTATTCTTAATTACCAGGCTGCACTATCTTTATATTTAAACGTCTTTTAGAGCTTATAATAACTATTCTGTAAGCAATCTGGCCTATTATAAAGCCAGTCTTATTAAAGTTATAGATATCTAACCCCTTAATGCTGTATTTTGTAATTATGTTTGCTATAAGGCAAAACCACGCGTTTATTGCCTTAGGATCTTTACATTTAGCTCTCTTATAGTTATATCTACAAAAAAAACGCGTTTAGAGCTGTAGTTATCGTTTAATAAAGTTTAAGGCCTAGCGCTTGCTAACTAGTAGCGCGTTGCAGTTAGTAAGCAGTTAATTAGCCATTTCTTTAACACTACTAATCTAGGGAGAAAACAATCAGGCATCTAGGTTAAGAATATACTTAACTAGCTTATTCTCTTCTAGCTTTGTTAAATTCCGTAAGTTAGGCATAGTGTTACGTCAGAATAGTATACCCTTAAGTTACATCGCTAAAGTTAAATATAGGACTAAGTAGATCTAAGCTGCCTCTTAAATACTCTTTGCCTAGCCTTTTTAGATAGCCTAAATAGTAAGATTTAATTAAGCCTCTTTGTTTTACACAGATATTATTATAACAGTCAGAAGACGCGTCAGAATAATGTAGGTAGCAGGTTTATGGTTTTGTGTCTAGCTTGCTTATCTGTCTAGCTTGCTTATTAAACACGTTATAGAATATAATTAGTAACTAAAAGTTATACTTTAGGTAAGCTTATACTAAAAATAAAGTGCTTATAGGCCAGAAGTATATAGGTACTTACTTTAAGTACCTAGGTAAACTTTAGATAATGCTTTTCTTAAAGTATCTTACGTTAATTAGAAAGTAATACTAACTAGTAAGAAAGGTAATACTATTTAATAAGAGGCTATTTCTAGCCCTCCTTAGAGAATGTAGTCTAGACTGCACTATTTTAATTAAGCTAGGAATCCTATATTACTATAAGATCTACTTTAAAATGTTAGATTTAGCTACTTTTAGTAAGTAGAAGGTCTACCCTTAGTAGCATCTTTAAGAGACATCTTTTACTAATTTATACTGCTAAATCCTTAACCTAGAGATTACTATATCTTTTTATAGCAGACTAAAGAACATAGTATAGCCTATCTTATTATAACTAGCCTTACCTAAGGAGGGCTAGTTAGCTAGTTAAGCCTAGACTACCTATAGTAGTTAAGCCTAAAGTAGTAAGAAGTAAGGCTGCCTACCTAAAAGTAAGAATAAGTTAACACTAGCTAGGTCTTAGTAAGATGTAAGTTAACTAAGTTAAAGCTAGATTTTAAGCTTATTATAATAGTAAATAAGAAGCTAGTCTAGCGTTCTTAGTAAAGAGAGAATAATAAGGAATTATGTAAGTAGGTAGCTAATACAGCCTAGTATTTATAAAAAGCAAAGTTAGTAAGAAATAGTCTGTAGTAATAATAAATCTTTATAACTATATTATAAAAGGTAGTTAGATAATAGGCCTTTCTATATAGTGCCTATATAAGATTTATAAAACTATAGTATAAGTAGGCTATAATAGGCACTTTTATAAATCTTAAATTAGTACTTAGGTTAAAAAAGATAGCAGAAATAGCTATGTTAGTATAGTTATACTTACCGCCTTTATAAGAAGGTACTGTTTTTTTAAACTAATTAGAAGGCTAGATAGTAACACTAGTATAAAAGTAACACTAGTATATTAATTTATAACACTAGTATATTAATTTTCTATAATATTATTAAATTTACTTAAATATCTTTATAATACTTTAGTATTTATATATAACGTACTTACATAGTAAGTAGGCTAACATAGTAAGTAGGCCACCTTCCTCTACCCTTCTACCTTTTATATAAGTTAATTAAACTATAACGTACAAAATTAATTAAAACTACTTCTTATCCTCTTCCTTATTACTATCCCAAACTACTTCACAGGTTTGTGCGTTATGTCCAGGCTTTCCGCAATTGCTACATTGTCGCGCGCATAGTTCAGCACCTTCCGTATAACCCTCCTTCTAAGGGTTATTCTGTCCTCTAGCATTAACACTACCCTTTTCTACTTATAGTGCCTCTGCTTCAGTAGTATTAAGTAACCCTCTAAGACGTAGTCTAGTCTTTTTTACTCTCTGGCGCTTACTTAGTATCTTTATCCCCGTACAAAGCTTACGGTTCTCAGCCTTAATAATAGCAAGCCTATAGGCTAACTTACTAATACCTCTGGCCTAAAAGTCAATTACTTTGTACATTAGTGTTAGTAAGCTACCTTAATGTGCCTAGATCTTCTTTTTAAGGGAGGAAGCACTTTGTACGCCCTCTAGTGCTGTGGTTAGTGTCTTTGCGTCCCAGGAGCCTTAGCTGCTTAGCCGTAAGGTTAAGGGTGTTAGCATCTTTAGCTTAAAATCTAACTAAGAAATAACTACTTTAGGGTTAAAAGGTATAAGGCCTGCCTATCTAAAACCAGCTCATACGTTATCTTCCCCTATTAAGGCAAAGAATGCTGCTTTAAAGGCAGGAAAGAAGTCATCCTTAGTAATATGCAAAATCTATATCTGCATCATCTTCTTAATTTCCTTACCGTATAAGTACTTTAACAGGCTAAAGCACCTAACATTAAGAGGCTAGAGCTTGTGTAATAAATAAGGAGGTATATAAAGAGCAATAATGCTTTGTTTCTTACAGTATTTATTAAAGTTAGTCGATTTATAACTATTATAACTATTAAGAATTAAGAGGCAATAAGAGCCCTTTGTATAAGTCTATGTATACTAATTAAAGTGCTTTAGCTAATCTAGGCTAATATTATTTATTATCTATCTATTTTTGCTTAAATAGATACGCTATGTAGATAGGAATTAGCCGTTAGTATACCAGGAGAGGAGGTAATATTTACCCTTCACAATGACGTACGGAGGCATTACCTAGCCATCTGCACACACACCCTAAATAACAGAAACCCATTCCTAATTGCCAGGCTGCTTTGTATAAGGCCTTCCCTTACAGTCAGACGTTATAACAACCTTTGCATACAACAGCATTCCTATTAAGAACCCAGTCTTATCAAAATTGTAGATATCATTATTAAGTATTCCATACTTTGTAATTATGTTTCACATGAGTGCAAACCAGCCTTGTATAATCATAGGATCCTCAGCTAAGGCCCTTTGATAGTCGATTTAGCATCAAAATCGCATTTTCAATTCAGGGACGCGTCGTACAAAGTTCTCTGCCCATCAGGGTCCCGTACGCGTTCTGTCGCGCGCGTTTAGGAGTTAGTTAGCCATTTCTCGTACGTCTTCTTGTTGCAGAGGGAACCCTTAATTAATTAGGTCAATAACTTATTCAAGAATTACCTCCTCTTCTGTTATAGTCATCTTTATTGAATTTGGTCGTCTTTTAGGTTGTGCGACGCATCTGGCGCGTCAGTTTTGGATTAACGTTCAAGGGACCTTAAAGGTTTAGGCTGCTTTTCATACAGACATCTTTAGGTCTTTTTCGATAGCCCGGATGGCAAGGATGATACAACTTTTAATTAAGGAGGATGGCATGTTCATACGTAGAGGAAAGTTAGTGTAAAGGTCAAAGAGGTAGAAAGTTAGAAAAGTGGCCTACTTGCTATGTTAGCCCACTTGCTATATAAGTACGTTATAAGTATTATAAATTTCTTAG
The DNA here is from genome assembly GCA_022836555.1 of Colletotrichum tofieldiae. Lineage (NCBI taxonomy): Eukaryota > Fungi > Ascomycota > Sordariomycetes > Glomerellales > Glomerellaceae > Colletotrichum > Colletotrichum tofieldiae. Next base: position 5,844,972 of record BQXV01000002.1, read on the forward strand.
ATTTAGTTATATATTATCTTACTAGTTATACTAGTATTAATATAGGTACTAATTATAATAAGTTTTTATACTAGCATAAGGTTATCTTTATTATCTTTTTTTAAGATAATAAGTATTTCTTTTAGTACTAGGATCTTATAGTCTGTTTATTAGCTTAATATATTAGCTTTACTGTTTTCTATTTTTTTAATATAAATAATTTAAAAATTAAATTTAGAAAGAAATTTAGACTATTAAATCTATTATTTATTAAGGACTTTTAAAGTAGTAAAGTAGGCTAGGTTTTTATAGTCTATATAAACCTTAACTTTATATTTAGTTTTAGATAGTTAAGGTTTTTATTTTTTAAATACTTTAATAATTACTATAAGTTCCTTATTATAAATTTAGTAATTAAGCTTTAGTCTGTTAAGCTTTTAAAAAAAAAAAGCGTAGGAGTGTAGTCTTTCTTTATTATCTTACTATCTAAGTTATTTACTAATAACGTAATTTAAGGCATTAGTTTTAAGTTTAAAAGGTTTTTTAAAGTCTAAAATAGCTAAAACTAGCTTTAAGAGGACTTATTACTTAATATTTTTAGAGGCTTATTCTTATTTTTCTATCTATTTAAAAGGTATATCTTTTTACATAAGCTTAATAAAGAGATTAATTTTACCTAAGTATCCTTTAAGAAATTATTAGTAAAAATTAATAAATCTTAAGAATAACTAAATATTTTTAACATTCTAAAGTTATAGCTAGTCCTTTACTACTATAATTCTTTTATTCTCTATCTAAATTTTACCTAAGGTAATAGTAAATCCTAAGAAGTTAACTTATTAGCTATAAAATATACTTTTTTTAGGTTTTACTAAAAGCTTAGCTTTCTATAGTTTCTAAAGTACTTTATATACATATTTCTTATATTTCTTAAGATTATAAAAGTAAATAAGTATATTATTAAGATAAATAATAATAAATATATTAAAGTATTTTTATAATACTTAGTTAATTATTATTTAAAAGGTAGTAGGCATATTAGTAAGTCTAAAAGACATAATAAGGTATTTAAAGTTATCTTTTTAGGTTTTAAATAATATCTTCTATTTCTTACCTTTTTTTATTCTAATAAGGTTATAGATGCCTTTAAGATTAAAGGCTATAAACTATTTTATATTATATAGTTAGTCTTATAGTTCTAAAATAAGAAGTAAAAAGTAGTAGTTCTTAATAGTAATCTTATTAAGTTATTAATAGTTAATATAAAGTTATAATTTATTATTCTTCTTTAGTATAAATAGAATTAGATATCTTACTAAAGATGTTAATAGTTAGATATAGCCTTTCTTAAGGTTCTTAGTAAAGTACTTATTTAGTGCTTCTTACTCTATCTTATTAAGTCTATAGATCTTATAAACTTTAGGTATACTTCTTTTTTAAGCAGTATTTTATAATTATATAAGCTATATTTTAGTAAGCCTGTTTTTAGTTTTTTAGTAAATAGTTTTTAATACTTATAGTATTCTTAAGAAATAAGAAAGAGTCTTTCTTTTTCTTACTAATTCTCTTTAAAGTCTTTAAACTATTTATCTTATATAGGTTTAATTCTTCTAATATAGGTAATATATCTTTATTACTTAGATTTACTTAGAGGTTATAGTGTATAATGCTACCTTATAGTTAAATCTCTTTATTAAAGATAGCTAGTCTTTTAATTAATATTTAGGTTATTCTTTTATAACTATAGAATTCCTAAGATTATATCTAAGTATCTTATGTTTATAATATTAAAGACTAGTTATTCTTAATAACTATAGATAACTATAGAGAGGTATATAGTCTTCTTATTAATAATACCTTTACTATACTTAACTATTTTTCTTTTTACATTCTAGAGGTTATATAGAACTTCTTTTTTTTACTATAACGTAGTTCACAAGTGAATAAATCACATAAGTGAGTAAATTACTTTTCTAGACTTTGTACAACCTACCTTTCCCTTTAATTTTCTCTACCTACAACTATGGTACAACATTCAAACGAAAGCGATTTAGTCCTAGCGCTTAATGCGCTTAAATTAAACCTAAAATTAAGCGTGCGAAAGGCTGCATCTCACTATAATGTGTCATTCTCTACCCTCCAGCGACGAAAACACAGCCAACCTGCCAGACGCGACATCCGACCACCCTACCAGAATTTAACCTCATACAAAGAGGAGACTATTGTGCAATACATTATTGACCTAGATTCGCAAGCATTTTCGCTACGCCTTAGTGCTGTTTAAGAAATAGCCGATTAACTGCTTTGCAACTGCGGCGCGCGATGCGTTAGAACAAACTGGGCCTCAAACTTTGTATAATAACGACCTAAGCTCCAGACGCGTTTTAATTAAAGAATTGACTATTAGAGAGTCCTCTGCAAAGATCCAGACGCATATTGCATGTGGTTTTCCCTTATACAAAACACAATTACAAAGTACAGGATAGACAATACCGATATCTATAACTTTAATAAGACTAGGTTTGTGATAGGCAAGATGTCCTCTAAAATAGTTATTACAGCCTCTGAACAACGTAGCAAGCTAAGAGGAGCATAACAAGGGAATCAGGAATAGGTTACAGTAATCTAGGGCATTAGGTCATGCGGCTATTCTATCCCGCCGTACATCATCTTTACAGGCAAGGTCCATCTTAACTCCTAGACGTGCAACAGCCCCCTCCCACCTGACTAGGTAATTACACTTACAGAAAATGGTTAGATAACAAATGAGAAGGCCTAGAATGGGTACAGCACTTTAATTTCCATATAAGGAGTCGTACGAAGGGTGCTTACCGCCTCCTCATCCTTAATAGCCACAAAAGCCACCATTCTGTTAATTTTAAGCTATACTACAAAGAGCAGAACATTATTACGCTCTGTATGCCCCCTTATTTATCGCACAAGCTCTAGCCTCTTAATGTTAGGTGCTTTAGTCCCTTAAAACAGGCGTACGGCTAAGAAATCAAGGTCCTTATGTAGGTACACATTACGCATATTACAAAGAAAGACTTCCTCCTAGCCTTTTATAAGGCGTATAATAAGGCAATAACAACATTAAACATTTAAGCAGGCTTTAGAGTAACTAGCCTTGTCCCGTACGATCCAGAATATGTAATTTTACAGCTAGATGTAAAGCTTCGTACGCCATCACCTCTAGGTTCTTCTGCTAGCTTACTAGCAGCTTAGGTCCTAAAGACGCTAAACAACCTAATTAAGTTTAATTTACATTCTGATTTTATTATAAATTGCATTGTACGACATTAGAATAGCTTTCTAACGTTAATTATTAGGTATATGTAGTAGCTAAAGAAAGGAATTATGGTGGTAGCCTATAACTAGGTTTTAATATAGGCATAAATAACTAAGTATTAAAAGGCAAATAAGCGTATAAGCTGCCGTTACTATACAAAAAAAAAACAGCTTTAGAAAGGTAAAACACTTACAATTAATTAGGCAAAAGATATAAAGTCTTAAATTAATGTAATAGAGCAGTTACAGGTAGAAACAGGTTAAAGTAGTAGTCGTGCAAGAAGGATAGAAACGCACGCGTAACAATGTAGTATCTGCAGAAAGACTAGACATAATGCTTACACATGTCAGAAAGTTAAATCTACCTCTAAAGAAGAGGATTCTAAATAGTTTAAATTAAATTAAGGCGTTATGGTCAATTTCTCTTACACTTTGTTATACAGGTGCTAGAAAAGTAATTTACTTACTTATGTAATTTATTTACTTATAAACTACGTTAGAATGTTTTATTAATTTACTAATTATAGTAAAATTAAATTTACTTATACTTTACTATTAATTATAACCTAAGTAGTTTACTTATTAATAAGGGTTTTTAAGAAGAGGTATTTATTATCTTCTCTAGTTATAGTATATAAAGACTTCTCTTATGTTACTACTTATTATTTCTTAATAGTTAGCATCCTTAGTTTTTTAACTATTAGTTTAGTTCTTTTTAAAAAGATCTCTTTTTTTTCTTTATAGTATATTTATAAGTTTAGATACTTCTTTAATCTAAGTCTTTTACATTTTTACCTTACCTTTATAGTAAGGTTTATATTTATTAAATAAATAATCTAACTAGTGTTTAATAATTTTGTTAACATAAGGTAACGTGGTTAATAAGCTTGGCAATTAGACAAGCTTAGCAATTACCTAACCAAACAAACTAATCTTTTACCTTTATATACACATCACACTATACTTAGCAATATCCCTTATAAATAAAGAAGCTTAATTAAACTTAGCTATCTAGGTAATTAAACAAACTAAAAATCTTAGTATAAAAGCTGTATACCGGATCTACTTAGTACCCTACTTAACGTTACGTAACTAAATATTGGCACAATAGGTTTATTATCTCTCTTAAAGATATAAAGAGATAATAATATATATAAGGAATATAACCTTATATAAAGATATATCTTATAGAAGCAAGAATATAAGATATATAGAGGTAGAGTAATAGTATAGATATAAGGATATATGAGAAGTAAAGAGAGTATAATAGTTAGATTATAACTATAGGAGTTGCTTGCTTAGAGAGAGAAGAAACAGAAGATAGAACTAGACTAAACAGTCCCTTATATAACCGTATCCAGCTTACTAGAATATTCCATACTTGCGTAAGCTGCTTATAAATCAGAATATCATGCGTAACCCTTAGTTGCGTAAGATAATAACCCTAACTTAACGAGTTAACCTAGATAGAAGAAGAGAGGAGAAATAAAGCTAATCTTGCTCCTCTAACTATCTTCTAGAATTTTCAGTTAATTACGTAATCATACTGATTACGTAATCAATATATATATTAATCTACTAAACTAGTAGATAATATATATATATATATATTACGTAATACTCCTTATAATAAAGGAAATATAACGTAAAGTAGAAGTATTAAGAGTTAGAATAACTCTTACTTCTAACACTCCCTCTTTTCCTTTATTATAAGTAGTTTAGAGGAAAAGAATTACCCTAGAGTAGAAATAAGTACTCTAGAGATAAAAATAGAATAAGCTATCTTTTTAGATAACTTATTTGAAATAATTCCTAATAATATTAGGAAAAATATACCTTAAATATAGGTATATTATATAGGCTTATTTTCATTACATAGGCCTATAAGCTTAACAAATTGTTGAAATTTAACCCTATTTAAGGGTTTTGTTAAGCCGTCTGCAGGCATAGAAGAAGTAGGGATATATTCTACTTCTATATTGCCATTTTCAACCTCTTGCCGGGTATAGTAATAATATATGGCTGTATGCTTAGTCCTTTGATGAAATTCTGGGTTATAGGCTAAGCTTAAGGCTCCGTTATTATCTGTTTTAATAGTTATAGGGGTTATATTAAACCCTATTTCAGATAATAAGCCTTTTAACCATATAGATTCTCTAATGGCTTCTTATAGACCATTAAATTCGGCTTCTGTGGTTGATAAAGATATAGTTGACTGTTTTTTTGATTTCTAGCTAATAGGACCTCCGTTTAAGGTAAAAAGATAACCAGAAGTAGATTTTCTAGTTTCTTTACAACTAGCCCAGTCAGAATCAGTATATCCTACTAATATAGGTATATAAGGACTATTATTATTACCCTTATAGGTAATATTATAGTTAATTGTCCCTTTTAAGTATTTTAATATACCTATACCTTGTTTAAGTAGGAATTCTGAGGGGTTATGTAGGTAACGGGAGGTATAAGATACGCTATAGGCAATATCCGGCCTAGTCATAAACATAGCGTATATAAGGGAACCTATAAGGCGTTGATATTGCTTTATAAGCTCTTTAGAAGGCTTATATCCTTCTATTTCGTTCCCTTTCTTAGCGTTTAATATACCTGTTAATATAGGTATATTATTAATAGAGGTATCTTTAAGATTAAACCTCTCTAATAGTTGCTGGATATAATGGGCTTGTGATATAGTTATAGACCTATTAGGTCTATTTCTAGTTATATAAAGCCCTAGAAACTTAGAAACTTCGCCTAAGTCTTGTATCTCTATATATTTAGAGATTTTACCCTTTATATTTTCTATATACTTAATGTCTTTATTAAGTATAAGAAAATCATCAACGTGGGTAATAATATAACAAGGATTATTTTTATCCTGGTTATAGTAAGTGGCTTCGTCTGACTTTAAAGATATAAAACCTATTTCTTTTAATATAGATTTTATCTTTAACTGCCACTGCCTAGGACTCTGTTTTAGTCTATATAAGGCTTTTAATAATAATATTATCTGATTTTCTTTATTATCCCAACCTATAGTATTTAAATCGGGATTTTTAATAAAGAATTTAGTTAAAGGGATATTAGAAGGGTCTATAAAGACTTCTTCTTCTAAATCACCATATAAAAAGGCTCTAACAATATCTATTTGTTGGATTTCCCAGTCTAAGGCAGCTGCTATAGAAAGAAGTACCCTATAGGTAGTAGGGTTACTTCTAGCTGCAAAGGTCTGGAAATAATCAAGGCCGTATTTTTGTTCAAAGCCTCTAACAACCAGTCTAGCCTTATATTTATCAATATTACCGTTAATATTGATTTTTCTCTTAAAGACCCATTTAACAGTTAAAGGTACCCTAGAGGTAGACTTTAATACTGTTACTGGTTTGGCTTGAAAAGTACCCCTTTTTATAATAGTGGATATTTCTTTAAATATAGCTTCTTTCCACTGTTCTTTTTCAGGGCTTTCTAGAGCCTGTTTTAAGGTAGTAGGCTCTTTAGGTAAAATACTATAGTTATAATCTATAGTATTATTATAGGCCTTATATTTTTCCTTTTCTTCTTTACTTATAGAAGGTATATTAACCTCTATAGTAGTTTTAGAAGGTAAAGGTTTTAAAGAGGGATTTATAGAAGTACTAGAAGGACTAGGTAATTCTCCCTCTCTTATAGTACTTTCTATAAACTTAATATAAGAAGTCCTTATTATAGAGGACTTATAGGGCCTAGAGGGTATATATATTATATATATATTACTACCCTCTTTTCCTAGGTAAATACCTTTTTCAGTATAGGTATTTAACTTATCTAATTGTATACGCTTTTCTTTAGGCTTATAGATAAAGACTTTAGAGCCTATTTTACGTATATTAGATAAGTCTGGTTTATTATCCTTATTAGGATAATAATAGTCTAGAAAAGCCTCTATAGGGGTCTTTTCTAGGCGTTTTATAGCAGTATAATTTAATAACTTAGTGGTTTCTTTTAGGATAATATCCCATAAGAACTTAGGTAAGTTATTTGCTGCTATAATAGTCCTAGATTTATCTAGGATAGCCCTATTTGTTCTTTCTGCTATACCGTTTTGTTCTGGTGTATAAGGCGTAGAAGGCTCTAGTATAATGCCTTTTTCTTTAATATAGGAGGTTAATTCCCCTATATTAAATTCAGTGCCGTTATCTAGGCGTAGTTTTCTAGGGTAACAAAAACCCTGATTTTTATAGTATTCTAGCTTATTAATAAGGATATTAATTATATCCTCTTTATTCTTAGAGAATTCAATATCTCTAAAGCTAGAATAATCGTCTGTAAAAGGTATAGCGTAGTTATTTCCGTTAATAGAAGTAGGGGTTATTTTAAGAGTATCTATACAGATTCTCTCTAACGGAAAATTAGCTCTATCATAGTTAACTTTAGGCTGTTGCCTAGTTAACTTAGAGCTTATACAGTTAGGACAATATAGGTCCTCTTTCTTTAGTTTTTCTAAAGGAATACCCTTAGTTAACTTAGCAGTTTTAACTAAGTAAGGGTAAGAAGGATGGCCTAATTTTTGATGCCATTCTTCTGTTATAGTAGTAAAAACCTCTCCCTCTTTAGAGGTATTATCTACTATATTAGAAGATATATTATCTTCTATATTATCTTTTATAATTTCTTCTATAATAGAAGTAGAAGATAAATTATCTTTAGATTCTTCTAAAGATAAAGCCTTTATATCCTCTTTTAACTTAAGAGGTTTTCTTATAGGCTTTGTATTTATAGCAATATTAAGGTAAAACCCCCTTTTTGCTATATCAATATTAGCAAAGGGTTCCTTATTGCTATTACATAGATTCTAGTTAATTAGGAATCCTCCGCCTTTATAGTGTAAAAGGCCTGAAAATATAGAGATAGGAAAGTTAGGTATATATAAGGTATTATTTAGCCTTATATAGTTAATTTCCCCTCTAAAATAGATAGGAAGTAATATAGTTCCTATTCCCTTAGGTATAACAGGACCAGCTCCTGTATTAACTATAGGTATATCTTTATCTATAGTTAATTGTATAAAATAGTCCTTATTATTAGCAATATGGACTGTAGAACCCGTGTTATAAAGCCATTTATCCCTTTGATTATTAAAGGGTTGAGAATAAGCCTTATAAGTATAAAGGTCTGTTGATTTTTTAGCCTTTAGAGGCTTGTTAGCTTGGTGGTTTATTACAAAAGTTGCCTTAGGCTTTTGTAAGTGCTGTGGGTTTAATTCTGGGTTATAGACCTTAACTTTAGGTCTTTTAGGTCCTTTATTAGACCATTTATAGGGTTTATCCTTATTAAAAGGACTTTTAACCTCTTTAGTAGAGTTACCCTTATTTTGAGGGTTATTTCTACTATAATTAGACATAGGGGTATCGTTTTCCCGCCTATTTTCGTCTAATATATCGTTTATAAGGGCTTCTAAAGAAGGAGGTTCTTTAGTTCTTAAGGCACTTCTTTGCCTTTCAGCCCATACTGGAAAATAACTGCTTAAGGCAGCTATAAAGACCGTTTTTTGGTCTATATCTTCTATTTTAGCCCCTACGTTATTTAACTTAGAGATATAACCTTTAAAAGAGCTAATAAACTCGTTTAAAGTGTTATAAGACTCTAGTTTAATAGCGTGAAATTCTAAGTATAACTGTTGCCTTAGAACAGGGCCAGTACCCTCATAGGAAGACTTTAAAATAGTTAAAGTCTGTTTTAGATCTTTTAAGTCAAAGACTAAAGATAAGGGTTCTTTTAGAAGATTCTGCCTTATAATTAATAAGGCTTGAGTTTTTTGATCTTCAGATATATCCTTATATTTCTCTTCTTTTTCAAAATAGATATCTAGCTTTAAAAGCTTAAAGAAGAGATAAATAGAAGTAATCCAGGAATTCCAGTTTTTAGAACCCTAGAGTTTCTGTTCGTTAGGCATTAAACAGCCTATAGTAGCCTTAATAAGATCTGCCATTTTACTAGATATCTTTTAACTAGTAAAGATAATATAAAGCAGATAAAAAGAGGATTTATAACTGCCTTTTTAGGACTTAAGTTACCTCTTATAGGTAGAGGACTTATAGATGCTTTTAAGACTTATACTGCCTCTTAGATAAAGGATCTTATGTAGCCTTATATTTAAGGACTTATACTGCCTTTATCTAAGTAGATATTATTACTACCTTTAAGTATAGAGAATAATAAGGGCTTACTCTTTCTGCCTTAATATTTCTATAAGTAAAGATAGTATAATAGAGCTACTATAAAGATAAATAAAATAGGCTACTAATAAAGTAGTTAAACTACAGGTTAACAACCTAGGCTCATAACCTATTAGCACAATAGGTTTATTATCTCTCTTAAAGATATAAAGAGATAATAATATATATAAGGAATATAACCTTATATAAAGATATATCTTATAGAAGCAAGAATATAAGATATATAGAGGTAGAGTAATAGTATAGATATAAGGATATATAAGAAGTAAAGAGAGTATAATAGTTAGATTATAACTATAGGAGTTGCTTGCTTAGAGAGAGAAGAAACAGAAGATAGAACTAGACTAAACAGTCCCTTATATAACCGTATCCAGCTTACTAGAATATTCCATACTTGCGTAAGCTGCTTATAAATCAGAATATCATGCGTAACCCTTAGTTGCGTAAGATAATAACCCTAACTTAACGAGTTAACCTAGATAGAAGAAGAGAGGAGAAATAAAGCTAATCTTGCTCCTCTAACTATCTTCTAGAATTTTCAGTTAATTACGTAATCATACTGATTACGTAATCAATATATATATTAATCTACTAAACTAGTAGATAATATATATATATATATATTACGTAATACTCCTTATAATAAAGGAAATATAACGTAAAGTAGAAGTATTAAGAGTTAGAATAACTCTTACTTCTAACACTCCCTCTTTTCCTTTATTATAAGTAGTTTAGAGGAAAAGAATTACCCTAGAGTAGAAATAAGTACTCTAGAGATAAAAATAGAATAAGCTATCTTTTTAGATAACTTATTTGAAATAATTCCTAATAATATTAGGAAAAATATACCTTAAATATAGGTATATTATATAGGCTTATTTTCATTACATAGGCCTATAAGCTTAACAAATTGTTGAAATTTAACCCTATTTAAGGGTTTTGTTAAGCCGTCTGCAGGCATAGAAGAAGTAGGGATATATTCTACTTCTATATTGCCATTTTCAACCTCTTGCCGGGTATAGTAATAATATATGGCTGTATGCTTAGTCCTTTGATGAAATTCTGGGTTATAGGCTAAGCTTAAGGCTCCGTTATTATCTGTTTTAATAGTTATAGGGGTTATATTAAACCCTATTTCAGATAATAAGCCTTTTAACCATATAGATTCTCTAATGGCTTCTTATAGACCATTAAATTCGGCTTCTGTGGTTGATAAAGATATAGTTGACTGTTTTTTTGATTTCTAGCTAATAGGACCTCCGTTTAAGGTAAAAAGATAACCAGAAGTAGATTTTCTAGTTTCTTTACAACTAGCCCAGTCAGAATCAGTATATCCTACTAATATAGGTATATAAGGACTATTATTATTACCCTTATAGGTAATATTATAGTTAATTGTCCCTTTTAAGTATTTTAATATACCTATACCTTGTTTAAGTAGGAATTCTGAGGGGTTATGTAGGTAACGGGAGGTATAAGATACGCTATAGGCAATATCCGGCCTAGTCATAAACATAGCGTATATAAGGGAACCTATAAGGCGTTGATATTGCTTTATAAGCTCTTTAGAAGGCTTATATCCTTCTATTTCGTTCCCTTTCTTAGCGTTTAATATACCTGTTAATATAGGTATATTATTAATAGAGGTATCTTTAAGATTAAACCTCTCTAATAGTTGCTGGATATAATGGGCTTGTGATATAGTTATAGACCTATTAGGTCTATTTCTAGTTATATAAAGCCCTAGAAACTTAGAAACTTCGCCTAAGTCTTGTATCTCTATATATTTAGAGATTTTACCCTTTATATTTTCTATATACTTAATGTCTTTATTAAGTATAAGAAAATCATCAACGTGGGTAATAATATAACAAGGATTATTTTTATCCTGGTTATAGTAAGTGGCTTCGTCTGACTTTAAAGATATAAAACCTATTTCTTTTAATATAGATTTTATCTTTAACTGCCACTGCCTAGGACTCTGTTTTAGTCTATATAAGGCTTTTAATAATAATATTATCTGATTTTCTTTATTATCCCAACCTATAGTATTTAAATCGGGATTTTTAATAAAGAATTTAGTTAAAGGGATATTAGAAGGGTCTATAAAGACTTCTTCTTCTAAATCACCATATAAAAAGGCTCTAACAATATCTATTTGTTGGATTTCCCAGTCTAAGGCAGCTGCTATAGAAAGAAGTACCCTATAGGTAGTAGGGTTACTTCTAGCTGCAAAGGTCTGGAAATAATCAAGGCCGTATTTTTGTTCAAAGCCTCTAACAACCAGTCTAGCCTTATATTTATCAATATTACCGTTAATATTGATTTTTCTCTTAAAGACCCATTTAACAGTTAAAGGTACCCTAGAGGTAGACTTTAATACTGTTACTGGTTTGGCTTGAAAAGTACCCCTTTTTATAATAGTGGATATTTCTTTAAATATAGCTTCTTTCCACTGTTCTTTTTCAGGGCTTTCTAGAGCCTGTTTTAAGGTAGTAGGCTCTTTAGGTAAAATACTATAGTTATAATCTATAGTATTATTATAGGCCTTATATTTTTCCTTTTCTTCTTTACTTATAGAAGGTATATTAACCTCTATAGTAGTTTTAGAAGGTAAAGGTTTTAAAGAGGGATTTATAGAAGTACTAGAAGGACTAGGTAATTCTCCCTCTCTTATAGTACTTTCTATAAACTTAATATAAGAAGTCCTTATTATAGAGGACTTATAGGGCCTAGAGGGTATATATATTATATATATATTACTACCCTCTTTTCCTAGGTAAATACCTTTTTCAGTATAGGTATTTAACTTATCTAATTGTATACGCTTTTCTTTAGGCTTATAGATAAAGACTTTAGAGCCTATTTTACGTATATTAGATAAGTCTGGTTTATTATCCTTATTAGGATAATAATAGTCTAGAAAAGCCTCTATAGGGGTCTTTTCTAGGCGTTTTATAGCAGTATAATTTAATAACTTAGTGGTTTCTTTTAGGATAATATCCCATAAGAACTTAGGTAAGTTATTTGCTGCTATAATAGTCCTAGATTTATCTAGGATAGCCCTATTTGTTCTTTCTGCTATACCGTTTTGTTCTGGTGTATAAGGCGTAGAAGGCTCTAGTATAATGCCTTTTTCTTTAATATAGGAGGTTAATTCCCCTATATTAAATTCAGTGCCGTTATCTAGGCGTAGTTTTCTAGGGTAACAAAAACCCTGATTTTTATAGTATTCTAGCTTATTAATAAGGATATTAATTATATCCTCTTTATTCTTAGAGAATTCAATATCTCTAAAGCTAGAATAATCGTCTGTAAAAGGTATAGCGTAGTTATTTCCGTTAATAGAAGTAGGGGTTATTTTAAGAGTATCTATACAGATTCTCTCTAACGGAAAATTAGCTCTATCATAGTTAACTTTAGGCTGTTGCCTAGTTAACTTAGAGCTTATACAGTTAGGACAATATAGGTCCTCTTTCTTTAGTTTTTCTAAAGGAATACCCTTAGTTAACTTAGCAGTTTTAACTAAGTAAGGGTAAGAAGGATGGCCTAATTTTTGATGCCATTCTTCTGTTATAGTAGTAAAAACCTCTCCCTCTTTAGAGGTATTATCTACTATATTAGAAGATATATTATCTTCTATATTATCTTTTATAATTTCTTCTATAATAGAAGTAGAAGATAAATTATCTTTAGATTCTTCTAAAGATAAAGCCTTTATATCCTCTTTTAACTTAAGAGGTTTTCTTATAGGCTTTGTATTTATAGCAATATTAAGGTAAAACCCCCTTTTTGCTATATCAATATTAGCAAAGGGTTCCTTATTGCTATTACATAGATTCTAGTTAATTAGGAATCCTCCGCCTTTATAGTGTAAAAGGCCTGAAAATATAGAGATAGGAAAGTTAGGTATATATAAGGTATTATTTAGCCTTATATAGTTAATTTCCCCTCTAAAATAGATAGGAAGTAATATAGTTCCTATTCCCTTAGGTATAACAGGACCAGCTCCTGTATTAACTATAGGTATATCTTTATCTATAGTTAATTGTATAAAATAGTCCTTATTATTAGCAATATGGACTGTAGAACCCGTGTTATAAAGCCATTTATCCCTTTGATTATTAAAGGGTTGAGAATAAGCCTTATAAGTATAAAGGTCTGTTGATTTTTTAGCCTTTAGAGGCTTGTTAGCTTGGTGGTTTATTACAAAAGTTGCCTTAGGCTTTTGTAAGTGCTGTGGGTTTAATTCTGGGTTATAGACCTTAACTTTAGGTCTTTTAGGTCCTTTATTAGACCATTTATAGGGTTTATCCTTATTAAAAGGACTTTTAACCTCTTTAGTAGAGTTACCCTTATTTTGAGGGTTATTTCTACTATAATTAGACATAGGGGTATCGTTTTCCCGCCTATTTTCGTCTAATATATCGTTTATAAGGGCTTCTAAAGAAGGAGGTTCTTTAGTTCTTAAGGCACTTCTTTGCCTTTCAGCCCATACTGGAAAATAACTGCTTAAGGCAGCTATAAAGACCGTTTTTTGGTCTATATCTTCTATTTTAGCCCCTACGTTATTTAACTTAGAGATATAACCTTTAAAAGAGCTAATAAACTCGTTTAAAGTGTTATAAGACTCTAGTTTAATAGCGTGAAATTCTAAGTATAACTGTTGCCTTAGAACAGGGCCAGTACCCTCATAGGAAGACTTTAAAATAGTTAAAGTCTGTTTTAGATCTTTTAAGTCAAAGACTAAAGATAAGGGTTCTTTTAGAAGATTCTGCCTTATAATTAATAAGGCTTGAGTTTTTTGATCTTCAGATATATCCTTATATTTCTCTTCTTTTTCAAAATAGATATCTAGCTTTAAAAGCTTAAAGAAGAGATAAATAGAAGTAATCCAGGAATTCCAGTTTTTAGAACCCTAGAGTTTCTGTTCGTTAGGCATTAAACAGCCTATAGTAGCCTTAATAAGATCTGCCATTTTACTAGATATCTTTTAACTAGTAAAGATAATATAAAGCAGATAAAAAGAGGATTTATAACTGCCTTTTTAGGACTTAAGTTACCTCTTATAGGTAGAGGACTTATAGATGCTTTTAAGACTTATACTGCCTCTTAGATAAAGGATCTTATGTAGCCTTATATTTAAGGACTTATACTGCCTTTATCTAAGTAGATATTATTACTACCTTTAAGTATAGAGAATAATAAGGGCTTACTCTTTCTGCCTTAATATTTCTATAAGTAAAGATAGTATAATAGAGCTACTATAAAGATAAATAAAATAGGCTACTAATAAAGTAGTTAAACTACAGGTTAACAACCTAGGCTCATAACCTATTAGCACAATAGGTTTATTATCTCTCTTAAAGATATAAAGAGATAATAATATATATAAGGAATATAACCTTATATAAAGATATATCTTATAGAAGCAAGAATATAAGATATATAGAGGTAGAGTAATAGTATAGATATAAGGATATATAAGAAGTAAAGAGAGTATAATAGTTAGATTATAACTATAGGAGTTGCTTGCTTAGAGAGAGAAGAAACAGAAGATAGAACTAGACTAAACAGTCCCTTATATAACCGTATCCAGCTTACTAGAATATTCCATACTTGCGTAAGCTGCTTATAAATCAGAATATCATGCGTAACCCTTAGTTGCGTAAGATAATAACCCTAACTTAACGAGTTAACCTAGATAGAAGAAGAGAGGAGAAATAAAGCTAATCTTACTCCTCTAACTATCTTCTAGAATTTTCAGTTAATTACGTAATCATACTGATTACGTAATCAATATATATATTAATCTACTAAACTAGTAGATAATATATATATATATATATTACGTAATACTCCTTATAATAAAGGAAATATAACGTAAAGTAGAAGTATTAAGAGTTAGAATAACTCTTACTTCTAACAAAAACTTAGACCTTTTAAAATTATTAAGAAGATCTTAGATATTAACTTTAAACTTAACTTACTAGATACAATGAAAATTTACTTAGTCTTCTACATCGCCCTGCTAGAACTAGCACCGCGAGGAGCAAACATAAACAACTACATTATTATTAACGCACACAAACCAGAATACAAAGTCAAAAGGATTATTAACAAAAGAACAGAGAACGAAGAAAAACAGTACCTTATAAAATAGCAAGACTACAGACATAAAGACAACTTATAAGAACCTGCTACAAACCTTTAATACTGCTACAAACTAGTAGAACATTTTTGCTTAACCTAGGTTTTACACCGCTAGACAAACCTTCTAGATCCCTTACGATAGCATTACTAAATACTGCGCTTTAATTAATAACATCTATACTGCCATAAGATTACACAGAGATCACTGCCTTAGACTTAGCCCTCTTAGCCTCTTCTAACTTATCTAAAGACTAAAGACTAAGACGAGTTATCTCTAACCCCTTAGTCACAAGCTAACGCTTTTAACAACAAAGCCGCTCCAAGCAAGCTAATGATTCATCTAGATCTGCTTAAGCCTGACGCAGGGCGTCACAGCGGGCACTAAGAAGCTCTTCAGCAGCCTCCTCTTTATTTTCCAGACGCCTGGACTCCAAAATAATCCTTAATACTAGAAAGAAAGACGTCAGCACGCCTTAGAAAAGAAAACCACGACACTCACAAGAATTAAGGGCGACGCCCGAAGCATCGCACGCCCTGCCGCGACAAACGCACTCCCCGCACTTTAACGATCGCTTGATCATGCGACAACGAAGGCCGCGACCACGACAGAAAGTGCAAGGCATTACGTCGTAACTAAAGAGTTCAATAGAAGTTGCTAAATCTTAACAACAACGACTTAACGATTAATTTTAAGAACCAGAAGCTTTTCGTTTACTTACGCAACCAGACATAGTGTCAGCATTATTAAAGGAAGCAGAAACTTAACACTCCCTAACCTAAGAAGACACCACCTACTTATAGTACGGTTTGTAGGACTTAGACCTTAGAAGGGAGACCTAATGTTATAACCTAAAAAGAACCACCTCTGTAGCTTAAAGTAATAAGGAGGACTAACAGACTAACAGGCCTAGAAGGCTAATAGCACAAACAGGTTAGATACAGAACAGAAGAACTATAGAATAGGTTACGTAATATACAGCCAATAAGAAGAATGATTACCTATAAGTAGGTAATTACTTAGGATAATTACTGTTTAGATAAGGTAAGCAGGAGCTACAATCACCTTAGGCAGGGTAATTACCTTAGTTAGCAACCTGTATATAGGAAGGCCTTAAGTCCGCTTAAGTCCTAACTCCTATAGCTCTTTAGTAATTAACTTATGATACTTTCTCTAAATACCTTTCAGACCTTAACAGCCTTTATAATTTACCCTCCTATAGGTAACTCTTAATTACCCTTCTGTTGTAAAGCTACACAAGCTACCTACGCCTGCCTAGTATACGACTGATTACCGCATACTCCCTAGCAAGACGCCAACAAGCCAGCAAGCTAACAAGACCCCGTAGTACTGTTATTAGTATCTAGCCTTAGCTACCTATTAGCAGAAAACCCTACTATCAGATATTTAACTATAACAGTAAGGTCTAATTAGGTCTAGAATAATAAAATAATGTTACTTATTTACTTATTAATAGTCTTATAAGTATATATCTAAAGATCTTATATTCTGCTTTAGATCTATTTATAAAGTTTAGTATTTTTCTATATTTATACTATCTTATGTATGTATACCTCTTCTCTCTCTCTTTAGTTTAATAGTTAGTCCTCTTTTTATAAAGGCTGCTGCTTATTAATAACCTAATTAGGTCTATAAGATATAGATAGAAAAGAAAAATACTAAAAGAAAAACGTATAACCTTACCCTTTTTTAATTATTCTCTATCTTTTTACGCTTATAGTAAATCTATAGAGAAGAAAAATGTTAGTATAAGGAGTACTAAAAATAAAGCTAAAATATAAATAACATTATTCCTAGTCTAATTAGACTATCTAATTCTACGTCTAGTATTATTTAATAGTATAAAAGCTAGGCAGCATATTACCTCTACCTTATGTTATATTACCTACTACTTTTATTGTTTTTATTACGCTTTATATTATGCTTTACTTTCTTTTACTCTTTTTTCTTTTTTTTATCCTAGATTAGACCTTACTAGTATTATTTATAGCCTTACTATTTAGGTATAATAGTTAGTTAAAAGTAGATACTCTAAGCCTTCTGTTATTTTATAACATCTTTATAAAGGTTATTAAACATACTAACATACTTATCTCTAGAGTACTTAGTAATAAACTTAACTTTTTATCTCTAGAGTTACTTTTATTACTTATAAGTATTATAGTAGGCTCTCTTATTTATACTATGTTACCTTTTAGTCTTTTAGTAAGTAGCTATAGTAGTTAAAAAGAGTTTAGTAAGGTTAACTAGGCATTCTAGGGTGTTATCCTTTTTCTTCTGTTTCTCTACATTATTATCTTTATTACCTATTTTATTATTACTATTACCTTAATTAGACTTATTACTAGACTTAGGTAAAGGATTAAGGTAAGAGGTTAGAGATTTAAAAGGTAATTACAGTAGTAGTGTCTTAGTAGTTAGTCTGCTGCTAGAAATAGAGAAAACCTCTTACCTTATATTTAGTAGTCTAATTAGTCTAAAAGATAGTAGTAGTAGTAATAGTATTCTACCTTTATTATTAAGCTTAGGAGGCATTTTCTAAAGGTTTTCTAATAGTATTTATAAGCCTCTAAGTTAAACTGTTAACTAAGTAACATCTTTCTTACCCTAATTAGGCTTTTGCTTTTCTAATACCTTTAGATATTTCTTATAGTTATTAATAAGTAATGTTAGCTTCTTACGTAAGTCCCTTTTTCTATAGTTACTAAAAAGACTAAATTCTAAAGTAATCTATTTACGCTATTACATAATAACATGCTTAATAACTTTGCCTCTTACACTATTTTATACCTCTAACTAGGTAGTACTATTTTTAATATTAGTAATATTTTTCTAGATATAATATTAAAAAAACTTAGTAATATATAGTTTATAAGTCTAACTATCTAGCTACTAAGGCCTAATAATAATACTAGCCTTAGCGTAAATAATCCTAATTAGGTTAGCATGCGTTTTTAAACTTTAATAAAACGTACATAAGTACTATATATTAAGTGTATAGCGTAAGGTGGCTTCTCTATCTCTTTAGTAGCTATTATACTAAAAAAAGTAACTAGTAACTTAATTAATAAATAATCTAGTATAGTAGCTATTATGGTAGGTAATAAGAGTAATATAATTAGCTTTTCTAATGGCTGGTCTTTAGGTAGGCTATATAGTAACACTAGAATTATTTAGGACCTATAGTAGACTATCTATTATAATGTAGTTAATATTTATATCTTTAGGTAACTAGACTTTATACGTTATTACTTACTATTTAGGTTTATCTAATTAGGTAGCCTTAGGCATTATATAAACCTAAAAGGTAGGTTTAGGTATCTCTTATATTCTAACTTTTCTAACTACTAGCATTATTATATCTAGCTACCTAGTGTGTTTATAACATATTATATATATTTACGTTATTTATAGGTACCTACATAAGAGCAGCATAAATACCCTAATTAGCTAGGTAAGGGTAGTTTAGTAAAAAGGTAGGCGTTATAAAAGTAGCAGTAGTAAGGTTCTAAAGTCCCTCTGCTAGCTTATAGTTCTAGAGATAGGCATACTAGAAACTACTAGGCTTAATAATAGCGTTCTACTTTAGCTTAGTTAGATTAAGGTAGTTATTATTAAGGTTCTTTATAGTGCAGTTATTATAAACAGTTTTAGTATAGGTCTGTATCTAGATATTATTTACTTTAGTTAGGTTAAAGTTAATCTAAATTACGTTAGTAGTAATAAAGGTAGATATATTAGTAGTTATAGATAAGTCTAATTAGGTTAAAAATAATAAAATAAGTATAAGAAAATAGTTATTAGTTACTAGCTATTACTAGTTATAATTATTATTATTAATAAGAAGAGAAAGTTAGATCTAGTAAATAGTTAGTTTTATAATATAGATTTCCTTAGGCTAACTATAAATTACTTTACCTAAAAGAAAGAAAAAAAGGATAACTAATAAAAAAAAGAAGAAGATAGAATAATTAGATAAACTATAAAGGTTAGAAGTAAAGGTAAAGCCTAGTTACCTATAGCTTCTAACTATAAATCTAACTTTTTAATTATTTAGGTATCTCTTTTTTAGTAATTTATTAAAGAAATTATAGCTATAAGAAGAGTATAAAATAAAGCCTCTAGTTACCTAGAAATCTATCCTTCTTCTTTTTATAATAACATAATTTATACTCTTAACTTAAGTACTATTTTTCTCTAGTGTACTATTATTACTAACTATTTTTAAGAATAAACTACTTTACTAACCTAATTAGACTTTAAGATAGCTTCTTTTTATTATCCTAAGATTACTTAGAACCTATAGTTCTTTTTTTACCTAGTACCTTAAGTAGATAACTATTAGCTTACACCTCTTAGTCTTATTATTATAAGTTATCTCTAGTGTCTATCTTTAGGGTTCTTAGTCTAATTAAAGTAGGCTGTAACTTCCCTTATGTAAAAGGATCTTAAGTTTCTAGCTAGTAAAAGTTATTATAAAATCTAGTTTACTAATACTATTTAAGTTAGTTAGACTTATGCTACTGTTACCTAGATTTTCTAGAATAATATTACTAAAGGTAATGTTTTTTTAGTAGTTTAGGCCTAATTAGATAAAGGTTTATTTAAGTGCTACGTCTTTATTTATACTAAATATAAAGGTGTATTTAGATACTTTACTTAGAAGCTAGCTAGTTATCCTTAGGCTGGTGCTATATTAGCAGTTTATAGCCTTAGTAGTTAAAACTTTATGCTATATAAATGCTATAAAAAGGGTTAAGTATTTATGCAGACAAAACTAATTAGGTCTCTACCTTTGTTTCTTTTTAGAAATATGTTTTCTTTCTAATTAAATTTAGAGGCACCTATTTAAACTATCTATACTATAAAACCTAGACATCCTGCTGCTACTAAGATAAAGATTTTTAAAACTCTTATAGATACCTTAGCCTAATTAAGAATACTAGAAAGTATAAAGGTAGTAGCAGTAGTATTAAATTTAGTATTCTAAAGAGTATTTTGTTTATTAATTCTAAGTAGCTTTTCTAATAATAGTTAATTAAGATAGTTAAAGACTAAAGTCTTACCCTTAAGAAGAAATATAAAGGCTGTTATTATATACTTAATAGCACTATTTAGAAGCAGGATAGTATTAACTAAGAGAAAGGTAAAAAGGAATATAATAATAAGACTAAAAGTCCTATCTAGAAGGAAGATATTAAAAAATTTAGTAAGAGATAAAGGCGGCATTAGAGTAGTATTTATTATTTACATAGGTCTAATTAGGCTTTCTTTTATTATAATACACTATCCCTAAGGTTATTAATATAAGAAAGAGAAAAGAATAAAATTAATAATCTTTAAAAACTAAGAAATAAAGCCTAATAAAAAGTGTAATATATTAAAAAATGTTAGTTAATATTAGTAAATACGTTAAAATAAAATAGGATACAGGCCTAATTACGCCTCTTTAGTTATGTCTGTATACTTAGAATCCTTATAAAGATTCTTTAATAGTATATCTATAACTAGTGTTAATATTACTTTTTAATAGTCTAGTTATCTTTAGAGTTTAATGTTTTCTTTCTAAAGTTAAAGTTATTATATTTTAGACCTTATTATAATTATGTTACTATCCTAATTAGGTTTAAAAGGTTAGTCTACTTTCTAAAGTTTATCCTAATGTTCTTATGCTAAAAAATAAGGGGTAATCTTATTCTTAAGCTTAGTATATGCCTACATAGGGTCTTCTAATTTCTAAAATCCTAAAGGGCTCTTAATATATTTCTTTAGGCGCTTTCTAAAGTATGTTACCTACATAATTAGGTTACTAGAAAGCGTTTTTAGTCTATAGGATACAGAATTCTTAAATACTAAATATACTTAGAGTAGACCTTACTAGTAGTACTAAAGCTTTTAGGCTTTTAACTTATTAATAGTATGCTTTTTATTAAAGACTAGCATAAGGTCTCCTTTTTAAAGCTTTATAGGCTGTATTATTTACTAGTAAGTATTATTAAACTAGTTAGTAGTTCTCTATCTAGCTTCTACTACACTTTTTATAGTAAGTTCTCTGTCTACTTTAAGTTATTTAAATAATTAGATTCTAGTAGTAAGTTTCTAATTAAGGCTATAAACTTATCCTTAGTCTAATACTCTTTATGTTAACATTAATTTCTTAATTAGTATAATAGCCTTATAGCTATAGATAAGGTAGAATACCGTATATCTTAATAAGGCCTTAACTATTATTCTTATAGTAAATAAGGCGGTAGGCAGAATTAAGCTAAAATCTTTCTTTCTGCTGTCTAACTAGGTTAAGAGAGTGTAAGTAATAGGCTTATAACCTTATTTATTAACTTTGTTTACTCTAAAGTTATATACTAAAATAACCCTTTTTTAGGTACTATACTTCTTATTTAGGTAATCTAATACCTTTTTATTTTCTAATTCTTTATTAACTATTATTTTGCTATAAACACTATAGCAGCAGAATACATCTTTCTAAATAAAGTTAGTAACCTAATTAGACATAGGATTCCTAACCCTTCTTACTTTAGGCCAGCCTGTTATATTATAGTACGCCTTAATAATAGCCTAGGCGCCTATCTATTATATATTAATTAATATCTTTATAAAGAGCATTTCTTTAGGCATAGTACTAATATGCTAGTTATCTATTTAGGCTAATTAGGCTTTTTAGTAAGAGAAGTAGGATGCTACTAAAGTCTATATATCTTTATATATATTTACTTAGGTATAAGATATAGTAAGCCTTAGGTAGGTTATATCTTATCCTTAGTATTTTAATTTAATATAAGTATTTCTAATTAGGTTAGTATAAATATTAGAATTATTAATAAGTCTTTATAAAACTAGGTGCTGCTTTATTAGTCTTTAGTATAAGTAGCTATTTCTTAAAACGTATAACTAGGCTTCCTACTTAAATTTCTTAAAGTTATAGTTTAAAATCCCTTTTAGCTATAATAAAGTTTAAAAATAGAAAACTATTTATTAAATATAACGTGGTTAATAAGCTTAGCAATCAGACAAGCTTAGCAATTACCTAACTAGACAAACTAATCTTTTACCTTTACATACACATCACACCATACTTAGTAATGTCCCTTATAAATAAAGAAGCTTAATTAAACTTAGCTATCCAGGTAATTAAACAAACTAAAAATCTTAGTATAAGAGCTGCATGCTGGATCTACTTAGTACCCTACTTAACGTTACGCAACTAAATTAAGGGAAAGCTGTTACAACGCGACGTATTACCTAGCTTATAAAATTTAACTGCGCTTAAAGAGGAGAAGCTAGTTAAGTACATTCTAGACCTAGATTCCCAATCGTTTCCTTCTTGCCTCAGTAGTATGGAAGATATGGCTAATTAACTGCTTACCAACCGCAACGCACCTCTAGTTAGGAAGCGCTAGGCTTTAAACTTCGTTAAGTGATAACTACAGCTTTAGACGCGCTTTTTTCGTAAGTATGACTATAAGAGGGCCTAATGCAAAGATCTAGGCGCAATAAACGCGTGGTTTCGCCTTATAACAAACACAATTGCAAAATACAGCATTATAGACTCCGATATCTACAACTTTAACAAGACTAGTTTTATAATAGGCCAGATTGCATCCAGAATAGTCGTTACTAGTGCCAAAAGGCGGTTAAATACAAGAATGATGCAGCCTGGCAATCGTGAATAGGTTACAGTCATTCAGGCCATTAGTTCGTCAGGCTACAGCGTTCCACCGTACATTATCGTTGCAGGCCAATATCACCTCTCTACCTAGTATACTAAAACCGGTCTCCCACGCGACTAGGTTATTACAACGTCTGAAAATGGGTGGATAACAAACGAAAGAGGCCTAGATTGGCTACAGGACTTTAATCAGCATTCAAAACTGCATGCAAGTAGTAGTTATTGCCTCCTTATCGTTAATAGGCACAAAAGTTACCACGCTGCCAACTTTAAGATATATTGCAAGAAAAACAATATTGTCACACTCTGCATACTGGCTTATTTGTCTCACTTGCTTTAGCCCTTAGACGTTAGGTGTTTTAGGCTACTAAAGACGGCATACGGTTAACAAATTAAGGATAAGATACGCCAGAGTAATACGCATATTGCAAAAGAAGACTTCTTCCCTGCGTTTTATAAGGCTTTTACGCAAGCTATTACAGAAAATAACATTTAGGGAGGATTCAGAGGAGTAAGGCTTATCCCTCTAAGCGCAGAAAGTGTGCTATTAAAGCTTAATGTCAAGTTACACACTCCAACACCTCTAGGGTCCCTCCTAACAACACCCCCTGCGTGGACTTCTCAGACGCTAAACAACCCAACAGAAGCATCTTCTCAGTCTAAACTCATTAAAAGGAGGATCTCCTGCCATCAGAATAGCTCCCCAACTTTAATTATTAAAGCTGTAGAGCATTTATTAAAGGGAGCGCAAGGATTTATGCACCAGATTGCCTTATTAAGGTCAGAGGTCTAGATCCTTCAAGAGGAGAATAACCTGCTTAGCCAACGCAGGAGGGCTAAGAAAACCCATCTCAAACAAGAAGGAAGTCTTACTATAGCTAAGGCAGAGGACCTTCAATCACAGAGAGAGGCAACAGCTCAGATTGAGGAGGAAACGCACCAGAGTAGTAGTCGCCAACCAAGGACTGAGACAGGCCAACGGCGGTGTAGCGTCTGTAGGAACACCAGTCATAATGCGCAAACATATCAATTTGTTAAAGAAATATCTAAGGAAGAGGACCTCCATTAGTTTGAATTTAATTAATTTCCTAGGTGTTACTTATTAGTTAGAAATATGCTGTAGTTATAGTTAGGTAATCGCCAAGCTTATCTAATTGCCAAGCTTATTAACCACGTTATATTATTTAGTACTAATTAGGTTAAAGCTATTCTTATAGTAGCTTATAAAGGTATAAGTCCTTTAAAATAATAAGACTAGGCTTAGCGTAAACTACGTAGACTTTAACAAAGTATAGCTCTTTATTAATAAAGTTCTTAACCTAATTAGGTATCTTATAATTATTAAAGTTAGATTATTTAGGCAGTTTCCTTAAAAGTGCGTTTATAACTACATTCTTACTTCTAAAGACATACTTAACTTTAAAGTTAAAAAGGTATATCTAAGCTATTTAGTAGGTAATTAGAGTGCCTAAAAAGTCATAAGAGCCTTTATTAAGCTAGGTAACTAGTACTTAAGCATCTGTTTCTAAAAGAAACTTAATCTTATAGATATAGTTTCTTAGCTTTTTTAAAGTTATTAAAACAGCCCTTAACTCTAGCTTCTCTAAATTATACTTTAGCTTAGGCTTTTGTGTTAGAAGTAAGAGTTATTCTAACTCTTAATACTTCTACTTTACGTTATATTTCCTTTATTATAAGGAGTATTACGTAATATATATATATATATATTATCTACTAGTTTAGTAGATTAATATATATATTGATTACGTAATCAGTATGATTACGTAATTAACTGAAAATTCTAGAAGATAGTTAGAGGAGCAAGATTAGCTTTATTTCTCCTCTCTTCTTCTATCTAGGTTAACTCGTTAAGTTAGGGTTATTATCTTACGCAACTAAGGGTTACGCATGATATTCTGATTTATAAGCAGCTTACGCAAGTATGGAATATTCTAGTAAGCTGGATACGGTTATATAAGGGACTGTTTAGTCTAGTTCTATCTTCTGTTTCTTCTCTCTCTAAGCAAGCAACTCCTATAGTTATAATCTAACTATTATACTCTCTTTACTTCTCATATATCCTTATATCTATATTATTACTCTACCTCTATATAACGTAGTTCACAAGTGAATGAATCACACAAGTGAGTGAATCACTTTTCTAGCACCCGTACGACAAAGTGTAAGAGAAATTGACCATAACGCCTTAATTTAATTCAAACTATTTAGAATCCTCTTCTTCAGAGGTAGATTCAACTTTCTGACATGTGCGAGCATTATGTCCAGTCTCTCCGCAGATGCCACATCGTCGCGCGCGCGTTTCTGTCCTCCTCGCACGACCACTACTTTGACCTGTTTCTACCTGTAACTGCTCTGTTACATCAATTTGAGACTTTATATCTTTTGCCTGATTGATTGTAAGTGTTCCACCTTTCTGAAGCTGTTTTTTTTTCGTACGGCGACGGCGGCTCATACGCTCATTTGCCTCTTGATACTCAGTCATTTGTGCCTGCATCAAAACCTGGTTATGGGCTACCACCATAATTCCTTTCTTCAGCTGCTGCATATACCCAATAATTGACGTTGGAGAGCTATTCTGATGTCGTACGATGCGATTTGTAATAAAATCAGAATGTGAATCAAACTCAATTGGGTTGTTTGGCGTCTTTGGGACCCAAGCTGCTGGTAAGCCAGCAGAAGAACCTGGAGGTGATGGCGTACGAAGCTTTACATCTAGCTGTGAAATCACATATTCCGGATCGTACGGGACAAGGCCAGTTGCTCTAAAGCCTGCTTGAATGTTTGATGTTGTCATTGCCTTGTCGTACGCCTTATAAAAGGCTGGGAGGAAGTCTTCCTTTGCAATATGCGTAATGTGCACCCGCATAAGGACCTCGATTTCTTGGCCGTACGCCCGTTTTAAGGGACTAAAGCACCCAACATCAAGAGGCTGGAGCTTGTGCGATGAATGAGGGGGCATACAGAGCGTAATAATGTTCTGCTCTTTGCAGTATAGCTCAAAATCGACAGAATGGTGGCTTTCGTGGCCATCAAGGATGAGGAGGCGGTAAGCACCCTTCGTACGACTCCTTGTATGGAAATCAAAGTGCTGTACCCATTCTAGGCCTTTCTTATTTGTCGTCCAACCATTTTCTGTAAGTGTAATTACCCAGTCGGGTGGGAGGGGGCTGTCGCACGTCCAGGAGTCAAGATGGACCTTGCCTGCAAAGATGATGTACGGCGGGATAGAATAGCCGCACGACCCAATGCCCTGGATTACTGTAACCCATTCCTGATTCCCTTGTTGTGCTCCTCTTGGCTTGCCACGTCGTTCAGAGGCTGTAACAACCATTTCAGAGGACATCTTGCCCATCGCAAACCCAGTCTCATCAAAGTTATAGATATCGGTATCGTCTATCCCGTACTTCGCAATTGTGTTTCGTACGAGGGAAAACCACGCGCGATACGCGTCCGGATCTTCGCAGAGGACTCTCTGATAGTCGATTCTTCGATTAAAACGCGTCTGGAGCTCAGGTCGTCGTCGTACGAAGTTTGAGGCCCAGTTTGTTCCGACGCGTCGCGCGCCGCGGTCGCGAAGCAGTCGATCGGCCATTTCTCGAACAGCACTAAGGCGTGGCGAAAATGCTCGCGAATCCAGGTCAATAATGTATTGCACAATAGTCTCCTCTTCGTACGAGGTTAAATTCTGGCAGGGTGGTCGGATGTCGCGTCTGGCAGGTTGGCCGTGTTTTCGTCGCTGGAGGGTAGAGAATGACACATTATAGTGAGATGCAGCCTTTCGCACGCTTAATTTTGGGTTTGATTTGAGCGCATTAAGCGCTAGGACTAAATCGCTTTCGTTTGAATGTCGTACCATAGTTGTAGGTGGAGAAAATTAAAGGGAAAGGTAGGTTGTACAAAGTCTAGAAAAGTGATTCACTCACTTGTGTGATTCATTCACTTGTGAACTACGTTATCTTATATTCTTGCTTCTATAAGATATATCTTTATATAAGGTTATATTCCTTATATATATTATTATCTCTTTATATCTTTAAGAGAGATAATAAACCTATTGTGCCAATATTTTGCTATATACTACTCTTATACCTAGTAACTACACGCTTTTCTTTAATTATCTAGCTTAATACTATACCTTAACCCTATAGGCTTATATTTATACTAATAATAACTAGTCTAGCGTCTAGCTTATAAGATATAGAGATAATAATAAAGGTAGTCATAAGTATTTTCTTTAGGGTTTTTATAGCGTTAATCTAATTAGGTCTTTAGATAAATATAGCATTCTTTTTTATAAGCTTCTAAAAAAGAATTATAATTTCTATATATTTTTTTACCTAAGGCTTATAGAATCCTATAAGACTAATAAATAACCTAACCTTAGTAAGGTTAAAGTAAGACTCTTACTTCTAAATCTTAATAATGTTAGCCTAATTAGGTTATTAGCTACTAAAGCTATAAAGATATTTTATAATAATAGCTAATTTCTAAAGCTACTATAATTTCTTACTAGCTACTATGTAACTAGCTAGTTTTATGTTAAAAAGAACTATATTAACATTCTTAATATACTTATAAACATACTAATAAATACTAAAGTAATTAGGTAGTTTTTTATTATTATATATAGTAGTAAGGCCTTTAATAATAATGTTATTTAAGAAGGCTTAGTAGCAGTATAAGATAAGGTTATACAGAATCCTAAGAATAATCCTTATAAATTAAGCTACTAAGTTAGTACTACCCTAGGGTAATATGCATATTTACAATAGCTTAAATAGTAAGGTAAATATTATTAAGTCCCTACTTCTCTTTACTAAAGAAATCTAATTATACCTAGAGAAGAAGTCTAGTAGTAAAATAATAGTGTATATAGTAAAATCCTCTAAGAAATTCTTAGCTTTTAAAAAAGATAGTGTATTCTAAATTATAACTACGTTTATTTAAGTAGCTAAATTAATTAGGCATAGGAAACTATCCTTTTTCTTAATAAGGAACTAGGGGTTTTATATTAGCCTGTAACCTTCTTTTAGAATACCCTTCTTTATTTATATACATAAGATCTCTATAGCCTGTAGTTTAAGTACCTTAGGGATTAGGATACCTTTTTCTTACTAGGCTTTATGCAGTATAGTCCTAATTACTTAAGGTAGAGTAACTTTAGGGTTAAGAGAGCCGTTTTTATTAAATTCCTATGTAAGTACTTTTTCTTAGTTTAAAAGGACCTAGAGAAAAAGTTCCTTCTTATAAGATAGTAAGTAATTAACTAAGTCTATAATAGGCTTAAGTTACTTAGGCGTAAGACGTAAATATAGCTTAATATCTAAGTACTTTAGTATAATTAGGCCTACAAAAGGGCTATTATTAGGCTGTATTATTTTCTTAGCCTTTACTAAATTCTTAACCTTCTAAAGAGGGTTACCCTTAGAAGTAAAACTATTAAATAGTACATTATTAACTAGATATACTTTTTTATTCTTAGACTTATATATAGTAAAGACCTTTATATCTATAGTTATCTAATTAGGTCTAAAGCTATATATTTTCTAGGTTACTTTATATATAGAATAGTATAGTATATTCTAAACACTATTAATAAAGTTAAACTAGTTAATAACCCTCTTTTTAATCTTTTTTTACTTTTTTTTTATAAAGTTTATTAAAGCTTTACTAAAGTAGACCTTTAGCTTATAGGTCTAATTAAGTAGCTCTATATCTAAATATAGTATATACTGCTTATTTAGGTAGTATATACACCCTTTATTATTATAACGTTTTAGCTTTTATACTATATTATAAATATCTTTTACTACTAGTGCTAAAAGGTATATTAGAGATACTTTTATAAGGTAGTCTAACTTTTTTTCTATTAGCTATATAACTTCTTTATTATCTTTTTCTAATTTATATTTAGGAGGTTTAGAATTCTTAGTAGTAGCCCTAGTGTTAGTACTAGACTTTAGTTTCTCTAACTATCCTAAGCCTTAGCCTAAAAGTTAGTCTTTATTCTAGCTAGGTTGTTATCCTGCGTTTTAACCTAATTAGAAAGAAATTTATTAAGTGCCTTTATGTAATTATCTTAATCTAGTAGATAGTTAAGAAACTTTTTTAGATTTCTAAACTTTAGAAAGGCTACTAAAATGTAAAGCTAAGTATTACTAGTTATTAAGCCTAACGTAATTATATTTACACTATATATAAATATAATCTTAGTATAGAAACTAAAAGGTGCTTTAAAAAGAAGTAGTATGTTTATCTTACTATCCTTAGCTATAAACATACTAGTTAGAAAGCAGTATCCTTCTATTTAGATAGGTATAATTACTACTTTATTAAAAGGGGTTTAGCCTATACTTAGGTTAAAGTATTACATTTTAAGATAGGTAAAGGTAAAAATAAGGCTATTTTTCTTTATATATAACTAGTTTATAATGTTTATTTATACACTATTGTTAATAACACCTTAAATAAGCTTATTCTAATTAGGTTAGGTATTACTAATATAGATATTTAAGATAAAATATAGTATTATAAAAAGTAGAACTATAGATTTTATCTCTTTTAAATTAAGGGTTTTAATTATGTTAACTTAGGCTATACTATTATTAAGGCTAGAGATAGTATTATTATACCTATCTATTACTACCCTTATATTATCTCTTTCTTCTAGTTAAACCTTTCTAATTAGTTCTAAAGAGGCTTCTATATAAATATTAAAGTAACCATTATTATTTAGTATTTAGTGCATTATTATTATAGTATCCTTATTTAGTTATAGCTACACTCTTAAAGCTATATTAAAAGAAATTAAGATTATGTTACTAAACTTTTGCACTATTACCTATACTAATACTACCTAGTTATTTATTACTAGCTAGTTAGAAATAGAAATTATAAAATAAGTTTCCTTAGATTCTCTTACGTCTTATTATATAAATCTAGTCTAGTTATTAACCTAATTAGGTAGATTTATAATCTATATAAAACCTTATAAAAGCAGTAAAAGGTAGGTATTAATATTTATCTTTTTAGCTTAGGAATCTATACTAAAGATACTTCTTTACTAAGAAAAGGTCTTTACTATAAAACCTTATTATACAGTATGTAGCTTAGCTTAATTATAGTAGTAAAGTATTAGGTAGAAAGCGTTATTACTTACTTATATTATAGTGTTAACCTTAGCATCTTAAGTTAAGAAGATGTCTATATATATTCTTAGTATTATAAGAATATAACTAATAAAGTTTATTCTAACGTCTTTAGAAAGATAGTAAAATAAAGAATTAGGCTTCTGCTTAAAAAGGTTAACCTACACCTTAATTAATTATTCTTTAGGTAGAGGCAGCAGTATCTAAGTATATAGTGTTATTAGTAATATAAGTAAGAATTATAACTTTATTAGGCTAAAAGGTTCTTTAAGCCTTCTAGATAATAGCGTTAGAGACTTTATTTACTTCTAACTATAATCCTCTAAGTACTTTATACTTATATATATTATTTATAAGCATAATTAGGCAGGCTTCTTTATCTCTCTTTAGTTATAGGTAATTCTAGTATTACTACTAGTTATAGGCATTATACTAATACTAATTAAGGTGGCCTCTTATAAACCCTAGCTTACTAAAGGCGTTTAAAAGTCTTAGTAAGTTATTATATATATCTTACAGTCTTAAGGCAGAGGTAGTATACGCTTAAGTAATTATTAAAAAAATGTTTATAACATTTTAGGCTTTTAGTAAGGTTTTTATTATAAGCACTAGTATAGTAACCGTCTTAGTAAGTTTATCTATACTAAAAAGGTTAAGGCTAATCTTAATATTCTTTATACTAGGCTTCTTAGTAATAATAGTTTTACTCTAATTAGATTAAGATATACTAAATATAGCTATTATACCTAATAAGAATACTTTTATTATAGTTAGCTTAGAATTACTATAATAGCCTTTATATCTTAATTTCTACCCTACCTAGGTAAGTATTACAGTCTTAAAGGCACTAAAGTTACCTTTCTTAAACAAATTAGCTAGAGTTAGACCTATCTAGAAAGATATAGTAATAATAGTGTTCTTAGAAAACCTTACTATAAAAAGCTTAATAAGATTTTAGGATGCTATAATAGGTTTACCTTTAGCTTTAGCTTTCTTTTAAATACTTTTAACTTTCTAGAATAAGGCTACTATCTTAAAGAGGTTGTTATCCCTAATTAGGTTACCCTTTATAAGGTCCTTAATATAGTAATTTAGTTAAAGAATAACTTCTTTATTAAGCTGCCTATAGGTATTAAGTAAGAACTACTTTATTTTAGACTAAGGTTTTATCTTAGCCTTAATTTTTATAGTAGCTTAATACTTATTAAAAAGATACTAAGGTAACACTTTTGTTTTCTCTTAATTAAAGTAACCTATTAAACCTAATAAGGCTTTATACTTATTAAGAAAGTTAGTAATATTATAACTATTAAAAAAGGAGGCCTTAGTAGTATCTAGTGTAAGTATCTTAATAGTAAAGTACAGCTTATCTATAACTACTTTCTAAGTAGGTCTAGCAGTATCTTCTTTTTACTTTAGGTTAGCGTTAACTATTACTAAAAGGTTAGACATTAGGGTTTGTTAAGCTTAAAAGTCTTTAGTAGTAAAAATAGGCTATATAGTCCTAATAAAGATAACAGAATCTAGGGTAGCCTAATTAGGTTAAAGCCTATAAGGTGCTAACGTAAATTACAAGCAAGTAAGATAGACAAGCAAGTAAGACACAAAACTGCGCTAATAAGATAAACTACCTTCAATATTAACATTAACAACATTAATTTAATTTAAACTCCTCAGAATCCTCATCTTCAGACATCTCTTTAACAAACTGGCACGTTTGTGCGTTATGTCCTAGGTTACTACAGACGCCGCACCGTTACTAACCTGTTTTAGCCCTTAGTTTACAACCACTAGTGTAACGTGTTTCCTCCTAAACCTGCGCTGTTACATCCTTCTGTAACTATATATCTCCTGCGTTAGCTACAGTAAGACTTCCTCTGTGTTATAGGCGTATTTTCTTAGTCCTCTGCCGTTAGCTAAGTTAGTTATTCTTATCTCTAAGGATCTAGACCTTAGACCTAAGTAGGGCTACTTAGTGCATAATTCCTCTTGTCCCTTTAGAAAGTCGTTCAACAGCCTTATTAATAGACGTTAGGAAGCTACTTTAATAACAAGAGATCTAACTCTTAATGAAATTAGACTAAGAGCTTGCCTCCGTTAGGTTCTTTAGGGTCATCAAAACCTAAGGCAGAGGTGTCATAGGGAGTAATCCAGGAGGCGTTAGAGTGTGTAGTCAGATATCTAGCTTTAATAGGACGCTTTCTGTACTTAGAGGAACTATTCTAGCTCCTCTAAAACCCCCTTAGATGTTCTTTTTAGTTATTACCTATCTAAACGCTTTACAATAGGCAGGAAAGAAGTCCTCCTTTAAGATATAGGTTACACCCTGCCGCATCTTATCCTTAATTTGTTACCTATACGCCGTCTTTAGCAGCCTAAAGCACCTAATGTCTAGCGGCTGAAGTAAATAAGATAAATAAGGTAGCATATAAAGCGTAACAATGTTGTTTATCTTATAGTACATCTTAAAGTCTGCAGACTGGTGACTTTTGTGCCTATTAATAATAAGAAGATGATGCTTACCTTTTAAGCGCGACTTTATATAACGTTTAAAGTGCTTAACCTAGTCTAGGCCTTTCTTATTTATTATTTATCCGTTTTTAGATATTATAATAATCTAGTTAGGCAGAAGAGATATTTCTGTATACTAGCTTAAGAGATAATATTAGCCTGTAACAATAATGTAAGACAGAAGGCTATAGCCTTATAAGCTAATTACTTAAATAACTATAACCTATTCTTAATTACTAGGCTAAGCCATTTTTGTGTTTAAGCGCCTTTTAGCATTTATAACAACTATGCTGGTTATAATAATGCCTATTATAAAGCTAGTCTTATTAAAGTTATAGATATCTTTATTATAGATACTGTACTTTATAATTATATTCTAAACTAATAAGATCTAGCTACAGATAGCCTCTAGGTCTTTGCATCAGGCTCTCTTATAGTTATACTTATAAAAAAAACGTATCTATAACTGTAGTTATTATTTAATAAAGTTTAAAGCCTAGTGCTTTTTAACTAGAGGCGCATCGCGGTTAGTAAGCAGTCTATTAGCTATATCTTTAACACTAGTAATTTAAGAAGGAAAAGATCAGGCGTCTAGGTTAAGAATGTAATTAACTAAAGTCTGCTCTTCTAGACACGTTAAATTTTGTAAGTTTAGCATCCTGTTGCTTTAAGATGTAGAGCCCTTTAATTATTAACTTAATGTTGCGTAACTAACTAAGTAGATCGTAGCTACAGCCTGCGCACTAAGCTTTAGGTTAAACCTAATAGCTTAAAGGGCTAGCTGTAAATTAGACTTATTACTTCTGGATGCCATAATGTGTTATAAAAGAGATGTATCTATTTGCGTTAATATATCATCAGCGCAGTTTCATGTCTTACTTACTTATCTGTCTCACTTACTTATAATTCACGTTATACTTAGTTCTTTATCTTTATCTTTTACTATAAGTTTAGTATTAGACTTAGCGTTTATACTTATATTAGGTTCTTAGTAACCTTAAAAAGCTTTACTAGTATAAATAGCAGCCTAATTAAG
Organism: Colletotrichum tofieldiae; assembly: GCA_022836555.1. Lineage (NCBI taxonomy): Eukaryota > Fungi > Ascomycota > Sordariomycetes > Glomerellales > Glomerellaceae > Colletotrichum > Colletotrichum tofieldiae. The sequence goes on from BQXV01000002.1 coordinate 5,879,026, forward strand.
AAGTCTTTCTAATAGCCTAGTGTTACTAGTAGATAGGGTTAGGTTAAGTATTACTTTAGTTATTAAAAGAGATAATAAAAAGTAAAAGTAGTAGTGTTAGTAGTAGGTTTCTCTTACGCTCTCTTTTCTTAAGGCAATCTTTCTCTATAGTAACTAGTTAATAATTCTAATTAAACAGAAAGTAAATATATAATAAATCTTCTTTAGGCATAGGTGTAATATGCTCTTTAGTAATATGCTTACAGAAGTACTAAGAAGGTCTAGGCTAATTCTAAAAAAGCAATAGGTTTAAGTAGAAATTACCTCTTTCTTTATAAAAATGTTTATTATAGTTATAAAAGTAAAGCTAGCCTTAATTAGACCTAGACTAATATAGCTATAGGTTACTAATTAGTAGCTTTTCTCTCTTTTGTTTTAGGTTTATTTAATTCTATAGCTAAGTAAGTATTCTAGCTCTTTAGTCTTAGTTTCTAGCATTCTTTTATTTCTTTTGTTTAGGTTAGTTTATTAAGCTATCTAGGGTTTCTTTTTTTAATTAGACTTACTTACTATATACCTATAAAAGAATTACCTTTTTAGTAATTTACTTATTTTATTTAGTTTTATTATCTTTTAGTTATTATTCTTATTTAGTTATTAGGTTTTATTTACGTTTATAGTTATTTTATTAAAGTTAAACCTACTCTTATATCTAAAAGTCTATCTAATTAGGTTAGTTATTTATAGTTTAGAAGTATTATAAGCTTTTTTAGTCTGTATTTTTTATTATAAGGTTATAATATTTTATTATTTTTTAGTATATTATTACCTATAGGTAGAAAGTATAATAAAACTAACTAAGTTAGTAATAAGAAGATTAGTAGTTTAATTCTGCTATAAGGCATTATTAAAACTAAGTAGAAACTAAGAAGGCTAGAGAAGTAAATAGGTTAATATATAAACTATACTATAAGCTAAACTTTATATTATTACTAGTATACCTAAAGTAACCTAAAACTAACAGTAACTAACTAAGGCTTTTGTAACATAAGGATTACTTTTTATAATAGTTCTTAGCCTAGTTAAGGCTAGGAAAGTCATAAGAAGTATTCTTATAAGCATAGTAGCTTACCTTTTATTACTGTTATTACTAAGTAGTAGTTATATATATTAAATCTCTAGATATTATTTTTCTATATAAAAGAACTTCCTTTATTTAATTCTAGGCTTATGTATCTAGATACAGTAGGGTCTAATAAGGTCTAAAATAATAAAATAATGTTACTTATTTACTTATTAATAGTCTTATAAGTATGTATCTAAAGATCTTATATTCTGCTTTAGATCTATTTATAAAGTTTAGTGTTTTTCTATGTTAATACTATCTATCTATTTCTTTATGCTTCTCTCTATCTCTCTAGTCTAATAGTTAGTCCCCTTTTTATAAAGGCTGCTGCTTATTAATAACCTAATTAGGTTTATAAGACATAGATAGAAAAGAAAAATGCTAAAAGAAAACGTATAACCTTACCTCTTTTTACTAATCCTTAGTATGTTAGTCTTTAGCATAAGACTGCTTATTAAATATTAGTTCTTTTTTATCTTTATATAACCTTCTGTAGTTCTTTTGTTTCTAAGGAGTTATCTATCTAACCTTACTTTTTATTTATACTAGTGCCTTATCTTTTTCCTACTTATTTAGTAAGGCTATTATTACCTATAACTTATTAGGTTATAATAATTAGTTATATTGTTATTCTCTAAAGTATAATTAATAATAATATACTTATTATGTATATTAATAGTAAGGTTAATAATAATAAATTAAGAAGTTAGGTTTTTATTAAGAGTTATAGGATTTTGTTATAACCTAAGATCTAGTTAGTTACTAGTGCAGCCTAAAGTAAAGCCCTAGGGATAACTAACAGGGCAGGCAGACATTTATATATACAGAATAACAGTATAGGCTAGACTTAGAACAAAAGAACTAGAGAAGGTTACGTAATAGATTAGTAAGGATTAGTAGTAATCTAACATAATCCCCTAGTAAGGATTAGTACCTTACCTAACTAATCTAACACTAAGGATTACTAACTACAGGTAGTAATCTATAGATAGATAATAAGTATAAGACTTAACCTAAGGACTAGATAGAATACCTTTTATAGCTCTTTAGTAATTAACTTATAATACTTTCTCTAAATACCTTTTAGACCTTAACAGCCTTTATAATTTACCTTACTATAGGTAACTCTTAATTATCCTTCTGTTGTAAAGCTATATAAGCTACCTATGCCTACTTAGTATATAACTAATTACTGCATACTTACTAGTAAGACGCTAACAAGCTAATAAGCTAACAAGACCTAGTAGTACTGTTATTAGTATCTAGCCTTAGCTACCTGTTAGTAGAAAACACTACTGTCAGATATCTAACTATAACAGATTTATGTCTTTTGTAAGATTAAATAATACTAGATTAAAAAGATAGGCTTTTGTTAAAAGTAGTAAAATCTATATCCTTAGTAAGGTTAATAATGTTAATGTTTATTAAATTATTCCTACTGCTAAGATTAATATTAAAAAAGACATTAGTTATACTACAATAGTCTGTTTATTTATAGCTAGAGTCTAGTATTCTTAAGAAAGACTTTACTAATGTATATAAAACAAGTACTAAAAGTATATAAGGTAAGTAGGTACTCTAGTTGTGCGGTGCAGTAATAACACAAACACTACCACCCCTAAAGCAGATACAGGTTCCTCACTCTGTTACTAATCTAGTTAGTCTGATCAGGGCTAATCTAAGTCAGATAGCCTATCAAGAAGACTCTAGATAGCAACAGAGCCAGGCAAGGAGCTCCCAATCTCCTGTACCTATCACGATCGACTGTAGAAAGGGTAACTAAAGTCAAAGGCAAGAATCATATGTCTGAAAAGCTGATAGTCATTGTGTGAGTCTGATGGATGATGCATATGATGGGTTGAGCAGAAGTCTGTCTGTCTGATCAGGCCAACCATCTATCTATCTGTAGTCTGTGATCAGACCCTGCTTATCTAATAGTGCATGAAAAACGACAAGAAAAATCCACCCTCTGGGTGCAGGATACCCTGCCCAATTCCAATATATACATACAACTCCGTTGTACGTAGGTACAACGGCTAAAATACAGTACGTACGTACGTACGTATACAAGAAATTGCATCACTACAATTATCTTGTGCTTAATGATGCCCGAACGCGTCAACTCGGCGATTTCGTCGCGGTAGTGATGCATCTGGTAGAGGTACGGCGTCATAATCATGATTTCGGCCAGCTTTCCTCTCGAGCGCAGGTTGGGAAGGAGGTATTCGAAGGCCTGGTAGATCAACCACAGCACGAAACGGCGGAAGCCTGGGTTGTGGTAGCCCTTTTTCTCCTTGTAAGATATGCTGTCGATAGCGTGGACGACGCAGTTTGACACCAGGAGATTCTTTATGAAAATCCATCTCATGAATCGCTGGTATAGAGCGGCATCAGGGTCCTTGGGCAACGGGAAGATGATGTTTATCTTTCTGCGGTAGATGTGGTCTCGAGCCCAGTTGGCGATGTCACCCCTGTTGCGGCGGTTGTTGGAGAGATGGCCGAGGATCTGGCCGCACATCTCGGCTCGCTTGAGAATGGACAGGGTTCGTTGGTAGCCGAAGGTGCATTTCCAGTTGGGCTTGGGGTATGTATCGTGAGCTTGGTCAGTGAGTCGTCTGACGCTGCTCGACATTTTTGAAAAAAACACAGGAACCAATAAAAATGAAGAACCAACAAGCAACCGACGTCGTCCGTGTTCTTCGTGGCGGTTCACTTCGATGCCTAAGTGTGATTGCATCCCGTAATTGCTGACCTTGAGGTAGCTGCCTTTACTATACAAGAAAGGAGCTCACAGGTGACCAAGATGGCTAGACTCGTGATGAGATGGTTACCATGATTTCTATTATTGCGACGTACTCAAAGGGCTGATTGGAATAGTTGACAAAGGACCATAGATTTTGGTTCCATCTATATTTTCTCTTTCTGAGTTCCCATTCTATGATTCAAAATACGCCTCGATCCTGCTCATACATCTCTCCCTATCGTACCTCTCCGTGAAAACTCCTTCTTCCCGGTATATCTGGGCCAGAGGATTATTCGGGGAAGTAAAATGGACAGGCTTACGGTCCACAGCAGTCTAAGTTGATTGATAACATGATTAGTATGTGAGGAAAGACGGAAACAAACGATGGCGTCTGTGTAGAGACATCAATATCGACGCACCATTCTGAAGCTCCTGAACTTGTCCTTAGCCATGGCGAAGAACTCTTGGAACGTATACGTGGCGGATCTGCGCCACTCTTCTTCGTCCGGTGCGAACTAAGTCGAGACGAAATCAGCCACATATTCAACAGACAAACAACCAGGTTAAGGAATAAAACCTCACCGGATCTGATAATCGGGTAGGTTTCGTGACGGTCTGGAGGTCCATGAGGACGATGGTGCCGCGTTCGGTGTCGACGAGAATGAAGTGCCCATCCCGTCCCTCAGGAACGATAGCGAAGACGAAGACGTGAGACGGGAGCTCGTGCGGGTAGGCTTCCTCCGGTATCTCAAAAAGTTCCTGGTGAGCATACTTGTTGGGCAAGCTCGGGACGATCTCCCCGGCGAAGTCGACCTGGGCGGACTTTTCGTAGATGTTGAACGGCTCCCAATCGTCCTTCTTGTCTCGACGGACGTAGGGGATATGCCTCATCAGGTCTGCTACTGTGTCGTTCTTGCCGAGGAAGAATGAATCGACGAAGTCGGGCGTGATGTGCTCCCACCCGCCCGGGGGAGGGTATCTGACCACCTCGGGAGGGAGGTATAGATGGGTCAGGAACTCGAAGTAGGATTTCAGCTCAGAAACGAACTCAGCCCTAGAGTAGGTTGGTTCCTGCGGCTCACTTTCGGCCATGTTGACGGATACGCGCACCACGGATATTGTGCAGACGAAGGAAGTGACCAGCGCCTCTTCCGAATGTGGAAGGTCGATGTTTATTATTTACATGGGTGGATTGAACCCGCTTAAGTAAGCTTCCAGAGACCCAAGCGAGGAGAGCTGCAGGGGAGTGGCTGTCGTTAAGCCGAGGGAGCTTTCGTACCAGTCCATGATAGTGCACAACCGCCGGTAGCCTCACCGATCCGAGCAACATTTGCCAGTTATGGCTCTAATTTGCTCTTGTGAAATGCCAAGCTCGCTGTCAGTGAGATCAATCGGACTTCGGCGCCGTGCTCTGCCTGCCGAGACGTTGACTGCGCTGGACTGTTAGTCAAGGGCTTCAAGGCCAACATCTCCGCATAATCTCGGCTGAAACTTCCCCAAAGAGTTCGTTGTTGGCTCTGGAGTATTTGCCTCATCCGAGGAATGGCACATGTCCAGGTCTTGCGTGAGAGCTTAAAATTGCAATCAGGCAACAGCTCGATTCGACCCTCACTGCGCACCTCTAGCGCCAACACGGCTTGGCATCAAGTTGCACCTTGCAGGTCGTGTTCCGTGCTAAAGAATCTATGCCAGGAGAGCCACAGTTCACAACTCATGGGCAACTCATGGGTATTCTATCAATTATCCATCTCGGAAGTCGTCCGGAAAGAAACTACTCCGTTGACAGACCTGTTGGTCCTAACAGTCGAACTACCCTGCCCGCCCAACACAATGTCATCCCCATTTTCACCCCTGTCGGTATCCTTGGGTGAGTTTAAGTAAGCTTACTGATTTCGTCTTCGGCTCCAACGTCTCGACCTCTTGGCATGGGACTTTGGTGTTGGTTTCATTTGGTTCTCTTGAACTGACAACTCACGTTGGCTTCAAACTTTCGGTCGGTGCGGACTATGACAAACAGTATGTAACTTTTTAAACGTCTAGCCGCAAATCCCGCCTCAACTGCTGCCCCGCCGACGAACTTGCGCCCCCAATACCAACCATGTGAAGCTTCCGTTTTGAGTAACTCGCGAACCAAGCTTCTAAGCGATCAATTGGCAGAACGAGAAGATTGGTCCACAGCTAGGCAAAAGCCACCTACAACCGGAGAAAGCGGCGTGGTAGAACCAACAAGCTCCAAATCGACCCTGTTGCCAAGGGCCCAGCTCTCAACTTCACGGGCCGTTGCCTACGATGGACAAGGCATATTCACATTGCCTCACAGAACATGCCCCCAAAGTCTTTCAAATTTTCACCAGGCCCAGTTATGTTCGACTTGAAACCCCTGAGCAGTACGAGTGTGATTAGTTTCGAGTGGGACGTCAAAATGAACTTTGGCTAGACGTCAGGCGACGTTATGACCCGGGCCTCAAATTCCAATACGATGATACGTTCTGATGGTCCGACGGAGGCGAGGTGTAGTCTGGTGAAAGATTATAATGGTACTTCATCCCCGTCTCTGAGATTTGAAAATCATCAAGTCTTCCATACGATGTTGTCATTCTTTTACCAGCGCTCTGGTCATCACATTGAACATCCACCGTTCATTCTCTTTTGTCTGTGGCTCTCGTATAAGCCGACGCTCTTTTCAACATTGTCTCTCCCGAATCAGTCTATGACATATTCCTCACCTTTCCTCCGTTTCTCCGTGATGTCCCTGACACTCGGGAGGATGGACACCTTCCTTTTGGCGTTATGTACCCTGCTAGTTTACAGCACAGGCGTGCAAGCAAAGGCGGTTTTTGCCCATTTCATGGTATGTTCATATATACGCATACATCATATACCAGTAAGCTAATCGCCCCGTAGGTTGGCAACACTGAGAACTATGTGATGAGCGACTATGAGTACGACATCAGTCAGGCCCAGCAGGCGCACATTGATGGGTTCGCTCTCGACATGGCGCGCGACGAGGCCACCAACGTTGAAAGCGTTGAGAAGATGTTTAGCGCTGCAGAGGCTGTTGGCTTCAAACTCTTCTTCTCTTTCGACTACGCCGGTCAAGGCCCTTGGGATAAGGAGGATGTCATCGCTATGCTGGACATTTATGCCGATAGCCCGTCATACTTCCGACACTCAACTGGTCAGCCTCTAGTATCCACTTTCGAGGGCCCGAAGCAGTCAGATGACTGGGTTGAGATCAAGGAGCGGACCGGAGCCTTCTTCATGCCTTCTTGGTCATCCCTCGGCGCAAAGCGGGCCATGAAGAAGGGCACGGCCGACGGGCTCTTCAGCTGGGGTGCTTGGCCGGAGGGACCCAGCGCCATCAGTGAGATCGATGCCTCCTATGTCGACTTTCTCGGCAAAGATGCCAGCGGCAAACCCAGGCCTTATATGATGCCCGTTTCGCCTTGGTTCTACACCAACCTGCCCGGTTACAAGAAGAACTGGCTCTGGCGCGGCGACAGCCTGTGGTTCAACCGTTGGAATCATGTATGGGATATGGAGCCAGAGTACGTCCAGATCATCTCGTGGAATGACTACGGCGAATCGCACCACATCGGCCCCGTCAACGAAAGAGCCTTGATCGCCTTTGAAACAGGCGAAGCGCCTTTCAACTACGCTCTCGGACTGCCCCATGACGCCTGGCGAATGTTTCTGCCATTCGTCATTGATACCTACAAGGCTGGAAGGACCTGATTCACTAGAGAGGGCCTTACCGTCTGGTACCGTACGAACCCTGGTCGTGCTTGCAGCAATGGCGGCACAGTTGGCAACACCGCGGCCCAGGTTCAGGAGGAAGGAGACCCGGCTGATTTTGCCGAGGACAAGATCTTTTTTACGGCACTTCTCTCCGAGTTCGCCCTCCCACGGGTCAAAGTCAGCGACGGAGAGTGGAAAAATGTGATGTGGTCGGTCACGCCTGATGGCGGCGTCGGTCTGTACCACGGCTTTGTTCCTTTCAACGGCAAGACTGGATTTGTTCGTGTGGAAGTCAACCCTAACGGTGACAAGAACACTATTATTGTAGTTGTTACTATGCCTCCTATCATGTCTGACTGTGAACACGGCATGGTCAACTGGAACCCCTGGGTCGGGGGTGCCTGGTCCCCTCGTTCGGTCAACGCAAGCCCGAAGCTCTCTCTTTCGGAGATGGTATGCACCAAGGGCACCGGCGAAGGGGATTTCCAGGAGGTCTGCGAGCTTACCTGCGAGTACGGCTACTGCCCCCCGGGTCTCTGCACCTGCAACGAGCTGGGCGGTGCCAAGAAAGAGCCCAAGATCGTCGACGTCGATGCCGTCCCCGCCGCTGGCAAGTCCTGCGTCCTGGAAGGCCTTTGCAGCTGGAGTTGCAACCATGGGAAATGCCCGAAGCAGTGCTCAACCGACACTTCACTCAAAGGAAAGTGCGTCATGCCAGTAGATGAGCCCGAAGCGCCCGAAGCGCCGGATCCGCCGTCGTCAGTCCAGAAAATCTCAATCCTTACAACGATCCCCAGTGGCCCAACAAGAACCGCTGCCTCGTATTCAAGCCACCAAACTATAAATTGACCAAGCAACCGTACGCAGAACGATGCAAGGCACAGATCGACCAGGCGAAGGAGGAGGGAAGGACTACCAACTACGGCTGTATTGGTTTTTACCCTCTTGACAAGCCAATCCCGTGAATCAAGAAGGGCAAAGGTATGTTACAATTGAGAAATCCTTCTGTAAGACGTTCGTGGCATTGACCTTAAGTCTAGGAGCTGGTGGCAAGTATGACTTCGCCGTCGAGGGAAGGTGTTCCTGCGACAATTCGGCAATCAACTTCTTCGCAGACACTGTCATTAAAGCGCTCCCGAGAATTGCTGCGGTATGTACTAGTCAAGTGCTCACTGGTCCCATTCATATCTGACCACAATTGTAGATCGTGTGCTTTATGCTCATGTCCACGATCAAAATCATCTTTGACCTTGGGACGACTGTTCTTCCTGGAGTGGGCCAAGCCGTCAGCGCAGGAATAGGTAAGCTCTACGATCCCTTTCATCCACCACGAACCTGAGAAAGGAGGTTTACTGACTGAGATCCATCAAGCAATGACTATTGATGCGGCCTTGACTCTCAAACACGCCTACGACGACGACGAAGATTCGGCCGGTGCGTTTGACTTCTGGCTGAGTGCGTGCCCCAACCACGACCTCGTTCCCAATGACCTCAGAAAGGTCTATGGAATCGTTTCCGATGTCTCGGGGGTTATCACTGGTTGGCGAGCACCTAAGAACATCCCCAAGGGAAGCGGCAAGAAGGGTGACAAGGCCAACCCCACGAACAGACCGAAGCCAACCGCCAGGCCGACGGAGACCGGAACGAACTGCAAGAGACAGGCAGCAGGTAAGTTCGCGGATATCCGTCTTTTCCTCTTTCCAAGGATCCGTGCTGACCATATTTGCCTGAAGGAAACAACTGCCCTGTTGATGTGACATGCACGAGGATCACCATATCGAACCCCGTCGTGAAGACGTTGACCAAGACTTGTACTGCCAGCAAGTACACACAGGCTTGCTATCACTACTACTCGGTGATGCAAGAATACAGGTTCGGTCTGGCTTTGAGATGCACGAACAGCAATGCGCGAGCCGAAAACCTGAGGTTTGCGACCAACTCTTGGAAAAGCCAGCACACGAACACGGTTTGACACAGCTTCACAAAGGAACAGTACATGTTCAAGAACGATGAGCCGCGGAAGCCCAAATGCCAAGCAGACGAATGGCCTCCGGCGTATTTCCTACCGGAGAACTACGCGCAAAACCTACCCGTTCAGGGACAGCTGGTTCGATGGGTGCCGGGTGCCGAGAATCAAGGGGCGGGACAGATATGGAAAGGCTTCTGCAGCTCGGAGGACGGCGGCGCCGGCAATGGTCAACTCAATGCACTGGGCAAGGTGAACGATAAGCTGGTGAAGTTGAAGGGGAACCCGCATAACTCAATCACGGTCCAGGGAGGTACCACAACGACGTACCTGGAGTATGAGGCCGACTTCACCCGGGCTGTGGCGACGCTGGCCTTTGACTGGACAGGCGTCAACAATGGGATCCCGCCAGACGCGCTGGGTCTCTGGGGTCTGCGGGAAAACCCATGCTGGCCCATTGACATGGCCGCAGGCGACCCGGGCTATGCCATTCTGACGGAGGACAAGTGGTACAACGGTCCCTGGATCCCGGCCGCGGACAAGGCCCAGAGGCCGCAGTACCGTCTCGTGCCATCCGACGCCAGCTTCAACGCGGCCGTGAGGCGCAAGTTCGAGAGAGAGTTCCCCGACGAGACCTTCCCGGGCGACGGCATATAGCCCCGGAAGCGCTCCTCGAACGGCGACGAGGGCCTCCAGAGGCTGGCCCCGCTCGCGGACGGCGGCTTCGCGCTCCGCGGGACCAACTCGTCGCGCCGTCTGACCGACGAGGAGCGCCGTCCCATCAAAGAGGAGCTCCAGAGGGACGTCAACGTCGTCGAGTGCGACGACCCCTCCTGCGGCAAGGAGATCAAGGCCTTTGGTGGAAGCGGCATGGTGATACCGGTCGCCGTGGCCACCACGCTGGCGACGGTGCCGTCGACGAACCTGGACGCGCGGCCCACGGAGGTGCGGGGCGAGCCCCGCTGGACGGCGGCGTACACGGATGCGGAGCGCGCGGAGACGACGGTGGAAGTGCCGGTGGAGACTGGGCGGCACCGGCACCATCGGCACCATCGCTCAGTGTACGCCAGATCGAAGTTCAGTCACGCCGAGAACTAGTAACTACAAGGCGATGTCATCGTAGGCAGGCACCCCAATTTCAGGAGCTCAATGCACGTCAACGCCATGTTAACATGTATCTATTCGCAATTTGCCACCCTTATTTCTTTTTCTTCTATACCAACAAGTATATACTCACCATTTAATATCCTGAAAGAATAAAAACTACATCTTAATAATCTTCTAATGACACTAACGACCGCTGGCGAACGCGTATCAAAAGCTCCTCGCCGCAGCACATGCTAAGCCTGCAGTTCTGTGTTTTCCAAGGCAGACAGGTGACTTCGGCTGAGCTAGTTTCATTCTCTGGGCCGCCGACCTCACATGCGTCGCGATGTTTACGCCAGAGCCAATCAGAGACTGACTTCGCGGCACCCACTGAGTGACTCGTATTCAGCGCTGCCGGCAAAGCAACGCTTTTAATGCAACTACCAAATAAGGCCATTAATAACTAATAGCTTTAAAAAAGCCTCTAAAGAAACACTATAGCTAGTAATTTTTTATATTATATTAGTTAGATAGCTAGCACATTAAGCTATATGTTTTGTATATAACTAATCACTGCGTACTTACTAGACTAACAAGATACTAGCAAGCTAGTAAGACCCATGGTACTGTTTATAAGTATCTAGCCTCAGCTACCTGTTAACAGAAAACACCACTGTTAGATATCTAACTATAACAACTTACTTTAGTCTTATAGTAGTAAGAGCTTAGGTTAGCTGTCTAAAAGGGATAGGGGGTCGATGTGACTAATGTGGTTGTAATCAGATTTAATACTTTTGCGCGTATTAAAACCCCCGGATGTAACAAGATTATGCAAGATTCAAGTATTAATTATTTCCACATGCTCTTGGACGCCAGAACGTAACACGGCCGTTTTCATTGTGTTGATATGCTAGCAACTTTTAATGATACCGGGAGAACTGTCTAGCGTGTCTTTTCTTGAACTTGGTGTCCTCAGTCGTCCTATTGATACTAGCCGCCAAAGCCGCATCCAGCTCAGTAACCACGCCCTTGTCAACCGGCTTGCCCAAGTTCTCCGACATTGGCCTCACAACATCGCAACGCAGCGCCTGAGCAGAGCTCATCCTCTCCATATGGGTGTTGTTAGTCTGCACAAACAATCTCTCACGGCCCTTGGGACCTGTGAAGAGCTTCCACTCAGCAGCACCCCTCTCGCGATCGGTGTTGGGGTCCAGGTTGCGGATGAAAGAGACCCAGTATTTGCGGAACTGCGAGATGATTGGCTTGTTGATGTCAAAGTAGGAAGTGGGAGCCGAGCCGTCGGTGCGGTTGGGACCCCAGAAAGCGTAGGTGTTCACCGTGTGGTAAGCTCCGAAACCCTCGGCCTCAGACTTGGGGTCCTGGACAGCGTACTTGTAGTTGTACGTGGGCACCTCATCGCGAGCAAAGTAGTCTTGGATGTTGCGAATAATGCAATGGTTGCCAACATCACCGATGGCGTTAGCTGCCTGACGCCACTTGATTCCGGAGTCGGGGTAGACTGGTTCAGGCACGTCGATGTACAGCTCATCGAGAATGGCGAGGGAGGCGTTGGACAAAGAGGGATCCTGACCAAGAAGCCAAGTATTTGCCTCCTCTGTAGAGTTGGTGGACTGTGGAGCAGAGTACATGGTGCCCTCCTGAGCGCAAGATCCCCATATGGTAGGAACCTTGGTGTATTTGCCTTGTTTGAAGAGGTTGACCATGCTGTCGGTGAAGAGCTCTCCATCAATACCAGGGTTGAACCAGCAGCTTGAAGAACGGACGGCAGATTGGTTCAGAGCACGCAGGCAGGACAGCGAGTCGGTCGAGCCGGAGCAACCTTTCTCCTTGGCAAGGCAGTCGTACTGGCTCTGGCCCTGCTCCATCGTTCGCATCGTCACCCAGCCGCCAGACTCGGCGATTCCACCAGCAAAGAGTTGCTTTCCACCGGTGTTGGCAGCCATCAACAGACCAACAGCCGAGCCGCCAGCGCTGACGCCGTCAAGGACAACCTGCTCAGGGTTTCCACCGAACTTCGCAATGTTGGTTTGAACCCACTCCAGAGCCTTGATCATGTCTTTGATACCCGCATTGAGACCACCGCCAGCACGAACCTCCTCGCTCTGCAAGAAGCCGTACATACCAACACGGTAGTTCATCTGCACAACGATGACGTTGCCATCTGATGCGATCTCGCTGGCATCCCAGTTGGCGTTTGAGTTGGAGCCGAATCCTCCACCTTGGAGGAAGAAGACGACGGGAAGCTTGGAATTGTTCTTGGCCTTGGATGGAGCTGTGACACTCAGGTACAGGCAGTCTTCGTCGACGGTGAAGCGGGGGTTGATGCTGGACACAGTCCAGTCGTTGGGCTGCTGAGGAGGGCAGATGGGGCCGTGGACGGTAGCGTTGACCAAGCCAGTCTGGACAGGGTCGACTGGTGCGGCAAATCGGAGATCTCCAACAGGAGGAGCGGCATACTGTATGCCCTTCCAAGCTGTCACTCCTAACTTGGCATCAGTCACGGCCCCTTGGAACTGAGCGTATCCAAGGTCCACGAAGGTGTCGACGGCCTGGACACCGGGAGTGAAAATATTTGCCGCAGCGAGCAACAAAGCCAAGTGTGATCCCTGCCACATCTTGAATGAATAGATGGAAGTTTTTGAAGAAAAAGAAAGTGTAGTCGGCAAACCCTCGAAAAATGAAAGGAACGGCCTGCAATGAGCCAGATGAAAGAATGGAAGTAGTGCTAGCACTCCAGAATAAGAAGACGAAGAATAAACACAGAACCTTTCCATCCTCGTCACGGGCGATTCTGCTCCGCTCATTATGTATCCGAGTGCTTACAGGCTCTTCAGCCTATTTAGACGTCTCCTTTTTCTTTTTTTTTTTCAAGTCCGTACGTCCCGCTGGCGATAGCGCTATGCTCTACGCCATCGAGTCAGACTGCCTGTTTAGTTGAAACATTGCGGACGATGGCGCTCCTTAGAGCTAAACAGAACGCGGGCTACTCCGTTCAATGTCCCCCCACCCAAGCCAAAGTTTAATAGATGGGACGAACGTCAGAACCCGAGTGTAGAGCACCTTGGAACAAGTATCCCCCGGGGCGTTTGAATAGCGGTTGTGGTACATGAAAATGAATAGACTTTCCTCAGCAACAGGTAGTCGATGTCGTCACCTGAATCGAATGAATAGGAATTGCATGCATTGGACCCAAAAACGACAACTTTGCACGTTGCTGTCTATAGGGCAAGGTTGACCTGATAGTGCACGTAGTTGATGATGAGCCAAAGGTTCCGGCCGGTTGCGGGGGTGGAAGGTCGCTGGCCTAAACTCTAATGGTAGTGCAAATGCGAACCCGAAATATTGGGGTCGGCATGGAATATTCGTCAGGGGCAGTGTGGGATGCCGATAATGCCAAGTTCCTTAGGGCCAGATCGGCTCGAGAATTGTAATTCACAGGCCCGCCAAGCAGCAACTTTCCAGCCACAACGGTAGTGCCGGGATGGCTGATGTACCCCTATTAGTGCCACATTAGTGGAATTCTGCTAATATACTGTAAGCAGCGAATGTCTTACCACCCCCTCCTTGCAGTCAAGGATTAGGGAACACAAAATAGGCTGCTGGCTACCAGAATCCTGTTCTAATTACCTAGACTCTCAGAATTGAACTTCCTACCTTTTGTTGAGCCTAACCACCATGGAATTACATCATGAGACCGATCATAGTAGTACCTCTGATAGCGAGGACCCTGCGCTTGACGAAATCGAAGTAGCAGCATCGCCTGGTGACCAGACATCTCTACTTACCTAACAAGCAGCTGAAGACGATGACGAGGCCCTAGTATTAACTGCTGACAGGGTTTGCTGGGACCCTGTATCCACGAAGAGGTTCCTACAGCTATGCGTTGAAGCACGTACAGCAGGGTTGATCGGGCTTAGTAATAAGACCGTTGTGCTGGAGCGGGCGATGGGTACTATTGTACTTACCCTCTAACGCGAATTCCCTAATAATCTATATAGTATTAAGAACCTTACGGTTAAATACTGCAATCTTAGCAGTATATTTCGAAAGGTTAAAGGTCTGACAGGCCTATCTGGTATTGGGTACGACGATTGATCCGGAATAATCTTGGCACCGGAAGAACGGTGGGAATGGTGGCATAAGGTACATCCAGGCCATTAATGGGTACAGTGACGAGGGTTCCCCTGGATGATCTTGATAATGGAGGAATTGTGGCCAGCAGAGGTGGCAACTGGCGAGAATATCACTGGCGCCAGTAAACTACAGCCTCTTTGGTGGCGGCGGCCTTCTTAATGATTTAGAGATATTGACGAAGCTGGGTCACCTGCCAGATAGTTAGTACCAGCTGGCTAACCAGCTATACCTTTATCCTAAGCTACCACAGTAGCTTCGTTAGCCCCTCCTTGACTAGTAGCGGCATTAGTACCTATTACCCTAACAGCTAACGGCTGTAGTAGTAAGCGGCAGTGGGATCCTAAGTTAACCGTTATAGAGGATGCTGAAGTAACTGTGGTATCGTTAAGGGTAGTTAAGTAACGTATACTATGTTAACGAAGAGATAGCTGCGTATTAGCTGCTGACGTACTTAGTAATTACGTATAGCGCGCGTGGGCTGCGAAAGGTGCCAAAAGCCCTGTTGGTTCGGAAGATCTAGTAAGAGCTCTGGAGGCCTGCTAAGATATAGGTATTATAGCAGCAGGATCTAACGAGTTAACAGAGATCGCAGGTGCCTTTCTTTGTACACTAATGAAAGCAGTAGCTTTTAATAGCCTGCAAGCTAAGGCATTAAAGGTATTGTTTATTTGGGCTAACGGAATTATCTTATTAGAAATAGTTAGTAAAGTGGAAGGATAGTGGAAGTTAGAGGTTAGAGGTTAGAAGTAGGCAAATTAAACTAGCAGAAGTTAGGCTGGTAAAGTGTAATTATTGCTATTACTGCTGCTGTTGATTCCTCTGCGCAATACGTTGCTGCTGCTCTCTCTACAGACACACTGCAATATTGAACCGTATTTTAAACCTAGGCCTTTTATTAATCTAATAATCTGCCCTTATTTATGAGGCTCTTAATACTTCTTTTGCCTCTGCTGAATATTCTATAGGTTCTGGCGCCTTAAAACGAAGTAGGAAGTTTCATACTGCAGTTACTCTATATACCAGTTGAGTCTGCGTGGCAAAGTCGTATTCGGCTGGGCTGCCACGCAAGATCTTAAACTTCCTCTTTACTAACCTAAGCACTCTTTCCGCCTAGCCTTGAATACGTGCGTGAGAGATATTATACAGCTCTTTACTTGACGTTGGCTTGCAATTGTTGAATTCCTTTGGATAATATCGCTGCCTAGCGAATGGGGTTACGATACTAGCCTGGCTGTTGCCAAACCTGCTATTAGTGAGGTAAAATTGACCTGGCGGCGGCCTAAAATCCTGGGCAAGTGCCTGGGATAATAGCTGCTTGTCGTTTATAGACCTCTCTGCGCTAGTAAGTACGTATGAGAAGGTATAGTTGAAATTAACTGCGAAGAATACGTTCTGTGATAGATTCCCCTTTTGATTGAAGAATCGCCGTTGCTAACTAAGAGGAATATGGGCAGGCAGGAGTGTACCATTAATAGCACTAATACAGCCGTTAAACTACCGCCGCTTATTTAATAATTCGATATACGGAGCTACGTATGAATCTTCTGGCTAGACTACGACTTCTGTATGAAGCTAGGCTATTGCGTCTAGTATATGGTGGAAGATATTAGAGACTGTACTCTGCGCAATTTGGAATTAATGGGCTGCGTTCCGTTAAGGCTTGCCGTATGCGATGATATATAGGAAGACCATCAGCTTGTGCTCGACAGACTGATATCGTGAGTCTTTAACTCCGTGCCGTTGCAGCTAGTGGGCTAGGCTATGGAAGGCGCCTTTTGGTATTTGGAAGCAATCTTGGAATTTGACGTTACTGCCGGCTATTAGTAATTCCGCGATTTCGGTGGCCTGCAGCGATTGCCCTGGATGGATGGGGATGCGGTCGAATATCACTGGGTGCGTTTGAGTATCGTCGTTATTGTTGATGAGGTGCTTAAGCCTGTATAATACGATGAGGGCTATCGTATTATAGTATTCGTCTTCGTTATCTTTGTTATCTTCCTTATTATAGCTAGGCTTGTCAACAGCAAGCACCACTTCAAAAGGATCAATCTCATCTATATTAAATCATAGAAAGTCACATCACTACAGGAGGGATAGATCTATCTCCCTTGATTTAACGCTGCCGCAATAGGCTGGCCGCGGCCGGCGGCATGGAAAAACCTGTTCCGCCGCCTTATCTCCAGCCTCAAAGGCCCATTTTTACAATTCCCTTATGCCGAGAATGCTTTCTGCGATTCTGGTTCTGATGAATGGATTCATTGGCCGCTAAACTACATCCCGGAGTAAGACAGTCGATCACATCGATTACCAGCTAAAATATAGCGTGGTACGGTGGCTTACATGATCAACGGCCCACGGAAAGGTTCGTCAAGCCTGGTTTTGAGTTATGCAGAGAAATCTAGGCTCAATACGGTATAGTGGTGACGGAAATACCTTTTCCGTTGATTTTATGCTAACTGTGGCTCAGTATTTCAATTACAATTCTCGAGCCGATCTGGCCCTTAGGTAGCCTAAATGAAACAAGGTTGCTTTGAATCGAATTCGCACAACGGCATTCGCACTTTAGTAAACTCCGGTACCTAGCTTCCAGATTCAGACATCAGCCCGGTCATGAACTTTATCATGAGTCTGATGGCATTCGGCATCTCGGTACTGTTCTTTGCCAAACGCTTAACTACGTTCACTGGAACAGTGGTATATAGGCGACGAGCGAGACGTTGCGAAGAGGCTGGCCAATGCTAGATCCTGTAGATTAATGCCGTCTAGGCTGTGTGCTTTTGTCGAGTCACAGATTTTGCGTCCAGAATGCAGATTGAGCATGATAAACATCCAACGCGAGACCTTTTCAGCCGTTTTGGGAGCGAATGTGCGGTGGCAGTCAGTGGTCGAATCGTCGGATAGCTCAGATTGCAGGGATTATTCCGCCCTCTGTGCTCTGTATCGCCATACACCGTCACTACTTGCGGAAGGAAATTGGCCTGTAATCTGTAGCATCGCCTTGCATTTTGGCAGCCTCCGCGGCGTCTAGAAAGGGGTTGTTTAGTATTTAGTACGACGTCAAGTTCATATCCGTCGCACCCATGCGGTCCAGCACTTTGATTCCTTAGCAATAAACAACTCATATACTCGATTGTATACAAAGAGCACATGAGCTTTTGCTATTCGAAAAGAACACGAAAGCTGGTGTTTTGGGCAGGATTAGAGTGTACCCATGCTCTTGGCCTGGCATCTGTGTCAAGGAACCCTACGTTTTCTTCCCCCAGCACCCGCTGTGTTGTCACATGTCGTATTGATGGCATTATTGAATACTGTGTGCTCAGATTATCCCAAAACAGCCTGGCTGAAAACTTTGAGAACATGTGCAGTGAACTTGATGGTCTAGTTTTGATGGACGACCTGTTAGACCATTCTTTGGTCTAATTTGGGCAATGATACAACCTACAAATGTGTCCAAATAACCTTCATGTTTGCGCCGTCCGCAAATTTCCATCTCGTACGGACTCCGACTGTGTCTTCGCCTGCGCGCCACACTGGAAATTAGGGGTGGGTTGAGGTCCGTAAAGTGTCTTGGCCTGATCGTTTGATCCCAGGCCCCTGCCACAGATTTTTTTGCCATGTGGAGTAGTCTTTGTCCGGACAAATACTATGTACCGTCTGTAGAGATGCTCGGGCACCACCAAACTTCGTACAGGCAGTTCTTGACCTTGGTAGGGTGGGCAAACTTATTACTAGTCCTGAGGTTGAATTCGACCAAACGAAATGTAGCTTGTTCAAGATACGGCAAGTATCGCTTTTAGGGTTCGTTTCCAAATATGTTAAGATAAATTTCTATTTCTTAACCGTCGGAGACCTGGGAGGATGGAAGCCTAAATTTGGAGGCTGAGTGTTATTCGCAAAAAGGATGTAGATACAAACCTGACACAACGACAACTATGAAGTTTTTGTACGGCACCAAAGTCGAGTGAGCACTTCTCCGCAGTGGAATTCGGAGATCATTTCTCAATAAGTCAAATACGGCATTGGTTAATGCTTTGAATGTGTCACGCCCTTTCTGAATAGTCAAGAAGGGGTCTCTGATGTACTACACCAGTCAATCAGCCATTATCTCTTACGTTAAGCTGACCAAGTCAGAATCCGTTGACTGCTTACCATACTACAAGTCAGAACTCAAACCTGCTATATGTCAATGTATTTAACATCATGGTGGTCAAGGCGCCTGGGTATGGAATCAGCCAAGCATAAAAATATCAACATTGTTCCGATGCTGCGTGTAAAAACTCGAAAGACCTTCGTTCTACTGTTTCAAACATTCTTAAACCACGAATAGAACCCTTCAAAATGATCAGTTACCATTTCTTCACTCTCTTTCTGGCTGAGACTGCTGCGACGATGTCCACGCAATCCAAACCGAACGCATCCTATGAAGCCACAGCCATGGAGGACATCATCCCCTATGAATACTACGGCACTAAAGTAAGAGTTCAAGCACCCGGAAGGGAGCGCATTTTTGACCTCACTCTCTGCACTGGCGTCGAAATTCCCGGCCACTATTCCCTGTGGCGTTACTAAAAGGACTCGCAACAACAGATCCCAAGTGCCCAGGGAACTAGGACGGTTTTCTAACCAGCACCTTGTACAGTGCTCCAGTCTGCGAATTACAATTCATCATGCATGGGCCTTTGCAGAGGCTAGGTCATCATAAGTGCAACCTACAGGACAGTTTGAAGGATAAGGCCGACTGAGTCACATGTTCAACGGCACCATGAGCTATAAAACTAACTTGACTGCCGGTTTTCTCTTGTCATCTGGAGAATCGGAAGCAGCAGTAAAAGAGAGGGGGAGAATAATCACGGCAACTTGGCACAGAGCTACCGCGAGAACTCCTCCAATGCATGTCGGCTTAGATACATGTCAATCAGTCTCAAGGGTACAACAGCAAGTCAACTTGCCCACGAAATGCGTACACAGCCGCCCTTCCCGATTCAATGGTCCAATCACGGAACCTCCTTTGTCAATCGTTGAGCGGTTGTAGTCGGTAAAATTCTTGCTTCTAGGATTTGACTTTGAGCCTAGACAATATCATATTTATCAATTTGACTGACACGTGTGCCGTCATTGCCATGGACCCCCAGTTCCAGGCATAGTTAACCCTTCGGCCTACTAACCCCGGAAGCAGTATTTGGGCACATTCTTAGACTTCTTTTTGGTGCTGCACCTGTTCCTATTGGAAACCTGCATCAATGTCACTGATGTGCTTCTCATATCTTTACTGGTTTCATGAAGCATGAGGAGAGGTTCACTCCCGTTAGTAGGCGCCGGCAGGGTGCCCCATGGTCAAAAATCGGAGCACGGCTCAAGAAGTAACAAGCAATTTCATATCAACTGAAGCATGACACTGAGATTGAGCTGAGTTGCGGATTGTGTGGTGTCGATGGCGTTCCTCTTTGGGATTGAACATGGAGCATCTACTGCAATTCTGGCATCGGCTTCGCCCACCAATCACGCCAGTTCCAGGGACATCATGCCTTTTTGGTATTGTCTCCAAAGTGGAGTTAGCAAGTAATTGGTGCCAAGCGAAACTACGAGACACAAGCTTCTCATGAACTTCCGAAATGGAGTTTTCCCCAAGTCTAGATCACGAGGTAAGTAGCCTGTGTTATCGGTGAGAAGATGCCGAGACCGAAACCACCGGTAAACTGATCTCGGTGCCGGGACCGCCGCCCCTATGGACCACAGGGCGGGCTGGAGCCGGTGCCCCCCGCCCGGCCCACCTCTTTGCGGGGACCAGGCGAGTTTGATTTCTAATATTTGCGTCATTATTGAAGAACTAAGATCGGGTCAAGGACTCTCGCTTCGAACGAGTTTTGGTTGGAGCTTAAAGGAGTTGGTTCTTGCAGACAAGTCAGACAGCTTTAGCGAACCTGGTGAAGCCAAAAGGAAGGACAATATCACATCCATCATGAGCAACAACGAAGCACAGCGTTGGCAGACCCGCCAGGACGGGCTCGACAAGCTCTTCCTCTCTTCGGGGCCTATCCCACAACCCGGACCCGGCGAAGTCCTCGTCAAGATCAAGGCCGTGTCGCTCAACTATCGCGACACGGAGGTGGCCATGGGCCTTTACAACCATCACAAGACCATCAATCCCGGAGAGACGGAGCCTTTGGTCCCGGCCTCGGACATGTGCGGTTCCATCGAGGCCGTGGGCGACGGCGTCGAGAGATGGAAAACCGGCGACCGCGTTGTGTCGATTTTCAATCAATCGCACATCAGGGGTCAGATCAAGGCGGCGGATATGAAGTCAGGACTCGGTTTCCCATTGGAAGGCGTGCTGCAGTCCTACCGCGTGTTCGATGCCGAGGGTTTGGTCAAGCCGCCGAGGCACTTGAGCGATGAGCAGGCGGCGTGTCTGCCCATTGCGGCGGTGACGGCCTGGATGTCAATCAACCAGTTCCGGCCGCTGGGCCAGCCTGGTGGCAAGGGGGAGGTTGTCGTTTGCCAAGGCACAGGTGGTGTTGCGATTTCAGGACTGCAGATCGCAAAGGCTGCTGGCGCGACGGGTGAGTAAAGATGCGCCGTTAGACAACTCAGGGACGGGAGGAGGGCTAATCATCGCGACAGTTGTTATCACATCATCATCGGACGAGAAGCTGGAGAAGGCCAAAGCCCTCGGCGCAGACTACACGGTCAACTACCGCACCAACCCCGACTGGGATGAAAAGGTTAACGAGGTCACCAAGGGCGAGGGCGCCGACATCATCCTCGAGACGGGCGGCGCCAAGACACTGCGTCACTCGTTCGAGGCCATCGGCTTCGGTGGCCAGATTGCATGCATCGGGTACTTGTCGGGCAAGGTGGACGCGGAGGAGGACCGGACGAACGTGAACCTGCTGGCGCTGCGCAAGACGGTGACTCTCAAGGGCATCATCAACGGGCCCCGCGAGAGGTTCGAGGAAATGATTAACTTTTACGAGGACAAGTTTATCACGCCGGTTGTTGACCGCGTGTTCGACTTTAAAGAGGCGGACAAGGCGTACAAGTACCTGTACAGCGGAGGCCACTTTGGCAAGGTCGTCGTCAGGGTTCAGTAATGTTGCCGCCTCCGGCCTCGATTACAGTAGCTATGAATGGATGAACCCATGACATATGATCTACCATGACATATCAGATTGAGGTGGTGGATGAGAATGGTATGAGGTGACACTTCAGCTCAAAGAGCCGAGGCACATGTTCAACTGATGCGCCCGAACGGGGGTTTCGGAAAATAACACCCCGCACCGGGGCATGGCGGGCAATGAGCTCGGGGTAAATAGGGGACTCTGAGCTGACTCGAGGCACAAGGTCCCCTTGCAGCTCGCCCGATGCCTGTGCGTGTTTCCGGATGCGTTTCTGGTAGCGGTGCAGCTTACATGCCAGCTTCGGTGAGTGAGCTTTCGTTACATCAGCTCGATATTCCTGTCAGCTTATATCAGCCATGTTTCCCGCAACTTGCTCATCTCGCCAACTCGCGTAGGGGCACGAATTGCATTCATCTACTGGCAAAAGGCCAAATAAACAATCTTCTCCGAGCCTCAAGCTTCGTCCCCCCTGCTCCCTTGCACCGGAACAGCCGGCGTCGCAGATCGGCCTTCCGCGGCCCATTCCCCCTGCGCTCCAACCCCTTCGTCGGGCCCCGGAGCTGTCAGCACCAAGTTCTAAAAGCAGGGAGATTCTGTCCCCCGCACATGAAGATAACCAACCCACCACCTTTCAATCCTCTTCAAGCAGGCCGTAAGCAGACCTCCTCCTCGGCCGTGACATCTCTTTTCAGTCTCTGTGGCCGAGAGAATCAGGCAATTCATCCGCCCAGCCGCGTGGCCAAGATACCAATCAGCCTCCCAACATCCACGCCACGCCCCGTTGGGTCTGATCGGTCGAACAACTAAAGCCGACAGCTTCTCCAACGTCGGTCAAGGGCTGTCATGGCGCCTCAGATGCAGCACTTGCGCGACATTTTCCCTCTTCCCCAGACGCCCACCCAGACCCTCGCCACGCTTGCTGGCATCAGCGCCTCGGCTTGGCTACTAAAGCTCATCGTCCGACACATCCTCCTCCGTAGCCCCTCCAAGCGCTCCCGCGGCTCTCCCTCGTCGTCCGGTCCGACATTCGCAGCAATGAGCGCTGATAAGAAGAAGGAGCTCCTCGAACGACCCGTCATCATCGTCGGCGGCGGGTTGGCCGGGCTGGTAGCGGCGTTCGAGCTCTCCGAGCGCGGCGTGCCGACCATCATCATTGACCAGGAGAATGAGAGGAACCTCGGCGGGCAGGCGTTCTGGTCGCTGGGCGGGATATTCTGCGTGGACTCGAAAGAGCAGAGGAGGATGGGCATCAAGGATTCCAGGGAGCTTGCAATGAGGGATTGGTTCGGCTCGGCGCAGTTCGATCGCGAGAAGGAGGACACCTGGCCGCGACGCTGGGCTGAGGCGTTTGTCAATTTCGCCACCGACGAGATGGAAGACTACGTCAAAGCCAGAGGCATGGGGTTTCTGTTCAACGTCGGCTGGGCCGAACGAGGTGCCGGCATGGCCGAGGGCCACGGCAACTCGGTGCCGCGATTCCACGTTACGTGGGGTACGGGACCCGAAGTCGTGAGGGTATTCGCCGAGCCCGTGAAGCGCGCTGCCAAGAACGGCGTCATTCAGTTCCGCTTCCGCCATCGCGTCGACGAGATCATCACCGACGAAACGGGTCGCGCGATTGGTGTTCGTGGCAAGGTCCTCGCACCCGACGACTCTCCGCGCGGCGTAAAGTCCAATCGAGATATTGCGGGCGATTTCGAAATCTATGGGTCGGCCATCGCTGTCACCTCCGGCGGCATCGGCGGCAACGTCGAGGCCGTGAAGGCCGTATGGCCCGTCGACCGCCTGGGCCCCAAGGTCCCCGAGAACTTCATCGTCGGCGTTCCCGCCCACGTCGACGGCCGCATGATCAGCATCTCCGAGGACGCCGGCGCAAACGTCATCAACCGTGACCGCATGTGGCACTACACCGAGGGCCTGCAGAACTGGAACCCCATCTGGCCGGACCACGGCATCCGCGTGCTCCCCGCTCCGAGCTCGCTGTGGCTTGATGCGACGGGCAAGCGACTTCCTCCTTTCCTGTTCCCCGGCGCCGACACCCTGGGCACGCTGAAGCACATCTGCAGCACAGGCTATGACTACACGTGGTTCATCCTCGACCAAAGCATCATCGCCCGTGAGTTTGCACTCTCTGGATCGGAGCAGAACCCCGATGTGACGGGGAAGAGCGTGTGGCAGCTTGTCACGCGCGTCTTCGGCAAGAAGGGAACCGTCCCCGTCCAGAACTTCCAAAAGTACGGCAAAGACTTTGTCGTGCGGGATAACCTCGCGGACCTGGTGCAGGGAATGAACGAGCTGCAGCGCGAGCGTGGCGGGCCAGTGCTGGAGTTGGAGAACATTAAGGAGACGATCGAGATCCGCGACGGACAGTTCGACAACGCGTACTCCAAGGACGCGCAGGCGATGCTCATCAACAACGGACGGACGTACTGGGCTGACAAGAGAAGCCGCATCGCACCGCCACACAAGTTGTTGGACCCGAAGCATGGCCCGCTGATTGCGGTGCGGATGAACCTGCTGACGAGGAAGACGCTGGGAGGCATCGAGACGAATCTGGAGAGTAATGTCATGAAGGCCGATGGTGAGAAGTTCCCGGGTCTGTATGCGGCGGGTGAGGCGGCCGGGTTCGGTGGTGGCGGTGTCCACGGCTACAACAGCTTGGAGGGGACTTTCCTGGGAGGCTGTATCTTCTCTGGAAGGGCGGCAGGTCGTGGCATCGCGGATGAGTTGCTGGGACCGGCGGAACCCAAGGGTCCGAAGTCGTACTTGTAATGTCGAGCCGTAACAGATGTTCTAGAGTCAATGGTATTCGAGCGCTGCCCTCCGTTAGCTTTCCATTCACAGCCACGACATAGCCGAAGGGATGTCACTCGAATCTACGACGCCGAGATCCTAGCCGGTTACCCGGAGACGTGGACACGTACGGAGCCGACCGTCGGAGCTGGTAAGAAGCCGACGTCGAACCAAAAGATGGAGGATTAACAGGACAACAGGGTTCGATACTGTGACTCCGGACGAGATAACCATTGTTACTATCATTCTGTAAGTAAGAGGCTCATGGCTATGCATCGTTGAGAAAGGCCGACGTCCGCACCCGTTCCAACTTGACTTCAGTCGTGACCCGAATCTGCCCCTCTTGGGCCCAATTTCCCTTGATCATGTCGTCCGACTTGCGTACCTCGACAGTCATTCCTGATGCCGGCGATCGTATGCCCCCTGAGTATCCGCGCTCTTCGTCTCCCGCCATATCGCTTTCCGTATCGACAGCCTGCTTCCTTGACCTTGCCGTGAGTTCCACCTCATCGTCGCCGCGGCGGTTTTGTGTGCCTTTGGAGCTTGTCGCTTTGGACACGGAGTTGCTGGCTTGTGATATTGTCTTGCGCACCATGGACTTGAGCCAGGGCGGCGTGTAGTGGGAGATCATGGGTCGAAAATGAGGGAGGCACGCAGCGATGATGTAGGTTCCAGTCTCGATGATGCTCCAGCCAACGAGGCCGACGGATGCCCCTGCGTGAGTCAGTGTTGGGTTGGGCGGCCTCGGCATGGCGAGACTCACATGTGCGATCCGTAAACGCGGATGTCTGGAAAAATATGTAGGCACGGATGATCGAAGCGACAACACCACTGTGCAGCTGTTAGTCACAGCAATCCTTCGCGTTGACAAGATGGATACCCACAAGCTGCCGACCATGAAGATGCCGACCAGCGCAATTCTTTTGTGCATTGGAAGCTTCAGACCCCAGATGGTCCTGAGCGGCAACGCCATGATGATAAAGTCCAGCACAAAGCCCGGAATACTCTGTGCATGGAAAAAGGCCTGGACGTCGATGCACTGGCCGCCGGGGATCGTCCGGTCCCACCAGAACTCTATGGGTCGACACTGGAAACATGCCGTGACGATGAAGGAAACGCTCGTCGCGGCGAGGGTTGCGAGGAGCGCGTAGGCGATGGTGCGCATCATGCCCTTCCAGTTGAAGACGCGCAGGTACAGGCAGACAATGCCCATCTTTGGCAACGCAACCGATGCGAAGTAGACGACCTCGAAGGCGAGGATGCACTTTGCCCACCCGGTCAACAACGCAGGGTGAAACTCCTCGACGAATTCAACGTGACGTCCGACCCCGCCGACCTTGACCATTACTATGAACACGGATGTTAGAGAACCACGCCATTGACAGGAAGCAAAACCACGCCATGTGCATTCTGGGCAGATAAACCTTACCTATGCCAACAGCGCACATGCCCAGGTCGACAAAGTATGCTGCCACCAAGAAGTAGTCGTCGACTCCATAGCCACCCGCAGTAAACCGTTTCGCGAAGAGCCGCAGGCCAAGAAAGAAGGTCGTGAGGATAGCGAAGGCGATGGAGATTCCAATTAGCTGGTCACCAGAGTCTTCTGCCAGATACTCGGGCGTCAAGGTGCGAGTTGTCTCGCTTTCCGCGGCCAAGAGTAGGGCCGTGGCCATCGTGCGTGAGAGTCGTCGAGGGTAAGCTGAGCCGATCCACGGCCAAGACACGACGTGAGCATGAATCCGTGTAAGATGGGCCCCTCTGGTCTTCTCCCGCGGAAGAAACAGGCAAACCAATAAAGAACTCCGAAATTCAGTCTCTATTTCCCTCGACTCCCTTTCCTTCTCCCTTCACCAGCCGCAGCCCTATCTTGGCGAGCGGCACCCCTCTTTCTTTAATATCCCGACTTGGCGCGTTCCACGGAGGCTCCATCTGCGATGGCAAAAGGGGCGGCAAGGAAAACGCAAAGCCTTGAGTATGGCCAGGGGGGCTGCACATTAAGATCTCCAGCTCCATGATCAGACCACATGCAAGATGGAGTGCCATGTGTTGCCGCTGGGCAAAACAGGATGGCAGACGTACATTTGCGCCTCTCACTCACACCACCTCATCATTGTGCAGGTTTAGCCTGTGATCTGTGTCCTAGTACTGGGTCCCACAATGACATCTCTGCCTGCGGAGCATCACCCCCGGGACTTGTGATTGCCGTGCGTACCATCGTCGGACGCTACGCTCGAGCTGTGTGGTTGGAGTTGAGTTGCATCGCGGAGCTGAGCCAGTGGGAACGGCGGCATGGAGGGACAAACCTAGCTTGGGGTGGAATGCCACGAAGGAGTCAACCCCTTCCCCTGCTTCAGCCTGGATGAAACGCTGCGTTCTGGAATGATCGTGGAAAGAGAGTTTGAGATGAGCCTAGGATAGCCCAGTCGTTATGCTCGTCTTTTCGAAGATCTAGCCCTGGCTTCTATTCCCATTCGTCGCAGCAGGTACTGACTCGTGGCGGTGTTAACGTTGAGCATCTCCACCGAGGCACCTCATCCCAGGCCGAAGAGACCTGCGACGCCACTACTGGCCACATATTCCTGGCTGCCTTGGTTCCGACTCCATAGCGTAGGCGGTTTCCGAATCATAGGGATGAGACGCAGGATCCTCACCCGGGGCGGCACAGCAGGAGTTCTCGTTTGTCACTCATCAGTCTAGGCTTCCCTCCCAGTCTTCGTTGCCTTGAGTTTGCAGCAGCCATCTGATCATCGTGCAGAGACGTGGCAGTGAGCAAACGCACCCATGTTCCAAGTGTTTTCCCCCTCGTGGTCCCAGACGGTGGCACATCTGTGTCCAAGCTTTGAGTTTCTTTGCCCCCCTCGTTCTCGCTGGAAAAAGGCCACTCGACAATGAAAGTGAACAGCGAACAGTGGCGGCGTCGATGACTCGACTTGCAAACATCTATGACCCTGTTGTTAGCCGCCTTTTCAGCTTCGTGCTGCAGCGAACAACTGACCCATGCGCTTCCCTGGCGTCATGGGGTCCTGGTGGAAACGAAGTCGATTCTGCAAGATTCATGCTCGGCCTGTCGTTGACAAAAAGCTGAAGAGCCTCGGTTACCAGACAATAAGGTGGTCGAGAGCTCCACGGCGATCCGTCGGGTTGTGGATGCGAAGTGGACAGATACCCATTTATGGGCCATCCCCGATCTCGGTCCAATGCCTTGTTACGCCGGCTGTGACCCTTGTGAAAATGCAGTCTTCATGCCTTCATGTGCCGGCTTGTTAGCCTCCGAATTATTTCAAATTTGCCCTGGTTAGTTGCTTGGGATGCAGCTAATCACGAGCATCGATATTAGGAACTGCTATCAGGTCCACGTATTCTGAAGAAGCTGGGTTCCCAGGGGGGAAGGGGGATACTTGCGAACCCCTTCTCCAGCATTCGAGTCCGTGGTTGATTTGCGCCCTTGTGATCGCGATCGGCAGAGCCGTCACCCCAAAGCTGAGGCGGCCACAGAGTTGCCCAGAGTCTGGCTTCATACGCCACAACACCAAATCCCCTCTGCAAGGTCAAGGGCTGGCCTCTTGGTTTATCTGTAAGAGACGGCAGAGGCGTCAGCCATCAAGCCTCGGCGGCGAACATCACCAACGTAACCGGGCCCTGGATCGTTTCAGACCCGCCGTGGAGATGCTTGCCCAGTTATCTCCAGTCTCCGGCTAGGCGTGCCAGGTCAGTTCGTACCTCGGTCTTGACCATTTTGTCGCCCACCATCCGTACCATTGGCAATGGATCATTAACATGAGTAATGTAAAACCAAGCTCCTGTCGACGCAGATCATTCCAATCTCATCATTTGTGATGGCCACGCCCATCGGTAGGTCTTACTCAGCGTCAGGATATATGGGATCACGTTTCGTGGTTGACGGCCATCAAGTAGCGTCCGACTGCATCCCACCCTTCGCTCGCAACGTTTTTTCAGCACGTCTTGAGGTGGGCTGTAGCCCGGTAGAAGAACATGCAGGCCGGCGGAGAAGTGGGCGCATGTTCCACCTGTACTTCAGCTCGGTTTCTCAGTTGCGAGACCCATCCTAATTGTGGTAAGCATTTCGGGCCGGGGAGCATGTGCATTTCTGTCATAACGGGACCCTGGTCTCTGCGACCTTGGTGATACTAGAAGCCCAATGCCTAGGGTGTAACTCCGTGCCCAGTCCAACTATCTCGGAACGTGATGGTGAAGATTTTGGCCATTTTGCCATTTCGACCGCAGTCTCGTTGCTTTCGCTGCCGATGCTGTGGACGAACCGCATATTGAGGCCAGGAGGAAGCAGGGAGCAGAGGCGCTCACCGAAGGAAATGACAGGAGGAGGGACCATGCCAAATCAACAGCCCCCCAGCCCCCCGGATCGTCAAGCTCGCTGGCGTTGTCATGGATGGCCTTGACAATTCGGGATGTCCGTGTCCCTGAAAAGACACATGAGCGAAATGCCACGGGATTGGTGTGTGTAAACAAGGCCATCAGCAGCTGGAAAGACTTGAAAAATCACGTTGGGGAACAAAAGTCCCCCTGAAGCGTAGATAACTTTTCCCCCGCAGATGATGTCCTTGCTGGTACCTGATGCTTTGGTTCAGGGAGGTAT
Organism: Colletotrichum tofieldiae; assembly: GCA_022836555.1. Taxonomy (NCBI): domain Eukaryota; kingdom Fungi; phylum Ascomycota; class Sordariomycetes; order Glomerellales; family Glomerellaceae; genus Colletotrichum; species Colletotrichum tofieldiae. The sequence continues at coordinate 5,908,345 of BQXV01000002.1, forward strand.
TTCTTGCCCTTTAGCTCCAATTCGTCTTGGTTGGCATCCCGGCACACTACTCAGCCAGAGTTTGAGTAACATCGTGGGGCTGCAGACATGAAGGCCATTGCCGTTAGTTGTCGCCTGATCTGGGATGAAAGCGTGCTATGGTTCGAGCCGCCTTCTACGGCAGAGGGTTGACGAGCAAAATTGCCTTCGCGAGTTTAAAAGCGACATCCTTTCCTGATGAATCTTCTCTGGACTGAGCAAAGTGCGGGTCCAGGCGCTTTGGGGCTGCTACAGTTTCCTGCGGGATCATCTTGTCAGATCGCCAAGGGTTGTGCTTCACCGTGTGGCTGTAGGTGTTACCCAGAAGATGAATCGTCAATTTCATGTGCTGCAGATGTCTTCGGACACACGGTGTATGTTGGGAAGAATGACTGAAGGGACACTTGATGGTCACAAACGGCGGTATCTCAATGAAGCCCAAGGACCAGAGACCGAAACAAGAAGATAAAGAGAAGGAAAGAAAATACAAGGCGAGGGTCGAATCGCCTGGGTGCGTTATCGTTATCAAATGCTCCTGTTCCGACATTAGCCCGTTATCGTCGCCAGGACATTGGATAAGCTCCATGCACGTTTCCCTCGGGAAACTTCACCGCGGAAAGCTGTGCCCTGCATCAAGACACCTCAAGATGAGAGTGAATATGAACAATGTCCACGGCCAAGTCACGGAGGTGACACAATACGTTCTGCGTTGATCTGGTCAAAGAAGGGAAATCAATGCCAAAACATGGCGCCCGAGGCTGACACCGACCCCTTTCCCTCGGAGCGCCCCTACCGCTCCCACCTTCGCCCAGCTTGCCTAGCTTGTCGGAAGCGCAAGTCTCGGTGCAACGTCGATCGAAACGGAGGAACATGCTTAACTTGCCGGGCCCACGGAACATCGTGCGAGTTTCCCCCGACCCCGGCCGGCGCCTCTCCGCGGCCGAAGAGCGCCTGGAGAAACGCTCAAGCCCGCAAGTCAAGGGACATGGGCCACCGCCCCTCGTCGCCGCCCCAGACACAGAGCTTGGCCTCGGAGCTTCAGTTCAATTCCCAGACGACCCATTTGCCTCTTGTTGATGCTGGCTTGGCGGCTAGGAGGAAGTCGAGGTCTTCAGACGGGCAGTTTCCTCCAGGCTCACCTCATGACACTCGCTACCCGGAACCCATCGGCGGAGGAGGGGAAGATGAGGCACACATTGTGGGACCGGCCGACATTGAGGACACCCAGGTCCTTTCTACCTACCTCTCCAATGACTCGTCTGTCCTCAACAGGAGCATCCGGACTAGGATCTCAGGGACGAGCCCCCGACAGGACCACGGAGGTAGCAGCACGCGGAAACCGGTCGTGTTCACGACTGTGAGGAAGCAGCCGCTGGGTGTGCCAGACGACCGCAATCCGGCGTTTCTGAAATGCCAGATCATAGAGAAGCTGCTAGAGCCGATGCTGCCTGATGTCGTCGAGCTGTAAGCCGTTGCCTGGCTCGTTCTGCGCGAGAATGTGTTCTGACTTTCACGCAGATTCTTCGAGAAACCCAACCGATGTTTCCCCCTGTTGGACAGACACTCGTTTGAGAAACGATTTGCTGAGGACCGGCGGCACATATCCCCTGCCTTGTTGTCATGTCTCTATGCGCACACAACGACCTACTGGGCCCAGTCACCGAGCCTAGTGACCCAGCATCGCCCGGACACAAGGTTCATCTGGAACCAGGCCAACGATGCGCTTTACTCGGAGATTCACCTTTCTCCTGGCATCTCGACTTTACTCGGTATCCTGCTCAATATTTCTGGCAGACCACTGACCTCCATCATCGGCAACGGCTTACTCCTTGGCTCGGCCATTTCCTTATGCCACTCGCTTGGCCTGAACCGAGACTCGTCTGATTGGGACGTACCCGAGGCGGAGAAGCTCCTGCGTACTAAGATCTGGTGGGCAATCTTTGTGTACGACAAGTGGTGAGCGACGTCCTTGATGATCAGCAAGCTTGTAGCTTACCACCTGACAGGTCGAGTCTGGCATATGGCACTCCGCCACAGCTGCGAAGCGGCCAATACGATGTATCCATCCCCACGGTGAAGCAGCTCTGCGGCCCTGCGGCTAACCCAGTCGACTACGAAGCAACATCAGTGTACCTGGCTTTTGTCTCCTTGTCTCGATTCCTCGACCGGTATTTGGAGCATATTTATGACCTCGAGAAAACGTTGCCAACCGGCCCATGCGACCTGGAAGTCTTGCTGACGCAGTGGGAAGACTCACTCGATCTCAACCTCAGGCGGAGGATCATCCGTGGCGGCGACAGTCTCGACGTTCCCGGTTCAGCAAATCTCCGCTTGGCTTATCTTTACATCAAGTTGCTCCTCCGCAAGTGGGAGTTGGATGCAGAAAAGGCGGCCAACGCTGACCACCCGTCCTCAATCCCCATGAGATGCTACCTCGAAGTTCGACGGGCCGCTGAAGAGATCGTGCTCCTGGCCCAGGAGCTGAAAGATCCTCAGCTTGGCGATTACTGGCTACCTCTTCTTACCTTTGCATTCACCTCCACCATCAAGTTCCTTATTCGCTGCGCGCTGGAGACGGAGAACACCATCAGCGGGATAGCCCAGAGCATGTCGCTCAAGCTGGCGCGCGATCTCATCAACGCGCTGCAGGTGCATCGTCAGAAGGCCTGGGATGTTGGAGACCTCTGCATCGCCCAGTACTCCGAGGTCATCGAAAAGCTAGCCGGATCCACCTCCAACGCCAACTTTGCGGAGCAGCCGGTCGACATGCCTGATTTGCAAGAGTATGTGTCGACGAGCGTGCCGGATATTGATGAGTTGTTTCCGAGCCTGTGGGACATGTTCGGCACTAGCTGAGGCCTCGGTCCCAGTAGGACCGTAGTGCGTCTCAATACTTCACACCGCGGTCTTTCGTTACACTTGCAAGGCTTTTGCAACACGCGGCATCTTAATCAGAAAGCCGTTCGTGACGTCTGCGCGGGTAGACCCGAAGCTGGCTGTGCGCCGAGGCTCGGTCGGACATAAGACGGATGGCTCCGACGGAATGCTCCGTTTCATCACAGTACATGAAAACCTCTGGTTAACTTCACTATGCTTCATCTTCGTATGTCTCCCGATGAAATAAAGATGAGAGTGATCGGGTTTCAAAGATTACGTAGCGTTGCGTCTCTATCAGCAAGGATGGATTTCCAAGTGTGCTCGCCGTTCCGCAACGCTCCCTCTGCCCGGTTTAGCGGCTCGACAGTATCCGTCAACTCATCCAAGGCTTCAAACTCATCGACACAAGAGAAGGTCGCGGTAATCTACCAAGCCATCGAGCCGCCAATTATCAACGGCGTGCGCAAGCCTATGAAGCCAGGTGGTGAGTAGTGTCAACATGTCTTACTCGACGTTCATTTTACTGACACGCCGCAGGATATCGTGACTCTGGCGCTGACATCGCCTACAACCTTCGCACCATCAATTCCGTCGAGGCGGTCTTTCCGGTGTCTGTTCCGTCCCCAGAGAAAGACTCCGAGGGGTGTTTCCCAGACACTGAAGAAGGCATGCTAGACGCGGTCAAAAGAGGAGCCACTCACCTCTGGGCCAACACCATCCTTTTTGCTTCTCACCCTCTGCAAACCTCTACAGCTCTTGGAAAGCTCGAGGATACACTCAAGGTCGTCGGCCACGGTCCCCTTGTTGTTGAAAAGTATGACGACAAGGAGCTCGTCAACAAGCTGCTCCGCCGCACCGGCGGCTTCACAATGCCTCGCTCCTGGACAATTCACCACACCCCTGAATTCTCCGCCACACTCCGTCAAAAAGACCTGCCATTCCCCGTCGTTGCCAAGCCGATCCGAGGACGAGGAAGCCATGGCGTACGTGTGTGTCGTACCCTCGAGGACCTCACTTCTCACGCCGAGGCTCTCTTCAGAGAGTCTCCAGTCATCATGTTGGAAGAATACCTTGCCGGCGAAGAGGCCACGGTCACTGTGATGCCCCCGAATGGAGAAAAGAACAAATACTGGTCTCTTCCCATCGTCACCCGCTTCAACCATCAAGACGGCATCGCCCCGTACAACGGTGTGGTGGCAGTCACTGCCAACTCCAGGGTCGTTACCAAAGAAGAGGAGAAGGATCCGGCTTATGAGCAAATTTCGAGGGAATGTGAGAAGGTGGCTGAGGTATTGGCCGTCACTGCCCCAATCCGTATTGATGTACGGCGCTTTGACGACTCCCCTGGCTCAAAGTTTGCTTTGTTCGACGTGAACATGAAGCCGGTAAGCTACAATAAAAGCCTTGGAAGCCGCTATAGATGTATACTAACAATGGACGGCAGAACATGACCGGCCCCGGTAGGCCTGGGCGCGATGACCAAGCCAGCCTGACTCTTATGGCAGCTGAGGCCTTGGGCTGGGACTACCCAGAGCTACTGAGGCAGATTCTGTATACTTCGTCCACGTTAAGGGCCCTTAGGGAATTGAAGCCCAACGAGTGATAATGGCCAGGATGATTCGGTATACAAGGGATATAGACCATGTAGCAAATCGACGATGAACCTGACTATTCTTCAAATTTGGCGAAAGACCAATGGGTTTGTTGATGCTGTTGGGTCAAAGGCATATCATTTCCATGACGAAATTTCTTAGGGCATTAAAAGAACATCACGTCATCATGGACAGTCACGATGAGAAAGGGAAAGATGATGCGTGCCATACTAGTCAATTACGTTTCTGGTGTGCAGCCTCATACAGCTTGGCCATTGAAGCCTAATGCTTCTTCACTCATAACGCCTATGCTTTCCTTCTTGTATTCCTCCTTGACGACTTTCGTGTCCAGCCTTCTGTGAGTGACGAATCCTTCGGTAAGCCAAAATTAAACCCAGGTTTCCCCACATTCAAACGACCAAAAGACAGGAACATGCAAGGTGGGGAGTGAAAGCCTCAGCCATGACGGGTCATGATGAGCGCGGGATCGAACTTGGCGAAGGTGTACTCGATTTCAGGGTCCTTGGTTTTGGTCTGAGTAACAGTGGTGGTGGCAGTTGAGACTGAATCCTTGTTGGTGCGGTTGAGGGTGGAGGTCATGACACTGGTGATGTTGGCCGAGGCCATGAAAGGTTCGCTGGTGATTGGATTGGTCTCCTTTGTAGTAGAAGTAGTGACCATACTACTGATCGTGGTCAACTTCAGGGTGGGCAGTGGACCAGCAGCGAAGGGAGGGGGAGCCATCATAGCGCACTCCGCAGGGCGGAAACCAATGAGAATCTGGCCACAGAGTTTCCACCAGTACTCATCGTCGTCTCTCCAGTGAGCTGAGTTACTGATGGTGGGAGAAGCCTTGAAGAAGCTGGTCGGGATAGATATGCCAGGCACCTGGGTGCGCTTCATGGTCGAAACCTCGGAAACTTTGCCAATGCAGTCGTTGATGCGGGTAGAATGGGGGTCGTAGCGGAGGATGCAGACGGTGGGAGTCATCTTGGCCTTGCGCTCGGTGACCAAAGTCTGGAACGGGGCGGGAGCCGCCTCAGTGCCGGTCACATGGATTGTGTAGAGGCCAGTGAAGGTGCCGGTGGCAGTGTAAGTAGGCCAGAGAGTGTCAACCTTGATCTCAGTTGGAATGGGAGCATCAAGCAGAGAAGAGTGGGCGCCAACGACAGAGCCAGGCATTTTGCCGCCGGGGCCCTGTATTTTGTCAAAGCGGTGAGGAACAAGGCCATAGACAACGCCATCAGCCTGGGCGGTCTTTGTGACAGCCATATTGGGGTTGTCGGCAATGGGGACGCCGTTAACGGCAGCGGCAAAAGCGCCGACAAGAATGATGGTAATGAAGCTCTGTGAGAAGAAATGTGTGAGCTTCACAATTTCGTCACGTCCGGAAACTACAGGACAGCTAGGGAACACCAATACTTACCTTCATCCTGGCGGTTAGTATGAGTTATATGCTTGCTCAGACTAAATTGTCGTTGAAAGTGTGGAGAGGCTGCTTTGCTTGCGCGATTGAGATACGATCGTAAGTTTGTTTGTACAGCTGAGTGTGCAAAGAAAGACAAAGGCGGAAGTGGGATGATTTGTTCATTTGAGAAAGAAGAAAACTTGGACAAAGGTCGGGGCAAGGACATGCAAGAAATTGGGATGCGGGAGAGGCTACCTCCTTTCTGTTTCCTTCTTTCCAAACCAGGTTCAAGCATCTGAGCCAGTATTCAGATAGAATTTGCGCGTTATTTGGTAACAAGGTCGTTCAAGGAACCACATGATTGGGTGAGGTGAGAAGTAGTGAGGCTGAAAAGATCTCTTGAATGACCTCGAAAAGGACGCTAGCCTTGTTCTGACATCATTCTTTGGTTGCTGGGGGCTTTAAATGTTGAAATGGCTCTGTTGGTTGGTCTGGTGCTGAGTACATCACGTGTGCGGTTGTCTAGAAGATGACCATGTTTACCCCCAAGTCGCCTTACCTGCCAACTCTTTGGGTCATCAGTTAAGCTATGATCAATATTGACTAATGTAAACAAAGGATCACGTCTTGTTTTGCTCCCATGCAAAGGTGTTGCCTCTGACCTTTCCAAGAGTTAGGCTTGGGTTTTGATTTTGACAATGATGTCTAGTCATGACGAAATCACAAACCATCGTTTCTAAGAGATAACTAAACTCAAAGGCAAGGTGATATCAGAGGAGTATTATATAATGTCGAAGCGAATATTCCTCGGCAGAAGCTACCCTCGCTGCATCATGCGATACATAATGATAGCTGAAGTTATACCACTGGCCTGCCAGCCTTCTCAACCGTTTTTTCGCAGAGCAACGACATAGAAGGATTGCTCCGTTGTTGGTTAGCACGTTTAGCACGTGCCAGCCAGCACCACTCATATGAGACCGAACTCTCGCAATTCCACTCGGCCGAGTTGCTGTGTTGCCGACTAGGGTGTTCCGGGGTCCCCTCAATGATATCATTCATTTGCTTGAAATGAGGTCTGCAGTTCACTAGAGGCTGTTGCCGAGTCGTCTGAGGCCCAGTTCTAAGCACGTGAGCACAGTGCTTCCGTGGATGCTGCATCATGGACCCGAATGGCTGGATAAGCATCGTCCGCTCACAGTCCCATTTCCCCCCAGTGTAGGTATCCCTCCGTTGATCATCTTGGCGTGCGCCGGGCAAGGTAACTGATTGAGCACCAGTTACGTCTTGGCCAGCAGAGGCGCAAGTCTTATGCAGAGCAAAAGAACAGCCCATACGAATATTTACAATGTCTGTGAACGGATGTCTCCCCTGGCGTTTGACTTATGCCAAGTGTTCGCGGCTTCTCGGTCTGTCCGGTACCCTTGTGCTGCGTTTAATCGACCAAGCTTTGCCACGCCGGCAATTGACCTTCATGTTTGGCCTCGGACGCCGAGTCAACGACTCGGCTGCACTGGCGATGAGGAGTAAGCCAAGACCAGCACGGGCTATATATAAACAATGAGATCCACTGTTATTTTAGAGTGAAGAGTCATGTCGTCTTCGCCGCCTCTTGTCGGCCCTTCTTCGTCTCGAGCGTCGTTCAGCCCCCCTTTAGCATCTTATTCACGGCAGCTCAACAAGCTCGATCCGTAAGATCGTATCCTTCTGATCGGGCCTTCCCGCGTCCGGAAAGTGGCCGCGATGACAGCAAGAGGACCGCTTTGTGAATGGTTGTGATGACATGGTCTAGCCCTAATCTATCGTGTGCCATCTTGATCAAAGTTTATCTCTAGTAAGGAGACTTTGGATGAACGAAACAAAGATTCTCGAGCCAAGATTATGCTCGGCCCATCCAACTCAACTCTGCCCACCTGCCAAAAACCAATGTTCAATGTCGAGTGAGAGACAAAGGGACTTGTTTGTGGGGTCTAGAGTTGCAGCCGTGAAAACCCCCTCGTTGTCTCCGCAAAACATTGTCTTATTTTGGCTTCTCCATTCTCCAATTCCCGCAACACTATTCTTAGGCTTGCTTGGAAATTGGGGGCCGCTAGACCAGAAGGATTTGTATTGCTCATAGTCGCAGTAATGGACCCAAGGGTAGAAGGGAAAATGTCCGGTAAATGTCTGCACCAACATGCAGACAACCAGAAGCCGCAGAGGATGCCCTCGTGGACGGTGGGCGGCTTGAGGAGCTCCACCTAGTCCGAAGCCGGACTTCTTCCCGCCATATGTTTCGGCCATTTTCGTTGCTAGTCAGGGATACTAAGCCAGGCATGTCTTGTTTCTGCGGGGTAAACGTCCATATTGCCAAGACAGAAGCAGATATTTTGACTTTCTAAATTTCTCTCCCACGCATCACCTCACAGGTATTGCTCCGCACCACCTCTTGGCCCATCTACCGGCTCCCGCCAATTTGAAGACCGGCCCTGGGATCGACCTTGACGTCCCATCCGTCCAACGTCATTGCTCATCGCTGCGGATTCCCACCTCCGCTCCCGCTAGGCCAGGGCTGCAGATTATGAACCGGAGCCGCCAAGCCTCATGGCCGTTGATGAACTGAATCAGGACGGGCAGCAGCATAAAGAAGCTACCCGTCCAACCTCCTCCACTGCCGACGCCGAGCCATCATCTACCGCCGGCGCTCGTTACGGCTTCTCCCAATTCTTTGACGGTATAGGTCTCTCCAGCGGTAGCTTCAACATCCCCTCTCTCCAGCAAGTTGTCCTCTGGTTCCAAGCTGCAAGCATGTCACTCATCAACGTCGACCTCCACGCCTTGGCAACGGGAGGCGCAGGCTATCTCGCCTCCATCAACGCTGCCAACCTCAGCACTCCCACGATCTCACTGCTGTCTTACCAGCCCTCTTTCACGGACGTCATCGGCACCAACGTCACGGCTCGCAAGATCGCAGACCTGGACTGGCAGGCCTTCCACGAGGGCGGTGTCTACAACAAGAAGGACAACACCATGTACATCTCGTCCAACTACCAATCGCTCGCAGACAACATCAACATCACGGTGCTTTCCCTCGACGACCTCTCCATTCGCAGCACTCAATTCCCAGACCTCGCCGAGGCTAACGGTGGCTCGTCGTACTACCCGCCTGGCGCCGACCAGTCCGCCACGCCCCCCATGCAAATCTGGTGCGACCAGGGTGACTTCGAGGCCTACTCCAAGCTTCTCGCTGTGGACGTCAACACAAACAGGTCGGAGCCTTTACTCACTAGCTTCAACGGCCGTAATTTCAGTGCCGTGAACGATGTAAGGCAGCACCCCGTGACGGGCGACCTCTGGTTCACGGACGCCGAGTATGGTCTTTTCCAGCATTTCCGTGGAGAGTCTCAGCTTCCGAGACATGTCTACCGTTTCGAGCCTGCGACGGGCTTCGTTCAGGTCGTAGCCGACGGAATCCAGCAGCCCAACGGCATCGAGTTCTCCCCGGACTACAAGACGCTGTACATCTCCGACACGGGTGCGCAGCGCTTTGAGGCGAACCTCACGCGCCCGGCCACCATTTACGCCTACGACATTGTCGACAACAAGAGACTCGCAAATAAGCGCCTGTTCGCCTTCGCAGACTCTGGGTTCCCTGACGGCGTGCATACCGACACCGAAGGCAACGTTTGGGCTGGTTGTGGAGACGGCGTACACATCTGGAACCCCGATGGTGTTCTCCTGGGCAAGATCCACTTGGGCGAGACCTCGAATAACTTTGCTTTCGCGCCGGGCAAGGTTTTTGTGTTTTCCAACTACAGACTGTGGGTGGTTGAAGGAATCAAGGCTCTTGGTCGGGAGGTTTGCAAGGACTTTGGCGCCGACAGTGACCCGAGATGCCGAAAGTAGGAGTTGATGGCTCGTTTGCACAGCATTTAGATCAGTTGTTTACAAATACCAATTTCAGCTGCGGGCACATCTCAACATGGAGAGCAGGTACGAACACGGTCATATGCACTGGCGTCATGTGATTGCAAAGCTTTGTTCGAGAATCGTGAACGATTTTTTTCAGGCAAGGCTCGGCTGTGATGCTTGCGGTGTTTTCAATCCTGTTGATATTCTGTTACCTCCCAAAATGTCTCTCCTAGCTCTGATTGCACTAATCTCTGCCTCCACTCTGCCTATTTTCAACATTGTGAGACCCCAACTAGTTTTCTAACTCACGTCAACCTTCCCAGGCCAGTCCAAGCCGTCCTTACTACCTTTGCCCTTGGTCTCACTGGAGGCTGATCTCTTGCTTGTGAAGTTATGTGCCTAGAAACCCGAGTGCTTCCTCGAAGGCAATGTTTGGACCATGAATTCGGTCTGCAATATGGCAGAGCGTGGATATTGGTCAGATGGTTGCTAGCAAGGCTACCACCGATCGAACTGTCCATTCTGCCCATATCCGCATGGCTCAGGGGCATGACGCGGGCGATAGCTCTGCGCTTGGAGCAAATGATAGTCAATTCGAGCGCCGTTTGAAGTACTTGAATGTGGATCGTGCTCTCGAACTTGTAACTTTAGGCCACTTGTAATGATCGATTTAAACCAAGCATCCATAATGAGCCGTTTCACCACTATGATACCACATCTCGAGATCTAATCAAGGAATGGCTTTCCAAGGCTGTCTGGCACTCATCCGGGAAACTCCGGGTGAACTCTTTACATTTGGACCATACTTTTAGGCAAAATACAGAGTCATGAAAATCCTCCCGTTGGATCCAAACTCAAGCATTTCAAGTGGCATCAAATCATGCTTTGCGGCGGGAGTCGGTATATGTTGCTCTGGATACGGTGGACGTTATAAAGAGAGATCTTCTGTCACACGAATGGTTCGGGGTTTCGCGGGGAGAGCAAAGGCGAGAAAGGGGGATATCTAACATAAACCAGTCGACTGTTGGGCAAGAGTGATGAATCAGCGGTGGGAGAACAGCAGCCAAATACTTACATACTTATTGTGATCGAAAGATGTATGAAACTGGGAAGTTGAGTGAAAGGTACTAGGCTGAACATACACCCGCAGCACTTCCCCAGTGAAACGTGTGTGCGGAAGAAAAAAGAAGAATGAGAGCAATAAAGTCAAGTGAGCTGGCTACGGGTGTTCGGTTTGTTTTGTTCTTGTTACGCGTTAAGCGCAGCAGGGAAAAGCCGATCCCTTTCACTTGCCCGCCTTACGCAGTGAATTTAGACATTCTGGAGCAGGATGCCCATGGAGTTGTGAGATGAATTGCGATCTGAAAGATTGGGGCCAGATTTCGGCTGAGATTCTACGGATGGGGTGGTGTGGGCAGAATTACTTTCCTTCACGGGATATGCTACCTCCGAAATTAATGGCCCAGTATCTTCCTTAGGATATGGAAGTTACAGACTTTGTGAGTTGAAAGAAGCAAGCTGATAGTTGGAAGTGTCCATTGTGGATATGAGAAGATGAAGTAAAGGGATCGATGAAGCTTTGCCGAAGTTAGGGTACTGGATCGACAAGACCGTCCCAGTCAACCAGTCAACCAGTTTCAATGAAGAGCCTTGGAAGGTCTGCCTAATTGAATGTCCCCTTCTTCCGGAAGGGGGACAGGTGTTGACTAGGCTGAAGCATGTTGGGGTTATATATACAGAAGTCGCAGGTGCGAGTCGAGATGACCCCCCGGGTCCCTTTCATAACAACGATTTGCTCTTTCAATCATGCATTCATTATTCTTCGTGGACTTCATAAGTACCGTCCTTTTGGAAGCCTTTTTACGGAGACGCAGCAGAGTTTCATGTCCGACAACGGGTGGTGATCTCAACTCGTTCTCGACGCGGCCGCATCTAGTCCAAGATGAATGCCAAACCCTTTATTCACCTGTTCACTTCTCCCCATACAAAACTTTGGTACCCAACAGTCCCTCGACAAAGCGCACAATGCCGTTGACCGCAAGCCTCGCTATCGTGTCTCCGCCCTCTAGTCGCGGGTTGAACGAACATAAGACCAGAGAAGTAGGCTCAGTCTTCTTAGGGATTGTCTCCAAACAACCCAGCAGATCCTCGCCGTCGAGTCCACCAGGAGAAGGCCAATCATTAGCCCGCCCCAGAGACTCATCCAAAACATCCAGATCGAGATGAACATGTGTCCTCTCAAACCCCCGGCGATCCAACAACGCCCCCAGCTCCTTGGCAAAATCGACCTTCTTTTCCGCATCGCCCCAGATGACATCCACCCCAGCCTCTCTAACAGTCTCTCGCTGGAGCTCGGATACATCCCTCAACCCGCAGTACGCCACCCTATCCAGCCTCATGGGCGTGTGGCCCGGGACAGACTTCATCAGCGTATGCCAGCTCCGTCCGGCCGCCATCGACAAGGCCATCGCGTCAAGGTACCCGTTTTCGTTCGTCGACGGCGTGTCCAGGTCATCGTGCGCGTCGATCCATAGCATGTTCAGATCCGGGACGGATTTGTTGAGGCCGGCTGCTACGGCGGCGCTGGCGTAGCAATTCCCTGAAAGGACCAAGGGGAATGACTTGGCCCCTACAGCTTTCGAGACAGCGGTGGAGATGCGACGCATGATCTCAAAAGTCCGTCCGATTTCTCCTTCAAAGTCGTCCACAGAGCCAATATTGACAAAGTCGATCGGGGCGAGAGCCTCGAGCCTGTCGGCTAGGCCGTGGGATAAGATGCGAAGGGGCCCGCCGCCGACGCGATGGTCGTAGATGCCGACATGGTACGGCGAGACGATGATTGTGATTGAAGTATACGGCATTCGAGTGATTTTGGGGTCGGTTTGAGTTCAACAATACGTGAACAAATTGCTCTAGCGTCAAATTTGGCAAAATTTCTACGGGCAAGCTCACTCCGCCTTGGGTTTTTGGTTGCGCGGTTCAGGATCGGAACATATTTCACGCATTATAAATGTAGCGGATGAATCCAGTCGTCCAGAGCCCGGCCGGCCTATGGATCTGGTCCGGGTGAGCACTACCCGATGTGGATCGGTCCACTTGGGGTTGAACGGCCGGAAACGCAACGCTGACACGGGACCATGCTACAACGAAGATTTGGAACTGGCCTGTCTGAAGTCGGGCTAGAATTACAAACGGCGCGTTCGGCAAGAGCATCGAAAGGCGGGCTGAATGCTCCGGCGAGGCCATGTGTGTCTTTACCAAGGGTGATCGAGAAGTCGGCAGCGTTGCGCGGCAGAGCTTCATTTCTCCTATTTCTGGCCTGGCACGTAGGACCAGGCGGACATGATAACAACGCTCCATGGGAATGAAGGGCATAGACAGGGGCTGGGGGGACTTTCCTTCATAGGTTCGACGAAGGTAAAATAAGTATACTTTGATTCTGGCATATTCAGACTACTTCTAGGGCCCAAACTTTGGAATCCAGCAGTAATAACTGGTCCGGGAAATCTCTAGTAGCAATCAGCTCTGAGCATGTTCTCCTGTTGTCCCGCGCGGAGTGGTCTAAGCAGTGGCAGCTAGCTTGTCATGGCGACTACGATGTCGGATGGAATAGAATGGACGGCAGAAAGACCGACGATCCTCCAACAGTAGGCGCATTGCTGCGTATGTCAAGCACGACTAGACTAGGTCTGGAAAGTTCAAACGTCCAACTACTCGCTCTGCTGGACACCAAGACAACACATCGACTGATGAACAACCCGATCCGCTTTCAACCATCAGCTCCGGCGACTGACAGCTTTCCGTCATGGAGAGATAAAACTCTTTCCCCAAGTGGCCACAGATCTACAGAGCTGTCAATCGGTCCGTTGCTGGAAATGTCTATCGAACGAACCCTCAGATCACCACGACCGAACTATTCTATGCTGGGGCTGTCTTCTAGGTTCTGCGCCGAACCCGTCAGTGATGGACGTGCGCATCCGAAGGCGATGCAGCACAGAATCGACCTTCATGCAAGGTGGTCATCGACCGTCCGTCTTCAGTTGGAGGTGCGAAACCCTGAGTGAAACCTCCCGTCTTTCTTGCTCTTACTTGACATACCTTGGGCCAGAAGTCCCCAAGGAGCACGAGGCGGTGTCCTCAAAAGCAACCATCACCATCACATACTACCCTCACCTTAAACGTCCATCAGCCACGCCGCACGGGGATACCGACAGCTACGACGACGCGCGGCGCGATGGCAAGACGGGCGAGCCGATACTCGTGCGGTACAAGTTCTTGCAGACGGTACCGACTTCTCAGGGCATACCGACGCAAATCAGGATCCTGAGCACATCAAACGATACCCTTGCGACCGTCCGCGGTGACCGCGACGTGCCGCCTCAGCGCATAGACATTGACATCATGATGGACTACGTTACCAGCATTACCATCTCCCCCACAAGTAGCAATGTAATCGCGCTCACTTTCCGGCTCAGGGTGACGCACGAGGCGTGGACGTTTCACTGGGTAAATCGGACGGCCGAGGCCAAGTTTATTACAGGGATGGATTTCCATCCGATCCAGTCTTCGCCCGACGGCCGCCTTTTGGGATGGATGTCGGCGGGATGCATCGACACCTGGGAGACGATACTCAACTCGTGGGTCGTGACTACCCGTGAATGCAAGAAATGGTCGAATGGGCGGCCGATGGCCAGATTTGCATTCACGCTGGATTCGAGGCGCATCGCAACCACCGATCGGTCGGGGCGGTTGACCACCTGGTACGTCGCGAGGTGGTCCTGTATCGGGGAATCGAAGGCAAAGAAGGCATGAGATGACGACGGGCGAGAAGCGGTGCAGCTCGTTGCCAGTAAAGGGCGCGCCATGGTGCTTTCTCGCGAGGGATTAGAGTCGCGGACGTGAAGGTTGACGACGGGGTGGTTGGAGAACGGCAGCAGGGCAGAGCTCGAGATGAACGGTTGTGCGTACAGATGCGTCCCTGGGAATGGCGGGTTCGTCGCAACAGTGCAGTTGGACGGAGGGGAAGCTTTGGGTTCGCGACTCGAATAGCGGCGTCTGGCTCGATCAGTCGACGCAGGACATGGTGAAAGTCGGCGAATCGCCGTCGGTGGTTACAGAGGCAATTGCATCGGATGGCAAATTACGGTGACGCAGATTGTCAACTGGAGGGCGACGATATGGCAGTTGGTGGCCGCCGAGTAGGGCTCGAAGCGCGCCATAGCGTTGGAGGACGCGACTCGCGATACCTCGATCAATGATTGGATGCGGACAAGACGTATGCACCAAAGCGAAGAGAAACTGATAACGGTGATGACGGAGCAGAGCTATCAAGAATAGAATTCGCCGAGAGAGTGAGTAAACGCGGTAGCGAAAAGAGTGATGACCTGGGAAGATTGCCCTGGACGTTGTTGCGATTGCAAGGAATCAGCCAGGGCCCAGTCCGCGATAAGCTCTCCGCGGCAACTCAGCCGCCGAAGCCTGGTCACGCTCACAGCCCGGCTCAGTCCCTGAATATGAGTCGTGCATCCCAACGCTTATCCAACAACCAGAGCAGGTCTCTCTCCGTTGGAAGGGTGGCCGAGTTGGTTATGGCGCCAGGTTAAGGTCAGCTTAACATCTGTTTCCTGGTGGGGCAACCCGCGCGAGTTCGAGTCTCGTCCCTTTCAATACTCTTTTGCATCCTGCACCAGGGACAATTGGAGCTTGTTTTTGACGCTCGAGGGCAATATCGCGTCTTTTTCCCTGGAATCGATCGGTCTGAAAAAATTGTTAGGGCGGCCGGACCGTCCAGTAGATGGGGCAGAAACGGCCCAGAGTGGGTCTCGCGGATACGAGGGACCTGTGAGAAGTTTGCACGGGTGGGGCCGGTGCGGACAAGGAGCCGTCGACCAACCAGGATCGGTGTTTCCCAGTGCACAGACCAGTTCCTCGCCCGACTCATTCCCGACTGTGGGTCCGGCCCTGACGTTCGAGCTGTGCCCCATTCCGGACGTCCTCCGATCGCAGTCTTCCCAAGTGGTTGAGAGGCGCCAGCGACCCACGCAGATGTTACACTCGCTGAAATTGTTGGAACGCGCCATCATTAAACCAAAATTGCGCTGCTGCAGCCTTAGCTCGGGGGCCAACGGGGGACCCAAGCGACCCAAAGAACGCCGCACAGGGGGGCTGAAGGGAACTCCAGCCAGCTGCAATGTACCGAGGTGAAACGCGGCATTTTGCACTCAAAGCCCATACGTACGACCGCAAAAGATGGGGGAGGCGCTGCGCACCGTTGAACAGCAAGCCTCTCTCTCCCTCTGTCTCCTCATGCGGACTTGCTCTGCTCCGCAAATCTCAATGCATCGTGTCCTCTTCCTGCGAGCCTTCGATTTCCCTTCGTAATTGTTTGTTGGACCGCATCGTGTGCTGCAGTCTAGGACTGGTCATCGCTCGAACGCGTGTTCCCGATGGGGCTCCGAGGGTCGCTGCTTGTAGACCGTCACAATCGTCGTGGGACTAGGGATGCTCTACAACGGCCGCCCACGTGAGCGGGGAAGATTGCGCTGTCTCCGAGGGGGCACCGCTCGAGGGGTTTGTGTGCCATTGGCCGTTAGATAGGAGTTGATATTTGATGATCTTCGTTTGCCGATATCTCTTGCTGACGACTCGTTGCATGGACGCATCAGCGCCTTATCATCGGCGATAGGCGTCTGCTGTTCCGTTGGCGGCTATGCAATCAATGACCACAAGGGAGTGTCCAACGTCTAATATTCGGCGCCCCTTGCTGACCTTTGAGATAAGCAGCAGCAACCCTGGTTCGTAGGTGTACATCCCCCACGCAGAACTTCCCTAGCCGTCTTCACCGAGTGGACATCGTGACGGGGCGGAAGACGAGGTTGCACTTCCCCGAAACCTGGTCTTCTTGGCTCTGTTGAGGAGTCTTGTGCCCGTATTGGCCGGCGAAAGCCCTGTCTTCTGTAGCAGGCCGAAGGCTATCGATACGGTGTAGCCAGGAGATGCTCGTAGCCTCGCAAGCCATATCGGTTCACGGCGTTCGGTCCCGGGTCCGCAGATACCAGAAGTGGCGTGTGGTCTCGCCGTGGCTCTGCCGGCCAGTCTTGCTGAATCTGGAAAACCGTCGCGTGATCGGGGTAGGATTGTTGTTTTTGGTGTTCAGGAGCCATTGGCCGGCGGTTGGTCTGTTGCTGGCCAAAGTGAAGCTCATGCTCCCTTGTCTATCTGGCAATCCTCTTGGTGTACCCGTGGCGTCAAGTGTACTCCTGCACTTGCGCAGTTCATCAGGCCAAGTCCAGGATTCGGTCCTATGCTGCAGGCTGGTTCACTAGTCTGACATTTGACCCATAGTTGATTACTTGCAAAGGCAGACCCTCGACCCCGGCGCTCAAACCGCCACCAACGTGTACTGTGTAGCTGAGGTTGGTTTCGACGAGCGCGGTGTGTAGCTACACTACTTCGCTTCAGGGGAGGGGGGCTGGCTTCATGCATGGAAGACTGATATCCGTCCATGTATGGGCGCTAGCCGGGACTTTGGGCATCTGTATGAAAGGCGATGTTGTTTGTTCGAGGACGGGGTGCTCAGCGCAGAGGAGGCTACGAATGACGAATGACGAATGACGAAGAAGGAGGAGGAGGAGGAGGAGGAGGAGGAGGAGGAGGAGGAGGAAGACGGCAGCGATACATCCACAACAAGAACAACAATGGCGCCGACGACGTCGAAATACGTACCGGGAAAGGGAAAGGCTGCGAGAGCTCATCAACAAACGTTGGCTGGCAGCCGCGAGGAAGGAGCGATGCCCGCACCGGATCGACGGAAAGAGCATCTGAGGGAACGCGCCACGTGCCTTCTTCCTGCCGTCGTTTCTGCCGTTCTTCCTTCCTTCCGTAACTGCCACGTCCTTTCCACGATGGACGTTGACGTCAGCACACGTGCCATCCCGTGACGACCGATGACAGACGACCGGTGGCCCTTCAACATGCTTGCCTCTTCCTCCTCCTCCTTCATCAATATTATCGACATCAGCTCGCAGCCCGCATTTTACGAACATCGCCGACTCTCTTGTGTCCTCATCCCCCGCAGTCCCTTCTTCTCATCTCCACGTTGCATCCCGCCCTCATAGACAACTGCCCCCGTCTTGGCGCCTCTATCAACCTGCCTTACTTGAGTAGAGACAGCGGGGTAGCTTACATATCGTCCTCCCCCTTGTACCTTGCCTTGCGTGGCTGGTTGTCTGTACTGCACCGCACTGCAAGAGAGAGAATCTAAGCGCAGATCTTTCTCTCGACAGTTATCCGTCCCTCAATATCGTTGGCTGTCGGCACACGAACATGCTCTCGCTAACTTGTTCCCAGCTGCGGTTCAGTTGGCGCTAACTATTTGACAGGACGGGAACGAAGGATCAGAAACGCGGATCCTGAGATCCTTGCGGGCGTCGACGGGCGCAAAGCCAGCCTTACGCCGACAAACCAACAAAAACGAATACCCGGGTTCCAAATCCCCGTCGTCTGTGTACCGACCTCTGCAGCACCATCTCGCATCTTGGAGTGGTTACGGCATACCAGATCGAACCTTGTCACCGTCAACACCATCTCGGTCTTGCCGCCACACCTCCCATCGGTCTGCCCTCGGTGTGCTCATTGGTTTTCGGTCATCCCCACTTCGCTCGCCCTGGGCCATCGCCGCGGCGCCGCGCCACACCCGCTTGCTTTCATCACGGCCACGGTGCAAAAGTGCACCATCCAGTAATCATTGGAACGCCACCCGTTTGACCACAACGCAAGGCTATCTAGTATATTCGTCCTCACACCATCTCAGCCTTTCCCCGGATTAGATACGTATCTACGTATCATGAGTGTGCCCCTCCCGTTCAGCGTGGCACAGGACAGGGTCCTAAGGGTCTCAGGGTACAATTGCGCCATCAGTGAGCCTTCAGCACAGTTGGCTGACCCAGAACGGTGGGACAAGGTCAATGTGCCTGTCGCGTGCGCTGCGATCGGGTGTCGTCCCCCGGCCTTCCCTCCCTCCACCACTTAGCCGGGTTTGGCGCTGACCTGGCTTGTCAATCGCTTCTCCGGGATGAATTATTGGGCTGTCGTCTCGTCTCGTTTTCCAATCAGGGATTCGAGCACTCTCTTCCCTTTCCGAGCTCGACCATGACTGGCCTGCAGACAGCCACCGACAATTGTCGGCCACAAGTACCTCACCCGCGTTAAGCCGCTGGAGAGATACTCTTACGTACGACTCGGCTTGGCTCTAACTGCGTGCGGCAGGTGGGCGGACCATCACTGGAGTCTCCTCTGTGACATCAGCACCATTTCAGGGCCTCTTCAGAGCCACTTCCTTCGGGAGCTTGCAGGCCTCACGATCCTAGCGGGCTTGGTCTTGTCGCTTGCCAGGGAGTGGTACCCCCAGATCCTTGTTCGAGGGCAGGAAACAGCCTTGGGATTCCTTGCGCAGCACTGGGGAGCCCCTGTCATGCATCTCCATCTGCTCCAACTTCCTCCATTGCCTCCATTTCCCTCCGTTCGCTCTCCATTCGCTCTCCATTCGCTCTCCATCCAAATGTGCCCACTTCGCTCTGCCTCAAACGCTAACTCGCTCCCTCTGCGACCGCCAACAGTGTCATCCTCCACCATCGTCGGGTTCAAGACGGCAAGACGGAAGATTGAGAGACTCCACGACTCGCGTTGGGCGAACCAGAGGTGTGCATTCGCGTGGAGAGCCCCGGTGTGTTAGTCGGGCAACTTGGACCACACCACTACGTCATAGCGCATTGTGCGCATTGAGCAGGTTGAGGATGAGGACAGATGGAGAAATGGATTTGTTTTCCACGGTCTCAGAGGTCGATGATTTTTTTCTGTCGCCTCGCGATCCCTGTTTTCCCTCTCATCAAAGCGTGGAGTGCAAGGCCAAGGCGCCATAACGGGGACCCCTGGAGCCTCGTCCGACGCCTCGCGGCTTCACGGCTTCTCGGGGTCATCCTTCTCGGCCCCGACGGTAGAAGGGGAAGAACAACAGGTTTTGGCTCGAAAGAAGGCGTCTTGGGGCGCCGTGGCGTGTCGCTTGTCGCCAGGTCACTGCTCATTGATCATCGCCCCAACCCACTCTGGCGGGATAGCATACCATGCGACAGAAGCCTCGAAGAACGCACGAAGAATCGTGCCTCCATGAGCTGTTGGCTCCTCTTAGCGGGCAGCCGACCGCCAAACCTTGACCACTGCTGGCAAGCTTACGGCCAAGTCTCAGGCGCCCATTCCCCCCATGCGCCTGTTTCCCCGGCCTAATCCAAGTCGTGCGACATAGAGACGCGGGCCAAGGCCCCAACGGCACGCGGTCCCAATCGGCTGACGATTGCCAGGCAGAGGGAACGCAAATGCAAATGTAATACAGGCCGCGCTGCTGGGCTAGGGCCAGAGTAAGAGTAGTAACGCCGACCTACCTTTGATCGTGCGAATGATGGGCTCAATATGCTTTACACCTACGGTCGATAGTGCGGGACAAATTACCGCAACCAGGGCCCTGAGCCGACACCGTCTGGCCATGCAAGCGCTCTTACAGGTTGGAGGAATAGGCCTGGTCTTGGCGCCACACCAGATACGGCTGTCGCGATGCTGCTTCAAGTTTCGATACGGATGCCGATGGCACATGCCTGCCTTTTCAGCTCCTTCTCGGCCTTGTCGGTGTGCTGCCGCGGCGTTCTGCGTCGCGTTGTCTCTGCTGTGCCGCAGGACGTCGTCCATAGGCGAGAAGAGCCATCCCACTCGCACCGGCTGGTGCTCTACTCGGCAAGTCTTAGCACAGGTGTGGGCAGCAAAGATTGCTGTGGCACCAGCCGAATCCACCGGGGACTCCGAGTCAGACAGAGGCATGAGATAAACAGTATGCCAATTGAGGGAACCTACACCAAAACCCCTCCCGCCAACATTGTGCGAGCCGCCAACCCGCCGCACCCACGCCTGGCAACCAGCACACTGCACACATCCAGATACAGGGGACAGCACTGATAGGACAAGACATGCGAACTGACGACAGGGGCCGAAATGGGGGGCAAAGGGCATGGACATGGGCATGGGGGTAGTGTCGAAGACTTCGAAAGTACTCTTTGGAGGCAGCCCCGCAGTCCGAGCCCGCATCCAATGAGGTGGACGTCATTCTGGCCATCCCGGCGAACGCGACACCAAGGAGAGAGAGGAACTTGGACTGGAGCGACTGATAACCCAGTACGGCACTGGCTGCAAGTGTACAGTGAGGACTGCCTCAACTCAATCGAGTCCTTCCCTGCCGCCGTCTGGCTGCTGCTTGTCTGCCTGTCTCTGGCAGCCTGTCTGTCTCTCATTTTTCGACCCTTGCCGATTTTTGCCTCTTTTTCTTCTTCTCCTTTCTTTTAAATCCTTCGTCCTCCCGTTTCTTCGGCTCTGGAACACTTCAGTCGAACTACACCAGGTCGATCCTCCCCCAGAATAAACTTCCTCTTTCCTCTTGGCTTTTCAACACACATAAGGCATCACCGTCCCTATGTCACTTGGACTCGTCGTCTCATCCTTTTAGCCTTCCCCCTCTCCTGTCTCTACTGTCGTCCCCGAGCTCCTCTTGACTTGCTCTTCGACAACAGTCAATAAGTCAACACCCCAGGCTTCTCTTCACCCGGTCCTTCACAATGGCGCACGTGGTCTCTCAAGATCCAGGTGCCCGCGAGCACGATCTCGGCTTCGGCGTCAAGGGCGACATCAAGGATGGCTACACGACCCGTCCCTCCCGCTCCGACGATGGCGGTGCCGACAACATGCTGGAGCAGCTTGGTTACAAGCCCGAACTTGAGCGCACTCGTTCGACCCTGCAGGTCGCCTTCATGTCCTTCGTCCTCGCTTCCATTCCCTACGGTCTAGCTACGACTATGCTCTACCCCTTGGCTGGCGGTGGTCCCGTAAACATCATTTGGGGTTGGCTCGGCGTGTCTTTGATCATTATCTGTGTCGCTGCTTCGCTTGGTGAAATCACCAGTGTCTACCCTACTGCCGGAGGTACTTGCAGACTCTTCCTTTCCGTCACGCCCATCTTACGGCGCCCGGCCGGGCCCCGATATTCTGGCACGCTCCGGCGTGCCTCTCCCGGACTCCACGCTGACCGCTCAAATAGGTGTTTACTACCAAGCCTTCATGCTTGCCTCTCCTCAGTACCGCCGTGTGGCCAGTTGGATTTGCGGCTGGCTCTACGTTGTGGGAAATATTACCATCACCCTTGCTGTGAACTTCGGAACTGCCCTCTTCTTCGTTGCATGCATCAACGTTTTCGAGACGGAGCCTGGTGTCGGTGTCCTCGCCGGCGAACCGTACCAGGTGTTCCTAATCTTCTTGGGCTTGACTTTCCTCTGCAACGCAGTGTCCTCGCTTGGCAACAAGTGGCTGCCTATGCTTGATGTAAGAATGACTTGGCTTCGTCTCCTATTGGGCAGTGTGAACGACTGTGCTAAACGTTTGTGTGACCTAGACCGCCGCTATTTTCTGGACGTTTGCTGGTGTCCTGGCCATTGTCATTGCCGTCCTCGTCGTCGCCAAAAATGGCCGCCATGACGCTGCGTACGTCTTCACACACTTTGAAGCCAACTCCGGATGGACCGACGGATGGTCTTTTATGGTTGGCCTGCTCCATGCCGGATATGCCACCTCGTCCACGGGCATGGTTATCTCGTAAGCTCGACCCCAACACGATACGATGTATGGGCATGGCGTGGATGCTAACTCTGCTATGCAGCATGTGCGAAGAAGTCAAGAAGCCCGCCACCCAAGTTCCAAAGGCGCTCGTCCTGACCGTCTGCCTCAACACCTTGGCCGGTCTGCTTTTCCTCATTCCCCTCGTCTTCGTTCTCCCGGATATCACCTATCTCATCAACTTGGCCAATGGCCAGCCCGTTCCGGCCATCATCAAGGACGCCATGGGTACCTCCGGCGGTGCCTTTGGACTTCTTGTCCCGCTCATGGTTCTTGCCATCCTCTGCGGCATCGGCTGCACCACCGCTGCATCTCGGTGCACGTGGGCATTTGCCCGTGACGGTGCCATTCCCGGATCCCGCTGGTGGAAGGAGGTCAACCAGAAGCTGGACGTGCCGCTGAACGCCATGATGCTCAGCATGGCTGTCCAGATCATTCTCGGTGTTATCTACTTCGGTTCCAGCGCGGCCTTCAATGCCTTCTCTGGCGTTGGCGTTATCTCTCTGACCGCTTCCTACGCCATCCCCATCGCCATCAGCCTTTTCGGCGGCCGCAGCCACTTGGTTGGAAGCCCCTTCAACCTGGGCAAATTTGGTGTTTTTGCCAACGTCGTTGCTCTTGGTAAGTGGAAGCCGCACGCGGATCTCTTCTGACACAACTAACACTCTGCCAGCTTGGTCCGCTCTTGCCATGCCTCTGTTCTGCATGCCCACTTTCGTTCCCGCTACCCCGGCAACCATCAACTACGCTCCCGCCGTCTTTGTCGCGGCTTGCCTCATTTCCGGTGGCTGGTACTTTGCTTGGGGCAGGAAGAACTATGCCGGTCCCCCGACCCAAGAGGACCCTGCCTTTTAAGCTCTCTCTCCCTCTCACACAATGACACTCGAAGCCTGCTACGAGGTTCTCAAAGGCCGGAATGCCCTTGAGCTGTTCGGCTCCTCAGGGTCGAACAGATTCGGAGTATCAACAAACACTCGACATACACGTACATGCGGCTGCATGGGCCTCCTTTCACACTTGGAAACAGTGACACAAGAGTACCCCCATGAGTCGTCTGTTATGCAGGACGGCGCTCGAGGACAAAGGGCGCATCAGGCAAGGATCCCAAAAAGAGAGGAGTGAAGGGCAGTTTTGTACATAGGAATGATACCCCCAGTGCTTAAATTCAATTGTTTAAACAAAGATGGATCTACAATGCGCTAAATCCTCGTTGATCTCCTGTGGTGAAGGGCGACACGATACACTGACCCGACTCGACCCTGCCCAGCTGTACCATATCTGTCGTGGAGTATTACCCGATGCACCAGTTGCAGCCATTCCCACAATTCCCCTCAACATCAAAGCCATCACCTACGGCACACTCGGATGATCAACCCTTCCGAAGCCCAGTGTTCCCGAGGTAAACCCGCTGGGTAAACGCGTTTCCTAGCTTCGTCCCATCATTAGAACGAATTTACAGCCGGCAGTGGGATGTGACACTGCGAACGCTGCCCAATGCAGGGAGCATCCTCCCCCTTTCCCTATTTTTCTTCTGCTGGAGTAAATAACTGGGGATCCAGGAGAGACTTCGTATGCTGCCAAGAACCACCATTCCGTCCTGCACACCCGCCCCCATGGGGGATGGGACCAGGATACCGTGGCCGCGGTCTGATGGAGGGAGGAGATCAGCGCGGTCCGAATCTGGATATAATTAAAACGAAAGAAGGAGAGTAAAAGTTTTTTCGTCGGGGATTACTGGATCGTACCTTGGGTGGTGAAACAAGGACGGGACGGGGCAGTCGATGCGTCCAGGGACGAAGACACGGCGGTGATGTTCGTTGGACCTTGAGCCGGCCCCGCCTGCGACCGACCGCCTCAAACGGGGTGGAGAACGCGGTGAGCGGAACTTGTCCGGTGGAGATTCAAGGTTTTTTCAGGCCCTTTCTTTTTTTTCTCTTTCTTTCTCCTCCTTTTCCCGTGACTGTGTTCTATGCCCGAGCCTGAGGTCGGCCAGTTCCTCGAGTTCCACTCACACTTGGTGACTTGACCAGTCCAACTGACCGAGGACCCTTCATTCTTACGGCATGAAAGCTTCGGTGTCCACTCACACGGAGAGACTGTGCTGTGGCCGCGCCAAAAAGCCCTGTTTTTCGTGTCCTGCCACCTCAGGGCTGGTCCCTGGAAAACCGGACAGGAGGGGACCGATGAGATGTACTCTGTAATGCGTCCGTAATCCGCTCCCGAATGCGCCCTAGAGTGTCCCAACCGGGCTCCTTCAAGCGTGGCAATTCCGAACAGGGAATAAGTCAAGCAACCAGTAAGGGGAACAAGGAACGGGTGATGACGTCTTCCATTGTCCTTCTGGAAGGTTTCCGTTTGTGGAACGTCATCGGCGCTGAGCCGGCTGACTCGGTAAGGCTGTGTGTGTGTGTGTTGGCAGTGTCTCCACTTGTTTCTTTTCCCGACCGCAGGGTGATGCCTTGACCGAAAGCGGTGACGAGGTGTCGCCTGTCAGACTCGGTAAGAGCAAGGTATCGCCGGATGATCTTAAGTTGTCTGCTCACCGAGCCGCTAGGTGGCAGTTGGTGAGGGACCGTTGACTCCTTTCTCGCCGGTAGTGTGCTGCTGTATTCACATCATTGATTTGCTATTACGAAACTTGACTTTGACTAGTTCATACATAATCAGCAGTGGGAAAATGCGAAGCTCTTCACGCAATGCCGACAACTCGAGATGCCAGCTTCTGCAGTACGTGGCGACCAGATCACTACGTAAGTCTTCCAAGTCACACAACAATCATGTACAATTCATACGTTACGCTCTCAGAAACCCGAGTTGTTGCAGTCGAGACCACCGAGACCATCAAGCTGCCGTGAACGATTCCACCTTGACCGACCCGCCCAACTGCTTGGTAGCAAAGTTGAAGATTCCAAATCGGTACGCGATGAAGAAGGCCCATCCAGAGTATAACTCATACGTCTCCCCGAGCTTCGTGAACCGCGTCCCGTCAAAGCTGTAAAAGAGGTTGGCGTCCCTCGTCCCCGTTGGCCGCGCATCCAGCTCCGCCCGAAACCAAACCTTCTTTGCGCCACTCGGGACTGGGGCCGAAGCCACCTCCCGGCCTGGGCTGACCGGGGCCCCAGACCACTCGTCGATGATGATGCCGTGGACGGTCTTGAGCGTGTATTCGCTGCCGCTGCGGTGGATGCCGATGTACGCGCTCTGGTCGCGAAACGCAGCGAGCCCGAACCGGTCGCCGTCGGCCAGATTGCTAAAGTCAATCTCCACGGTACCCTTGGGGAACTCGCCGTGGATGCGATGGGTGAGGGTGTTTCGCGCCGAATACAGGTCTTCGGTGACGCTGGCGGTGCGGAGCGTCACGCCGTTGTTGACTGCGTAGCTCGCGACGTCGGGGTTGTGGTTCCATTCCCATGTCGGGCCAAGCTCGTTCTCAAAGTTGTATGTCCGCGTCCAGTTGTACAGGGGCTGGGACGGCAAGGGCAGAGGGTACGATGAGCCCCAGCCGCCGTTCGAACCCCTGACCAGCACGGGAAACCCGTCTTCGCCCCAGACGATGGGGGCCAGCACCGGCATGCGACCGGCGGGGTATGCCCAGGTGAAGGACACAAAGTACCAATCCCCCTTGGCCGTCTGGATGAGACTGCCCTGGTGAGGGGAGTTGCCGCCTTCGAGCGGTGGCGCGACGTTCTGGCCGAGGATCTTGGCTTCGTAAGGGCCCCACGGACTGCTGGACTTCCAGATGTACGTCGTGCTGCCGGGCTGGTCGTTGAGGATGTAGTAAGTGCCGTTGATCTTGTACATCCTGTTGCCCTCGACCGTTTCCGTGTTGACGTCTGAGGCTTGGAGGACTTGCTCGGTGCGCACGACACTGAGACCGTCGGCGGCCAGCTGCGAGACCTTGACCTGGCCGTTGCCGTAGACGACGTACATCGTGTCATCGTCGTCGATCAGAAGCCCGTTGTCGTACATGCAATTCCCACCGCCAAAGTTGGCGCGGTTGTACCACGGCCCCTCAACGGACTGCGCAGTAAACACCCAGGTAATCCAGAAGTTGGTACACCCGATCCAGTACCACAGCCCATCACTCTTCCGATACCGCAGCGTCGAAGCCCAGGTCCCGCCGCGGTAGGCTCGCTCGCCGCCGGGAGGGAGATTGTAGCCATCGCCAAAGTTCATGCGCGGGATCGAATGCCCGACGGGTTCCCAGTTGACGAGGTCTAGGGACCGCAGGATGGGCGCGCCGGGGCTGTAGTGGAAATTGGAAGCCGAGAAATAGAAGGCGCCATCAGGGCCGACGGAGACGTCATTGTCAGGGTAGTCCTCGTAGAGAACTGGGTTTCGGAACGACTCATCGCGGCACTTCTTGATCGAGGCGGCGGAGGAGGTAGTGAGTAGGAGGCTCACTAAGAGCGGGAGGAGACGGGTTAGATGCATCTCGTGGAGGGGACCACGGCAGGATTGAAGATGCGTTTGGCGATACTGCTATGCGCAATCGCTTCAATGCCATAAGATAAGAATAAATATGGAACTGAAAGAGAGAGAAAAAACATCAGGTTAAGTATTTCAGCTCCATCTAGCTTGCGCATGTTGTCTTTACTCCAAGACCATCGTTACATCTAGAGAGGGGCAAGTCAGCCGATTGCATGCAAGATTCGGGAGATTGACGTCCGCAGCTACAAATCATCTATTGCGTTGTGTGTACCCTGTAAGAAAGAGCGGCCAAGAGGCAATTTAACCATCCTTTTAACCGTCTCGCTTTCGCAAGGCACAGGGATTGATGGGAAATGGCAGCTTGTTCACGGAGTATCTCCCCAGATCGAACCCGGTTTCGAGTTGCGGGTGATCCCTTTTGGGCGATTTAAGGAGCATAGTTTCGTCAACTTCCCAGTTCGGCAAGCACATCGCTCAACGTCGCATTGCGTGACGCAGACCGCGGGTTATATCGTCGCCCATTGGACTTGGCAGCGCCTTTAGGGGGCAAAGGTGAGAATAATTGTTCTAGTCGGGTACTATAATCTCGCCCAAGGGCCACATCCTAAATCGCTCTTGGTGTCAGCTGTTGAGAAAGAGCCCTTAATTTGCATCAGCATAGCGATGCCTTTGAATCAACTTTGTAGGTGATGACGCATCCGTCTAAAAAGAATTTAGATACAATCTCAATGGTGGACATCCGTGATAATGGCCCTTAAGGACCAAGGCAAAGAACGACGGAATTACTTCATGACATCTTTCAGTGAACGCAACCAGTGGCCAGATGGAGAAGTTGCCTGTTTGACTCTAGGAAAGCATTCAGCTTAGTAGCCACAGTTGGTGTGAGTTGTAAATCATTGGGCTGATTTGCGTTACAGCCTGGGTCTTGCAGAAAATACTGCATAGTTGAAAATCAGTAAATGCGATTGGTTCGTACAATACTTGCGGCTTCCCTGGGTGTCTGTTTACGTCTCGCATCTAGAATTAGTTCATGTTCCACGGACACTCATTGACACGACTCCACGTCATGAAATCGATTCGATGATATCTCTGATCTGCGGACTTTATACATCAAAGCCTCCATACTTGTTGGACCTTTTGTATGCAGCCAAATTCTCGTATGGATTGGTGCTTGCAAACTGGCTTGATAAATGAAGCAAGACTGAGGTGTCCCCCCTTCGGCACCGAAGCCCGCTGGCCTCCAACCCTGGAGCATTGCTTCTCCGTCTAGTAAAACCGCGGTTAGTCAACCATGAGGGCTGCGGGCGGTATCAGTGTGACAAGACCATCGCTGGACCCCTGTGTGTTAAGGAATAGCATAGTATAGTAGTAGCCACCACCCTGCTTCGTCACCAACTTGTGGAAGCTAAGAGCTCTTGTTAAGCTGGCCTTGAAAAAAACAGTCTTAGCTTTGAACTGAAAATCGTATTGGATCGTTACAGTTTCTTCTCATCTTGACGTATGATAAGATCACATCCCCCGCCATGGAAGCTGCTGGTCTGGGGCTCTCAATCGTGAAGTCGGATTCTCCCAAGTCTGCCGCCCAGGTTTTTGGGCATGCCTCTGGCGGCATTTACAGATGGGAAGGGAGAGATAACAACATGAGCTCTCTGATTTTGGGCAGTGATGACGAAGGGGGCAATTCGGCTCATGAAGCCGAAATTCTCATGGAGAGGGGATTTAGCAGGATTGATCTTGTTAATGTTGATGCTGATGACCCTCAGGACTTCGATGGAACCGAAAATTGACCGGAGCTGTCGAGTATGTCTTTGACTTGGGGGGGGCTTGGGTGTGGAGATGCTGGTTGGGTGCCCGGTCCTTGCAAGTGTTGTCACAGTTCCCGTGCAGTATTCTTGGCATATAAAGTCAATGGAGGTTGTAAAGCCCTTCCAGGAAGAGAGTTTATGGAGACCAGAGACCCCATAAACGAGGATGGAGGATTATAAAGATCTTGGCCATGGCGCTTAGTTAAGTGAAAGGCAGTGAAAACCCCTTCGGTACATTCAAAGGCCTCATGCAGCCTTCCCTGTCATGCCGCTTATCATCATCCATTACCAAACCGGCCTGATGGGAAAATATCTCACACAGACCCGAGGAGCTTGAGCCTTAGAGGCAGCGTTGGCAGACGGTGAACATCCACGGGAATCCTAGACAAGTCTGGTCTGATTACCATGCTGTACCATGAGGACAATGTGTTGGGCTTCGCCTATCAGATTGATGTGTTCCATGAGCACCCGAAGGGCTTTCTGTTCAGATCTGGCAGCTTCTGAAGAAAGAGAGTAAGAAGAGAAGATCAGTTCAGCCACGAAAGTGGAGTAAAAAGAAAAAAGACTTCGATGGTCTCGGCACACGAATAGTCGGAATTTATCTTGTATCTATGTTTGCAGGAGTCAGGATATAATAAAACAAGGACGCTTTTCAGCCACACCCATTTACGCCTTTAATTATTATTTCCACAGCCTGCTCCTTCAATGTTTCTCTAATCGATTCGACGTTTTCCGTTGTGTGAAAGTGGCCATCTTGAATAATGTGACCGTGACTAGCAATAGAACAACATCCACTTCCATCCGGATGCTTTCCAACAGCTACTACATGAATGCAACTGACCAAGTCGGGGCGTGCCTATAACTATGCATCTAGTCAATGGCGGCAGTATCTCGAGGGTCACGGGGGACCTGATGGGTGGATAACATCGCAGTCTCAGGCTCTTTGTCACCAGGGTGTCTCAGCCAGCCACATAGCCGAGTCGCAGGATTTTACAACGGTGTCAAACACACAGCGCTCGTTCCTCTTACACCCATCTTTCTGGATGGTTTGGCAGTTGGCATGTTTTGTTGGCTTATCCCATTGGATGTCTATAGACCTCATTTCACCAAGATTAAAGTAATCCAGTTGAGTTCATCACATAGAAGTTCTAACTCGATGAAGAATTCGAAAATCCCGGTTTTGGAGTATTAAATCAATGGTGGGTGCTACTATTGAAATTCAACAAGAGGTCCATTCGCTTCTGATGGGATACATGCGTTGAATGCAGCGAGAATGCGGCCATTGACACCATTGCCACTTGCGTAAACTCTAAATCAAAGGTAATAATAAGTGGAACACTATGCTGCAGGTTCACCGCTTAACTAAACGCACACAGACTGGCAAGGCCAAACAAAAGGACCTCCAATACATGCCAAGACTAAGCATCTACAATATCAGGGTGTACAACCAACTCATTGACGGCCGAACAATGCTCATCACAAAGGAGCAGCATGAACTTACCTCCAACACCTCAATCAAAGTTCCTTACCAACGCTAGTAATTCACTTGACAATCACGTATGCCTAATCGGAACCCACAGCTATCCGAGTGACGTTTAGCTTCAGTTAACAAGACCAAGGCGAGCCTGAGCGGAGGGCCGAGAATACAATTATGTATTTGAAACAAGTTATACGAGCAACAGTCTCGACTTCACTGAACCCCAACCTTATGCGTGTCTGAGTTATCTTAGCCTAAAAGTAGACGCAGGGCACTCGTGTGGAAGTTATTGCGGGCTCAATCAATCCGGAATAGGTCAACAGATCGCCCAATTCTTTTCCAATCGGGCCGCCCGCCAAGTCGAGTCATGTTCTAGAACTTGGCCCAGGGCTTCGTAGCGTCTCTTGAAAAACGTTCACTTGTCATAAAATGTGGGCCTTTGTTTATGAATATTGAAGAAGTGGAGTTACCGTACTACTTTGTATGTATCGTATCGTATGGTTTGGTGTCTTGCACAGTTACTTGTGAAAAAATCAACTGCCAGCTCAAGACCAATTCCGTGGATCAAAACCGAGACTGGGAAGCGTTGGCGTGAGTTGTCCTTTACAGGAGTTGAAAAATGAGCCTAGAGCAGGTTTTACTTGTTGGCGACTTCCTAAGTGAAAGTATGGAAACGGGCTTGCCGCAAACTGCGCAGGGGGAGAAGACAGACAAAGATTAGACTCGTCCGCCGCAGCCGAGGTATTTTGCACTACTATGTATGTTCGTGATGAAATGGTAGGGTCTGGCAGACTAATTATGGCACAATACCCTTGCTGTTGGCAATTCTTAGGTGTGGAGGTCCAAATCGTTAGCTGTGGATTTCAGCGTCGATCACCAAGGATGCGACAGATGGCTCATTGATCAATGACTCGCTACTACATGTATGTAAGGCCTATCAAGAAGTATTCTTTGCCGAACACTGTATCGAGAGCTAAGTTACTGTTTGAGCTGACAAGTCTGAGCGAGTGGGCACGATAAGCGTAGTAGTCGAATGACTTGCAAGTCGTTCAAGGCAAGCTATGACCACAAACCCCCATGCACAACGGCATGCGGGGAGAACAATGGCTTTCGGTATAAGGACAGACAGTGGTGCGGATGTCTCCATATCTTGTGCTAGGGCGGTGTCAAGGGTGTCATGGCACGGCTGTGCACTCTGCTTGTGCATCCAGATATAGTCTCCAGTATGAACCACGGTTTACTTGCATATACGTTTTCATCCTCAGTATAAGTACTGTCAGTTGCGGTTACTGGCAGGAAAGATCCATTCCGTGTAACTCCTGTCGTCTCACTACTCACCCTCCCCAAGAACGCCCTAGTGTTACGTTACAATGAAGGCTTCTCTGGTTCTTTTCCCGCTCACTTTGCTCTGGGGTAGCGCCCTGGGTGTGGATATGAGCAAATATGAAGCTACAAAGGGCGTCGATGCCTCGTTCCAGCCGTTCCTCGAAGCGTAAGTCGAAAATCCACTTCCTTACGCTTGCCAGCGCCAAACCACGAAATCTGCCCGGAATATACAGGACTGGTCGCACGAAGCTAACAAGCAGAAATGTGATGGTAGTCTTTACGCATCCGCGGAGGATTACAAGTCCACTGACACGTTCACGGACTTTTTCGTCCCAGAATCGGGCCGGCTTGTTGTGCTTGAGAATGATGCGCAGGGACCCGCCGCAATTGTCAAACTTAAGCAAGCACTGCTCCCGACGACGGGCGTAAAGCACTGGAATCACCTGCCCAACATTACATCGGTGCATTCAGAAACCACCACCGAGAAGGTTTACGACGTGCTGGGTCTTATTCAAACGAGATTCGACGGCGGCAACTGTTCTGCTGCATAGTAAGCACACCCCGCATGCTGTGATGTGAAATGCATGACGTTCTCGGGTAACTAACACCCTTATGCAACGCGTAGCTACTCTAGCCGCTTCACTGTTTTGAAGGACAGTAAGGGAAACGTTCGTAACCAGCCCCACAGTGGCAGTCTTGTGTTGTACGATGATTACATCGTGAGCCCTGCAGAGTCGCCGACACACATTCCTTGCTAATTCGAAGCAATAAATCTCGCATGGATATTTAAACACATCTCTGTAGTGATCAACGCATTCCCAAGATGCTTTGTATCATACTTCATGTTAAATATTATAATCAGCTATAGAGTTGCGCGAACATGCTCTACGCAAAGCTTCTACTGCCATTACTCCGAACCTCGTCCGAATAGAACAGTTGCCGAGAAGATGCCCCAAGAGGCTCGCGTTTACGTTGGAAATTGTTCATGCACATCAAGTCCATCATTCCACTTGAATCCTTCAAACAGATCCTCAAATGGCCACCCAGCAGCATCAAAACTCAAGACTCTGAGAAACCATTATCGATTCTACTGTGTGTGGGAACTCAGAGAAATGTTGCGGATTTCAGCGTTGAAGACATTCAGGGATAATGAGTTTTCCATTCTGCTTGTTCATAGTGGCTAAACTACCTCGGCCACGGCCACGTTTCAATGGTGCTTTGTGGAGACGCAAATCCCTATCTCAAGGCATTGTGGTCTAGTTCGAATCAAACTTTCTCCCTTAACGCGCTTGTGTGGCTACATCTTTGCGACCCTGACATGTAGGCAGGCAATGTCGGGCTGTGTTACGACGGAGAGATACAAAGCCAAAAGAATGCCGAATTAATAACAGAATTTACGATCCAAAAAATCTTCAAATTGCAATGGACTGGTTCTGAGTAGAATGCTGTGGTCTAGCGCCCATATCCCGGATACCGATGCGCGATTTGGAACTCGGCGGAACTTACGGGAACGGTGGAGTTTCAATCGTACTTACAATCGTGAGGGAGGAGTCGAGTTTAGGATGCTCGTTCATCAAACCACAACAAGCGTAGGATCCTCTCGTGGCACAGGGTTCCTGCAAGCCGGTTTTACCTCATAGATCGAAGTATTTTACGACTGGTGTGATTTCTGATTGGGGGAGTTGGCATATCTGTTGTCAGCTTTAGCCTCTGAAGAGCCTCGGGGCCAACTGCAGTTTTTAAAGGGCCAAAGTCGACTTAAGGGGTATGTTAACATGTGTTTTAGAGGCTGTCGTGACGTCCATTGAATGGATAAAAATAATTGTCACAAAAACGAAAACGAGCTACTGGAGAAGACAATGCCAAATTCATTGCCTAGGCTCGGCCAAATCTTCGGGGACTTTGCACTTAAAACCTCGTTCTGTATCCTGTTGGGCAATAAAATAGCTATATATCTGAGGATAGACCACATAATTGATAGCTCAAATTTTGATAATCTTTATCCTTTTTTTATTAACAAAAAAAGCCAGTCAAAAGGAGCCCCTCTGAAACCAAGACAGTGGGATGAGTTGGGGCGGAGTTAAATGATCCCACAGAGGTGAAAGCAGGCCAAAATCAGCGCGCCGTTGCGACAAGCTACCGAGATTCGCAACAAAAGAAAAAATAACCCGGGCGATAGCTGTCATTTTGACATTTGCATCGTGCGGACTTCCGAAAAGTTAACGAGATTAGGACCGGTCGGGACACGAGCCCGATCGGGGTCCGCACCTGATGTCATCCATCCCTCCCGCCCCGTCCGCCAAAAAAGGTCCGAATCGCGGCAACACCACACGCAAGACAAACTGCCGGGTTGGCCCGAAACTTTCTCAAGGGTTAGGGCTGAATAAAGAAACGAGATACTCTGCAATGCTAGGGCTATCCGATTTCTGTCCGAAACTTGTTTCCATTATAGACTTCAAGTTAGGTATACTCTAGTACACACCATCATGATGGCACGGCCTTCGACCGCCGCTTGGCTATCCCAACATACCTAAACCATCTCTCCGGGGCGGCGGGCTACCTTAAACTTTCGGAATGCTCTCTGGGGTAAGTATTCGTATTTCACCACGGACATTCATTGAATGTGTGGCGGTTGTCAACATGAGAGTTTTAAAGGTCAGCTATTGCTCCCCTAATAACTGGCAATCCTGACCAGTTGCCTAGCAAGAAATTGGAATAATCACCGCCATGGAGTTTTTTCGGGACACGGCATTTGGGAATATCATACGGTTCGTGACGGGAGGAAGAATTCGCCAGTTGCAGTACTACGAAGAACAGAGCCCGAATTCATGGCGCAAATATGTGAACGAAGAGAAATGCGCAAACGCAGTCGGATACAGCCAGTTCGAAAGGACCGGAAATGGCGTCGAGAAGAACGATCGAGTCGAGAACAACGATGATACCTACCAAAGAAGAGCTGGTAGTGTGGATACTGCTCGGACTATAGTGCCAGGCGAGGGGAATTTTGATAATGTCAGCAGTACCAGCATTGACTCTGAGAAAGAGAGGAGCAACCAAATCATCGAATTTCTGCCAAACGACCCTGAGGTAGGCGTCATCAAGTTTCAATGGTGTCACTGATAGCCTAACTCTCGATCAGAATCCACAAAACTGGTCGTTGGGGAAGAAGGTATTCGTGACCTTTCAGATCTGCCTCTTGACAGCCGGCGTCTATATAGGCTCGGCCATTTACACGGCCGGATTGACGGACGTGATGCAAGTCTTCGGAGTCAGTCAGGTCTCTGCGTTGCTGGGCTTGACGCTCTTCGTGGCCGGATACGGTCTTGGCCCAGTACGTTTCTTTGCTGGTCGCCGTCTAGAGCAGCTTCACTAACTGGAGATTTAGATGATCTGGAGTCCCCTCTCAGAGATTCCCCAGATCGGCCGTAACCCTATCTACATTGGTACACTTTTCCTGTTCATCTTGCTTCAAATCCCTACGGCCATGTCAGTCAATTTCAGCATGCTCCTCGCCTTTCGCTTCATCTCGGGATTTGTCGGCTCCCCTGTCCTTGCCACCGGCGGCGCCACGTTGGCAGACATCTGGTCTCCGAAGAAAAGAGCTTATCCGATTGCATGCTGGGGCATCGCTGCCGTGGCAGGCCCCACGCTGGGACCAGTCGTTGGCGGATTTGCGGCCATGGCGAAAGGCTGGACGTGGCCCATCTGGGAGTTGATGTGGCTAAGCGGGTTTGTTTTCGCCTTGCTCTTCTTCTGTCTCCCCGAAACAAGCTCCACAAACATTTTGTATCGCCGGGCGAAACGACTCCGGAAAATCACGGGAAACGACAGGCTTAAGAGTGAACCTGAGATTATGGCCGAGGAGATGACAGGTAGGGACATCGTCATGATGTGCCTGGTTCGCCCGTTTACTCTTAACTTCACGGAGCCCATGGTGTTCCTACTCAACCTCTATATCGCCTTGATCTATGGTCTGTTGTACATATGGTTCGAGTCATTCCCAATCATCTTCACCGGCATCTATGGCTTCAGCGCTGGCCTGCAAGGTCTGGCCTTTTTGGGCATCATGGCCGGTGCCTTCGTCGCTATCCCACCGTTTTTCTGGTATCTACATAAGTACCTCGAGCCGCAATTTGACAGCAACGGGGATATCCAGCCTGAAAAGCGGCTTCCGCCCGCGTTCGTCGGTGCATTCGCAATTCCAATTTGTCTTTTTTGGTTCGGCTGGTCGGCAAGACCAGAAATTCATTGGATTGTACCCATTATAGGCTCGGCATGGTTCAGTGTTGGCTCCACGTTTCTCTTCAACTCAGTCCTCAACTATCTACCGGATGCATACCCAGCTTATGCCGCATCGGTCCTCGCGGGCAATGACCTGTTCAGAAGCGCATTCGGCGCAGGGTTTCCATTGTTCGCTACCGCTATGTACGAAAGGCTGGGTGTAAGCTGGGCGAGTTCTTTATTAGGGTTCTTGGCTATTGTTTTCATTCCCATTCCGTTTGTGTTGTACAAGGTATGTTATATTCTGTTATCTTTGGAACTGAAACTAATAGCAACCAGATTGGGCCAAACTTGCGGAAGAATTACAGTAAGCACGCAAGGAAAGACATTTAACCGCGAATGGTTCCAGTCAATATGTCGGATGCATTGAGTTCTTTTAGGATGAGACGTAGATGTCTGGAGCGGGAATCCATTGCTTTGATTGATTTTTTGTTCTATCGGCGTCTGTGGTGTGAGTGGCGCTATGTTCAACAAGGTGGTTAGAAATTATAGCCGGATGTAAGTTCAATGTGAGCAACAGGTCATGTGACAATCGTCCCTCGTGAGCCTTAATTGAGGTGACAGCGATTACTTAGCATTCTTCTCAGTCATATCAGCTTAGCGGAGCTGGCTGTGGTATACTTGGCATGGGTAATGCCTGAAAGGTAGTTTCCCAGTATCTTATCGGCAGTGCCGTCCGAAATGCGGAGAACCTAGGAACGTCTCCCCTCGGGCAACTTGGCCTCGATAGTATGAAGTTCTCAGTTCTCACTGACAGCATTCGCGTAGATATCAACAGAAACCAGGAGATACACCGTGGGCTTCTCGGAGCGAGCATGCGGATAGGTCTACATTGCCCTGCTGCGACTGCCAATGGAGTCTCCTACCGAGCGCCGGCGTCAGCGCCGTAGAGTCCCGGATGCGGCCCGAAAGAGAGCCTCGCGCGCCTGCGATCGCTGCAAGGTCCGCAAAAACAAATGTGTGGAGACAGATTCCGGGATATGTGTACGATGCATTCGGGGTTCTCATCCGTGTCGATTCGATCGGGAGGGAATTGCCGAAGGGGACGCCGTTACAGGCTTCGCTTCAGCAAAGACGACAATTGCTGAGCGGACAACCTCCGCAAGCTCAGACACGGCTGCTGGAATCCTTCGTGATGGGGGAGACTATAATATCAAAGACGACCTTTCGCCAGCAGCCAGCGCACCATCCGAGGCCTTTATGTGGCCACGCTTCCTATCCCGACTCCGAGACGCCTTCTGTCTCGATTCTCAGCCAGCATCATACGAGCAGGACATAACGGGACTGCAAACACGACAACACAGTTCATCATCGTCTACCAATATGGGGCTTCAGCGGGTCAGAAAGGCCGTCGAGGGCTTCCCCCCGCGGGCTGTTGCTGACTTCCTGGTCTCAGTTTGCATTGCTTACGGGACAGATGTGTTTTTCTACTTTGATCAGGCACAGTTTATGGACGAACTGGACCAGTTTTATAGTGATTCTACGCCGGAAATTCGACAAGATCCCAGCTTTGTTTGTCTAAGTTTGGCGATATTTGCTTTGGGGAGCCAGTGGACGGCGCTGGCCCAGCCAGAAGACTCAGGCGACACCAGTCAGAGAGATAACCAAGGCTTTGATCCTGGTCGCATATTCTACAACCAGGCTCGCGTCTTGATATCAGACCTCATTGACCGTTCATGTATCAAATCCGTTCAGGCAACGTTTGTCCTCGGCGTCTATCTCATGCCAGCCAGCGCTATCAGCGCCTCCTATGTTTACATGGGATTGGCGTTGCGCAAAGCGCTTGCCATCGGACTGCACCTGGAACCTGAAGATCCCACCTTCAGCTTGGAAGAGAAAGAGTCCCGGAGAAGGCTTTGGTGGTCTATCTATTCTCTAGAGAGGTAGGTTTTTCTTTGACAGGCATCATGAATTCCAAGCTGATTATTTCAGAACAATGACCATCAAGCTCAACCGGCCACGATCTATCGGCCAGGACATTATCTCAGTCCGACTTCCTCGACCCATAACCCGGGACTCGGTTCAGAAGTTTGACAACGTTCAACATCAGATAGCAAACATCACTTTTGTTCTTATCGTCGACAAGCTCTCACAACCAGGGCAAGTCAGCATTCATTGAGCAAGATAACCGCCTAATTCTAACATGCCCACCAGCACATGGTCACGAACCAGCCAAATTTTCTCAGAGTCAGATCTTTCCGAGTCTTTGAATAAAACCCAGCTGTCCCTTAAGAAGTGGAAAAAGGACCTGCCGCCTTCGGTTACCCTTACAAACGTCGACCCGAAGTCCTCTAGCTATCGGGCCGTCTTCCACCTCCATCTCAACTACTACTTCGCTTCGATAGATATGGGCAAGGTTTCAGTTGTTACCGTTGTGAGGGCACAGCTTCGCAATGCTTTTCGCCCCCATGAAGAACCTCTAACTATCAGTAAGGACATCAAACAGTCCTCCGATACCTGCATCAAAGCAGCCAAGAAGATGATTGAGCTTTTCGACGGCCTGTCTCACAGCGGAAATATGGCGCGCTTCTCATTTACGGACTTCCAAGGCTGTAGTATTGCTACGATTATCATGCTGCTTGCCGGTATCCTGGACCGTGACTCAGGGTATGAGAGTCGTATAGCCTTTGGTCTGAACTGCCTTCGCCGAATGGCTTGTGGCGGGAATGCCACGGCGCGGATGGGTGTTCGATTCGTCGAGGCTTTACAGTCAATTACAAACGAAGCAAGGTGCAAGTTGCTGGCTACACAGCCGGTGCAAGAGAACAAGACTGGTAAATCAGCGGAAGGGGCAGACGGCTATGGACGTTGGGCAGAATGGCTTGCCAACGCTGAAGCAATTCACGACTTGTCGGAGGATGAATCTGAGTTGGAACATGCTGAAGGGTCCGCACTCAATTTGGTGAGCCCACCGTCGTTGCAGCATGGCATGCAACCGTCCACATGGAACGAGGCAGCGGCAATTCGGCTTCAAGAGGCATCGTCATCAGAGTTCGCTCTGCCAATAGACAATGCAGGGGTTCCTCAAGACCGGGAATCAGCGGCCATGTCATCGACCGAGGATATCTGGGTGCCCCCATTCACTTGGAATGATGACCAAATGTACCTAATGGGGTTGACCGGCATGGGTGTCCTAGATTTCACAGACCTGTCCTAGACGTTGATTGTAGAATAGCTAGAATTGGCTTTAAGGCTGTGTACGTATAAATTTGCATGTATATTGAAATCTGTGTTGTAAGCAGGGTTATTGTTCTGCAACTTATAACGCCGGCTTAATCCTAACCGGTACTGCAGCATCCTCTATCATCCCATTCCAACGACTTTTATAAATCCTTCCCTCCTTGATAACTCCGAGAACATGTTTTTCAGGATCATCAAAGATGGACACATTCTCGCCCGGGTTAGCGTCGGTAATGACAAGATCTGCCTCAAATCCCACCTTAACCTGACCCAGCGAGCTTTCTTTGCCAACCATCTTGGCGGGATTGATTGTCGCACTTTGCAAAACAGCCAGAGAGGACAGAGTCTTTCCGCGCAGAGTGAACTCGAAAGTCTGTGCTGCGCCGAGCGGTCCAAGCAGATCGGTGCCAAAGCAGATCGTGACGCCCGCGTCGTATGCTGTTTTCAGTGCAACGAGGCCGGCGTGAAGCACTTCCTCGTTTTTCGACATGGACTCCGGCGGCAAATAACCTTTCCATTTTGCCGATGCCATCTGGGCGTACGTGACGAGTGTCGGTGTAAGATAAACACCTTTCTCAGCCATAATCTTTGCCGTGGGAGCGTCGACGAAGTTTCCATGCTCAATACCCCGCACTCCGTTATCGATGCAATGTCTGATAGCTTTCGCCGTGTATGCATGTGCCGTGACATATGTGCCAGCGTTCTCAGCGCATTCAACCATTGCTTGGATCTCAGCATTAGTGAATTGGAGGTGGTCAATCCTGTCCGTCGGTGTTGAAACGCCTCCGGAGCCCATAATCTTGATAAAGTCCGCTCCGCCGCGAATCTCCTCGCGCACAGCGGTCATACACTCTGGAACACCGTTACAGAGCCTTCCGAGGCCGTTCGTCGAGCCGCCGCAACACTCACTGTGGTCATGCACACCTCGAATGTCTCCGTGACCGCCGGCTTGCGACAGTGCATGTCCTGCGATGAAAAGTCTTGGACCAGGAAAGACCCCGTCATTGATAGCCTCTCTTAAAGCCTGTTGCGCGCCTCCACAGTCTCGTACGCTCGTGAAACCTCTGTACAGCATTTGTGCGCAAACATATGGCTGGCGGAGAAGCGAAACATCGTTTGAATTTCCGAAAGCCTTGGAGAGGTCGCCGAAACCTGGGACAGCTACAAGATGGACATGGGCGTCAATGAGACCTGGACAAATGAACTTGTCTGTGCAGTCGATTGCCTCGAAGCCTTGTTTTTGGGCGGCATCAATGACTGATGTTGTGGAGTCAGAGATCGCGTCGATGAAGCCATCTTTGAGGTGCACTGCCGAGTTAGGACGGAGGGAGCCGTCAGTGACATCGACAATGGTAGCGTTTGTAAGAATGTATCGCCGGACGGGGGGGCGCAGCCAGGGTTTTAGGTCTGCCTCGGTCACCATGTTGATGATGGGCTGGGTTAAGCCGTGTCTGGGTTTGTGAGAAGCGATGAAATGAGGAGAGGCATATAGACGACACCAATATCGTTCATTGAATTGGGGACTTGTTGGACGATACAAGCCTCCCTGAAGTTGGTTATTTATCCGATTGGCTTCATCCAGGAGGACAATTTCACTCTGCGATTCATTGGCCACTCACGCCGGTAAGACAAGACAGTGTCGGATGCATTACCTCTATCATCGGAAACTCGGCCGCGCAAAGCCACGTTGCCGACGCCGGCATCGGGTATCTGTCCCAGCGCAACTCCACCATCGGGAATTTGGCCTGCCCCACTTTCCTATCACCGCTATCATCCGCCGTAATGGGCTATCGCAGGAGTGTTGGAGACGGTCTTGATATGTGTCTTTGGTGCGGGGAATAGGAGCGCCACCCCGGGCTGATAGATGAACATGGCGCGTGGCATGTGGATACGATCAGCTTGTTGCTCTTAAACTCGGCTATTCTGCTCTTCTTCAACGCCGTAATTAAATGGAAGTCCCTCTGATGGGACTTGAAAAGACATCAGTTGCCGAGAGCCCGAGATCCAACAATACAATGACTTCCGACGACGCTGATGTGATGACCAAACAACGAGACGATGGCCACTCACATGAAGGCGTGGAAGAGAAAAATGGACAGATTGTGGACCTAGGAGATGGGTATACCCCCGAGGAGGAGAAAGAAGTGTTACGCAAAATAGACCTTGCGATCATGCCCATGGTACGGAAAAGACGCTGCCTTTGGCGATCCCCCATCTCTCACTGGACTAACAAGATGAAAAGATGTGCTTCGTTTTCTTTTTGCAGTACTTGGACAAGCAGAGTCTCAGTTATGCAAGTGTGAGTTTCTTCATTCCCGAGCAAGCTGTAAGGAAACAATTGTACTTACAATTAGGGACAACAGGTGTTTGGCTTGATCACCGACCTCAACCTGACCAGTACTCAATACTCTTGGTGTTCATCAATCTTTTACGTCGGTAAGTAACTATATAGTGTGCTCAGACGAAAACAAGATCCAACACTTACCAATGTTAGGTCAATTGGTGTCTGAATACCCATTTATCTACCTGATGAGCAGATTCCACCTTACGAAGTTTGTCGGAATCACAGTGTAAGTCATAACCTCTTTTGCACACTACCAGAGCCCAGTATATCTAATTGACAAGTTTCTTCGGACTTCAGTGTTATATGGGGTATCATTTGCATGTGCCTCGCCGCGCCGAACAACTATGCCGGCTTCGCTGCCGTTCGATTCCTCCTCGGATTCGCCGAGGGAGCTGTATCCCCAGCATTTATCACCATCACGAGTATCTGGTACCGAAGTAACGAACACGCTCTTCGAACGGCGTAAGTGGATTGGCTTGAGACAGCTGGTCTCATGTACTGCAGACTGACATGGTGTTAGGCTGTGGATAACCATGAATGGCGTCGCCCAGATCTGTGGTTCCCTACTCATGTACGGCATCGCCAGAAACACGTCGCTTTCCCTTGCCCCGTGGCGAACGCTTTTTCTTGTTTGTGGCGCCATAACCTCAGCGGCCGGTGTCATGTTCTATCTCTTCATGCCCAACGGCCCTAAAGATGCCTGGTTCTTGACTGTCCGTCAAAAGCAGGTCCTCTCGCTTCGTATGGCCAAGGATCGTGAAGGAGGCGACAAGACATCCTTTTCTATGACACAGCTCAAGGAGGCAGCTACGGATATCAAGACTTGGTTTGTATTCTGGTTTGGAGTTCTGGTCACAATGCAATCTCCAGTTCTTACAGTGAGTTTTCCTTTCGCGTGACATGTCGATTTGTTTAACCAGTCTCCAGTTCGCGTCACTTGTCATCAACAACATTGGATACGACAAGTACGAAACCATGTTATATACTGCTCCCTCAGGTGGGTGTTGCTTCAAACCTGGTGCCACAAACATTGGCTAATCTAGTCGTATAAAAGGCGCTGTTCAAATTGGAATGCTGTGGATCGGCGTCTGCGGCTGCATGCTGTTCCCTAATAACCGGACTCTTGTGGCCTTGGTTCTCATCCTCCCACCACTTGCTGGTAACGTGCTTCTAATGAAGTTGTCTACTGATTCCGGATGGAGTATGATAGCTGCCTCTTGGATTGTGAGTCTCCCTACTTTGACAAATACCACCATCTCTGACAAAGGTTTAGTCATCATGCATCACTGCGGTTTGGTCTATTCTCCTTTCTCTTGTCGCTTCCAATATCAAAGGGAACACCAAGCGAGCCATAGTCAACGCCATGTTCTTTGTCGGATACTGTGCTGGCTGTATTGGTGCTCCGCAACTTTGGACCGAGAAGCCGCGATACTTCAACGGCGTCATCACGGCAATCGTCACTTGGTGCCTGCTGTTTGTTGAGATCGTGGTCTATCGATACCTTTGTGTAAGGGACAACTCAAGGAGAGAGTCCGATAGTTCTGATGGACAGCCCGCCCAAGAAGGTCACGGGGAGGTCATCTTGGATGCTGGTGGTGCCCCTGATAGTGATCTCACGGACAAGCAGGATAAGAGATTCAGATACAGCATATAAGTCAAGGCAGATATGTGGTACACTGTTAAGTCTTGACTAGATCTTAGAAACTTTGACTGCCGGTAACGCAAGTTTGGAGACCAGGCTGATGCATGTGTAATAGATCAGACAGGAATACTTTCTTTAACCCGGACACAATTCGTACTCTGCTACTTAGGATTTTACTCTCCACTCAAAGACTCGTATTGAAAACTGGTATGACTTCCATGTTTCAGAAGCAGTTTCAACGGCATTGTCATCAATTGTGCCAGTAGAGTAGTGCAGATGCTCATAAATATTTCAAAGTATAACACTGCCTCTCGTTAGTGGAAAAATGTATACTTTAAGGCGACATTCCTTCCAAGGTATGGTCTCAGCACTCATATCTTCTCAAAGAATTTACAGTTGATGAGGTTGCACTTCAGTCGATATAGACTCTCGGTTGATCCTCTGAACATCAGCTCTTGATCCCCGCACTCTTTACAAACTGGGCATATATGACTCCAAACCCCACATCTAGAGTTCTCCCTTCCTTTCATGTGAGCCTGGAACACCCCGAGCTGCCTAAAGCCGGTAGCGAGCTAGCCTAAGCTAAAGGTGATTTGACCTGAACGGGAGGCCTAGATGTGGCCCCTCAAGTTTGAGGTGGTGTAGATTAGTGATGGTAGTAATCTTACTAGAGGACTGACTGATTGGTTC
This sequence comes from Colletotrichum tofieldiae, assembly GCA_022836555.1. Taxonomy (NCBI): domain Eukaryota; kingdom Fungi; phylum Ascomycota; class Sordariomycetes; order Glomerellales; family Glomerellaceae; genus Colletotrichum; species Colletotrichum tofieldiae. Next base: position 5,952,009 of record BQXV01000002.1, read on the forward strand.
TTTCAAAAGCCGTAGGAGTCGTCGATAGGTCGCGTGAAAGTCTTAGAATCCGTTTCTTAAAAGGCTACAAGTCATTTAGTAGTGACGTTTGTGCTTCAAGCGGCGGTCACGGGAGGGATTTTCCTATCCGAAAATTCGGAGAGTCAAATGAAGCAATACCAGAAGTAAAAGCATGAATAAAGAACCCTCTAAACTACTGATATTTGCTGAATCGCCTTTACTATCTACCCAGTCAAGGAAATGTACCTTTTGGCCAAGGCCTTATGTTCCATGCTGCGTGCACGCTGTATCATGCCTCTCCAATCAAGTGATGCCGTTTCAAAATCACGAAACAACGTTAGTGGTTGTCCACGGCACGCAAATGCAGCGTTGGACAGAACCCAATCCTTGTCTATTGAAGCCCAATAGATATAACCCTTATCAAGGACTCGAAGACCTCCTTCTGGTAAGCTCTTGCTCCTCCACGTCCTCCTTCAACGGGATCTTCCCGTTTCCCCCCTTAAACATGCCCCTGATCGTTGAGAAGAGCCCTGGCATATCCGATCCCGGACCTATCATAAGCACTGCGGGATGCATTGCGTTGAACACCGCGATAGCAAGAAACATAGGCAAAGCTTCCAAAGCGTAAAAATACGCTTCATGAGTGATGAGGGTGTTGTCAATACCGTGTCCAGACGAGAACTCGATCAGACGATAGATGATCCTGACGGTGATCATTCCGAGGGAGAAGTACAGCGCCCACATGAGCGGCTTCCAGTGTCGTGGTTGCGTCCCGACAAGTTTCTCCATCCTCTGAAGCTCAAATTGGAACTTCAACGCTAAACCAACGAAGATGAGGATGAAGAACTCTTGGAGGCCAATGCCACCCATGTAGATGTGAATCGCCTTCATCTGTTCCGCAGCCGGAGCCGTCGGACCGGCCATTGAGCCGCCCGCCAGTTGCACGGCGAAAGAGACGATGTCGAGGCTCACGAAAAGGGCGGCAAAGGTTGGGGCTGGAATGTGCAGGAGGGAACGTGATGGATGGAAAAAGTAGATCATTCGGCCGAGAGTCATGTATGCAAATGCGTTGACCCCTGCGGTGCGTTAGTTCTAGTTCAGAGGGCCAGGAACAGTCCGGAACAATCAACTTACAGATGGGCGCCAGCAGGATAAATATCTGGAAGACGAGGTAGATGCCATCACTTTGTTGTTGTTTGCTGCTCGCAGCGCGGAAGACGAATGCAAGGGTCTCCCAAATGCTCGCCATGATAATGACCCAGCACCATCTCTGGTTGCTTGTTAGCTTGTGGGTTGTGCTAGTTGAAAATGTCAGACGTACGGACCTTCTTGTGCTTGGCAGCCTGCCAGATATGAACGGCAGTCAAAAGCCCAAAGAGAACCGCAAACACCAAAGCCGCCACGAAGCTGGGGTAGTAATTCCAGATGGCACCGCATTCGCCGGGTGGGACGTATCCGTTAGCGTCTGGCTCGATGGTCTGGACGCACGTGGGGATGGCTATGTCGATAGTCTTGGCGGGAATGTTGACATGACTATTTGTTACACCTGGAATTGTGATGTGCTTTGTTGTGATGAAGTCGCCGGTAGGAAGAGCTGATGGGGTGGAGGATACTGATGTGTCTTGTCGTCTGCCCACAGACCCCAGCAGAGTTGCCGTGGGTGAAGGGCCCGGTGGTAAGGCGAAGGCGAAGGTTGAGGTAGCTGCAGCCAGGATGATCCAAGAGAATTGCATTGCGTTCAAGCAAAATAATAATTGAGATTATGGATAAGGTTGCTTAGGATGGGGCCAGATGGTGCTTCATACTCCGAACTTCATTTTCACGTCTGATCTGCTCGTCCTTATAAGTGAAGATCTCGAGACTCTGCGTGCCTTTATCACGGTGCCTGGCGATGCACAGCCCCCAGTTTCGCTTCTTTACATAACAAATGCGACCCGACCAATGGTAGCTCTGTATAGGAACAGCGCTAGTCGATGATAGCAACGCGAAATGATAACCCCTGACATGCGCGTCAGCACGGCATCCCGCGTGCGTGTGCGGCGTGGACTCTGTAATTATGGGTTGCACGGCGACTTGAATTAGCAGGGTAGATGAGCTGGTGGTCAAAAATAGCAATCATGGCTTGCGCCTCAATTGTACCGAAAACCATTCTTCTCTGACTGTGATAGGCCCTTCTGGTTCTCTCAGTAGGAGGGCGACCTTTTTCCACACAGTGATTGCACCATCACTCCCAGTCACAACGCGTGTCCCGTGCTGGAGCGCAGAGTCTTTGATGCGCTGCTCTTCCGGCGGCAGCGTCCCATCGTCAACCACATCCGCGATGTCTCCGTCCAGATCGACTCGCAAGCCGTGCTCGAACTTAATCATCTGGCCGACAAAAGCTGTGACAGTGCCAAGGTCCCATAGATTTTCCTTCTCATGGGCGAGTGCCTTCATGAGACCCACTGCAGTTATCCGCAGACTCAGTGAGCGGCACTTGATGGCAATGAACGCCAGCAGCGGGGCGAAGCCCATCTCGAACGTGAACTTGGCGCGGGGATACTTGTTCCACATTGACCGCAGTATGGCTTCGGCCTGCCTTGCCAGTTCTATGATGTTGCGGAACTTCTCCAGATGCAAGTCATAAACTGCCTCTCCGCGAGAGAAGCACGTATCGATCCAGATTTTGCCAACAAGCCATTTTGACTCAATGAGACGCTCGACGACATCCTCCCGCATGGCACCAAGCTTGCATTTCTGGATCGTCTTTCGCTCCTTGAATGATCGGTACTCCCTTAACCAGGCGTCGAGTGAGGCGTCAATCTCCTTGCGCTCTTGCATCGTAGATGCGTCAGGTTTAGGGCATGTCTCGTCCCCAAGTCTATACTCGTCGGCCGCTCGGATGAAGCGGATGGTCCGTACGAGCAACGGGTCCAGCGCTGCCTGGACCTCCAACAAACTGCAAAATGGTGGGTTCGGGGCAGGGGACGGCGACGTCATGGCCGGAAACGTTTCTGGGCTGACCCCGAAGAAGAAGGGGAAAACACCAAGGCGGCAGAATGCTGGCTCCAGGTGATCTTTAGTGAAGGTCGACTTGGATTTGAAGCCATTGAGGATGTTGGTACCGTGTCGGCAGTGATCAATGGCACCCTGGCACTCGCCGCGAAGCATCTCGATGCAGACGAAGAGAATGCACACGAATAGCACCGTCTCCTGGTTACTTGTCGTTCTTAGATGTTTGATGGCCTCGTTGTAGTGGGCAACAGCAAAGGCATTCTTCTCGCTTGGCCGATCCAGGCCCTCGTTGAACCTTTCGTACAGCGAGCTGATGGCCAATGCGGCATGTTTCGCCGCGGGCTCTTGTTTAGAGATCTGGGGGACTAGATGCGTCCAGAAGTAGCTGTCAAGAGGCCCCGCCAGACGGGGCGCAACGTCCCTGCGGAAGAACGCCAGAGCCCGGAGCTCGGTGTCTGGTGCCGTCTGAGTCGGGGGGGGTTGAACGCGGAGGAGCTGAGCCCACGAGTATGCTCCCGTTGCCGGTGTTACATAGCCGTCGCACTTTCTGCCCGTGTTGACACACCGGTTGCAGGCTGGACGCGCTTCATCGCACTTGACTCTGCGGATCCTAGGGCCAATGAGCGACTGCTTAAAAGAAAGTAAACGAAGACTTCTGTGGCGTAATCGAAGAACGGGGGTTGGCCACTTACTTGCACGTAATGCACCCCGTCTTCACCTTTGCTGCTCCAAGCCGAGCCATATGGAACGGGAAGTCGATCTGAATGGGGCTGGAGACCGCGTGTCTGATCAGCCCTAAGAGGCGGGTTTCTCCTATCTTGTAAGAATGCGAGGTGGCCTATCGACGGACGCGAAGAAGTGGCCGCTGAGTTCTACGAGTCTCAGGAAACGAGGCCCTCAAGTATAGCGTGGGTGCCGTCAACGGACGCGGTTGACATGAGCTCCGAGCCACCTTGCGTGACGTGCCATTCGATGGTGTCTGTTTCAGAAGGGGGTAAAGGAAGATGAGACGCAGTAACAACATCCTGGGTACACGACGACTTTGGCATCGGGGCGCAAGGAGAGATTAAGCCCCCGAATCCCTACAGGAAAGATCCGCTTCCGGCGGGGCAAATGCGATCTGACCAATCGGATGCTGTGGACTTGAAATAAGGTGTGGAAAGAAAGCGCTTATGTAAACTTTCCCCCTCCTTCAACGCGTCAGTGTCATCCTAAGGATTCGGCACGGCGTCTCCTTTCGACAACTCACCAGACTACGGATATGTCAGTGTCAAGATCAACGTTTCCCAGCTTGAAATCTATACTCGGCTAATACTTGATAATGGCTCGGTAGGCATGCACTATAGATGAAGCGTCCGTAGTTTGACGGAGTCCCTGATTTTGGACTTTCTGTTGTGGTGAACTAATCGGGTCTGCGGTGCGGTCGCTGGACAAAGATATCGAGTCCTGAACTAAACTATAGCTGGCCGGCCATGCGAAACCCTTCTTAGGCGCCCGTCTTCAAAGATAACGCTAACAATGTGAACTACAAAATCAGCACGGCCGGAATCCTGAGCTCCAAAAGTGTCACAGCGTAAATTGGCATCGACCAGGCTTGTCAACGCCATCCTATGGGATGTAGCGAACGGTAAGTCTCCCACAAGATTTGAGTTCATACCCGCCGGTTCGACTTGCAGCCAGGCACGTTCGAGTCATTGTCCACAGCCTCATATACCGGACACTGAGCCAACGGACATTGCGACAGTCGTTTGTACATAATTACTATTCTCTCTCAATTCTTGTCTTCGACCAAATGGCGGTTCGTGTCTAATGGGTTCATCTAGTAGTAGATGTGAAGCTGATTATGAAACCCTGCCAGGCATCTGAGGACGCCGGTCCACTGAGCCCTTACTTTCCACGCTTTCTCCGCGCTTCCCTCTTTTCAAGTCATTTCGACTTGAGTCAACTTAAGCCAACAATTCGTTAAGCTTTCTTACGTAGTCTCACGTGAACCGGCATACCATCGTTGATGTGTGGAGTGCCCCTGTCGATTTGGTAGCAACGGTCCCCCTCAACGACGACCTTGGGTCCTGATTGGTCCCTTCACGAGGGCATAGGTGATCAGCTTAGGCTCAAGAGCTAAGGTTAGGGAGTCATGGATGATAACTCACTTCTTTGCATCCCACTCATCCCAAGCACAGTCGACTTCAATCTGTCTTGCCATGAACACTAAGACAATCTTCATTTCCATCACCGCAAGCTCCTGGCCGATGCAATTGCGGTTACCGCTACCAAACATTCTCCATGAATGCTTCTTCGGGTGTAATGGATCGTCGTCATTCGTGGTCATCCACCGTTCCGGTACAACTTCCTTGGCGCGGGGCCACAGCTCCTCGGAGCGGGATCGCGAGCGGATGCCATCCCAGAGTAAGTCAACCTACCCACTTTTCGCCCACCCCCTGTTATCGCCCACCCAAAAATCCCTCATCCTCAACACCAACCTCCCACTTCCAACTATCGCAACATTTCCAACCCTTATCCAAATAACCTCTTTTTTTCTATGTTGCTTGTTTATGGCCTAATGGTCCAATATACTGAATACGAGATTAACCAGGCCCTGGCTGCTATAACCAATGGCCAGTCTGTCCGTCAGGCATCCTGCGAATGGGGTATCCCACGATCAACACTTCGAAGTCGGATAAAAGGTACCCAACCTAGGGCAGCAGCATTTGAAGACCTCCAGAGGCTCTCTATTAGTCAGGAGGCTAAGCTGGCCAGCTGGGTGCAGATCCAGGCTGATCTTGGGCTTGCGCCAACGCATCAGCAACTTAAGGGGTTTGCCCAGCGCATCCTCCATGCCATGGGAGATACCCAACCTCTAGGAAAGAGATGGGTGAATGCCTTCATACGAAGGAACCCATCTATCAAGGTCCAGAGAAGTCGATCTATTGATTCTAGACGCGTCAATGGGGCATCTACTGAGGTTATCAGGGACTGGTTCAAGTACCTCGCGATCCCAGCGATCATGGCTATCAAACCAGCCAATAGATACAACATGGATGAGACTGGAATCCTTGAGGGCAAGGGATCTAATGGGCTGGTGCTAGGCAGGGCTGAGACAAAGTCTATACGGAAAAAGCAGCCTGGATCGCGATGTTACGACCCAACAAGTTACAGGTGATAACAGCCCCACTAGACGAGCGGGAAAAAGACAAGGCACCGGTACGGACAAGAAGCAGGGTCAGACGGATGACTCCTCAGGAACGGAAGAACTACGGAAGGTCACGTGAAGATAAGAAGGGACCGACATTCGATAAGCGGTCCCACGCCAAGGACCGACATGCCAAGGATCGGTCCATCGCGAGGAGCGACTCCAAGCGAGTCGGTCCCAGAAACGAGATCATGAGATATAAGGACATTCATTCCCAGTAGATAGATTTCCTTCCATAGCTCTTCAGCAATTAACTTTGTGATTCACCCTACCATAAGTGACTCTCAACTATCCATCGGTTGTGAAGCTATACGAGCTACCCCCCTACGAAGTATACGATTGATCACCGTCTACCCAACAGACCAACAAGATAACCAACAAGCCAACAAGACCAAGACACCGTCATTGAGTATCGAAGCCTCAGCTACCTGTTAGCAGAAAACACCACTGTCGGATATCTGACCGTAACACTTTAATTGCTCCTGTTCAGTAAGTTGACCCTACGATACCACTAACAGTAAAAAACCCGAACAATGGCCCCCAACACTCCTACTCCTACTTCATCTTCTTCTGGAAACAAGGGTAAGGCTACGACTGCCAAACCCCAGAACCTCGACGAAGAAATGAAGGGCGCCGAGTCCTCCAGCGAGGAGGAAGACAGCAACGAGGAGCTAGCCAAGCAACTCAAACGCGCCAACAAGGATATCGCCAATATGCAAGCCTTGTTCAACGAAAACGCGGCAGCCATGGAGCAGCTCCAGGCCCAAGCCCGCCGCACTCAGGCCCTCGAGGAGGAAGTTCGCACCCTCCGAGGCGCCGCCGGAATCATCCAGACTCCCATGGATGGACGAGAGAAGTTGAAACTCAACTCTCCCACCACTTTCGATGGAACCCCAGGACAACTCAAGGGCTATCTGATCCAGATCAGGACCTATCAGGAATTCCACTCGAAGAATTTCAGAACCGAAACCGAGCGAATCATCCACGCGTCGACATTCCTCCGTGGACGAGCCCTCCAATGGTTCGAACCCTACATGGAAGACGTGCTCAACAACGAAACGCTGGAATACTGCAGGACCGAAACTCAAGACATATTCGGCAGCTTCCAAGGATACGAGCAAGCCTTAAAATCACTCTTCCAAGACCCAGATGAGAAACGACAAGCTGAGCGAGATCTGGCTGCCTTGAAACAGACCAAATCTGCGACTCATTACGCCGCAGAGTTCCGAAGAATCTGCGCACGACTCGACTACACCGACGACACTCGAATCTTCATGTTCTACCAAGGACTAAAGGACGAGGTCAAGGACGAGCTATCCAAGATAGATCGACCAGACGACTTCTTGCAGTACGCTGAACTTGCTATTCGAATTGACACACGACTTTACGAACGACGAAAAGAAAAAGGAGAAAGCAAGCGACCCCCGAACTCCAGCAAGAAATACCAATGGCACTCCCAAAAAGGCAACCAGCACCAGTTCACCACTCCTAAGTTCCAAAAAGGAACCTACATGGGACCACCAACCTCTTATGGACAACACACTGGACCTATGGACGTCAGCGTGGCCAGCAAACAGGGACAACGACCACCACGCGACCCCAAGTCCATCAAGTGCTACAACTGCGACAAGCTAGGACACATGGCCAGGGACTGCAAACAACCAAAACGACTCCAGAACAAACCAGTCCCTGAAGGATCCAAGCACGCCAGCATCGCACGAAGAGAAATTCCACACGAGCAACTCACCTGGACTACCTGCTATAATGACGATTGTCTTACCCACCAGGACGGGAAGGAACAAGCAGGATGGTACCCTAAGGCACCAAGAAACAAGACTGTAGCTGTATCCCAGAAGGACACAAGGGAGACAACTCACGAATCTAACCAGCAAGCGCTGACAGTCGACAATGTCACGAACGCACGCGACCAAGTCCCGGGGCCAAGCCGGCAGCTTGCGCCGGAAGAAGTCCGCGAACTAGGGAGAATGGTCGACGAACACCTACGACGAGGAGTTGTCACACCAACCAACGTACCCTACGATGCCGAGTACTTGTACCAAGTACGATACGGACCTAGAATCCAAGGACCATTGACAATCGAAATGCACAACCGAAGGTGCATCAGAAAACTCCAACTAGGATGCAACTTAGCGATCGACCAGCTGCGAGAAAGACCACACATGATGAAGACGTTATACGCTCTCCTACCCCGGCTAGAACAACGCATCAAGGCCCAGGGAAACTCGAAAGAACTCTACCGGCTCGAGCAGCAGATCGAGGAAGGAAGAGAAGAACTTGAAGAAGAGGACCCTACGGAGTACCTCCAGAAACCCACCAAGATAGTTGCGGTAGGACACAAACAGGCGCGAAGACCTAGACACCCACCACCACAACTATCAATCAGAGAACGAACCCCGCAAGACACTATCGAAATGTACGCAGGACATACCAGCTCAGAGGATGAAGAATCGCTGGACGAATTCATCCCTCCCAGCAAACTACAAAGACGAGCGGCAGAACAACTCAGGGATATGCCCAGAGGCAGCCCAAGCGTCACCACAGAAACCCCCAGCAGCAAAGTACGACGATGGGAAGAGGAACTGCTTTCCCCACCGATCGAACAAGACGACGGAGAAGCACCTTATGACTCGGACGAACCACTAGCCAGTCAACGCTACGTGGATTACTCAGACGCAGTACCCGACTTTCGACCCGAAGTCCGCAAGGATAGCAACGACCAATACGCACGCTTCTATGGGACAGAAGAAGCCGTCATTGAACACCGACCTGAGAAACCATTCCTAGAGAACGCACAGTTTGGAGACCACGAATATCTCGATTACACTCACCCACTCCACAGACGAGTGTTTTGGGCAGACTGCATCTATGATGACTGCTCCTACCACGCGCACGAGAAAAGCGACCACACCTTCTACCCAAGAAGACGAGGTCAGATCCCCATTCCGGACGTCTATCTACAATCAGAAGTCGGAACTTGGGAAATCAAGGAATACAACGCCCCCTGGCTGTATTTCCAACCATGCCCCAGACACCCCATGCCTTGTGTCAACAAGATCACCAAACACTGGTCAGACTGCTTGTTCGACAAATGCAAACTCCATTACGAAGGCAAGGCAAGAACGTGGAGGACTCAGATCAAGGAAGCATCTGAACCCGCAACCACGCCACAAGGGAAAGGAAAGAAACCTTCCCGTAAAGGATTAAACCAACAGTCAAAAAACTAGGGACGCCGACTGAAGAGGGACACCCAGCGGCGACAGAACACAAGTCCCTATGCGCAGCAACCAAGGAAGACGACGCACACCTCTTCTTGGAAATCCTAATCGACGGACAGCCCACTCAAGTCATGGTAGACAGTGGCGCACAAGCAAATCTGATATCACCACGGATGGTGAATCAACGAAATATCCCATGGCGAATTAAGGGAGTCCCTTACGACCTCCGAAACGTGGAAGGAGAAACGGTTGAGTATGGCGGAGGCACCATTGACAAGGAGACCGTACAACTCCCTATGGTTACCCATGGCCATCAAGAACAACTGATCTTCGACATCACAGAGATAGGACACTTGAATGTGATCCTTGGAATCCCATGGCTACGAAAGAACAACCCAGACATAGATTGGAAGACTGGCCATCTCCAATGGAGAGATTCGACTGCGAGGCAGCGTTGCATGCAGCAACCCCCGAGTGAATCCAAGCGACAGAAGTACGTCGCCTACATCAGAAGAATCGAACCTACACGAGACAAACGATTCGAGAACTTTGAAGAAAATCAGCGGGAAGAAGAGAGACTCTCCCCTATTCCTCAAGAATACCGCAAGTATCAGAGACTGTTTGCCGAAGAACTGGAAACAGGCCTGCCGGAACACAGCTCGTACGATCACGAGATACCGCTCAAAGAAGGAGCACACCCGAAGTTCCATAAGATATATGGACTCAACGAAACAGAGCGAGAAGCACTAGACAAGTACCTCGCTGAGAACCTCAAGAAAGGTTACATCCGACCATCAACATCCCCAGCAGGATACCCGATCCTGTTCGTACCAAAGAAGAACGGCAAATTACGACTCTGCGTTGACTACCGACAACTCAACGACATCACGATCAAGAACTGCTATCCTCTACCCCTCATTTCGGAACTACGAGACCAACTGTACGAAGCAAAGTGGTTTACGGCCCTGGATCTCAAAGGTGCCTACAACCTTATCCGAATGAAAGATGGCGAAGAATGGAAAACATGTTTTAGGACACGAAAAGGCAACTTCGAGTACCTTGTTATGCCTTTCGGACTTACCAACGCACCCGCCACTTTCCAGACAATGATCAACCACGTACTACGAGAATTCTTAGATGTATTTGTAGTCGTCTACCTTGACGATATACTCATCTACTCTCGCAACCTCGAGGAACACAAAGAGCACGTTCACAAAGTACTTCAGAAGCTACAAGAAGCCAAACTCCTGGTAGAACCTGAGAAAAGCGTATTCCACAGCCAACGAGTCGACTTCTTAGGATTCACCATCACGCCTGGTGAAATCAGAATGGAAAATGGAAAGATCGCGGCAGTAAAAGACTGGCCACGACCCCAGAATGTCAAGGACATTCAGTCATTCCTCGGATTCGTCAACTTCTACCGACGATTCCTCAAGGGATATTCAGGCAAAATCAACCCCCTCATCAAGCTCACACGAAAAGACACTCCTTTCGAATGGACAGAAGAACAAGAAAAAGCCTTCGAGGACATCAAGCAACAAGTCCTCTCGGAACCAGTTTTGGTTATCCCGGACCCTAGAAAACCCTTTGAACTTGAGACCGACGCTTCAGACTACGCCATCGGTGGACAACTCGGGCAACGAGACAACAACGGAAAGCTGCACCCTTGTGCATTCTTCTCTCGAAAACTCAGCGGACCCGAACTCAACTACCAGATCCACGACAAAGAACTCATGGCAATCATCGAAGCATTCAAAGAATGGAAACCTCAACTATCCGGAACCAAGCACGAAGTCAAGGTTTACACCGACCACAAGAACCTAGCCCACTTCACTACTTCGAAAGTCCTCAACAAACGACAGATTCGATGGTCTGAATTCCTCTCTGAATTCAATTTCCGAATCATCTATGTTAAAGGAACAGAAAATGGCAGAGCTGATGCACTAAGCCGACGACCGGACCACGAAGTCCCGGTACCAGACGAAACACTAGTCATCTTGAAGCAAGACGACAAAGGCGACCTTGTGCCAGCACAGAAGCTCATTATGATCGGCACCCGTGTCAATACCAGCACGACTGGCAGAATGACACATGACCAGATCAGAGAAATTCATAGCGCTCGCGCACATGGACACCAGGGTGTTACGAAGACGTTCAAGCGAATTCGACAACATTACGACAAGCGAGTCACGCGACAAGAAGTGGCTTCAGCAATCAAGGACTGCGAAATGTGCAAGAAAAGCAAGAACAGTCCTCACAAGCCATATGGGCAAATACAACCACTACCAGTGCCACCAGAAGCATGGCATTCGATCTCTCTAGACTTTATCGTCAAACTACCAAAGTCAGAGGAACCACTCACGAAAACGGACTACGACAGCATCCTAGCCGTAGTAGACCGACTCACAAAGTACGCTTACTTCATCCCCTACTTAGAGTCAAGTACGGCGGAAGACCTCGCGTACACGTTCTTGAAATACATCGTCAGCAACCACGGATTGCCGAAAGAAATCGTGTCAGACAGGGACAAGCTGTTCACATCCAAGTTTTGGAAATCGCTGATTTCGCAACTCGGAGCTGATCACAAGCTATCAACTGCATTTCACCCGCAAACCGATGGACAGACCGAACGAATCAACCAGATACTGGAACAGTATCTACGATGCTATGTCAACTACGATCAAGACAATTGGGTATCACTGCTACCAATGGCCCAATTCGCCTACAACAGTGCTGTTGGAGAAAGCACTTCGAACTCCCCATTCTACCTGAACTACGGATTCGAGCCTACGGCATACGGAGAGCCCCGACAAGGACCACGAGCACTGAAAGCTGTGGCTAACTTCAACAAATTACGGGAAATCCAAGAGAATGTCACCAAAGACTTGGAATTCGTCAGGACACGAATGAAAAAATACGCCAACACGTCAAGGATGACGGGACCATCCTTCGAAGAGGGAGATAGCGCATATCTCTTGCGACGAAACATCAAAACAAAAAGGCCAAGCGACAAGTTGGACTACAAAAAACTTGGACCTTTCAAAATCATCAAGAAAATCTCAGATGTCAACTTCAAACTCGAACTACCAGACACGATGAAAATACATCCAGTCTTTCACATTGCGCTGCTAGAGCCAGCACCGCGAGGATCAAACACCAATGACTGCATCATCGTGGAATCACCCGAACCAGAATACGAAGTTGAACGCATCATCGATGAACGAGACGAGAACGGAGAAAAACAATATCTCGTCAAATGGAAAAATTACGGACACGAGGATAACTCATGGGAGCCCGTCAAGAACCTCCAGCACTCTCAGCAACTTGTGCAGGACTATCACGACTCTCAGCCGAACCTGACCCCTGGACCAGCGGGCCCAAGTCAGCAAAACCCTCGCCAAGCCCGAAAGAACCCCAGTCAGCGTCGTTAGGAACCCCCAGAGCCTGTAGGTCACTCACGACCCAGGACTCGTGAGAATCCAGAGCCGGAATCAACCCATCCTCCTCATCCATCTCTTGCATCCCCCGACGAAACGTTTCCTGCTGCCTTTCGCGAACCTTCTTACGAATCGTACGAATCCGCGACAAGCGACTCGCCGCCTCAGCCATTTGCGACTGAAGCTGGGCAAACTGAGCGTGAAGAGCAAGGAGCTCCTCACCAGCCTTCTCTTCCTTTTCATCCCATTCCTTCTGCTGCACGTTCAAGCGTTGAACTACAGAAAAATCAGCAAAAGCGCAACCACCAGCGAAGAAGAAGAACTTACGAGTGGAAGCCACCAAAACGCCATCACAAGGCTTCTTCTGCTCGATGCACAAACGACAACGAGAAGAACCCTCACCAAAGCGACATGCGACCTTCGCACGGAAACAACGAGTGCAAGGCATGTCTGGTTCAATCGAACGAGATTCAATATACGCCAAAAGGTTGCGGCGCTCGCGATCTTTAATCTCAGTTCTTCGCGACTTAGATTTTTCTATGCGGCCTGACATGTTGTCAGCATCGTAAGAAAATAAGGACGCAAAACTTGAAGACTCCCCAACCTGGGAGACACGACCTACTTATGCAGGTCTTGAGGTCAAGACCTTTGGAGAGGAGACCTGATGTTACGACCCAACAAGTTACAGGTGATAACAGCCCCACTAGACGAGCGGGAAAAAGACAAGGCACCGGTACGGACAAGAAGCAGGGTCAGACGGATGACTCCTCAGGAACGGAAGAACTACGGAAGGTCACGTGAAGATAAGAAGGGACCGACATTCGATAAGCGGTCCCACGCCAAGGACCGACATGCCAAGGATCGGTCCATCGCGAGGAGCGACTCCAAGCGAGTCGGTCCCAGAAACGAGATCATGAGATATAAGGACATTCATTCCCAGTAGATAGATTTCCTTCCATAGCTCTTCAGCAATTAACTTTGTGATTCACCCTACCATAAGTGACTCTCAACTATCCATCGGTTGTGAAGCTATACGAGCTACCCCCCCTACGAAGTATACGATTGATCACCGTCTACCCAACAGACCAACAAGATAACCAACAAGCCAACAAGACCAAGACACCGTCATTGAGTATCGAAGCCTCAGCTACCTGTTAGCAGAAAACACCACTGTCGGATATCTGACCGTAACACGCGAGCCTGGGTGTCTATCATCGAGTGTATCTCAGCTGAAGGGCGGGCACTACTGCCGCTGGTTATATATAAGGGCAAGTCAGTCCAGCAGCAGTGGTTTCCTCTAGATCTCAACCCTCTGGATGGATGGGAGTTTACAGCAACAGAGAATGGATGGACTACTGATGAGACTGCTGTTGAGTGGCTGCATAGAGTCTTCCTTCCTCAGACTGACCCTGGCCAGGCTGGCCAGGCCAGACTGCTTATCCTGGATGGGCATGGGAGTCATACAACGACAGAATTTATGTGGCAGTGCTATATTAATAACGTCCATCTGTTATTCCTGCCGCCACATACCTCCCATGTCCTCCAGCCACTTGATCAGTCAGTCTTTAGCCCAGTCAAGTCAGCCTATAGAAAGGAGCTTGGATACCTCAGCCAGTGGAATGATTCAACCATTATAGGCAAAAGGAACTTTATTTCCTGCTATCAGAAAGCACGCCTGGCTGGGCTAACAGTCCAGAATATTAAAAGTGGCTGGAAATACACTGGACTATGGCCTGTTGCTGTAGCCAAGCCTCTTATGAGCTCCCTGCTGCTGCCCAAGGCATCCAATCCACCAGCAACACCTATCCAGCGTATCCAGGGTATCCAGGATATCCAGAATACAGATGGATGGGTATCTGCTGTATCTGCGGTTGCATGGTCAACGCCTAGAAAAGCTAGGGAGCTGGATAGTCAACTGCACTTATTCAGCCAGCTGGATCAAAGCATTGCCACACAACGCCAGCTATTCAGAAAGGTCAAAAAAGGCTTCCAAGAGCAGTCCTTCCAACTGGCTACTGCCCAGCAGCAAATCCAGCATCTCCAGGCCCAAGTCAACAACAGTACAGCCAGGAAGAAAAAGGCTGTCCCAGTAAACCCTAATTCCAAGTTTGCTGACATTAGCAACATACGGCAAGGCCAGATTAACGCTGGCGACGTTGAGGTTGATACAGATGGATCCAGCGCATCTGATTACCCTAGTGAGGCAGAAAGCTGTATTGTAGTGGCATCTATGCCTAGTCGATAGTTAATTGAAAAGGGTGGTTGTGTTGCGATAGCTGGGTTTTTGGGTGGGCGATAACAGGGGGTGGGCGAAAAGTGGGTAGGTTGACTTATAAATCCATCGGTTGGACAACGAACCCCAGTATCCCTGTCGACTATCTGATAATGTGATTGACCATCTCGCAGAGACATAGGACCGGGATATAGACGCAGCGCTTCTTTAATGATTCCGCCCGTGTAAAGAAGAGAGTTGAGCAGGTGCGGCGACTGTCTGAGCGTTGCACTCGCCTGGGCAGGGTCTTTGCCAAGGATCTCATCGTGTTCAGCGCGCAGCTTTCGTCCAACTTCTGGGCTCTTAGCTATGCAGTGTAGCACCCAGCAAAGAGCCGTCGCCGTTGTATCATGGCCGGCGAACATGAACAGCTTGAGCTGGGAGACGACAGTGTCGATAAATAGTTGGTCCATAGGAGGTACCTTCTCTTCATCAACCGTTCCGGTTACTGGTTTCAGTGCTAGGTCTACAATGGTTTTGCGAAAGCTTTTCTGGTTTCTTGCCTCGCTCAAGCACCGTTCGATCGAAGGCAGGAGTTCAGTGTGCATGACGCGTCTGTTGCGAGCAATCGCCGACAGCCGCCACGGACTATACCATTTCCATACCGTAACGATGTTGAGAACAAAAATGAACCGCGAGATCTGGTCCAGAAAGTGACTCCTGAATTTACTGGGCCCAGCGGTTTGCTCGTTGAGCTCGATATCAAGGACTGCTCGACCAATGACATCAATGGTCAAATTCGTCGTGAGGTCTTCGAGAGGAAAGACGCTGCCCCAGCCTCCATTGACACCAGCTCGTTTTCGTATGATGTCAGTGAATACTTGAGCATCTTTAATCATGCCGGGGACAAGCGTTAGTACGTTCTTATTACTGAAGCTTGGGTTGAATCTTGCACGCCACGTCTTCCACTCTTCGCCTTCCAAGCTGACCAAGTCCAGATTTTCGGTAAGCGGTGCAATGGTTGACTTGATGAGATGACTGCGTGGAATGCTCGAGTCGGACACAAATTGGCCAGCGATTTCTGGATCTGTGACAAAGATGATGGGCGGACTCATAGGCCACATATCAACATAGAACACAGGAGGGCAGGACGTCCTTTCACCTATAGTATGTTGCTGAGTTATTAAAAGAAAGAAACATAACCAGATTGATTTCAAATCTGTTCTAGTGAGTGAACTGAAGACGACTGAATTTTTGACCTTTCTTCATCGTTGTTCTCTTTCGTGTTTGTTCGAACTACCCCTCTTTGGCGGTACGTGTACTGCGCTGAACTCAGGCGTTGAAAGATCGCGAGTGGAAAGATCTTGGCTGCCGGCTGCGTTAAATGAACACCGCATACAATGCTCTCCGCACTTTTCGGAAGACATCCCATGGGATAGTCCCTGGGACGCAACTGCAGTTGAACTTAACCCCACTCGGAATCACTGCTGTGCCATGCAGCGTTGAGTCATCCGGCCAAGTAACCGGCGCGATCAGGTCTCGACTTGCAGCTCTAACCGCAGCTCATGTTCACAAGCATCAACTGTCAGGGGTACTCCGTACAATGATAGTCAACACAGATCGCACTTATGAGCCTAATTGCAGCAACTCAAGCCCAAAAGCAAACTGATTCCCTTTCTGCCTTCATCGTGCACCCTCCTCTGAGTATGATCTGTTGCTACCAAGACACACACAAGTACATAGCAGGCCGAAGCGAGCAAAAAATATGTCAAAAATCGATCCCAGCCGCCCAGACATCGTCGCTTTCATATATCAAGTTTCGACAGAGCTTGGCACGAAGCTCCCACCACCCAAAGACGTCTGCGCTTTTGGCGACAACCCTGTTCTCAACGACGAATTGCTCAGTCTCTTACTACAGGGCAAGAAGACATCAACAACAAACTGGCCGATTCCCGAGCAGCCTCACTGGGGAGTTGGGGACATCTCTGTTATCCTAGATGGCAGAGGAGATCCACGAGCCGTTATCAAGACGATGTCTTTCGAGAGATGCAAGTTCAAGTATGTGGAAGAGACTTTTGCGCTAGCTGAAGGAGAGGGCGATTACCAAGAATGGAGGGAGGGACATCTGACGTATTTCCAGCGGAGTGGGGATGCAGAAAATTTCAACGAGGATGTCGAAGTTCTCTGTGAAAGATTCAAAGTTGTCTACCCTAAACCAGACCATATGAAACCTATAGAGATGTTACAAGACTAGTGATCTATTGTTTGAATTATCTAGCAGTGTTTCTATGCTTGCTAAATTTTGATTAAATCTGGCAAATGGGGCTGTTACAACAAGCAAACACAAAACACAAAAACATATTTATTGCATGGAAAGAAAAGGTATTCATTCCAAAGCTCCAATGTCGTTAACGGGCAAAAGAATGGGCCCTAACCAGGGATCGAACCTGGGACCTCTCCCATGCTGAGATGTCATGGACACCCTAAGGGAGAATCATACCGCTAGACCATCAGGGCTCGTGTTCTCTCTCACTGCTGAGTAATCTGCAAGTTTGTGGATATTATCATGTTTCCCAAGCGAGCCCAGGGTTTTCCCGTTGCGTGGAAGCGCCTTAGGGCTTGAAAGTGGTATCCGCGGACCCGGCCAGACAGAACACAAGCCAAAAGGAGTCCGAATTTGTACTGATGAGAACCCGGTAATAACTAGGTCCTGCGGTATGAGCATCAGGCGAAGGGGGAACTTTGCATTCGGCGGAAATTGTGTACCAGATGAGGAGCGATGATATTTCTACATCGAGATTAGAGGATTCCTCATGTAGGTTGTCTCCAAACAATGTTTGAGGACGCCAGCATGCTTATGACATGCCGAAACACAAGGGCCAATGACGTGGCTACCAGTGTGTTATCTAACAAAATAGCGCAAACATGTCATAACATCGATGGAGATTCCGACGTGATGTCGCTATTCCTATGATTTAGAGATGGGCGTGATATTTACATTTGAGTCGCGGGGATCTTGCTGCTTGGCGACTCTCATGTTTCAACAGGGAGAAGCGCAGCATAGCATCGGCGCTTGGGCCGAAGTTCCTCCTCTCAGGTTCAACATGAACAAAAAAAAAAGTCGGGGCTCTTTCCTTTTCTTCGCAGAGAAAGAAATACAAAAAGGGCCTTGCCCAAACAGTGCACGATTGACTGCTTGGATGTTTTGGGTTTTCTGAGATATTCTGTCAGCTGTATTATTGTGAACGGAAGTACGCTGTCATTTTGGAGTTGATTGGAGTTGATGTCGGAGTATTCATCCACATGACTTGGAGCAGCAAGTTGCATGGGACTCGCTGAAGACGAGGGGAAAAGCACACTTACATAATTATTTCTTAGTTATACCTCGATCAGCTGCCAAACTAGTTCGACGTTGTAATTCAATCTACATTTACAAGGCCAATGCAACTCAACAAGTGGCGCTAAGGAAAACATGTTAATGAAAACAGACGTGAAATTGTCTTAGGTTTTCATGCTTCTGAAGATGGGCTCTTCTGGCAAGTAGAGCAAGCCAATGGAATGACGCCGTGATGCACGCAGCTGGATCCCGGAATCTCACGGCTCAAAAAGCGCCACGATGCCTGGTCAGCAATCCTGTCAGCTGGACTGAAGATGACTCGCAGTATCTGGCGCGACCTATGAGCACAAGGTTGTCGGCCTAGATAACCGAGCATTAAAGTATTGTCCAGCCCACGTCTGAAGGAGTTCGTAGATCTGGTAGCATCTCCCGAGAACAGCCAGCAGCATGAAATCCAATCAACATGCAGTCCAAACGTCAATTATGGCCCGCACTTCTAGACTCTTGATTGCCCTTTGCGCAACCGTCCACGCAGCGGACCCTCCCTTGCAATATCGGACCATAGCCCCAGCGTTCTCGAGCATTGTGGTGTTCGGTGATTCTTTCAGCGACAACGGTGAGTATTCGAGGTTCCGAGGCTTCGAATACAAGAGCGGTGAGGACTAATCGTATACATGTAGGAAACGGATCTGCTCGAGTATCGAACTCTGCGTGGCCTACAGACAAGTAGTTAGCTAAACCTTCTGTTTGATTGATCGCTGCTTGCTTGGGTTGACTGGTTACAACTTCAGTTACAACGGTCGCTTTTCCAACGGCATCGTCTGGTCCGAATACGTGGCTGGCAACTTGTCGATCCCACTCTATGACTACGCAGTGGGAGGCGCCACTACGTCCAACGTGCTGGTACAAGGATACACCGGAGCGGGCGGGACAATTGCGGTGCCTTCGGTTGTTGACCAAGTCACCTCCTTTCTCGGCAAGACAACGCCCTTGGGCGTAGCCTTCACGGCCTTGGATTCGACGGCATTGTCTACGCCGTTGTTTGTCTTGTTCGCTGGGGCCAACGACGTTCTATTCAATCCCAACATTAGTGCTTCGCAGACATATGACGTCCTTCTCCAAGTGCAGACACAGCTGCGCGTTGCGTATCATACTGCCGCGGTTCTCACCATTTCACCTCCAGATCTGTCAAAACTCCCTTACGGCTTCTACATAGACGCTATGGCAAAGCAGCAACTGCAGAGTTTCACAAACCTTCTGGGAGACCTGCTTAGTCGCTGCAAAGTGGGAGCAGCCAATATAGATCTTCGACCGCTTTTCGAGGAGTTCGAGTATTATGCTGCACCTCAGGCGTACGGCTTCAACCCTCTGGGCAAGTACGGAAGTTGCTTGGAAGGGGCATATGGAGAAACGTCGGACGTGACGGTCTGCAAAGACGTCGAGGAGAGGGTTTACTGGGACGAGTATCAGTACGTTTGCTCGCCTTCTTTTTCCTGTTTTTCTTCTAGCTGTCCTGCCTTGGACTCGTCCTATGACTTTATCTCTGACGTCTCCGCAGCCCAACTACCAAAACACACTCGTGGATTGCTAAACAAGTCCTCAACGTGTTGGGCGGTCCGTTCTGATCCCTGAAAAGGCCAAGTCATTGGGCCAGCATGAAGTGAAGAATGCAAGTCTGCGGGGCTGTTGAGAAAGCACTGTGGAAATTGTCTTGGAAGCAGTAATACATAAACAGCCATGAACCAAAGCGAGACATTGAATCAGACGGGAGCAATTTCGTTGGTCCAAGTCCAAGTTCCGGACTCAACGCGTGTCTGCGACAAGTTGACAAGGCACCCCTTGCAGGGCTTATCCTGAAGAGGCAATGGCACTCCAACCGTCCCCGGCTACGGTTGCAACCTGATAATGCGTGCCAAACAAGGCACAGAAAAAGTGTTTTTGAGTTTCACTACTGTTCCCGAGGCCGCTGACAAAGACGTTTACACAGTAGGGAGCAGTTCTTTTTATTTTAGTATTTTTGGCCGACAAGTCATGCCTCCAGACTGCATGAAGGATGAACTAGCTAAGCTATATGTGCGAGGATAGCAACAAGCTTACAGTACAGACCTAATTTTGGTAGTAATGACTCTGGAGCTTCATGCCCCGAATTGAACGACGCATCTGCATGTGCCTAGATTGACGGCAAATCTCAAGTAGAATATTGCGCAGTAGTGCACAGGGGCTGGCTTGTTCCGCAGGATCATATCACGACATTGGACCTCACTGGCCGCGTCTGGATCTCTCCTGGATTTACTGAAAGGTGACGAGTGACGCGTACCAATTTGAGGATCTACATTGCTACGTACCCGCCCGAAGCCTCCCTTCCAAACAACGTGAACGAATTCATGGTTAATTGATTCACTTGGGAATATGGCCCGACAACAAGTGACAAGGCTGGCATCCCTGAGGATGGCTCAGCGATCATTATCACTGCCCGCCAGAGTGTAGCAAACAGTTCGTCAAACTAGTAGACGTTGCTGTGCGAAACTGATTTGTTCCTATTCTCCCACCGCTGCCGTTCACGTTACCACTCTGGATGTTCGTTAAGGCTGGCCGCAATGCAGGCATATCCCCTGACCTCATTTAAGCGCGACATCCTGCCATCTGATGACGCGTAACTCAGACATGGTCCCTCCCCAGCGGCGAAAGCACCAAAGATGGAAAACTAAGCAACATGTCATATCGGAGAAAAAGAAGAAAAGGTGAGATCTTCCAAGCTAGGAACAAAGATGCCGCCTCCCTCGCCCTAAATGATCAAGGTGAAACGAAAACGACTGCCCCTCATTTACAGCAAACGTCCCCATGGTCGGAAAATAAGGGAGTGGTGGAGACCTTGGGCCCGTTTTCCCTTGAAACACACGGTCGTGATGGGCTGAAATCCCACATCCAACCACACACGCGCATCACTCAAGTCCAATCCTGGAGAAGATCCGTTATCCTTTGGCCTGTTCTAGACTTCTCTGAACTTTCTGGGGATCGTTGACCGGTTGAGCACAGCATCCACCATGACCCAAGCGGCATCTATCATCCCGCCGCGGGACCACAGATTAATGATCGTGCAACTCTTTTACCCCTGAGAACCCACCGGTTGGAAATTAACAACAGTTTGATACCCATGCACTTTACGACTGTTCTGTCTTGAACGAAAGCGGGAAGGAATGACCACTAGTTCTACCCAAACTTGATTTGAGCCGCAGACAACTACCGAATACTGACAACTTGTCCCGGGCCAAACATGGTTGTTGGGCTGCTAAACGCCCACATCCCGCTGTGCTGGGTCGATCCACATAGTCCCATGTCGATACGTCTCGTCCGATGGCGCAACAGTTCGCCATGATTCTCCCACGTCTTTCAACCAGGCTGATGCCATCCATGAAAGCCATGAGCCAAACGGATAGGCGGCTGCTATGACAGCCAGACTGATATAAGTCGTTGATTTCTCCTTCCAACAGGTGTTTTCTTGTTCTCTATCCCATCTCATTTCCATCACCTTCATTCGACACCGAAGCTAGTCTTCTTTTACGTTCTCGACACCAGGCTTTTCATTCATTCCTTCGAAACGCTCCTTTTTCAACATTTCAAGTCACTCCTAAAAAAATCAAGATGAAGGCCAACGTTATCGCCGCTACTATCCTCGCCGCCTTCTCAGCTGGCGCTTTCGCTCAGGATGAGGAAGCCAAGTTCCCCACCGGCTTCCCCACCGGCTTCCCTACCGGTGAGCGGCCTACTCAGGTCCCCGGTGCGGCCCAGCCCTCTGGTGGCTTCGGTGGTGGCTTCCCCGGCTTCGGCAACGGCGAGCGCCCCTCCGGATTCCCTTCTGGCTTCCCTTCTGGCTTCGGTGGTGCCCGTCCTACTCAGGTTCCCGGCGCTGCCCAGCCCTCCGGCGGCTTCGGCGGCGGCTTCCCCGGCTTTGGTGGCCACTCTGGCTTCCAAACCCGCACACGTATCGCTTCCGGAGAAGCTGCTGGCTTTGGTGCCCAGGCCGCTGAGACCCCCTTCCCCACCGGCACCAAGTCTGGCGGTGCCCGCCCCACGGGCAAGGGTAAGGGCAAGGGCAAGCACCACGGCACTGGTGCTCTGCCCTCCGGCGTTCGTCCTACCCAGGTCCCCGGTGCTGCTCAGCCTTCCGGCGGCTTCGGTGGCGGTTTCCCTGGCTTCGGCGGTGAGCGCCCCTCTGGTGCTCCCACCGGCGCCCCGGAGGCCGAGCCCACTTCTGCATAAGGGGCACCGATGATGTCAAGTTCGACCTATGGGTTTGTTATGGTCCCTTTGGTCCAGCAAACAGCGTTACCTGGAGCGGTGCTTGGATGATATTTTGTGATGGACGACTTTTCTCATTCTTACTACTCCACGTGGAGCTTTCTTTGTATAAATACAAAAGCCACTTGGAGTAGCTGGCTGGTACATTGCACAGGCGTTTGCTTTTGTACAACATCAATACAAGCACTCGTCGTTTTAACAATTCTGATGATTTTGAGTTGCTGGCCGCTTGAACGCCATTACGACCAAGCTTGCTGTGGCCGTGAATGCTGAACAACGTATGATATACTGGCCTTCTGCTACACTGTGTTTATTTTACTTCTTTTCTTTCAGTTATGCATATTACTGTGACCTTTGCAAGACTGGATTTTTATTTTCCACTTTAGTATTGTTGAAGACAGGGACGGGGCGGAGTCCCAGCAATCGTCCGCATTTGGCGGATAAACGTAAAGAACAAGCCATTTCGAAGTGTTTTGCCAAAGTTAAGACCACCAATTTCGCAGGGTCTCCTTGTTTTGAAGGGGGCCCTCATTGGTTCTCATGTCCCTTTACTTCTAGATGCTTTCTAAGGGTGATATTTAGGGAACTATATGTTTAGCTTCATGCGGTGATGATAACTAAACAACTGCATCAAGTCTGGATGGTTGTTTCAAATAGGTTCAGACACTACGAGTTCTGCCTTTTCAGTTAAGCTGGGAGTAAGTCGCATGCAAGCAATAATACCGAACTCCTTCAGATCACCTCATGACCGCCCGCAGTTACTTTTCCGAATCATGTCATCAAATCTTCAGCCTTAAATTCACGTTAACATAGTTGAGCAGCAGCCGCAAAAGCTGCCCCGGCGAAGACGACTGAAGGAGGCCGGTTTACACCGGTTCCATTGGCTTGGATTGTAAGTCTTTCCGACAGAAAACACACTACCATGGTCTTAGACCTAGTGCTGTTTCTGTGGAACAATTGACCTTGAGTAGCCCAGTCATATTGTACGAATAGGCTACGCTATGGTCTACGCAAAGTAAAAGTCCGAGTTCGCGGAAGTCTTCCATGTACCATCGTCGGCAGAGCCCAACTGAAGAACAAGGATTCCATACCCATGGGAGGACAAGATCTAGGCGCGTCAAGTGATTGGACACTAACATCTTATCAGATCACTGGATATCCGCTCTTAATCACTCGCCTCACTTCTACGCTATGTTGCGCTTGAGGCCGGCTTCTTGGCATAACTACTTCCTTCTCAAGCTACATTGAACTTTTGAGATTGTCCTCCGACTCGGCCGGGCCCGCCTCCGGCCAAAGGACCACAACCGCCGAAAAGAAAACAGACCAAGCCGCATCACATCAAATTGAGAAAAGGGTTGGGCACGAATAGGCCCGTCCCTCCAAGACCCCTGTGCGTATCCTGGTCCAATAATCCACCTGGCAGTGGAGTATTTTCCCTTCCAGTCTTGCGGTGTGGTTTTGGTCCCTGCCAAAATCGCACCCAACCCCGTTGATGGCGACTTGGTCCAATCACCTTCCCAACTTCCTAGCCAGGGACGCATCGCCCTCGACGAGCTCCGGTTCGTCGCAAGGAGCTCCAAGCGGATCCTCAACAAAGCACCCATGATGCCCAGCTCTCAGAAGTGGTCTTCCGACGAGCCACGCGAAGCTTTACCGCCAGAAACCCACGAGAAACCCAGCCCACAGGTGCATAGCCAACTCAGATACGCTAGTCCCATACCAGTCAGTCTTCAACGAAACAGACGTGTACGCCGATGATGTTCTTGCAGGGGATTGTGAAAAAGGGACATGAAAACCGAGTGGCTGACCGAATGACCACGCCCACCGCTTCTTTTGTAATCCCAGCTCAGTGCGCCGTTGGCCGGGTGCTCGACAACAGCGTCTATTAAAGACGTGTCCGTGGCCGTATCACTTACGAAATTTCTTCTCTTGGAACCCATCCTCTTTCGAGGCCCCCCTCGATCAACACCCCAAAACAATCCATACAACATGGCCCAGGCCTCGCCTTCATGGCAGAGGCTGATGGGGCTGCTGTCGGTGCTGCTGGCACTGCTTCTCGGCGTCTCGGCTGGGTCGCACGGTGCTGCCGCTGCCGGCTGCCCCGCCGACCTTGCGTCGGCTTCGGAGAGCACTTGGTCTGTTGACTTTGACAACAGGACCGGCGTTGCTGAGAGTGAGTCACCTTCCCTCTGTGTACTTTGTTGCTTTGCTTATACTGACGACTTTGGCAGCCCAAGCAGAGAGCTCGCATGCTGGGGACCTGAAGGACGAGATCAAGCAGCTTGAGGCGACCAGCTTGCACGGCATGGGTATGCTGCACCATGCCACCCCACCGAACATCAAAAGACTAACAACCTTACACAGGCGTCCAATCCGGCTTCGACGCTTTCACCGTCGAGATCCCGGCTTCGTGCCACACCCCCAGCATGAAAAGCTCACTCATTGAGCTGCCCATCAGCTTCGCCAGTCTGCACATGCACCTGCAGAACATCCGAACCAAATAACGTTGATGGCGGTTTGTTACCTCACCAAACCGCCGACACGAGATTTCAAATTCCGTGTTGGATCGACCGAAACGACCTCCGACACAATCCAACCCCTTACGTCGGGATATACTTGGTGTACCATGACATACGCACTGAGCAAGTCCCAAGCCGGCTGCCCACAAACATTGAGCGGTCTTACTATATGAGCGAAACGACATGATTTAACGAAACGAAACGAAACGAACAAAAACATTGGAAAATGAAACGATGTCACGGAAAGATTCCCTTGGCCACACATGCCTGGTCGAGAAGTACGATGAACGACTTTTCTTTATGTCCCCAATACCAAACTTCTCCCTCTTTTCTGAGGCTTCAGCCACTTGGCTCTTTAAATATATCTCATTTGTCTTCATTAAGACTACTGCAATAAGCGTGTGATACGTGTGGTTTTCGTTCAAGATCCATCTGCATTCAAATTCATCGTTGATGAATCTAGCTCCCTTCAGGGAACGTTTTGTAACACCATCGTCCAGAATCTTCGCCCCACTCCCGGGTGATCGGTGCGATAACCTTGGCCTTGAATCCGTCTTCTGATATCTGGTTCGCCCAAGCCTAGAGCTGGACTTGATCTCCAGTGACCAATTTGACTCGGAACAAGAGGCACACGGAGCTGTGACTCCAACCTATCGTCCTCGAACCAACTCGGTCTATTCATAATCATTGAGGGTTATAGGCTAAAATGCGGCAGACCACCCCTCTGACCCTTTCGTTTGAGCCGTTAAGAAGGCCTGTCATAACATCATCATCGGGGTTATGACTGAATGCAAGAGAGGGGAAAACACCCATGGCTTTGTTATAGACATTGATTGATATGGTGGGAATTAAATGAGGATTTCTTTGGTTGAAGTACTGGGCCTAGGACTGGGTTCAGTCATTGACCAAACACGCCGCCAAGAGGCAATGCTGGTTTAGTACACCGGGAACAGTCTGGAAACATCATCTTTCTCGCTCTTGGAACCTGTTTGGGTGCAATCGGCGACGGACACTGCAAAGACCTCCCGGGTCAATGCCAGGTCTTAGTAGGGACTAACGGCCGTAGTAGCGACAGGGCCGTCCTAGGGTAATTGGAGACGTTGACGTTTGAGTGACCTTGCAAACTGTGAAGCTATACGTAGAGCAGGTCTCAGCACCAGGCACCGATCTCAAGGTCGCTGTGGCTACTTACATTGGTAGGATGCTTCTCATCCAGGTAGACAGGACTCGGCGTATTGGAATTGACGGCTTAGCGCTGATCGAGAGCTGCTTCAAAGGTTTACTTTATTTGAACACCTTGGCGTAGAAATGTCGAGCCCTGTTCTTCAAGAACCTGTGTCTTGGTCTTTGAAAACTTCTTGTATAATTAATGAACTTTTAATTGAACACAACCGCGCTGGTTAGAGCGTTTTTATGTCTGCTCATCAAAGTTAGCAGCCCGCCCCCAGAGCGATAATGCCAGCTCACTTGTCAGAAGATGTGTTATTATCTTGAGCAGTTCCTTCGATATAACGAGATACTGTATTGCCGTTCAAAACTTTTGATGTTTGAAAATATTTCCGACCGACGAAGTCAAGATGGAGGCGATAAAGCCAGCAAAATGAACCAGTCGAGGAAGCAGAGCTGATTCCAACAACCCAATGGGGAGACCAGGGGCTGGAACAAAATATTTACGACTAAACATAAGTCGAAGATCTTGGAAATCGGGCTTGGGTTGCTTACTGTTGCCAAGCTCAACTTGAAGGTTCATTCTGTGCTTGAGATTGTGGTCCAGTGTGCCGCGGCAGTGCGCAGTGGTGGCCTCGCCAAATGCCGAACTAGCCATCGCATCAGACATATTTCTGGGTTTAGTGGATTTGAACAAAGAGGCTTGTGAAAAATCATGAAATATGCCCAGGCTGAAGTTCTTGGTTAGTCAAAGATTGACGCTAATCTTTTGACGTTGTCAAAACATTGAAAAATGGGCTGGATGATGTCGCCAGCACCACCACTGAAGATGGCCGAGCAAACGGGCTTAATAATATTGAGACAGGAAGTTTTCTGGTGATGGAAAATAAGCTTCAAATGGCGGATGATGGAATAAGAGGTATTCTAGCAAGCTTGTTGGAGGTGAAGATCATACATGCTGAGATGACCTCCTCTAGTATCCCTTTTATGCCTTATTAATGTCAAAGAAAAGAGAATGAAGGTCACGCCCAGAAGAATGAAAACGTCCTTGGATTTAAGAAGCAATTACCTGCTATAGTGAATTACTTTGTCCAGTTTCGGCAAAGCTCAGTGAAATAAATGTCAAGTATTCTCTTCCCTCTCTGCTGCTTCCCTTTATTATGTCACTTCACCCTAGAGAAACGACTCTTATGTGGTCCTGATAAATCTACCGACTATCCTGCCAGCCTCAAAGAGCAAATATCATTCATGTGACGCTGAAAGTAGGTCTGCAATCGACCCAGCTCTTCTACTGGCTGTTCATAGCTCGACCACATGCTTACGGCTTCCAGAGCTAAAGACTGAGCAGGACATGTGCTCGCTAAAACAAGCCCTTTCACAAGAAAGGTGACAGACAGTATTAATCACGGCACTGGCAAGGTGGTGGTCTATGTGTGAGCCAAGCAGCCCAAATGTCTGTTCACTGCTACCTAGAATGCATGTCCTGAGGCTAGCACTATCCGTGAAAGAGGCCAAGCCCTGGAAAAACCCAGTGCCCTGTGTCCGCAATCCCTCTCCGAGGATCAACGCCGAAATAGCCCTATGGTATTATGCGTGCCAACTGTAAATTCCCCAACGCCGTAGTATCCCAGCCCTCAACAAAGATGTACGCTCATAAGGGCCGAGCCGAGATGCGAAATTGCAGAGAATTCACCAAGCAGTGCCAATCTCGTCGCCGCACCAAGTGTGACCGCCCTCGTTGCGGATGCCATCGTCTGCAGAAAGCCGGGTTAGACTGCGGACAGAATATTCCCAAAAGGGAGGGGAACTTACTGAGGTTGATTTCGGCAAGGCGCACCGTTTCACCAGCAGCAGGGTGGCACCAGCAGCGCATCTTGACCTCCTGGTTGCTGACGTTCTTGATGGTGCAGCTCTGGCAGGACTTATCGAAGTTGCCACTAGTGCGAGGTGGTTGTCAGTGAAAAAAGTAGCATGGAAGAAAAAGAACGACCCCTACCGCTTGGACCACTTCAGAACACCAGCATCGTTGGTCAGGCAGAGGCCAAGCTGAAGGCGGGTGTTGAGCTCGCGATCGTTGTTGGTAGCGCACTTGGCGTTGATGTCGAAGAAGGTACCGTGGATGTACTCGCGTCTGGTAATGGCGAACTCTTTGCAAGAGGAGGCGAAACCACCCTCGGCAACGACAGAAATAGCCTCATTCTGGCTGTTAATGGCAACCGCGTTGGTGACTGAGCCGGTTGCTAAGAAGACGGCGATGGCAGCGATGGAAGCGGCGGTGAACTTCATGGTTAGTGACGGTTGGTCGACTGGGAGAGCGGACTTGTTGGTGGCGGTAGAAGTAGAATGTGGAAGTGGAAAGGTTGCTTGTTTGTGAGATGTGTTGTTGCGGTGATGGATAGAAGCGAAGAAGTTGAAGGATGGAGGATAGGAGGCAGATATAAGTAGGGTGGGCTATTGAGACCGCATTCAGTTCAGGCAGGAGCCTGCTTAGACAGTCGTCTGGGTCGTTTTGAGGCTGTTCCTTCCTCTTCAGTGACTTAACGGGCGGTCAGACGATTCTGTGAGCTTGAGGTGAAGTGATATTGCCCAAAAAGGAAGCGAAGTACGTGAGGTTGGTGATGGTTGTTCGGCCAGTCAGAGGTCGAGGAAGTACAACCGGGCAGCTTGCTGAGTTCGCAGGAGGACTCAACCTTAGGTATAAGACAGGCAGGACTTGAATTCTTTCATCTGCCTGAAGTTACAGCGGTAAGAAAAAAGAGGGATAACAGACATGTATGTATGGCGGCTTCAGGATGCACAGTGAACTAGTAGTGTGACGCAATGCTCTATGTGCGCTTTCTATTCACTGTCATGTTGTCACAGCTGGCTTGATGGTGGAAAACTGCTGTAATTGTAGGTGGCCATCCTAAACTCCCTCTCCTCCCTCCGTGATAGCTTGGCAGACGACATTTGAGCATTCGCCCTAGTTCTGCCGTATCACTGCTCCGTACTCCTTCCTTTACCTTCAAGGACGTCGATTCCGATGCCCTGTCCTCTCATGGAGACCAAAACCTCAGACTAGTAAAGCTCAAGAGAAAAGAAAATCTCAGCGACCTAGTTCTCCACGAGACCAGCAGGCTTGATTGTTCCCATCGTACCTATCCTAGCATAAATGGTGTTCGAACCCCCTCCCAGCAGCTGGCACAAATGTGCCAGAGTAACCAGTTCCGAGTTCGTATCCCACACCTTGCCTCCCTGGCCCATCCAAAAGAACTAGCGAGTTTAAGAGTGTAAACAGCCGTTACGAGAGCGTGGAGGATTCGTATGCCGCCGGAATCTAGCCGAACCGCCCTTGAATCGTCACTGCGTCTCCTTCAGAAAGCGCCTTGATGACGGTTCTCGTCCGTTGCAATGCAACATATCTGACTGAGAGGAAAACCCAGTCAGGTCATAGATATGGACGATGCTCCTGTTCTGCGTATTCGTGCCGTCCCACCAATGACCAAACTCTCACGCTAGGAACAAGCACCACGTCTTGAGGCGCTGCACTCAATCGATTCACTATTTGCCCTTTTCGGCAATGAAATTCCGGCGATCGCCACGATTCGTTTGAAGAGCGACCGGCTGGTGAGGCATTTGGCGGGAAGCACTCATTCGCGTCGAGTTGGTCTGGTCATTGTTCAGGTTTGCCTCGACCACGCTGCGAGACCGGCTGACTTTCCTCTTTTCAGTCGTCGAAGTGATGATGAAGTGCCTCTATTTCCAGCGAGGATATACGGCACAGGTTGAGGTATTAAGGCTGTTTGGGTTGGCGTCCGGATACTATGGTTGCTTGAGGATCAGCGAGATTAGGAGTTAGCTGAACCAGCCTCGACTTTGGCAGGTGTGCAAAGGAGAATCGGAGACAGAGAATGTCGGGCTTGCGAGCCGCTCTCCAATATATCAATGCAGATTCCAAAACTTCACTACTTGTTGAGTCAATAAAGTCGATCTTTTGACTTGTGGCTGGTAAGCTTCCTTTGTGTTCTCGTTAAATTTGCCCCCCTGACCTTGCAGCTACTTCCGCGGCTAGATTGTCTGTTATTACATTGATAATTGGCGGGCCTGATCCCAATATAGTTCCAAGAAAAGGTTCACCACACTGATTCACCTTCAGTCGCTACTCAAAAACCTACAATAACCAAATTAGGATACTATCCATGGAGGTAAGAGAGGCAGCAAGTTGTCTCAGAACGAAACCCGTGTTTGCCCATCCGAGCACCGAAGAGCGCGCCTCTAGTTGCAAACCAGAACACTCGACAAGGCGACAACAGCGAAGACAGGTTGTTTCATAAGCAAATCATGTTCATTCATCGTTAAAACTACCCAAGAGCAACGCGGCTGATGTTTTCTAATCCAGCCCACATCATCCATCTCAACAAGGGTATACAAGTACTTTTATCAGTATTCACTTCCCACGAGACACACCGGCAGCACCTTAGAAAGACAAGAAGCAGGCGACAACCAATGCAGCGAGCCCAAGACCAAGTGAAGGACCGAGGCCGCTGGCGGCATCGGGCTTAGCGGTGGCGGTGACGACGGTGCCGGGGGCCGTCGATGTTGGCGTTGTGTCGTTCTGGCGCAGAATGTAGATCTCTCCGGTTGAGTCCGACGCCATGAAGAGACGGTTCTGGGAGTCCCACGCCAGACCGACGGGGCGGAAGCATTGGCCAGGACAGGCGCTCAAGTCCTTGTTGTACATGATGGTCTTGAGTGCATTGGTTGAGTCGCTGCTGGCGACGGGCTCGCCGTTTGAGAACTCGACGGCCGTCAGGGCGTAGCCGACAGGGTCGGGGCGATTGACTATGCCAAGTTAGTTGCGCACCGCACGCAGAACAGGACGCTACTTACAACTGCCGCGGAACGACATGAAAGCGTGCGAGCCATCGTTGCTAAACTTCAGGAAGACGGGAGAGGTGTGCGACTGGAAGGTCAACCGGGGAGCAATGTAGTCGTTGTGACAGCGGGTGTCGTTCATGGTGTTGTTTTGCTCCATGGAGAATTGGTCGCCGACCTTGAGCGAGTCATTGAGTGGGATGCTGGTGTCCCAGACGGCGAAGCACCGCGGGTAGCCGTAGTTGCCGGCCTCAGTCTCGTTGGCAATGGCGCCGAGGAGATTCAGCTCCTCGCCAGGGTTGTTGTCATGGATGTCGACGCCGTTGCGCGTGATATCGTCAATGGAGTTGTCCATGGCCCAGACGTTGCCAGTGGACGGGTCCTCGGCGACGGCGACGGCGTTGCGGATGCCCCAGCCGAGGAGCTTGCCGTCGTTGTTGAAGTCGAAAGGGTCGTTGCCGGACTTGCCAAGGTCGAAAGCCTTGACCTGGGCGTGACCGGAGGAGGCGTCGAGGGCGTCGATGTCGAAGTTCTCGTCGACGCCGCGGGAGACGACGAGCCAGTCGCGGGAGGCCTTGGACATGACCAGCGTGCGTGTGGTCTGGTCGTTGTTGGCCATGTTGTCGATAACCACGGCGGGCTCGGCGTTGACGGTGCCCGCCTTTGCGTCGTATGCCCAGGCAAGGACCTGGTCAACAGAGGAGGCGTACAGAGTCTTGCCGTCTTCTGAGAAGGCCATACCGTGGGTGAGCTGGTGGTGGCAGTGTTAGCTATGAGGCCAGAATGCGGTGCGTCCATGCAAGATCTTACCCTTGTGTTGTTAACCAAGAGCTTGCTCTCAATGACTTTGAGACAGGTTCCGCCATTGTCCTTGAACGTAACGCGGTAGACGCCAACGGCGGCGTCGAGAATGAGCAACGCGCCCTCACTGTCGACATGGATTGTCCGTGGCTTCTTGTAGCCTGTCGCAACAAGCTGTGCTTGCCAACCCGGCGCGACCTGGGGAACGTTGTAGCTAGGGGTAAGGATGTCGGCGCATTCCTGCGAGAGGACCGTCGTGGCGGCTGCTACCGCAAGAGCGGCGGTTCTGAAAGCCTTCATTGTGAGATCAACAGATGACGACGCCCGAGCTTCACCTTGGGCCCTTTGGTTCCTATTATGTAGCTGCCGGTGAGGGGAAAACGACAGTCGTCAAGCTCGGTGGCAAGGTGAATGAAGACGTCGTGGGAATGGTCGAGGCAAGCTTCGGGATAGATAGGAAGACCTCCCGCAAGGCGGGTAGCGAAGCATCAGTCAACCTTCAAGGTAGCAATGTTAACCCCACTTGGACACGAGAGACATGCTGCTAGACCCCTGTGGCAGAAGTGCCCCTCCGTCCCTCGCGTGTGGCGAGTGGTCGAGATGGAGGCGAGCGGGCGATCCTCTGTCCCTCCTTGGGATTTTGGAGCTTCTCTAGCGCAGTCGGGGGACGGCGGCTGGGCAGCGGGGAAGGAAGGATAGGCCAGACCATGACCCCACGAAGCTGATGGCGAGACTGTAAAATGGCTGCAATCATGTGTTGGCTGATGGGCGACGCCTCGCATGGCCGTATCTGCCCCCTCGCACCGGTCCAATGCACTAGCTTTGTTTTTGCCGCCAGTCGCCTAGGTATACGATCAGAAGCCAAAGGATGAGGACATCTTGCGTCCAATCCAAGGGGATTGGGCCAAGAACCATGTTTCGAGATGCGACAATGCACGCGAGCCACGAATCCCTTGGAGCCCAGCGCCGTGGGAGAGGCACCCAGGAGCGAGACATTGAGTTGAGCTGACTGAAGCCCTGATCAAGACTATTGTGCTCGGTGCATCCAGCACGCAATGCGGCCACGCCGGGTTCGGGCGACTCCCAGCGTCGAGATGGTGACTGGCCAAAACCAGTGCGAGCGAATGGAAGGTACAGCGGTTCCAGCATTGCTATCGGACGGTTCATGTCTGATGTGGGGAAGAAACATGCAAGACAACCTTAGTTGCAGCTGCTTCGGTGGACACCGGAGGGGGGATCCATGGCCCAATGATGGCTGAACAAGGCAGGTCGATGGTTTGGAGGGTCCTCTTGGAGTCCGGTCCAGATCAATCATGGATCAGATGGATCAAGATGTGGTGACGAGGAGCAACTGGATACCAAGCGCCGGGTCGATGGCTGTCAGGCTTTAGTCCGCCGAGCGATCGTTTCTGATGCTCGACAGGGTCTTTCGACGATGCTACGGTACGATGGCTCTTCGAAAAACCTAAAGACTGCTTGGGGAGTAGTCTTGATGACCTTAGCAGGTCGGATCGGCCCATGCCTAGGCCTACGGCAGCGAGCACTTGTTGCGGCGCGAACAAGGACTGCGCGCTGGCTTCATGAGGGTTGCTGCTCCTTTCTATTCGCATAAACCCTCGTGTAGAGTCGCAGCAGCTCTACTGCTAGCCATGGGTTTACGACGGCCAATGTTGAGACGTCACCTCGCTGAGAATCCGCCTCGAGCAGAAGCGTTGCTTGGTGACTTGATTTGTCGATGCGCCTGGTCGACTGGCCCAGCTGCGGCATCCGCCAGCTGTTTCTTGCGAGCCTCCTGAGCTTCACCGCCGCTAGTCTGATATGCGACGGTGTCTTGGCCCGGCTCTGGTTGCGTCCATGGATGCGCCTTTTGCTGGCCTGGTGCAGTTGTCATCGGGAACAGGCCGAGGTTGAGATGGGACTTGGGGGGAAAAAGAAAAAAAAAGGAAAAGGGCAAAAAAAGACGCAGCAAGAAATTTTGGCGCTAACATTGTTTGACAGAACCAGTCGTGCCATCCGACAGAGAGCTTTCCACATATGGGATTGGATCCTCCTTTCTCGGCGCCTCTTCGTCCATCCATTGACCATCGCCCGGCGTGCGGTCTCCGCAAAGGATGACAAACCCTCATCAGTATCGGCCTGGCGGACTGTAACTATGGGAGGGCCAAACCGTTGTTATCGGAAGCCAAGGCCTCGGCGGAGGTCCTTTCGTCTCTGACATTCCTGCGTCTGGCCGTTCCATTGACCAACCACCATTCTGTCCGACCTCACGCCTCGCGACCGCAACCATCCCACCTCTACCGACCAATGTTCCCTTCTGCCTCTGACACAAGGGTGCCGAGGCCAAGCGCGCTGTGGGGGATGGCCAGACCTTTCTGGTGTCACGCACGCTACCACCATTCAGCGGCGTCTACACCGTACTGCGCAATGGGTCAAATCGAGATGCAGTTGCTCGCTGCGAAACATCATCAAACATTCGTAATCCAGTGGCCACGGACGGCGTCAAAGTCCCGTCACATCGCAGCAGAACGGCACGCACAAAGGAGGTGGTAGGCCTTACGCATCCCGCGGCGGCCATGGCTGGACCGTAACGGGACGGACCACTGCAATCACCACGTCGTCGTCCTGTCCTTCGCCCCAGACACACCTGGAGTGACTGGGTAATCGCAGGGCAGGGCTGGTTACAATAGTGCTTGCTGACTTGCTGGCCACCCCCGCGCTACCCTGGGCCTTGGCCCTTTCGCCATGTTCCCTGTCGGCCCCGAGTCGTATCGCCCCCTCATCTTTGGAAACCCCATTCCTTGGCTCGCGCAGCTTTCGCTTCAGAAAGGTTCAGCCCAGTGTCACGGCCAAGAAAGCGAAAGAGAGGCAAAGGAAGCAGGGCACTATGTACCATATGCTGTGTGCCGCGCAGGCGCTGCGAGCAGTTCGTCTTCTTGTGTCCGAGCTAAACTGCCCGCCTGCACGGACAAGCTGCCCCCCTGTGTTGGCATGTCAGACGTCAAAGTCGGAGCTCCCTCCTTCACGTCAAGAACAGTCAAGACTAATCAAGACCGGACGAGAGGACCGACCGATAGAATTATTCCTCCATCCCAAGAGAAACTGACGGGAGTGGGAAAACAAAGTCAAGCAGGCACTACGGCTTTCCGGCACCGTGTGCGATGGCTCTTCCGCATACACACCACCCAAACCAAAAGACCGTGTATATGCTGTGAGACACATGCCTAGCACGCCAATGCCGCATCGACAGGGGCGCTCCGAGTTTCCTTAGTCTAAATTGGCAAAAATCTGGAGCCTGCCGAGACATCAACGTTGCCAATTGCTTGACGACTCGACTCGTCCAAGCTCCCACTTCCACTTTGCAAAGTTCGTGTATGAGTGCCCATCTTGGCTTATGCCCCCAACCTATCACTAACCTCCTTGGCGTTCTCCGCCCATTATCAACCGCTTGCCACGCTGCCGTGCCATGCCCGCGATTGTCTCTTGCCAAGCATGCGCCCTCACGCCCAGCATCCTCCTCATTGGTGCCGACGAGAGCGCCGTGCCTCGCCAAAGGCCTTGGAGAGCGGGACATGCGGAGCACAAGAAGACAGGCCATTCCACCTGATTTCATCCCATTCCCCTTTCCCACTGGTCTGACCTTGAGCTCTGGTCTGTCTTCCATTTCCCTTGGAGTGTCTCCCAAGCTTTGCAGCTCTTCTGCCAGCCACCCAACAGACAAGCTGCTGCTGCTGCTGCTGCTGACGACCACGCCGCCTAGGTCACTGTTGTCACCAAAAGGTTCAAAGGCCACAATTGTCTTGCGTCGCGCTGCCCCAGCCATCACTTTCGCTATTGGCAACCACGGCGCAACCCGAACTTCTGGGCTTGGACGGATCGTGCTGCCGATGCCCCTCCATCTCATGTTCGTATGACGCGTTGCAGGACCACCACAGCAGGCAAACATCCGCTTCTTCTGCGTCTCTTTTCTTCTTTTTCCACCTCTTCTCCCTTGCACAGTGCTGCCGCTTGTAAATTCTGGGTCAAGCAAGGTACGGCACGCTGAGCTGTAAAGTGGTCCACCATCAGGTCATCCTTAACTGTCACCCCCGGCCTACGTTGGAGTCTTTCTGAATATCTTGTTTATTTTTACTGCGACCAAGCCTTCTCACGAGATTCCCCTTGGATATTCTCTCATATCACGGAGGACACCGAGACGGAGGAGGAAAACGACGACAGAATAGATCGGACGAGAAATCCTCCATGCCTTCTTGCCGACAGCGTCTGTGCTCCCTCGATATCTGAAGCATCATTCGCAAGACGCTCGAGACAATGTTCGGAACCGCGCAGCGAACCCTGTTGTCGGCCCTCACGGCGACAACCCTCCTATTCGCGACATTGACGTCTGCCACCGCCGTCCAGCCCCGCCAGGGTGATATTCCCGTCAATGACTGGATCACCATCGACTCCAACGGCCAAGC
Source organism: Colletotrichum tofieldiae (assembly GCA_022836555.1). NCBI lineage: Eukaryota > Fungi > Ascomycota > Sordariomycetes > Glomerellales > Glomerellaceae > Colletotrichum > Colletotrichum tofieldiae. Next base: position 5,988,512 of record BQXV01000002.1, read on the forward strand.
CCGAACTATTACGCCCTCCGTCGTCACCAGCAACGGTGCACTCGCTACCATCAGCCCGCCGCCATACTCGCTGACCGGATCCGTCTTCACCGTCACCGCAACCACCGGCGGACTCACGACGAGTACTGGCGCACCACCACCCCCTAGAGCGAGCAACACGTTGGGTTATGGAGGTGTTTTTCCAGTCTGCAACAATAAAGTGGGCAACGACTCCCCATTCTGTTTTCCAAGACGGGGTAGCACTCTGCACGTGGAATCAACGTATTACAGTAAGCTTAAATCATCCCGTCCAGCCTCTGTGTCGCGGGACCCTCCACTCAGTGCTTCCCAACTGACCCTATCCCAAAAGTTACGTGGGATACAACCTTTTTCGCAGACCCCGCCACGCCCATTGTCATCGTTGGCTTCGACGTCGACAACGGCATCACCGACACCGCACCCGCCTTCTCCGTGACGAATCTCAGCGGCGGTGATGGCTGGGTCCCCTGGACTCCTCGCGTTAGTGACCTCGAGGAGAGAGACTCAAACAACATGACCATTATTCTCATCTACAGCGACCCTGATACTGGCGCGGAGATGAATAAAACAGGGCCTGTCTTCACCCTCCGAGCCGCACTCGACACCGACCCCTCGAGCTCGAGACCGAACCTCCTCGCCATTCTCTTACCCGTCATCCTCATCTCCCTCGCCATCGCCGCCGTCATGCTGTGGCTGTACATTAGACGTCGCAGGCGTCATGCCGCTGCAGTGGCGGCAGCGGAACGGCAGAACGCCGCCTACGCCACGGGTCAGACTCGCGGCACACATGGACAAAAAGGTAGCGCAGATATTCAGCTGGGGCCGACAAGCCCGCCGCCTGGCGAATCGCCGGGGAGGAATGTTTTTCAGGACGAGGTCCGTAGACAGGAACGCGAGAGGAAGTAATGTTGGTTGACATGATGAAAAAGCTTTTGGCTAATGAAACGGCGTGCCCGGCGACGAAGAGACGTCACCGCCGGGCATGAGGGCGATTCGCTTGGTAACGACCTTCCGGCGATAATCGGTCCTACGATGAGGGAACGGGATATATGACTACATATGATGAATCAACATGGATGAAACACATCCCATTTTCCAACCTCTTTGTCCGATTTGTCACTCGGGATGTTTAACGTCATGACCTAGGGGCGATAAGGCTGTCCCACAGCCCCTTCAAGATATTGATTGCGGACAGTTCTGAAAACCCTGGGGGTTGTGTCGTCTTGGCCATACACCGGGCCGTCAGCACCAATCCGACAACGTTGGCGAACCCGTCGGCTAGAGCGATCCAGACGTCACAAGTGCTGTTGTTGACCCCAATTCAGACCACCCGTCATCTTCTCGCTTGCTGGTGTATCCGAATAGCCCAGCCACTCTTGGTCACAGAAAGAACCGAGGCCGCGCTCCTCGGCCCCGCGGGCGGCCGCGGAGCGCCGTCCATACTGTGGATGCGCATGTACATGACGAACTTGCTAGACACCTTGGCTTCGGGAACATGTGTTCTGCCCAAGCACCGTGCTGCTGCAAGGCGACGGACTATGGTCAATGCCGTTACGAACAAGAGAAGTAAGCATCGTGGTAGAGCCTTGCACTCATCGAGAGCCGTGACGCGTCTCTTCCAAATGATGACGATAACTGTTTTTACGTTTGATTCTATGAAAACCAGCTCGAGCACAATGTCAAGAAACTCGCAGGGTATAGTGAAAGGCCTGGGCCCTTGACAAAACATGATTAGCCGAGCTCGTCCTCCCACCTGCTCGAGGACATCTCTCAGAGCTTCGCAATGACTTTTTCGGGGTTCTCCAACGAACATGGACCATCTGTCCTCTTGACCAATTCTTGTCGGAGAATCTTACCAGTTGCGTTCCTTGGGAGCTTGTCGAGAGCCCAAACACCGCCTCTGAGCTTCTTGTATCCGCTAACCTGTTTGTTCACGGCCCTCTGGATGTCCCTTAACTTTTGAACAACTTCCTCTCTACCGGCTTTCCCAATAGTCTTCAGTACAACCCATGCGGTAGGCACCTCCGTCAGTTGGCTCTCATCCCAGAGCGCCCCAACACCCGCCTCTCTAACGTGAGGATGGGAGTTAACGATCTGCTCCAGCTCGCTGGGGCTGACCTGGAACCCTTTGTACTTGATCAGTTCCTTTGTCCGGCCGACAATCGATACTCGCCCGTGTTCGTCTATGCGACATACGTCTCCGGTGTTGTACCAGCTTGTCATAGGGAACGCAGCTCGGTTCGCGTCGGAGTTGAAGGCGTATCCGGGTGTGATATTCGGCCCACGTAGCCACAGCTCTCCGGGGCCGCCGGGCGGTGCATCTTCCGCAGTTCCTGCTTTTTTCAGAGCGGCTTCGATGCCAGGCAACAGCCTGCCGGTACAGCCATCCGGGACAGTTTCGTCAAATTCTTGATAGGCCACGTAGCCCGCGGCCTCCGTCATGCCGTACGCCTGTACAAGCCTCCACGGAGCTCGGCTTAATAGCCTTGAGAGTTGCTCCGGCTTCAGCGGCGCGCCACCGATAATAATAATACGCGCCTTGGAGAAATCAAAGCGCTCCGTGATATCAGAGGTGGCAAGAGCCAGAACTACGCTCGGAACACCCTGGAACGTAGTAGCCTGAGTGGATTCGACAAGTCTTCCGAATTCCTCCATGTTGTACTGGGGCATGGCATGATGGAACATGCCAGTGTACGGTCCGAGGAAAACAGGTGCCGTCGTCATGGCGATGTGAGCCCAGGGCGTGAAGGCGACTGTCCGTGATGAAGGGTTAAACATTTGGCGACTGCGGTCCAGAGCAACGAGCTGCATAACGTTGGAGACGAAGTTGAAATGCGTGAGCTCGACCCCTTTTGGTTTCCCCGTCGTCCCGGAAGAGAGGTGTATTGATGCTAGGCGCACTGTAGTGTCGGGCCAGTGAGGGATGGAAAGCCCAGTTGAAGCTATGAAGTCATCTGGAATATGCTTCGTACTTCGGCTTGGCTTTATGATGGACAACACTAGCGGTCGCTGCCATGCAATTCCTTGTGCGTTAAGCTCCCTTGTAGCCACATCCAAAGCTTCTCCAATAGCCGCCATCATCGGCCCATATGCCACCACAAAATGCGGTCTCGAAACCGCGAACCCTTGGCCGATCTCCGATGGCTGGAGTGCATGGTTAATTGGGCATACAACTCCTCCTATCCACAGTACAGCGTGGAATATTTCAAGGAATTCCACGCTGTTTGGTAACACAATAGCCCAACGAGCTTGATCTTGCGGGCTCAACACCTCTTTCAGCCCCTTTGCGATTCTTCCTGCGTGATCCCTGAGCTCGCTAAGGGTGATATGCCGGTTCGTAAGACTATCGGCGGCGACCACGTGAGACCCGGGCAATGAATGTGACGCGCTGGTGTGAAGCAACTCGGTGAGGTTCAAATCTCGCGGTATGTCGATGGGCCGTGATGCGTATATCCTCATGGCTGCGACAGCCAGTGCATTGTTTTGGGAAGCTCAGATCTCAGACGCTCACCCGGGTGAACAAGGTTGACTGTCAACTGTCGCGGGATCCTAAGAGGAAAGAGAGAACTTGAGAATCGTGTTTTCTTGTTACTGTCAAACAGTTGGTTCGGTTCGGTTCGGGGATGGAAGGATCTCACCCACTTGAGCTGAGGCTGTCGTCTGAACCCCGTACACTGAGCCACTCGAGTAGCACAGATGTGGCAGTCATAGGTAATAGTGGTCTTTATCCAAAGGCCACTTACTTCCTTAAAGCGGGGGGTGACTCTGGGATGGCAGGGCGGTGGAAGGGCGGTTGAGTAGCAGGAGCCTCATGTCGTGCCTTGGGGAGATCGAGTAACGCAGGGTGGGCGTGAACGGGGAGAAAGCGCTCTTCGCATGAAACAGATGAATCACCTGTTTACATCGCACTCGGGGAGCTTCCGCTGCCCTAGTATCAGATAATAGTTCCGACGGCGATCATCCTTGCGTTTGGGACGTAATCGTTAGGTTTGAAAGTCAAGGCGGCAAGCTCGGGCGGCGCTGTCGGCACGGTTCGGGTTGTTGGAGGGTGAGGGGGCAACACGATGGCCTTGACGTCGAAACAACGTTTCTGTTTGTGATTTTACGTCTTTACTGTTCGTGCGATCATGCCGAGCGAGCAGAATATCCCTAACAAGCCATGCCGCCTCGACGATCGATACGAATCGGCAATTGCTCCGGTGCTATTAACGATGGCATCGACCAGATATATCGCCTTGCCAAGGATGGCAACGTAGACGCCATCACGGCGGACTACCTCGCCGAGTTCAACATTGCATGGAAGGCCATCGAGCTCGATTCCCAGCCGGACCTTGGTTACGAGCCCAACTTCCTCGATCAGCTTGCATGGCATAACGGTGATGCAGCGCGCCTCGTAGCGGAGAAACATATCAAAATCGTTCACAACGGAGGGGCACTCAATCCTCGGGGCCTGGCCGAGAGGGCAGACGCGCATTTCAAGAGTCTTGGCATCCATGATGTCAAGGTGGCCTGGGTAAGCGGCGACAACGTGACGGAGGCGGTCAAACGCGGTGCATTTGGGCGAGTCGCGCATCTCGATCGACCGAGCTTTGAGTTTGATCCGCGATGCCAGGGTAGCGATCTCCTTGCGGCCAACGCCTACACGGGCATGGCGGGCATCGTGCATGCGCTGGAGCTCGGCGCCGATATCGTGGTGTGCGGTAGATGCACTGATGCGAGCCCCGTCATGGGCCTTGCATCCTGGTGGCACGGGTGGAAGGGGACGGATCACGATGCTCTCGCGGCGAGTCTCATGGCTGGGCATTTGATTGAGTGCGGACCGTACGTGACGGGCGGTAATTACTGCGGTCAGCGTGAAGTACCGGTCCTTCATCACGCCGGTTTCCCAATCGCGGAGATTGGGGCGGCCGGCGATGTGCTCATCACGAAGCCGGAGGGTTCCAATGGGCTGGTTACTGTTGACACGTGCAAGGCACAACTGTTGTATGAGATACAAGGCGCATACTATCTCAACCCGGATGTCATCGCCGATATCGAAGGCGCAATGTTTACCCAGTTGGGCAAAGATTGGGTTCGGCTCTCAGGCGTCAAGGGTTTGCCGCCACCGTCGACGACCAAGCTAGGCATATGTCTATTGGGTGGTCATCAGGCCGAGATATCAGCATATGCAGCGGGGCTGGACACTGATTTCAAGTTCGAAGTACTGAGGAGTCAGGTTCTTGGTCAGATATGCCAGTCGGACTTCACAACGTTTAGCATCGAGAAATACGGCTCGTCGACTCCGGATCCGCGATCACAAAAAGAATGTACCACGCAGTTCCGCATCTTTGCTCAGTCACGCAAAAGAGAATCATTTGAGCAATTCAACAGAGCCATTTTCTACAACGGCTTGCAGGGCTACTGCGGGCTCCATCTAGGCATGGACTGGAGGACGATGGTGCCACGGCCCTATGTGCTGTATTTTCCAGCGTTGATACCGCAGTCGGAGATACCTCTGGCGGTTAGTTTAGTCGACGGCGACCAGAACATTGCTGTTGAGCCACGGCAGCAAAGAGAGAGCGGCACAAGCCCTCGGCAACCTGATTATGATCCCTTGTTTCCAGGGTTCGATCCTCCGACTTCCAGAACGGTGACGAGACCACTCGGCGATCTCGTCTTCGCACGTAGTGGCGACAAGGGCGGCAATGCAAACGTCGGCTTCTGGGTACGGCACGCTTCAGCGTGGCCATGGCTGCAAGCCTTCCTGACAAAGCAAAGACTCGTCCAACTATTGGGAGATGACTGGCAGGATCGGTACATGGTGGAGAGATGTGAGTTTCCCGGGCTTTGGGCGGTTCATTTCGTCATCAAAGGCATCCTGCAAGAGGGTGTTAGTAGCAACAGTATCCTGGATGGGTTTGGGAAGAGCCTGGGCGAGTTTTTGCGTGCGAGGCTGGTGAGACTACCGGCGGACTTGGTCATGGTAGAAGATGAGCGACGCCCGCAAGCGTTCAAGAGCAGGGCTCGGATATTCGAGGTATGAAGCAACTCCCAGACATACACGGAGCGAAAGTAAAGAACTGCGAGCTAGGGTTCTTTCCTAAGTTTCAGGTCAACTTCGCTTGCACCTCGCTGTTCTCTGCCGCCGTCGGCGGAAATCTCCCACCGTCCCGTCCCGGGGAAACTCGGCCGGCGTTCCAGGACCGGTTAAATCTAAAAGGCTGCGCGGCCTGCCCGTAAGTGCGGCTGTCAGCGCAACACTGCTGCAGACCGCTATGTTCGGCTGTGTTCAGCTGTGTTCAGCGGCCAATGCCCCCTGTGTCATCTCACCTGTTGAAATGTAACGCATGTTTGACACGTTCCTCCCATTACACTTCCAACAAACATATCAACAATGGGTTTCAGTGATGATGAACCGGTGAGGAATGAGTTGGGTCGGTACGACAATGTCGACTTCCGCAAGGCTGCTGGATACGAACATCCGCCCATCAAATGCAGCTACAACCGCCGAGATGTTCTTCTTTTTGTAAGTCTCGCTCATTGTCTCACTCCCCAACCTGAGCAGCGGTATTCTTTTGCGTGCTACGCCAATGGCTAGTTATCGTCACTCATCACTCCAGGCCAATGCAATCGGTTGTCAAAAAGATGAGCTACACTTCCTCTACGAACTGCACCCCGACTTTGCGGCTTTCCCCACGTTTCCCGTCAATCTCGCCTTCAAGCAGACGGATCAAGATGTCTTTGACTTCATCGCGCGCACAGTGACTGGCCACGTCCCAGGTTGCCCGCCTTTTGACGCACAACGTTCCGTCGACGGCGAGCGAGGTATTGAGATCTTGCGGCCTATCCCAGTTTCTTCTCAAGGCTTGGACTTGGAGGTGCGGAACAAAGTCATCGGAGTCTATGACAAGGGTGAGTATGCCGTGGAGAGAGAAGGGCGGCTCAACCGCGACTAAATGATTGAACACAGGGGGCGCTATGATTCTGGAAGCAGAGCAGCTTTTAGTTGACAGGAAGACAAACACGGCGTACACCAAGATGACATCAACCGCGTTTGGCATCGGACAAGGCGGCTACAATGGCCCTCGTGGCCCATCGAAGCCGGCAGTGAAGCCACCACATCGCCGTCCGGACGCCGTGCACATCATTAGGACGACGCCGGAAACGGCACTTCTTTATCGGCTCTGCGGCGATTACAACCCCCTACATGCCGACGATGCCTTCGGTCAGGGCGCCGGGTTCAAAGGATCCATCCTTCAGGGCCTCGGCACCTGGAACATGGCCGCGCATGGTCTGCTGCAGAAGTTAGGGAACAGCGATCCCTACCGATTTAAGGCGTACGGCGCTAGGTTCAAGGACGTTGTATACCCCGGAAATACTCTCGAGACGCGCATGTGGGTTGTTAGGAGCGAGGGAGGGGTAGACGATGTCGTTTTTGAGACGGTGGTCAAGGAGGATGGGAGGCTTGTGCTGTGAGTCTTCACATGCTGAAGCGCACAGCATGGAGTGTTGCGGTCTAGTGAGTGGCCACTAACCATTATCCAGATCGAATGGTCATGCCAAGATCTTGAAAGCAGAAGCAAGGCTGTCACGCCTGTGACCCAAATTGCCGACTTCGACAAGACTGCGGATGGTACGGCTGTTGGACTTGGGCCGAAGACCAAACCCTGCATCTGAAGCTGAGTTTGCACGATGTATCAAAACTCGGACCCAGTTGCGGACATAGACCAATCTGTCTGCGCCAGCGCAGCAAGCGAACAGGGGCTTCCTTTTATCGGTTTCAAATCATCAATCCTCAGTGAACCTTCTTCCTTGAGTCGAGTTCGATGCAACACTGCCTAGCTGCCCAGAGGGTTCTGTTACTGCCCAGTCTTGGCTTCGGTTTGAGTGGCAGGATAGGTTTCAGGGTAATGCCAGTATTTAGATGGTAGAAAAAGGACAAGTTCAAGCAAAGAGCAGGACAATGGCTCTGAGCACACCACGACGTCCCAGGATTCTCACTCATGTGAGTCCAGCAAACAATGCGGCGGTTGCGGCCAAAAGACAAAAAAAAAAGCACCACGTTTAATGATGTCAAAACAAGAGGCGTGCGCCGAGGGGGAATCGAACCCCCGGCTCCCCGACGCTGCTGGGTGGCAACGGAGAATTTTACCACTAAACCATCGGCGCTGTATGTCACGAGGAAACATGGTGTGGTTATGAATTCTACACTGCAGAACTGACACGGCAGTCTGGACCCTCATGATGTCAATGGAAGTCTGTTTAACATGGATTACAGATGTGATGGAAACCACTTAGGGCTCCTCTTCTCACGATATGCAGCTAGACCCTCAGCCGCGTTCTTACTTCTGAGCATCGCCTCGGACCATAACTCTTGGCCGCGCATCGTTGCCCTGCTCACGCCTGTCTCCCACGCTTCCCGCGCCGCCAATCGCGAAATGATGACGCTGTCAGGGCTCAACGCAGCAATCTGATCTGCATAGTCAAGGGTCTTTTCGAGCAGCTTCTCTTGCGGCACGATTTCCTTCACCAACCCCCAGTTGTATGCCTCTTCCACAGACATCTCACGGCCGGTGAGAATTAAATCCATTGTTCGGTGGTTGCCGAAAAGCATCATACATCGAGGCAAAGCACCGGCAAGAGCAGAGACTCCTCGCAGCACCTCGGGAAGACGGAAAGTAGCGTTCGGCGAAGCAAATATCACGTCCGCGTTGAGAATAGCTTCGAAGCCGCCGCCTGGGACAGCTATAATCAGCATTCGAACCATGTTACGCCCCTGAATACCCTGTAAGAGACGTACCGTGTGCGTGACCATTACATGCTACGATGATTGGTTTCTTTCCTGTCCGATTGCTCATGCCCGCAAACTGGCCCGAGGGGTATTCCAAGGCAACGTCATTCGTTTTGATGATGTCCAACCTTTGTTTTAGGTCCATGCCGGCGCAGAATGCCTTTGTTCCCGCCCCCGTGAATACAGCGCATCGCAGCTCGGGTTCAGCGTCGTACCACTTCCATAGTGCCCCGAGTTCAATGGTCGCTTCAACGGGAAGACAGTTCATGTACTCAGGGCGATTGATTGTGACGAGAAGGATGTGTTTTCGAGGAAATGTTATTAGACTGTGCTCGACGTGCGGGTACGAACTCTCTATCCATGGAGGAATCGGGCTTTTGGTTCTGGGTGCAGCCATTGCTGCGGATACGACTGCCGTAGACTCTTTCAAGTGTCTTGGATTCCTGGAATGACATGGAGCTTCAAGGTGTCGACCATAGCAGCTGCGTAGTGGCAGTAGCTCCTTCTTACCCAGAGTCACAATGATCTTGCACTCTCACCAGGTTGGCCGACAGATCGTTCCAACAGGTGGAGCTGATGCCGAGGCGCGTGGTCATTGGGATGCACCGGCTCACGCAAAGTTCCCAGACCTCAGACGAAAGCGAGAATCTCCGCGCAGCCAACTCCATGCCCCGTTGAACCCAACGCTCCCGAACAATGCGCCATGCAAAAAGCAACCCTGCTGGAAGAGACCCCTGTGGCTGCGAGGGAACCCACGTTCTCTGTGCTCCAGGTTCCCTCACCCGCGAAGACCGGAAACGTGTTGAGAGTTCAGCATAGTTGGACGGGCGCACCAAAGAGCGGACCATTGCCCATGCGCAACAGCAATGACTGCCACAAGCACCTGAGGCACCCACAGGTATGTGCGCCATGCGACCTTGAGCCTTACACTGACGGACACCGCGCATGAGGTACTGGCTTGAAGTGACTCCTGAAGTCTGGCAACTATTCGAGGGTGGTTGATCGTTCTGCTTCCTCAAACGGTGCCGTATGAAGAATCAATGGCATGAAGCTCGAAACACAGCCTGTATGAGCTGCCGACGTCGCCAAACTGTTGCCAGCCGCGCAAGTTGCGAAGTATCTCCGACGAGTCTTCTCGCGGCGACGTTAACCCCCTAGCCTGTCAACTGGATCATTCGCCATGTCACCCTCGCCAACGTACACACCGCCGCCAGCGACACCAGTCTTCCTCAAACTCTCCTATCCGGCACCTCGGGTTCTTCTCGTGAGAATGAACCGACCGAAAGACCTCAACGCCATGTCAACAGCGGCACAATGGGAGATGGACTCAGTATGGAAGTGGTTCGACCAAGAACCAAGTCTGAGTGTCGCAATCATCACCGGAACAGGACGAGCATTCTCGGCCGGGGCAGATTTGAAAGAATGGAGTAGGAGCATGGCCCCCAACGCCGACCCAAATAAGCGTATGGGCAACGCTCCCGCCTTTAAGCCCTTGAGTCGGCGATTGGGGAAGAAACCCGTCATCGCGGCTGTTAATGGCCTCGCAGTGGGCGGCGGCTGCGAGTTCGTAGTCAACTGCGACCTCGTCGTAGCCGCCAATGATGCGTACTTCGGGCTCCCAGAGGTCAAGAGGGGAATCGCAGCGATTGGCGGTGCTCTACCGCGGCTAATTCGAACAGTCGGTCTCCAGAGAGCGAGCGAGCTTGCGCTAACAGGGCGAAACGTTTCGGCACAAGAGATGGCAGAATGGGGGATCGTGAACAAAGTGGTGCCCAAAGAGGATGTCGTTGAGGAGGCGGTGCGTTATGCGAGGATGATTGCGGCCAACTCTCCGGATGCCATCATCTGCACAAGAGCAGGTCTGAGGCAGGGTTGGGAGACGGCATCGGTAGAAACGGCAGTCGATGGGACTTTGGAGAAGGAGTTTGCGGAGCTACAAAAAGGCGAAAACATCATCGAGGGCCTCAACGCGTTTGCGGAGAAACGGGAACCCATGTGGAAAGGTAGTCGGCTGTGATGGTCAGGTTCCAGATACAAGCCATGAGCATGAAGAAAACCACATTCTGTATCAGTGGCTAAACGAACTAGTTCTGCGTGCATCTTCATGCTCTGTTTAGCCCACGCGAGGTCTTTCGTCCAGAGCAACTTGATCAATCCAGGCTGGCCGGGATGCTCCTGACCATTACATCTCATGGAGTTGACGTATTTACAATTTTGGCATTGCTTAGACAGAGCTTTCAATGGATACTGAGCGATTATCGTCCCCAGGTGGGACGTTCTGTCGAACCGGCTCCGGAAATAGTTTCAACAGCTCAATGGCAATTCCTCGCCTCACCGTTCCGTTGTATCGATCAAGGGATTAAGTCAGCACTCATCTAGCCGTTGTACTATCCTCGCAGCCATGTGTGATCAGCATGACATTAGATAAAAAGTCGATGTGCTCAGGTCGTCTGGTGATCTTTTGCGACAGCGCAGGACAGTGCAGGGAGAACCCTCTGCTGCCCAACCCAGACTCCATGAAAGAGTTTCGGAGCGGTTCGAGTTTTCTAGGGGCCACCTTGCTTGCGTACACCTTGGACGGTCAAGAACGGGTAAGGAGGAAGGGACAGAAGAGACCGCGGGTCAGGCCAAGGCTGTACTGTACGTCTTGCGGTTCATCTCACTCTTGTCGGTCGTCCATCATCTTGACCTTGCCGCACATACGTCTTTTCAGACTCATCCTGTTCCCCAACGAAGGGCGCACGAATTTGAAGGTGTACAAGACTTGAGCACGGCCTCGTTCACGAGCGCAGATCACCTTTGGTTGGCGGGCATACTCGACTTCATTAAGCGGCAACTGGCATTGCTCGAGCTGGTTCCCGCACACCGGTGTCCTGACTGTTCATCATGAATATCTCCAAGTCGGAGTCCTATCGCGAGTTCGATAGGGCGTCGCTAGATAAGTATCGCGACCTCAACCTCGACACCGACAGAGATGACAACTCCTCGATCCGCTCAGAGGCGCTGGGAGATGAACTACCTCCGGGATACTACTACTCTCCTCAGTTCCTTGGTGCCATGGCGGTTGGTACAATTCATCGTGCAAACTTTTCTGCAGTGACTGACACCACAACAGGGATTCTGTCTTTCCGCAATCTCAGCTTACCTCTTTTTGATATTGCCAACCAACGTATTGTCGTTTATCAACGCCGATATTGGTATGAAAATTCTTGATTCCTGCTCCGAGGGCCTCTAAGCTGAAGTTCGTTAGGTCCAAGCCCATACATATCCTGGGTGAACATTGCAAGAACCCTGTCATTGTCTTTCACCTACACGATACTCGGCCGATTGTCAGATCTTTTCGGCAGACGCTGGTTCTTTATTGGAGGTAATATCGTCGCCATCATCGGTATCATTATCTGTGCCGTCGCACACAATGTTGAGACTCTCATCGTCGGCGCCGCGGTGTACGGCTTGGGTGAGACGGTTCAGCTCAGCTTCAACGTGGCTGTGGGAGAGCTGGTTCCCAACAAACATCGGCCCATTGTGTTATCTCTCATCTTTTTGACCAATGCACCTATTTCAACTTTTGGTCCTTTCATTGGTAGGTGTCCCTCACACAATACAACTGACACCTTTGCTAACACCGTCTAGCACGAAAGTTTGTTGAAAACCCCAAGCTAAGCTGGAGATGGTGCTTCTACATTAATATCATTTCTGTTGGCCTTGCTATCGTTCTATTGTATTTGTTTTATCATCCACCTACATTTGAACTTCTTCACGACCGAAAGACAAAACGTCAACTACTGAATGAGCTTGACTGTAAGTGCTACCCTCACAAACTTAGGTATATCGAAGCTAACACAGGGGAAAGATTTTGGAATCTTCTTGTGGACTGTAGGCTTGACACTACTTCTGTTGGGTGTTTCTTGGGGAGGAGTGATGTTCCCATGGGGCTCGGCGGCTACCATCTCGAGCTTGGTTATCGGCACTACCCTACTCGTGGTATTGTTCTGCTGGGAAGCGTTTGCGGACCTCAAGTACCCTGCTATCCCTGTCAAGTTCTTTGCCAATCGAGGCTTCATGTCGCTTGTTTGCTGCGCAACAGTTGCCACTGTAAGTAAATTATTGTCGATCTTTGCCCGCATTTGCTGAGGACGCGACAGATGTTCTACTACTCTGCTGTGCTTCTCTGGCCGCAACAGGTCCAGGCACTTTATACGACGGACATTACATACGGTGGTTGGTTGTCTGTAAGCAAATCTCCATGATGACGCATGCACGTACCCGTCAACTGACTCTTGGCAGTCGACCGTAGCAAGTTCGACGGCACTCGGCCAAGTTTGCGCAGGAGGAATCATTAGGTGGGGAGGAAATGTCCGATATTGGATCATCTTTGCGACATTTGCTATGGTTGGCTTTGTTGGCGCCCTTGCATCTTTGACTCCCAAAACGCTGAACGCCGGAATTGCCCTCACAATCTTGGGGCCTTTCTTCGTTGGTTTCATCGAACTAACATCTCTCGCTCTCGCCCCACTGTTTTGCAAGCCTTCAGATATTGGGCTCGCGTCAGGTCTCTTAGCGTCGATTCGTTCAGCTGGCGGTTCGATCGCCGTTGCCGTATATACTACCATCCTATCCAACCGCCTCGCTACTGAGATTCCTGCAGCTATCAGTGGTCCAGCTGTTGCCGCGGGTCTGCCCGAGAGTCAACTCCCTGGCCTTTTCAAGGCAGCGCAGACGGGGAAATTGGCAGCCTTCCCCGGCTTAACCAGTGCTGTGAAAGCTGCCGTCACAAAGGTTTTACCGGAAGCGTATACAAAAGCTTTTGAGACTGTGTATTTGGCAAGTCTGGGCTTTGGGGCAATTGCCATAGTCGGATGCTTGTTTGCTAAAGACGCGCAAAAGCACATGACGGACAGAGTTGAACGAAGAATGACGGATGGAAAGAGACCATGAGAACAATGTTGGGTTACGACGACTATGACGAAATAGGAAAGACGGATGGAATCATAAGGTAGCATCCGAGCATATTTGTTGAAAACCGTATCTGATGACTTAGCGTGAAACACGGCTGGATCTTGATCAGCGCTGTCACAAGCCACGGGACGAGGCTCATAAGAGGCTGAATAAATGTTCAGATTATAAGCCATTCTTCTCGGCAACTGTTCTCTGAATGGAAATCCTAGAAATCTTGGTGAGAGATTTTCTGCCGTACGTCCGCTGAGAGATCACTATTTTCGGCATCAGCTAAGCCCGAATAATGCATGTTACCGATTTCGGTTTCCCAGCGGTGTTACCCACCGCTTCCGTCTCGCTTGCATGTTAACAGATGTGATGCGGGTCTTATGCACACCCACAGATGGGGGGCGGCACAAACTAATTGATACTGTGACTCATCTGGCTCATCGTGTGAATCTAGTGTTACAACAGTATCTAGACTCCTTCAGACGAGAACTCGACGACAATCCGGTGCTCATCGTCGCCATGTCAACACCGCACCAGTTCTCTGACAAGGTCATTGCCATAACGGGCGCCGCCTCGGGTATAGGGCTAGCAACTGCTCATCTTCTAGCCAGCCGGGGCGCCAAACTCTCGCTTACAGACACCAACAAAGAAGGACTGATAGAAGTTCAGCTCAACATCCAAACGCAATACCCCCAAGTCGAAGTCCTTATCTCGGCCGCGGACGTCACAGACTATGAACAAATTGAGCATTGGACTGTTAACACGGTCGACCATTTTGGCAAACTCGATGGCGCAGCCAACCTTGCCGGCGTGATTCCAAAGTCTGTGGGCAAGAAGGGGTTGATAGATCAGGATTTCGAGGAATGGGACTTTGTGATGGGAGTCAACCTTAAAGGTGTGATGCATTGCCTGAAGGCACAGCTATCTGTAATTCAGGATCATGGATCAATTGTCAACGCGAGCAGCATTGCAGGTCTGCAAGGACGGCCTTACAATGGAGCGTATACAGCGAGTAAGCATGCCATCGTAGGATTGACGAGAACTGCCGCGAAAGAGGTGGGACTTCGGGGAATTAGAGTCAATGCGGTTTGCCCGTAAGTTAAGGTGATATCTTACTAATCAGAGCCTTGGTTGACAAGTGTATTTATAGCGGTAGGATTGACACGCCCATGTCAAGAGCATCGGCGGAAGCTGGGATACAAGCCGACGCGGCTTTGGGACGCTCAGGCAAGCCCGAGGAAGTAGCGTCATTGATTGCATTTCTCTTGAGCAACGAATCCACCTACATCACAGGAAATGCAGTTAGTATTGATGGGGGCTGGAATTGCTGAAGGACCCGCCGGGGTCAATGTGGTAGATTATCATCAGATACAACAGAAACTGAAACAAACTTCTATTGACATCCTCAATCATGTGAGGTTTAGAAAACTTTCAGAGACTCGATGTACCTGG
Source organism: Colletotrichum tofieldiae (assembly GCA_022836555.1). Taxonomy (NCBI): domain Eukaryota; kingdom Fungi; phylum Ascomycota; class Sordariomycetes; order Glomerellales; family Glomerellaceae; genus Colletotrichum; species Colletotrichum tofieldiae. Next base: position 6,003,699 of record BQXV01000002.1, read on the forward strand.
TAATAATTTCAAAGTTGAGCGGTGCTAAACTCGATTCTTGTCTCTTAAGCACAAATTGAGAGCTGAACGTCTCTCCTTGCCTCTGAAACACAGCCGTGATCGATAGACGTGGGCAGATCCAAAGTGTACTGAAAACAACAATAGGATCTTGAGTCTACTACAAATTAACTGGGAAAAGCTAATATGCAAATGAGGCAATAGCTAAGGAGACCATTGGCCTGACTTATGCGGTTTCTGGGCTGATGATTGGAGGCTACCAGTTGGAAAATGAACTGGTGACTCGGACCTTGGTTAGTGAGCGCAACCGTAAGACTCATATTTCAAAATAGTGTTAATTTGCAGCGCTATTAATCTCTGTGTTAACTGGGAGTACGTTGCATACGGTTTCCTTAACATAGAAGGTAGGCGTAATAATGGCGTGTCAACTTGGAAAAAAAGTGTTAGGGCCTGTAGATAGAAACAATCAGATCGGCACCAAGCTCATCCTCGAAAAGCAACACTGTTCATTGAAAAGACATCTTGAATAAGGAACTGTAAATTAGCGGATATAAGCATGCAGCGCTATGTGGCCTATCATGTCCTCATCACCATTGAACCTTTGAGATGTGAGCACACAAGGTCTGCCTGACTTTCACTGACGGTGGAATTATTTGCTTAAATGATTAATGTTCCACATGACATCAATGGTCAATCAAGAAATGGAGCACAATTTGAGCAATGGAAGCGACTGCCTTCAGTTGAGGCTTCGACCACCGTCAGTAGTTCCAGATCATAGGGGGTGCGAGACATCAAAATGAACATTGAAGAGAGAAACTCTAAAAGAACTTATTTCTGTTTCTAATCAAAAATGGGGCTACCACCTTCTTGCGGCGAAACTGGATCGTTTCTAGAAAGTAATACAAAATGGTGAATATAACGCATAGGTATTGGAGTAGGGCAGGGCAAATTCAGCATTTTGCCCATTGCTTGATAGTCGGCTTAGTCCAATCGTAGCTGCCTAGCTCCTATGTAGGTAGATTCCCATCAGTAGCGATGGGTCAGTCTTAGATTCGAACAGCAACAACACATACAGTAATTGCACACGTTCACTATCATTAGTATTACAGCCCAGCATCACAGGAGCCAGCCAGCAGCGACATGACTATCGTCATCACTTTTTTCTCCTACAAGTGTAAGCGAATTTACTTTTTATCCTGTGACTTTATCCCTTACTTATGGATATCACTTATGATCCTTCTATTTCTTTTAATGCCTATCGACTTGTCTCTTGCTGAAATGTGACTGTTTCCTTCCCTGGTCCAAGGCAGGCCTATGCAGACCCAGCATCTCTATACACTCGCAGGCCCTGTTTGTACCATCTTTTTATCCTCCCAACGCGAGCTGGCTGTGCTCTTCGTGGCTTGGCCAGTCTTGCGTTGCGGCCGCAAAATGAGACGGTTCACGCACGCCTTGCCACCCCTTCAGTATTTGTGACTCTAAGAAACTGATTGATTACTGATCACGCTTTGTATGACGCTTATGCAAAAGTCTTGTTTGCGCTCTGAATTAGTACAACTGGGGACAAGAGTTCAGCCAGAGCTCTGAAGGATAGTGTATTGGTGGGGCCGCGCCACCTACCAGTAATAGCCAACGGTGGGATCGTTCCGCCGACGACTACTGATCTGCTTTGTAAGATCTCGGGAGTCTAGCAATAATTTTTAATAACACCGGGCTCGTCTCAACACGGAGTGCTGTTCGGTGTGGATAGAATGGATTGTTTGTAATCACATACGCTTAATTCGGAAGTTTAGCTGTCGACAAGGCATTTCATCAACCGGCCTGCTGGAGTGTTTTACCCCTGATGACGCCGCGTCCAAATGTATAAGACGAACGACACGACCATTGTGGTTTCTGTAGTTACTTGTACCGCCACTACATTCTACTCCCATCGTTTCAACCAATCTTGCCCACTCGCTAATTATGGCTCCTCCAATGCTCTGGATATCTGCCCTTGTCGGGTCTCTGGTCTCGGCAACATTAGCGCTAACCCTTCCAGAATATCGAGCGTTGAGGACTGCTCAGAATGGCAGTATACTCGAAATCACTCTCCACAATCCTAACTCTGCGATCAACCTCTGGAGCCAAGACTTCCAAGACGGATTGACCGACATAGTCCAAAAGCTCCAGGTCGACAACGAAACCAAAGTCGTTATCTTCAAGAGCGACGTCCCAAGATTTTTCTGCGCCCACGTGGACCTCCTTATCCCTGATATTCGTGTGTAACCCTTACAAGAGAACCAGTGTGAGCAAATCTAACACATGAGCCAGAAACCATTGGAGACAGGTTCTCAGCGCTTATGTGGAACATCACGAACCTCCCACAGATTACTATAGGTGCCGTCGAAGGCAGAGCTCGTGGCGCTGGAAATGAGTTTCTTTTGGCCTTGGATATGCGATTCGCTACTAAAAAGGAGTCGCAATTTGGCCAGATCGAAGTGGCCACCGGCCTAGTCCCCGGAGGCGGAGGAGGTCAAATGCTGTCCCAAATCATTGGTAGGGGACTCGCGATGGAATACGTTTTGAGCGGCAAGGACATCAATGCACGAGACGCAGAGAAGATTGGCTGGATCAACAAAGCTTTTGACCACTCTGCCGACATGTACGCTCACATCAACGAGCTTACATCTCGCTTCAGTCTGTTCCCTCGGGGGGCGCTTGTAGCTGCCAAAAGTTCGATCAACCTGTGGGCCCGGCCTCCACAGGACAACTTTCTGAGAGATGCCGCAGCTTTTAACGCGCGGCTGGCTGACCCTGTTGTAACGCAGCTCATGGGCCGAGCCTTGTCTCTGACAAACAATCTGTCATTGGGCGATGTAGAGCTCAACTTGGGAAGAGACTTGCCCCTCCTTTACAGCTGATCGAAGGGAAATTGCGGGACTGGAGCTTGCTGGAGAAAAACCTGCGCAATCATTCAGGAGCCAACAACGTTTGGCTTTGTAATCAGCGGAAACGTTCGGGTTGTTTTGATCGCTTGCCCTCTCGAAATTACTTTCTATAGATGGGTTGTGCCATCAGGAACACAATCAGGACTTTTCGGGTTGGCGGTTTAATACCTGGAATACACGAGCCTTTTGTTTCCAAACACATCGGTGTGTGAAAAATGAACAGCAAAGATTTAAAGTTCCCTTCCCATCTCCAAGATCTCTGTGCACAAGTGGAGTGGCTAGCTACATACTCAGGAGCATGCATACCTCAGAAGTCGCCAATCATCATGGTCGGCTCCATCATGTTGGCCACGTAAGTCACAATCCATCGTAGCTTGACAACCACACCACACACTCCTGAAATCGGTGAATCAAACATATCATCGAGAAGGAATTTATTGTAACGTATGATTGATAATTATCATTAGAGTCGCAGTGTAATTATTCATTTAAAGACATAACTATGCATGTGCATTTGTAGTATATAAGCAATCATATTCTCGTTCTCTGGGCGACTGATGTCAAAGTTTTTGCTGTTGTGCCACGCAAAAAGATGCCCTTGTCTTTCCATTCCACAATGGACAAACTATCTTAGGCCTATGTGGAGATCTCCACGTTTTGATTACCTGCTCTGCATATTATTAAGCTTTGGCGTGATGCCACATCCGCTGTAACGTGTGTCGTTCGCATAAAATACGCAGGCAGCAGCGTCTGTCTGACAAATTCAGTTACTGATCATCATCGATTGGGTTTTTCATATCAGTCCGAAAGCCGAACCATGGTATTTCTCTAACCCGAAAGCCTGAACATCTTGACGTATATAACTCTTTGACTATTTCATCTCACATACAAAAAGTGAGACCCATCAATGATCTGCATTACGTCCTAAATATGTCGCAGCAACTCCTTGTCGTAAGTTATTAGTCTTCTACACCCAATAGGACCATTCTCTACTCCTTCTCAATTTACAGGCTGGTATTGATTGCTTTTAGATTACTGGCGTATCCGGTCATGTGGGCTTCCGCGTACTTGCAGAGGCTCTCGCTCGAGGGTACTCAGTCCGCGCAATAATACGGAAAGCTGAGCAAGCCGACCTCATCAAAAGCATCAAGTCGATTCAGCCACACTTGAGCCAATTAACTACCATTGTTATCCCTGATTTGCTTGCCCCGAGAGCATTTGACGGGGCTTTTGATGATGCCAGTGGTGTGGTTCATGTCGCTTCTCCTCTAGCCATCGCCGTAAGTGGCAAACCATAATTGTTCCGCTTGCTGTTTCAGCCTTGATAAATATTAACGAAAATCTCTACGCAGAGTGATAACTTAAAACGTGATGTGGTTGACCCGGCAATAATGGCGACGTTAAGAGTGCTGGAGTCAGCTACTAAAGTACCATCAATCAAACGCGTCATCATTACATCTTCAATCGCGACTCTTCTCTCGTGGGAATATGTTGTTTCGGATGATGTGGCCAAAGTATTCACTGGTATGCACCAAAAGAACACCTCCCCCCCAGAAAAAAACCTCCGATGGGTTCCATGATAATATCTGACGACAATCCCCCTGCAGCTCGAGACACCTACGATCCTCCAGGACCGGAAACTCAGTTCCAGTCACCGCTTCAGGCTTATGGGGCCGCAAAAGCCCTGGCACTCCAGGCAACTGAGAATTTTATCAAGGATGAGAAACCGTCTTTTGATGTTATTAATATTATGCCAAGCATGGTCATTGGGAAAAATGAGCTGAACGCTAAGAAGGAAGAGGTTGCAGGTGGGACGAACAGCAACGTCATGGGTCCATTGCTGGGGGCGAGTTCGCCAGTGCCGGTGCTCGGGGTTTCTGTCCACGTCGATGATGTGGCGAAAGCCCATATAGACGCTCTGAGTCCTGCTATTCCAGGCAACCGGAACTTCATATGCTCCTCGGGGGGGCTGAAAGGTATCAGATGGGAGAGCGTCAAGGACATCGCCAAAAGTCATTTCAGCGAGGCAGTGTCTGATGGGCTTCTGCCTCTAGACGGAACTATATCTACCAGGCCCATTCGCCTCGATGCATCCGATACGGAGCAAACTTTTGGCTGGAAATTTTTGGGTTTTGAGGAACAGGTCAAAAGTGTGGTTGAGCACTATCTGGAACTTTTGGAAGCTGAGGGGTAATCAACGCTTTTTGTACGTCAAGACGTGAGAAACAGTCACAGCTCGCAACGCTGCGTCTAAAGTCATTTTCTGTTATTATTGCTAGCACGAGCAAAGCATCAGACCCCATGTTCGTTTCCACATTTGATCGTCTTCACATCGTTACAGAGACAGGAAATGAGCATTGTCTGGCCCTAAAATTAAGGAGGGTTACTTCGCACAGGAAAGCCATCCGCCACGTTGCAAGTTGGGTACAAGACCGTCAATCCTTCGCTTTGAAACATATCGTCATGTCCTTAGCCATTCTTGGGGCGCTTGATGGTTTGTGAGTACGGAGCTGGCTTAGCCATATTAGGAACAGCATGATGGAGGAATTATTGTAAGTGTAAGCTGCTAGCCGATGCTGCCTAAGGATCAGTTAGTCCACAACCACATTCTTCCTCAACTGTGGGTAACTACTATGCCAAGCCGGTGCAATTCTTGCGCCCCTATCAGTAACCACCTGATCCGTTACGTCATACACAGCCTCAGTAACCGGCGTTCAAACCCCCAATCACGAACGTGGCGCGTCAAAATCTGGAGTCACTCGACTCTTTGAATCATAGCAGAAGTCCGACATCCTTATTGGCGGAAAGCAGGTGTAGACATGAACTCGGCTCGGCGCGGTCCCACCATACCACAATTTTCTTATGAAAAACGACGGAATCTTGGATGTGTGGGATTCACATGTTTCATCGTACCTCGGTAGGTAACTTTGACAATGCTTGTCATGACTTGATCAGTGAATCTATTGGTGGTTTCGAGTGTCGACGGTCCCCCAGAGGACCAATCCAACACGGCTGGGGGCACATTTATTGCCATTTCTGAAAACCCGGATTCCACCTACATATGGCCTCTGCCAAATCCTAAGTGACAGGTGTCGGTATTATAAATACGCCATTGCCTTCCCCTTTCTATTGCTCAAGAATCTATGATCGAACCTTTCAACCAAGAGTACAGGACTTTTTCCAACCGGTTGTTTCTCCATCTTGGGCCATCGCCCAAGCAGACACTACTTCGGATCATCTTATCGACCAACTGGCGAACTCTTGACGACTCCTCCAACGTTCCTTTACCTTTTAGCCCTAGCTCAATGACGCGGTAGCCCTCTCCGAGCTGATTCCTGATGTATTCCTCGGCTCCATCAGGTCGTAGAAACGTTTCCAAGGGCGTTCCATTGCTTGCACATGTGTGAGCCATCATATTTCGTATTCTTATCCCGCCTTCGGGATCGTATCCAGGGTGGTCAGATTCGACATATCCCAAATTTCGAAATTTGAGTCTTGCATGAATACCGTTGAGAACAGTACGATCAGGTTTCATTGGAACGATTTCGCCGAAGATCTTTTGTGCAGTTGCTGCAGCTTGCTTGTTTCCTTCAAGCGCAGCCTGGAGTAGATTGAAGCCCCAGACCAGACCAGTCCAGAACACGACACTGGACAGAGTGGTACTGGATTCCAAGAAAGGCATGATGTCGACTGGGGGATTGGCGAGCCTGAAAAGTGGCCGCTCGAGAAAGAGGCCGTAGCTGAGGCGCGGAGACATCCGCCCGCTCTGGTATCCCAGTTGTTGCCCATTTGGTACACTTTGTTCATACCGCGTTGATGGACCTTCGTCAACTCTGTACGAATGTGGAATTTGGTGATTTTCAGAAGACGACGTGTCTGCAGCAGCTTTGTTATCCAAAAGTCTCCCACTCTTATTCATACTTGGAAGATTTGAAATCGAGGGTTCCTTGGGCTGCGACCGTGAAGGCTCGCCATGTCTCACGCATTCATCATCGGAGTCGTCTAAGCCGTCGGAATTCTCCATGCCAGCGGCGTTTTGAGCGTAGCGCACAGCATCTTTCAGCTCTGTGCTTCCAAGACGCGCTGCGACGCGTGCCAGTGAAGTAATGGCATCTTGCATGGCTTGATTCTGTTCCCGAAGTTCGTTGATTGCCGTGATTTGTCTTTGCCTAAATGCTTGTTGAGCCTTACGACCCCTTTCTCTCCTCGCCTACGCTGTCTTAGCGGATCTCTTTACACTGCACCCCATAGCCCGTTGCACTTACTGCGAGATCATCATCAGTTTGCGAGGCATCTTCCATGGTGCGCTTCATTTTGGAATGCGGATGGGCAATATTAAACCACTGAACAGCGTAAGTGTAAAGATTGTGAATCACGCAAAATGGAAGGGCATGGGCTGAAAACGGCTTTTGGCTGAGAATCGTAGCCGTAGATTGATTTATCAGCTCCTCTGGGAGGTTGTGAGATTCTCTGCCTCATAAGCGGATTGGGCCGTCGTTTTTGTCGCCAATTCTGGCTCTGAACCCGAAACTTTCCGTTGGAACTGGGCTGAGACGACTAGACCCAATCAAGGTTACAAGCTGGCCCTAGGGCCTACCTAGCTCTTTAGCATCCCAGCTATCCTCGCCCCTGGACCAATTTCGGCTCTTTGTCTGTTCCATTCGACACTGACACGAACCATAATAAATTGCAGTTTTGTGGTCAATGACTACTTCCTGGTAACGGTCGTATGAGAATCACCGAAATCCTAGGTCAACGGCCACACTCACGTCGTCTATGACGTCACTGCAGCGAACTCAGAATCCTATATGGCTTGCTTCCTGTTGCCAATAACACTGCGTATATTATGCTAAGATGACACCCTATCACTTCATGTTGCTCATGCCAAGCGTCGGATGGCGACCATGACATACTGATGCATCAGTTGTTGGGAACCAGAACTGCTCTGTAGCGCATTTGTCCATTGGCTAACTTCGCAAAAGCCTCCGTAATACCTTCTCGGGACATGGGAAACGTCTCAACTACTGGCTTGACATTGTTGCGTGCGGCGAAGTCAAGCATACGCTTCTGTACAACACGAGATGCGACCATGGCTCCTTGAACGCGGAGACCCATCGAAATAAGAGCCTGGTAGGGAATGCTAAAGTCACCCATGGCAATAGTAAGGGGGAAAACAGTTGCGCCTGGGCTCAAAAGTGGGATGTAAAGGTTCCAATCCGGTGGCATGCTTGACGTGACAAGCAAAATATCGAGCTTCTTGCTGCCAATATCGAGGGCTTTCTGCTCTTTGGTGGTGTAAAAGCTCTTGGCGCCGAGTTTAATCGCTTCGGCCTTTTTCGAGTCAGTGCCACTGAAGACGGCAACGTCGTGGCCCAATTTGGCTGCGAACTGGATTGCAAGATGGCCCAGGCCGCCGATTCCAATGACGCCCACACGGGCAACTGAAGCATCCTCGAGCATGGTAAGGGCGCTGAAGACGGTTGCCCCGGCACACATCAGCGGCGCAGCGTCCGTGTCTAGGATGGCATCTGGGATTTTGAAGAGGAAAGGCTCTTTCCAGACGGCACTAGAAGCGAAGGAACCCTGGTCGTGGTCGGCGAACCCGTACATGCTACGGCTTGGGCAGAAAGTCTCGCGCCCCGATTGGCAAAGCTCGCAGAGACCGCAGCTATCGTGCTCATATCCCCAGCCCACACGGTCGCCCTTCTTCAGTTGGCGGACCCCAGGGCCAGTGGCTGCTACAATGCCAATGCCTTCGTGTCCGAGGACCATGTCCTGGGCGCGGTAGTGGACATCGGTGCCGCAAAGGCCGGAAGCAGTGATCTTGACGAGGACCTGATCCCCTGTAAGCTCCGGTTTCTTTATGACGTCTTTCTTGATGGAGCCATCCGAGCTGCCTTTATAGACGGTCATGGAATACATCTTAGTAAAACGACAAAAGGGCACGCCTTTATTCATAGGAGTGGCTTTGAGTAGTTTGGCAGGGATGCTGAGGTATAAGAAGAGTGAGAATGTACTGATGATGATGATGAGACAGATCCATTCTCGTTAATGTTGGTCCTTAAAGGCTTTATACCGCATCATTTTAGTTAGAAAGCCGTTCTGTCAACATGTAGAGTAATAACTCGGAAACAAAAAGCAGGAAAACTCCAGCCACGGCTCCTCGAAGCTGAAACATACCGGGACGCCGTAAGCTTTGGGTCGAGAACGTTGGTAAGCGATCAGTACTACTCAACGCCGTATTAAACCGTCCACCACGACTGCTGCTTGATCGGCGTGTTTGTCGCATCATCTCCGAGCTTTGCAACCATCAGTAACTTACAGGCTGCAGCGCTTCCGATTATCGCACCAACGACCCTGCATTTTTGTGGATCTGGGCATTGACGCGCCCGGTCACTGACTTGGTCTTTATTCTAAGTTAGGTTCGGACGGCCGACGGCGCGAACATTGCTCCGATGACTGATATACTGATTTGACGCAATGTCAAACTCTGATTTTGTGATGAAGGACAGTTCATCTCTGCTCGTATTGAAACCGAATACGACAATCAAGAAAGTCTTTTAACTGCTATGGACTTACCCACATTACTCCGCCCAATACGCGCGTTACAAAAGAGTCAGAAATATTCCTATAGCTTAATTACTAACTATCGACAGAATGATGCCTATATTATAAAGAAATAAAGAAGGATCTGTTATGTCATACTTGAATTATCTTTCCTTTGCACAGTGTTACTTTGGACGTGTAATCCTAAAACTGGGCGTGGACTGCCGCACCTGGAATGCAGGGGCCAATTTTGCTAGACGTCTGGAATTGGTCCCATCTTTTGAAACTCGGGTGCCAGCGTAGCTGTGCTGAGCTGGCCTTCGACCTCTGATTCAGCACGTCGTAAGTTACGCTGGTATTTTTGCCTTGCCTATTGGTGCTGGGAAACAAGGTTTTAATAAATACACGTTGCCCATAATTAGTATCTCGTTCACCACAGTCTTGTACTGCCATCTCTCTGATCCTAACATGGCTCCACGCCGTAACGAAAGCGGGAAGCCACATTTTTTGCCCCTGCTCGACCGTCACGAAAGCAAACGAATAACACTCAAAAAGCAAAGGACTATAATTCGCGCTCATATGATGGCTTCAAACTTGAGATAACTATGGCTATTTTTCTTCTCACAACATGGTTTTTTAAGACAGTCTCGGGTGGGGCATAGCCTGACCGAAAAGATCAATGTTGTAGGGTTCTAAAAGCCACTCCCATCTAACCCTGTAATATCTCGCATTCAAAGCTTAAAAGTTTCTCACGGTGAAAATTTACCAGGGAATGACGGTACCATCGTGGTTTCGGAAAGTTCCACTGAGGTCTTTGGGCTCGATGCTCCAAGTAGTCTTAATCATGTCCGCCACACTGGCCTCCACCGAAATGGCGCCCAAAGCTTTCAAGTCCATACCACCGCCGGAGGTGAGGTCCGTCTCTACAAGTCCAGGGTGGAAGACCCAGCTAGTCAACCAGGGCTCCTCGAAAGAAAGAAGACGAATGAACCAGTTCAGAGCCGCCTTGGAGGCTCCATAAGGACTGGATGTCCCGGGGAAGTTGGTCAGGATCTCTTGAGAACCAATGGAGCCAACGATGGTCGAGACAGCAACGAATTTGGGACTGCCGGTCTTGCTAGCCTTGAGTAAGTCGGCAGTGGCCTGGAAGAGGGCTAAGGGGCCTATAGCATTGATGTTGAAATGCTTCTGGGTGTTGGCGATTGAAGTGTTGCGGACACTGGTACCACCCTGAGCGATGCCGGCGTTGGCAATGACAAGGTCCAACGACGTGATCCCCTGCTCACGGAGTTGACCCACAGCAGCAGCAGCATCAGTTTCCACGGCGGAGTCCAGCTTGATGACGATAAGTTTGGTGTCGGGGCCTTTGGGAAGATCGGCGAGGGCCTTGGAAGTCGGGTGCGACGGGTCGCGAACGGCAGCGATGACGGTGGTTGAGGGCTTCTGAAGAATGCGCTGGACAAAACCACGGCCAATGCCGCGGTTTGCGCCAGTGATCAGGTAGGTTGCAGGGGAACTCATATTTTGCAAAGGTTTTGTTTGTTTAGCCAAGTAGATTGATTCGCCTAAGAATGAGGATGATGTTGTGCTTGGTTCAACACAGAAGCTACTGATTTCTTGGTTATTATATAGAACATTTGTCGGTAAATAAGAAATAAACTCACTTGAGCTTGATCTGCAATTCATGTTCGTCGTTGCATCGTGGACGGTGGAGTGATTGACACGGTTGAACAACAAGCCATTGGGATGGCGTCACCCAGTTTGAGCTTCTTTGCTTTGTAATAGAATGAATTACCGAGGGGTTTCCTTGGATTCTATCCAAACAGTAACTGCATCATGCGCCAGTTTTCCCAACTGTTTGGAAACATTTACTACGAAGATGACAAATCTGATCACGGGGCGGTGAAACCCTGGAGTGCTCAATCATAACATGTCGCAACATATTCAGATGAAGATCAGTCAAGAAGCAGCGTTACGTGGGCAAACTGCAAGAGTATTTTGCCGAAGCCGTCGGCATGCAGCAGCTAATTAGTGCCAAACTGACAAAGCCGAGTTTTTGTAAGCCCATTAGCCTTAAACACCAGCAAGGGGTAGCCAAAAGTTGAGCTCCGAGGTCACAAACTTTTTGATTACTATTCGGCGTAACAGCCACTTGAGGCCTCCATAAATCTCTCAGACAGTTTTGCGCAGGTACATTCTCTAATCCGCTTTGTAGTAGTGTGTTGCCAATTGAAATGAGTACTAACAAGTCAGTAAATAGGAGAGTTGTGCAATACTGATCCTTATTACGAATCGCATTCTATACCGATGATCAAAGGACGCGCACCAGCCCGCCGCTCGCAAGCAGCAGCGAGCTCATTCTCTACTCGCCTGCAACTTGCACGTCTGCTGATCTCCAAGATGCAGGATAGGCGGGGACAGTCCCGCAAAGTGTGTTGAGGATAACTAATCACCAAATTCGCTGGGACAGTCCCACAAAGTATGTTAAGGATGATAACTAATCGCCAAATTCGGCAGGCCATGCCCAAAATCTGCGGACCGACTGTTCCACTGCATCGTAGTTCGTGCCAGCCGTGATGTTTAGGAGTGTCATCGGTAGTCTTGTGATAACCTCTGAGCCAGTGATTTAACTTTCTTCCCAGGTTTGTTGAGCTTTTCGGATGCGTCTCCAGACACGAAGGGATGAGTGGCCTGCTACTTACTCATCAACAGTAACGGCATGGCCATTACGCGTATGAAACCTATTGCAATGACAGTCGCTGGCGAAACGGACAAGTCATCTTCAAGGAAAGAATGCTTCCTTCTGGCCACAGAGGCAATAAAAAGGTTCTGTCGTGATGGTGTCGCCTCAGGTGACGCCCGGGAAATGCTCAGACGTGACGTTGTGTGTCATCGTCATCAACACTACCTGGGCTGGGTGGTCTGTGCCAATCTGGGCCTCGAACAGGATTGCCATTGACATTGAATTCAGTGTCCTTGTGATCACTGGCTGTTTCCTCGCCAAAAGGATCTTTCGGCATCGAACACGGCATGTAGCCAAGCCGGCGTGGGCCAAGCAGGTCTCCGAGTGCCCGGGATTTCTGGCATCGGTAGCTGCTGTTAAAAGTACCCCTTCGTGGTCCCATTAAATGTTTTAGAGAAAGATTTGTCTAGACCAGATGTCCCATGTCGTTGTTGAGAACTCTATACAGGTTTTGCATCAAAGAGAAGTATATCCCCAGTCAACGAGAGCCTCTCACCGCTGTTCGAGTCGGTGCGAACTGAAGTGACCTTGACTGCGCCACATCTGATTGTCTTCGAGTAGCCGTGAAGTTGGATATAGTAGCCGCCAGACTACAGAAGCCGATACTTGTTGTTTAGCGGAGTCTGATGAACAAGGCAGAGTCTCCGGTAGCATGACGCGTCAACAATCGTAGTGTCAGCTGGGGTTGGCATTCTACCCGTGACGTTGTGGCTTAGGCTCGGGTACGTAGTGATCCCACTTCCCGTCAGCCTCGGTACCTTCGGATCCCTGTGCAGATCCCTGGGATGAAGGGCTGTGCAAGCCAGCCAGCAATGCTCAAGGAACACTTCTGGAGATGCTTAATCGAGTTTTTAATACCCACTGAGCACCCAGTTGCCTAACAACGTTAGCTTACGTGATTTTCTGCAGCGGAAGAGAAACTGGGTCACCATCATTAAGTTTATGCACCGCCCGTACAACACAGCAGTGCCATTCGTTTCTCTGAGGCGAACGAAGGAGTATTGCAAGACAATTCAATGGAAGGCGCGTACGACTAGGTGTTCCAAACAGAATGCTCGGTGGGTGGGCTTATCAATGAGCGGTGACAAGGAGTCGGATGACATGGAAATTTGGTGTAGTTAACACGAACACGGAATTAAGGATTGTGTGCCGTCGGGGTCAATCAGTGAGTGGGGTAAGACGGGTTAGTCCTTAGTTCTCGAACCTGGCTCTCCGCTTCCGAAGACTGACCATCAACGGCAACCTCATTCGGTGGTAGAGCATGGAATGCTCCAACCAGCCCGCCGCGCAACTCAACTGATTATGATCTGTGCGTACCCGGGTCGGGTAACCGAGATCCCATCGAACTGTTATATTTTGGGCATTGGCAGTCTATGAGGCGAAACGAATCACTTTCTTGGATCATTTCACTTGCCTTATTTTACATTCAAGGTCTAGTCTGCGTCGTAAGTCACATTACCATAGCCATTGTTAGCAAAAGCTATCATACTAATATGTGTCCTGCATATCAGAATCTGCAGTGAGTTTGACAAGCCGATAGCCTGGCGACTCCAAGTTGTAAAGCCTGATCAAGAAGCAGGCATAATTGGATTGCTGGCCTGCCCAGATAGTGCGCTCAGCCATGGCGAAGCCGAACCCCACCCACAACCCGGACTGAACCGCTTAAGATGCACTGCAATTGGCAACTTGTGCCAGTTACCAACTGGTCAATTTTCGGCTGGGTACCTAGACCATATTCCGACGCGCGTATCGATTGCACTCTAGGGGTAGGGCGTTGCTATCATGGCCTTGTTGATTGGACAACCTAGGCCTAACCCCGCGAGCTGGTAAGTTGTTGGCGTTGGAAGAACATTCCGAAAAGACCACGGGAAGCACAGACACCATGCCCCTTTCTTTTGAAGTCTATTTTTATGGCGTCGATTAAATAATGTGTCGAAGATGATTGGGCAAAGGACGTCAAGGTTTGCACCTGGAAAGCGGGCTGATCTAGGTGTAGGCGGGGTTTGTTTCGGCATGTGGGAGCGTCTCCGAAGGAAAAGGAGGCTCAAATGACGGTACGACTCCACCTTGAACGAAAGAGCTTGCGCGTAGGGCCACGAACGAGTTCTACGGCGCAGTCCGGTCGCTGTGGCACTAGGATATGGAAGAGGGGAATATTAGAGTATGTGGGGTCCGCATCCGGGGCTGATTTGTTATGCTTGAACCGTAAGTGGCTACGCACCAAGAAGACCATGTCAGGCTCTTGCCAGGGTGATGGACCTAGAAGGGTTTGGCAATGGTCTTTGTGCCAGAGAGAGTAAGGGGTAAAGGAGGCAACTTGGTCGTCGTCCCGACTCACTATCCCACCTCCCGGGAGATTAACGAGGGCCTACGATCTCCACAAAAGAAGATGTCGACGTTGAATGTTTTCGGTGCCGGGATGTCTGTTCTACGCTAGGTCTTTGCCGCTGTGGGAGCCCACGCAATCGTACGCCTCCCGGAGCCACCGTCCACGTCTCCCAAGCCAACGAGGCTTGTAACGATGGCGATGATGGACTTGTCTCCACACATTGATTCAAGCGATGCATTGGCATCGAGCTACTGAAGCGGTTCGTGGGGGATGTCCGTGATGAGAACCCAAGTGTATTGTATTTTCATCGAGTATAATAAGTTCACATCGAAGCCATCAAGGTCGACACGCAAGTTCTTCACCAGCATCACATTCACTCTCCAACAACACTCCTCTCGCTTTCAGTTCTACACAATTCCACTGTTCATTTGACGACCCGTTTTGATTCATCCTTTGCGACTTTTTTCCGCAACTCTCGAAACCACCGCCGAAATGCGTTTCTCCTCTGTCGCCACAGGCCTGGCCCTCCTCTCTGGTGTCGTTGCCCACCCCGGCCATGACCTCACGGAAGAGATTGCTGAGCGCCGCGCCTTCTTGAGCACCATCAAGCGCGCTAGCCTGGGCCACTGCGCCGACAAGCTTGCTGCCCGTGGTATCACGGCCCGCAATGTTGCCCGCCGCGTCGCGCAGGTCGAGCAGGCCCGCCAGAAACGCAACATCAAGAAGCGTGACGCTGCTTCCGTCCTTGCTGCCAGCCACAACCAGACCGAGCTTGGCTACACCCTGAATACCGACGCCGCTACCCTGTTCTCTGGCAACAACTCTTGCGTCCTGACCCCCGAGGTCACCCAGGGACCTTACTGTAAGCCAACAGCTAGCCTCTTGACAAACAAGTCTTCGTCTTTCGTATGCTTACACTTATGACAGACGTCTCTGGCGAGTATGTCCGCCGCAATATCATCGAGGAACAGGAGGGTGTCGATATCGTCCTTGACTACCAGGTCATCGACGTCGAGACCTGCGAACCCGTACCCAACGTCTACCTCGAGATGTGGCACTGCAACTCCACCGGCGTCTACAGCGGCATTGTCGCCTCTGGCAACGGTGACTCGTCAGACGAGTCCAACATCGACAAGACCTGGCTCCGCGGCATCCAGCCCACCGACGAGGACGGTGTCGCCCAGTTCGAGTCCATTTTCCCCGGTCACTACACCTCCCGTGCCACCCACATCCACTTGATGGTTCACACCAACGCTACACTCTATGCCAACAGCACACTCGGCAACGAGATCACAGCCAGTCATGTTGGCCAAACCTTTTTCGATCAGGACCTCATCTCTGCTGTCGAGGCCTTTGCCCCCTACAACACCAACACCCAAGAGCTCACCACCAACGCCGATGACGGCATCTTGAGCGAGGAGACCGCCACCGACGGAGTTGACCCTGTTATGGAGTACACCCTGCTCGGCGACAGCATCACTGACGGTCTCTTCGCATGGATGGCCTTTGGCATCAACACTACCATTTCCAACTCTGTCACTCCCGCCGCTTTTCACTACGCCGAGGGCGGTGTTGCCAACTCCAACTCCGGCGGTGGCGGTGGCGGTGCCGGCGGCTCTCCCCCCAACGGCACTGCTCCCGGTGGCTCTCCTCCTTCCGGCGCCGCTTCTTCCAGTGCTGCCACCTCGAGTGCTGCCTCCACCGAAGCTGCTTCAACTTGCTAAGCGCATTGCTGCCTCCCTGCAAAACTTGATCGATCGAATTCCGAGCATGCATAACCTCTATACGGTTAACAAGCTTTTATATTATAGCATATCACTAGTTTAGAAACAGTGTGTAGAACTGGCGTTTTTGTAAAACTGTATATCTCACAAATCAAAAAAGTTTTGCCAGTCATCACTCTGTCCTAGGCAGAGCAGATTCCACGCCTGTCGCCGGAGATGTACACAGAATCCTATATGTGATTCGCAATCATACTTTTCAAAGGACTCCTTTCTCTTCAACTCAGTGTACACTATTTGAATGCCACCCCAGTAACACGATCAAGCACTTGCAACAACTCTGCTCGATTGGTAGCTACAGCTAGAACTCAACAACAAGTCGTTCGACATGAGCCACCGAGATTATCGACTACTCTGCCTCTACTTGCAGAATCCAGCATGCTTACGCAGTAGGAGTTGGCAAGCAAGAGCAAGCCGAGCTCACCCTCGAGATCACATTGGTCGGGCACGCCTCTGCGGCATACTCAGGGACAACCGCAACATCCGCGACGAACGTCTTGGTGAATTCACCGCAGAACTTTTGGCTCTCCTCAAGTCGGCCGGGGACGCTTGAGGCTCTGAGAGCACGCAGGCAGTTGTCCGCACTGCAGCTTCTGGGCTTGCACACCTCCCTCTTTGTCATTTTGACCAAATAACCTCCGCGCTCGATCGTGTTAACGAAAATGAAGCCCGACTTAAAGTACGCGTACGAGGACCACGAGCCCGAAAACTGAATTGCACCACCTCCGGGAAGGGAGTCGTCCTCAGGGTAGATATCGAAGTATGCAATCTCACAAACTGAGTTGCCCGTGGGGTCTTCGGGCACTGATGAGATATCCCACACGCGAACACCGGCACCGTAGTTGGATTGAAAGAGAAGATCCCCAACAACATATTGGTTGTGGTCAATGCCCTTGACGCTGCCCTTAAAAATTCCGGTTTGGCGAGGGTTCTCCAAAGAACGAATGTCCCAGATGTAAGTTACTGGGTAACCGTCGGCGGCAGGGCCTGCGAGATCATCCTCATCGTACTCGTCGTCCATGAAAAGCCATTCTAATATGATGTCAGCTGGGGTTTCTGCATTGCTTCAGGTAGCATTACCTTGCCAGTTCAAGTCATTGACCCAGCCCTGATGAGTGAAGGTAGCCCCCTCGTAACTGGTGCGGGAAATGATCTTGGAGTTCTTTTTGTCGGAAACATCGTAGATAGTCAACGTGTCCTCGTTGTAGCCGTAGCAGATGTCGCGACCATTGTACTTGGCATCGGGCCCCCGGTAGATGAGACATTGTGCCTAGAAGTATAGCATTAACAGGCAATCACAGGTAGCAAATTAGAAAGTGCAGTTTCTTGTTTTAAGACTTACGTCGTGGACATATCCATCCTGGCCATCGCAGCCCAGGAAGACGGGGTTGCTGGGGTCCTCGAGACTGAAGAAGTGTAGGCCGCCCATGCAGCCCTCGTTGCGAGGCTGAACACCAACGGCTACGGCGTACTTGGCCTCCTCGTTGACGACAACATTATGACTGCGGCCTAGCGGAAGAGACTCACTGAAGTGGCCCGTAAGGTCATCCTCGTTTGTGAATAGAACTGGCGCTTCGCTGGGTTCAATATCAAGAAGCTTTTGATAGAGTTAGCGAGGTGTGATACCTACGCTATGGGGAACAAATCACCTTCTTCATATCGAAGATCTGGATGCCGTGACCCTCAAGCTCAGAGCCGATCAACATGTAATGGTGATAAGCCCGAATTTCATGCCAGTAGGCTCTATCGCCGACAGGTGAATAGGTCGGCCTGATGATCGGTTAGCTACAGTCAAAAGCATCATTATCGATGATCTGTAGTACGTGGTTGTTCTTACAGAAACCCAAGGTTCAGCATTTTTCCCTCGGGCAAAATCTCGATGAAAGCACATCCATCGAACATGCCGCTAACTGGTTTTACAGTTAGCAAGAAGGGCTGAGATTGATAGGGAGAGAAGTAGCTCACCAATAAACTCTCGGCCCGAATCAGGGTCAGTCCAGCCCCAAGAAGAGCTTCCGCTCTTTCCACGGTAATCAGTGTTCGGAGAGCCCAGTGTGGCGTGGTTGATGAAGTCATATAGATCCATCTGTCACCGGGAAATCATGTCAGCACTATGGAAGGTGGGTATCTTACTATCGCAGAAGACTTACGTTCTTACACCTGAACTTGTGCAGAGGGCTGTCCGGGATCGCCTCAGCGTATCCGTCGACACACTTGGTATAGCCGAGTCTGGGCCACTGAGACGAGTTCATGAGGCCGACGGCTTCTTCGGCCTCCCAGTGTGCCTTAGAAAGGAATCAGCTTTGAAGCAAAATGTTGCATTGAGAGCGGCCTACAATTTTCATGGACATGAGCCTGTCATGGATCACACCCGAGTCGTAGAGCTCTATTGCGCATCAGCATGTTATTCCGTGCCCCATACAAGGAGACAGTTCGTACCGGCCGCACGAGCCTCATCCTTGGGAAGTTCCCTAGCTTGGACAACAGCGGCAGCCAAAGCCATGGCGCCAGTTACCGAGTTGAGGCGCATGTTTGACAGACTCGAAACTCGACAGAAACCTGAGGTAATCTCCGCGAGATGAATTGAGGCTCTGCTACGGCGTAATGCTCAAGTGCACATAGAGTTGCGTAGAGTTGGAACTCGTTCAACTAGCCGGGCAGATTCAAATGCGCGACATGGTCAAAGTCTTTAAATGCCCTCCTTCTTCCTCGCGTGGCATCATGCTCAGGGGGTCGAAGTCCCCATGTTTTCCCAAAAAGGCAGGAAACGAAACTCTTGGCAGGCAGCGGTATCTGCCAAATTTCGGGAATAGAGCCGTGGTGGCCCTTGATGACTCCGTTTCCCAAGCTCTTGACTTCTCGCCAGGTACTATTTCACCTCAGTCAAAATTGCTACCCCGCGTTCGGATCGGTCTATGGGCTCGGGTCCAGTATGGATCTGGAAGGAGGCAAGAGATTTAGTTCAACGAGCCAAGAGAGCCAAGCTTTGTTCAGATAAGCACAAGTTCCGACCGTTGGCAGCCGAATGCTACGCTCCGGGTCAATTGACCGGCGAACGTTCCTCTCCAAAGCCAATACCAAGACAACCTGCAGGCGATCGAGTCTTTTGCGGCTCGGCTCTGCGCTAGCAAAGAATTTACACCACGTTGATAGGCGCGGAGGTTGCTAGCCACCCTCGCCTTTTGACAAGGATACAGGAGCCAGATGTTGTGGACAAATGGAGAATCGCTATCAGTCTCCGATTAAAATACGTAAAATTCTTGCCAGGGGCAAATGGGGATGTGCACGGGAAATCTCTAGATAATCTTTTCACCGCAAAAGAAGTATACCGTCGTTGTGCAAACAAGTCCGATGTATACTGCATTCAACATCTCTTCATAATACGTATTCGCAATAAGTTTCCGAACAACATATACTGGGTCTGCTACAGTGCTGGATGCTGAGTTGTAGACAAATCGCCAACATATCGGTGTGCCAGTTGCGGCTTAAGCAATGCCAAGCGCAATTGCTTGTATTTTTGATGTTGTTGTATTTTGGTTCAGTTCGAAGCTAATGTCGACAGCGATATGAAGAGCTCTGTGGACGTCTGAAGAGCAATGAGATTATCCAATCACCAAAACGTTACATACACAGGTTACACACATAGAGTGCATAATGGATACATTCAAGCCTTTCGGTGAACTCCCCTTAACAGCGAAGTCCCGGACTTCGGTGGGATTCAAATATCTCAGCCTTCTGCCTCGCGTGGAACAAGGCTCTAAGCCAGGTTGCCCACTGTGTCGCGAGAGACTCCATGTACCAAGTAGCCCGGCTGAAGAAGCTGATCACAAATATATGTTCTCCTGAATCACTGACACCCCTGACTATTGCCAAGTTTCTGGCTGGCAATGACACCGAGAATAGCCGGAGATTGACAGAAAAGGACACCTCGAGAAGAAACTTGAAAAGGGCTTTGGTAGCTTTTGAAATAAGACTTTTATCATAATGCGATTCTTTGAAAAATACTAGACAACAAACTCGTCCTTTGCCGCAAACGAGTAATTTTCAAGCTTTGCCCAAGAAAACCCCAACAGCATAAGGATACGCAACTTAGGACTCATTGGACAAAGAATACAGCCTGGCTTCTCTGAGACGCGAACACATTGTGTCATGGACATGGAAATGTCTACCGTTGTGACCGTACTTGGCATCAATTGACCCGCACTTCACTCCGAGCCGACGTAGCAGTTATGGCACGGATCGCTCCGCGCTGTCTTCGGGTTGAAGTATGGTGCGGGCGGAAACGGAAATTTCAACGTCACATCCCTGCTCGGGCTCCTCGGCGACCGACATGGAAGGCTAATTTCGACGCCATCACCCTGATCAACCCAGCTGGCGACCGAGGAGTCCGAAATTCTGGACGGTTTCTCACGGAAACAAATCTAACGCGATAGTCAAGGCTGGAGGCGGAATTCTCAATGGAATCATCGAGAGCTACGGCGGTAAGTAGCTTCCTGGAAATTGGTTTATTACTTTTTTCTAATTACAAGGTATCTAGTGCGATTTGTGTCGGCTGCGCAAAGTAAGTCATCATACAGAGTACCGGGGGGCACAGCCGTAGGGTCTTTGACGAAAAAAGCTGAACATACTCAATGGCGTTTTTTCTCTCCTTTTTTTTTTGAATGAAGTTTTGACTGAATCGAATTGATAGGTCAGATGTGATAAAACCGTCCCCTGTTTCAATTGCCGTCAGGCTGAACAAGAATGCACATTCACAGGAGCTGGACAGAAACCCAAAGTTCCTCGGCAGAGGGTACACATCTCATTGCAATAGTATGAACGATGATTCGACAGCTGCCTTGGATAAAAGTAGAATCTGACAAACCATGTAGCGAGGAAAAAATTGATCTTCTTGACAAGCGTCTGGCAAATATCGAGTCACTGCTTATCGGTCAACAGAACTTACGACAATGTGCCTGTTCGCAAGCAGCTTCAAATCAATCTTTGACAGAACCTTCTACATTGGATGAGACCTCAAGCCCAGTTGTAACGGTCTTCAACGAAAATGACGCAGTTACAACGGTTGAGGGCACTTCCTCTCTTAGGTCACAAATGGCAGCTGCAAGAAAGCTCACGGAGTCGACGGCCATGGACTTGGGAACCTCTTGCCACGTTAATACTGTGGCTGGTTCCCATACTGTCGTTGACCCGAATGCTACAAGAGAACGATTGGACAAGAAAAGAATCTATACACCTGCGGGTTACCGAAGCATGCCTTTGCCACCAACTTCCGCTGTCATCAACGTACTCAGACAACTGAAAGGTAACTTTTTTCAGAGTGTTTCACATCTCATTGAACGATATACTTCTGACGACATCCCTAGAACATACTCCCAGCAGCTTTTTCGTATTGCGCTGCTTTCTCCCCAGCTCGAAATTCATTGATCTTTGCCGGAACGTCTACTTCTCCGTGGACGAGTACTCCGCCGTTGACTTTATAATAGTCAATTCGGGCTTATACTATTTATTCACAGAATACTTCTGCCCCAACGACAACATCGACCTTCAAAAGCAATATCTTTCTTGGGGTTCCTCGTGTAGGAATGCTGTCGCAGCGGCGGTCACGTCACTAAGTGCGAGTTTGTCGGCCCGGATAGAGAATGTCCAGGCTCTAATCATCGGTGTATGAAAAGTAGCTAATCTCACTTGTGGTGTAAAACTAACAAGATGAAGTCTTCACATGCCATTGAAATGGCGAAACCCTGGCTGGCGTGGAGTTTGATCTGTTTTGCCGCACAGCTCTGCGTTGCTGCAGGTTTTCATAATGAAAGCCTTACATTTGACGCAGACGAAACGACACGAGACATGAAAGCTCTATTATTTTGGCACGTTTTCTCTCTAGAAAAAACCCTTGCCCTGCGTGTAGGCAGAGCTTCTCTCATCCGAGACTGCGACATCAATTTGCGGAAAGACATAGGATCACTCTCTTTGCCAGAACTGTGGGACACAATGGTTCCCTTCTGGGTGGCGAATGCCTCAATTCATGGCAAGTTGTATGACTTACTATATAGTCAAACTGCACAGTCACTTTCACAAGATGAGATCGTCAGACGCGCCGATCAGCTTCTTATGGATTTGCAGCCCATTGAACCATTCAGCGAGGTAATCTCCATCCCCTTTTCTCTGGCACCAAGGAACTCAGGCCAGCTAATGATATTTTCAGGTCAGCCGTATACCAGTTTCTTCCACAACATCAATGTCGAGATTGGAGGACGTTCTTGCAGTCTCGCGAAAAGTTATGTATTACACCACATCGACTTTGATCTCCAGGGCAAAGACCTTCTACGCATCAACCCCCTCATTTTCACCTGACTGTGTGGAAAGCGCACGACGCGCCATTGATGCTCACCATGAATGTATTCCCATGATCAACGATGACCGGCATATCATGAATGTTTACCTGCACTGGTACGTTTGAGCTCTTGTCCACAACTAATCAATTTCGCTGATAAGCATTTATAATCAACAGGAGAGTTTTGCAAACACCGTTCATTCCAGTCATTGTACTTTTTGGCAACATTATCGACACACAGGATGAAAGTGATGCCCGGAGGTTGAAAGACTTCACAGATAGCCTTGAGAAAGGAGCTTACTTATCTCCATCTGCTCAAGAGTTCTATCAAATTTGTCAAGATTTGAACAAGATCGCCCAGAAGCAGATGAAAACAGGGCTTGAGCCACCATGGGCACCTGTCCCGTCACTATCTACCTTTGGTCTAGATCAATACTTTGCAACGAACGGGGATTATAGCGGAGAGAACTATCGTCAGGCTTATGTTCCGTTCAGCCAAGATATGGAAATGATGGGCGGCGACCAACGGGCCATGGGATTTTTCTAGAGTCTTGTCTTCATCGTTTTAGGACTAGATCATAATTGGCTTGAATAGCAATGACAAGTACTTTGTGAGAGATGAATAACCACAAACGGTGTCCCATACATTGCCGAATTATCCTTATACGGGTGTCTATGAATCTTGACTTATTGTGTGAATGTTATACCATTTTACAACAATGCGATTTGATGTTACGGTTGCAAGGCCTCCTGCAACAGCCGGTACTAATGAACGATGACGACTAGTGCATCATTTCACTCAAACGATCCACCTGATCTTTTGGACAGTCTTACAGCCATTGCATCTCGATACATGCAAATGTTCTCTTAGCGGTTGAAATACGAGAGGCACGGCCCACGGAACTCCGATCGGATTCGTTTTAATTGAGAACAACGTCTGTCTCCGATAAGAACCACGACGAGGATAGCTTTCGGTCTCCGAGAGCCCCGAAACCTACAGGCATCCGAAATTGTGGCTGAGTTGAGACCGCCAGCACCATCAACCCGGTCACCATTTTATATCCCAATGTGGATTTCCAATATTGTTCGTCATTATCCCGTCTTTGACAGCATGATACCACCGTTGCTTGTGATTGTCTTCCAATAGCATGCGAAAGCAAAGCCGATACGAAAAGCGAGGCTTCCGTATTGGCGTTGCACTGTTCACATTGCCCTGGAGACGTGCTCGTCATCGACTGGCAGAATTATCTATTTAACCTTAACAGATAAAGAAAGGTATATAGGCTTTCACCACGACATCATATCCCTTTCCTCTTCTTTCTTTTTACATCGAAGTCTTCTTCCAACAATCCTCTCAATATGTCTGTTGCTGTTGCTGGTGGTACTGGAGGCCTTGGCCGAGCTCTCGTTGAGGCCATCTCAGCAAAAGGCAAACGGAAGGTCATTGTGCTAACGAGAAAGGTCGGCGCCCAAATTTCGTGTATTTGGGCCCAGAAAAGCTAGCTAACATTTCAAAAGGTCTCGGGAAGCCCGGGAGACAACTCCAATATTCATTTCGTGGCTGTCGACTATTCCGATGTTAATTCCCTTGTCGCCGTTCTCGAAGATCACAGCGTTGACACCGTCATCTCTGCTGTAAACAATATTACTGGAGAGAACCAATCTGAACTTAATCTCATCAACGCCGCCGAGAAGTCCAAGACGACCAACAGGTTCATACCAAGCTACTTTGGTATTCCGTATTTGCCAGAGTACGGCTTCTCGATTATGTCTTCTACCCCTGCGTTATCGTTGTCCTTCTAAAACTTGGCCCGCTTACCACCATTTTCGGATCTAGGCAGTATGAAACATTCCCACCTGCAATGGCCAAGAAAGCGGCTTTGGAAACACTAAAGACGGCCTCTTTGCAGTGGACAATTGTCTACAATGGATTCTTCCTCGATTACTTCGGGACTCCCCAAGTCAAGTCTTATATGGATGACGTTGCTTTCTTTATTGACGTGGCCAATGATGTCGCTTCAATTCCTGGATCTGGTGAGGTGCCTGTTGTCTTCACTCACACGTTTGACGTCGCCCGCTTCGTTGCTGCGCTTCTTGAACATCCAAATTGGCGTCCTGAGAGTTACATCATCGGCGATAAGATCACATTCAACGACTTGGTCCGCCTTGCAGAGGAGATCAAGGGTAAGTTACTGTTCCCAAACTATGGAGCAAACCTCGTTTCCATCTTGTGGACGATACTAATATCGTCAAGGCAATGTTTTCACTGTGGTATACGACTCTGTCGAGGACCTTAAGGCCAACAAGATGACCGAACTGCCGTCTCACCACGAAATCTATAAATTTTACCCAAAAGAGATGCTCCACAGTTTTCTTGCACTCTTTGGTCTCGAATGCGAGCGTGGTCAAGCCAACCTCAATCCCACTCACACACTCAACGATGACTTTCCGGACATCAAACCAGCTTCAGCGAGGGAGATCTTGGAAAAGGGCTGGGGAAAGAAGTGAGCGGGCACTGTGAAGTTAAATTCACAGCGAATGGCAGGCATCAGCAGCCAGCAGAGCGTTGTATTTTCGTCGATAGGTCAAGGTCGAATCGGTTACTGCATAGCCAGAAGCCTCTAGGCTAGCTCATATGCTTTGCAAGCACAATCTTCGTAGCCACCGACATAGCTCATGGCAAGCATACGTGGATCAAAAATACAAGAGCAACACAGGCGATTGCCGCGTCTCAACTTATTTTTAGTCTGATCGCTTTTCATGTCAGACCGTCTACTAGACAACACGAGCCAACTCAAACATACGGATTCATTCTCCGCGTGATCAGTACTAAATTTGGCCTAATAAGCAAGACAATCCGACAACTTTTCATCCGGGTATTGTTGGCAGAGCAAAAGAAAAAGTTGAAATTGTTTGCTAATTGTCTGGGATTTGAGATATCGGTAGTCCCGGAGGCGGAGAAACGAGCTGGCATGTTAGATTACATCACCGGCCACCAAACCATCGGATTAAGATGGCTGACCTAAATATTAGCTGCCAGTCTGAGTAAGGCGCGGCAGTACGCAGTATTTTCCTCTTTATGCTCTTTTAAGGAAGCGACTATCTATATAAAGACGGATGAGATCCTCCATCACTGACTCCTCCTGTACTGTAGAAGCTAGCTGCCCCAGGCGTCCTTTGCCCTTTTCAGGGACATCACAGGCGTTAAATAGAACAACAACAACGGATGAGATCCATTGAATCTTGTCATGGCCCTCGCTGTATTGGACTTGAAGTTGTTTGACTTGCGGCTGATATTTCCAACAATCATTATCACCTTGTTCATTCATTATGTTGTTTGCACGGCATCTCTGGATTTATAAAACGAAAGCCATTCCCTCTCCTCTCAAGACAATGATTCCTTCCTTGTCAGAAGGCGAGGTGCAGCAAATTCCATACCGATCAGATCACTTTCCTGGGTCACGCGATGTCGAGACATCCGCGAGTCTTTCTACACATATCCTCATGGCACTCAATCTTTGACCGGGATTCTTTCATCCCATTTCAGTACGGTTCAATTCGGGTTCATGAATGGGGATAAGAGCCAAGGTTCAAGATCCTCCTAGTTCATGGAGCTTCCACACCAGCGAAGATGCTGGGCAACATAGCTCACGGCCTAGCATCCGGAGGCTACAGAGTCCTCCCCGTTCGACCTATTTGATCGCGGGGTTTTCCGATGAGGTCTAGGGTCTCCCCTACGACAGGTGGTTCTTTACGTTTCAGATCCTCCTTGCTCTGCCCTCCTCGCTCCTTGCATGGACAGGCAACAGGGCGTTTCAAATTATCGGCCACTCACTCGGAGGAGCCGTCGCGGCTTCCTTTGCTAGCCAATTTCCTCGCATCGTCCCGAGTCTTGTTCCGCTTGCTCCAGCCGGACTTATTCGAGAAAAGGACCTTGGGTTCGCAGCATGGCTCAGATTCAAGCCCGGGCTTGTTCCGAACTATGCTGCCCGGGTTCTGGTTCGCAAGTGGCTGCAAAGCCCATGGGATGAAAGTGATTCTGTCAAAACAGACGACAAGAATGTTTCCATCACAGGAGTACGAGAGCAGACGCAAGAATCTCAAAATACGCCATAGACTCTGCTTCAGCAAAACGCGGATACAGTACACTGGATGGCGGCCCACATGGAGGGTTTATTCCTGCTAGTAGTTCCTGCGCTCAGTTGCCCTCTTTCAACGACGAATACGAAACCTGGCGGACCTTGGGAATGCAGAGGAAATAGAACATGGCTGTCATAATTGGGAAGGACGATCAAATCATCAACTACAAAATCTATGACGAAAGCGGTCTTCCATTGTTGGGTGGTCCCGATAACAATTTCCGAAAGATCTTGCCTGGCAACCATGACTTCGTGATGACACATACAAACAAGGCCCTGCAGAAGCTTGGCGTTTTCTGGGGGTCTGGAACAAGAAACAGCTAAGAACTCGAGACTGTGGATGACTATTGGAACCAACAAGCAGCCCACCCCGGTGGTTGCCGTATGTGCCTCGCAGTCTTGGCCGGCGGAGCTCCGGCATTGAGCGAGGGGAACTCCGTCGAGTGTAACATAAATCACGCAAGGGAACAAAGATTACAGCTTACAACTCAGGTTGATTGAATTTGTATCTACTCTTTGTGATCCATGGCTTTTATTTTACCACCATATACTTTGAGCCTCAGCCGTTGAGTTTGACGGCCTCTACTGAGTGTTGCCCACGACCGACGATGCACCTCGGATAGGCCGTCCAGTTCTTGGATCAACGTGCATTATAAAGTCCAGCACAGTCAGTAACAGTAACGTTCGACATCCAGAATACCGACCGCCCGTTCACGGCGGGAGCTGTCAGCCAAGTTATACCCAGCATACCTCAGCATCCGACCCTGAATAGAGGCCACAGCCAACCCTTGTCTCTCTCTATGAAACTTTCGATTCACAGCCGAGCCCATTTCTGTCATCCATTACACAACCTTCTTCAAGTTCAATCCAACCTGCGCTGTTCTCGCCCCGAAGAACACGGCGACCGACGCAAGCATTGAGAACCCGCAGAACAGTTGCAGCCCCAGGTAGCTCCCGCCTTGCGACGCAACAATGGCGCCAGCTATAGGGCTACCTGTCAATGCACCGAATGACTGGACGGCGAACGCGGTTCCTGTGCGGACGCCGATCTGTCTGATGTCGGAGATCTGGGCTATGCAAGCCGGTGCCAGTGAGATGAAGCCGCCAGATGAGAAGCCAAAAATGACGAGGAAGACGATGATGGCCGCGTTGCTCTTGCCGGGGATCCAAAGACCGAGGCAGAAGACAGCGCTGACGAAGGTGATGAAGATCATGACGTTATATCGGCCGATCTTGTCAGCGACAATACCAGGAATGATACGGCCGAGGATGCTACAACTCGTTAGCACTACTGGCAGATGAGGTGTGTCGGAATTGAGGGTCGGTGCACTTGCCTGACGGCGTTCATGATGGGGAGCAGGTAAATGACCAGATTCTCATCCATACCCTGAGCCTTCGCCTGCAAGATGACAAAGTTGAACGGCAGAAACATGCCCCAAAAGAACAGAAACAAGGCACAAACGGTGATGGCCATTGGTGGCTCCCGCAGACTGTCGATGTACTCCTTGAACACAAATGGACGGGGTCGGGGCGGTAACCGTGATTTGACTGTCAGGCACGCAATGCCCAGCAAGATCAAGAACAAGAACGCGACAGCGCGGATAGCCCAGGGGAAGCCGACCTGAGGAATCATCTTGCTCATCATGATGGGCAGGATCACACCACCAAGCGAGGACCCGGACACCATGATGCCGAATGCGGCAGCGCGTCGCCTGAAGAACCAAGAGGTTACTGACGCCATCGAGGCGTTGAAGCAAGCGCTCGAGCCGACGGACGAGACGATGCTCTGGGCCAAAATGAACTGGTAGTACTGCGTCGACAGGCTCGTCATCATGAGGCCAAACACGTACACGACGGTGCCGCCGTAGAGGAGATACTTCGGGCCATACGAGTCGTATAATCGACCAAACTGCGGACGGTCAGCGGGCGGACACAATTCGGGATGCGCGACAACTCACCACAACACCCATGAAGGTCTGCGTCCACACCTGCAGACTGGTGATCCACGCGACCGTCGACGACGGGTACTGGCTCAGCGGGCCCTGCACGTAGTACGCCTGGAACACGCCGACGCAGTTGATCAGCCCAAACGTGCAAAACAACGCACACCACCCCCCGAAAACAACAAGCCATGCCTGGGCACCGCCGTCGGGGAAGTCGGCCGGGCTCATGCCTGGCGGGGTGGCGGGAGCGGGTGGCGCCTCTTCACCAGTTGTTGCGGAGGCGTCGCCGACATGGTTCTTGGCATCTACGGGGTGATGCGCAGGCGCCAAGCCGCCTTTCTCCAGATCAGCTTCGACAACGTTGGACGGGTCCGGGTAGATGTTGGCATCGGCCTCGCGCTGCTGGGACGGAATGTGGTCTAGGGACTGACGGGCCGACGAGGACGACTCGTACAGTGTCCGGTCCGCCTTTTCGGGGCCTGCCGTCGTCGCCGCGTGCGATTTGTCCATAATGGTTGACGAGGTGGACGATATCGAGAAGGCGTCGTTGGAGCGTGTCATTTCTGTTGACGTTGATCTGTTGTTTTGGGCCGCGTTGTGTGTGGCCTTTTAGGCGTCGGCTTTTTGTTCTACCCCCCGTCCTCTGTTCAGAACACTTTCCAGCTGATTCTTGCTGTTACCTGTTTACCTTTGGGCAAAAAAATTTCGATGAAAGATCCTCTGTGGAACACGTAAGTGGGCCGAGCTGGTGTTGTTGAACAGATGCAACTGACTGCTTCTCGTCGGCTGGGGCTGGGACTGGACTACCGAGTGACAGCTGGTTGTTCCTATTCCTCGAGGGCGGATGTACAAGAGTCCAAGACGAAGATGCGGGCACAAAGCAGCGTTCAAGGTGCGGCTCAAACCAGGGATGAATTATTATTAATGTAAGCCAAGGCACAGGTTGACAGCCAACGACAAAGATACGGGGAAGAAGACAAACTCCAGACAACCCCATGCTCGGTTTTAAACGACATGCCATTCTGGATCGACGCAATTCTGGATCCCCATATCCTAGCGAGAGGAGGGTGGCCAGGGTCCACGAAAGGGACCGGGATGAACAAGCAGCAAGCTATCACTGGGCGACCACCTTGACTGGATAGTCATGCAGGATTGGGGAAGTTAGCCATCTCCTCCGCGCGGCTCGGCTAAAGCACGGCCAGCTGGCGGGAGTGCCGAATTACCTCGCTTTTAGTCCTTGGTTTGAGCAAGTGTCAAGGTCTTGGTGCGCTGTCAGTCCTCTTTTGCCGCGACAAGGACGTGCAGAAGCGGATCCCGGAGGCGGATCTCGGAAGCTGGCCTGTGTAGCCTTGTTGTCCTCCAGCTCGTTAGTGCATTTGCAAGTGACTACGAGTTGCTCGGCTCAACTTAGCGCTCAGCACGTTGGTATGAAAATCATCAAGCAAGTCCAGGAATTGCTCAAGGCCTCGATCGTCGCTTTGCGGTACCTCCTCCCCAGCCGAGAGACTAAAAGAGCAATACAGAACACGCCGAGCCCCGAGATGGCATCCTTCAATGGGCCTCATGAGCCGTTCCGCATCAAGGCACTGAGAGCATTAAAAATCAGCTTTTATAAGCATTCGAATTGGTTGAAAGTCCCAGTCCCGCCCTCCTGGCCCGGATCCGCGTTCCGGCAAGCGGTTGGTCTTTTTGACTCGGCTTTGAGACGAAAAGGCGAGGCCCGAATCGATGCCGTTCGTTAGCGTGGCCAATCATGCTGTTCCGTTGTCTCGGAAGTATGCGCTCGGCGCTCGGTTCGGAGATCCAGATGACAATGGCGACGCTAGCCACACCAACACCAGCCCCCTGTGGCTTTTGCTAAGTTGGATTCCATGCTGACCACGTGGTGGCAGACGTGCTTGCTGTCAATCAAGCTTGTTTCTACCAAGCAGGAGCTCGTTGCTAGTTCGTCGGCTGGAGGGCAAATGTTCGTCATATCTCCGAGTCCAATCATGAAGCATATGTGGAAAGTTCGCACACGGAACCGGGCGGTTCAAGCTGGCATATCTCCGAGCCGGTCTGCAACACGATTCCGCCGTGCACGTCGCGTCACTGGTGGTGGTAAGACCCATCCTGCTTTTTGTTGTTGTCGTCTATTACACAGTAGATTTACATTTGTCAGCTCGGTGACTGTCTGGATCGATTGTAATCGGTATCCTGCTGCCCGGCATGAATACACCGGTGCTTGTTTCTTGCTTTGACCCCGCCTTCTACCTCACGAACTCCTTGAGATTCTTTGCATCCTCGAAATTAACCTTTCCATCGCGCGTAACGTTCGCAATGTGGATAGCGGAAGGGGGTTGCTCCGTATACGCTGGCGTCGCCTCGAGCTTGGGCTTCGTGGTCAGCTCGACTGCCTCCGGAACCACGCCAGCGGGCGCATCCGCAATCTCGTTGACCTCCTTGTTGGTGAGAGAATCGGCAACTCTGACGCCCCGGCTGGACATGAGAAGGGTGGTCGGACCTCGGAATTGAAGAAACAGTCGGTCACCCCAGATGGTGCGTCTCAGTGAGGTACGCAGAGCAAACATCCATCTCGACAGGTTCTTGTATGTGCTTGTGTCGCGCATTGCCTTCAAAAAGGCCGTCTCGGGAAGGAGGCCAGTGATGCTGGGGACCTGGAGACGGAGGATATTCGACTTTAAACGCATTGGCAGAGGGGGGTTGCGTGAGACGGAGTACGCGACCACATGCGACGGGTGCGCGACGAACTCCTCTCCCTCGGCGAGGGTGACTTGGTAGACCTGACCTGGGGACGACAGCGCGGCCAATCCACGGCCGGTGAGATGAGTGCTTCCCCAGTGGGCCAGCGAGAGGCCGCGGCTTATACGGGGAGACACAGATAGAGTGTGGCCCGTCCATGCCAGAAGCGCATTGCGCTGTGATACCATATAGTCGGTGGTGCCATCAAGGTGGAGGACAGAGAATGTGGTAGTAGGCGACTTGGTCGATATCAAGGCTGTCAGGGGCGTTGAAGAAGAAATGCGTTGATACAAGAAAGGTACGCCGAGGAGAGCTCGTGTAAAAGGAGAGAGTATCGAGAGGGTGGATTGAGCCTATTGTCATTATTATCATTAGAGCCACTGTCAAGTAGAACACCGGCATTGAACCTTACATTCTCAGCCTTGCCTGCAACACCAACTAGTGTTCCTCGTCTCGCGTAAAGCTGCTGCGACGGCGACAATGTGACAGAAAGGAGCGAATATGGGGAGCCGAGGACCTCGAATCGAGCATCTGAATTCAAGTCAGCATTGACCCATCAGTGATACGATGAGGAGACGAGAGAGTGCGTACCGGCGACGTCCCGCGATGTGCCTCGAGTACCAAAAACATCCCCGCCAACGCGCGGAGCTTCAGTCGTCGGCGCAGCACTGATCTGGATACCCCTGCATTGCCAGCAGACGTACGAAGGTATTTGAGCCCGTCGCGCACCCCGCGTCGGCCGCAACAAGGATAATTGGGCGCGCATGGCGGACGTCTGGGAAGTTGATGACGTCGGTAATTCGGATCGTGGCCTCCAAGCTTCAGAAGCGCTCAGCTTCTCGATCTGGAATTTGGAGCTGAACCGGACGGAGACCCGTCACGGCGAAATTCCGGAATTTGCTGTGCGCGGGTGAATGCGGCTCCGGTCCGGATGCGGTACGTACCCTTGACCGCATCGCAGCAGCACGGATCTCAGTGGCTCACGTGCTGAGGAAAGAATGGGGCTACATTCTCGCTCAGGCCGTTGTCCTGACGACAGGCCCATGACGGTGCCCCTGTTGACAAGGTCTGTGAACAATCCTTTAATGTTCCTTGCACAACATTGTACATCGAGTCGAATTCAACCTAAGGCCACCCGATTCCAACACGTCAAATCCTTTCCAGCATCTCGCCGACCCAATTTCCGAACATCGCGTCTGAGATCTCATCGCGTCCATTCGATACCAACAAAACACTCGTCCTGTTCGTCTCTGCTTGCCTAGACTGCTGCCATTTCCCATCGAATCATTTCCACCACTGGCCCACGATGTCGGTTCGTGTGGTCGCGCGCATCCGTCCACTCCTCGACAAGGAGCTGGACAAGGACACCATTGTTCGCGCGGACAGCACCGAAGAAGGCAAGCCAGCCACATTGGTCAAGATTCCGAACCCCAAGAACGAGAGCGAGGAGTTCTCCTTCGCCTTCAACAGCGTCTATGACCAAGCGACGACACAGGACGAACTCTTCACGTCAGAGGGTACGGCTACGCTACGCGGAACGCGAAATGATGCAATCATGTGACTAACAGTTCCAGTCGCACCACACATCAAGGCGCTCTTCCAGGGTCTCGATGTCACCATCTTCGCGTACGGAGTCACGGGAACGGGCAAGACGCACACGATGCGCGGTGGCCTGAAGCTGGCAGACCGAGGCGTGATCCCGCGGCTCCTGAGCGGCGTCTATCGACGCGGCAAGAAGATTACCAAGGACACGGATGGCAATACGACTGTCGATGTTGCCTTGTCTTACTACGAAATTTACAACGACAAGGTTTTCGATCTATTTGAGCCGCCAGAGAAGCGCCAAGCTGCAGGTCTTCCTCTCCGCGAGAAGGACGGCAAGACGATGGTCGTGGGTCTGTCAGAACGAGCTTGCGAGGACCTTCATGACTTCTCGCGTCTCTACATCGAAGCGAACAACAACCGTGTCACGGCCGCCACGAAGCTCAACGCTCATAGCAGCCGAAGCCATGCGATCATGAGAGTCAAGGTAACTCAAACGACGGGTGATGAGGTTCGGGAGAGCACCGCGTCAGCCATTGACTTGGCTGGTTCGGAAGATAACCGTCGGACGGATAACGGGAAAGAGAGACTGGTTGAGTCGGCTGCTATCAACAAGAGTCTTTTTGTGCTGTCACAGTGCATCGATGCCATCTCTCGGGGAGACAAGCGGATCCCCTATCGCGAGTCCAAAATGACGCGGATCCTCAGCCTTGGTCAGAACAACGGCATCACAATCATGATCTTGAACTTGGCGCCCATCCGTAGCTACCATCTCGACACTTTGAGCAGTTTGAATGTCAGCTCCAGGGCCAAGCGCATCGAAGTTCGCGAAATCGAGAACGAAGTCGTCTACAAGCAGGTCCCGCGTACGAACTCGGGCAGTTCTTTGACGACGCAGCGGCAGCCCCTGCGGCCTCTGGCCAACGCACACAACATTCATAGTGGCGTCATTGCAGCCAAGGCAAACGAAAAGGCCGATGCCACCCGCCCGGTCAAGCTCTTCAACGTCTACACTGATCGTAGCAAGCCGGCGGCTCCTGGTCGCCCGACTGCCAACACCACTCAGTTACGGAAGCCACTCACCGACCGTGAATCAGTGCCCAAGGTCGCTAAAGTCACCCGGCCCACTCAGCCTGCGCAACAAAAGCTCTCGGTCTCTGCGGAGCAACTAGAGGCCATCGTTGAGAAGAAAGTCAGCGAGATCCTTGCGTCCAGGGAGAACAAAACGACCGAGCCGGCTCCAGCACCCGCACACCCTGATATTAACGACGCCGTTCAGCGTCGGTTGGAAGCACTTGAGCGTCGCATTGAGAGTGAAGAGCGGGAACGTGACGATACTCGATCGGAGGGACTCCGTTTCTTGTTGGCGGCTAGGCAGGCGAAAGAGGCTGGCAATGACGTTGTGGCAATGCAGATGTACGAGCAAGCTCTGCCATTCTTCCCAGGCCAGTCAAAGCTGCTCAGCAAGATCGAGAAGCTGCGGTCGAAGCTTGGAAACAAGCTTCCCGCTGAAACAGCCTGGGCCCCAGCATCATCCCGTGACAAACACGAGAAGAAGCGCAGAAGAATTGCCGACGAAAGCGACGATGAATACCACCAGCAGGCCAACGCTGATGAAGACATGAGCTTCGTGAACGTCGCGGCGAAGACGAAGAGCCGAAAGGCCAAGCCAGCCAAGACCCACAAGTTGGCCTTCCCTGAGCCTACTGGACCAGCCTCTCCCCAGACCCGGAATCTCTTAACTATCATCAACTCCCGGGACCTTGCCCAGATCAAGGGCTTGCACGGATTCGGGTCCAAGAAGGCTCAAGACCTTGTTGACTACCTTGGCACGATGTCGGAGGAAAATGGCGCCCAGATTGAATCATTGGCGCAGCTCAAGACTATCCCTGGAATGGGTGGTCGAACTGTTGAACGTGCTTACGACGGGCTCGTCGGTGCTGTTTAGAGCGAGTGATATCCTAGCATGGCGCATCAGGCTGCTTACGGTGCATTGGGCATGGTGTTTCTTTTTGGAGTTCAGCATACAGGTAGCCGAGTCTTGGAAAGCTACGTTGGCTTTAGGACGTGGCATGTCGTCGGAACATCTGTTTTAATACAACACTCAAACCTGCCGCTTCGCTAACTTGGACATCTCATCTTGTGACAACGTGATCTCAAATGAATTCAGTTATCTCAATGTAAGTCGCTTACACCAATGCCAATATCGCCATATATTACAACCTTTTTGGACTGACGTCATGATGTTAGCAAATTCCGTTAGATTAATTGTTCTCAGGGATCCATATTAGATCACTTCAAGTAACTACATTGTTTAGTTCCCGATACCTCGACCTGAACAAGTTGCTACACGGTGTTGGTTGTTCTGTTACCGAACGTAGCCAAACACCGCTTGAACATGCCAGGACCATAAATCTCCATCCAACAGGACCGCCATGTGTTGATTGGTGTGTTGCACAGGGCGAAGGTAAACTATTTGCTCTAACGTGAAAATGAACGCTCGACTGGTCGAATCACTACCGGCAATTATTGAGCCAGCGCTGTTTTCCTACTTCCAGGCTGTGTCCATTCCATTCACTGGAGTTGCTGCAAGGGTGGTTTAGCAACTTGATCGCATTATCCCCCCCCGTGTTTATCACGCCTATCTGGTCACATAATATTATATTCGGGTATCTTGATTTGTTCAGGTTTCCCATCGAGGAAGTCATCATACTCGTAGTCGTTACATAAGGCATAAACAGTCTCTACAGTCAGCTGGCCTCTTTCATCCACCTATTATGACCGGATTGACATCACCTCCGACATTACCAAGGTTGTCGACGCTGGTAACAGGCTGATTGATGAGGCCAAGAATGAGAGCTCAAATCTTCTCGTGTTTTCTAAGCTCTAGCTTCCCGGGGCGAATCCTTTTTGGCTTTGATCCTCTTGGCTACACAGCCATGAAGTGCACTCATATCATCATCATGTTGACTGATACGCTAGCAATCGGGTTTCTCGGACTGTCAGATAGCTATTGCCATTTCACCCGTGGTTACCTCCCTCGTACATCGACAGCGTCATTAGCGGCTTCTAGTGAAACTGCCTCGCCGAAGCCATTCAGATGGCACACATATACGCTGGCATCAACTTCGACAAAGTTTATGGAAACTCGCTGTGCAATTTACTACAGCTGATTAACTTCAAGGGACAGGTGCTGCACCGCTGTCGCAAACTTCACCCATCAAGGGCAGAGAGGGACTGCTCCAGAGATGGAACGGCAAATGACCTTAAAGTGTTGCCGACTGACGTTGGTCTATGGGGTGTGTTAGAATGCGAAGAGTGAGTCCAATCGTTTGCTCCAATTCGAAAGAGTACACACTGTGGTTAGGACCTAAAGCTAAATCATCCCAACTAATCGCAGCAAACACCTCTACATCATCACATCATCATGCTCTTCAACATGCCCCTAGTACGCCCACCTGTCCCTGCTCCCTCATCTCGGTGGCACCGAAGACGACACCTCGCGCTGGTGGGAGAACGAGCAGATCAAGACGGGCGCTGTCGGCTTATTGCGGATCCCTTTGGCGCTAGGGCGGCTCACGTTAGCACCGCCAGCTTCGACGAGTTCACGCTGTTGTACACCGCGAATACAGTTTCAACACAAGTGGGTTCGACAATTTAGACACATACAACGTTAACGACCGGGCGTTGCGGGCAACGCTGAACCTAATTGCCAGCACATTTTCGGGTTACCGAGGTACCGAAATTGGAAGGTAGATTCATTGGTAAAGGAGTCATTTAATCGGGCAACCGAAGTTGGGACAAGTCATCATCCCTCGTAGGCTGAATAGCATTTGATCGACTGCGAAAGCCATCAAAAGCCCCTTCTCCGGGGTAAACGCAACAATGTTGCAATGATGCGCTAAAACAGAGGTCCCTCTGTTGTCTCCATAGGCTAGCTGTGCCACGGGTACCGGCACCCCCCATCAATACATTGAGACAAGCCACAATCCAGGCAAATCATGTATCCACTCCAGTGCGGAGTGGAAATGGGCAAGTGGGTAGGGGTTTTTAAAGTTTTTTGACGGCCAACGAGATAATTTGGGAGATACGGGCTTCAAGCAGTCCGTCTCAGTACGTTTGAGCATGGGCAACTAATTTTTTTTCCTTTTTTTTCTTGCAGCGGGCAAGGGCAGAGGCAATGGGTTTCCATGTAACATGCACTATGAAGCCAGAATGTGGTCTTCTCGTCTACTATTTTGGTGCATGAAGCTATGGACGTTGATTCTTGCTGGAAGCCCGACTCTCATCAGTGTAGACTGGGGATTGGGGCCGCCGCTAGCACAAGTATCTACGGGTCGTCTGATTGGAGGCAACTGAGATCAGCAAAACCGGGGTTACTAACAAACATGCACCCCAAAGAAAGGTGGTTGGGGGCCAGCTAGACGAAAGCTTCAAAAGTCCCTCGCCACGACAATGTACGCAACCTACGAAAGGGCGTAGGCAGAGTCGGACAAGAGTTTGTTCCGCCGGCAAATTCTTATTCCGCGGATCCCGCGGGAGAATTCGTAATCCGCGGACAAGCTCGCATTCCGTGGACCCTGAAACGCTGCAGAGACGAAATGTATGGTTTGTCACTATCGACAAGCAACTCATTCTAACCATACCGATAGAGCGGCTCTTGCATGCCGATTCCTAGTGTCTTGGATGCGACAAACAACAGTCCGAGAATATGCATTTGCTTCACTTGAAATTCTTATCTTGAGAAAGGTAGGAGCTCCACGTAATTAAAGCGGCCAAATGATGTTTTTACATATCATTCCCCCACCGTCAAACCACGTGGTGCGACTCCAATACACAACACTAGCAAGTGATTAGTCGGTCAGATCATTGTCGGATTGTTTGCTCGGAAACACAAGACAGCCTGACACAAGACGTCAGTACCTTGAGCTCCATAACGTGATTCGACTTTCCGCACTTTGCCCGCCCGAAGCTGCTTGGAAAGGCTTTGGTTGGGCTGTTAATTGCCGATTGGACTTACTCCGCACTTGGAATATATGCCTAAACCTAGTTCTGAAACCCGACTTCTAGTCTGTTTCTCTTCTCGCTCAAAGATTGCGCGAGCTATTTCATCGGTTGTCAACGGACCGCGACACGTACGCAACACAATTAGGTGCGGGGAAGTAACCAGCCAGAAAACCATTCAGAGAATTTTTGAATCATCAGATACTCGGTATTCTAGCAGGTTCGAAGAAAAGCGGGGTTTAAGATAGCCTCAAAATGCTGCAGTCCATCAACAGCGGATGAGAAGCCATTCCCGAGGGTTATTTCCATTAACTTTGCAGAATCAACGACTCAGGCAACTCCTAGCTGAGTCGGCGTTGCAATGACTCGACCAAAGAGTATTCCTTACACAATCCGTCTCATAAACCCTCGTAAAAGCTTCAGAAAACAAGCGAAGGATTCTCCATTCCAGCTCCTATCTTACTATCTTCCCAATTGATGCACCACTCCAATAGCTTTATCAGTATCGGACTTATACTCGTCAAAGGGTTCACGACCAGTCGCCATAAAATGACTCGGCCAGTTGCAAAGAAGTTGACGGAGTTGAAGCTTACCAGTGAAGCAAGGGTCATCCCCTCCCTCCCTTGTCCCTTGTAGCACGAGCGCCACTGATTCGTCGCCCTCATTAGTCAAGATTTGTCCTAAACGCAAGTGAACGACGATGGTAGCCTGCAACACCCATGTAAGAATGAGTCGTGGGCGTCTGTGCCTGACTTATTTGCGACGAAATGGGCATCTATTTCGCATCAAACAGCTTTGTGTCATGATTCTTCAGTGTTGCTTGCAAGATCTAAACTCTCCTCAGTCGGGATTCCCCATGCCGAACTCGACCGACGAAGCCTGAGGCTAGGCTTCAACCAACCCGTAAATTACAGTAAGAAGATATCAAGTGTGTTGCACCTTTCTGGGGCGTCCTGTGTTCTTGGTCATTTAGATCCATATTTCGAGTCCCATCGTTTTCGGGGTTGTCACATCGAAGCCAATATTTCACTCATCGATCATCGCTGTCAGCATCATGGATCGAAGTCTAGACCATGGCTTCGCGATGACCATGACAAGGAGGAAGAGCATTGTCACGATGACGGAGGAACAGTTGCTGACAATAGACCCAAACCTCACGTCTACTGACATGTTCCCGTCCACGTTTACAAAGAAAGACTCTAGCCCGAGGATGCCCTCCACGAACAAGGACCTCAACTGGGTTGCGGGAACTGCTCAAGAAAATGGCAGATCCCACGACGCGAAGATTGTACTTCCAGAGCCGAAGTATCTATCTGGCGTCAATCTGGTTATTGTTGTCACCTGCGTGATTGTAGTTGCATGGTTGATGTTCCTCGACAGCTCTATCGTCGTCACCGTGAGAAACAATATCGTTCTCAGATTCCAGGCCACTGTATTGGTTAACAACCCTACAGGCTATCCCAGCAATCACGGACGAGTTCCACTCACTTCAAGACATCGGCTGGTATGGCAGCGCCTACCACGTTGCCAATGCAGCCTTTCAACCGCTCACAGGCAAGATATACCGCTATTTCAGCTCAAAGGTAAGATAACGCTGGCAGCCCGGTCCGTGAATGGTGGAGCTGATCCATAGGAGTGGTCTTTTTTTGCCTTCTTGATCTTGTTCGAAATCGGGTCCCTGATTTGCGGGGCGGCCCCTTCGTCCATGGTGTTGATTCAGGGCAGAGTATTGGCCGGAGTAGGAAGCGCTGGTATTATGAGTGGCGGCCTGACAATAATTGCCGGATCCGTGCCGCTCGAGAAAAGGCCCGGTACGAGTATCACCGTGATTCACATGTGGTATTTGTCTAACATCCTGCATTTCCAGCGTTGATGGGACTCGTCATTGGCCGTAAGTAAATCTCCCAGTGTACACAACGGACGATGTCTACATGAGGCTGATAAAACATTTAAGTTGCAAACAGGTAAACTCAGACTTCAGATCGACATTACATCTCCATCTAATAGTCTCGGCCAGCGGAAGTGTCTTCGGCCCTGTTCTCGGCGGAGTCATAACACAGTTCAGTACCTGGAGATGGAGTAAGAAATATTGAGCAACGATGATCACAAGTCGAGAGAACGCTAACTAGAGATAATCTTTAACAGCCTTTTACATCAATCTCCCAATTGGAGGCCTGGTGCTCGTTTTTCTGGCCTGGTGCGAAATCCCTGACCAAGTTCCCAAACCCAGTCCGATGGCGGTGCTTCCGAAACTACACACACATCTCGACTTTGTTGGATTCTTGTTCAGTGCCGCAGCAGCGGTGATGTTTCTCACGGCTTTGGAGCTCGGCGGAAACAAATATCCTTTCAACAGTTCTATCGTGATTGGAAATCTCTGCGGCTCCGTGGGAGCCTTGGGCGCCTTTCTAGTCTGGAATCACCGAAAAGGGGACGACGGGCTGATCCCGCCATCAATGGCTGGGAAGAGACCTGTCTGGACCGCTGCTGCCACCAACTTTACTCTTGTCGGTTCGGCGATGATTCAGATCTACCTGCTTCCATTGTATTTCCAGACGGTTCAAGGGGCTTCGCCAGCCCAGAGCGGTGTTAACATTTTGCCAAGCATATTGTCACAACTAGCTTTCGCCTATGGCGGAGGTTTGCTAGGTATGGAAGTTGTGAGAACCTTTCCAGGTGGAATAAGATGGAATAAGGTTCCGCTAACATCTCCGCCTCTTTCACAGTCGGCAAATTCGGATTTTATTTACCGTGGGCGGCTGGCGGAACAGCGGTGACAATCATCGCAAGCGGGCTTTTCACGACACTCACACCGACAACTTCGATTGCGCAATGGGTAGGCTACCAGGTTCTGACTGGTGCCGGGCGAGGCGTTGTGTTGCAATTGGTAAGACGCTCGACAATTCACTGTAGCTCAATACCGTTCCATTGACACTACCTAGCCAAGTATCGCCGTTCAAGCTAATCTGCCACCCGAGCAAATCTCCATGGGCATGTCTTTTGTTACATTCTCGCAGTTCATGGGATCCGCTGTTGCTCTGGCCATAGGCAATGCAATATTCGTCGGGGCCCTGAAGCAGGAGCTTTCACGACACTCGCCAGATGTCGACGTGGCCGTGGTGCTTGAAGCAGGAGCAACAGGGTTTCGCAAAGTGGTTTCCGAAAGCGAGCTTTCAGGGGTGCTCACAGCATACGTTTCGAGTATTGACAAGGAGTTCTACTTGTCTTTGGCATTAGCAATTGCATCTTTTTGCTTTTCATGGGGCATGGGGTGGAAGGATGTCCGGCCTAAGAAGACAGGGAAGCCTGACTCGGGCCCGTAGCAGCAGTCCAGTCGGAAGGATTTTGTAAAAGAGCAGAATGACAGCCAGAAGATGGGTACGAGCTATGACCCCAAGTCGTAATCAATGGAGCGCTGTTGACTGTGTCATTGGAAGAAGAGTCGCTATCACATTGTCCAAATGGGTAATATTTCCAGATGGGCCCATCTGTTACGGAATTAGAGTTGGCGCCAGAGCGAGTCGATGTCGGACCCGGTTGTGGGGGGAGGTGGCCCGGATGGAAATGAGGCCTGGCGTACGTACTACTCACAGAGGCGTGTTGGTGGCAGAACCATGTCTTCACATACGCTTTGACCTTTCAACATGTTTATGATTGCAGTACTCGCATTATGTCACAGCCTACGGGTTGTCCCGGTCTGATGTCTGCCCGTCTGTTGACTCAGAGGAATGCGCAACCAAAGGGAATGGAACGGAAGAGCCCGCCACGCACGAACAAGAGACGAAAAGAAGAGTGCTTGCGTAAGACTCCGAGGTTATAACCCCACAAAGCTAGCCTTCCCATGCGATGAACAGGGGCGGCGTGTCAGTAATCTTCTCGGTGAACTACGTCGAGGAGAAATGTGGCCGACAACTAAACCCCCCGAACGCTTTCGCATGGTGAGCCTGAGAGTTCCCAAAAGAGGATGTTCCATTGCTGGTCAGATGTCGACCCCCCATAGGACAAGAGTAGTCGTCCAATAAAGGCTTTGACACCGACCATCTGCTGCTCTAGTGGCTATGCCACGCTGCTGTCTTCTAAACAAATAGACATTGATTGACCCCGAGTAAATGGGTGACTGCAGATCGTCTCGGTAACACCGGGAGTACCCTGTATCGATACCGTAGGCTCCGTCGACCTTCCAGTCGAGGCCATTGATCCGCCGCAATTGGCCAAAAGCAGTGAGCTGCCCGTTCTTTCCCTTTTTTCTTTCTTTTAGTTATTCGCTTCTTATTGAACAGCCTGACAGCTGGCGTGACTCTTAAAGACTGACCATGCCCTAAATTACTAATTAGCACAATATGATTGTGCGCAACATTAGGTTCTGCAAAGAGCCCGTGTCTCATAGGGCTCAAGCTTGAGGAACTATCTAGGCCGAGGGAACTCCGATACCTCAGTCCACTTGGCCTTGTGTGTGCCCGTAGAAGTACTTGTATAGACTGCGTTGAGCATAGGCTTACTATCAA
The DNA here is from genome assembly GCA_022836555.1 of Colletotrichum tofieldiae. Classification (NCBI taxonomy): domain Eukaryota; kingdom Fungi; phylum Ascomycota; class Sordariomycetes; order Glomerellales; family Glomerellaceae; genus Colletotrichum; species Colletotrichum tofieldiae. The sequence continues at coordinate 6,046,228 of BQXV01000002.1, forward strand.
CACAGAACTCATACAGATTAACGCTATCGTCAATCTTTACATCGAAATAACGGCGCATGGCAAGCTGAAACAAATCTTAGAGGTATCCTGCGGGCACTAAAATGGGCTGCACAATGTGCTCGGGCCGCCTCGGCGCTTCGATTGATGTGTTGATGGCCTAACAAGCCTGACATGACTCAACAAGCGACGACTCGCTCGCAGCAGGAAATTGAGACCATTTAGTCGAGAAGCAGAACCAAAAGCGAGCGTTCCGGTTTACGGTTTAGAGTTCATATGATCTACGAGTTCATCTTGTCGTCCCACAGCTTCGGGCTTCCCCTTTGCCTACTTGTATTGCTTTGTCGAGACTTGCTCTTTTATCGGTGTGCATACTCTGAACAGTGTATGCAGATGCGACAAGACCGTTTCTCTCAACCTTGCTGTCGATTGCATTTCTTCCCCGCGCCTTCACTGGGGGTCATAATAGATGTTTCGTGAGCAATCTGTTTTGCTTTCAATGCCAAGAGCCTAAGCCATGCTCTAATGTCACCGTTTCTGGTACCCTACAACACCACAGCCCCCAAGGTAGTGTAGACTCACGTGCCGCAAGTGCCGATCGAGTGGAAGCCGAAACCCGCGACCACGGGCACTAGCAGCCGCCGCCGAGCCAGCATGTTCGGCTCATCGGTTGGGGCCAGACGGAAGCCAGTGCTACCCCTGAAGTTATACGACAACGAGAACTGAATACTACCCGGGGTCACTACTCCGCAGAAACCTAGTTTTACTCGGCCGGCAACAGGATAGGGCCAGCACTGAAGCATGGCACCCAGTCTTAAGATTTCAAGCCGACTCGAGCAGCTCAAACTTGCCAAGACATCTCTTGAGGCGCACTGGGTGATCTTCTTGGGTCTTCTGTTTTTCAAGACTGGGTCTATGCTAGGCTCTTTCCCGTTTCCGAAATCGATCGCCTATCAATCTCTCGGCAAACTCGATCACCAAATGTGGTTTTCGCTGGGACTTTGGTCTTGGCAATGTGTTGTTTTTAGAATGATTGATGAGGCTGCTACCAGCGACGTCTGATTTACCGGTGCACTTGTCGAGCGCAATAACACCAAATCACCACGTGCTGGCGCGAGGCATCCATAAGATCCAGTACCCTTGGTTTGAAGCATGCGCTACGTCTGATTGGAACATGCTAATGGCTACATTGTCTCTGCTGCACACCTCTTTGATTGAGTGGATCATAATCGAAGCAGAGTTTGGAGGGGTACTCACTGATGTTGCAGGGACCAGAACGCTCATCAAAACTCTGATGTCAAGACTAAGCGGCGCTATACGACTCCGTAGACTGCCTTGTCCACCATACACACCGACCGACTAATCGACAATATTCCGGAGTTCTGGTTAAGGCACTACGTGCCAAGTCGTCTTGACATATCCATGGCAGCCTCTGAGTACTGAATCGATATGTCATACGTGGGAAGTTTCCTGGAAACCTTAAAATAAGAAACCCACCATGCGCATGAGAGCCAACCCCCCCAAAAGCAGGGTAAGTTCAACCGAGACATCTCATCTAGATCTGACGTGTCCCCCGCCTACCCCCTCCCCCCAGCTGAGGAAGAACCTTAGCATGAGTCGAACACGCAGGGCGACTTAGCATTGCTACGCTAACAGGGCCGCATCTTGGCAAGGTTGACTATTTTGAGCAGCAGAATTCCGAACTGACAGTTGTATAAGTTTCGGCTGTAATCTTCTGGTTTATTGGACAGAACTCGACTGTCTCTCTTATCGCTCAAGTTTTTGAAACCTTCGCAAACATGTTATTCTCACAGAGAAGTGCCTGCGACCGCTGCCGAGCGCTGAAGAGCCGGTGCTCAAGAGAAACCGGAGCCGCGAAATGCGAGAGATGCCAGCGTCTTCAGATCGACTGTTTTTATAGCCCTCCCCGTCGGATGGGCAGACCAGCCAAGAAGCGGTTGAGCCAGGACACCGCCCAGTCAACACCATCGTCCTCAACAATATCCGAATTAACAATACAAACAACACATCCCGACATATTCCCACCCAACATGAACAAAGCCGGCGATTTCCAATATGGTTTAGGCATCATAACGAGCCACCCAGCTGAAGACGGAGCACATGAGTGGACCGACAGCTTCGAAGACCCGCTCCTCGGGCTTTTGCAGGAACAGGACACAAAACTAATGTCGACTGAATGGATGGACAGCGACTCTTTGGGACTTCTGGACCACCACGAGGATACTCTCGTCTCTGGGTCGCACGACATGCCCCTCACTCCTCCCACAACTGTTGGCTCCCTGCCCAATAACTTGGGCGACTCTTGGGTACCTGATTGCGATCAAGGTCCTCATATGTGTCGTGCCGAATCCTATACCGGCGACACTCTCCCTCCCTCACCCGAGGCTGATGTGAGGTCATCGGAGCCAGCGGTTCAGCGTCTGCTTGACCTTCAATCAATGTTATTCGCAAGGCACATGGCAAAGCCACAAGAGATTGACGGGTTATCTACACTCATCAATACGACGGTGCACTCAACAGAGACGCTTATAGACGTCGTGGAGAGTCTGCCATCACTACATCTGAGTGTGGAAGGACGACGATCCGTCTCACCGCCAATATCCTGGGGCCCAGCACCAGATGCTCCCACTCTCACGGCCAACACAACCGCATATACCGCAACTGAACTACAAGACCAATATCAGCGTCAGAAGGCACCCAATTTTGCACTTACAATTTCTCTCTTCATGACAAGCTACCTTCTACTATTGGACTCATACGACGAACTTCTCGACGCTCTGAGGGCTCGCCTGCAATGCTCACGACAGAGTCAAGGGCCGAGTCCCGGCAGTGACTTCAGCCTGTCGCAACATTTCTTCAACAATACTTCTGGCGGACACTTCAACAAGCTAAGCCTGGTTAGCTCCTTTGACCTGGACGTCAACTCAGTCGTCTTTCTTTTGTCTCGAATGATGAAAAGGCTACATAAATCCACCGAAAACCGCTTCGCGACTGGTTCATTTGCGCCTTCTTCTGCCGCTCATTTCAAGGATCACAAGTTTTCGCTTTCCAAATCATCCCTTAACTTTGATTTTCAAGATGGTGTGAGACAAGACGCGGATGGAACTTCGGAGCTGTTTCTGACCGGGGGACACTCTCCGATGGCTATGATGGGAGACTACGCCTCGCAGGAGGTCAGCCAAAGACACCAGACTGTGATGGAGTCACTCCGGGTCATCAGATGGCTTGCGGATGAGTTATGACGCAGCATGTACAGCGTATATATACAAGCTCGAGAGAACCACTTTTCTTTTCCAGAAGAGCATCATTTGATAGCGACAAATTCAGAAGTTGTTTTTGGCTGCCAAGACTCTGTTTTAGTGCCAATGATATAAGGCTTAGCCGCCGTATCCTCATTTTCCACATCTTTCAAGCAAGTATCCTAATCAATATGAAATGATCATCCCATTGTCTTTGCGGGTATTCTCCGGTTGATCTGATATAAAACCGTCCGAATCAACCTGCTTCTGAGTGATTGCGATTAGAAGATTCCAAACACTCGGGATTTCGTCTCATCTGTGGTAAGTTCGTTGCCAGACTTCAAGCGTCATCTCAAATCCTTAACTGAAACACGATGGTGGCGGTCGGTGGTCAGTGTTTTACCTTGGAGGTACAGAAATTACCCGATAGACTGGTCTCAAGAACCCAAAAAGGGCAGGTTGCACCTTAATAGGACGAGTTTCAGCCGATTAGCGGCCGCTGCGTATTTGCACATGTCATTGCATGCCATTGAGCAAACCCTACCAAACACAAAACAAGGATGTCGATAAGCTGATGAGCCGGTTATTCTATGATTGCAGAGAACCATAGGCAAGACAACCTTCGAAAACAGCGACTGTCATATAAAATAGTTTTTCGTTGTTCTGGGAATGGCCATGTTGGCTTCTTCAGTCCTGGAACCTCTATGCACGTCACACCGCTCTTCCTGCGGTTGGCTTCGAAACTTTCCTTCCCCTCCCAGTACACAGCTGCACGTCAAGTAAAGGGTGCTCGCAGAGTACCAGAGCAACAACGACCTGGCGTTTCCAATATATAGCTCACAGTACAGTCACCAAAACGGCGGCAGCCATGGCCATATGTAAGTTCGCGGACGTATCTGGATCACTTAGCAGATCAAAGTCTCTTGTTAAGCGGTACTTGAGGGAAACATATTTTCCTTCTGAGACGCGGCGCTTTTACAAGGGGCGGAGAGCCCCATTGACGCACATGCGTGTGCCATAACCCATCCTCTGGAAGCCCAGTTGAGGTTTTCATCAATCAAGAGACGCTATTCGCGTGCTAATACTCCGCTCTGTTCAAGTTGGAAACTGTTGAGTCACTGCTCGAAAATAATCCCTTCATTGAAGTCGTGATTGCTTATTTCGCGGCTGGCTTACATGACGCTAAAAGCTGACCCAACTCGACCAATGACACGATCAGCTAGGAGGTCGTAGTCATTGTCACATGGGCATTGATTTGACATTTAAATGCTATAAAGCCCACATACCAGTCATAATCTGCATGGACGAACATCACTATAAGGTCCTGTTTGTTGCCTTCGAGTCACTCTACAAGAAAATCTCTTTTACGTCCGCCTCACTATATTGCTATGAGTATCCCACAAATTGATAACGATCTCGTTGCTCACCTCAAGTTAAGGTATGCTTCGTATCGACACACTTCCGACATTGACGCCAAAGGAGTCTTCTTCAGCCCGTCCTGCTATCAGATCTGTCGCCCAAATCCTTCCTTTGCCGCTCGAAACAGGGATACCATCGTGCGATATCTTCACGAATACGCGCCCAAAAACAACGCAACAGTAACAGAAACAGCCAAGAAGGCCACAAAAAGAGGCCTTTACACAATTCGACCACTTCGCGACGATGAGTACGAATTTGGCACCGATGAACAAGTTGCCCCTGTCGGTTTTGCTTCGGCGGGAGAGGTCCAGAATAAGGCGATACAAGAGGGATGGGTTGGCATGAGAGTTGATTTATGGGACGATGGACTAGAAAGCCAATTGGATCAGGAGAAGAGTCTTTTGGTAAAGGTGCAGTATTGGTGGAGAAAAGAGAACGACATCTGGCTTCAGATATTCCACGACATCCTGTACATGGGTCCTCGCGATGGGACAGAGGCAAACAATGGCGAGATTCTGGAGTAAGTTTTGCCCTGACTGAGGCTAGTAGGAAGCAGCTCATTCATAGCCTCAAGGAACATTGATTATATCCCCGTTTAATAAGATTCCCAAAGCTATGATACCTCTCAATAGAGAAGTTAGCTGCGCTACTCCGTTACAGTTCCTGCTTGCCATGTTATGGATACGCGATGGAGGGACCCGAAATCATAGTCATTGACTCACGGAAGTATTCTATTAATCTCAAATCTTCGCAGCACGGTTTGAAGCCACAAGTTATACGTCAAGTCACCATAGATCTCAACGGGCTAACATGTCACAGGTTGCAAGAATGTCTTAGGCTCTCGCCTATGAATGACGCACAATCAGCTCATATCCCCACTCTTGTTCAACCCCCATGGCCCGCTACGTTGCACCAATACCCAGATGTTGTAACAATTAAAAGAGAAGAAAAGAAATAATCCCTTTTGTCCCAAACTTCGTTTTTTAATTATTTCTCAGTGCTGGTAACAAGAAATAGTCATAGTGACCGGGCTAAAAGCTGGTAAATAATAGGCAGAGACGCGGGTGCTAAAAGTTGTTGAACCTGCATAACTACATCTTTGTGAGAAAATTACAGGCGCTACTACACTGATACATAACCAGAAACCATTAGTATCAAGAACGAACTGAATCAACACACGTACGAAAATTTTCAACATGCCACAAATCAACCACGTGGCTACACAATGAATGACCTCTCAGCTACATTTTGACGGACTTTTCATCACACGAACTAAGTCACATGCAGTCTGTACACCGTGCAAGCTTCGGACTACCAAGAAGTTTTTTCTTTATATAATGACAAGCCTGTTAACATGTACCCAGAGGAAGTGAATCCTGGGATAATCTAGAAGAAGTACACACGTTGAAACATCTAGCCTACACTTGTTGGACCATGGCTATGAAAACCTCTGTCTCTTTGGCTTTCGGTGTTCTGAGCCTATTGACTATCGCGCAGAATCCGATTCCAGCAGAGCTAGACCCATGCCTAGATGATGGCTTCCAGGCCAGTCAGTGGGCCGCCGATAATACTGTCCGTCCCAATTACATCCCAAACACAACCGAGAACAGGCCAAGTACGTTGAGAATAGCCAGTCTCGTTTTTAACTACTCTTAAAAAAACAGGAGTTATATAGCTGCTCTCAAACTGATCCGGGTCTCAGTCATTGCGCAGAGAATTTTTGACCAACCTTGGACATCTGAGACCGGGAAGTCATATTCGACCAACTTCAACCAGACCAGCGTGCTTTACATGACCGGGGTAACTGTAGACCTTTTGCAGGCAGATGTCATCAAGTTCGGAGCACCCGAAGACCTCCCTCGGTCCCTCAGCACTGGCTATAATTCAGCCATTCTCGCGGTAAAAGGCTGCGGCTTGCCGCAAAAATCCTGCCGCCATAACAATGCTAATCAAATTTGAGGCAGGGTGAGAGAACAATGCTGCGATTCTCTGGCAGAATCGAAACCCACAATGGATCAGTTAACCTGTACGCCACAGGATCCGGAACTTCAGTCACTCTCGATGCTCCTCGACTGTATAGCAGTGGTCCCGGTGCTATCGGGCTCTTCTCCATCCGGGATGCTGCTCTTAATATCATCGGCCTCCGTCACTGTTCGGGCGGTTTCAGGTCACCTACTCTTGCTGGACTCAATATAGACAGTCGTGGGGGCGTTGCCCACACCACAGGTCCAGGCTCCCCATTAATCTACTCTTTGGGGCGAACGATGTTTTACAACTTGACCGGATGGGCCGAACAGTCACCCGCCATTATCATGGAAGGGCCCCAGTACATTTACCTAAATAGGTCTACCATTACTTCCGGAAGGATTGGCGGTTTCCTCTTCTTCGATTGGTCAATCACCGCACAGCATGATACTGGCACCTTGGAAGCGACTTTTCTCCATCTCACGGTCCGCGAGGGCCCAGCCTTTTATCTTGCGACTTTCTCGGCTGAAATTGTACTTGTGAGTGCCAAGATCGACAATCCCTCAGGAAATCTGCTTGTCGCAGACACGAACACAGTATCGTGGGACCTTGAGAGGATCGAGCCGCAGGGCTGGAGCGGCAACCCGATCTCCTCCAACTCAACATTCACAATCATGAAAACCAATAGTATTTCTGGCGATATCATCACGCGAGACGGATGCACTGTTGTTGTTCAGTTGCTGGCCAACAGCACCTGGGAGGGCGGTGCGAATGCGTCTCTCATCAATGGCCGCGGGGGACTGACCGTGAAGATTGATGAGACAAGCACCTGGGTTGTCACCAAGAACTCTTTCGTCCGAGGTTTGTCAGTCATCGGCGGCGATCTTAACCGCATCGTGGACCGGAACACTACTGTGGTGTATGATAAGTCTGCGCCAGAGAGCTCGTGGCTCCAGGGGCGCACTTATACATTGCGAAGGGGCGGACAACTTCGACCTTGGGATTGAGGTGGTCAAATTCGTTGGTGGAGGATGGAAAAATCATCATTTATGGCAAAACTGGGCTTGTGGCGAGATGGCTTGATCCTCGTGTGGTTGAAAGCAGCTGAAGGCAATAATTCGGAACCAGCCTGACTGTCGTCAGCTCATCAACAATTGCCCAAGGAAAGGATTTTTCTTTTAGCTTTACACACCCCAAGTCCATACTTCGGACATGCTAGGTTGGCCCGGTTTACCCGCCGTTCGGCGGCCCGCGTCCCACAGTATCCATCGAGCCCGGACTGTTTAGTGGTTGCAACGATCGAGGTTAACCCTGACTAGAGGAACTTTTGCCGATGGCGCAATTGCTCTTATGTACCGAAATCCATCAACAAGTTTTCAACAAGTACTCAATGATCGTGCTAAGAATGCCTGGGGACTTCTGCTGCTTACTATGGCACCATCTGGAGGATGCTTTGACGTCGGGATGTGATTGAATCGATTGCAAGAGAGTGACACTTTTGCGGCAAATGAGGTGCAGCACAACTCAACCACGGACGATCCTGCGGTTGCTCTATACCTCATTCGCAAGATCTGCAGGGTTGCAGTCCTGAAATGGGCGCCACTGTGAAAAGCCGCACATCCGAATAGGCTCGTGCTGTCGCACAGCGCAGGCAGCATACATAGTAAGAATGGAAAAATACCGATGGCACCATCACATGGCTCCGCAAATTGAATGCAAAGGCCGAGTCACCTCCCACAAGTGGAAGCTGTCGGGATTCTGGAAGTCGATAGGACGACCCAGCTTGGGCGGCTCTCGATATAAAAACGCGATACCCAGCGGCGGGAGGGTTGCTTCCGGAAGCAGACACCCTTGGTTCCCCCAGGCTTGGCTGACTTGGCTCCCGTGTGGCGTTATCTTTCCAAGCATCTTAGCGACCAGCCGCTTTGAGAGACATCCACCATGCCTCCGTCCACCAATCAACAACAACAGGCTGCCAGCGAGCCGAAAACTGACGGCCTGCGCGACGGTGATGCCATTTCCGTCGACTCTCCCAGCAATGGCACGCCCAAGAAGACGTCGGACGAAGCGGCCGTCCCGTTTACCGAAGGAGATATTGAGAAGCCACCTTTCGTCTTCACGACACAAGCCAACGGCGAGGAAGAAGCCTTCGATGAGAACGACCCTAGACTGCAAGATATTCCGGCCTACGTGCGTCGCATCGTCTCCTTGCATGACGACCCTGAGCTGCCGTGCCTTACATTTCGGTACTTTCTGCTCACCGTGGTCTTCGTCATCCCTGGAGCCTTCTTGTCGATGATGAGCCATTTCCGCACGACATACGCGCCCTACTCCGTTTTTTTCGTTCAGATTGCTTCCAGTTACGTTGGCGTGTGGCTCGCCAAGGTCCTCCCCGCTTGGGAAGTCAGAATTCCCTTGACAAGGCTCAGCTTCAACCTCAATCCAGGCCCCTTTAGCGTCAAGGAACATGTCCTGGTCACCATTTCCGCAGCTTCGGGGGCCACGTACAATCTCGGATATACCCCAGTGGCAATGGCTGAGCTGTACTTCAATTCTCGGATTCACCCTGCTGCGGCAATTTTCTTCATGTGGGGGATTGTTTGGACCGGATACTCCTTCGCAGCGCTGGCGAGACAGTTTCTGATATACGACCCCCAGTTCCCGTGGTTCACGGCGCTTTGCCAGACCGCTCTTTTCGAAACGCAGAAGAAGCAGCGCGAAACCCCCACAGCTTCATCCCGAAAGCAGACCAAGGTGTTCTTCTGGGCTCTTCTCGGCATGATGTTATGGCAGTTCCTCCCCGAATACGTTTTTCCCATGTTAGGCTCTCTCGCCTTCCTCTGCTGGGTTGCGCCGAGCAACTCCGTTGCTAATTTCATCGGCGCAGGCTTCGGCGGGATGGGTTTTTTGAATATTTCTTTGGACTGGTCCAACATCTCCACGAACGGAAGCCTGTTCTTAACCCCGTGGTGGACTCAAGTCGTGATGTTTGCCGGCTTTGTGTGCAGCGTCTGGGTCCTGATCCCGGCTGCCAAATTCGGTAACCTGGGAGAATGGCATGAACATTTGATGTCAAACCGACTTTTCCTCGAGAACGGAACGTCTTATCCCATTACCAAGCTCTTGACCCCCGATGTCGCTTTCAACGCAACGGCATACGAGGAGTTGGGCCCGCCGTTCGTCAGCACTCACGTTCTCTGGACTATGTTCTTCGACTATGCTGCATACACGTCTGCAATCGTTTGGGCTGCTCTGTTTGGGTACAAGACCATTCGGAGCAGCTTTCAGAAGATGATGGAGCGTATGAAGAATGGCTCCCAGATCAGCTCACAGTACAACGACCAGCTCAGCATTTTGCAGCGAGCTTACAACGAGGTCCCGCTGTGGTGGTTCTTGGCGCTCTTTGCGGCCTCTTTCGTCTCACTTGTCACCATCACCGCTACTGGCAACATGGTAAGTTCGACACATTCAAGTTCAACACAAGGCTTTTGCTGACATACTCTTTAGTTCATCCCAGTGTGGACCTACTTTGTTGCCATTGCAACAGGCGCCTTCCTCGTTGTGCCGTTGGGTTGGCTGTACGCTCTCAGCAACTTTCAGCTGGCCATTGGAACGGTCAATGAGCTTCTCTACGGCTTGATGGTCAACTCGGTTAGCGGTTTCAAGAACCCCACCGGTGCCTCTGCTTACGGTGCTATTGCCGGTAATGCATGGTACCGTGCTCAGCTGAACCTGCAAGACATGAAGATCGGCCACTACATGCACATCCCTCCGAAGGCTGTTTTTTTCTCCCAGGTTTTTGGATCTTTCCTGGGCGTGCCCATCAACTATGCTGTCGTTAGATGGGTCTTGGACACCAAGTTCGACTATCTTACTGGAGCAAAGGAAGACCCTGCCCATCAATGGACAGCCCAGTCTCTCACATCGAACCTGACAATGGGTGTCCAGTACGTTCTCATCGGCCCACGTCGACTCTTCGAGCAGCACATTTACAAGGTTCTCCCTTATGGCTTCCTTGTTGGTGCTTTTGCACCTGTCCTGATCTACGGACTGCACCGACTTTTTCCACGAGCCAAGTTTCAGCTATGGAATTCGACCATCTTCTTCTCGGCCATGTCTAGCTTTTACGGTAACATTAGCACCGGCTACTTCAGCAGCTTTATCGGCGGCTTTGTTGTCATGTTCTGGGCCTACCGTTATCGCTACGATCTGTGGGCTAGATGGAACTACATCCTGGCCGCCGCTTTCGATGCAGGTTTCAACTTCAACATGCTGCTAACGTTCTTGTTCTTCGGCGCTGGGAAAATCGTTACAATGCCACACTGTGAGTACTCTTTTCCCTGTCCTCGTGCTATCTACATTTTGCTGACATTCTTACGAAGGGTGGGGCAACGAGGCATCCAGCTCCGAGAGATGTTTTGCACTTGAGTAAAAGTGAATGCATGTATGACTGCACGGATGGGAGGTGGATAGCTCGGCGGAAACGGTAAATCAAGTAGATTGGCCCGCCTATGATGTGATTACATAACGCGGAGTGAAGGGTACAATGGTTGATTTGCCTCTATGACGGAGAAATTCACACAATGTGTTCTTTACCTAACCTGATATTGATTCGGTATGTTCACCGCCTACTAAGGCAGCGAGAAGGCTTTTTAAATTTGCATGTTGATCACATGTGATACAGACAGACTATCGTAGGCGCTGGTGACTTAGAACTCGATACTCTCGCACTTCTGGGCTTACAATAGCGCGGGCGCGTTGTTAATTTTGCTGGCATGGAGTCTGGAGAGGGGCCACCGCTCCTAAATAACTCACTAGCTGATATCTAGTGAAAGTGTGTAGGGTTCTGAATGCCTTGGAAGTGCCGTGAGGTGGTGACATAAACCTACAACCCCCAAAGCAAACAGAAGTTTCTCACTTTGACGCTATTCACAGGGTCTGGTCAAAATGATCAGATCTGATCAGCGTTTTGCTTGAGATATCAACAAAGTTAGGCGGAAGGCTCCCAACCTCGTGTGTTTGATCACCTTTGACTGCGAAAAAAGTGGCAGATACCACGAGACTCGACAAGCAAAATGCTGGCTGATCACTGGGGCTCTAGAGATCGCTGAAAGTGTGTTGTTGATTATGCTTGATGGGCTGACCCAGACCATATGTGAGATACTTATACCTCTGATCAGATCCTGCTGAGCTAAGATACATAAAAAAAAAACAAAAGAAAACCACCCCCCTTTTGGGCGAAGAATGCCCCTATTCCACTAATCATCTTGGCTTTACGTCCGACACTAAGGCTAGAGCTACCTAAACAAAGAGTGACTTAACTACACATGTAAATAACACAGAATTTGTGGCTGGCCCTATGTGGCCAGTGATAGGGCTGAAAGGCTTAGTGTGCCAGTCTGACCTGGATGTTCCATCAAGTTCTCACATTGTTGCTATTTACAGCAGCTCACCCCCTTGTTTGAGATGCACATCCAATGCTGATCCCTTATGCATACGGTCCAGTTTCGGTAGTGCCGATTTGGGGCCCCATTTCGTTTTCTGTCATCCCAATTATTAAAGTTTAGAGTTCAGAATAATTCGCAACAACCACTACTAACTCGCAACAAACTGCTCCTTGTACATTGGTAATTGTGAAGACTTGCTGGTCCTTTTGATGGCAAGTTGCGTTTTAACCCCAGCTCTAGCGACATAATTGCGCCCAGAGGTAAGTACCCCTGTGGTAAGCGTCGCAGGTTTGTTACATACCCACAGCCCTGACAGCACGGGAGTGACCTGGGAGAAAAGGAACACGACTGTATTGTTTTTGTCCCCTTGTCAAGATCACATCGCCCTGGAACGTGGAAGGATGCTCCATGTTTGATCGCCTGCTTTGGCTTAATTTGAGTGTCAAATAGATTAACATGTTTTCTCGGACCACGGTCCATCCACCATCCTCTCCATACGTGAGCAATAAGTCTGCCAAGGGTTCACGACTCGCGGTCGCCCTCGCTGCTGATGACTGACTCGGTGACCTGGGGACTTACAGCCAGGAACTGTTGAGGAAAATGGGGACCTTTCTTGACGAGTAATTGATTGTTTGTACTCTGTACCGTTTCTCGGAAAGCTGCAAGATGTTGACTCAGTCTCTCATGCTTTCAACATATGCCGAACACTCGCGTGCGTTCTGTGTGTTGTTCTTCGAACAGCGCAGACAGATTGCGTTTTGCTCCCATAATTTTCTGGCAGATTAACAACCAGCTCGAACAATCGACGGAATAGTTTGACGCGAATCCCTGACGATAATGGCTCCTACGGAGTTGCGACACGAGACGATCGATCTCGACGATTTAAGTGATCATATCAAAGCTTCGAGAAGCGACTTCCAGCGCCCATGGCCTCGTCGACATGAAATAAAAAACAACGACGACTGGCACGTCATCGAAGTCAACAGCGAGGGCTCCAAAGAATGGGAAAGATACCCAAAACCTGACGAAACGTTCACTGCACATCCATCCCCATTAAAGACGGCTGTTCCCCTAAAGTATAGCACGAACTTCTTGCACCCAGCGACGCCCGACGGTCAGGAGTCTACATTTAGCCGAGGAGGTGATGATTTCAACGATACCATCTCCCTCACGGCAAGGTCGCACAGAGACGGAAGCAAAAAAGCCAGCCGATTCGTATGGTGGACATTTGGCCTATGGTTGCTGGGCGCGCTGATGATGACATTGACGACCGTGTATTCGACTGGTTCAGCCAAAGCCTTGATGAGACTAAACTTCTTTGTTACGTCGTCAAAAAATTCCCTCTTAATTCTACGCGTGTTGACAGAGCTCTGTGCCGTCACCTTGGCTGCCCTTGTGGTGGTTGTGGTGGAAGACTTGCAGTGGGCACTGGCATCTCGTCCGGGTGGCGTCAGTCTGTTGCACTTTGTCGGCCTGGACTCTGGTACAGGCGTATGGGGACTATTGCGTCTTTTAGCAACGGCTGATTGGAAACACAAGTACTCAAGTTTGTTCCGGTAGGTCTGATTCTATTATTCCGCCGAGACGTACTAAAGCGCGTTGACGGTCTAACTTATCCAGCCTTCTGGTCATCTGCTCGATTCCTCTACCGGGTATCATCCTCATGGGTAAGCTGACTACTTTTTTCCAGCTAACATCTCTCTGCTAAACTAATATGATACCCAGGCGCCATATCTATCGACATGGTCACCTTCCCGGAAAAGACATACAATGTATCCGCTGGGATTGCCCCTTTTAACGCCTCGTATGTCTACGAAATTCGGCAATCCACGGCGACGGCACTGCTAGTCCAGATGGGTAGCCCTGCCTGGTCGGATAGAGACTCCTTCTCTTTGGACCCTTTGGACGATGGTGCAGGAAGATGCGTCAACGCAGAAGGCAAATGGGCTGCTTGTGATGAGTCGCATTTACTCACTGGCGGGATTGTCTCCGTCGCTCCCCAGGCGGACGATTTAAAACAATACCGGGGTTCTTCGGCCTACGTTGTTCCTAAGACCCGGGTCGTTCAGCTTGAATACGGCAAAGTGCATGACCTCAATGGCCTTCGCGCGACGGGCAATTGCTTCCTGCTTGGCGCTGTCAGTGCAGCCTCGTACTGGTGTACTGATGTCGGAAAGGGAAACGAACTTCTGTTTGGTGAGAATGGAGAGATCGCATCTTACACCAGTTATTTGTGTCATGCTTCAAAGCTAACATCCATACTTCTGCCAGGCTCCGCATATTGCCCGATCTCACTGCAGACGACAAGCTCCTGTCTTAACAATACGGATTGGACCAACCCCCTGGTGCTTTCCTCGTCACTATTTGTATATTCCCGTTTAGCAACCATCACCTACGACCGCGGAAACTTTTCCATCCTCTCCGTGACCGACATGACCCCGCCAAAGCAAGAGGTCATTGGCCTTGATGAATATATGCTCTCACTGTCCGCAGTCGTTCCAGGTTTCAACAAGAGTGCTGCAGCGACACAGGGCGACAACTCAGCGCTCGCCATTTATGCTGTGACAGCACTGCCAATCAACGACAGCGAGGTGGCAAAGAAGCAGTCTCTCAAGGCTATACGGAAGGCCATGTCGGTGCCGTTCCACTACTTTCATGCGAATTACTTCTCCGCAGGGCCCTCGATCTGGGAGCTCTCGACACCCCGTGAGGGTTTGACGGATGACATGTACACCACTTTGTCTATATCCATTCTCAGCCATCAAGTCGTTGCGGGAAAAGTTAGCAGATGGCTTTTCGTGCTCGTGAGCGGGTCGATTCTACTTCTGTCGGCAGGTATTATCGTGGCTACGTCAAGGGTCTGCGGGAAGAGACCAGATAGATGTGGCTATCCGACCCTGGACTTTGCTGCCGTGTGCGCCGTGAAAGGAGGGATGACTCCTGCGTCGGGGGACTGGAGAGATAGACCAGAAGCGGCTAGTGGTCAAGCAACTCATGTAAATGGACTTTACAGGAGTCTTACAGAGATAGGACAGAAGCCTAAACCATTCGAAGTTGCCAAGAACATCAAAAATGATAGAGTCATAATAGGTTAGATAGATTGAGACCGAACGGTGATAATGAATAATGTATTTTATGATGACGAAAGCAAAACCAACCTATTACCCGGAGAAAAAGCGCAATCTCCCGCCGGGTTTATTGAAAACAACAGCCATCATCGTAACTATGATAATATTTCAGTCGACACAAGAAGTTTCGGAACCCGGGTGAAGGTATCCCATCGATTATTATACCAAGTTGCGCCAAGCTCCAAAGCCCCTCGAAGTATTCAACCGCTGCAGAAAGCTAGAGCTAGATTGATGATGACTTCTAGCAACAAACACGTCGGCCATAAACCCACAATATGGTTATTTTCTTGTGTAGCCGTTGCTCTGCAACCAGACATTGTGACGCTTAGTTTACTCGTAATGAACCCCTATCTCATTGTATAAGCTTAAGCTCAGTACGACCAAATATCCAGTACTGGGCATTAGGTTGCGTTGTGAGGTCAACTGTCTTTCTACAAGAGCTCATACGGCAGTTGCGCCTAAACAACTCTGGAGAAATGGCACGATGACACGAAGCGATCCAGGATGAGATCTATGTGCATCAATACTTGTCGCGACATGTTCTTGCGGGGCGTGTCTCATCGAAATTTTGCTTTGCAGGATGTTGGGAACAGTCCGTCTACATACACGGATGGACGTCTCTGACATGCAACCTGAAGGTGTGAATATCGCCAATCTAGCGGTGATCCAGTAAGACTGGCTTCTAGACGAGAAGAGTAGAACGTAATAGAATAGAAAATTATTTACTGTGACCAACTGTGACACAGGAATCGCATAATAACCAGCTTGAGACACCCAGACCCACGGCAACACTCTCTGCAAGACCACCGATCGCGAACACGTCAGTGACGACGTTAATACAACTAAAAAAAAGTACGATAAATTTAGCGTTGACTCCAATAACTCGTCCTTATGGAACATAAAGAAAAAGAGGAAGAAGAAAGGCAATGACATGTCCGACCAGTTATCGCTTACAGTTTGGGAGACTGAGTAGCGTAAAGCATCGTCCTCTCATTGCAGCTTATTCCCTGTGTGGAGCTCCTCTTTCCCACACCCTCAGAAGAGGGAGCTCCATGTCCACTTCTCCACTTTCGCAACACAGACGCAACGCGGAGCTACTGCAGCTGATCTACAAACTCTAGAGCTGCTCCTCTTTCCCCTTGCGGATAGTCAGGACTCGCCATCTCTTACCAGCAAGGCCGCCGCCACAATCTCCCCGTCTTTTTGAGCAATGAGCACGTGGAATGTGGTGTTTGTGGACGTTCCGTGGAGCATCATGCCACCTTCTCCCAACTTTCAGGCCGCATCCCTCGCTTGGATCCTTTAGTCAACTCATGAGTACGGCCGGATATCGAAGACACCGGATCTCAGTCATATAATACCTCAGACTTCATCAGGCCTGAGTCAAGTTGAACCATCCCTCAACAAGCACAACATACCGCATGTTATAAGCCTTAAGAGCAAGAAACAAAACCCTGACTTTTTTTACTCAGTCCTCTTCAACCACAACTTGTATCCCACTGCATTCGAATCAAAAACAGCCCAAAATGGTTGCCGATATCAATCAGCTTCCGCCTTACACAACACCTCCACCAACCCAGGAGGACTGTTAGTCACCCCAGCCGCATTCCTTTTCAATTGCAATACAAGAACTTAAACTGACATTATTGGCTTCAGTGGACTACGTTGACCTTGTCAACATTGACCTCTCAAAGTTTGACGACCCCGAAGGCCGGAAACAGCTAGCCAGGGACCTCTACGAAGCTGCCACTGGTTAGTAGACAACAGTATCAATCGCATTTTGCCTGCTACATACTGATTCATCCTGATAGGTTACGGATTCCTTACTTTGACCAATCATGGCATCTCTGACGAGACATATGAGCGCCAGATGCGCATCGCCAACGCCGCGATGACTCTGAAGCCCAACGAGAAGGAACCCTATGAAGGTCAGGCGACCTTCTCTGAGAATCAAACGCCCCTACTGATCTGAACAAAAGTTACCCCCGAAGAAGATGCTCGCGGTTTGTACGCAGGCTACAAGCCGGCAGGACCCCTCGGGCACAAGGGCGGCTTTCCTAAGGCCCTGGATCACTACAACATGCTGGTCCACGACCCCAAGAACCGACCCCACCCCGAAATCATTCGTCCGTTTATGGAAGAGACGTACGAGGTCATGAGCTACATCCGTACCAACATCCTCGTTAAGCTGCTGAAGCTAGTCGCTATGATCCTCGAGGTGCCCGATGATTCTGTTCTATCCACACACGCCCCTGGTGGATCTAGGACAGAGTATCTCCGATATGTAAGGGCCTATGCTTCTCAATGATGTTGTCCGCCGACACTAACTCACTGATTAGATGATGTGCGAGCCCCGATCAAAGGAGGAAAGTGAGAAATACCGTGATATTTTCCTCGCAGGTCACACTGACTGGTAAGCTTGCTTTGAATCCGACTGTGCTCTCAAAATCAAAGCTTACTCTTAAATATAGGGGTACTTGGACCTTTCTTTTCTCCCAGCCTATCGCGGCTCTTCAGGTTCTATGCCACCACACCGGTCGATACAGACACGTCAAACACCAGCCCCATGGCATTGTTGTTAACTTCGGCGAGGCCCTTGAGCGTCTCACCGGTGGTCTTTTCAAAGCTACCATTCACAGAGTGATCCGTAAGTAACAACTCTAGACTGCGCAACGGAGATCAATGACTAAATAGAGAACACAGAGCCACCCGAAGACCAGCGTCACCTCCGTCGTATTGGTGTCATCTATTTCTCCCGTCCCGCTGATGAGCGCGAGCTCGTCCCCATCGAGAACTCACCTCTGCTCCAACGCATGGGCACCGATAAACCCATTGATGAGCGCATCTTCTGTATGGCTGACTACTTGGATGCGAGAAAGCACGGATGGAAGCGCTACGACTTCGACATTGACCGACCCCGTGAAGAGGGCAAGCACCAGGACCCCTTTGATGGCGAGTACACCGACCCTGAGGGTCACAAGAGTCTTGGAAAGTTTGACAATGTGCCGCGTCTTCAGTACAGCCTCCCTGCTGTCAAGAGTGGGATTGTGTAAGAGTCCAGTGGCGATGTCGTAGCTGCGGAGCATTAGCCCAGCTGGCTTGGACTTTTAGTACTTGATATAGCGCATTTGTTCTCAATAGACACTCATTTATCCTACATTCATCATAAGTTTACTCGTTGAAAGTACTCGTTTTGAAGTAGACAAGTCAGGCGTTTTATTTGTCCTGTTTTAACCCCCTTAGCATGCTTGACTGACTTTGTTTACCTTACCCCAAACAACGAACCTATGAAATACTCTTCAATTCAAATCCCAGGCAAAGGCGCCTACGAAGCAAAACATAGTGATCGTTCAAACAGTTCTCATTTTCCATCCGTCATGTTGCAAGTGACTATCCGTATAGGGTCCAGAGAGCAGAGTGTACGACTGTGTCCGCTGTCATAAAATCTCCTCTGTTGAGTATGAGACAGAACATTTCTATTTCTTGTCAGCCGGCGATTCGCACTGACACGAAGCTTCCAAGGCGTTCGGTTATCCACTAGGGGTTATACAATGTTCTTCATCATAAGTTCTCTGAAGTACCACGTGTTGGCGGGATATCACCTCAAACTCCCGTTGGCCAATTCCCCTTTTACTCGCTTATGGGTACAGTGTATGCCTCTCTTGCCTTCGACAAGCTCTCTTCCATAACCGCCGCCACCCACTTTCCAACAGGCCAAGTAGTCCGCTTATTAAAGTTGGCAACGATCCATTCCAAAAACCGCACCTCACTTCGCGCAACTTCAACAGGTCTGTCGTCGAGCATAGCCAATGAAGCGGCTGCATTGTCTACATCGTCATCTCCAACGTTGATGACGCACGCCATTATAGCGTCCAAAACGAAGCGACTTGGGTTCGAGCGGCCATTGCTGTTACTAAATATACCCATTACCATGTCCCCTGGTCCGTTCAAGGTATTGGCACTGCTCTTTTGAGCGGCAGGCATCGTCAAACGAACAAGACGCCAGCCCACGAGGCAGATTTTGAAGCCGAGGAGAGTTATGAAGGGATTCTCAAGAGATGGGGGCGCGGTGGACTTGATCGGGTTCAGCAGGTCGAGGGCCATTTCGAGATCGTTCAGCTGGATGTAGTGTTAGTGGACATCTTACGACGCCGCAAGCGCAATAATGATGGAGGGCTCGTACTATTCGGAAAACATCTCGGTCCTCATAAATGTCTCTTTTATCCTTCGACCGTGGCGTAGCAAGGTGGCCCGCCGCTGGCAAAGGTCAGCCTCCTTGGCCCGCAAGCTGTCATGGCGTGGGAAGTACTTACTTGCTATTGCCAATGGGAGATTTGATTCAACAACTCCACTTACCAGCAGGGAGTCTGGATGTGACAAAGTGATAGACGTGTAGTACCACAATATCCAGAACGTGTGCCACAACGGCGTGTGATCAGAGTTATCTGGTATTAGGGTATCCATACGGCCAAAGTCAAAGAAGCTAAACACTGGTTTCTGGTTTCGTGGAACCAACTCAGCAATTCCTTTCAAAGCTTGCGATATTTGCGCGTGCTGCTTATCTGTCAAGATGGACAGAGCTCGCCGTTGGGTCTTGGGCCTCTCAAGAAGACAACTAGCGTGCGTAAGCTCGCGTGCCATCATCTGCAACTGGGTGACAAGAATGACGGCGGCAAACGGAGAAGCCCAAAGCAGTCTGAGTTTCCTAGGCTGACGTTTGCAACTATCATTCTCTTTGTCGTCGCCTCGGCCACAGTGCAAAAGGGTCTGTGAAGCTTCGTAGAAGAACCCCTGAGAGGGAGGTGTCTCGTGGGCATAGGCGTTGTCATCAGGCTCGTCAAAGGATTTGAATCGTTGCCGCCGCCGCTCATACCAATCCCTGTCGGAGCGAGCCAGCCAGATGTCCTCGCAGCATGGAAGATCATACTTGATCTCGAGTGATGAAAGCATCGGGCGAAGATTGCAAAGAATGGCGAGCTGGGAGTCAAGGAGATATAGCATATAGACACATCGCTTTCTTGACTCCTTCTTGATGAAATCCTGCCATTGATCGTTCAATGCTTCCACACTGACGGGTTCCTGCATGTCATATTCGTCCCTTTCCTCGCCGTAACCACTGTCTTCGCCTGCTGAGTTAGTAGAAAAAGAGTCCATTGAGCTGTCTTGCGACATTTGCAGAAGTCTTATTGCATCGATCAGGTCTCGGTGGATTCGCTGTGCTTTGAGAAAGCTAGTGTCGTTGCCGCCGTATATGCCGAGGAATTCGAGAAGGAGAAATGTCTGCAGGACCCAGATTTCTTGGTATCGTGAGCGGTTTTCCTCCACCTGCATCGATTCGTTAGCCATGAATAAGTTTGGCACTTGATCAAAAAAAGAACCAACATATTGTTGCAGTGAAGATAAAGTCGACTCAAAAACGGCTTTTCTGGCCGATTCGTCAAATGCTGATTCGCAATAGAGACTACCTAGGGCGGTAATGACGCTAAGAAGAGGTACTTGTGTTGACACAATGTGAAAGGAGCCCTCATGTAAAATTGGAAAGTTGCGATGGAATCCATCAAAGAAAGCTTCAACACAACGGATCTCGCCGGGTATCCTGGGGTCTTCTAAATCAGCACTCATACTCCTCAAAATGCGGCTGTGGTGGGATTTTATTAGGGCAACTCACGTCGACGATGAATGATCATATCGCTGGTTGAGCTGCGGCATTGGATCCATCATCTCGCTTTGTGGTGGTGGGGGATGTGTCAACAAAACGTCCATCCATGCTGCGGGGCCTGGCGAATCGCCCACTGTCGGAGTCACTGATGGCTGAGGAGGTGGTGCAGGAGGAGCTGTCTTGGGCGGCGATCCCAACGGGACATGGCAATTCTCAACATGTCGCTTTCGCAAGTCGCTGTTCTTACATTCAGCATCTGTGGAGTCAAGAGTCCGTGAAAAGACATGTGCTGGTGAACGACAGATCGTAGAGGATCCGGGACTTTCTTTGACTAACCTTCGAGCGAAACGCGCATTGCATTGATTGCACGGGAAGCAGGGAGCATTTCTGCCTCTATGATCTACGAAATTTAAGCCACTGGATTATCATGGGCACATTATCCTTCGGACTCACGAGTGTTTACATGGCGCTTGAGGTTCTCCTGTATGTCGTGATTGTCGTGTTAGTTGGGCCAACGCCGGGCGGGACGGTTTGCCTACCTGGCGTGTGAACCCTTTCTTGCAAGTTGCGCATTTGAAGGGACGAGGGAGATCATCATCCATCATGAAACAAGGTAGAGAAACTGGCAGGCGTGTGTTGAAGTTCGTAGGATATGGGGTATTACCAAGGGTCCTGCTAAAGTTTGGGGGGAGGAGAGCCGGACCGAGGGGTTTCGTGGTGGACGGACGCAGTCACGTTCCTCAACCATTGATAAGCGGATAAGATATGGTTTTATCAATTGGGCTTAGCTTGTCCACCCACGTGACTGGAATCTGGATGGACGAGGGGTACTCTCCAAGCCAAGTCCGGCTCATCCCGTGTAGCTGCACCAACCAGAGCCGCTCGATTGGCGATTTCGGACATGATAGCGGCCCCACTATTTGCCGGCAGCGGAGAACTCCCCGCACCTGACCCCGGGTCTCCTTATCTCCCGTCTTTCTCCTCTCGTGCCTGCCCCTCGGATATCGCACTGAATGCCGAGATGCTGACTCTTTATAGTTTGTCAAGCATTGGTGTTTCTTCTTGGTGCCCCGCCGGCAGTTCGGCCTCGCATTGGTGGTTGCCCACTTTCAAATTGGCTTTCCTCCCACCACGTCCAGCACATAGGGCTCGCCGTCTATCTTCTTCCAAATCTCATCGCTCTTGATTCGCCAGTACCAATCGTGAATGGCCGTGTGCTTCTCAGTCCACTCCTTGGCGAAAACCTGTCAAGCATTGTCGAGTTAGCAAACGAGTTGAAATGATCGTTGTTGGAGGTGAACGGAGTTCCTGGTTGCCCAGGGAGTTATGTGATGCTTATCACTCACAAATTGGTATCCTCTGGCAATTGCAGCAATCACGAACAAATCAGCTATCGTGAGCTCGTCTCCAACGAGAAACTTCTTGCCCGTCAAAGCCTTCTCTACTACGCTGACCATGCCTTCGCTGCTCTTTTCTGCCGCGGCGAGAATTTCGGGAGACGAAGGCCCCTTGCCGATAACGGGGTTGATCCATGCCATGATGGGGGGCAGAAGCTCGCTGTTGGCGAACGATGCCCACTTCAGTATGGTCGCCTCATCCTCGAGAGTTGTGCCGAGAAGCTTGGTGTTCGGGTCCTGCTTTGCGACTGGGGCACCGTTAGCGCAAACAAAATGCTTTTGAGTGAGGCCTGCGGACTTACGGTAGACGGAAACTGGGATGCATTCGTAAAGTGTGAAGCCATTAGGACGCTCGAGCGCCGGAACCTTTCCAGGGGGGAATTTTGAGAGATAGTCTGCTCCAACGCCACCCTTGCTAGCATCGACCTTAATCGGCCATGCCTCGACGAACTCGACATCAAGCCTGGCGTCCAGTCCGTCAGCATTCACCCAGAGATTGGGTTTGGAATAGAGAGTCTCACTTGTTATACTCTGCAATGTAAAGACATTGTGTGGCGCGAGGCGCCTTGGGGTAGTAGTAAAGCTTTCCAAAGCTCATATTGGCGGTAAATAAAGATAGCGCTTTAACGTGCAGAAAGGAAGATTTGTTGCGTATGGATGTGACGGAAGTGATGAAAGTGGCGGGTTACCATCACAAGCTTCACCAGCACCGGTTTAATAAGAAACAATAATTGTAGCGCGGCCAGTATACCGACTCGATCTCCACGGTTTATCGCGCCCATCACAGATTCCACCACTTCCCACTCCACGATATCTGTCTTTCGCAACAAACTTAGACGTGGAGCTCAAAAAGAGACCCATTTTCCATGTGGAGCACACTTTGGGGTAGCCGGCTGCGCCCACAAATCCGCCTGCGAGATCTGCAGGGACTGGGACCCTTAGGAACTTTGACCCTCGGAGGCGTCGTCCGGCACTTCGGAGCTCGGAGGCCGCTATCGGATGCTGGTGAAATGGTTATCAACTGACGATATGTCGCAGATCTGGACGCTTCGCGCGAATCACTCCAGTGTTGAGCCAACATCGACAGTCTGTTGGAAAGTACCTCCCAAATCGCCACATATCTCTATCCAAACGTACAAAATGGCATCAAAACAAGTCGGATGGATTGGACTTGGGTCCATGGGTATTGGCATGTCCCAGAATCTCCAAAAGTTCCTCTCGGCTTCTGGGGCTCCGAGTTTGGTCTACACGAACAGAACGCTATCGCGCGGCGAGCCATTAAAGGAACTGGGCGCAATTCCTGTCGAGACAGTCAGCGAAGTTGCAAAGAAATCCGATGTTATCTTCTCTTGTGTGAGTCAACGATAAGTATCCGCCACAACCAAGTTGCAACTAACGAATCATTGTAGGTGAGCAACGATGCCGTCCTCCAAGACACGACGAACGAGATCATCAAATCTGGAGACATGACAAATAAGATATACGTTGATTGCTCAACCGTGCATCCCGACACTACAGCTTCTGTATCGAAGCAGATCGCTGAGGCTGGTGGGCAGTTTGTTGCCGGTAAGTGTTAATCACACATCAGCTTTAGCCTCGCCAGTGAAACTGAAATATGTAAAGCTCCCGTATTTGGTGCTGCATCAATGGCCGCGGCCGGCAAGTTGATCTTCGTTACCGCTGGTCCCGAATCCGCGACATCAGCAATATCCCTTTATCTCAACGGCGTCATGGGCCGCTCTGTTATTCCAATGGGCACCGACGTCACTAAATCGAGTTTGCTGAAAATTGCCGGTAATATCGTTGTGGTCTCCTTCATGGAGGTCCTTTCGGAAGCCCATGTATTCGCCGAGAAGACTGGACTCGGATCCCCAGTGTTAGAGAACATGATCTCAGATATGTTCGGCCCAGTGCTGGAAAGCTACAGCAAGCGCATAACGAGCGGTGCATATGCTCCACCGCCTGATGGCAAGGCCGGCTTTGATGTTGCGTTGGCAATGAAGGACTTGAGACATGCACTAACATGTGCCAAAGACGCGGGCACGAGGTTGGAGACCTGTGAAGCTGCTTTGAGACATATGGAGACAGCGAGAGAATTTGAAGCTGAGCGGCCACTAGATAGCAGCTCTATGTATGGAGCGGTGCGGCTAGAGGCCGGGTTGGACTTTTACTCGGCTGCTTGCAAGGAGAGAGATGCAAAGAAATAGGCTCTATTTAAATGCTACTTGCATCCACTCAGTTCAATGAACAACACTACTCCAGTCCCACTAAAAGTGCCTAAGCTGTATTTCTGAGTTCCTCATGGTTCGAGTGCATTTTATGCTCCTGAAATCCAGCAAAGGATTCTACTTCGCCGACACCATCCATATCTATCTATACATGGTAAAAGCAAAACGATTGCGCCGAGGGGGAATCGAACCCCCGGCTCCCCGACATTGCTTGATGGCAACGGAGAATTTTACCACTAAACCATCGGCGCGGTGACAACGTTGTACATATTGTTGCCGTCAGAATTGGTTCTACTCTATTCTTCATGTATGGTAATGGTGGAAGAGACTGAAGGTTTGTAGCCATGGAACCGTGTTTGATCTATAGAATGTAACCGGATTGTTACCAAGTGAGTTTAAACATGAACGTTACTCATTGATTTAAATTAAATTTAACATATAAGCTTCAGGCCCTGGCTTCCAATCCCTATACAAGTTGAGGGCCTATCTCGGTTATGTGTTAAATCGGTATTAGCTGCGTAATCGACTCAAATTTGTTTGATTCTAGCCTTTCCTGAGTTCAGCCTTTTGAGTCCATGCTTTCTTGCATGTAGATATTGTGACATTGTTAACACCTTTTGATCCAACGACTGATTAAGGCCAAGCCTTCGAAGCAGGGGACTATCGAGGGCTTCCAGCTTTTGGCCATCAATCGGCCTGGCAAAATAGATGATGCCGAGCCTCTTTTCTCTTTCCTGATCATTTGGGGGCTTAACAACTCTATGTACCGTTGCTCGAAAGAGCCCACCAGTCAGAAGCTCGAGCGCCTCGCCGACATTGACCACGAGGACTCCAGGCGTGTACTTGACCCATTTCCACTCTCCCGATGTCAACCGCATTTGCAGCGCCGAAACGGGCTGGGAAAATTGGAACGTAAATGAGCCCCAGTCCGTATGGCCTTCCAGCCAAAGGTCTCGAGATTGCACAGTCTCGTCGGCGGGGCGTGGGTTATACAATAGGTATCGCAAGTATTCTGAGCATGTCTCCTTGCTTGAGGCGTGTGTCGATACGATGTCCTCCTTCGGTACTTCAAGTATTATGGCCACAAGATGCAATAGTTTCGGCAACAACTGATGCCGAAAGTGGTGGATGAGTTCGTTTGTCTGAGCCATGTGTGGGCAAAGGATGCTTGGATGTCTATAGCTGCTGGGGTTGTTTGCCGGAATAGTATAGTGATCTAGAGTCTTGTGAAACCCTTTCTTGTGCTTTTGGCTTCCAGTAGGCTTGAAACCAACGAAATGGTCCCTTGCATTGTCTTCAGGCGCTGTTTCGTGTGGCAGCTTTTCTTCTAACGGAATCGTCAAGAGGGCATGGGCGAGGTTGACCTGTGACGTGTATAGGTCCTCGGGGATGCCATGGTTAGAGATTGTAAAGAAACCCTGACTATTCGCACTCTTCAAGAGCTTCGTGGCAAGTTGGAGACGGGTGGCGTCGTTGTCAAATAGGGAAAAGTCCAAGTTCTCGAGATCGACATAGTCCAGCCTTTCGCCTGTTGGAGGGCACTGCGCGAACTTTGGAAGGGCCAGGTTTGGCTCGGATGACATTGTGGTTTAGTCGTAGTCATATGCACCATGTAAGCGTAATTATATTGACAAGACTGGTTGGACGTTTTCAGCCCGACATATGACTATGGTCAATCGAGCTGATAAAAGCACTAATCTCTCTGCCCATTCTGCCCAGCGTTCCGAACTCTAAGCAGCAGTCTTGGCCATGAAAATGACTCCTAAACTGTTTATTCAAGGCTCATATCTGATGGTGGTGCTGATACATTTCGGCTGTCGGACGTGGACTGGTGTAGCGCTTTTGCGTGCGGAGGACAATGCTCCACACAGATGTCTATTGAAAGAAGCCAAACAGAGAGAAGCAAATAATCACTGTCGTATTGCCAATACCTCCAATCCCATGATACCCGATGCAGCAGGGGATGCGGCGAGATCTCCGACTGTCGTCGTGTGCCGTACCCCGCAAATGCTGTGGATCATAGGAGAGGTGGAGGCGAACGGCATGATCAAGGCGTCGAGATTCAGAGATAAAGCGTGGTGTTGGTACATGGAGCTCCACCATTTAGCTTCATCTGATCCCTGCACTCTCAATGCTTATCCTCCTCCTTATCTCCCATCTTGACATAGCAATCAGACAACTCTGCAACGATGCCCCTGTGTGGACTGTAGTGGAGCATGGCCACTGGACAACTCTCACGGGTCACTTGGATTGTCCGGTAGTGCCTATCTCTGGCAGACTGCATCATCGCGCTCGAGCCGGGCACGAAAGCGTACGCTTCTTGACGTTGGCCAACTCAACCCGGTTGAAGGTAGCCGAGATACTTCCTGCGAGGGACATGAGGAGAGGGTGCACCGAGTATAATACGCGATCACGCCACTACTCTGCTCGTCCGTCCAGTTCTGGTGACCGCAGCAGTCTCCCAACCATCTGCTCCGCCCCTTGTCAGCCCCTTGCCCCCTCCAACTCTGTTCTCAGCTCCACGTCGACGAGGCTTGGACTCAATCAACTGACAACACAACTTCAGTGTGTTGTGCGGTGCTCAGAACCTAGTTTCCGCTACCATGGCGGGCTCAACCGTGGCGACCGGCGTCCGGGAGGAGCCACCTACCAAAGCGAGTTGGTTCGACAAGTGGCGCTGGTACGAGCGTAATACTTCGAAAGAGGAGAAGACACTGTTGCGGAAGCTTGTAAGACCTTCGCTAGCAAAGTTTATGGCAATAAGCGACTAACATAATCAGGACTTCATGATTCTGACTTTTGGCTGTCTCACGTTCTTCACCAAGGCAAGTTGTACACATGCGTTGTACGCTTGAGGGAATCTTGTCTAACGAGGCCATCTTGCAGTTTCTCGACCTTCAAGCCTTCCAAAATGCATACGTCAGCGGAATGAAGGAGGATATCGGAATGGAAGGCAACGACCTGCAGTATACCACAGGAGTATTCCAAGCTGGATACTGTGCCGCCATGATCCCCTCCAACATCATCCTTACCCGTGTTCGGTAAGCATTCATCGCCGACATTAAGACAGGAAGTAGTTTCAAACACTAACCATTGAGTTCACAGACCCAACGTTTTGATCCCAATCTTCGAGGTTCTTTGGGGCATCCTGACGCTTCTGACGGCATACGCGAAGGATGTCAAGCATATCTACATCATCCGGTTCTTCAGCGGCGTTTTCGAGTGTGTCGCATACCCGGGTGTCATTTACTGCATCGGATGCTGGTACAAGAGCACGGAGATCTCTCGTCGTCTAAGTCTATTCTACATTGCTGGCCCCTTGGGAACGGTATGCCCCCCCCCCTCCTCCCCGGGCATCTGACTTGTACCCTAAGGAATAGTAACATTAACGGCGGTTTAGATGTTTGCCGGCTATTTCCAGACAGCTTGCTATACCAATCTCAACGGCGTCAACGGCTTGGCTGGGTGGCGTTGGCTATTCATCGTGTGCGGGTGTATCACTTTGCCCGTAGCCTTCCTTGGTGTCACCGTTTTTCCTGCTCGCCCGGACTCGAAGAACCCATCGTGGCTTTTGACAGCAGACCAGATTGCCCTGGCTCGCCGTCGTGTATCTGAGGGAGGCTCCGAAGCCCCGAAGGTCAAGTTCGATCGCAGAGCAATCACTGATGTCTTCAAAGGTTGGCATTGGTACGCCTTCGTTGGTCTGTACTTCGTTTTCAACCAGGCAATGATTACCAACGGCCAGCCTTTCAATCTCTATCTCAAGGCTCATGACGACCGTTACTCCATCAGCCAGATCAACAACCTGCCTACCGGCCAGTCTGCCCTCTCCATCGTCGCGGCGCTAGTAGGTTGCTACTGGGCCGATGCCACCGGCAAACGCTGGCTACCCTCCATATGGATCTGCGGCTTCATGACCATTGGATCAATCTGTATGGCCGCCTGGAACATCCCTGAGGGCCTCAAGTTCTTTGCCTTTTATGTTGCTGGACTCGGTGGTGCCCTGAACCCACTTTTCATGTCTTGGGCATCCGAAGTAACGTTCAGGTCTGCCGAGGAACGTGCTGTCGTCGTGTCGTCCATGAATGCCGTTGGGCAAGCGCTTCTGGCAGGCCTGAATATTGTCACGTTCCCTACACCTCAAGGTAAGGAGACACTCCGCACACAACCTCTTGGAGGTGCTAGACTAACAGCCCCAAAGCCCCGAGATTCAAGTTCGGATGGTATTGGGTCATGGTCAACAATATCCTGCAGTGCGCCCTGGTTCTTGGCATTATGGTGCTGCACAACCGGGAGAAAAAGTCCATGGAGGTTCTTGAGGGCGAAGCTGAGGACGTGGAGCAGATCAAGGTCAACAGCGTCACTAAAGGCGACGACGAATCGACTTGATTAGTGTGTTGATTATCTATAGGGTTGCTGAGACTGCTCTTTTCTCTTCGTACGCTCGTTTTTGTCTTTTGTATAACTACTCGGAAGCGCGGCGTCCTGGAGTCTGTCAGTTGGGGGGCTTCATGATACCCTGTGCCACACCGAGACCAGTTGTGTCGGTTGGGGGCTGTGGTCACATTTTGAATTTTACTTTATGGAATTTGGATCAGTGCTTATAGCACTAGTCACACTCTTTGGAAGCAGAATGCATTTGGGCTTTTCATAAAGCAACAAGTACTGGTTGAACGGACCCGTCACGTCAGAATATCGACTAGTCCCACGGAAAGGCAGCAGGCACTGTGAACAATCCCTCGAAGGCTTCAATCCAGTCCAAAATCCAAGAGTACGTCTCATGAGATGACAAGAAATGATAGATGTGGACGAGATCTTGCGTGAGCGCTCCAAAAGAGATGGCCACCGCTACATAGTCTGCTCATTGTCAAACGGGATCCTGAGGGGGGTCAATTCGCGGAGTTCATGGCTTCCGCGCATGAAGCTCATTTATACCTTTGCAGCAGTGTACCACTTCGGATGAGATTCTGTGGTCTGGATCCATCTCTCGGCGATCCCACTCGCTCGGTTTCGTGCTCTGATCATGGGCATGGCTACGGCCAGTCAGTGACTCCTCGACCTTTTGATCTCCAAAGCCACTCCTATCATGTTCGCCATGCTAGGCGAAGGTTGCTTCGGGACGTATTTCGACTGCGAGAACTCCTGCTTAGTTATGGTTGCCTTCGCATGGCTTCTCGTACCAGAGAGAGCCGGTGCGTGATTTCATCTTGACCAATAAAATTCCAAGTATTTATCCGTCGATGCTTTACAGATCTAGTCTTGGAGAAGACACATAATTATTCGAGGGATTCGGTCAAAGTTATGCTTACTTTTAGAAGGGAGCCCGGTTGAAT
The DNA here is from genome assembly GCA_022836555.1 of Colletotrichum tofieldiae. Lineage (NCBI taxonomy): Eukaryota > Fungi > Ascomycota > Sordariomycetes > Glomerellales > Glomerellaceae > Colletotrichum > Colletotrichum tofieldiae. The sequence continues at coordinate 6,076,061 of BQXV01000002.1, forward strand.
CTTAGCTATAACTCGGTTGGTGATGAAGTCATTAAAAAGAGGTCAATACGGAATGTTGAAGTTGTTTAAAGGAGAGCATGTAACCGTACAATAATGATTAAGTTGTTTCCGGCCTTGTGTCTGTCACGGAACCACCATCTCCCTGTTAGTCTCTCCAATTCTAACGTCTTCTAAACCCCGTCCGAAGACTCTGCCAGCCTCCCTAACTTCTTAAATTGAGGAGACTGATTACCCAAATCGCTGCCTTCATGGCCGGCCATACGCACCGCCCACCTTCGGAGCAGGTACTACAGATACGAGTCCACGACCTTCAGCGTCCCGCCAACGGCAAACCCATGCCCTTTGAGCTGATCTTCAACCTTTGCGTAGCACGCAAGAAGCACCTCCAGCCCCTATTTCTGCAATCGCCTTCTTCACGTCTTCCCCGTCCGCAAAGCGGTATAGCCGCGCGCACGCAGCCGTGCCCGTGACATGGAATGTCCCGCTAAGCTGTGTCATCCGCTCAACGACCTTTGAGCTATTCAACGCACTATTTCCAAAAAGCTTTTCGGCATCGGCTAGCGGTGCCAGGCATCTGGTGTGCATCAGGACGGCAGAGAGTTTGGTGACGACTTCGCCATCGGCTGTGACGAAATAGGGACCAAGCCGGAATGGTTGATCTCGAGGTAATCTTGGGGAATGAAGCTACCTTCAGCACCTCCGAAGCGGTGGTTGGCATCGGACTTTATGAAGATGGGGTTGAAAGTGAGCGAGAGCTGGTGGAAGAGAGCGTGGGCAACAAGGGAGCATGACCTCAGTTTTGAGTAGAGGGCGGCAGCTGGTAACGACATGCCATTTGAGACTGATCAGAGTGCGATGCTGCTGAAAGGCAATAGCTTATAGGAGATTGGGAGCTACTGGATTCAATATCGCGAGCTGTGGCTGTTTGCAAAAGTTGCCCGCTAGTGAGCGCAAGGGGGCAAAGTTGGGCTGCTTGTGTCCTTCAGAGAAGAGCGTGGGGATGATGTGATTTGGACAGACAAGTGAGCTGGTTGTCGCATTGAAGGCAATGATGCCTGTCATTCTGCTGCTTACATGGTAAAGCTTGGTATCATCGCCAACTGAGCTCTCTGAATCCAGCAAGAGAAAGAAGGGCCGATGGGCAAGCATTGCGGTTTGAAGGGAGTTCAGTCCTAAGTTTAGGCAGCGACATATACACCGGCATACCGTAGGTCTTGGGTGACGCCTTGTGGTCTATCATGGCCTACTGGATATCTGCCTTGGAGTTGAGGATAGGGGTTTGATAGCAAGCATACCAAGAATGGCTTACTTCGATGTAGCAGTGATCAAGCATCTAGATGACAGACCATAAATAGCCATGGAGTAGTGGACCAGCGGCTTGGACGAAACAGGATTCGATCCTCAAAATACAGGCGAAAAAGTGGTTGACCGCGTTGGTTAACATGATTTGAATAACCCTGTGCTAAGTCTCAGTTGGTTGTGGGATGCCCGAGAAAGAAGGGTCGACAATGACCAACGGCTGAATTGAGAGTCAGAAGGAATAGATAGTATGCAGAGCATCGATGAATATGCCTTGAGTTTGGGCACGAATATAATGCTCGTCAAGTCGAAAGACCCTAGCCTGCTCCAACAGGGCTTGTGACGATGACGGAGAGCAAAGGTACTGTTGAAACGCTACGGCCGCTCAGTCTATATTTCTCATCTGCCACGTAGATGACCAAGGCAATTCTAGGAGTAAAGTAGTTTATCAAACATCGCGACGCATTATCTGCCCACTGCAGCCATGCTATGACTGTAAATACAACAAAGCTGAGAGTTGTAGTCCGTGAGAGCTCACGGTTAGGATGGTGGCGGTACTGAGCTTGACCAGCAGCAACCGGGAAACGGATGCTCATTTCGCAGTTGTATTGCATCCTTGACGCGTCGTTGTAGTTCTCAGAAGTGAGGCTAGGTCGTTTGTTGAACGGCTAAAGAAGTTGAGTGATACGGGGCACATGGAGCTTTGGATCTTGCCGGCCCAACCCGACAGGGCACACGAACACACCCGCTGTGGTATAGCAAGCTTGCCGAGTCGTTGACGCTCTTGTCAAGCTGGACTGGCAGCTAGCGATACTGACATCGCGAACACCCACCCTCTGGATCTGGATGGAGGGTCGCAATCCGTGGCTAACTTGCCACAATACCTCGACGCTCACCCTGCGTGCAACCGATGTTCGGCGCGGTGACCCGAGAATGGAACTACGGAGTGTGGCCAACGAACCAATCCGTGGTCGGAGTCAACACCACGGGCGAAATCCGGCACGGCGGGGATGCATGTCATTCGGCATAATGCAAGCGTCCTGCCGAGGGGGACAACGAAGTGGCAGAAACCATGGCTGCCCAGAGGGGGATAACATTCAACGTTGAAACCAAAGCAGCAAAAGAATGCAGCCATTGACGAGGCGGGATTGGCGCCATGTGCGCGGTCTGATGGCGTGGGATTCACTACCTCATCTGCAAACGACGGAGGGCCTTTATCTGGGAAGCCGAAGCGGTCGCATCGGGCATCGAGACGAGACGTGGACGAGGACCTGCATCAGATTTCGGGCAAAATCGGTCACGTTTTGGAGGGTGGGAGGGCACAATAGCACATCGGTGGAAGAAAATGGCTCAGTTCGTTGCCCAAGCCGTTCAGGCTGATGTGGTGTAGTGTGTCGGGCAGCCGCAGCGTCGACGTCGAAGGTGCGGGTTCACTTTGAGGAGGGAACACACAATGAGCGACAGGACAGCTTTTGGCGTGACTTGGTGTGCAGGTCTGGCCCAGGCCCAACGGGAGTGATGGTGGGACGAAGAGGTGGGATGAAGAGATGGGACGGGCCAAGGTGGAAAGGGAGAGGCCGGGCCTGTTGGAGGCAATTCTGAGAGGACCTGAAGCGCCACGGCCGCGGGTGCATGGTGACGAGAAGGGCCCAAGACCAATGCTCGATGCCCATGGGGTCTGGTGGATTGGATGGGCAGAGAGAGTCGAGCCTAGACTCTGCGGGATGCTGTCGCTGCGGGGTCATCACCGTCGCGCGTCGGCGAAAACGAGGGTGCGGCGCAATGTAGCTTGAAGGGCCATGGAAGATGGCCCGTCAACGAGCTACTGAGTGAGCCAATGGAAGCCCCGGACGCATGGTAGAAGTGTGAACGTCGAAGGAGGGGCAGACGAGGGCGCGTCCCATCGTCGTTCGGAATTCCTACCTGTGCCATGGGAAGCTTCCACGCCGGTATGCGCCGTAAAGGTTGACATGGGCCGCCGGCGATCCCAATCCCGATCCCGGAGGAATAAAGGTGAGACTTCACCGTGCCTGGCTGGAGATACGAGTATGAAAAGGTTCGCGTTCGCGTCTTGGCCGTAGACACACCAGCACCGTTAGCCAGCGACAATGCATGCAACGAGGGAATGGGCCGGGGATGATGCAGCGCGGAGCAGAGTGCATGCAGATGTGGTCGAGACCAGTGTTGTTCCAGCCATTGCAGCGACGGCGGCGGCGCCTCTGGTGCTGCTGCTTCGTCTCATGCCCATGCACATGATGGAATGGAGAGTCAACTCAGGCACAGGCACGTCCTGCCGGCCATCCGCCCCTCGCTCATCCGTCTGTCGGTTCGGAGTCACGTCGAGCTGGGTTGACAGAGGTCGGGGTAGTTTTTAAAAAGAGCGGTGGAACCCCCATCCTCGCTCCGATCCCCCTCCTCCAGCCTGGAGAGAACGGGATCTGGATGTCGATATCTCTTCCTCTGATGCTCTCTCTGCCCGCAGTCTCTGTCCGCGGAGTAAGTCTCACCTCGGTCCGTTCCTTCGATGTCGCTCGATATTCTGGTGCGACGTGGACTGACGACGATAGACCGATTCATTGAAGCGCCCCCCGTTCCTCCAACACATCAGTTCACTCTGAGCGCCAGCCGAGTCGCATTGCAGCAACAGCAACAGCAGCAGCGGGCCGGCGGTAGCAAGGTCGTGAGTGAGCACCCAGCGACAAGCGCCCGCCACTCGCTGGTCGTTCCCCGTCGCTCAAGGCGTCCTAGTTCCGCTTCACGTCCGCTCACCGTCTTTTCAGCAACGCGAGCGGTTGGGACATCGGCGACACCCCCCCCCCCCCCCCCCCCCCGAGGCCGGAACGACGCGAGAGTGAGGCAGACGCCACAAAGGTCAGTTGGCCACGAGTTCGACACGCCTCCATCCCCGCAAGCGCTGTGAGGTGTGAATGAGAGCCTCAAAGCTCACCGAAAACTGGGGAAGTTGTTAGGCAGTGGACCGTCGACGTCGCCATCAGCCGGGAACTGCCATCGAGGAGAGAACCAGAGAAAAAAAAGGGGGAAGATAATTGCCTCGAATTACGTCAGGTGGGTCGGCTTTTTCCCGCAGTCCAAGTACATTCGACAGACAGTTATTTGCCCTTTGTTTCTGATTCAAGCGGCGGTCCGATTTGGTCTTCTGCCCGGGGATGATGGCGGCACGGATTCGAGATAGCTGCCAGCGGGGCGGCCACCGTCAGACGATGGCTTCAGTTGGCCACTGGCGCGTGTGCCAGCGCCGGAGACTGAAGACGGATAGTGTCCGCTCAGCTCACGACGCCACGGCGAAAGCTTGGTTGGCTGCCGAGACCTCAGCTCACGCGCGAGGTCGGATCACCCAGTGGTGTCGGCTGCTTTACGTACGAAGTACACTCTTCAGTCCCCCAGCCTCTCCCCCCATCTCCATTCACCCTGACTTGCGTCAAATACCGAGGGAAGCATGGTGTGACGGGCCAGGGAGAAGAGGAGAGAAAAGCACGCAAATCCCTCAGTCTTCTCCGAGATGGGAATCTGCAGCTTTGCTGTGTCCCTCGCCGGTTGCATCACAAAGACATCATAGGGCACACGGACGACAGCAAACGGCAGAGCACAGGGCAGAGGACAGACAGAGGGGACAGGGCACATCCCATCACTCAGCAGCACCCGGTGCTCTACCTCCGGCCAGGCCAGGAACAGTTGAGAAGGTCGAGAAGCTCCAGAAGCCCAGGACGGCAGTCCATTGGACCTTTTGGGCTTGACAGGGCCGATGGACAGGGGCTTCGTCCCCATTTTGGGCCAATGCCGTGTCGAAGAAATCCGTCCCGTCCGAACCAGGGGGGGGGATCGTTCCGAGCACAACTTGGAGGACACTGGTCTCGAACTTGTAGCGAGCCAAGTGGACATGGCTGCGTCATAAGTATCTCCCCGTGTTGGGCATTGTGGCGGAATACACCGAGAATACCTCCTCGGGACTCGCCGGATACTTGGACCTGACCCCCATGCCGCCCAACCCCGCCAGGAAGATGCAGGGCGAAGGGAAACAGAGAGAGGGGAGGGACAGACAGAGCTCAGAGGTTCCAGCATATTCCCCCCTCTCCGCCCCTCCACCATCGGCACCGAAGCAGCCTTGGGGGGGGCTTGCATCAGTGCGTCTCTCGCAACGGTACGGGCAGCTGCAGCGCGAGTGACATGTGCCCCTCGCCGTCAGTCTGTCAGTCAAATCGCCTTTGTCCTTGCGTTTTGGGGGGTTGTCGTCGACCATCGAGGCCGTATTGAGCTTCGTCTCTGTGCCTGCCCCGGGACACGGACTGTGATGGGGGAAGGGGTCTCATCAACAGCTTGTCAAACCCCTGCCCAGCCTCTCTGCGTCTCTCGTCTCTCGTCTCTCATCTTTCCCGTTGTCATCACATCAACAGCGGACAGAGGAGAAAAGAGGAAAAAGACATCCCCCGCCGCCGCCCCCCCTACATACATAGTAGTACAGCAACGGTGTACAAGCAACGGCCAAGCAATCCAACGACCATTGGCAGCCCACCGCGAAGAACCAACCAGCAAGCTCGCGTGCAGCAGCTGTGGGTTTCTGTCAGCCCGTCTTTGCGTCTGTCAGTGCCCCCCTCGCCCCCGATCCCTGGCGGCGCTCGTTCTGCGGCGCTGCAGCCATTCTGGAGACTCTGGAGACTCTGGAGACTCTGGAGTCTGGCCCGGGATCCAAGACCCAAGACTGTCAGGATAGGAGCAAACGGTCCTGGCATTTGCAAGTACCTTTTGGCCGGGAGCATCGCCAGCGAGGCACAGCGTTCGTTGACATTCGGACGACACACCACGGGGGACGTGTGTACGGTGTACTTCGTATGCGCTCCGGAATCCCAAGACAACCTGGCCCACGACGACTTGGGCGGCTTGCACTCTCCACCAAGCCCTGGCAGGCCGGCCATACGGTTGGCCAGCCCGTCTCGTCTGGTGTCTGTTGATCCGGGAACTTGGAGGCTTCGTGCTGTGGTGTAGTGCGTGTTGGACTCGACGAACATCCCGGACGGGAGTGGCCGGCCCCCCTGGACGGCCCCCGTCACTGTGAACTCACCTCGCCGTCAACTGCCATCGCCTCGACGTCCTCGTTTGCGACGGCTTCGTCTGGCATCAGGCCAGCCGCGGTGTCTCTCTGCCTCTTTACCCTGGCCGGCCCTGCGCTGTCGAATCTCCCACCCGTCGAGCTCCCCCTTCTACTACGTATGCCCCTTCCATCCCAGACCGCATCACCCTTGCCCTGTTCTCTCTCGTTCCTCGTGGCTTCTTCTCCTCCAGGCGGCGTCTGTCCGTTGGGTTCATTTCTACCCGTCTACTCTCTCTCCGTGTCTCGCCGTCTCTCTGTCTCTCGAACCCGAGCATAAGCCAAGCATAAGCCCACGCATATCACCGCCTCCTCCACCATCACCACCAGACTCTAGGAAACACCACACCCGTCTTCCAGTCCTCTCCCTCTCTCTCTCTCCCTCTCTGTCTCTCTCTCTCCTCCCCCCATCCCCCCTCCCTCCCTCCCCTTACTCATCACGGCCGCACGCCCGTCTGCACGCAGTGCACCGCATTGCCTTACTGGAGCCTCTGTGATTGCGCTGGCTGCGCCGCCTCTTCTGCCCACTGGCTGCCCTCTCTGCCCGTCTGCGTCTCGCCCTGCCTCCCCTGTCCCTACGACCGCCGCTAAGCCCAACTCTGCCGCGCATCCCCGGCCCAAGATTAACACGAGTCATCATGGACCAGCACCGCCACCAGCAACAACAACACGAACGGCCCGCCGAGCTGAGCCGCGGGGTTTCCTCTCCAGGCCTCCCCACGCACCTCGACCACAGCGCCGTCAATCCTGCGCCCGTCAACCCCGCCAACCCCGTCCTCAGAAGCATCGCCCTCGCCGACGCCGTCACGCCGGGCATTCACCAGCACACGTACGTCTCCGGCGACAGCTCCCGCTCGCAGTCGCCCAGCTATTTCCCGCGAGGCGCCGAAGGCCCCAGCTACTTCTCGCTCTCCGACCGTCGACGCGATCCGCCGCCTCCGTCCCAGTCGCAATCGCAATCGCAATCGCCGTCCCATCCGCACCAGCAGCCGCCGCACGTCTCGTTCGCACCGCATCCCACGTCGGCGCCCTCGCCCGCCGTCGACACCGCCTCCAGACACCTCCCCCAGTCCCCGGGCCCCCTCACCGGCCGCGATATCCTCAAGCGCATGACCCTCGCAGCCATGGGCCGCCGCGAGTCTCTGTCGCAGATCCGCGCCGCGAACCCCGATCTGCAGCTGAGCGGCAACATCATCTCGGCCACCTTCAACATCCCGCACTCGCTCAAGTACCGCAAGGCATCCGACTGGGTATGTTCCGCCGTCCTCGCTCCCCCCCTCCACCGCGCCCGCGCGCCCTCGACCGCCTGCGTGCCCGCGCCGCGCGCCTCTGCCCCTCGTTTCTCGCGGCGCCGGCCCAGAGTCCCAAGGAGAACCCCGCGCTGACATCATTGACCCCCCCCTCTGCAGGAATTGAAGCCCCGTCGCGGCCAGTCCGCCCTGTTCGACTCCTTCGCCTACCTCTCCTCCGACGAGACGCCCTGGAACCACACCGTCGTCGCCTGGACGGGCGAGATTGACACCCCCCAGGATGTCGTCTCGCCGCCCGGGACGCCGCCCGCGACCACCGTCCACTTCTCGTCCCTCAACACCCTCTCGGCGCCCATCCCCATCGACGGCGACGCCCGCCTGCCCACGCCGCCGCCCAGCGAGGGCCTCTGGCTGCCCAAGGAGGACCAGGCCCGCCTCGAGACCCAGCTGGCCCACAGCAAGACCATCAAGACGGTGCCCGTCTGGCTCTGCGACGACAACGAGCAGCAGGACGAGGGCATCCTGCTCAAGGACCAGAGCCGCTGGCGCCGCTACGCCGAGCACGACCTCTACACCCTCTTCCACTACAAGCAGCACGAGCCCACCGACGGCCGCAAGGAGCGCCTGCAATGGGCCGACTACTACCGCATGAACCAGAAGTTCGCCAACCGCATCATCGAGCTCTACAAGCCCGGCGACATCGTCGTCGTCCACGACTACTACCTCATGCTGCTGCCCAGCATGCTGCGCCAGCGCGTCCCCAACATGAACATCTCCTTCTTCCTGCACTCGCCCTTCCCGAGCTCCGAGTTCCTGCGCTGCCTGCCGCGCCGCAAGGAGGTGCTGGAGGGCGTCCTCGGCTCCAACCTCGTCGGCTTCCAGTCCTACAGCTACTCGCGCCACTTCTCCAGCTGCTGCACCCGCGTCCTCGGCTTCCCCTCCGACAGCGGCGGCGTCGACGCCTACGGCGCCCGCGTCCAGGTCGGCGTCTTCCCCATCGGCATCAACGCCGACAAGTGCGAGATGTACGCCTGGACCGACGCCGTCACCGACAAGTACAACGCCCTCAAGAAGCTGTACGAGGGCAAGAAGATCATCGTCGGCCGCGACCGCCTCGACAGCGTCCGCGGCGTGGCCCAGAAGCTGCAGGCCTTTGAGCGCTTCCTCGAAATGTACCCCGACTGGCGCGAAAAGGTCGTGCTGATCCAGGTCACCTCGCCCACGAGCATCGAGGAGGAAAAGGACGACGACCCCGAGAGCCGCATCGCCACCCGCGTCAACGAGCTCGTCATGCGCATCAACGGCATGTACGGCAGCCTCGGCTTCTCCCCCGTCCAGCACTACCCCAGTACCTCAGCCAGGACGAGTACTTTGCCCTCCTGCGCGCCGCCGACATTGGCCTCATCACCTCCGTCCGCGACGGCATGAACACGACGAGCATGGAGTACGTCATCTGCCAGCGCGAGGGCCACGGCCCCCTCATCCTGTCCGAGTTCAGCGGCACCGCCGGCAGCCTCAAGGACGCCATCCACATCAACCCGTGGGACCTGAGCGGCGTCGCCGTCGAGATCAACAACGCCCTCACCATGTCGCCCGAGAAGCGCATGGCCATGCAGACGAGCCTGTACAACCACGTCACCACCCGCAACGTGCAGAGCTGGATCGACCACTTTGTCCGCAAGCACGTCCACGTCCTCGGCACCCAGAAGAACGTCCACACGACGCCCCTGCTCGACCGCGCCGTCATGCTCAAGACGTACCGCGACGCCGGCAAGCGCCTCTTCATGTTCGACTACGACGGCACCCTGACCCCCATCGTCCGCGAGCCCAGCGCCGCCGTCCCCTCGGAGCGCGTCCTGCAGACCCTCAAGGCCCTCGCGAGCGACGAGAGGAACGCCGTCTGGATCATCTCGGGCCGGGACCAGGAGTTCCTGCAGCAGCACCTGGGCCACATCGCCGGCCTGGGCTTCAGCGCCGAGCACGGCAGCTTCATGAAGAACCCCGGCTCCGACGAGTGGGTCAACCTCGCCGACGAGTTCGACATGGGCTGGCAGGCCGAGGTCATGGCCGTGTTCCAGTCCTTCACCGACCGGGTTCCCGGTAAGCTTTCTCCCCCCTCCTCCCTCCCCCGTCTTTTCTCGTCGTATCGACGCCACGGCGGCACGCGCTAACATGGACAGGCTCGTTCGTCGAACGCAAGCGATGCGCCCTGACGTGGCACTACCGACTGGCCGACCCCGAGCAGGGCCTGCACATGGCACGCGAGTGCCACAAGGAGCTCCAGGCGACCGTCGCCCAGAAGTGGGATGTCGAGGTCATGGAGGGCAAGGCCAACCTCGAGGTCAGACCGACCTTTATCAACAAGGGCGAGATTGCCAAGCGCCTCGTGCACACGTACAACTCGGCGCCCGCCTCCGAGAAGCACCCCGGCCGCGTCGAGTTCGTGCTGTGCCTGGGCGACGACTTCACCGACGAGGACATGTTCCGTGCCCTCAACGGCCTGTCGGGCACCGAGGTCGACAACGACCACGTCTTCACCGTCACGGTGGGTGCCAGCACCAAGGTCACGCTGGCCAGATGGCACCTGTTGGAGCCCGAGGACGTTGTCGAGTGCGTCGCGCTGCTTGTCGGCGTCGGTCTCGGCGGCGAGTCCCACGAGCACTTTGGCCAGGTCAACCTCGCTGCCCTGAGCACGGTCGAGGGCCACATCCCCGAGTCGGAGAAGTGACTCGGCACGAAGCACAGTAAGCTGTGATGGAGCGGGATATCATACAGCCGGGAGTATGGATAGAAAGGGCACTGATTTGTGTTTTTGTTTTTGTTTGTTTTGTCGCCCAGCCGTTTGGTAATTTGTTCTCCGTTGGTATTCAAACAAGAAGGCCGATGAATCCGGAGCGAGACGTTCATCGAGCAAAGGGTTGTTGACACGAGGCATGATGCATGAGCTCAGCATGGGAGCGGGATGGCCCGAAGAGATGGCCTAGATGCATATAGACTTATTCTTATTTTGCTCCCATCGTGACCCGGCTGCGCTTTTCACGTGTGTGCTCACTTGCGCCGACAGCTCAAAGGCGCGACGTGGCCCAGAAGAGAAGGTCACATTCGCTGCGGCTGTGCTGCTGCTGTGATCGTCGGATCGACACATCGGTCCCTGACTCTTGACTGACAACCGCTCGGCCATTCGGCCGAAACTCAGTTGGAACCCGCCCTCTCCTCATTGTGCCATACGCTGGCTACTGAGAATTATCACATGATGTAGATGGAAGACGATGGTGGAGGACCGCAGATGAGGGAAATTGCCCACTGATGGACCGTACTTGGACCCCAAAGACTCAAGAGCACATTTGCGCAAATTCAGGATCCCAGTCACGGCGGTGGATCTCTCGGCGGATACGACCGTGGTGTTTGTCACTCATCACTCGCGAAGCTGGATGACAAGTGAAGAGATTCGCATCAACTTTGGTGTCTACGACTCTGTCCAACTTGTCCAGCTTGACGGGAAACGAGACGATCCCCGCGAGACGTTCGCACACCCAACAGTCGCCCGACGCCGCCGCTCCTGTTGTCATTAGATCTCGGCCTTGGCTCATCCCGAAATGGCGCACCGGACCCAGGACCGCTTTCGACCTACCTGTCCGAGTTTGGATCGTCTGCAGGCACAAGCATACTGGGCCCTTGTCCGCACGACGCTGCGGGGCCATAGATTGCAACGGCGGGGACGAAGACTTGCGCGATGAGACGAAGGTGTGATGCGCCTTGGCCGTTAAATAGTAGGGTCGTCGCTGCCCCGGGGCCGACATCATGGCAACCGGAGGCAGCCTTGTCAGTTGAGCTGGTGTCACGATGCGTTTCGCTCAGCTATTGCCCGCCCTGGCTCTCATTGCCAGAGGCACCGCGCAAGACGACCCCGAAGACCCGGTCGAGGTCGAGATCGAAGCCAAGCGTTTCATCATCGAATTCGCCAGCGTACGTCGTCGCTCGCCGCTCTCCCCTTCACAACCCCCCCGCCGCTAACACACCCAGGGCGTCCACGCCAAGACCAAACGCGACGAGCTCTCTTCCGAAGAGGGCATCACGGTGCTCAAGACCTTCGAGTCCGCCGTCTTCTCCGGCGCGAGCCTCGAGACGGACAACCACAACCTCGACACGCTCCGCGTCCTCCCCGACGTCGTGGGCGTCTGGCCGAACAGCAAGGCCAAGCTGATCGCCCCCGTCAAGCGTCAAGTCGACGTCGACCCCGGCGCCGCCGAGGCGCACGCCGTGCACTGGGCCACGGGCGTCGACGAGCTCCACGGGGAAGGCATCCTCGGCGAGGGCGTCAAGGTTGGCATCGTCGACACGGGCGTATGGTACAAACACGCCGCCCTCGGCGGGGGTTACGGCCCGGGCTTCAAGGTCGCCGGCGGCTGGGACCACGTCGGCGACGGGTGGAAGGCCGGGGCGGAGAAGAAGCCTGACGCGGATCCCGCTGACGAGCAGGGCCACGGCACGCACGTCGCGGGTATCCTGGCCGGAGAGTCCGCGTCAGGGTGGACGGGCGTGGCGCCGAAGGCGACTCTGTACGCGTACAAGGTCTTTGGGCCAGGCGACGGGACCGACCAGGCGACCATCATCGACGCGTTCCTCCGGGCGTACGACGATGGCATGGACGTCATCACGGCCAGCATCGGCGGCCGGGGCGGGTTTGCGAACAACGCGTGGGCCGTGGTGGCGAGCCGGATTGCCGCGCAGGGCGTTGTCGTCACCATTGGCGCCGGGAACTCGGGCAGCGGCGGCCCGTATTATGCCAGCACCGGCAGCTCCGGCGAGAACGTCCTCAGCATCGCGAGCGCCGAGGTCAGGAGGAACGCGACGGGAGACGTGATTCGCCCGTCGTATTTTACGAGCTGGGGCGGACTGTACGATCTGTCGGTGAAGCCCGACATTACGGCCCCCGGTACGGACGTGTTCAGCACCTGGCCGGGAGGCGACGACAACCAGTTTGTCCTGTTGAGCGGCACGAGCATGGCGACGCCGTACGTCGCGGGCGTGGCGGCGCTGTACATCTCCAAGCATGGTGGAAGGGGGGTCCACGGGAAGGACTTTGCGAAGGACCTTGCCATGCGCATAATCTCCTCCGGAGCGTCGCTGCCGTGGCTGCTGTACAGCGGTGCCGCGGATCCGGCGTTCAGAGCGCCGGCGCAGCAGGTCGGCGGAGGACTCGTTGACGCGAAGAAGGTTTTGAAGTACGACACTAGCTTGGAGCTCCGGCGGTTCGGCCTGAACGACACGTTGCACTTCCGAGCGGACCAGGGGATCTCGGTTAAGAATGCCGGCAAGGAGAGGGTGAAGTACACATTCGAGGTTGAGAGCTGGGCCGGGGTTGAGATGCTCAAGGCGTATGATGGACGGGATCCCGGTGAGACGCCGAGGATTAGGTATCGCCCCGAAATAGTGCCGTCAAACGTCTTGGTCGACGTTGGTCTGCCGGGTGAGTTTGAGCTGGGGCCTGGGGAGGCGAGGAAGGCGAAGTGAGTTGATTGCCTGCCATCCGCCCAACTTGACGAGACTCGGGGGACGTACTGATTTTTGACAGATTCGTTTTTGCGGTCCCCCAGAGCGTCAACCAGACGGCACTCCCAGCCTACGGCGGCCGTGTCCTCATCAAAGCCAGTAACGGGGAGGTCGTCGGTGTGCCGTTCCAGGGGCTGGCGTTTGATCTCAAGGAGCAAATGCAGAGCCCGTTCCATGGGACGTATCCGTGGCTAAGGTCGACGGCTGCTTACAGCAACAAGACAGCGTGGGTTCCCAGCAAAGTCTAATAGAGGAGTGCTGACATTGGGATAGTTTCACCTTCGATCTCAGCAGCGCGGCGCAGGACTTTCCCAAAATCTTTATGAAGATCAAGTGGGGGACGAGAGAAGTCCGCTGGGATGTACGTCTGGTTCATCATTTGTCCATACCCGTTGCTTACTCTCCGGAGCAACACATAACGAATAACTGCTGAGACCTGTAGATCTACGAATCGGGCTTTGACGAGAAACGTGACTGGGAATATCCGCCGGTTCCCGGCCGCCGGGGCTACATCGGCTCGGCGACGTCGTGGACTGGCGCCGGTAGCTCTTCGAGCTTCAATCCGGCCCGCCACAACGCGAGCGACGTGTTCACGCTTCCCGAGACGGACGTTGCGAGGAACGCCCTGACGACAGGCGGGTTCACGACGAGTTACTGGTGGTTTGGGCGACTTGCTGACGGGAGCGTGGTTGAGCCAGGGAGTTACACGTGAGTCCACCCCCGAATCTGCCGGAACGGGTGTCTACAAGAGACTTCGTGGCCAAATCAGGTCCGCGCTAACTGTTGATACTCCTAGGATGAGGTTTGCAGTCTTGGTTCCGTTTGCCAACCCCAAGAACTCGGACAGCTGGAAGGGTTTGACTACAACGTTCACCATCCTGCCGAAGCCTGGAAATGGCACTGTCACAAAGAGGTGGGAATGAACCCAGGATTGTAAAAGAAGACTACTTTCTTGAATCGGAAACCAAATCGCTGTTTTGGTTAATCAAGCTCCGCGCGAGCCTCGATGAAGATATTTTGCTTCCAGAGGCAAGTCTCGAATGTCTTTATCATGGTTCGTGTGAGTGCGATACCCTTGTCACAAGCGAAAGGGTCCCGGTTCAAAGCCTATCCAGGGTTTCATTGGATGTGCCGAATTGACAATGGCCAACGAATCGTAAGTTGATTCGAGCAAGAAACAGTGTATTTTAGCAAGAAGTGGTCGGTCTATGGTCTACAGCGCGTCCTGTCCAATCCAAATATCAAGAGCTCACGAACTTCTGGACAAATATATACAAAGAAAGCTCCGTCATCACTTAGATGGTGATGTCCGCAACAGCGCGGATGTCGCGCGAGCTGGCACCCACAGAGAAGGTGTACTTTCCTCTCGCAACAGCCCACTTCTGTGCAGCGGTATCCCAGTAGCTGATATCACGTCTGCGGACGCTGAAAGTGACGTCGCCAGCAGAACCCGGCCTCAGGTCAATCTTTCCGAACCCGCGAAGAACACGAGGAGGCTGAGCGGCCTCTGTAGGGAAGCTGATGTAGAGCTGGGCAACCTCAGCCCCCTGGACACCGCCGTCGTTTTTGACGTTGGTCTTGACACTGATAACCTCGTCCCACAAGTCTTCCTGGCCACCGGGTGCCAGATCACCGGTGGGATACTTGGAGTTGACCGCAGACTGGTTGGTGACCTTGGCGTCAACCTTGCCGTATGAGAACGAAGAATAGCTCAGACCGTGGCCGAAGGGGTACCGAACAGTCATGTTCTTGGAGTCAAAGTAACGATAGTCGATGAAAACACCCTCGGCGAAATCGCACTGCTCGGTGTAGCAGATCGAGACGGGGTAGTCATCGGCGCTCTTGGCAATGGTGTGGGAGAGCTTGCCGCTAGGGTTGACGTCGCCGTACAAGACATCGGCGATGGCATTGCCGCTCTCCTGGCCGAGGAGACCAGAGTACAGAACGGCAGTGATGTTCTCGTTCTCAATCCAGGCGTCGAGGATACGGGGGCCAGCAGTGTTGACCACGACGACGGTGTTGTTGCAGTTGGAGGCGACAGAGGTGACCATGGCATCCTGTTCATCATCGTACAACGAACTGCGGTCACCACCCTCCCCGGAGTAGGCGTTGATGAAGGCGATGCATACTTCAGAGTTGTCGGCGTAGTTGGTGAATGAAGGCGTCATGGCAGTACCCTGTCCCAGGTTTCCGAGGCCACCACCTCCACCGCCGCCGCCAGTCATTCCCCCGCCGGTGCTGTTGCCGCCCATGCTGCCACCCATGCCGCCTTCAGTGCTGTTTCCAGAGGCGGCACCGGGAGGGCTGCCACCACCCCCACCACCGGACATACCTCCAGATGAAGAAGAAGTGTAGGTGTTGTTCAGAAGCCACCAGATCATGCTGTTGTCCTCGATGGCACGGGAAGTGATGGCCTGGAAGGGTGTGACCAGGTAGGGGAGAGAGAGCTGGCCGGAACCAGTACCGCTAGCGAGATGGCCCTGGTAGACGTCGCTGTCGGTTCCTTGGACACTAAAGGGCTGATTGGGACCAGCAAGAGCGGGACCGGCGTGGGCGCCAAAGAGAGAGATGGTGCGAGGCTTCTGCAGGGGCAATCCAAGACCGGAGGTGTCGGAGTTCTTGAGCAGAACGATGGATTCACCAGCGACCTGACGGATGAGCTTGGAATGGTTGCCACGGACGTCGCGGTACTCGGTGGTGTCGGCCTTGGAGGGCTGTTTGCCGTCATCGAGACCGACGTAGTAGTAGCCAAGGACGTTGCGGACAGCCATGTCATCGAGACGCTCCTGGGTGAAGCTACCGTTCTTGATGCCAGCAGTGAGGATCTCCTCAGTCCAGTAGTTGCTAGAACCGTAGTCGAGACCAGCATTAGCAGACCCGTAGGATGTGGTCTGAGAGTTGACGTCGGGGAAAACAAGGCCAAGGAAACCCATTTCCTTCTTCAGAAGGTCACTGACGAGGTTGCTGTTCTCGCATGAGAGGGTCCCGTTAACGCGGGTCATGCCGCACATGACAGCCATCATGCCGGCCTGGACACCATCGGCGAAAGGCCAGGAGTATAGCTCGTGGATCGTCTTGTCATCAGCGTTGGAGGAGTAGACGTTGGAAGTGGTTGAAGAAGTGCCGGAAGATCGGTTCGTCTCCTGCTCGTTGAGGAGGAAGTGGCGGCCACCAGCTATGACACCAGCATAGTTCATGCCAGAAATGGCTTTACCCATGGCAATACCGGTCAGATAGGGGTCGGCGCCGAATGTCTCGGGGGTTCGCCCGCCATACGGGGTCCGGCCGAGAGGTCCGGCCTCGGGTCCATTGATGAGGTTGTAGCCCATGCCGTAAAATTCGTCGCCTACAGCTTTGAACTGTTGCTCTATGAGCTGACGGTTCCAGCTCATAGTCAGGGCGTTGGCCATGCTGAAGCCGGAAACATAGAACTGATAGTTGATGCCAGAAACGCCATCCTTGTTGTTCAGCGCGGTCCAGGTGGCGTTACCGGTGACGCTTTGTCCGGTGATGATGGAGACCTTCTGGGCATTGTCGAGCGTAGCGACAAACGACTTGGCCTTTTGGTAGGCGGAAGCGTAGCGGCCGAATGAGACTGCGGAAAGGGGTCAGTTGAAAGCTCGTGAATGAATGGGGAGCATTGTGTTGCACACCATATCCGTCAGATAGAATAGCGTTGGTGGATGAAGCAGATGAGTTAGAAAGAGCGGACGTGGAAGAAACGAAAGACAGCGCAGCGAGAGCGCCGGCCGAAGTTGAAACTCTCATGAAGGGCAAACGAATGTCTAGATGTGTGAAGAGAAAGAATGTGCTAGCCGAGTGTTCGTCTGAAGTCTACATCTTGGCGAAACGATCTGATATTTATTCGAGGTGTTTCTTCGTTTCTTAGGGGAATGGATTCGTAGTCCGCCATTGCGCGGCTGATGGGGCGATATCGCCGAGTCCCGAGTTGGCCTCCGTAGTTCGTCGTGATGATGATCCACGTTGAGCCCCATTCATCGGCGAACTTCCATCTACCGGCATGTGGGGGTTGGTCCCGGAGTACCGGTGCGATGGGACTTCTCACCTTTACATGTGTTCAGGCCCGTCATTGAATTCCAGGAAAATCAGTAAAGCGTAGTATCGGGGTGGTCGCGAAAGATCAAACAAGTTTTTCGTATTTCTCCTAAGACTCCCTCAGAACTTGGTCTAATACCCAGTGTCTTGTAACTCAGCCGGTGGTCTCCCTTTGAAGTTCTTCGGGGAGCATTGGCGAAAAGCACTATCGCGAGACACAACAGGAAGGGCTATAAATTGAAGCGCAAGTGGGATCCACCTCTGCGCCGCCCCTTTCATATTCCACCTGGGCCTTTTACGTGGATCTCGTCGCTATCCGCAGTCTACTCTGGGCGATTAATCTTTGCGGATTGGTCGGAAAACCCGGCCTCCACTCCGGAATTCCCGGCTCTACGTAGGCGACGCGTGGCAGGTCCCATAGCAGACCTATGGTTTATGCCGCTCTTTGCAAGTGACAGGCGCGGTCGCATCAACTTAAAAAGACCTCTGCCACGCCCCATCGCGATTGGTTCTAAAAGGAGCAGCGGTCCAATGCCTTATCCCCGTGTCGATCCAAGTGTCAATGAGCTAAACCACGTGGGCGGTGTTGGTTGTCAACCCGCAGCATTCCGAGCAAGTGTTATCATACGACAGTTGGATCGGGACTCAGTCTATGGCAGAAGTCTGACCTTACGGAGCCAAAATGCCTCGAGCTGTACAAAGCAGAAGCCGATAAAGGAGAATATAGTCTCCAACTCCCTTCCTATCGACGCTAGCATTATAGAGGGGTCGTGATTCGCTTGTCAAAGACTTTACAGAAGTTGTGCGGAAGACCGGAAACTGTACAAGAATCCCGTACCATGGTTTTCGGGCGGCTCCGTGAGGTTTGTTGAGCGTCGGAGCCTGCCTGCGTTCTGCAGTTGCCGATAGTTGGTGTTCAGACAGCATAATATCCACGTTCATGACATAAATTAGTCTAGGGTTTTGATATGAGAGGCTGCAAGAATCTGTTAATTTGCCTTCCTGAAATTGTAAGCACGCGCTGGTTTTCTTCTTTGTTTTCTTCTTCCCCCCCGAGAAGTAGAGAGACTCGTGGAATCTGGGCGTTGCCACCCAACTTACACGGATAAATCACAACTAGACAAGAACTGACCCTACCTCGTCGTCTTTGACTATTCGCCCTCAACTGGCCCAAAAGTGAGCACGGCATGCCGTATTTCCGGGGCCAAGCGAATTGCTTTGTCGTTTCCCGTTTATTATTGAAGATATGATACATGAGCTGTGTTTCCTGCGAACGAGTTCGCTCCTGTTGCTGCTCATTAGATTGAGCCATGAGCGCTTCAGACGGGAACTAAGAAGCGAGAAGGAGAGGCAACACTGGAACCGTTGAAAAGGTTCCAAGGCGTCGGTGTGGGAATTCAATGAGATGAAACTACAAGTGAGTCCTTTGGTACAGATACACTTAGACTGCATTTCACGTTCTTCTTAATTGATAGCAGAACCAGCCCGATGCCAGATGCTGGGTGTCTGCACCGTCATTGTCCCGGTGGGTCTCGGTGGGCATCGGTGAACTACCGGACACCTTATCGGCTCTCGGTGTGTACAAGTGGGTCGGTGTGGAGACTAATCGGGCGGGCTCTCAAGGTGCCTAAGGCGCCGGCGATTGCATCATTCCGACCGACGAGCTCGACTAAGCCGAGCCCGCTGGTTGCGACTTTCCCGCCTCCCTGTGCATCATCATCGCGACCAACACCCCAAGCCCCCCCCCCCCCCCCCGATCGTCGACAAAATTTCCCTCTCTCCAGCCTATGACCATTCTGGTCTTTTGTTTGCCGTATTGTTTCATCAATTGTGGTGAGTTAGCCTGTTATAATACCCTCCAAGCGTTCCCCCGAAGCCTTTAAATGGGTAGCTCGGCTCAAATGCCGCCGCCATCGCTGACCGAACCTTGCGCAGAATACACGAGGAAAATGATCGAGTTGCGGCGCAGGGCACGACAACGATGATAATCCGAGCCGTAACCAAGGCTCCCTTGGCCTGTCCTCGGGGCATCACACACACACAGTTTTGCCGCCCGCCATGGCTTCCCCAGAGCCCGCGAGCTCCGATCCGCATCTTTCAGACGAGTGCACCGTCGAGACGAGAGCAACCAAAGAACCAGGCGACAACGAAACTTGGCGATGGAGACGACAAGGCCTCCGGGAAGCCATTGAAGGCTGAGCCCAAAAAGCCTGCCGCCGCCGTCGATCCTCTGGCCACACCTGAGAAGAGCGCACAGGAACAGCGCAAGGCCGACTGGGCAATCATGAAGGAGATGTCGCGGTACCTATGGCCTAAAGACAGCATGAGCACGAAGTTTCGCGTCGGTTTGGCCGTCTCTTTGCTCATTGGCGCAAAGGTCCTCAACGTGCAGGTTCCTTTCTACTTCAAGAGCATTGTCGATTCCATGAACATCGACTTTGGCGCGACTGGCGGTACGGCGGCAACGATAGCGGGAAGCATGATTGTGGCATACGGTGCGACGAGGATAGGCGCGACGGTCTTCCAAGAGCTGCGCAATGCTGTCTTTGCCTCTGTGGCCCAGAAGGCGATTCGCAGAGTTGCCTGCAACGTCTTTGACCATCTGCTTCGGCTGGACCTCAGTTTCCATCTGTCCAAACAGACTGGCGGTCTGACAAGAGCAATCGATCGCGGAACCAAGGGAATCAGCTTCTTGTTGACGAGCATGGTATTTCATATCCTTCCGACGGCTCTGGAAATATCAATGGTCTGTGGTATCTTGACATGGCAGTACGGCGCAAAGTTTGCTGCCATTACCATCCTTACAATGGTCGGATACACGGCCTTCACCATTTGGACGACGGCGTGGAGAACCAAGTTTAGGAGGCAAGCCAACGCGGCCGACAATAAGGCATCGACAGTCGCCGTGGACTCCCTGATCAACTACGAGGCCGTCAAGTACTTCAACAACGAGAAGTTCGAGGTTGCGAGATACGACCAGGCCCTCCAGGCCTACGAGAAGAGTTCCATCAAGGTGGCCACCTCTCTGGCTTTCCTCAACAGCGGACAGAACATCATCTTCTCGTCGGCTTTGACTGCCATGATGTACTTGGCAGCGGATGGCGTTGCCCAAGGTACGCTGACCGTTGGTGATTTGGTCATGGTCAACCAGCTGGTGTTCCAGCTGTCGGTTCCCCTCAACTTCCTCGGCTCTGTCTACCGTGAGTTACGGCAGTCCCTACTTGATATGGAGACACTTTTCAGCCTGCAAAAGGTCAACGTCTCTATCAAGGATGCCCCCGACGCGAAGCCCCTGGCTTTGTCCAAGGGAGGCGAGATCAGATTCGAGGACGTCACTTTCGGCTACCATCCCGATCGGCCCATCCTGCGTAACCTCTCCCTCACTATCCCTGCTGGCAAGAAGGTTGCTGTCGTTGGCCCTAGTGGCTGCGGCAAGTCTACCCTCCTCCGCCTTCTCTTCCGTTCCTACGATGCTCAGTCTGGCCGCATCTTCATCGACGACCAGGATATTCGTCAGGTCCAGGTCGATTCTCTTCGTCGGTCCATTGGAGTTGTCCCTCAAGACACCCCTCTCTTCAACGACACCATTGAGCATAACATCCGATACGGTGACATGTCAGCGCCTCAGGATCGGGTCATTGCCGCTGCTCAGCGCGCACGTATTCACGAAATTATTGAGCGGTTCCCTGACGGATATCAGACCAAGGTGGGAGAACGTGGTATGATGATCTCTGGTGGCGAAAAACAGCGTCTGGCTGTGAGCAGACTGCTCCTAAAGGACCCTCCCTTGCTCTTCTTTGACGAGGCGACGAGCGCCTTGGACACACACACTGAGCAGGCGCTCATGCTCAACATCAACAGTATCTTGCGCGAAAAGGCGCGCACCAGCGTTTTTGTGGCTCATAGGCTGCGCACCATCTTCGACGCGGATCTCATCATCGTGCTCAAGGAGGGTAATGTGGCCGAGATGGGTACGCACAGAGAGCTCATTGACCAGGGCGGACTGTATGCTGAGCTCTGGAGTGGTAAGTTATTATAGTCACCTTGAGCTTGGTATTTAACTAACATTTAATACAGCCCAGGAGACGCTGTTCGATGCAGACGGCCTGGAGCGAGAGCAGCCGGAAGAGGGAAATGCTGCAGCAAAACCGCCGGCAGCGAAATGAGGATGCTGCATAGAAAACATATTTATACCACATCACATATCGGTTCAGAGTGCCAATCTTCTCAAAATCCTGATGAAGTGGCCGTTCTGCCCATGTTCGACGGAATAGGCACCAGCCGCACCTCTCTATCTCTTGCGTGATGTGATAATTAAGCGACTGGCGCAGGCGGTCAGTGGTCGGTGAAGTCATATTTCTATATAATACCCATCCATGATTGATTGTGCATATGGCTTAATCCGGTGCTATCTCGTTGTCAGCGAGACAACCTACGGGTCGATAAGACGACGGCCCTAATGATGAACACTAGAAAATAAAGACCAGTGAAAGCTGGTAAGAAAACAGCAACGAATCCCTTCGATTTTCGTCACATAAGCCAACCTTGAGTACAATGCCAAGTCCCATGAGCAGTCAAGCATATCCAACTACTAATGTACCGGTTGTGGAGAGCAATCAATGTGTGAGCTGGCATTTGCCAGGTTTCCGATTATGCAGCTTGTTACACTCAGTATCACCGAAGAACAGTGGAAATTCAAACGAGAACTATCATTATGGGATGAATGTCAAAAGACAGGCGAGAGACCCAAAAGTCTTCAACAAATGAGGCTAGCCATGGTATTTGACGTTTAATACTGCCAAGGCGGGCCAGCAATGAAGGCCACAAGTTAGTAAAAAATACCCTTGATGGCTTACTCGGCCAGCACTTGAGACAAGCCACAACTCAATATTAACTATGCATGGGGAAAGAAACCAGCTAAGTTTACATCTCCCGATGGTCGGCTCTAGCTCTGGACGGACAAAACCCACTCCAGTCCAAGTTTCAGCGGCATCGTGTCAAGCCCGATTCACCGACCCACCTAACGGATATCGTTACCACTGTCCGTCCGGCGGCCTTGGTGAGGTAATTTGGTTGCTTGAAGGTCCAATGTTGTAAACTGGTATAAATTGGTTCCAAAGTTCCATCCAAAACTCTTTCGAATGCTCCAGTAGATCGGCCAAGATCACACACCGCCTCACACAGAGCAGCCTCTATCAACCAACCCGCCTGACAGCTATCACGAGTTGTATTCCTAGAAACGCGCTTCACTTTACATCAAAATTATCTAAGATGGTCTCAATCAATAACCCAGCTATTCCGGAGGGATCCATCGTGGTCGTCACCGGCGCCAACGGGTACATCGCATCTCATATTGCCGACCAGTTCATAAAACAAGGCTATGTAGTCCGTGGGACGGTCCGCAACCCCGCCAAAAGTGCTTGGCTCGTTCCCCATTTCGAGAAGGCCTACGGAAGGGGAAAATTCGAACTTCACGTTGTTCCAGACATGCAAGCCGACGACGCGTACGATGAGGCCATCAAGGGTAAGTCATGCAATGCTAATATGTCTTGAGGGATATTCAAGAGCCTTCTCCTTGCCTAAGATCTTGCAGTTTGTACGGTGCTTATTTGATGTGTAGGGGCTGCTGCATTCGTTCATACAGCAACAGTCATCGACTTCAATGGCGATCCCGCCGAAGTCATTGGGGGGGCTGTCAAGTGCGGGATGGTCGCCATTGAGGCAGCATACAGAGAGCCCACTATGAAGCGTTTCATCTTGACCTCATCTGCATCGACACTGATGCCCCTGAAGAAGGAAAACTTCTTTGCTTTGAAGGGCCAGACAGTGGGCGTTGACACTTACGGAAATGATGCCAAGAAGTTGGCCTGGGCGCCTCCTCCATGGGGTGTTGAACACGGCGGTGCCATCTACGGTGCCAGTAAAATGGAGCAAGAGCAAGGGGTCTGGAAGTATTATGAGGAGAACAAGACGAGACGTCCTGACATTGTTGTCAATTCAAGTAAGCAAAGCTTTCTTAGCGACCGTCTTCCCAAATTACCTGTACGAGCACCTATTGATAACTTCTATCTGTGTCAGTCGTTCCCGACTTCAATTTCGGAAGAAGTATTGACCCAGTCAATACCGGAGGCTCATCTTCCTTCGGCTTAATTGTGGAGCTATTTGAAGGAAAGACCCTGCCCGAGCTTTGGCATCTGCCGCACTACTTCGTGGATGTCGAAGATGATGCCGCTTTGCACGTGGCAGCAGCCATACTTCCCGACGTCAAAGGCGAGCGTATCTTTGCCTTTGCTTACCCAATGAACTGGGATACCGTTCTGGGCATTCTCCGCAAACAGAACCCCGGCCGGAAGTTTGCTGAAAATTTCTACAACGAGGAGTACCCGGTCACGGTTAAGCCCATTGCCAGAGCGGTAGAACTTCTGAAGAGACTTGGGAGATCTGGCTGGATATCTCTAGAGAACAGCATTGCAACGAACACTGAACACCTAAAGGTTTCCGCCGGCGAGCAAACACAAGGCAGGGTTTTAGATCTGTGATCAGTTTCATGTCTGTGTATCCCGAACTGCGGCTACTACACATGAAGAGTGTTCTACACAGAGACAATAAAGGCGAGCGCTAACACTGGCCAGAATAGAACTTGGCTAAGCGGCATAGAAAACTTAGTCCCAGGTACGTTGGGGCTGGAGCTGTCCCGCCACGTTGGGATGTTAGATGAGTTGGAAAAGAATAGCGTGAATAAATATGCCAAGTAGTCCTCAATGCCCCAAATCAGAGCCTCTGTAATTGTATGAATACTTGAAATGAGCGGGAACTCTGCGTATTGGCTGTAAGTGTTTTGTTGAATGTGTATGGATCTTGAGCTCGTCTGCCGCCGTACCTTGAACAAGTTGTCGTCTTCATATTAACATACCTAAAACTGTACAATGCTGCAAAATTTGATGGTTTTGTAGTGAAATGATATCATTACACGTCATGATCATTATGACTAACTATGAACATTATTCTTGATATACAATTTTTGCTTCTCGTCAATCCACTATTAACCCATGCGGTATACCGCATCCTTCTTGAAGTACCGGCTGATGTCGTTGTCCTCGCCGCAGCGGGTGCAAGTGTGGAAAACCTTGGCTCCTTCATGTCCTGGGCCGTAGTGGTCAGGGCCCATACTACTGGATCCTAGGCCGGTGTTGCCAGGGACATTGGAATTTTGCATACCTTGGTTGAATGGGGGAGATCCGCTACGTCCTCCATAGTGACCACCCTTGCCGCCGGCAACATTTCCTCGAACACCCGAAGCGGTGGGAGACCCGTTGTATGGGTCGAGCATGCTCGTTCTGGGAACACCAGGCTCATTGCCGCCGATGCTAGAGTGAGAGTGGTCATCGACACCACCAACGCCACTGCCGATGCCACTACCGATGCCGCCGCGGGTGTTGGAGATACCGTGGGAGGCGGTTGTGTTGTGGCCGACACCAGAGCTCAGACCACCGGCGCCGGTGTTACCTGTGCCGTAACCAGCCTCGTGCATGTCATCACGGTGATGTCTGTGAGCAGCCTGGCCAGCAGCCATGGCGGCACCAGCGCCAACGCCAGCACCGATACCAGCGCCTGCGGCACCATGGCCAGTACGCTCGCGACCCATGTCTCTATCCCTCATACGGGTGTCGTAAGGGTCGCTGGAGCTGCCACCAGCAAGAGCCGCCTGTGGGTTGTGGGCTGCATTGTGGACACCGCTGTAGGGGTCGCTGCCGGCACCGCCGACACCTACATTGCCGCTCTGGTGGGGGTGGGTAAAGTCAGGTCCCTCCATAGAGCGGTCAACGCTGGAAGCAGGGTCGTGGTGGTGAGTTCCGGCAGCGTTGTAGGTGCCCCCACCGACGGCCTGGGGGCCTCCTCGGCCAACACCAGACTCGTTAGGGCGCAGAGGCAAGTCCTTGTTGAGAGTACCAGTAGCAGCCTGGGTCCCGTGGGTGCCGGAGACGCTGTGGCCATCGCGGCCTACATCGCCCCAGTATGGGTCCTGGGTGTTGCGAAGATTCTCGCCGGGGTATGGCTTGTTGTGGCCGGGTCCGTGGCCGACGTCAACACCGGAGTCGGTGGGGCGGTGGGTGCTGGCCAGTCCGGCGCCAGGGGCGCCGCGATGATCGCGGTCGGAGTCGACGCGGGGGTCAATCTTGTTGGCTGCACGTCCGCCGTGGGGGCCGTGGACGCCGTCGGGGTCATCGTAACCAGTCGTGCGATTGCCGGCGATGCCACCAGTAGCTCCGCCATGGGGGTTGCTGTTGAGGCCTCCGGTACGGCCGACACCGGTGCTAGTGCCGTAGGTGTTGCTTCCGGTCAAGCCAGAGCCAGGAGCGCCACGATGATCGCGGTCGGAGTCGACACGGGGGTCAATCTTATTGGCTGCACGTCCGCCGTGGGGACCGTGGACGCCATCGGGATCGTCGTAGCCTGTGGTGGTGTTGCTCGAGTAGGGGTTGTTGCTGCCGGTAACACCAGAGCCCGTGGTTGTGCCATGAGTACCGCGAGTGGTATTGTTACCGGTCAAGCCGGAACCCGAAGTGTGTCCATGGGTCGTGTTGGTGCCAGTCAAACCAGAACTAGGGGCGCCACGGTGGTCGCGGTCAGAATCAACGCGAGGATCCCCTTTGTTCAAAGCCCTTCTGCTGTGAGGGCCGTGGATGCCATCGGGATCATCGTAGCCAGTTGCAGTGTTGCTGGCGGTGTGAGAGCCAGTGTGAACACCGGTTGTGCCACCGGAGTATCCACCGGTCGTATGGCTGCCGGTATGGGCGCCTGTGGTGCCCGGAGTGTTGTGCTTGGTGTTTGCGGCAGTGGTGGAATCCGTAGGGAACGCTCCAGGGGGTTGCTCGCCCTCGTATGACTTCTGGGGGTGGTCGTCGCTGTGGAGCGCGTTCTTAATCTTGGAACCCAAGCCCATGATGATTACTGGTTTTCGATGTTGAGTTGGATTTCGGGTTGAGTCTGGGTATTAAACGGTGGTGTTTATCGCTCGTTTGGGTATCAAAAAAATTGCGTTGTCTGATGATGTTTTAAAACAGTGTTGTATCTGGATTCCTCCCTTTCCCGAATTGAGGGATTCGAGCATCATATATTCTTTGCTCAGATCACGGTTCATTCATTCTCGCCCAAAATTCAATGTGATGTCACAACCCCCAGGCTGGTCCAGACGAGAGTTGTATTGCCAGGGTCTGTCAGATAGTATCAGCGGCCCATGTCTGAAGTCTAGATTGTGCTGTTATGAGCTCATGTGGAGTTCCCGTTGGCGGGCAATCAACTCCCAAGTCTAAGCTTCTGGCCGAAAAGCACCTTCATGACGGCGAGGGAGGGATTCATGACGTGAGTTGCGGGGACGTGTGATCGAGCAAACACCCGCTCCCGCAGTAGCAGAAGCTTGTCTCCGGTCTTTGGCGCTCCGGCACACGGATCCGATGATGGGCGCCCTG
Source organism: Colletotrichum tofieldiae (assembly GCA_022836555.1). Classification (NCBI taxonomy): domain Eukaryota; kingdom Fungi; phylum Ascomycota; class Sordariomycetes; order Glomerellales; family Glomerellaceae; genus Colletotrichum; species Colletotrichum tofieldiae. The sequence goes on from BQXV01000002.1 coordinate 6,102,793, forward strand.
GAAAACAGGGAAACAGCCTCTCCACCGGTGGGATGGCCATCCATTGGCAGTCGTCATTTAGGAGGGGCGCCACGAGAACACCCGCCACACAGTTACGTTACCCCAGAAAATACAGGTTTAGCTGGCATACTAGCTGCGACCGATGTGCCACTGTGCCACTGTGGCTCTCGTCTGTGGCGTTGCCAATCTCAGTGCGTAGGTTAGTTCGCGCTCTGATGAAAGGGGCGAGCTTCTGGGTTCAGAAGTCTTGGTCGATGGTCCCGACGCCCGAGTCCCAATTGACGGTACCAGCTGACGCGTCCAGGGGACCTCATTTGTCGGAATTTTTCCAACAGGGTCTTTGAATTTCACAACCATCGACGTCTGCATGTGGAGGCGCACCAAAGGAAGAACAACTGTATGGATGCAAGAAACACATATGACGCGATTGCAGCCGTGCAACCAGTTGCGTATCCCGGACATGTCATTCAGGGTCTTCGGGCGCTGGGGCCAATAATGTCACCGAGTGGAGTGTTTGCATCTTGGTCTCCAATCTTGACTTCGATGAAATTCCTACCACGAAGCTGCAGGCTACTGCAAGGAATCATCGCATGAAACCTATTGATACAGTTTGTGTTGTGGTATTTCAAGAATCTGCGTGCTTGGTAAGATGATGGATCTTCGTCTATTCTTCTTTCCAGTGCTGCAGCCTAAATACTTTCCCAAGACAATTGCCCTTGATAAGCCTGGCTTTGTCTTGGCCGGGGCCGCCCAGCTGTTGGCACAGGACACTATGATTATGATACTAATTAGTGGCCATAGCTAACATAATAATTCCTGTCCTCTGAGTAGAAGTCTTTTGCAGAATTGTCAGTAGTCATGAACGGATATGAGGACCTCTTGACGGAGTCATCGACCTGGATAGAGAGCATTGTGCAGACAAGTCCGACCAAAAGCGACATGACAGATCGAGGAATATTTACTGGACGATAAGCCCTAACAAGGCCTTGTGAATCCACATCAAACCGCTCACTGTAGGCAAGTACAGGAAGGCATAAACTTCAACCAGTCTGTAAATTCTTTGCCGCCCGAAACCCCGTAACAGATGGAAAACCCAATCTTGAGGATCTCTCAGCAGAGCGGTATCTCATTGTGTTCTATAAACGACATAATGCATATTTTTGACCCCAGTGAGGCAACTATGCCAAAGGCTTTTGTAGACTCTGCGCTCCATACAGTTTGGTTTTTGATGGACAAAGCTTTCAAGTACAGCAACATCAATCGCTTAATTATCAGTTTTGGGGGGGGGGGGGGTTTAAAAAAAAAAGGAAAGTTTGAAAAAAGGTTTGAAGAGAAGTTTGCCGAGGGATCTCTCAAGCATGATCAACAGGCTCGGATTCTTCTCTTCGCCGGCATCTGGGGATCTTTCATCGGTGATTACTGGGGACGACAGAGCCCCAGATGACTATCGCTTGAGGAGTTTCTTGAAGGCGGTGAGGTCTTTTCTGCAACACCCATGGTTGAGGATCGTCCACTGACCTGAGAGAGAGCGTGTGATTGGCATAGAAAATCTATATGTTATGGAGAGCCATGCCCCCATCATACAGCGCGTAGCTGCGACGGTCTTGAAGCATGCCGATATACATCTCTCCACGAGAGCCACACACATCGAAAATATGAGAAGTAGCTAGCCGATTCCCAGTGTTCTTGTGAGGACCAACGATGGCGTTTTCGAGTTCGACGAGGTAGTGGTTGCAGTCCCTTTGGGTTGCTTGAGGGGCATCTTGCCTTTCTTCCTTCCCTGCCTCAGCCACTTCCTACGCCCGGGTTGTGTTTCCAAAGAGCAGAGTCACTGGTCAATCGCGCTGGTTTCTCTATTATTATGACCGTGTTCGGGTCCCACGCCAAGCCAACTGTACTCATATACACACACGATCCTTGCGCTGCGCACGTATCGGCACTCATCCAAGACCTCGACCCTGCCAGTACTGAGTACTTTCATGTCTTGGTCCGCTTTTTCCGTCCCTTTTGTAGATGACTATCAAATCGTCACCCCGATCATACTGACTGCACATTTGTTTCGATCCTTGTCACAAAATGGCACAGCGACGATTTGGCTGGAGATGGCCCTTACGCCCACTCCCATGTCAGCGACGATATGGCAGCGATAGAGGAGGGAAAGATAAAGATATAACGGAGAAGCAAAAGCCCGAAGAGATCCATCTTGACTGTGAAATCAGAGCGATGCAATCAAGCATGTCAGAGCGGGGGATATGGCTCGTTGGAGAGCACACGGCTCCATTCATCGCTCTTGGGACAACGACAGGTGCCTATTGGAGCGTAGATTCGAGTGCTTTGAGTGTTCTCGCTGCGAATGGAATCATGAACAGAGCTGGTGCTGCTTCCACTAGCAACATTTATTGACTAGTCCCAGAGTCCGCTAGAACTCGCCCACGTTGTGCTCAACATATATATGGCCGTTGGTCGCACGCTCAAGACCTCTACTTGAGAAACGCAGATAGTTTGCCTCGTTCCTGTCGTTGCTTTACCTCAGCAGTACTGATGGTTTTCTATTTTCTTCAATTACTGATGACTTATGTAACTTACCGCTTGATATCTGCGATCTCGAGGCAGGATGGCCTATGTTTCTCGTCTTTGAATGCTAAAATTCCTTAGGCTGTTTGTGACCGACAATAGTATAACTAGCGCCGTATCTTCTGCCGTGTACCAGTACCTTGTCTACACCATTGGAGAAGACCTCCGGCCATGGCAAAGTACCTTGGTTCAAGTTTACCTCAACGTGATATACAGGCCTGGTAGGCTAACGTTTATGGTGGTCACATATCCGAAATCTACTCCTGGGTATTAAAAGGCTCAGTTGTGCCTGTAATAAAATTACGGCAATCAGTGTCATTCAAGAATCGTTTTCGGTCATGGGATATTCTACTTTTGGCAATCAATCATTTGCGCTGCCGTGCCCGAAACCGCTGAGATGAAGGGTTTTCCATCGAAGAGTCTGCGAAAAGAAGATACATGATCATGGTGCTTTTTCAACGGGTTTCAATGAAGATCATATGCTGCATTACAACCTCATCTCCAAGTGCTGCTCTTGAAAGGGTTAGTGGAAATAATGCTAGCATGCGTCACATGGCTATGTGGGGTACATATCTCAAGATTATCTGGGCGTATCGCGACGGTCCACTAGACAAGGCAATGCGAGTGGCCCAGTTAGCTTCACTCCGATATTACATCGATCCTGAGTTAAGAGCAACGAATGAGCTAAACCCGGTTCAATCGCGGTTGCAGTATCATGAGATAGCCAGAAATCTAGCTCCACTAACTTATTCGAAACACAACCGATAAGCTGCTGGCAAGATTAGATAAGCGATATGTCCCCTCCCTTCCCTCACGCTGCATTCACATCAGCACCAGCGAGCTACCATTCTTCCTTCTCACACAATAGAACAGCCGTGGATAACACCTCACCAGAACAAACTGGGAATCTTCCTGAACCCACTACGAGGCTCCTCAATTCTGGGCGACTCGGTCAATCTCTTCTTTTTGGCCTGGCTCAGACTCGTTGTCAGGATGGTCCAAGCCTCAGCTTTCCATGGCGCTCTCATTCACTCCCTTGGTCCTGATCAGGTGGAGATACTCGAGAATGCAGGCCTCGTCATTGGAGAGGATGGATTGATCGCTGGACTTTATCACGACATCTCTGTCGAAGAGCTGTCAAAGAACCTGCCAAACAATGTTCAGTTTCATAAGCTTGGAAAGGGTCAATTCTTATCGCCAGGTTTCATCGACACGCACAACCATGCCCCTCAGTGGGCCATGCGCTCTCTTGGGCAAGGCCTTCACATCCTCGACTGGCTCGAACAAGTCACTTTTCCACACGAAGCACGATTCTCGGACCCGGTGTATGCTCGGAAGGTTTACGAAAGTTGTGTCAAGGGATTTCTCAAGCAGGGCATCACAACCGCCTCTTACTACGGATCCAAACATGCCGAAGCGACGCAGATCTTGGCAGATATCTGTAAGAATCTGCACCAACGGGCTTTTGTCGGAAAATGTAACATGGACCGCAACGCACCGAGCTACCTTCACGACGAGTCAGCTGAATCATCCTTGAGGGAAACGGTCGAATGTATAAAGCATATCCGTCAAATTGACCCGACTGGGCAGCTAGTTCGGCCTGTCTTGACTCCACGCTTCGCCGTCTGTTGCACACCAGCCTTGCTGGCGGGATTGGGCAAGATGGCAAGCGAAGACTCAGAATTGGCAATTCAGACACACTTCAACGAAGCCGAGCAGGAGATAAAGGCGACACGGGATCTGTTCCCAGAGTTCTCAAGTGAGGCCGACCTCTATCATCACTACGGTCTCCTCAACCAGCGATCGATTCTCGCACATTGCACATTGATGACCGAGTATGAGATGGAAAAGATCCGAGAGTACGAATGCGGTGTTGCGCACTGCCCAATCTCAAATATGACAGTTGGCGGAGGCTTCATGGCTGCCTCGGTACGCCAGTTCCTGGAGAAAGGCATCAAAGTCGGCTTGGGTACGGACAGCGGAGGTGGCTTCTCCTCCAGCATGCTCGACAGCATCCGCCAAGCAATCATAGCATCCAATGCCCGCGAGGTGATCTCGAACGGCAAGGACAAAGCGTTGTCTCTGGACGAAGTGTTCTATCTTTCTACCTTGGGTGGTGCTAGCGTGTGCTGTCTCGAGGATAAGATTGGCAACTTTGCTGTGGGCAAGGAGTTCGACGCTATATGGGTGAGCTGCCCGCTGGATGACTCATTCGGCGTCATGACTGTGCGAGAGGAGACGGACAGTTTGAGGACAATCTTCGAGAAGTTCCTCATGACGGGGGATGATCGAAACATTGCTAGAGTCTATGTGCAGGGCAAGCTAGTTAAGGATGGATTGGCTATATGAGTAATGGCCATGCCAATTGATGAATATCGTCCTAGTCTCCGCGAAGACCACGGCTTGACTTAATCCGATGGCCCGACCAGACATATACTTGGCTCTTAATCAACAGAGTCGGCAATTATGCTTAACCAAACCATTTTATTGATAAAATTGTGATTAAACGTCTCTGACGTTGCCGCTGTGAAGGTACATTTGACGATCTACATTGAAAACGCTGCCTAGTATAAACTTATCGGCATGTCCACCCTTTAGTGAGAAATGAGAGAAAACAAGTAGACCCGACGGATGACTCTCATTCTCGAGGGTCTGATAAACGTGGCGCTAGTTGAACAGATAAGAGCAAAGAGCAAACCTTGGTTTCGACGACGTCAGTGAGACGTTTGACCTAGATCTTGGCTTCGTCGCTTGCATCGGGAACTATATGCCGCTCCCAGCGTTTCACTCAAAACCACCAGCCAACCCAACTTCAGCAAGCGAGGAAACTCAATATCGGGGTTTTTCTTATTTATTCATTTAAATGAATTAATTTTCAAATGAAGTTAGGTTAACCATGCCAGCCACAATTGCTTTGCAATTGGATCAACTGACCAAGTACAAGGCCGAACTTGGGCTGGCTCTTTTATTTTTATTTTATTTTTATTTTATTGTTTTAAGAGTGAATCTCTCCCCTTTTTACATCGAACCTGAGTTATGTGATCATTTGTGAGTTCGGCTTGATACAATATTTATATTGCCATCTTTCACAATCGCAGATTCGTTCTTGGGTTGGCTGATCGCTCTGAGTGAAACGCTGGGAACGGCATCAGGATGCGCTCTCCGCATATTGATGCGAAAGACATCGTGGCATTTTGTCCCCAGTAATCCGCAGGATTCCCAACCGAGGCTTCTGACTATGAGTATGTTTACGTCTACTGTAACATGCCACTACATTGAATACTTGGATATTTGCTTCCTTCACCAACGATGAACAAGTATTAGGTTCAATTCTCTACATCCTTCATCGAAAGATAAATGATTCAGCTACATGACGAATCCTGCCACTATTACGCCCGATGAAGATGGAAAGCTAAGTCGGGTCATCGTACCTTAAGTTCTTAATCACATGGGTTCTTGGTGACTGTCATTTGCCTTGAGCCACGTCAAGCTACTGGAGCTTTGTGGGGATGCTCAATCATAATCCTTGGAAAGTGTACACGGACCGCCCTCTGGCTATCTATCTCGATAGGCTCAGCCTTCTAAGATATCGGGGCTCTAACAACATTGGATGAACTTCGGGGCAGAATTTCGGGGCATGCGTGAGGCGAAAGTGCACACTGGGGTTCAACGGGTCTTACTCTGTGTGGACCCTAGAAACCATCCCTGTCAGGGTCTCGGCCATGCCGAACGATGTTTGGAGCCTGGTGAGGTTTAAGCTTATTTCACACTGGCAGCTTTGTCGTCCAGGAGGAGATTACCTGTATTGCTTCGTCGGGCCAGAAATATTGAGAAAACAATGTAAGAAAAAAATAAAAAGGCACTCAGCGCCTTAGTTTGCAGGTCTGCTAAACCTTTGCTTCGTAATGATTTCACTGTACAAGTTGCAATCGTGGTCAATGTCATGACTCGTAGGTTACCGGACAAGGCCTAATCTGGGAGGTTCTCCGTAGCTACCACATGGTCCCTGCCTGAAAGACATTGCCGTTGGGGCTTAAATGCTAGTGAGTTCCGGGGGCTAGGGGTAAAGCTCAGCCTCTGCTGTATAAGAACATGATCGTGAGATATCTGGAGCGAAAGCATCTAGCCCTGCTGCCGGCAAATTTGTACAGCCAGTGCTCTCCCTCAAAGATGCGCTGCACGCGCTGGCAGAATAGGCCCCTGTCCAGACCTTGCCTGCATGAACCAAAAAAAAACCCTCGTTGAGGACGGTAATAACCGTTGATTCCAGAAACGGGGTCATTAAGGGGTGTACATTGACCAAGATTTGACACTTCTGGTTGACCAACGACGTGGATCTACTCATGATTTGTTACTGGCCTGACTAACATTATGGTCCCGCATGACTGGGCTGAGCTTGCTTGTCATATTGCAGTGTGCTATTCCTCTCCTCTATACGATATGTGAAGTGACTGTGGTTCCGTTTTTAGCCTAATGGTTCAGAGACGGTCTTGAATGGCCAAGCTAGACATTTTATTATTAGCTCTGTGGACATCTTCGACTAAGAATATAAAGACACCATGTGATCCTCCAATTTAATCTCATCTCTATGCCTTCATTAATCACACGGCCCTGACTTCATTTATTATTTGACTCTCAGTCTCCAGAATCGACCTATTTGCTTGGCCATCAAACTACTTACTCTCGTTTCCTCTACATCTGCTGTTTCAAGGATGAAGTTCGACCTTTCCACTCTTTTGGCCCTCCAGGCTGTGGTCGGCTCCACGTTGTCGGCCACTTTGCCCAGCAAAAAGCCGGCTATCGTCCCCAGCAAGACTATTCTCCGTCCTATCCAAAGACGACAGGACTCAGTCCCTGCTATACCTCTTGGACCAGCCAAGTTCACCCCTAAGACCAACGTTACGCTCTCTTACGAGGGACACAACGCCACCAATGCTCTGGTCCGAGCCATGATGAAGCGCCCGGCCATCTTGCTCGAAAATATCGAAACAATCGCCGATGTTCAGTGCTCCGACACCGGTGTGCTCGTCAAGTTCGGAGTAACTGAAGACTACCACACCTGCTTGAGTGCTTGGCCTTCTAAAGACTTCATTATCGTCACGAACCAGGACAATGGCTGCGCCAGCGAATATGAGCGCGGCATCTATGTTGTTCAGGGATATACTTTTGACAACGCCACACTCACTCTCACGGCCTCAGCCACCAGAGCGGAGATCCGTGACCAGATGAATGATGCTGTCATCGACTTCCAGCACACCGGCACTGCTACCACAAAACGTGATCTGTCTGGCACCATCTCGGCTGATCTTTCGGGATCCACCTTGATTGCGACTGATCCCCTGACCATTGTCGCCAACGAAGCGAGGTTGGAGAGTACTGTTAGTTTGGCAGGTCACGTTCACTACGACTTCTGGAAGTTCAAGGTCAACGAATTTTATATTGACCTAGACTACGCTTCGGCGCTGAATCTCAACATTTCTGCTGCTGTCAATGCCGAATATTCTACCGACCTGTACAACTACAACCCTCTTTCTGTTTCCGTTTCGGCATTCTCCATCCCTGGCATCATCGACGTTGGCCCTATGGTTGACTTTGGTCTCGGTATCGAGTTTGCTGCATCTGGAACAGTGAAGGCTTCCGTTGACGTAGTCACTACCATCTCTGACGCCAACGTCCACCTCGACTTCCTCGACGCCAGTAAGACATCCACTACCGGCTGGAAGCCCCAGACCAACGTCACCACCGACATCGATGCCCAGGTTGAACTTCAACTCAATCCTTTTGCTGACCTAACAGTCGCCCTTGGTGTTAAGCTGTTCAATGGCCTGTTGGATATGTCTGCGGGTGTTGAGGCCAAGCCCACCGTTGTCAACGCCTTTGCTGTGGATGTTGATTTCACCTACAACAGCGCGAGTGGTGTTGTCTTCACCAAGCCCACAGGGGATCAGTGCATCAATGGTGCGTGGTTTGCTAGCACTTTTCATTTTGCTGTCGAAGCATTCGTCACGCAGTTCTACACCAAAAGTTTGTACGAGGTTGATGTGCCAATCTACCAGTCTCAGTGCTGGAATTTTGTCCATTAGGAGGAATTTGAAACCTGTAAAATAGCGAGCAATTAGGATGAGAACTCGGATAAGCACCGGAACTTTATCTTCCTTCCAAAGTATGATACGAATGCACTTATATTCAAGTTTCCCGGTCCCTAAGTCGAATTACTCTGTAACTAGTGGTTGACTGTGAGCGTTCTTCGCTGAAATTTCAAACATGGCTTCCCGGAGTTGGAAGATATGTGTGAAAATCTGATACAATCTCTATATGGTCGGTTCAACTATCTGGTTTTTTTTTTTGGTTTTCTTTTTGCGATTGGAGCATTCTCCAGAAGTAAGGTCATGAGCTCCGCCATTGATGTAGTTAGTGACATCCGTGTCAACGTTGTCGTAGGCGCAGGTAAGGATAGTAGTGGTGCTTCCACGAAGTCTCCTGCGTCTCCCACAAATGTCATCATCGTGGGCGCCCGCTGTATGGAATCCGTCTCATTCCGATTGTAATAATTACGACTCTGAGTGTGAAAGCTTTCGTATCTGGAGCTAGCATCTTCTCGCTGCGGAAGGAGCTTGACTCCTGCAATGTGATAGTGTCGGGAACTTCAATGGCAAGGGTCCCTGTGGCCGGGCTTGTTTCTTTTTTCGAGGACGTCTTCCCTCTATCCAATGCGTCAGCTGTTGTGGAGAAGCTGAACGAATTTGTTTTTAAGGGCGTTACTTAAAAACGTTACCACTGGCATTACGATTGGTCTGGCATTACGATTGGTCTGGCATTTAAAAACGACATCTAAGGTTGTATGAAGGGCAGTTGATAATAACAATAATATTGCTCGGTTGGACGTAACCAGTATGAAGGCTAATATGTTAGAGCCAGGATAATGCTGCCAAGCAGAACAATCAGAAGGTAGAGAAGAGCCTGATCATTCGATACATACTTAATATATCACATCCTTTAAATATCCCAATGCTGCAGTTGGCAGTTAACTGAGAATGCCTACTTTGTGAGGGCTTGGCCTGTGATGGTGTGCTGATTATGGCTGCAAAGTGTTGCAGAATGAGATCTGGAAAAGAAATGTTCGGCGAGAACTGTGGAGTTAGCCTACAGCTGCCATTCAAATCAGACCCGTTACTCGTTCAAATCTCCGAACAATGTTCTTCTCCAAACACGTCATGGAGCAACGGACGTTGGGGTACAAGGGATGGACTATGGCGTAGCAGTTGTCGTTTCATTAGCGGGGAAGCTCGCAATCCAGGCTTTCCGCAGTTCCTTCCCCGCAGTGTAAAAACAGCAGTAATTCGCCGATGAGGAACGCCTTTGGTCTCGGGGGTTCGGGGTTCAAGTATTAACTCGAGGGCTGTTATCAGCTCCCCGGTCATCGTTCCGCCTACTGCAACCCCAAAAACATGCCAGATACAAGTTGGATCGCGGCGGCATCCCCGCGTCTTGGCGAAAGCTACCCGCTCGCTACCCCGCAGCGGCGTTTTTACCATCTCATTCTAGAAAGATATCCCGCGGCGATGACGGCTGATTAGTGGGAGCCGGTCACCCGGCGCGTTGTCAAACAAGGTAGTGCTATTCTTGGTGATTCGCTTGGTCGACTGTTTCGTGAGGGGTTCGTGAGATAAATATGACGAGTACTGCTGAATGGCCTCAACTTTTATTATGACTTCCGTTCCTGTTCATCCGAGTTTCTTCCATACACAAATCTGCCATCATGTCTACCCCTACTATGAAAGCGGTGAACTACCAAGGCCCTTACAAGGTCAAGGTCTCTGATGTTTCGTTGCCCAGAATCCAGCACCCGGACGATGTCATCGTCAAAGTTACCACGGTAAGATAAATCGCATTTGTCGACCCTGCAGCTCATTGTTCTTTTGACCTACCCAGAACTAACAGACAACCAAGGCTGCCATTTGCGGCTCAGATCTGCAGTAGGTTTATGGCGTTGTCTAATTTAAAAATCCACCCATTGAATATTTCACAGCATGTATGAGGGAAGAACAGCCGCAGAAGCCGGTATTACTTTTGGTAGGCTACTGCTTCTGGCATGCCGCATCGCAGAAAAACTGACAAATAAAGGTCACGAGAACATGGGAATTGTCGAGGAGCTTGGAAGTGGTGTTACACTCTTGAAAAAGGGCGATCGCGTAGTCATGCCCTTCAATGTCGCTGATGGTCGGTGCCACAACTGTGAGGAGGGTCGAACTGCTTTCTGCACAGGCGTTAACCCAGGCTTCGCCGGTGGTGCCTATGGTGAGTCTCCAGACAAGAGGCAGACCAAAACCTATCTGACAATTGGCCCAGGATACGTTGCCATGGGCCCTTACCCTGGAGGCCAGGCACAATATCTTAGAGTACCCTATGCAGACTTCAATGCATTGAAACTGCCCCCGGCAAGGAGTTTGAGGCAGACTTCATTTTACTTGCAGGTACGAATACCTCACCGTATCTTTGCCCCTGAGATTTTACTAATAGTTTCTACCCAGATATATTTCCCACTGGCTGGCACGGTATCGAGCTTTCTGGCTTCAGGCCTGGTGAAACTGTTGCTGTCTTTGGAGCTGGCCCGGTCGGCTTGATGGCCGCATATTCAGCAGTTTTGCGTGGTGCCTCTAGAGTCTACGTTGTCGACCGTGTTGCCGAGCGCCTCCATTCTGCCGAGAAGATTGGATGCACACCTGTCGACTTCACTAAAGGTGATGCCGTTGAGCAGATTAAGAAGTTGAACGGCGGAGAGGTGGATCGCTCAGTTGATGCGGTTGGCTACCAAGCCGTGAGCGCTGGAGGCAACACAGAGCAACCTAACATTGTGCTGGAGAACATGATCAAGGTCACGCGAGCTTGTGGCGGACTCGGCATCCCAGGACTTTATGTGCCAAGGTGAGCTTTGGCGCCCTCTCCAACTATGGCATATGACTAACGAGTTATTTGTGTAGTGACCCAGGTGCGTCCGATGACGCGTCGGCAAAGGGTATGATCAGCCTAAGCTTTGGCAAGCTTTTCGAGAAGGGCCTGTCTCTCGGAACAGGACAATGCAACGTCAAGTCTTATAACAGATACCTGCGTGACTTGATCATCGCAGGCAAGGCCAAGCCGAGTTTCGTGGTCTCTCATGAGATCAATATCGACGACGCAGAGATTGCGTATGAGAAGTTTGACAAGAGAATTGATGGTTACACGAAGGTTCTTATCCATCCGAACGGAGGGTTCTAGGTCCCAAGTGAATTGGATCAGGTTCGGCACTGGTTGTAGTGTTCGAACACAGGGCGGCGGCGGCGATGCGTCGGCGGTGCTGGTGTTGAGGGCTGGGCTTTGACGGTGGTTAGGGGACAAACCTGGAAGCTTTTCCATCAATGTTATGACGCAAACTCTCTCTGTTACGACCATGAATTTCATGCCAGAGCATTTTGCTCCAACATGCTGTTTCACATCTTCATTGGAAACTTTCACGTCCGTGGATGAAAGATGTTTTAGGAATAGGAACAAGCGAGAAAACTATTGTGAAGACATGTTGCTGACTAGTTTCATGCGAAAGAAACCTAGCGGTGAGCCGTCATCAGAAGAAATAGTGACAGGTTTCAAACATGACTAGGCATTTCCAAACGTATGTTCAATTTTATATCCTCCTAGATGTTGGGTGAAAGCCTTTTAATTTAGCGCTAATACCCATTGATCTCTTCTGTTCGCATCCAATAGTGCCTTTAAGCTCGTAAGAGAAAGCTTTGATATCAATGATTCTCACGATGTTGACTACTGAATGAAATCAACGGTTCTGACGTTATCAGTCAACAATATCTATCGAATTAAGCAGATCTGATTTGTCCTTAGTCGAATACCGCACTACGAGGATCTGGGGACCTAAGAATTCCAAACCCCAACAGATCTACAATTAACCCGAAATCCCATGCGCGTTATACTTATATGGCTGTTCATTGGAAAATGGGTGAACACAACGCAGATTAAAACAGTCTTCGACTTTACTTTAAATACGCGAGGAGCCTCCGAGACACCAGCTCTGTATGTGGCATTTTATTCTCTTACACGAGCAAAGTTACTATTCTCTTGTTGGCTGATTTGACCTCCATTTGTACTTTCATAGGCTTGATGCGTTTATTTTGCCTCCACTCACCCGCTTGACTGATTGCAAGGGGTTATGCGGTTGGACTGGGAATATTGCCTGAATCGCCGAGTTTTGTTCCGCTTATGCCGTGCCCCTTTGCCAAGTCAGTAATGTCTCCAGATCGGATCCTGGCAGGGAAGAACTTTGCCAAGATTGGCCACCAACTCGTGCATTAGTTCCATCAATTCCTGTGGCTTTCAAGAATTTGGTGTTGCGTTGTAGAATTGTACTTAATTGGTGGGCCTTGCAACTTGACTTGGGATGATTAAGTCACTTCCTTCTTGTCTGTTTTCAGTCGAGTCTTCAACATGGTCAACTTCAAACTTCCTAGCCTAGGTCTGTTGGCTGGCCTGTCATTAGGTTTCGAGTTTGCAGGCCGCGACTGCACGGGCGTGAACGCCATTCACCCGAGTTGCCGCAACGCTGATACCATCCCTTACACCCGGGACGTCTTCTACGTCGGCGGTCGGGCACTGAAGACCGCATTTGGCGAGCTGACCGCCGACAAGCTTTATGTTGAAAAGATCAGCCCGATTCTTCCCCTGAGATCCAAGCCTATGGTATTCTTCCATGGCGGAGGATGTAGCGGCACGACCTGGCTCAACACCCCCGACAACCGCAAAGGCTTTGCCAACTACTTTGTCGAACAAGGCTATGTGATCTACATCGTTGACGCTGCAGGCAACGGCCGAAGCACAAACATGGACCTGGAGGGTTTCCCTTTGACTGCTGGGTCTTCTTCAACTCTAGTTGAGATGGGCTTTTCTGCCCCCGAGGCCTACAACGGATACCCTCAATCCCAACTGCACACGCAATTCCCTGGCGCAGGTAGAGCAGGAGACCCGACCTTCGAGAGTTTCAAGAACTCAATGGTACCTTATGCAACTAACAACATCACTTACGAGAATGCTATGCGTACCGGCGGCTGCGAGCTACTCCAGCTCATTGGAAAGTCGTACATCATCAGTCACTCTGCTGGCGGCTCTGCTGGCATTCTTCTCTCCAACGATTGCCCGGGTCTCGTAGCCGCCAGCATCAACCTTGAGTCGTCCACCATTCCGTTTTTCTGGTACACATACGGCACGTCTGGCTTCTTTAACAATGCTTGGGGCCTCGCCAACACGCCTCTCAACTATACGCCGCCAATTATGGATGCTTCGGAGTTAAAGATTATTGAAATTGGGAACTCAACCGTAGCAAAGCGAAATTGCTATCGCCAGGCTGAGCCAGCACACAAGCTGCCGAATGTCGCCAGTGTGCCTTACCTTTTGGTAACCGGAGAAGCAAGCGTTCACATTACATACGACCACTGCATCGTCGACTATCTTAGTCAAGTTGGCGCAAAGCCTGAGTGGATTAGGCTTGAAGACCATGGCATCAAGGGCAATGGTCACTTCATGCACATCGAGAAGAATAATGGAGAGATTGCAAAGTTGGTATTGAGCTGGATCCGCAAAAAAGAGGGTTTTATTTGGTGATTAGTGAAGGAGTAAGACACCAAGGCTTTCTCATACATTTCACTTGTCTATCGCCGTACGTAGTCAACTCGTCAGGAGTCAACTGTCATCATGATGTGATTTTTCGGAGGGAACCGAGAATTAGTGTCACATTTCCTCAACGTCCTTGGTGCAAGTTAATTAACAGTAATACTGTTAACACGATGTATACCTCGCAATCGCTAGCAGGTCATACCATGTCAATGGTAAGGTGACATGCCGCTCAAATTTGTGAGATGCTTGGGTTCTTACTGGGGATTTGGCCTGTGGTCTACTTCTGTCCTCTCTCATTATGTTGTATTCAAAATCTATGAGACTTATCATGCCACTCGGGGCGATTATGATAGAAAGGTGATGGAGCACGGGGCCCACGGACTTTCTCTTGGCCCTTTTCCACCTCTTCGACTGCAGCAGAAATATGCACTTCAACCTCCTGAGTACACAATATGCTCAACTCCACTCCGTTATTTTTGTTGCCTTGCAAATGACCTTTCTTGACAATGCTCTCGCTCGACTCCGAACGCACCATGACCGGTGCGATGATGGACATAGACGTCCTTGTAGTAGATTTCCTGTTTCTCTCCGTGTCTGATGTCTTGCTGTACAGCCATGTCCTGGCTCCTGTTGCACTCTGTGACTGCCTGCTGCGATGTGGGTTCATCACTGTGCTATTGGTCTTTCTCCAGTAATTCTCCAACAGTCCGTCAAGCACGGGGAGTGAAGCAGCCAATATTCCGAGTGACAGGTCCAAGCAAGTCCACACCAAGACTTCGACGTAGTCCCATGTGAAGTCGTTCGTCATCGTAGGACGAATCTGCCGTAACAAGCCCCCCAAAACCGTCACCCCTCCAATAGTCCAAATAGCAAACAGACGGACCTTCTTTGCCCTTTGCATCTGAACCTTCCACAATATGACTATGGGCGTAAATAGCAGCATCAGTCCTTGCGCAACGTGAATGCCGCTAAGGACCTTTGCTTGAACTCCCAGGTCTATGCAGACAGGTTCTGGCTCAGTTTGGCCACGCAGCGCCAGATCCCATTGTATCGCCGGTGGATTACACGCGAAGACGTTGAAGAAGATGGCCAAGATCATGTATCCAACAATTGACGCGATAAAGATGTTGCACGAGATCCGCCACCAACTATTAAGTCGATCCGCAAGCCGTTGAATGAAGATCGCTATCGAGAGCTTGATCATGCCCACGGCCACATAGAACGTTGTCCTGCAGACCATGGCCACCACCATCCCGGAACCGTACTGTTCGTAGGTAACTTCCCACACATGTTTCGCGGCCGCGCCAATTGCAAGGGAGTATATCTGTGTGATGGGGTAAACTAATGCCAGAATCTATGAGCAAGAAGGTTGACGTCAGTACCAAGGCATTTCTACCGATTGAGCCGAATACCAATTCCGGGATTTGTTTTGGTAGAGTGGGCACTTACGGCACCAACTAAGATGGCCCAGTCGTCCCAGCCAAACTGCATACTCGAACCTCTTTGTAACCTCAGCCCGACCCTCGCTGTTGTGGGCACAACAATGGCCAAAGCAACAAAGACCAGGCCCGTCAAAACGCCGGCTTGTCTCGTCTCCTGGACGTATCCGGGAGGAGGTTTTGCGGCGACAAAGTAGCCCATCATCGGATTGGCTTTCACCATCCCGACCATGCGAAACAAGCCCTTTACGACGTAATAATCATATTGAGTCGCAGGCGGCTGGCCTACGAAGGCTGATTGCCCTGCGAGGGGAAGGCTGCCCGGACCATCCAGTATCGAGGTGAACACATCGGATGAAGCCATAAGAAGTGGCGAGGCTGGACTCCAGATGGAATAATGTTCAAAAATCCAAAAGAGTATTTCCTCGGCAGGGTCCTGGGGAGTTCATGAAAGAAGCACAACCGTGTTATGTACGATTGGAGCTGAAGCTGGTTCGAGGGGGGCAAAAGCAATTCCTTGGCGGCGTGAGAATTCGATTTCGCTTCTGGCCGTTACGATTTTTTGAGAACTTCGGCCAACTGCGCCGTGAAGACGCATGAGCGATCCTTCCTATTTCAACTTATTACGTGATATTGCATGAGCTACAAATGCATGCAACAACTGATTCGGTAGGTTGGTCCGGTTGGCGCTACGTTGGTCTTCTTGGCCAGTAGGATTGGAATCAAGAAAAGGAAGTAAACCTCCACTTATTTGAATACCCCGGCTCCTAAACCTGAGGCCATTTTCAATTTGTACCAAGCACATAGTCTGGCTCTGGGAGCCCTAGTGTAGCTCGCAACCTTCTCAAACTCTGCAGTGGCATAGGCAGGCTCATCTGCTGAGGGTAAGCTTAAGGTTATGGAGGAATCATAAATGAAGTCCTCGAATGGCAATGCCTGGTGGATGGTAGACGTTTGCCAGTGATGCTTTTCTGCCTGCCTAGTGCTCAATTTCTAACAAGGGAGCCTGTCACTCCGGATCCAGCAACTCGTGCGCTCCGGCTTGCTCCCGCGTGAATCCACTGACCCTGCAGCTATTAATTTCCCGGAACTCATCCAATTTACATTTCTTCCCGAAGGTGAACGCCACGCTGTAAGTATGTTCGAGCACTTTGAACAACCGCTCTTTCAGCTGTACAGATATGTCAACGTTGCATGGACCTTAATAATGGCACACACACACACACATAAGAAAAGCAAGAGAGAAAAAAATAGTACTCGCCAGGCCTGCGAAATACATCTGCAGGTGTTTTCTTGATACAGCAAGCGACGCCATGGCATAAGTGCCCTAGTGAAGACAACTCGAAGTGCTCATTTTTGTGAATTACTGACTTTCGCCTGATACGGCAACGGTACGACAGTCATATCTGCTGTCACTTTGCAGCGCAGGGTCTCACTGCTTGGATTAGTATGATAACCGGTACACTTCCCTCGTAGAGACCATGGTATATTATCAAATCTTCATATTGTTTTATAGCTAGAACCGTCAGAAATATGCTAGTAAAGATCAATGGCATCCCTCCTGCTTCAACGGCAAATTGAAGCAATTACCTTTGACGTTTAGCCGGTAATCGGAGCTGCCGGAAGCTAATTCGTACCAGAGTCCGGTTTCGAGTGCCACTGAGAAGGTGCAGTCAGTCACCTACATCGAGATGATCAGTGTAGGCGACCTCAAGGTGCGGGTTGTAGGGGTTGGCGGCATCTTTCCTGAGTATTGATACAGTAGTGTTAAAATGGCAAGCGGTCAAGTCGAGGGCGAAGCTTCTTATACATACCCCAGAAGAAAGCGTGTCGTAGTAAAACGCAATGATGTCTGGTTTCTGGAGAGAAAAGACGACTAGACGCTCGTCGTTGGTTTTGGCTTACTTGCCCCTAACGCGAGGGGACACAAGGTTGAGTTCTATGGCGCAGGCTGACAACTGAGCCACCGCTGTTTGAGACGAGATGAGCGCGGCGAAGATCTGCCAGTAATCCCGTGTGGTTTTGGCAACCGGAAGACGCCGTAAGAGCCGCCCGGAATACAGATCTTGGGCGTCTAGATTGTCTAAAAAGTGGTATGAGGCCGGAAACAAGGGAGGGGACCATTCCTAGAATCGAGGCGAATTCTTTGGACATCGCGACCAACTTCATTTTCCATAAGAGAGACATCATTACAAATGAGTTTGAGTTGCTCCTCTCTTTCTCTCTCTCTCATCCGTGTTGCTATGCATCATCAAGCAACACCACGAGAATCTTGACCTATTTTCCAATATTTTCTACGTTTTCATCCTAGGCGTGTAAGTTGTGTGTGATACAGTGGAGCGGAATGAAAGTTATTTTACAAAGAGAAGCTACACATATCGTGCACTTCGTTAGGCTGTTGAAAATCATTTATGATTGTTCATAGTGCCTCACTAAATATGAAATCTTGGTGAATAGAAGGAAAGAGAAAAGCCTTGAGTAAGTTAAGCTGCTGGATCAGTGAAGTAGGCTGTATGGCTGATTCTGATCATCAAAGTCTTCACGTTTGAGATGCATGTATTCCCCCGATCATGAAGCATATGTATACAATTTACTTTTAGTCTTACGTGGAAATCCTTCAAGCACGTTTACCATCTTAGCAGGAAGTAAACTTATCCAATTGCTTCTGTTGATTTCCCAGAGTAATTTGATTACCACTTCTCTCCCAACTCCACAACTTCCGATAAAATTGCCTTGCCAAACCCCTCGGTGTTGCCCGAGCCCCTCATATCGGGCGTCAAAACACTTGCTTCAGAACGTGCAAGAACATTTTCAATGGCTTCAAGCAAAAGATCCGCGCCTTCCTTAAACCCAAAATGCTGAAGTAGCATCTGTCCAGCCCAGATCATGCCAACGGGGTTGGCAATACCTTTACCAACGATGTCCGGGGCACTGCCATGGACCGGCTCGAAGAGACTGGGGAAATTTCCCTCCGGGTTAAGGTTGGCTGACGGCGCAATACCGATTGTACCAGTACAAGCAGGACCCAGGTCTGAGAGAATGTCTCCGAAGAGATTGCTACCCACTACAACATCGAAAATGTCCGGACGCTGAACGAAGTGCGCTGTCAAAATATCGATGTGATACTTGTCTAGCTTCACGTCTTGGTAGTTTTTCGCCATCTCTGCGACACGAGAGTCCCAGTATGGCATCGTGATGCTTATTCCGTTGCTTTTCGTGGCGCTGGTGAGACGCTTTCGAGGACGACTCTGTGCGAGATCAAAGGCGTAGCGAAGGACCCTGTCGACACCAATCCTGGTCATGACGGTCTCCTGAATGACAGTTTCGCGATCGGTGCCTTCGAACATC
The DNA here is from genome assembly GCA_022836555.1 of Colletotrichum tofieldiae. Lineage (NCBI taxonomy): Eukaryota > Fungi > Ascomycota > Sordariomycetes > Glomerellales > Glomerellaceae > Colletotrichum > Colletotrichum tofieldiae. The sequence goes on from BQXV01000002.1 coordinate 6,121,809, forward strand.
TTGCCTCCGATACTACTGTACTCGCCTTCCGTGTTCTCGCGAACGATCCAGAAGTCGATATCTCCCGGCTTCCGGTTGGCTAAGGGTGAAGTCACACCAGGCATCAGGCGACATGGGCGTAGATTGATGTACTGATCGAACTCTCGGCGGAACTTGAGTAGACTACCCCATAGTGAGACGTCATCGGGAACTTCGTCCGGCATACCGACTGCACCGAAGTAAATGGCATCGAATTCGAGGAGCTTCTCCTTCCAGTCCGAGGGCATCATCTCGCCATGCTTGTGGTAGTAGGCGCAGCTGGCGAAATCGAACCATTCGAATTGGAGAGAAATCCCAAAGATTTTGGCCACTGCTTTAAGACATTCTACGCCCCATGGCATAACTTCGGTGCCAATGCCGTCGCCAGGGATAACTGCGATCTTGAGGGGTTGAGCAGACATCATGAAGGGTCGTACGCGGTTGTTTTGGTGAAATGAATCGAAATTGAAGGGAAATGGCGTGGTTTGATATTCCCTCCATCTAAAGTCTTTAAACAAAAGCTGTATTGTATCTGAGGGGTCAGGATGTTGCAGGCAAGGGGAGGGGCCAGCACCACCTCCGGGCAAAAGACGGCGGTGTCAGCGGTTAAATGTTGGGCCGCGGAAGCTATTAGCCTAAGCTTTTCCCGATTGTACGACGTCAGCCGTTCGAGCATTGGAATGCCAGTCTCCCATATGCAGCGATGCCTTTTTCAGATTGATCTATGGCTGCCACAATTATCTACTGTTTGAACACAATGAAATCATGTTTGCGAATTACTCTGGACATGTCATATCAATGGCAAGCATGTCAAACAATTGTATTTAACGAAAGAATTATTGGAGGGCTTAAAAACGTCAAAGACCATTTGTTGTTTGTTTTTGCAGAGAAAACAAAACCAAAAAGCCGTCTCGGCAACTGGAGTGGCCGAAGTAGCCGTGCTAAGTACCTCTGGGCACATTTGACAGTCTATGAGCCTACTCCTCGAAACGTCATGCTGTCATCCTCACTTCATTAGAAAGAAAACTAAGCAAACGATAAAATCAAATCTAGAATCCTCTGGTGTCTGTATTGAGATATTGATACGACTTAATGTCATCGTTGTAGCGCCTGGTTCGAACTAACTATGCTGACTGTCCTTTGCGGGTCAACGAAAATCTTCCTGAGTGCAGTGGTTTTTAAAATACTCTTGCTGGCACTGAGTTCTTTTTAATTGCAGCTATCATAGCTCGCAAGCTATGAACAACGCGAGACGTTAGGTTTCACAGCTCCCACACAAAATTATTGGATGAACTCTCCCAAGAACTACGGTAGGGAGAAAAGGTCAACTCAAAGTTAGGTATGAAAAGAGGACCTCGGTCATCTCTGACGTTTCTGTAACTTTTGGGAAATGGGAGATCTTTCTGTAAAGGCTTCTAGAGCTACATTGGTCGTCATGCAGGGCACTAAGTTCGATGCTGACCTACTTATAAACATCAAGCCCTTAAGAGCTAACGCTTTCCGTGTTTGGTGGTAACTTAGGAACGACCGTTCTTTCACTGATCAATGAAGCCAAGCCTCGGTTTAGTTGGCAGCAGACAATTGAAGCCATCGCATTCAGTAACTTCAAATGACTTTTCAGAATACAGCACTCTGAATGTAACAGCTAGAATTCCAACTAGACAGAAAAACATCATCAAGGATAAGGTCAGTGCTCTGGACTAGCAACTATGCATGGCTTATGCTGGGTTTCGGTCAGCTTTTGTCCATGAATCGAATCATGTAATGACTAGTCATTGACCATCATAATTCAGACTCACCGAATCTAATATTGAAACTTCACAAGCGGCAATAAGGGTGGATCGAGCCAGTACGATTTAACTTTTAAGGATCCAGGGAGAAGAAGCCATTGTGCGTGGTTTTGGAGTGGACTACTTCGTCGTTCCACTCACTTTAAGGATAGGTAGTACTGAAGCTGCTCATGTTAATGTATCATTGCTCTTGAGGCTGTGCTTCTCAAGAAAGCCTTCGATAAGCGAAGACAGACATCACCAACGTCGAGTGTTGTAGTTCAGGCGACGAATGTGATTCTAACGTTAAGCTAGCTCAAATACATGATCGATGCGAACACTCAAGCTCCTGGCTACAAATATGGGAGAGACAGCGTACATGTGCGTGCGTAGGAGTACAGACCAATATGAAGCAGAGCGCTTCTGTAGACCCTTACTGGATAAATTCCATCTGGATGGAGAATTATCTGTTGAAAGTTTGTTGAGCTGAACCAATCGTCACTGATCCGTGTCTTTACCTGCGCTGTTGACGATGTCTAGCATAGAACCCCACGTAGCACCGTCGAACATATCAAGGAAATTTTCATTTCCATCGAGTTGGTACGTATCCTGACTGAAGATGTTCCGTTGCCGGTCTGGAAAAGTGATTGGTATCGGTGCAAAATAAGGGTCGATGGATGTTAGATTACTGTAGACGTTCGAATTCGGTGGCGTTGTAAACTGGCAGGCTTCTTGGTGTCGAGATTGATTCAATTGGGGGCAATCTACCCATGAACCTTGTGGACTCTTCACGACATGTAGCCGTAAATCGTCGTTGTGGAAAGTATTCTGGCGACTCTCCCGACTTCTCGGGTTGATGCTGTTCTTGCTTCTTTGAACTGCGGCCATTGGTGGACCTTGCATTGTTTGTGTGAACACCGAACTGTCAGCTCGGGGAGATATTGGCACATGATTTCCATAACAAGAGTTTTGGAAACCAGATCTGTGGCCAGTCATGTTTTGTCGCTTCATGGGACTTTGGGTAACGTGATGTTGATCAGTACCATAGAAAAGATTGCTCCCATATTCGGTTGTTGGTGTGCCCTCAACCAAATTCGCGTCCGACCGAGATCGTTTATGCCCTTTCGGGCCAGCTTCAATACTTTGAAGCAACAAAGAAAGGACCTCTTTGCAATGTCGTGCCATTGCCCATCGCTCGGTCATAGTTGTCAATAGATCAAGGGCTACGGAAGTAGCACTATCACTGGGTTAGGTGATACTAGACTAAAAGTGGGAGTGTCGCTTACGATTTCGCTCTGGTTTTGTTATACAGTTTCAGTCGAGCTGCAAGAGCCAACACGAGTCCACTCATCCAGACGGCTGGCATCCAGCCCGGCCAGAAAAGCGGGCCTCCATATACTGTGTATTGATGAATCGTTTGAATGATAGCGTTTGCAGCGCCGATACATGTCTGTAAAGCCTCTCGGAACTCAGCGCATCTCGGGACCAAGGATAGTGAAGGGCGGTTGAGAAGGAGAATAGTATAGTGATAAGAAATGAACGGAAACACCGTAGGATCAGGTGTCAGTGACGGAACGTCGGGGTTGGCTGGCCTGAGGCGTAGCTGGGTCAGATTGTTGCCAAAGGCAGAAACGTCGGCCTTCAGAAGGAGAACTGTTTGGCTGTCCAGATTTCGTGCGTGGATAGATTTGTGGAAGACTTCGAGTATCCTTCCCACTAATCGTGAGTGATGCACGTGGTTTTCCAGGACAGCTTGTGTTTCCTGCCGGTGCCGACGAATTGCGGCAGATCTGCTTGACACATCACCATGATGCATTTCGGTGGCATTATTGAGCTCTTCTTGCTCTGCCTCCTGTGCTGATTCTCTACTTTGAGTCTGCCCCATCGGCACTGGGGATGCTGCCAATCTGTCGGGGTGATTGGATGGGAGGTGCAGAATGGTGTTGGCTACGCTTCCAGGCGACAAGTTCGACTCCACGACTGGCTCGTGAAGATCACGATGCCCCGGTGGGCAAACGTCAATGTCGGAGTCTTGTATCCCGTTTGGATGCCCGAGTGACTGACTGACAAACCGATCAAGAACGTAGAAGCTCCAAAATATGCGTTTGCGCATTGATCGTTCATCTGGAGAGAGGTGCTCGTATCGGACAGGGCAGCGATGCATGCCCGACTGGAAGATTGACTTCAATAGTAAGCCACTTACAGTTGACGCATGACGGAGTGACATTGTAGATATGAAGTAGACTTGAGCACAGAGTAGCGCCTGAATAGAGACTGTGTCGCATCGGAGGGCTAAAAGGCTCAGCGTTGGTAGGAGATCTGAAGGTGAGCGTATTGTTGTAGAGCCCATATCGAGTGAGTTATCTTTCTCAAGACGAGCAATGTTGAAGATACACCTGAAAGTGACGAGTAAACCGGTTGAACTTGGAATTTCTCTCTCGGAGTTTGAGCCTGAGTGATATAGAGTGTCCAATTCCGCCAGGCATTCCGGACCTTGCAGAAAGGGAGCCAAAGGATGCCATATTCGGAAGTATGTCAGGACAAGGTCTCTTGCCACGGAATAGTCGGGGAGGCTATCCATGCCATCCAGGAAATCTCTACTTGTAGAGAACGAAGATACATGGTCGCTCGACTGAGTGTATGGCCCGCGGTTTTCTTCATGCCCCGGGCTTGTTCCGGGAGCCTTCGGATCAGTATCTTCTCCTCCTCCAACGATACAGTCTTCTGGAGAAGGACAATCTTGGAGTTCAGTTCCCCTGAGAGCCCCACTGACATGCTGGCAATTGTCTGCCACTACGTCATTTGGTGTGGCAAACGCTTGCTTGACTGTGTTGATGAAATATACGCCGGAAGAGCTGCCAATGAACTGGCTTTCCCCATTTGCAAGGGCTCTCAAGCTTCCTATTTCGGGCGCCATAATTGGTGTGCGATCAGTCAAGGCGTTGATGTCTGACTTTCGAACGTTGGGACTTGCTTTTTTCGCGATCCGATGGGGTGGATACAAGGAAAGTCGTTGGCCCTGAAATCCTCAGTTGGCCAAAAGTAAGATCTGCGGGGAAACAATACCCCGCCGCTGACGGACTTGGCCTCGTCTGCGGTATCGGATGGCCCTTCATGGGCAAGCGGCATTGAGAGTCAACCCGGGAAGTTGGCTCAACTTTCCACAAGATGACTAAACTACAATTGGGCTTTATAGGACTCAGTTGATTCAGTGCTAGTTGGAAGTGACAAAGCACCAGTAATGACGTGCAGATGCTCAATTCGAGTTTTGAGGTTTCCACGATGAATAATCCCCTTGTTGAATATTCTAAGAAAAGAATAATCCTTGCCTTGTTACCAAAGAAATGCGTTCTCGTAGCTTTCAAATTCCTTTGGTTTCGGAGCAAGGTGCGCAGCTGCTGAGCCTGCGTCAAGATTGCTAACAACCGTCGAGCATGGACTTGCAGGACCGAGGTTAGTGGTCACGCTTACAGTAGCTTCTTGGCCAGAATCCTCTCCTGAGGCTCTCGAGATAGTTTGACGACCCATCACAACATGGCCGGCTGCTTTAATGCTGTCCATAACCATCATACCCCCTGTCTCGTTCAGATCTTCCTCGCAACTCTCGTCCCCGCTGCTGTGGATAGCTTGATTCTCTTCCAGAACGGCTTTGATGCACTGAGATTGTTGCTTCTGCTCAACATTGGGAACCACCGATGCTCGATCCTTCCACCACCGTTTGATGTCTTGCGCTGAGTTGAGCGGATAGTTGCTCCAGTACACAGGGCCAAACTGGCGATGTTTGACTAACTCAAACACATCAATGCCGGACTGTGCCACTGCAGAGTCACGTGCTTGGCAATCGGGTTGATCAACTTGGCAGAAAGCTGAGAATAGCTGCTTGTCTGATACTTGGGTCATCAATGTGTGAAGAACATTTTCTGTCTCCATCAAGCGCTTCTCCATTGTTCTGATGTAGTGTTTTGCAGGGCCCCTATGCCAATCGAGATCAGTGGTGTGGTTCATCAACAATCAGGTGAAATTGCTAATTATCATGGGAAAATGGAGTTTGAAAAAAATACACTGGTTGTGTGAAGAATTGAAGGTACGGGCGAGTATGAGGCATTCCACAAGAAACAAAAGTATTTAAGCGGCTTACCTTTTTCGTTGCTCCGGCCATTGACACGCTACTTTATTGATGCCACATTGTGCGCACGTTGGTCTATAATTATAAGAGACGTGTGTTGAAGCTGGGGCGTTGGCAAGGAACGAACCTCTCTCCACTGCACTATCAGTTGCTCCAAGTCAATATTTGGGTTGCGTCAAAAGTGCGTGAATTGGCTCTACTGACCTTGTGCTTCCGTGCCCTACAAGCCAAACATGCTCCCCGACTCCGGGGAGCTTTCTTGGTTGCTTGGCCCACCATCCCGTAGGTTTTGTTCTTGCCGTGATTGCTTTCGAATGTGAATTATTAAGAACATTAACTCAAGTAATCGTGGCCGGCCGATGCGGGCAAATACATGCGGAAGAGATTAAGTGCGCCTAATAGTTGTGCCGCGGGGAAATGTAACCCCGCCGTGGAACAGTTGAAATGCCCCGCGCCAATCTGAGATGGTGGTAAGGCCATTGGTTTTCGAAAGCGATTCGGTGACAAGTTCGGGAAACCTTGGTCATCCATAAAAAGGAATGCGGTCTAAATCGTCTAACCAGGCATGTAGGCGATTGGTTCTATGAACTTGTCTAGATGGCTTAGATATCTACCTGCTCAGGGACGATGGTCAAGAGACTCTCCCCACATACGCCCCGCCGCGCGTTCTCTATAGCCAACGACTCCATTTGCCCAATTGTCTCGACAGTATGCGTGCCTAGATGTGGCACGAGCAATGCTCGGTCGTTCTTGATGAGTCGCTCGTCGACCAGAGGCTCGTTCTCGTAGACGTCCAAGCCCACGGCAGCTATGCGACCACTGTTTAGCGCTAGCGCCATTGCTCTCTCGTGGATGATCGCGCCTCGGGCGGTGTTAATTACGACAACGCCAGCCTTCATCTTGGCAATCTCTGCGACTCCTATCAGGTGCTTTGTTGCAGCTGAATGTGGGACGTGGACGGAAATGATGTCGCTCGTCTCGAGAACCTCGTCGAAAGAAACGTATCGGCAGCCAGTGATAAGCCCATCTGATAATGGCGTACGGTTGTGATAGATGAGATTAAGCCCGAATGGCTCCGCACGTCGCTTGACCGCCCGACCAATGCGACCCATGCCGAGGATTCCCAGTGTCTTACCCTGAGGGTCGTGACCAAAGCCGAGGCCTTTCTTGAAATTGCCATTTCTCAGGCTGTTGAAGGAAGGATTCAGTTGCCTGATGGAGCCGAGGAGCAAAAATATAGCTAGGTCCGCCGTGGCGTTGGTGACTGGGTCAGGGGCGTAGGTGACGGTGATGTTGCGGCGAGAGCAGGCGTCTACGTCAATTTGATCGTAACCAGCGCCCGTATGACAAATGAGCTTCAATGAATAGGGAAGGCGGTCCATGAATTCCTCGTCAAAGTTCCCTGCGACCTAACTGATGTTTAGTCTTGGAAAGCTGAAAATGCAATCACGGGAATGCTTACCGCCCCGCTGGCAGACGTTCTGTATATTACTTGGATATCGGAATACTTGGCTTTCAAATCGTCAAAAAGTTCGCTCCGCGAGGTGCTCGTCACCACTTCGGTACTGGCCACGGCTTTCAGGGCCTCGTAATCCGTAAGCGCATGGCGTACGGGGTTGAAAAATAGGATGCGGGGCTTTGGTTGAGACATGGTAATGTCGAGTGCTGCTGGAAATACGTCTTTTGGTTGCTGGAAGGTGTCTCCAGGTAAAGGGCAAACCAGCAGTCTGCCGTACTTGAAACGACCGACAAGGCCGTGAAAGCGTGTTTGGTCTTTGCCGGCGCAATCTGCTGCACTCCAGAGGCCGCGGCTAAAGCCTTAAGCGTCGAAGGAAAGCCATTTTGGTGGTCGATGTTCCCCTTCCCATTTGAGATCCGCCGAAATCCAGTGTAAAGCATATTTCCTCCCATAGAAAAGACTGATTGGTAGAAACTTTGATGGTGTTCGGAGGAGAACACACGCCATAAGCCTCAGTCTAGAAGTTCCTGATTTGCGAGCGTAATGGAGGGACGTCTATCATCTTGGTGGTTGAGGCAAAAGACGCGTTGTTGGAAAGTAACTCCACCGCCGCATTGTAATAATAGTAGGGTCGTGATGTAATTTCAACTGTAGCTGATATGGCTCCCGCGATGGTCTCCGGCATGCTCCCGCAGGGGTTTCTAAGGCCGCGAAATGATTGTGGTTTGATTTTCGTTTGAAACCTTTTTGTTTGCAAAACTGCCTGGCTCATGGCTTACGACGCAGCTGGAACACGAAGGCAACAGTGTTCACGCTGGAGGAGGGTCCGATACTGTGCAAAGTGCAATTTGCTTAGCAAGCCCGCACTCTGAACTGGCTGATCTCCGGTATCACAAAGATGGTTCTTCTGTTTCCTTATGTTAACATGTTCGGTATTGCCCAAATTTGGACGTAACCAAGATATAGAACGGGGTCAATGGTGTTTTGTGGCTCGTAGGTGTCGATGGCTTCAACGACTTGCCGGCTGCTGCCAGCCTCCGGTGCCCGCAGCTTTCAAGACCAAGTTTATAGGTTTTGGCGACAAGATAAATGTTTGAGCCCGGCTTCGATTGCCCAGCATAATCGCCAATGCTTACGTGGCCGCTATTTATTGCGGTCTTGCTCAAGATTTCGAATCCCCACGCCACGGGGCCGTCAAGGTATTGTATTGTACCTTTGCGATATGACCCAAATGGGGTAAATTATCCCCTGACACCAGTCGCACATGTATAATCTATCCGTAGGGATCTTGATCGGCTTCTATGCCACACGAGGAGGGGACGACCGCGGTGGCGAGAACAGGGATGGTTTGTGCAATTCAATTGGCTGCTAAGAATCTGTAACATCGATGTAGAGGGACCTTGAGCAACAAGATAGAGGTTAGCCACACTACTATGCCAAAATGGTATACCAGGACATACATTACAAGTGTGACGTCGACCAGGGTTCGAACAAACTTTGCAATCAACCGGCTCGTCGATAGGGGAATCTACAAGATGAAGCTTGTGTGTCATAACGCATGTCCAAACGACGACTATGAAGGAAAGATGTAGGTATGGATACAGCCGAAGTTTAACAATGTGGACAGAGGTACAGCACGTAGCCTATGGTAGCGTTGAACAGGACCGACAGATAAGTCGCGGCGACCAAGCAGCACCTCATGAGAGGCGAATAAATGCGGTGACGTAGTTTGCGATCTGGATTTCGCCGGCTCTTCTAGTTATCGTTTTCTTCAAAGCCTGGTTACCAAAGATTTAATGAACCACTTCCGCAATTGAATGCAAGGTTTGCCTATGCTGCAAACTCGACCAGGGAGCGGGCAGTCTGTTTCAGCACAATCTCCCCAAAGGCAGGCAGCAACTCCTGTCGTGGTAAACCCCTCAAATTGTAGACTCGGATCGATAATCCTACGGAGCGGCCTGTGTGTTCAGTTCGTACACGTTCTCGTGATTGACTGCCGTTATTTTGTCTTGTTATGGATTGTAGCAGTGCCGCCGTTGGCTTTTCGAGCTCGTCGCCATGACGTCGACGGATTCGAGGCTTGAACGACGGTCGAGTATCACAATTCGAGGATATAGTGGCAGTTTTCGATTACATTGCTGTGCAATTGTGCAAAGGTGTCAGCTAGAGGCATGGAACTTATTCTCGATTGCGAATCCATCTGCATAGGGAGAGTACCAACCGTTCCGATGAAGCAAAAGTTCCATACAGAACTGGAACAAAAAGAAACCGACGTTGCCCTTGAGCTCCGTGGCTTTCATTTGTGTTCATCAAGTGTCTGTTTCCATGTAACCTTGAGGTGCTTCTCGCCAAGGTGTTACTTCGTTGCATCGCCCAGAAAAGTATTTTCGTCCGCTTGAGAACAAGTGCAAGCGCCATTGTCCTGTGTCCCCAGAAGTCTACTTTAATCCTGACAATTGGCGACGAAATTCGAGTTTTCGCTCCCTTTTCCCCAAGGATTCGAAATTGTGGCAGCGCATTAAGGGGTGTCTTTGATGGGTGATGCCCGTTAGCATTGTCGCGCTACTCCTAGAGTCACGGTGTCGCGATTGGGGGGTAAACTGCCTACCGGTTCGAAACGACGCGGCAACCTGCCAGTTCAGCATGATCTGGCGTCTACAGGTTGATTATATGAAGTCATGTCTTCAGATAACACCTTGGATGGATCGTTGCAGTTGGTGGACAACACACTGTCCTTTCCTGGTGCTTTCTTGGTGCTTTCTGTCAGATATTGGGCCATCCTCGGAGCATTTTCAGCCACTCGAGTCAATCTCCAGGATCGTTGGGTACCTCGCTTGCAGGGCCTCGGCTCGAACCTGGCTTGGAAGACGTCGTACTGGACTTTCTATTGCCGTCGATTTGGTCGGAGTCTCGATTTTCGTTTGGCAGGTTCTTCAGAAGCAGGTCGCCCATCCGGACTAGGTCCAAAACGTGGAACGCATCGCCTGTTGTTCGTAGTCGGTTAAGAATTTCGAGTGCCTCCGACTCAGGCCGTGAACACAGATATCGGATCAATTCGTGAAGGTCCTCGTTCTCCTTTTCGAGGTCCTCTGCCCGGTGCAAAAGAGCCTGGCGGCGCGTCGTTTCGGGCTCTGTGTCCCATTCGCATTCTAGCCCGTGGTTTGAACAACGATGGCAAGTCGGTCGGGTTCCGGTACACTAAGGGGTGAAAGACAGAGTATCAGTTCGATGAACCCTAGAGATTCAGTGTCAGGAACAATTGTGCTAGGTCGGAAGGTATCCAGAGGGAGGGGGAGTTGGTTGTTTGAGGTATGTATGATTTGATACGCAGGATTCCAACTTCCATGTCCTTCTAACCATCCCGCCCCACATGTACGGAGGTGATTCCGAAGGCCAATCCTATTTGCCCTGCAACGCAATGTCGTGGCGAAAGATACTTTCATCAATGGTTGGAAATGTAGAGAGGCTCTCTTCTTCTTTTGAGTCGAACATGGTCGTGTTACCTTTACTTTTCTTTTGCGGCACTCAAGGCATGCTGCCAGCACTGCCTGTCTCGCACGTCTAAGGGGGCGGTCGCTTGCTGAGATGAAGCGAGGGCTCGTGCTAGCTGGCAAGAGGCGCCTGAAGCCGGTTGCTGGCACGGATATCTCGGGGGCTAGGCCATTCGTCGAGGTGTCTTCTTCTCTCGGTTTCATGATCAGGGTGAGATGCAGGTGATGGAAACTCGATTCACGGCCGGCGAGATGACGAGTGCTGACTGGTATCTAGAAAGGGTATTTATACCTGGATGAATGAAGCCGTTCGTCCAACCGTAGGCATTGGGTACTGTGCATCTGGCCTCGCTGCGCCCTATCTGATTACTCCCCCGCAGGTGAGTTGCCATCCCTGTTCTCTTAATGGCCAGCGCCAACCAAGTGGCGGATGGCCCCCTTCGCCCTCATGTTTCCACTTAAGGGGCATTCCCTACTCAGCTAGAAGATTACGTTTGCATTTAAGTCGAAGAAGTTGGGAGAACGTCGTCCCCGCACATGCAATACGAGCATAGCCTGCTCCAGTATCCAGCTCGCTGGCTTGCGGCCTTGCGCACGCACTGATGAGCCGGCTTCATTCCGGTGTGTCCGTTAGCCAAAAGGCTCATCCACTGACCAAATACGTGCTTGTTCAGGTGAACAAAGTTGTTGCTTTCGCCCCGCTGGCTCAAATGATCCGCGCTCGACCAAACTGCAGGCCAACTAATTCTTCCCACACCGATATACAAAACTTGAAACTTATAAATCCCTGAGAGCCATCAAACCCTCACTGAACTGCCTAGCAGCCAGTTACATGTATCACTCAACCGTACTATCAGTGAGCACTCCCAGCTCCCATAGCGAACATAATAGACACTCAATGGTTAGTGGAATCATCCTTGCCAAACTCGAGAGGGAAATTTGGACTCGCGTTACTGAAGTGTTGCCTTTTCTCAAAGATGGGCAAACGGGCTAATTCACTAGCTAAGGCTGGCGGCATCCGAATCGGGCAACACTCTGAATGAGTTTTCCAGGTCTTTGCTCAGATCAAATAACAACCAACTAGTTCCACTGATTAGATGATAACGTAACTTGGTACGTGAACCGGATGAACACTAAATAAGAGTTCCAAGTTGCCATGGCACGAGAGTCTTTTTTCAACATTTCAGGTAACATTTTCAAGGTCGCACAGTGCAATATGTAGCACCGATCAGCCAGGCGCTTAGGGTCTGAACGGCCTCCATCCCGCCCATCAAACGCGCACTGATGGGTAGGGTGGTACAAAAGGTCCAGCACCATATGGAAGCCAAGACACAATACATGCGTAGTTCATATGCCACGCAACATGGAATTACCAGGTTGAAATGAGGCAGGCCTCAACCACAGGGACCTGTTGCACTAATCAGTCGATCATTCATATATCAGTCTATACATACAATCTGTCTCTAAAAAACTTCTCTAACGAATTTTGGGACTATGAAGTTGCTGTAGTGTTTTGCTTCGACCAGGAAAAGCTCGGGGCATGTCTTCCAGCAAGTAATAACACTGTCATTATGACGGCGGCCCAGTTTCATGGTGAAGTAGCAACCAGTAAGATAGCAGCACTTTCAGGATTGCTCCCAACTTGTTAACTGTAATCTTTAAGTATTGTAGTACGTGGACTTTTAAGTAGTTCTCCAGCGACTGATGGCGCGTCCTCTGGCAATGAACCCAAATCTCGGGTGCCGGCCATACCGGCCCCACTGCTTCCTCCGGATATCCTCCGCACCAGTCCGTGATCTTTTGGTTCGGAAGTTCATGCTGAGTCTCAGCTAAAAGGCCTCGGCTTCTGCGCCTCGAAACGCTATCGGCAGGCTGTGGCTATGCACATTATTTGACGTTGTCCCGTCTTTAAAATGCTGTTTGCTTTGCGGTATTTTTCACGTCTGTAATCATATCCATTCAAGTGTCATAGCATCATGTTTAGTAGCTTCAGATGGGGCAGCACGTTTCTTTCCCTCTTCTCACCATTGCGACAGCAAAGAACAACATTGAGCCGCAGGTTTATAGCGATACTCTTTTGGGCAATATCAGCAACTTATTTTATGACTGATGTCATGAATTGTCCAATCAGACTGTTTGTGCTGGTACTCCGGGTGGAATTTGTAGTGGCATCGCGTGCAGAGCCCTCATCTAACCACAATTCAAACGTTTCGACTCCTGGAACCAAACCCCCAGCCGCCCTACGTTCTTGACTACTAGCACTTGTCACTAGTATGAAGTTCGTGGAAGCGTAAACGCAGCCTAATTACTTTTCAGACACGGACAGCCTATTCCGACTAGATATTAAGTTGCCTAACTGGACTCCAACTCCGCCTGAACCCCTCATTCGCCCAGATGAAGGCAGCACAAAGCTGATTGGGACGTCTTTCATTGCGCTTTCGTCATGCTGCAGTCCCTCAAACCATTGCTTTGCCACCTCTGGTAACTTGTCGCCGTTATCTGCTGCCATCGCCATAAGCCCCTGCAGCAGGAATCCCGCCAGAGGGAAATCGTCCATTTGCCCCCGCACCAGGCGACATGTTCGGGCGAATAGCTCATGGCTTTTGGGATGATGGAGAAGTCCGACAAGCGTGACAGCGGCGTTGAATAATGGCACGAGGACCATGCTCGAACAGTCTTCCAAGGACAATACCTGCCTGTGTTCTTCGATGCCGTCGATGCTGCGTCCGCAGTATTTCATTAGTAGGTCGGCGACGTAACCATCGTGGGGCAATCGAATACCCGGCTCGAGCGGGCGAAATATGCTGAGAATGACTTGATCCTCGTAAGCTCTTTCTAAACAGTCAATCTTTCTTCCTTGGATGGACTTGAACTAAGGGGTTCGTCGGAGGAGACCCTCACCTCAGAAAGTAAGCCGAGGAATCAAATGGGGTCGTCGCCTTGACTTCTTGGGGCATGCCTTCGCGCCACACTTGCAGTTCACCAAACAGACTGACCCGCTTGTAGATGTCTGCTTCGTTCCCCAACTCATACAATTCCACGTTTTTATTGTATTCCATTGTCTTATTATAGATTATCGACAGATCGCAGGTCGAGTTTAAGATCATGGTGGTTCGAGTGTCCCTAGGCGAGATGTATGGCAAGTTTCGGGTTTCGTGGTAGATGAAGAATCGGGGGATCGAGGGCATCGGGAGAAAAGATGGTCGGAGGTACAGGAAGGCAAATATGCTGTAAGGTGTTAGCCCATTGCCAGAATTCTTGTCACGACTGACGTCTTCAGCGCTACTAACCTCTCGAAGCAGTACATTCCCCACAGAGCCCTCGATAATATGTACTGTTCTCTCCCACTCTCATCGGTACCTCTTTGAGCCGTAGGCTCCAACTGCTGAACCATATCGCACGCTGCGAGATGATACATTCGCGTAGCGCGATCCATTCCCCCGGCAGCAGCCATTAGATGCATGATGAACAGTGCTTCTGCGGTGGGCAACGACACGCGTCCACTCTCCAGGTTCAGCTGGCGCCTGGCTTCGTCGAAGAATGCCAGTCGCATGTCACGCCCGTTTGCGCGTCCAAAGGCCTTGGCGCGTCTTGAGGTGTGCTTCACCAAGCAGAGTTAGCTGAAAGATCTTCCATGCTTCCGTAGGGTGATCGTGCTGTTTCCAGTTACGTACGCTTCGGAGCGCACAGATGGCGTTGACCAGCAATGGAGAACAGTATCTTGCCGTCTCGGGCGAACATTGGCGCATGTCTTCGAGGAAGCTCTTCTGGTCAACAAACGCGAGGACAAAGGGCTCATCCCACTGGAAGAAGCCAGCCATCAACTCCGAAACGACTGCGTCGTCGGCCAAGTCCGTCCATGGCTTCGCAGAAACGTTGAGAGAGTCTTCAAACTGAGTTACAGCATCGGGGCTGGTCTGCATGGGTTCGGAAGAGCTTGCATTTCTATCGGCACGCAATCTCTGCAGCAACAAGTCGCCGCTGCGCACAATATCGAGCACTTGTAGCGCATCACCGGATATTCGCAGCCGCTTGAAGATCTCGACGGCTTCCTGTTCGGGCCGCAGATAGAGGAAGCGCAAGAGTTCGTGCAGGTCTTCGTTTTCGCGTTCGAGCTCTTCCTTACGTTTCCGGATCGATACGACTCGTGAAGTGTCTGGTTCTGTATCCCATTCGCATTCGATTTCTTGGGCCGAACAGCGTCCACATGTTGGCCGCTTTCCTGAGCACTAGAAGGATTTCAAGTTTGTCAGTTTTGCGGCTTTTTCTGGTGCGAAGCCCCCTATTCAGTCAGATGCTGTAGGGAGGCAGGGGAGGCATCCATGTTTCTCCACAAACTACAAGATCTCGTGGATCGAATATAACTACCGCATGTACAAGGCGAGGAAGAAGCCTTTTAAGGGAGCCCCTGAGGTAACGGAAGGCGAATATTGATGGTTGCAATCAGAAAATGCATAAGACAATACCTTGACTTTTCGCTTTCGGCATTGTAGACAAGCAGAAGGGACTTGGTGCCGAGTGTATCTCGTCGACCGCTCCGTGGATGTCACCGGCCCCTGACTTGCGGTGGAATCAACGGCAGCGGCAGGCATTATGCGTCGAAAACCGGCCGTGGGTGCAAGGTTTCGCTGATCGTCAACGGCGGGCTGGTCATCAGGAGCCGGGTGCTTGTTTCCTGTCTTTGGATCCATGTTGGGATCCGGTATACCGTGGCCAGGAAGACCAAAAGGCCTAAAGCCGTTGTTCCGGGCGTGTAAGCGATTCGTGAAGAGGTAAATGCTGAGTTGGAGACAGGCCTATGGTCAGTGGGCTGTTTTGATGGAATGAGATTGTTTTAAACCGGATCCGCTGCCTGAAAGTTGCGTATGATACAGCTGATTCTTGCATGGCCTTTGGGTGGCCCAGTTGGGATTGGTCTCAATAGGGCAGAGACAATTGTTTGTTCGACCCTGCAGGTAACAACCACCAGAAAGATGCACTAACGCTTGTATGCGTTAGAGAAACGTCCTTCTAAATGTATCCGCTGTTATCCGGCCACCAAGGCAGACACAGCTTGTCGACTACAGTATCAAATGCCCTCTTTGCTGCAGAATAACTTGGATGCTTCTTCTTGAGGACACCAACCTGAGGAGCACGGTGGCAACTAGTCCATGGCCTCGTTCCCTACTAGTTCTCTAGAAACAACGGAGCCCACTCCGTTGCTGGCCGATCTTCGTGGGAGCCTGCGTCCGTGGCCCGGCACATCAGGCGGGAGCCACTTGTCGGTTAGGGAGAGTTGGTTTTCCAACACCCCTCCTGGAAGGGATACCACTTGTTGTGAGGCGTCCGGTTGAATTGTTGACAACAGTGTCTTGTCACACTCCAGGAGGAATGTACGGTTGTTTGAGGCACCATTGCGGGCGACCTGAGCAGTGCTGGGAGTGCTGCGACATGAGACTGCTAACACCATTGGCTTTTAGTGTCCTGCCCCAGGACCCGAGGGCTCTCTTAAGGATCGGACATCAGGGCGAGACTGCTAGTCTACACACCAAACCAGTCCGTCCGTTTATCCTGTTTTGTCCTGAACCGGCTTGTACTTATTCTCCTGGCCATCTACTGGTACCGCAGACCCTTCTGGTTGTGCAAGTAAGCCATATAACGCTGCTATCAACGGCTAGTTAAACATATGCTTGTGATACGGGCCTTGTGTGTGCGTCTCAGCCGTCATCGCTGCGCCATTCCGTTAAATGGAGAATAGTCTTTGCCTGAGGGGAGGTTGCTTGGGTGCAAGCCCTGGTTTAGCAGATGCGTCACCGGAACGCCTCCGGTGTGTGTGCTCAAGCTGATTGGCGCGTTTGGCAATCTGCAGAGTTCAGTCTTCCAAAGGGGTATTGGATCTGACCAAGCGGAACGGGGTTTTCAGCGCAACGATGTCCCATTGGTCATTACACAGATTGATGAGTCCGCACACACCGTCTCACCCGTGTGTTTCGTGGGTAGATAATGTGATCAGGATTGTGAATGCGTCCCCAAGTGAGCCACAATTGTCACGAAGAGATTGCTCGAGGCAGGAAGTGTAATTGCAAGCAAAAGAGCATTGGATACTTGGACACCAATTGCACGCTACACCGAGTGCCAACCTCTCCCTCGGTAGTTATACTTGCCCAGGCCTTTCCAGGGCGTCAGCATTATCTGCCGTCGCCTGGATTTTGAGCCCCTCCAAATGATATCAACCACTTGGAATAGCGTTTCGGTGGAGGATGGAGCGAGAAAAAGTAAAAAACGTCGAAGAAATCTCGCCCGGCGAATAACCAACGTTCCATTGGAGGCCAAACCTTTTAAGAACTAACGAGACTTGCTGAGAAGAGAAAACAATTCACATCCTTGGTATGTCCCCCAAATTCCGACCGCACGAAGCATTAGGCTCCTGCCGCTGCACCTTGCACCGACATGACGGTCCAGGTGCGGATGCACACCCGTACGAAGTCCCCGGTGAAAGTCTCAGAGGGTGCCATTGCTAAATTGCGGCAGTGACATACTACTTGCGCGCTTATTTGACCGTCGAACCAATTGGCCCGAAGCGAATGTTGGAGTATGTAACCGTAGCCTGAAAATACGACCGTCAGCTCTGCACCATCGGCAAACGATCGCACTGGGTGTCCAAATGATGGGAGAAACGACTTACGCTTGCTAGACTGGACTCAACATCGGCCGGAACGCCGGAGGTAGTGGGACAGTCGCCGCGAGCGGACCCGAGCTGGCCGGCCTTCTCGGGAGGGTAGGTAGAGTCGAGCCAAAGCATGTTGGCGTAGTGATCGTCCCAGAGGGACATGACAAGCACCCATTTTCCGCCGAAGGCCGAGTTCAACTTGGACCAGCCGCCAACCTCGGAGAAGCGGTCACGGTCTCCGAAAGCCTTGAACTGGCTGGTGCAGAAGTCGGGGGTCACGGCATTGCCCGAGACACCGCTGATGGTCGAATTGGGCATGTTGATCTTGGCACCGTTCTGGACGAAGTATTGCTGCACCTTGTTGTTGGAGAACTGAGTGACGACACTGATGTTCGAAGTTAGTGTCTCAGTCGAAATTCATGCGTGCCACAACCCGCGTATCGTCGAAGATCGACTATCTATACTTACGTGAACTTCTTCGAGGTATCAACCGTCTTTCCCTTGCCATAGAAGCTGGTGACGCCCATACGATAGGGGTTGAAGTCACAGCCGTTGGCATCACAGTCGCCAGCGAAACGATCGTCGGAGTAGGTACCACCGCAGCCTGACTTCTCGCAGACGTGGTACGCATTGTTCTGGCACGGGTGAGGGGTGACCGCGAAGGAATGAGCGTTCGATTCTAAGGATGGTCAGCGGCCATGTTTTATGAAGTAGCCAACAATACCAACATACCCCAAACGTCCATCTCGGCGCAGCAAGCACCGTACGGGCCAACACCAGCATTGGCATCGTTGGATGATGGCACCCAGCCCTCAACGTTGGCCTTTCCGCCGACGAACTTGAGGTCGCGGGCACACTGGGCATCGCAGTACCCGGTGCCGTACTTGGCACCCGCCTTGTTTGTGGAGTACTTGGCCATGCCGCCGTCCTCGTCCATCTGTGCCCGGTAAGTATCTGGGTATGGGTGCTTGCTGCTACATCACCTGTTGAAGTAGGACTAGGTTGTTGCTTCGCTCCTCAAAAGACCCATCACGAATGATGTCGTAGGTGACTGACCTGGACAAAGTACAAGGCACCATTGAGTCCACACTCAAGCTGCGACAGATCGACGTCAAACGCCAACTCATTACCTGTCAAAGTGAACATCTCATACTTTGAGACACTGTTCATAAGATAGAGACGAGAGCCGATGTTCTTGCCGTAA
Source organism: Colletotrichum tofieldiae (assembly GCA_022836555.1). Classification (NCBI taxonomy): domain Eukaryota; kingdom Fungi; phylum Ascomycota; class Sordariomycetes; order Glomerellales; family Glomerellaceae; genus Colletotrichum; species Colletotrichum tofieldiae. The sequence goes on from BQXV01000002.1 coordinate 6,140,525, forward strand.
GCGTGCTGGGTGACGAACTTGAGGCTGAGCGCGTTGCCCGAAGTCGTGGCGCCGTAGGTGCCGGCGTAGTCAGCGCCTTCGAGGGCACACTTGGACGCGCAGTCGGCGGCGGTGGTACACTTGCCTGTCCACTTATTGCCGTCGTAGCAGTTGGCGGTGCCGCTGGTCTCGTGGAGCCAGCGCCAGTTGGCGTCGATGACGACCTCGCCGTTGACGGCAGTGCAGCTGGACGAGGTGCACTTCTGCCAGCTCAACTTGGGGTGGGTTTCGCTCTGCTGGGTGCCGACCTGCTGCGCCGAGACAGCTGTAATGGCCGCAAGGAGGACAGAGAAGGATCGCATGTTGATAATGATGTTCAGATACCAAAGATTGTCTGGATGATAGACTGGACTGTAGAATTCAGAAAGCCATCGAGGTCATTCGCTATCCTTTTATACTCCCGCGTCGGATCTTGGCAAAGCACCAACAAGGAGGCCTAGGTTCCGTTGATGTTGAAGTCCTTGAAACTCGCCACGCGTTTGCTTCGTAGTCTCCCTCGCCTGGGAGCGTCTAGTTGGCATACTATCATGAGCCGCGGGATCTCCAGCGTCTGACCTAACTACGGAGAGCTGAGTCCGTTGAGCAGGAAAGAGTATAGATCCGGCCTAACAGTGAGACAAGAAGGTTCGGTGCGAGCTGGGGAAAGCTCTACGATAACCACTAGACCTCGGGGATATTGCAGTCAATTCGAAAAGGGAGCCATCATTCATTGGAACCAATATAGGATTCATTTATTCCGATGGGTGTGGTGTAAGGGAGGTGTGTCTCCGGGGCGTCTTGTACTGTACGATGGTGAGGACGGCCGTGTAACGGACGTGTTATTGTATGCCGTGGCATAAAGCACACGTGATGACAACGGGCTCGGAAACATGTGTTGTCCTGCCATGGCCAGTATCTCTCTCTGGCTCATGGGTCACAGTCGGTTTTCTTGGAGAGCTATTTGAATGGTATGGCTACCTAAACGAGCATTCGCTTGAGAATCGACGCAAATGGGGCTTAAACTCTTGAACGCTGTGTCGTAACCACACTTCTCAAGAACCTTACGTGCCAAGTTCGAAGCCTTTCACAAATGAACCCACAATATCGATTTCGAGCAAGCCTCCTGCTTTCAAGTCCGTTGGATGTCCTGGGAGAAAACCTTCCATATAATGATCGCATCGGAGTATTCCACAGGGTTTGGCTCTGTCTGTCAGGTGCTTGGGGGGAGGAGAGAGTAGTTCGGAGTAACACTTGAGAAGAACATTTTGTGGAAGGATCACAGCCTAGACTGAATATTCAAAAGAGGGTCGTTAAATATGCCAGTCATGGCACCCCTACACGAACAGAGCCGGTGGGGAAAAGATTAAGCTACTCGGTCCATCTCATCTTGAGAACACGCCCCCCCAAAGATAATCCGTCGCATTTCAGTTCACTAGAAAGGCAGCATGATTATCGTGAGCTTTCAACTTCTTGTTCAACCAGAATCAGAATACTAGTGTCTTTTGAGAGTGATAAGGGAGCCATCTTACCATCATGGTACCTCACAGTGAAGCACCAAACGGATACGAGCAGCAATGTTGAGACGGTATTTGTATCGTGTGGACATTTGCAGTCACTATGCCTGATGCCGGATGATACCCTAGTCCGGGGTAATTCTCACGGAAAGCCGGCAGTTAATGTAGCCCCCGCCTAGGGTCTCGGCCGACCACGAATCATTCCACCACACACAGCAAGAAATGAGGAACAGGTTGGGTAGTGCTGACCAGTCGCATTGGCCAGGGAGAGGTGGGGTAGCCGGGGGATGTGTGAGCTTGATCCAACGTTAATAAAGGTCCATTGGCTGTCGGATATTGGATTCGTACCGCTGGTCCAACCGTGAGACGATGAAGTGCAAAGGCTGAAAGGCCGACTGCGACTTGCCAGTACTGGACTGGCCGCTGGACGATGAACAGCGAGGTTTTCAGGTCCTGACACAAGTAACGCTCCGGTTTCTGTCTCGAATGCAACAATGACGGAATGTCTGATTCCGTGTTCTCGTCTTGGTATTTCTGGACGGGTACCAAGGAAACCAGAGAATTTGAAGGCTAGGAGTGGTATATGAAGAAATATCTATCGCTGGGAGTAAACACATTCAACTGGCGATCTCTGGCAACTAGCGGCCATGTGCGTATACTCTTCGACAAGTTCTCTCAAGCCCCATAACACCACATCTTTTGGCCATATCCGGTCCGTAGCCCAACTTGTTGACTTGTAGGACTGCTCTGCTACGTATGCTCTAGGCATTAATTGGTATACTCCATGGCTCTTGTTCAAACTCCAGCTCTGCTAAGGAAGTCTGAACCAGGGCTCAGCCTAGTAGACATTTTGGGACAGCCTTTTTATTATTATCAGACAGACAGGTGGCACTGCATATTAGCCGAAGATCAAAGTTGGGGGCACGATTATGGTGTTGGGTGTCACGAGGGGCATATTCAACCTGGGATCGAATCCCAAACTGTGAAATTTTGGATGCTCGAACCCTGCAGCCAACTCCTATTTCTCCATCCCCGGGGTCGATCTGAAGCTGATTCTCCGAGCTGGACGGCCATTTGGGTGGCCGAACACCCGGTCGTGGGACATTCTGGCCCAGCTTCAAGAATACCATCACTCAAGAACAAGAGCTCATGTGTCTCCAACCGGTGATGCCACGACGTTCTGTTCCGTACTGTCACTACGCGGCAATCGAATAACATGAGAAGAGGAGGTTGCCGCCATGACCAAGTAGCGTCTATCAACGGTTCGTTGCACATTTGCTCCTCCTCCTCCTCCTCCCCCTCCTCCTATACCTTTTCCTAGGCAGACAGAGCGCAAGCAAACATCATGCGGGCAGTCGCCTGGAAGGCCTGGAAGGGGCTCCTGGCTCTCTTCCGCAATCCAAGCGGCTTCCCTGGGGAAGTCATTGGACCCACTACCAATAAGAGGATCCCGGATCATAGGTGGGGCGGCATTCTGACTAAGCCTCTTCCGCCACAGTTCTGCCACACAGTGCGGGAAAAGGCATCAAACGAACGAGGGGTCGCCTCTTTCCCCCTCCTCCTTGAGCCCAATTCCTTCCCTACAGTGTGAAACCCCCCAGCCTCAACTTCCCCCCTTGCTGACCGCTCTCGCCTCGGTCCAATTCCGAACAAACAAGCAACGGGACGCAGGCTTGCAAAACCTCCGCACACCCACTTTGGACGCGCACACAGACGAGCGCGTTCTGCCGCAGCCGGAGCTTCTCCGACAATCAGCCATTCGACCCAGCACCGCCCAACCCATTCGAGAGATAAGACCCGAGGGCGCCATCGTCGGCCCTGGTTTCTCGAGATGCCATCGTCCCTGGCCGACCAAGAGCAGCAGCCGCCGCCGCAGGACCAGCAGCACCAGCCGCAGCCTCCGTTGGACCATCAGCCTGAGCTGCCCGTCTCGCCGACTGCTTCGCAGCAAGCCACCGCCCACGCATACGCCAGCAATGGTCTCCAGGTCCTCCAAGCCGCCTCGGATGCAGCCGCCGCAGCTGCGATCCAGAATGTCCAGCATCATCTGAGTACCGCCGCCGCGGCCGCTGCTGTCGCTGACGAACACCAGCTACAGCAGCAGCAGCAGCAGCAACCTGAACGCCAGTCTGTCGAGGAGCAGCAACAGCATCACTTATCAATGCCCTCGATGGCCGATCACGAGCAAGTCCAGCAAGAGCAACATCTCCCTCCTCAGCCGCCTCACACGCCATCACAGCCGCACCCTCAGCAGCTACCCCCGCAAGGCCCGCAGACTCCGACAGCTGCAGCTCCCTCTGCCTCGCCCCTTGGCGTCGACGACTCTGTCGGTGCCGTGCCACATGGTGCCATGCCTGCCTTCCCTCAAGCCTTCGCGCCTATGCCGCCCATGCCACGAGACCCGACCGTCAATCCGAAGCTGACGCGCCTGAGACGGGCTTGCGACATGTGCTCTCAACGAAAGGTCAAATGCGACGAGTCCGGTCCTCCTTGCCGACCATGCTCCGAGCTCAACGTCGACTGCACCTTTAACCGCCAACTGAAGAGACGAGGACCCCCGAACAAGCATGCCGAGGCTGCCAGAGCCGCCCGGAGGCAGAGAATCGAGCCGGGCATGTCTCCCACCACTACCGCTTTCACCTCCTACGCTCCCGCTGTTACCCCTTCACCCTCTCCGCATAACGCTGCGCAGGCTCTGGTTTCAATAGCAGAGGGACCCGGTCGGCTGGATGCAGAGTCCATCGCTCCCTTGCCCATACTCGAGCTCCTTATCGACGATTTCTTCACCTATATCCACCCTCTCGCGCCCTTTCCCCACGAGCCAACTTTCCGACACTCCTTTGCTAACAGAGAGGACCGGACAAACCCCGAGTTTCTCGGCCTGTTGGCCTCCATGGTTGCTGCTCTCGTGGCTTCGTTCCCCCGCAGTGCCCGGCAACATCTCAAAACTCAGCACAGCACCCACCTGTTCCCCAGGGCCATCGTCATGATCGAGAGATGCCGGGACATTGCGCTCGACACGAGGGGCGCCCGATGGGCCCTGAAGCAACCCAAGACGTTGGATGACGCTGCCACGAGCTACTTCCTGGGTCTCGCAGCCGGTTACACGTTCCAGTATACTAGGTACCGCTACTTCACCGCCGAATGTTTGTCGCTCATCCGCGAGCTGGGCTTCCACCGGCCCAAGCACCCCAATGAGCTTCCCACCTTTGGCAATGACGATTGCTCGCCAGACCCTTTACCGTTCCACCACATTAAGGACCAGATCGGCAAGCGCATCTTCTGGTGCCTCTTGTTGGGCGTTAGGTGAGTCGTTTCCGGTCGTTGTTCTTGTGGCCTGGTATACTGACGCCCAGCAGATCCTTCTCGCAACTGGGCGCCTCCCATGCAGACTTGGTCATTGCTCCGTCGACCCCGGGGCTGCCCTATCCGGCCCTGCCTGAGGATGTTGACGATCTCTACATAATGGCCAACGAGGTCGTATATCCGCCCGAGAGCTCTGTCACCCTGCTTACCGGTTATCGATTCGCCATCGACATTTATACCACCATGAACGCCATCGTCAGCGTAGAACTCGTTTACGGCATGAGTACGCTGCCTTGGCTCGATCAGAGATCTTTGTTGAGGGACGCCCTCATCGCTGCCAAGGACATTCTCGACCGCTTGCCGCCTGAGCTCCAGCTCAGCGCGTCGCACGAGCAATCGAGCGGCTTTGGCGCCTTGGACGATGCCGATCTTCAATACGTCCCCCCCGCCTACCCCAACAACCAGCCAACGAACGATGTCCGGAACGTTATCAAGAATCACCCGCAGCGGCGTCGGCAGCTCCAGTATGAGATTCAAAAAGCCAACATCTACGTTTCGCAACTGGCTACTCGTTCCTTCTACGTTGAGCTGTACTTCAACTTGCGAGATGTACACTTGGCGGACCCGAACAAGGACGATCAAGCGGGCGGAAGCCCCGACGAGAAAGCCGCACAGGAAGCTGACGGTGCCGAGGAAGCACGAGTCTTTGAGCTCATGACAGCCGAGAGGGAGTTGATCGTGCAGAACCTGCTTCATGTCCTGGGCTCCATCTCGCAGCGCAACCTCGAGCCCAACGGGGGTCCTTGATCAACAAGATTCGGCAGGTCGCGTCGACCCTGCTGAACGACGCCCCTGAGCGCAAGGGCCCGGTAGCCATGAAGTCGGAAGAAGCGTTGGTGAAGCTCATTGATGTGCTACTCAAACTGGAAGGCACAGGCCCGAGTGGCAGCAGCATGGCTGGAGAGAACATGACGCCGCAGGACGAGGAAGAGGAGATGCGCAACTGGGCTCACTTGCGCGACTACCAACAACGGTTTGCGGCTCACGGTGGCTTCAGTGGAAACCTTTGACAGCCGCCAATGATATTCTTGTCCAAAGAGGGGGCGTCGGGAAGGGGACCGGGTATATGGAGGTAATGGCAGCGGTGTTGGTGAGGTTTGGGAACAGCTCGTTGAGGACTGAAATTCGGGGAACGGTGTTCGGCAGTGACTCCCAACATGGGTTCCTGTACATTTCCGAGGATGAGGCAGTTCATGCTGGAGGGACGGGTCAGGCGTACATGATGACGTTGATCAGAAGCGGCAAAACCCTTGCTTGTGGCCTGGGGCCAGCAAGCTCATAGTAATGGCATTTTGGCAAGTATCGTAATTTCTCCCAAGGTCGAACCGCCCTGTGGGATCTTTACGCCCATGGCCGACAAACCCGAATTTGATTGAGGTTATGTGCCGCCCACATGTTACGATTGCGAAGAAGCCTGGTCATTATGTAGCTATCTCGCATGAAAGCCTCGCGAGACCCCTCCAGTCTGAACGAAAAGTCCCTCTTCCACCGCCTTGATCTGCAGCGCCAGGAGACGTGAGTACGAGCGACACAAGGCGAGGTTTCCGCCCGTGTACCAAAACCCAGGGTGACCGCTACTTCTCCAGATCTGTCCGTAGTTAGTGGTGTCGCGACGGTACTGAGGGGGGGACTAACGGAAAGAAAGAAAACTTACAGAGTTGATCTCTCCCTGCTCATCGAGATCCCAGCAGTCCTTGACCCGGTCGGCCACCTCGTCGCCCAAGATCTTGCGCGCGCTGGACCGCATGCCGTCGTAACCCGTAGCCAGGACGACAATGTCAGCCTCCAACATGGTGCCGTCAGCCAAGGCCAAGCCGCTGGGCGTGAAGCCCGAGATCCCTCGGGGCTGTGACGGACTTTGATCTTGCCATCGGCGATGAGCTTGCTACAGCCAATGTCGATGTAATACCCCCCGCCCCGCGTGATGTACTTGCGGTAGATGCCGCTCCCGTTGGGGCCGAAGTCGAGCTCGAACCCGGCATTGCTCAGGCCCTCCAGCAATTCCTGGTCCACGGCCGCGATGGCCTTGGTCCCGTGGGCATGAAGCGCGAACTGCACCGGGATCGGCATGCTCTGCGCAGCAATGTCTGCGTCTTCCGTCGGCGGCCCGCCTTCCTCGTACATGCCCTTGTGCATCAGGAACAAGCCCTTGCTCGCCGTGATGACGTACGTGCCGCCTCGTTGGACCATTGTGACCTCCGCCGCGCCGCCTTCGTAAAAGTTTTGGCAAATGTCGTGGCTCGAGTTTCCGGAGCCGACAACGACGACTCTCTTGTTTGCGACGTCTTTGGTGGCCGAGGCGTCCGAGTGTTGGCTCCCGTGGTAGACTTCGCCTTGGAAGCGATCTTGGCCTCGGAACGTGGGCATGATGGGGTCGCCGGCTTGGCCCGTAGCGAGGACGAGGTGGCGCGGTCGCAAGGTGCGGATGCTGCCGTCGGCGCGTCGAAGCTTGATGGTCCAGAGTTTGGATAGGTCGTCGTAGTTGGTGTCTTGGATGTTGGTGTTGGTCCAGATGTTGAGCTCCATCATCTTTGCGTATGACTCCAACCAGTCGGCGAGCTTGTCCTTGGGCATGAACATAGGCCAGTCTGCCGGGAAGGGAATGAAGGGGAGGTGGCAGTACTGGATTGGGTCGTGGGTCATGAGAGTCTGCCATGAAGTCAGTTTCTGTTTCTGTGGCTTCGATCCCACTATGCTCGTCCAGGCGTGCTAACTCTGTATCGCTTTCGCCAGCTGTCCCCCACGTGCTCGTTGCGGTCGATCATCAACGTCGGGATGCCGAGATGGCGGAGGCGGACGCCGATGTTGATACCGGCGTGACCTGGGAGTGGCATCACAAGTCAACGTTTCTTGCATGGCATGTGTAATTAAACCCCAGACCAAGACTCACCAGCTCCGATGACCAGAACAGTGGGATCCTCATCGAGAAACTCGCTTTGCCTGTCTCTTTGCTCTCGCCAATTTCCACCCTTCAGGTCCACATAGCCCATCGGCCGATTGACACCCACATGCTCCTCGAAGCCTTTCATCTCAAGCAGAGTAAAGTTGATCATGAATGCCTTCCACGTATCGTCTTCCTCCAGGGTCAACCTCACCATCCCTTTGCCGCGGCCGACCTCCGTCTCGAAGTCGAACATGCTGTCCACCCAGTGAACATTGGGGGCCGGGTCTCTAAACGCTGGCTGGAACGCGCCTTGCTCACGAGGATGGAGTCCGCGGAGGCGTGCCCGTGGCTGGTTCTCGGTGAAGTAGGCGGATATCTTGTCGAGGCCGTTGATGGTTCGGAAGTCCCAGGAAAGGCCGAGGAAGTCGCGGATCCACGCATCTTGACGGAAAGTTGGTGTCAGGTCTAGCTTGCTTTGTCTCGAGAGCGTCTTCTCCAGTTTTGCTGTCCATTCGCTAATAATGTCCCGTGCATTCTCGGCGGTTTTTGAGGGCGCCTCTCTGAGGTTGGGAAGTGTGATGGTGTGGTTGTGCTTCGCCATGTTTGGAACCCGCGTCAGGTCGCTCTCCAAGTTTTCTTTTATGCCAAATGGCTAACAAAACATATGCTTCTATGCCCCCTCACGACTTCTGAATTAGCTTGGTTGAGGTGTTGGTTTGAAGCAGGTTAACTTGGTCGGAGAGCGATGTCCTGTGCCAGCTTTGGTCTGACGATCGCATGCCGATTCCAGAGCTTCACGCGAGATCCTGGAAGTGAATTTCCGGTTCTTGGGGCATAATGTTGGGTAGGTACACGTAAATGCGGCCCGCTGCCATTCGCACGTATGCCACTCGGCCTATCGCAGTCACAGCAAGAACGTGATGGCCAATAGCAAGGGGATCGTGGAGGGCTACGCCATGGCTAACTACCCCTCCTTGCAATCCTCAACATTCTCACCAACTTACAGACTCCAAGTCCTTAGCCGCGCACCTTGGCCAATGGCTGAGGATATCTCAGCTCGCCTCCCTGCTTGGCAGTGAGACACGCCGTGAAGGGAATATCTCGGCGATCACCATTTGTTTAGTGCGGTTGGAAGAAACCACGCTGCGGCGGTTTTTTTCTTTTTTTTTGAGTATCCCGGCTGATAAACAATGGCGTGGCCACAACCATGCATGTGTCGGCCACGTTACATGCAGCAGAGCATGGCCGTTGTCTGGTTGACCTCCTCCATGAGCTGCCGAGTGTGCCGTGAGGAGAATACTCGGGCGACTGTTGACCGACAACCTTGAAGTCTGGAGGTACAGTCAAGCGCTCGTGGTGTCATCTTCATGTGCGGAGAAGCCTACGATTGCAACATATTGGTTGGTAGGAATTATGTTCCAGAGCACCCTTTTGTTAGCCATATCCTAGGTTGGCCCCTATTTTATTCAGGTGCACTTTTGGAAAGAAGGCGGCTTCTAGCGAAAAGTCACCAACGAAAAGCCTATCATTATGGGCCGCGAGGCAACAGGGACCATCGACGCGTTGGTCCCGCCGTGAACTCCATCAAAGTCGGCGACAACGTGGCCATCGAGCCTGGACTCCCCTGTCGCCGCTGCAAGAACTGCAAAGACGGGTTCTACAGCCTCTACCCGGACATCAAGTTCACCGCAGACCCGCCGGACTCTCATGGAGCTCTGACCAAGTTTTTCGTCCCGGAAGGCTTTGTCTACAAGGTCCCTGATGATGTCAGTCTTCAGGAAGCGGTGCTAGTGGAACCGGTCGCTGTCGCCGTCCACGCGGCTCGACTAGCTGAGACCAAGTACGGACAGACCGTGGTTGTCACTAGATATGGAACATTCGGACTGCTCTGTGGGGTGGTTGCCAAGGCATTCGGTGCTCGACGGGTGATCTTGGTCGATATCTTACAGAAGAAGCTGGACTTTGCAGAATCATTCATGGATTACCAAACGTTCCTTGTTGATGCTCAATCCGCTAGCGAAGACACGGCCTTGGCCATCTTAAAAGACCTTTGTAATCGACGAGGGTGTAGATGTTGTCCTCGAGGCTTCAGGGGCACGATCGTCCATCCAGACTGGTATCCTTCTGTTGAAAAGCGGTGGGAGTTACGTTCAAGTCGGTCTTGGGAAGGCCAAGCCCGAGATTTCAATGCTAAGTTTGCCCGAAAAGGAGGTTAAGGTTAGAGGACGCTTTCGATACGAATCGGGTGACCGCGAGCTGGCGTTGTTGCTTATCACGGATGGACGCGTCAGGGTGGGGGCTCGGTGTCAAGCGTCACCCCTTTCAAGTCGGCAATCATGGCTTGGGATAAGTAAGCAAAGGGGAATGGCATAAAGAACCTCGTAGAGGGGGTCAGGGACTATCCTGCATGAATAGATTCACCTTGAAGAACCAAGTCCTAGGTCAAACAAAGCTTAGCGCACCAAAGACCGCTGTCCCTGGACGAAAAGCTCTTCCCATCCCATCAACCAGTTTGGTGCCTCACCACTTACCGATACGATCCACTAAAGTCCAAGAATACCTTGTGTCATATACAATACGATCTATTAGGGTGTGATGAACACTAGCGTCTGCGAAGTGAAGTGCAAAGTGGTTGGATTTCTGGAAATTATCTACGAGCCGCTGAGTGGTTAGAAAAAGTTACACAGGATGACCTGTGCGCCTGATAAGCCAACTACTTTGTCCTGCTCCATGCCCTGCTTCTAGCGCTCCATACAGCCGTGGTGCAGCGAAAATGCCATTGGCATTACTGACTTTTGATCCTAAAGCCCGAATCAACAACTTGAAGTGGGCGAAGGGAGAGGTTCTACCGTTAACAATGTAGAGCGACGGCGTCAATGTGCCGGCATAATAACCTCTCGGCCTCCATTGATGGCACTGCTTTGGGGTTCGAGATTTCTCCGGGCAATTTCGGCACCACCCGTCTGACTTCCCCAGTCTCGATTTCAAGTGTATGGCCTACGACTTGAGTCCCCACTGGTAGAAAGTGCCAGCTTCTGATATTTTCTATACTTTGGCGAATGCTCTCGTCAATACCAGTTCTGGCTACGGGTCAGTATCATATAGGACTAGGTCGCGCAGAAGAACAACCAAATGGAACTTGAATAACTGCTCACGGAGTGCATTGTTTTTCTCGGTGGGCTTGTCGGAGAGTATGCTGCTGCATAGCTCCTCCTTGGTTGTAGGTTCAGGGAAGCAGTCGAGAAAGACGACGGTGTGTGCAAAGGTATCGTCATCGGCGACGCCAATTACTACAGTTCTGTTGAGATGCTGATGAAGGGCTATATCGCAGATGGTGCTGAAGTGAGTACTGCTTTCATTCGGGCTGGGGTCTGTTGTCAAAACTGATTCAATGACCGTCGCTTGTTGTTTGTGGAAGAATTGAAGTGTGGTGACCGGCAAGGAAAAATATTGTTTGCGAGTTCAATTCTCGGGCTCATTAGGCTCTAGATTTGCAGGAAAGATAAGCTCTGTGAAGTCTCGCTTGCAAGCTTACTATTCCCCTGAAAGTTCTCACTTTGAGAAGCTGCAAGACGGTCTGTGCCCTGTTGTCCTTTTCTAGGATCGGCTTGGTCTTTGATGGGACTTGACGATTAGGGTCTCATTTTGGTTCCTGTCTTTATTGAATATCCCTGAACTGATCACCATACATTTGTGTTCAGGATGGACAGACAAAGGCTTGTCCTGATATTTGCTGAGAAGAACAAAATAGTCACGGGGTGGCGACTGCGAGGGACCATATGCTTGGCATCAACATCAAGGTTCACTAAACATTCGGCTGACTCTATTAAAGACCGAATCACCTTGGTAGGAGCTTGGTAACCGTAGACACTTGATCTTCGCAGAAAGCCGAGTGTCTCCATACGTAGTTATCTATCCAATCGTCTTAAAGAAGATTGCTTCAGAGTCCCCAGCTTTCTGACGTGTGCCAGAAACGTGATACCCATGGGATACTCAGACGCCGCTCTATTGCTGATTACAGCCCTACAAAACTTCCCAAGCCATTTGAAGACAAACGGCTCCATCCCAGCTACACAGATTCTGCGTATTCCCAGATATGCTTCTCTACCACATCCAGAGCCTTCAACTCCTCGCTCTCCTTCTTGATCTCCATCACTCGCTTCTTATACTTGCTGTTCGCAAGAACTTCTTCAATACCATTTGCAATCTGTTGTGACGTCGGGTTGCCCGTCTGGAGATTGTACGCCACTCCCGCCCACTGTCCTCGCATCGCAACCTCGGGCTTGTCTTCAGTATCACCACCGAGGACCATGGGTACCCCATTGGTAACGCCATGCATGAAGCCGCCATACCCAGCATTCATAACCCAAACATCAGCGTATTTGAGCAGAGCATCATACGAAATGAAGTCCACGACTCTCGTATTGGCTGGAATTGTGACTTCTTTAGGCAAAACCGCGCCCTTGACGCCCAAAATAGCGACAACGATGATGTCGTCGCGATGGGCCAGGCCCTGAAGCGTAGGGATGACCAGGTCTGTGTAGTCCAGGGCGATGGTGCCCTGCGTAACTCCGACAATCTTCTTGTTACCAGCCACGATGTCACCCCACCACTCCGGGTATTTGTAGTTGGGATCGATAGGCTTGGGCGGGAGGCAGCCTGCGTACTTGATGACATCGGGAAGGTCCGATCTGGGATATTCGAGACTTGGCGAGCACATTTGCAGTGTGACATCGTAGCTGGTCTGCCATGCTCCGAACATGGCAGGTGAAAGCTCTTGCGTTGCCCCCAGGGATTGAGTGATTGCGTTGTACTCCCTTGCCGGCCCAGCAAATGGCCCGTCGGGACTGTAGAACAGGCTGTTGAGAAGCGCATTCCTCGCGCGGCCGGACTTGGTCGAGTCAGGGGGCAGGCCAGGCCCAAACGGTCCGGTGTCGATACTCGTGACGACGATGGGGGCTACGTTGACATCGATAACGGGCGGCCTAGTGGTGTATCCCTTTGGCAATGGGGCGCCCAGCATCATCGGAGTCAGACCCATGAAAAACGACTCGTGGACGATGATGACCTGTTGGTCTGGGCGCTTCTCGCGGACCTTCTCGAGGGTGTCCATCAGCACGCGGAAGTGTACGGGTACCCACCGGATAAAGATGTTGCTGAGGTCCCACATGAGGCGAGGGTTGCCGGCGGGCACTTTGTTGCGTGCCTCGAACATCTCTGGAGTCAAGACCGAGGGAAGCGGGGCAAACTCGGCACCCATACGCTTGATCTGGGGCTGAAACTCCTCGCCGGCGATGTAGGTCGCCTCGAATCCTCGCTGGATCATCTCTGCGGCGATCTGCAACACAGGGTACGAATGGCCCGAAGCAGGCGCCGAGCAAAAGACGAGATAGGGGCGTTTCTTGCTCCCATCGCTGACGCCGTTGTTGGCCGCCGCCTCAACCCTGACTGTGGTGTCCCCTGATATCGTCATGGTTTCGAGAAGTATATGGTGGGTTGGCGCGGAAAGCTCGGGCGAATGGATTGTGTGAGGCAAATTGGGAGGATGCGAATGGACTCGGACACACGTCGCCCAAGATCATCGACTGCGCCCTTGGGCTTATATATGCAAATATGGCTGGTTCCAATAGGCGGCCTTCAGACGGGATCTATGTGACGCGAGATAGCCTTCGGGCTTGCTGTGGACATCTTCCTTGTACATCTTGGTGCTCGGCCTAACCAATGGCCGGAGTCACTGCCGTGAGTGACTTTCAGGTTCTGCATTGGGTCGCGCTTTCGATGATATCTGACGGCAGATTTTAGTTTCACGGGCAACAATCCCTTGGGACTAGCATAAGCTTGCGGGATGGAGACCCGGGAGGCCAACGAGACGAACACACTCGTAGCAGCATGTGAGCCCCGTAACGCAGCCAGCCAGCGTGCAACGTTGTACATGCCGTTATCACACACGAAGAGGGATTTGAACATGTTGTACTCTATCCCTGCGGGCGGTAGCAAGGCTCATTGGTGTCGCGGGTTGAGGATCAGTATGTCTAAACAATGATACACAGACGAACGGATGCAGGATTATGATGGCTGCAGCTTACTTTCAGCCCGTCAGCGCGAAGCCTGTAATAGTCGAGTGAGGATCATCTTGGCTGGAAGCTAGCGTTGCTGGCGAATGCGAATATCGCGACGTAGGCAGCCGTCTGCTTGCTTCACGGCACCCGCGTGGTCGAGCTGCCTTGGATCCCGCGCCGGGAAATGCTGCAAGGCTCATCTCAGTCTCAAGATTGAGATAACGATCTGGAGGCTCCGGCGCACACATAAAAAGTGGACAGTAGAGCACCGCCCTCTCGCCTATCAATGGCCGGGCTGACGCATCGCTTGCTTGTGGTACCTGGGGAGCAGTGGTGGCGATGCTCTAGTTACATGTTTCGCACACGGTTGTTAGGCATCGCGGCTCATTGCCAGAACAAGAAGCGCCACTTACGCCAGCATGGAGGATGAGACCCAACAAGGCCTGGGCGAGCTGTCAAGTTACCGTTTCCGCGCCAATTTCGGTCTTCACGGGCCTGAAGGCCAGAAGAGCACAAAGCTGCATGGGAGTAAGCTGACACCCTCCATCCCTGACTGTGACGGGTACAGAGTCTGATCATTTGCTTCGATGTTCTAAGCGAAGGATGAGAGAGTGCGAGAGGTGATTGCTGGTTTCCGATGTGGAATACACTTACCTGGATCCAGGCGATGGCAGTCCATTGGACGCTTGCATGTACTGCCCGCCTCAGGGTTAAGAAAGGCGCTGATTTGCGATCATGAGAAAAAAGCCGAGGAAACTGGTTTGTAGACGCATGGTCGGCGGCCCAACGCCATAGGAAACGGCCTGGAAGGCGCACGTTGCCAGCTTCGTTGAGTCCAACTGTTGGCATTCGGCCGCTTTATGAGACCCTCTTGTGCCATGTGCATGAGAAAGGGACGAAGACGAATAGGTGCCATTAGGTATAATCCGAGCCGTTGTGTCCTCGAGGGAGGGGCGGTTTGTTTTTGGCATACTTCGGGTTATGCCCCAAGAGCCGACGCCGGCCAATTCCATGTCTCATGCCAATCAATTTTGAACCCCAAACGCCAGTCCATACCGTGTTCATCCTCCGGAAAACGCGATGCTGCAGCCACAGCCGCTCAGTGCCAAGGGCCCGATCCCGCAACCCCTTTCCCCTTGCGCTCACCATTCCGAGCGAACAGTTCTTTGAAGCTCCATTGCCTCTTGTCGGTCTCGTCTGATGACCCGGACGGATGAAACATGGCAAACCTCGAAGATGACGAGCTGGATTTCGTCGAGCCGTAGACTTCGGTCGGCCGCCCTGTGCCAGGTATCGTCAGTGTTGTTCGACGCCAAGACAAGAAGAACCCACTGATATTTCCGGCGCCCCCGATGCCGTACCCTCTAAACTGGCGATCCCTCACTGCTGTCTCCTTCGCGTCGTCCTCCTCGGTGTCGCTACTCGCCTCGTCAAGGCTCTTTCTCCTCCGCACAGGCGTCCCCGTGCTGCCGGCGACGCCTGACTCGAACTTCGGCGTCGCTAGGGTCGTCGTCCCGCTCGCTGCGACCGGGGATGGCAGCGTCGGGGCCACTGATGCCGCGGGTCGCAAGTTCACTGTGGACACGCTGCGGACGACGGCCAGTCGGCCTTGAACACGGACGCGGTGCCGGCGTTTCCGCGTGGGGATGAGCTGGCTCGATTCGGGGTCGGGTTCGCCCGCGTGGTCTTGGGAGTGGCGACGCTGGTTCGAGAAGGGGAGCATCGTGGGAGATTCGTTGCGAAGTAGGGGGGGGGATCGGCGAAGAGATGCTCGGATGCGATCGATAAGCAGGGCTCGGAACCTCTCTATGGTCGACGGCCCCTGAAACAGCGATGAAGGAACGTCGAGATTCGAACGAGCGGACGCAACGAGCTGGCCAGCGTTGCTGCAAGAGTGCGAACTCTGCAGCGGTTGTTTGATCCGACTGCAAATGGCAGCACACGGAGAAGGAAGAGGCACAAGAACAGTTGGAAATTGCATCAGCAGCACCGGAAAGGGGGACCGGACATTTCACGCGAAAACACTGAACGATTGAATGCTCGCTGAGCTCAGCCAGCACAGCACGGGCTAAGCTCAGCTTGAAGATAAGGAAGCGGCGCAATCAATCCCAAGCAGCCGGTTCGCATCGCTACTACGGTAATTCCCTTTGTCAGGAATTCCAGCAATCAAATCAGGGGGGCTCCTCGGGCCCTCGGCGTCGAGGCGTAGCAAAGCGTCCCTGCATTGGCGCAACCCCTGGCCCGTCAGGGGGGGCAGGTTCTGGATCCAGAGAGTTCGAACGCAGGGAATTTGGGGTGTACCGCCGGGGCAGCCAACCCGGATTTGCACCAGGGCCTAGCCACCCTGTGATCAGCCCCAGTCAGTCCACCGGCTGGCTCGGAGGCTGAGCCGCTGGCATTGGTCTGTCTGGGAAGGGATGCGAGGTGGTTCGCTGAGAGGGAGCAAAATCCGATGATCACCGTGCTGAGACCGCTTCCAACATTACATATAGTTCCCAGGTCGCAAGCTGGGCCTGGTTCTTGCAGTCAAGTCTCGAATCAAGCACCAAGAAGTGAGCCACATCGACTTGATTATGAACAAAGGAAGGTATATTGATATTATGTATTACATGATTATCAGTCTTGTGTTCGCCTACGAAGCGCCGCGTATTGCGACGTGCGCATAAAAGACCAGCGTGTTTCTGAACAAGGAACCGTCAGAGTTGAGATATCCGTACCCGACAATTTCATTTACCCTACCCCCAACGCCGTATGACAGAAGAAAATTCAAACAAAAAGAAATCGGTTACTGATTGAGCAGGTGGTTAGGTCGAGACGTTAACCTCGGCGATGCCGAACAGGCGCAAGTTCAGGCAGGAGACGATGCCATCGCCCGTCAGCGACAAGTTGAGACACTGAGAGGCGGCGCCGTTGGCCAAGAGGCCGAGTGACGCGACGCACTGCAGCAGGTTTGCCTGACTGACAAGGTTGACATTCACGCCATTGTTTGCATCGACTCCCAGGCTTAGACAAGTCTGGGGTAGCTGCGTGATACACTGCGCAGCAGCCGCTGCTTGGATACACTGAGCGTACGATTGCGTCTGTTGCCCAAGCAGGGTACCCACAAGGCCGACGACAGAACCCAGGGTACAACCCAGTCCGGTTGTGAGGTCTGTCACTGTCTGTCCCAGAGAGCTGACCACCAGACCAACCTGGCAGAGGTCAAGCTGGGCCGCGATTTGAGAGGCGGAAAGCGTGATGTCCAGGAGCGAACCGCAGGCCGCGGGAGCTCGAGCACAGGCTTTACCCGAAGGACAAAGAACTGTGCTCGCCAGGCCGGCGACTGTCGACCCGACAGGAATACCGAGAGCCCTTTCGAAACAGTTGAGAGAGTTCACGCCTCCGCTAACAGAGCCCGTAGCGAGGATATTCGAGCCGACGTAACAGTTCGCAGCACCTCCGATCTGGTTGAACAGGCCAAGGGCGGTGAAACAGAGGACGGCATTTGCCTGTACAGTGGCGGCAACCTGGGCATCCGTGGCAAGGTTGGCGCAAACAGTCGGAAGTCTGGGGATACACGTGCCGATCAGCTTTCCTCTAAGACACGCGGCATGGTCGAATCCCGTGAGAAGACCAGCTACCACATTCGTGAGGAGGTCGAGGTTGAGACAAGAATCAACGCCAGGAAGATTGTAACTCGTTCCCAGTGCCGCCTTGCACGCGTCGAGTTGTGTTTGTGTGTACGTGACCTTTCTCTGCAACTGAATTCCCAAGGCGGTATAGTATTCGTACCCAACAAGACTGGCACACGCAGATGGCAGAGTTGGGTTCGTAATGCAAGCGCTTGCCGTGGCGGTAGCTGATGGTGTTGGAATGCACCCTGATGGTTGGAACGTGCTTGTGACACGCGATGCTGTGCGGATCGCCGTCTGCTGCAACACCGTGTTTCCGTTGGTGGTGACCTGGGTCCCAGAAAACGTGCCGGTGACGCCTGTGAGGATCGTGGTGTAAGAGGTGCTTGAGGGCAGGGCCGTTGCCGCGATGACTGTCCGGGTGGCTCCGGTGCCCGTAAGGGTGACAAGGGAAGTTCCAGTGAAGGTGCCTGTGACACCCGAGGCAACGGTCGTGTAGACGAGGCTTGGAACAGCTGTCTGCAGGAGCACGGTGCCCACGCTTCCGCTGACCGGCAGAGTCGAGGTGACTGTGCCGGTGAAAGTGCCAGTGACACCAGTGGGGATGGTGACATAGGAGATGGAAGGCAGCGCGGTCTGCAGGAGAACTGTGCCCACGCTTCCGCTGACCGGTAGAGTAGAGGTGACTGTGCCGGTGAAAGTGCCAGTGACACCAGTGGGAATCGTGACATAGGAGATGGAAGGCAGCGCGGTCTGCAGGAGAACTGTGCCCACGCTTCCCGTAACTGGCAGGGTAGTTGTCACCGTGCCTGCGAAGGTGCCCGTGACTCCCGTGGGAACAGTGACATATGAGACGCTGGGCAACGCCGTCTGGGCCAGGACCGTGCCGACGGTGCCAGTCACCGGTAGGGTAGTGAGGCGAGTGCCCGTAAACGTGCCGGTGGCTCCCGTTGGGATGGTCACGTAGGAGATGGATGGAAGGGCCGTCTGCAAAAGCACGGTGCCCACCGTCTGGCCTGGACCCGTGGTGGCCAACGTGACTGTCGATGTTCCAGCAAATGTGCCAGTGACGCCTGTGGGAATCGTGACATAGGAGATGGTTGGCAGAGCAGTTTGGAGAAGAACAGTGCCGAGGCCTCCGCCGGTAGCCGGCAAAGTCGACGTTTGGGTGCCTGTGAAGGTTCCAGCGATCCCGCTGACAACAGTAGTGTATCCGGTGGGGAGGGCCGTTTGAAGGACAACGGTGCCAAGGCCTCCAACCGCAGAAATAGTCGATGTCTGAGTGCCGATGAAGGTGCCCGGGATTCCGGTAACGATCGTCGTGTACGAGATGGGGATCGCCGTCTGCAGCAAAACAGTACCAATAGTGCCGGTCGCCGGCACAGTTGAGGTCTGAGTGCCGGAGAAGGTTCCGAAGACACCCGTGGCAATCGTTGTGTAGGAGGTGACTGGCGGGAGAGCTGTTTGGAGAACGACCGTACCCAGAGTACCAGTAATCGGAAGCGTCGTGGTCCGAGTACCGGTAAATGTACCAGCGACGCCGGAAAGGACGGTGGTGAAGCCAGTTGACAAGGGTGGGATGGCGGTTTGGAGAAGCACGGTACCGACTGTTCCGCTGACTGGCAAGGTGGACGTCTGGGTCCCGGCGAAGGTACCGGTGATGCCGGTGACAATGGTAACATAAGAGGTCGTGACGGGAGGAATGGCGGTCTCCAGAAGAACAGTACCCAGGGTACCGATGACTGGCAGAGTTGACGTTTGAGTGCCGGCAAAGGTTCCGGCGACTCCCGTAGTCTGGGTGACGTATGAAATAGCCGGCAGAACAGGCAAACCAGTCTGAATGACGACGGTTGCGATGCTGCCGGTTGCTGGGAGGGTGCTTGTGAGAGGAACAGTGAGACCAGTGACGCCACTGAAGACCGTAGTGTATGAGGTCGCGACCGGGAGAGCAGTCTGAATAACAACAGTCGCAATAGTACCGGTTGCTGGGAGTGTAGAAGTGAGAGGACCAGCGAGACCAGCAACTCCACTGAATATTGTGGTGTATGAGGTAACCAAAGGCAAGGCAGTCTGGATGACAACGGTTGCAATATTTCCAGACGCTGGTAACGTACTTGTGACAGGCCCCGTAAGACCAGCAACACCACTGAATATTGTGGTGTATGAGGTAACAACTGGCAGAGCAGTCTGGATGACAACGGTTGCAATATTTCCAGATGCTGGGAGGGTACTTGTAACAGGACCAGCTAGCCCAGTGACGCCGCTGAAGACTGTTGTATACGAAGTAATCACTGGCAGAGCAGTCTGGATGACAACGGTTGCAATATTTCCAGATGCTGGGAGGGTACTTGTAACAGGACCAGCTAGCCCAGTGACGCCGCTGAAGACTGTTGTATACGAAGTAATCACTGGCAGAGCAGTCTGGATGACAACAGTCGCAAGATTGCCAGATGCTGGGAGGGTACTGGTGAGAGGCCCAGCGAGGCCAGTGACGCCGCTGAAGACCGTTGTATACGAAGTAATAACAGGTAAAGCTGTTTGGATAACAACAGTCGCAAGATTGCCAGATGCTGGGAGAGTGCTTGTGAGAGGCCCAGCGAGGCCAGTGACGCCACTGAAGACCGTTGTATACGAAGTAATAACAGGTAAAGCTGTTTGGATAACAACAGTCGCAATATTTCCAGATGCTGGGAGAGTGCTTGTGAGAGGCCCAGCGAGGCCAGTGACGCCACTGAAGACCGTTGTATACGAAGTAATAACAGGTAAAGCTGTTTGGATAACAACAGTCGCAATATTTCCAGATGCTGGGAGAGTGCTTGTGAGAGGCCCAGCGAGGCCGGTCACGCCGCTGAAAACTGTAGTATATGAGGTAACAACAGGTAGAGCAGTCTGGATGACAACGGTCGCAAGATTGCCAGTTGCTGGCAGCGTGCTTGTGAGGGGTCCAGCGAGGCCAGTAACCCCGCTGAAAACTGTAGTATATGAGGTGATAACAGGCAGAGCAGTCTGGATAACAACAGTCGCAAGATTGCCAGATGCTGGAAGGGTACTGGTGAGAGGCCCAGCGAGGCCAGTGACGCCACTGAAGACCGTTGTATACGAAGTGATAACAGGTAAAGCTGTTTGGATAACAACAGTCGCAATATTTCCAGTTGCTGGCAGCGTGCTTGTAACAGGACTGACGAGGCCGGTCACGCCGCTGAAAACTGTAGTATATGAGGTAACAACAGGCAGAGCAGTCTGGATGACAACAGTCGCAAGATTGCCAGTCGCTGGCAGCGTGCTTGTGAGGGGTCCAGCGAGGCCAGTAACCCCGCTGAAAACTGTAGTATATAAGGTAATAACAGGCAGAGCAGTCTGGATAACAACAGTCGCAAGATTGCCAGTTGCTGGCAGCGTGCTTGTAACAGGACTGACGAGGCCGGTCACGCCGCTGAAAACTGTAGTATACGAAGTGATGACGGGGAGCGCAGTCTGAATAACGACAGTTGCAATGGTGCCAGTCGCCGGCAACGTGCTTGTGATAGGTCCAGTAAGACCAGTTACACCGCTGAACACTGTAGTGTACGAGGTGACAAACGGCAAGGCTGTCTGGATAACAACAGTTGCAAGATTACCAGTTGCTGGCAGCGTGCTTGTAAGGGGGCCAGTGAGACCAACAACACCGCTGAAAACTGTAGTATACGAGGTGACAACAGGCAGAGCAGTTTGGATAACAACGGTTGCAACGGTGCCAGTCGCTGGGAGGGTGCTTGTGAGGGGTCCGGCCAGGCCAGTAACTCCACTGAATACTGTGGTGTACGAGGTGACAAACGGCAAGGCTGTCTGGATAACAACGGTTGCAAGATTACCAGTTGCTGGCAATGTGCTTGTAATAGGTCCAGCAAGACCAACAACACCGCTGAAAACAGTGGTATACGAAGTGATGACGGGGAGCGCAGTCTGAATAACGACAGTCGCCAGATTGCCAGTTGCTGGAAGGGTACTGGTGAGAGGCCCAGCGAGGCCAGTGACGCCGCTGAAGACTGTTGTATACGAAGTGATCACTGGCAGAGCAGTCTGGATGACAACGGTTGCAACATTTCCAGATGCTGGGAGAGTGCTTGTGAGTGGGCCTGTGAGACCAGTGACGCCGCTGAAGACCGTAGTGTATGAGGTGACGACGGGTAGCGCAGTCTGGATCACAACAGTCGCAATAGTACCGGTTGCTGGGAGTGTAGAGGTGAGAGGGCCAGCGAGACCCGTGACACCACTGAACAATGTGGTGTATGAGGTGATGAGAGGCAGAGCTGACTGAACGAGGACAGTTCCAAGAGTGCCGGTGAATGGCGGGGTCGTGGTCTGCAAACCAGCGAAGGTTCCTTCGATGCCAGTAAATATAGTAGTATAGGATGTGACTGGCTGTATTGGTAGGGCGGTCTGAATAACAACGGTTGCAAGAGTGCCGGTTGCAGGAAGGGTCGTTGTCTGCGCACCCACAAAGGTGCCCGTGATGCCACTGAAAACCGTAGTGTACGATGTGACAGCCGGCAGGGCAGACTGGACCAGGACGGTTCCGAGCGTGCCAGAGACCGGCAGCGTCGTAGTCTGCAGGCCGATAAAGGTTCCTTGGATACCGGTAAGAACTGTGGTATACGAAGTGACAGGCTCCACTGGCAGAGCAGTCTCCAAAAGTACTGTTCCAATAGTGCCGGAAACCGGTAGTGTGGTTGCCCGAGTTCCGGCAAAGATGCCGCTGACGCCGGTGAGAATGGTTGTATACAAGGTGACTGGGTCTGGAATAGCGGTCTGGACCACGACGGTTCCGATTGTGCCAGTAACGGGGAGAGTAGTAAGCTGACTTCCGATGAAGGTTGCGCCTTGGACTCCGCTGAAGACAGTCGTGTAAGAAGTGACGGGGTTAGGGATAGCAGTCTGCTGCAATACGGTGCCGAGGGTACCCGTGACCGGCAAAGTCGAGAACTGCGTCCCGAGGAATGTCGCACCCTGAATGCCAGTGAGTACGGTTGTGTACGAGGTGACTGGGTCGGGAATGGCGGTTTGCTGCAACACGGTGCCAAGAGTGCCCGTAACCGGCAGAGTCGAGAACTGGGTTCCGAGGAAAGTTGCGCCGAGAATACCGGTCGGTATTGTGATGTAGGACGTAACTGGGTTGGGAATCGCGGTCTCCAATACGATAGTCCCGATGGTACCAATGACTGGGAGTGTGGTGACCTGGGTTCCCAAGAAAGTCGCGCCCAAAACACCCGAGACGATGGTTGTATACGATGTCGTGGGGTTGGGAATGGCAGTCTGTTGCAAGACGGTTCCGATGGTGCCCGTAACAGGCAAAGTTGAAAGCTGAGTTCCGAGGAACGTAGCACCGAGAATACCAGTCGGGATTGTGATGTAAGAAGTAGACACCACAGCCGGGATGGCGGTCTCCAAGAGAACGGTGCCGATGGTTCCAGTAACGGGGAGAGTTGTGACTCTGGTTCCGATAAAAGTAGCCTCTGCGACGCCGGTGAGAATCGTTGTATAAGAAGTAACTAGCGCATCGGGAATGGCAGTCTCCAGAAGGACGGTGCCAATAGTGCCGATGACTGGAAGGGTGGTTGCCCTCGTGCCGACGAAGCTAGTTCCATTTACACCGGTGAGGATCGTTGTGTACGATATCGTTCCTGGGCTGGGAATAGCCGTTTGCAGAACCACGGTGACAAGCCCTGGATTGGTGGCGGCAGCCGGCAGCGTAGTCGTCTGGGTTCCGGCGAAAGTGCCAAAGACGCCAGTGACGATGGTCACGTAGGAAGTGTTGATTACAATAACCGATGAGGCCGATGATGAGCTGGTAGCAGATGGCAAAGCCGTCTGAAGCAGAACAGTGGCCACGTTCCCGGTGCCGATGATGGGCAGTGTGGTCGCCAAGGTTCCGACGAAGTTGCCAGGAATGCCCGTCAGAAGCGTCGTGTATGAAACAGCAGGAATAGCCGTTTGGAGCACAACGGTAGCCACTCCACCGCTTCCAACGATGGGCAAGGTAGAAGTCTGTGTGCCGATGAATGTTCCAGGGACTCCCGTCAGAAGTGTCGTGTACGAAACAACAGAAAGGGCTGTTTGCAGGAGGACAGTCGCCACGTTGCCTGAGCCCACAACAGGCAATGTGGTCGTTTGAGTGCCGGTAAAATCCCCAGCGATGCCAGTGATCTCGGTCGTGAACGAAAGGCTCGTGGTAGGAATAGGGGTTTGCAAAACGACGGTACCAAGACCGTTGGTACCAGTGCCGGGCAGGGTCGTAGTTTGAGTTCCAACAAAGGTGCCGACGATGCCGCTGAAGATGGTAGTGTACGAAGTAGCTGCTGGGAGCGCCGTCTGCAAGACCACAGTTCCAAGGCCGTTGGCACCAGTGCCGGGCAGAGTCGTAGTTTGAGTTCCAACAAAGGTGCCGACGATGCCGCTGAAGATGGTAGTGTACGAAGTAGCTGCTGGGAGCGCCGTCTGCAAGACCACAGTTCCAAGGCCGTTGGCACCAGTGCCGGGCAGAGTCGTAGTTTGAGTTCCAACAAAGGTGCCGACGATGCCGCTGAAGATGGTAGTGTACGAAGTAGCTGCTGGGAGCGCCGTCTGCAAGACCACAGTTCCAAGACCATTAGTACCAGTGCCGGGCAGGGTCGTAGTTTGAGTTCCAACAAAGGTGCCGACGATGCCGCTGAAGATGGTAGTGTACGAAGTAGCTGCTGGGAGCGCCGTCTGCAAGACCACAGTTCCAAGGCCGTTGGCACCAGTGCCGGGCAGAGTCGTAGTTTGAGTACCTGTAAAAGTGCCCAAGATGCCGCTGAAGATGGTGGTATAAGACGCGATCGTGGTTGTGGGAACCGCCGTCTGTAAAAGGACGGTGCCAAGGCCATTGGCTCCAGTGCCCACCAACGTCGTCGTCTGGGTGCCGATGAAAGTACCCGGGACGCCGGTCACCAGGGTTGTGTATGAAGCGGCTACTGGGAGGGCCGTCTCGAGGACCACAGTAGCCAAGCCATCGGGACCAATACCTGGGAGGGTAGTGGTCTGCGTTCCAGTGAAGGTTCCAACAACGCCAGAAACAACCGTAGTGTATGAGATGACGCTCGTTGTGGGAATTGCGGTCTGAAGAAGGACCGTAGCCGTGATGCCAAATCCGATTCCTGGAATGGATGGGATGGGCAGAGTGCTTGTTTGAGTTCCAGTGAAGGTACCAAAGACACCAGTGACAATGGTGATGTACGCAATACTGACGCTGCTGCTGGGAGTTGCAGTAGGGATAGCCGTCTGCAAGAGAACCGTACCAATGCTGCCAGTGCTGATCGGAAGCGTAGTCGCCTGTGTGCCGGCAAAAGTTCCCGGGATACCCGTCAAGATCGTCACGTATGAAACAGCAGGACTTGGTGAGGCCAAAGCAGTCTCCAAGAGAACTGTTCCAACGGTTCCAGTAACGATGGGCAGTGTGGTCGTCTGAGTGCCGGCGAAGGTGCCGATGACACCGGTCAAGATCGTGGTATAAGTGACCCCGGCGCTGCTTGAAGTCGGTGTTGGAACAGCCGTCTGGAAGATAACAGTAGCAATGCCTTCGGTTCCTGCTGGGAGTGTTGTGGCTTGGGTACCAGCGAAAGTTCCGGGCACTCCTGTGAGAATTGTTACATATGAGATGGGGCTCGCAGTAGGAAGAGCAGTCTGGATAATAACGGTTGCCAAGCCATCTATGCCAGCCGGCAGCGTGGTTGTCTGCGAGCCCAAGAATGTCCCTGGGATGCCGGTGAGTACGGTTGTGTATGAGACAGGACTCGAGGTCGGGAGTGCAGTCTGGATAACAACAGTTGCGATCCCATTGCTACCAGCAGGCAGCGTAGAAGTTTGTGACCCGATGAAAGTCCCCGGAATCCCGGTGAATAACGTGGTATACGAAATCGGGCTTGCCGTGGGGAGGGCAGTCTGGATGATAACAGTCGCAATGCCATCAGTGCCAGCTGGCAAGGTGGATGTTTGCGAGCCCAGGAACGTTCCTGGGGTGCCGGTGAACAGCGTGGTATAAGATATGGGAGTTGATGTTGGTAGAGCTGTCTGAACGACAACAGTAGCAACTCCATCAGATCCAGCTGGGAGAGTGGTGGTCTGACTACCGGGGAATGTGCCAGGAATACCGCTAAATATCGTGGTATAGGATACAGGGCTGGAGGTTGGCAGTGCAGTTTGGATAATGACAGTGGCAACTCCATTAGACCCAGCCGGGAGAGTTGTAGTCTGCGAGCCCAAGAATGTCCCTGGGATGCCGGTGAGTACGGTTGTGTATGAGACAGGACTCGAGGTCGGGAGTGCAGTCTGGATAACAACAGTAGCGATTCCGTCAGATCCAGCAGGGAGAGTTGTAGTCTGGGTACCGATGAAGATGCCCGGAACGCCGGTAAGTAAGGTAGTGTATGACGTAGGGCTTACTGTAGGTAAGGCAGTTTGGATAACCACAGTAGCGACTCCGTCAGATCCAACCGGCAGCGTGCTTGTCTGCGCCCCAATGAAAGTGCCAGGGATTCCAGTTATCAAAGTAGTATATGATGTTGGGCTTGCAGTTGGCAGAGCGGTTTGAATAACCACAGTAGCGACTCCGTCAGATCCAACCGGCAGCGTGCTTGTCTGCGCCCCAATGAAAGTGCCAGGGATTCCAGTTATCAAAGTAGTATATGATGTAGGGCTTGCAGTTGGCAGAGCGGTTTGAATAACCACAGTAGCGACTCCGTTAGATCCAACCGGGAGAGTTGTGGTCTGGCTACCAATGAAGGTGCCCGGAATGCCGGTAAGTAAGGTTGTGTATGACGTAGGGCTTACTGTAGGTAAGGCAGTTTGGATAACCACAGTAGCGACTCCGTCAGATCCAACCGGCAGCGTGCTTGTCTGCGCCCCAATGAAAGTGCCAGGGATTCCAGTTATCAAAGTAGTATATGATGTTGGGCTTGCAGTTGGCAGAGCGGTTTGAATAACCACAGTAGCGACTCCGTCAGATCCAACCGGCAGCGTGCTTGTCTGCGCCCCAATGAAAGTGCCAGGGATTCCAGTTATCAAAGTAGTATATGATGTAGGGCTTGCAGTTGGCAGAGCGGTTTGGATCACTACCGTAGCAATACCATTGCTTCCGGCTGGAAGGGTGCTTGTTTGGGATCCAACAAACGTGCCAGGAATGCCAGTGAAGACGGTGGTATAAGATGCCGGACTGGTAGTAGGGAGGGCGCTCTGAATTACAACTGTTGCGACTCCGTCTGGCCCAACTGGAAGAGTGCTGGTTTGCAGCCCAGGGAAGGTTCCAGGAACACCCGTGAGCAACGTCGTGTACGAGATGCTGGACGTGGGAACTGCGCTTTGAACAACTACGGTAACTAGCCCATCGGGGCCAGCAGGCAATGTTGTGGTTTGAGGGCCAA
This sequence comes from Colletotrichum tofieldiae, assembly GCA_022836555.1. Lineage (NCBI taxonomy): Eukaryota > Fungi > Ascomycota > Sordariomycetes > Glomerellales > Glomerellaceae > Colletotrichum > Colletotrichum tofieldiae. The sequence goes on from BQXV01000002.1 coordinate 6,167,393, forward strand.
CGAAGGTGCCAGGAACTCCAGAAAACACGGTTGTGAAGGAGACGCCCGAAGTGGGAATTGCGCTCTGAACAACCACTGTAACCAGCCCATCTGGGCCAGCGGGCAACGTAGTTGTTTGAGGTCCGATGAAAGTGCCGGGTACTCCTGAGAATACCGTGGTGTATGAAACTGGACTTGCGGTTGGCAATGCAGTCTGGAAGATGACAGTTGCGACGCCATTGGTTCCAACGGGTAAGGTTGTTGCTTGTGTTCCGACAAAGGTACCGGGCACTCCCGAGTAGATTGTTGTGAATGAGATGCCCCCAGAAGGGATAGCACTTTGAACGAAGACGGTCGCCAAGCCATTGGGCCCTGCTGGTAAAGTGGTCGTCTGAAGACCGGTGAAGGTTCCGACGATTCCAGTCACGATGGTTGTGTAAGAGACAGTGGCACTCGGGCTGGAGGCGGCAGTAGGATCGGCAGTCTGCTCAAGGACTGTCGCCGATCCATCAGGTCCGACAGGCAGCGTCGTCGTCTGTGTGCCAGTAAAGGTGCCAGGCACGCCGGTGACCACGGTGGTGTACGAGACGCTGCTTGTAGGCGTAGACGTAGCACTGGTCTCCGTGATAGGCACGAAAACGATAACTGTATCGGGCAGAGATGGGTCCCCGCTGGTGCTGACCCCGACGGTCGTCGTGAAGCGAGTGGTTCCAGCGTATGGGGATGTGACTGTGGTTAGTCCGCGGCTGGAAATTGATGTTGGTGGAGTGGTAGGGACTTGGACCACCACGGTGCCTGGGTCTCCGAGAGATGCCGGCTGCACGGTGAAAGTCGTCGGGGTTCCGATGGAAGTGACCGTCGTATACGTAAGCGAAGGGGCTGATGAGGAGGTGCCGGTTGACGCTGTGATTTGCACGATGACGGTGCCAACACCTGTGCCAACCGGAGGAACCGAGAAAGTAGTCGCGCTAGAACCAGTGACGGTGATTGTTGTGAAAGCAGGGTCCACAGTGGAGCTGGCGGTAGGAGTCTGGATGACGACGGTGGGGATACCGGTAGAATCAGCGGCTGGGAGGGTGAAGGTTGATGCGATCGGACCACCAGAGGTGACGGTAATGAAGGCACCAGGGCTTGCCGAAGGAGTTGGTGTCTGAACGATGACAGTGCCAACTCCGCCGATGACCGCGGGCAAGACGGTGCTTGTTGCGGCAACCGGCCCACCTGTGGTGATAGTGGTGAGGGATCCTGCGGCCAGGCTTGAAGTGGGCTCTGACACGATGACTGACACCACTCCGTCGGCCCCGGTGGTGATGGCAGTTGCCGGAAGGGCTCCGGTGCCGGGGACTGTGGTGAAGACGGTAGAAGAGATAACTCCCGGAGGCAGAGTTGAGCTTGGCAACTGGATGATGACGGAGACGACACCATTGAGTCCGCTGGCCGTGACAGTAGTCGGAATGGCACCCGTGCCCGTGATCGTGGTGAAGACAGTAGTGGGCGTGACAGGAGTCTGGCCAGAAGTTGTTGGTTCGAGGAAGATGACCGACACCACCCCGTTTGATCCAGTGACTGTTGTAGTTGCTGGCAACGCGGCAGTCCCAGGGGCTGTTGTGAAAACGGTGGTTGGGTTGGCAGGAGTCTGGCCAGAAGTTGTTGGCGTGAGGAGGATGACTGATACCACCCCATCTGATCCAGTGACTGTTGTAGTTGCTGGCAACGCGGCAGTCCCAGGGGCTGTTGTAAAGACAGTAGTGGGTGTGACAGCACTCTGGCCAGAAGTTGTTGGCGTGAGGAGGATGACTGATACCACCCCATCTGATCCAGTGACTGTTGTAGTTGCTGGCAACGCGGCAGTCCCAGGGGCTGTTGTAAAGACAGTAGTGGGTGTGACAGCACTCTGGCCAGAAGTTGTTGGCGTGAGGAGGATGACTGATACCACCCCATCTGATCCAGTGACTGTTGTAGTTGCTGGCAACGCGGCAGTCCCGGGGGCTGTTGTGAAAACTGTGGTTGGGTTGGCAGGAGTCTGGCCAGAAGTTGTTGGCGTGAGGAGGATGACTGATACCACCCCATCTGATCCAGTGACTGTTGTAGTTGCTGGCAACGCGGCAGTCCCGGGGGCTGTTGTGAAAACCGTGGTTGGGTTGGCGGGAGTCTGCGTGGGCGTTTGAATGACGACGGACACGACTCCATCAGAACCGGTAATTGTGGTAGTGGCCAAAAGAGAACCAGTGCCAGGCGCGGTGGTGAATACCGTAGTCGGGGCTCCGGGGCTTGAAGTCGGAGTCTGGAGAATGACGGAGACCACGCCATCGGATCCGGTCACCGTCGTTGTTTGAGGCAACAAGCCCGTTCCTGGCGCAGTGGTGAAGACGGTGCTACCCTGAACGCCAGTGGTAGGAGTCTCGACGATGACGGAAACAACCCCATCTGTGCCAGTAACTGTAGTTGAGATTGGCAAAAGTCCAGTACCCGGGACCGTCGTGAAGGCCGTACTTCCGGACCCGCCAGCGGTAGGCGTTAGGAAAATGACAGAAACGACACCATCGGCGCCAGTGACCGTGGTTGAAGTCGGCAAGGTGCCAGTGCCAGGGGCAGTCGTGAAGACAGTTGTGGGGGAGACACCAGATGTCGGGGTCTGAACAATGACGGAAACAACGCCATCGGTACCAGTAACTGTTGTAGTGATCGGAAGAGACCCCGTGCCCGGAGCGGTCGTGAAAAGCGTGGACGGAGTGCCTGATGGCAAGCCAGTGGTTGGAGTCTGAATAATGACCAGGCCGACGCCGTTAGGGTCCGTAGGCAAAACGGTTGTGGTCGCCGGAACAAGACCAGAGTATCCACTTGTGACAGTCGAAAACACGCCAGGGACATCGATGATGACCGTCGCTGGCAGACCGGTGCTCGCGGGAGGGATCGTGGTGGTGCCTGCGGAGGGTGCGCCGAAGCGTGTGGTTGTAACCTCGGCAACGACGCCAGGGAGCTGGACGAGGACGGTGGTCTGATCACCAGGCAGGGCCGGGCTGCCAGTCGAAATCAGCGTGACGGAGCCGCCGTATGTGCTGAAGATGGTTGTGATGCCACCGGTGCCACTTGGCAAAGATGTGAGGGATTCAGGAACTTGGATCATGATGGTCTGAACGCCATCAGAGCCAATAGGCATGGTAGAGGTGGCCGTGGCCGAGAGACCTCGAATAGTAGTCGTTGCAAACCTTAGTATCCGGGGAGCGCCTACCAGCACGGTCACGACATCGCCGGTTCGAGACGGAGCAAGCGTTGAGATTTGGGTGACGGACGCCGTGATGAACGTAGTGATAGTCGTGTAGGAAGTGCCATCAGAGACGCTAATCGAAGGCGTGACTGAAGCAACATTGGTCGGAATCTGAATGAAGACAGTGCCAGGAAGCCCAGAAGCAGCTGGCGCCACAGTTTGTGACAGGGTGACTGAGCCACCGTAGCCGGTGGTGATTGTGATGTACGAGACAAAGGCCTGCGTGACTGAGGTCGTAGGAATAGCTGTCGAAGGGGGGATTTGGATGACAACCGTGGCAAGCCCGTCTGTGCCAGTCGCGGTTCCAACAAGGGTCTGAAGGAAGGTTCCGTCGTAGCCACTCGTAATAGTGGTGTACGAAAGACCTGAGATTGTCGTAGATGGCGAAGGTAGAATGGTAGTTGAGCCAGTGGGGACTTGGACGATAACTGTGGCAAGGCCGTCGGGTCCAGTAGAAGTGCCGATGAGTGTCTGGACAAGCGAACCATCGTATCCGCTGGTGACGGTGGTGTATGATAAACCAGGGACGGTGGCCGTTGGCAAGGTAGTTGCCGAAGTAGGCGTTTGGATAACAACAGTTGCAAGGCCGTCTGGGCCAGTTGCAGTTCCGATAAGCGTCTGGAGTACAGATCCAGCGTAACCACTTGTGACGGTAGTGTATGAAACGCCAGGTAGCGTAGTTGAAGGCGAAGTTACACCAGCAGTAGGTGTCTGAACGACAACCGTGGCCAGGCCGTCGACGCCGGTAGAGGATCCAACGAGGGTTCGAACGACCGATCCATCGTAGCCGCTGGTAACAGTAGTATAGGAAATACCAGGTAGGGCTGTGGCAGTTGGGGTTTGGATTACTACAGTAACGAGACCGTCAATTCCAGTGACTGAGCCCGTGGATGTCACGGTGACAGATCCGCCGTACCCAGAGGTGAGGGTGATGAAAAGTCCAGGGCTTCCCGTGGCAGTCGGCAGAGAAGTGGCGGTTGGCGACAAGATAATAACGGTAACGAGACCATCGGCACCAGTGAGGGTGCCGGTCTCCGTTGCGACAATTGAGCCGGCATAGCCACTGGTCAGAGTCGTGTACTGGGCGCCCAGAGCACTCGTGGCGCTTGGGACTTGGACGACAACTGTTTGTACGGGAGACCCACTGACAGTGCCCAGGGACAGAGTCGTGGTCTGAGTGACGGAGCCGGCGTAACCGCTGGTAACGGTGGTGAACAAGATTCCATTCGCAACAGAAGCGGTAGGGACTTGTACGACCACCGTCTGCACGGGAGACCCGCCAACAGTGGCCAGCGGAAGGCTCGAGGTAAGGGTGACTGAGCCATCGTAGCCGCTCGTGACGGTTGTGTACAAGATGCCGCTGGCTAGAGTCGGGTTGGGCACTTGTATGACAACAGTGCCAGGGTCTCCGCTGTTGGCGGGCGGGATCGTGGTCGTCAAAGAGCCCGAGCCGGTAAACCCACCGCTCGTGACGGTCACGTACGATATAACGTCTACGCCGGCCGAGCTTGTGGGAACTTGAACAATGACAGTTCCCAGTTCTCCAGGAGCGCCAGGCGCAAGAGTCGTGGTTTGGGGAACCAGGCCAGTGAAACCGCTGGTGACGGTTGTGTAGGAGACGTCCGAGGAGGCGAAAACACTGCTGGGAACCTGGACGATGACAGTGCCAAGTCCGGATGGGTCGGTCGCCGCGGGAGGAATGGTGCTTGTCAAAGTTACCGATCCTGGGTAGTTGCTGAAGATTGTGGTAAAGGAAGCAGCCAATGCCCCACCAGATGTGCTGACGGCAGTGGCCTGCGAGTTAGGAACTTGGATAACAACGGTTCCGGTGGCGAGGCCGGAGGAATCTGTGGTGGCCGGTGGGATCGTAGTCGTTAGGGTGACTGATCCTGGGTAGCTGCTCACGATAGTCGTGTAGGATATGCCAGATGAAGCCGGAATATCCGGGGTAGTGAGGGGGACTTGAACGACAACCGTGCCGGTGTTGTCTCCAGCTGCAGGGCTAAACGTGGTCGTAACCGGGATAGAACCAGAGTAGAAGCTGACGAGAGTAGTGTAAATGATGCCGACGCTACTCGTTTGGCTCGACGTGGCCAGAACATTAGGGAGATTAACAATGACAGTGCCTACGTTGGCGGGATCGCCGCTCGATGGTTCAAGCGTTGTTGTGACAGCTACAGACCCAGTGCCAGTGCTGAATACGGTAGTGTAAGATCGGCTCGCCAAATTTGTTGTGTCGGTTGATGTTGGCCCATTATTCTCTGTGGCTGACTGGGGGACCTGGACAACGACTGTACCGATGCTGGCCGTATCACTTGGATCAGGTGGAAGAGTCGTTGTCCGCGTAATGGAGCCAGCGTACCCGCTTGTGACGGTCGAGAAGCTGGCGGGCAGGGCGGTCAAGCTCTCAGAAGAAGTGGATGACGTTCCAGAAGATGTCACAGACGTTGGCACTTGTACGACGACGGTTCCAGCGTTGTCCGTCGCGAGAGGATCCACGATGGTAGTTGTCTGCGTGAGCGAACCAGCGTATCCACTGGTGATCGTGGTGTAGCTGACTCTGTCCGAGCTGGATGACGCAGTGCTGGGAACCTGAACGATAACCGTGCCAATCTCAGTTCCAGTAGGGAACACAGTGCTGCTTTGGACGATGCTACCTCCATAGGTGGTGGTCACAACGGTAAAGGTGGCGGAGGCCGATGCATCGGCGGACGAGGTCGTGCTGAGAATCGAACTGGGCTGGAGGACCACAACGGTACCAGTTGCCCCTGACGAACCGGGAACGATAGTCGAAGTAGTCAAGACAGAGCCGTCATACGTGCTTGTGACCGTGATGAGTGGCAGTTCTGATGATGTCGTGACAGCAGGTTCGAAAAAGATGATAGTGCCAACGGTGTCAGTGCCCGAGGGTGCGGCTGTTGAGATGAGAAGCGTCGAGCCAGCGTAGGTGCTTGTTATTGTAGTGTACGGAGTGACTCCTGGGATGGAGACGCTCGAGCTCGGCACAAGCAAGACGACAGTCCCAACAGTATCGGTGCCAGCAGGCGGCTGAGTTGACGTCGCCAGCAGAGACCCGCCGTATGTGCTGATGACCGTCGTATACGAGACCGTGACACTGGGCGCTGCGGTGCCTGTTGGCTGCAGAACTACAACGGTGCCAATGGTGTCGGTGCCCGCAGGTGGGACCGTGGAGGTGGCGATGACCGAGCCACTATATCCGCTAGTAAGAGTGGTGAAGGAGCCAGCGTTGGAGATCGTGACGGACGAGGTCGGCTCAAGGATCACAACGGTTCCAACGGTATCGCTTCCAGTTGGGAAAATGGTCGATGTGGATGGTATCACACCAGTGTATGCACTCGTGACAGTTGCAAAGCTGATAGACGCAGTGCTCATGGGCACCAGAATGATGACGGCGCCAATTGTCTCTGTGCCTGTGGGCAAGAGCGTGGACGTCGACGGCGTCGAGCCGGTGTATCCACTGGTAACTGTAGTGAACAGCCCAGGAGACGCACTTTGGGCAGATGTTGGCTCAAGAATGACAACGGTGCCGACATTTTCTGTGCCAGTGGGCAAAATAGTGGTTGCCGAAGGAACTAAGCCACTGTAGGTGCTGGTGGTGGTGGCGAACGAGATACTTCTGGAGGCTGTGTTGACCGCAGAGCTGGATGGGACCAGGACGACAACGCTGGACTCTCCTGAAGGTCCAACAGGGATGGTCGTGGTCAAAGTCACTGATCCGTCGTAGGTACTGGTCAGCACATTGGCAAGAGCCGTTGAAGAAGCAGTCACAGCACTTGGGACTAGGATGATTGTCGACCCAGGCCCGCCATCAGACCCAATCGGAAGCGTAGACGTGAGGGTGACGGAGCCGTCGTAAGTACTTGTGAGGACATTCGGAAGGGCAGGGGTCGTGCTTGGAACCAGAACAATGGTGGAACCAGGCTCGCCGCTGGGCCCAGTTGGAAAGACTGAAGTTACCGTCACTGAGCCACCGTACGTACTTGTTAGGACATTGAGCACCGTAGAAGTACTGCTTGGAACCAGAATAACAGTAGAACCGGGCTCTCCATTTGGTCCAGGAGGCAAGGTTGATGTTAGGACAACCGATCCGTCATAGGTACTAGTGAGGACGTTGGGAAGTGTAGACGTTGTTGGCCTAGGTACGAGGATGATGGTTGAACCAGGCTCCCCTGATGGGCCAGGTGGAAGCGTGCTTGTAAGAGTAACTGATCCGTCATACGTACTAGTGAGAGCGTTAGGCGACGGGAGCGTAGAGCTCGGTACCAAGACCACAGTCGGGCCAGGCTCGCCTGAAGGACCAGCAGGAAGGGTAGATGTAAGAGTGACAGATCCGCCGTACGTGCTGGTGAACAGATTGGGCACCGCGGTTGTGGAAGCTGGAACCAAAATGACCGTTGGGCCAGGTTCTCCCGATGGGCCTGGTGGAAGCGTGCTTGTAAGAGTAACTGATCCGCCGTACGTGCTAGTGAACAGATTGGGCACAGCGGTTGTAGAGGCTGGAACCAAAATGACCGTTGGGCCAGGTTCTCCCGATGGGCCTGGTGGAAGCGTGCTTGTAAGAGTAACTGATCCGCCGTACGTGCTAGTGAACAGATTGGGCACAGCGGTTGTAGAGGCTGGAACCAAAATGACCGTTGGGCCAGGTTCTCCCGATGGGCCTGGTGGAAGCGTGCTTGTAAGAGTAACTGATCCGCCGTACGTGCTAGTGAACAGATTGGGCAATGCAGTAGAGCTCGGCACCAAGACCACAGTCGGGCCAGGCTCGCCTGAAGGACCAGCAGGAAGGGTAGATGTAAGAGTGACAGATCCGCCGTACGTGCTGGTGAACAGATTGGGCACCGCGGTTGTGGAAGCTGGAACCAAAATGACCGTTGGGCCAGGTTCTCCCGATGGGCCTGGTGGAAGGGTAGATGTAAGAGTGACAGATCCTCCATACGTGCTGGTGAACAGATTGGGCAATGCAGTGGAGCTCGGCACCAAGACCACAGTCGGGCCAGGCTCTCCATTGGACCCAGTTGGTAACGTAGACGTTAAGGTAATAGAGCCACCGTACGTGCTTGTCAGAATATTGGGAAGAGCACCGCTCGTAGAGCTTGGGACCAGGATGACGGTGGCTCCGGGCTCGCCCGAAGGACCAGCGGGGAAAGTGCTCGTCAAAGTCACAGAGCCAGCGTACGTGCTAGTCAACACGTTAGGAGTTGATGGAGAGCCGGTCTGGCTTGGTACTAAAACCACAGTCGCGGGATCTCCTGAGGGTCCAATCGGCAAGGTCGTCGTGATAGTGACTGGGCCCCCGTACGTTGAGGTGAGCAGATTGGGAGCTGCTGGGCCAGCTGTAGTCGACGATGGAACTAAAACCACTACCACCGGGTCACTGGAGGGGCCAATGGGCAAGGTAGTGGTAAGAGTAACTGAGCCACCATATGTGCTGGTGAAAGCATTGGGATCGGGTCGATCAGCAATGCTGGTGGTCGTGGCGCTAGGAACCAAAATGACCGTAGCCACATCTCCAGAGGGTCCAACAATGGTGGTTGTTTGGACGACTGAGCCACTATATGTGCTCGTCAAGATGTTAGGGGGACTAGGGGCAGCTGTATTGCTAGGGACCAAGACAACGGTTACTGGATCACCAGATGGTCCAACGGGGAGGGTCGTCGTGAGGGTCACTGACCCACCGTACGTGCTGGTGAGGATGTTGGGGAGTCCAGCGCCAGCAGAAGTTGTCGAGCTGGGCACCAAAATAACTGTGGCAACATCGCCGGATGGTCCGAACGGGAGGGTTGTTGTTAACGTCACCGAGCCGCCATAAGTGCTCGTCAAAACGGGGGGTCCAGGGGCGGCTGTCTGGCTAGGAACGAGGACAACCGTCGCTGGGTCACCTGACGGGCCGATGGGCAGTGTCGTTGTGAGTGTCACGGAACCACCATAGGTGCTGGTGATGACGTTCGGGAGGCCGGCAGCGGCAGTGGAGCTGGGAACGAGAATAACTGTTGCAATGTCGCCCGAGGGACCAACAGGCAAAGTTGTGGTCAAAGTCACGGATCCTGCATAAGTGCTCGTCAGGATGTTTGGAAGACCGGGTGGTGTAGTCTGGCTAGGAACAAGAACGACAGTGACGATTTCGCCTGAGGGCCCGATAGACACAGTCGAAGTCAGGGTGACGGACCCGCCGTAGGTGCTGGTCAAGAAGTTAGGCAGCCCAGATGCGGCCGTCGAACTAGGGACCAAGATGACGGTAGCAACATCCCCTGAGGGACCAACAGGCAAAGTCGTAGTAAGAGTGACTGAGCCGCTATACGTAGAGGTAAGAAAATTAGGCAGGCCAGGCGCAGCCGTTGAACTGGGAACCAAGATAACGGTAGCAACGTCGCCCGAAGGTCCTACAGGTAAAGTCGTGGTAACAGTAACGGATCCTCCGTAGGTGCTGGTCAAGAAGTTAGGCAGGCCAGGCGCAGCCGTTGAGCTGGGAACCAAGATAACAGTAGCAACGTCGCCTGAAGGTCCGACAGGCAAAGTCGTAGTAAGAGTGACTGAGCCGCCGTAAGTGCTGGTCAAAAGGTTTCCAACCGTCTGAGTGGAGGTCGCCGAGGGCACTAAGATGACCGTCTGGCCAGGCTCTCCTGAGGAGCCAGTAGACAGGACTGAAGTCAAAGTAACTGAGCCTCCGTAAGTGCTGGTCAAGACATTAGGAAGACCTGCTGCTGCTGTAGAGCTTGGGACCAAAACGACCGTCTGGCCAGGCTCTCCTGAGGAACCAGTAGAAATGACGGATGTAAGAGTGACTGAGCCACCGTAAGTGCTGGTCAAAAGGTTTCCAACCGTCTGAGTGGAGGTCGCCGAGGGCACTAAGATGACCGTCTGGCCAGGCTCTCCTGAGGAGCCAGTAGAAATGACGGATGTAAGAGTGACTGAGCCGCCGTAAGTGCTGGTTAAGACATTAGGAAGACCAGCAGCTGTTGTTGAGCTTGGGACCAAAACGACCGTCTGGCCAGGTTCTCCTGAGGAGCCAGTAGAAATAACGGATGTGAGAGTGACTGAGCCGCCGTAAGTGCTGGTCAAGACATTGGAAAGGACAGGCGTGGCAGAAGCACTGGGAACAAAAACAATAGTCTGAGATGGTTCTCCCGATGAACCGGTCGCGATGACGGATGTCAAAGTGACTGAACCACCGTAAGTGCTTGTAAGGGCATTTGGCAAGCCAGTAATACCAGTGGAGCTTGGGACAAGTATGACGGTCTGTGCAGGCTCGCCCGAGGAACCAGTAGAGATCACTGAAGTCAACGTGACTGAGCCTCCATAGGTGCTGGTCAGAACATTCGGCAAAGCCGGAGTCGCAGTGGAGCTCGGAATTAGGACAATGGTTGCGCCGGGCCCGCCTAGGGGCCCTGTTGATACGACGGAGGTGGAAGTGACAGAGCCGCCGTAGAAGCTCGTGAACAACCCACCCACATTAGTGGCCGTGGAAGACGGCTCTCCAGTGTTGGTAGGGATAAAGATGATCGTGGCTCCTGGTTCGCCGGAAGGACCAGCAGGCAAGGTTGAGGTAAGTGTGACTGAACCACTGTAAAAGCTTGTGAACAACCCAGCAGACAAGGCAGTGTTTGTCGCCGTTGGAGCAACTGTGCTGCTAGGAACGAGAATGACGGTGGCCCCAGGCTCGCCGGAAGGACCAGTTGGAACAACGGACGTCAAAGTGACCGAGCCACCATACGTGCTTGTGTAGAGACCTGCAGCCAGAGCTGTTGTGGTTGCAATTGGCGCACTGGAGCTGGGGAGGAAAATGATAGTTCCTCCAGGCTGGCCAGAGGGCCCAGAAGGCAACACAGATGTCGAAGGCACCAAGCCGCTGTAGTAACTGGTGACGAGACCGCCAGCGGTAGGCGTTGTCTGACCTGCGTCGCTGGTAGCACTTGGAACCAGAACAATGACAGTTGCTGGGTCGTTTGAGTTGACCGGGGCAATTGTGCTAGTCAACGAGACCGAACCGGAGTAAGTAGATGACAGCGTTGTGAACAGGTTGTTGCCGACTGTGGGTGAAGCAGAGCTGCTGGGAACCAGGATCACGACAGTTCCAGGGTCTCCAGGATTTGCTGGTGACGTGATCGCCGTTGAAATGACTGATCCAGCATAGGTGGATGTAACTGTGGCAAAAGTGGCACTTGGGGTGGTAGTGGGGGATGTCAGGACGTTGCTCGGGACGAGGACAACAAGAGTACCAGTCGGGTCAGTGCCAGAAGGTGGTAGGGTCTGGAATGAAGTAACAGAGCCCCCATAAGTGGAAGTAAGAGTGGCGAAGACTACGGACGGAGTGCTGGTCACGCTCGTCACAACGGGACTCCCTGTGTCGGTGGAACTGCTTGGGACCAGGACGACAAGAGTGCCCTGAGTATTCGTGCCCGAGGGGAGGATGGTTGAAGTCGAAGTCACAGAGCCTGAGTAAGTGCTGATAAGCGTTGCAAAGCCGGCGTTGGTAGTTGAGACAGGGTCAGCTGTTGAGCTTGGCACAAGGACAACGACGGTGCCCTGAGTATTCGTGCCTGAGGGAAGGATGGTTGAAGTCGAAGTCACAGAGCCTGAGTAAGTGCTGACGAGCGTTGCAAAGCCGACGTTTGTCGTTGAGATGGAGGCAGGGTCAGCCGTTGAGCTTGGGACCAGGACTACAAGAGTACCCTGAGTATTCGTGCCCGAGGGGAGGATGGTTGAAGTCGAAGTCACAGAGCCTGTGTAGGTGCTGATAAGCGTTGCAAAGCCGGCATTGGTAGTTGAGACAGGGCCAGCCGTCGAGCTTGGTACAAGGATGACGACGGTGCCCTGGCTTTCAGTACCAGTAGGCGCAATGGTCGTAGTCAAAGGAGTAGATCCTGTGTAGGTGCTGATAAGCGTTGCAAATCCAGCGTTTGTCGTTGAGACGGCGGGGCCAGCTGTTGAGCTTGGCACAAGGATGACGACGGTGCCCTGGCTTTCAGTACCAGTAGGCGCAATAGTTGAGGTCGTAGGAGTAGATCCTGTGTAAGTGCTGATAAGCGTTGCAAAGCCAGCGTTGGTAGTTGAGATGGCGGCAGGGTCAGCCGTCGAGCTTGGTACGAGGACGACAACAGTGCCCTGGCTTTCAGTGCCAGTAGGCGCAATGGTCGTAGTCAAAGGAGTAGATCCTGTGTAGGTGCTGATAAGCGTTGCAAATCCAGCGTTTGTCGTTGAGACGGCGGGGCCAGCTGTTGAGCTTGGCACAAGGATGACGACGGTGCCCTGGCTTTCAGTACCAGTAGGCGCAATAGTTGAGGTCGTAGGAGTAGATCCTGTGTAAGTGCTGATAAGCGTTGCAAAGCCAGCGTTGGTAGTTGAGATGGCGGCAGGGTCAGCCGTCGAGCTTGGTACGAGGACGACAACAGTGCCCTGGCTTTCAGTGCCAGTAGGAGCAATAGTCGTAGTCAAAGGAGTAGATCCTGTGTAGGTGCTGATAAGCGTTGCAAATCCAGCGTTTGTCGTTGAGACGGCGGGGCCAGCTGTTGAGCTTGGCACAAGGATGACGACGGTGCCCTGGCTTTCAGTACCAGTAGGCGCAATAGTTGAGGTCGTAGGAGTAGATCCTGTGTAAGTGCTGATAAGCGTTGCAAAGCCAGCGTTGGTAGTTGAGATGGCGGCAGGGTCAGCCGTCGAGCTTGGTACGAGGACGACAACAGTGCCCTGGCTTTCAGTGCCAGTAGGAGCAATAGTCGTAGTTGAAGGAGTAGATCCTGTGTAAGTGCTGATAAGAGTTGCGAACGCTGTCGGGGCAGGCGTGGTTGTTGCCCCTGGGGTGGGCAGACTGCTCGAGGGAGCCGAGGTAACCGACGCCGCTTCGAAAGGCGTGTAAATAATGACCATACCAATGATCTCCGTGCCGCTAAGAGTGGGTGAGGTAGTTGTGGAAAACCCAGTCGACGAGTGGCCGGTTGTCATGGTAGCAAAGCGTGCGAATCTGGGCTGAGCCACAAAAACGGTGCCAACAGACTGGGTTCCTGTGGGGAAGACAGTGCTTGTGCTTGCTCCCGTGGAATCCCATAGCGAAGTCGTCGTGACAAAGCTGACGCTGGGAGCAGGGGTGGCCGAAGCGGACGCTGTGGGTGTCTGGATGATGATTACGCCAACGGATTCCGTGCCCGTGGGCAGCAGAGTCGTGGTCTGAGTTGACGCGCCGCTGTAGCCGCTGGAAATCGTGATGAACTGGGTGACGGACTGGTTTGATGCAGGAGTCCCAGTCGTCGAGATGCCCGCCTGGGTGGGAACTTCGACGAGAACAACACCGAGATCCTCAGTCCCGCTCTGGGGCAGTGTGGTCGTGCGAGTAACGCTGCCAGGGTACAGAGAGGTGACCGTAATGTACCCCGTGATAGACGGCCCTGCGGCGCCAGATTGCGTGGGAGTCTGGATCAAAACCAGGCCAACACTGTTGGTGCCTGTTGGGAGGACGGTCGTTGTCTGAGTTCCAACCCCTGAATAACCGGTTGAGACGGTGATGAAGGAGAGACCAGGGGCTGTCGGGGCACTGGTGGTCGTAGGAAGGCTTGATGCAGGAACCTGCAAAACAACCGTACCAACGGTGTCGGTACCGGACGGCAAAAACGTTGACGTCAAAGTGACAGGCCCATTGTATGTGCTGATAATGGTTGTGTAGCTCGGCTGAGGCGAGACAGTCCCCTGAGGAGTCTGGATAATGACCGCACCAATGGTGCTCGATCCCGAAGGGAAAACGGTGACGGTGGTTGGCACGGCTCCCGTGTAACCGACAGTGGTAGTGAGGAACGACACCTGGACCGGCGACGTTGTAGTGACGGCGTTGGTCGCGGTCGGCGTGAGAATAACCAAGGTCGCCGGGTCACCAGTCGCCGCGGGCGTGAGGGTGAGAGTGGATGTCGCAGAGCCGGCGTAGCCACTCGTCAAGATGACCGTGTTTAGCAACGCACTGGAAGCGCTAGATGCGCCAGCTCCCGCGGTCGGCGTCTGAATGACAACAGCACCAGCCGTCTCAGTTCCCGTCGGCGCCAGAGTAGTCGTACGCGTAACGCTTCCATCGTAGCCCTCGGTGCGGGTGACAGCGGGAAGAGCACCAGCGGCAGAACCAGTTGGGGTCTGAACCAAGACGGTTCCAACGGTCCCAGTGCCGGTGGGGAAGATTGTCACCGTCGTAGGTACCGAGCCCGAGTATCCAGTGGTGACCACATCAAAGCCGCTAGGGACCTGGACTTGGGGCTGGGTAGCAGCGGGTTCCTGGACAACCACGCTGCCAGGGTTGGTTCCTGATGGAGGGAATGTGACAGTGGTGGGCACGGAGCCGGTTCCGGCCGCTGTCGTGAGAACGAAGCCGCTCGGAACGTTGGGAAGAACTGTGGCGGCTGGATCCGTTGTGGGAGTCTGGACCACGACGATACCCGCGGAGTTGGCGCCAGTGGGTAGTATCGTAGAAGTCGCTGCCACCGGCCCTCCAGTCGTGATTGTAACAAAGACATTGGGCGCAGCGGTAGTAGTGGGCTGGACTGCGCCTCCAGAGAAGATGGGCGTCTGGATAATGACGGTACCAACGGTGTCGCTCCCAGTGGGTTGGAGGGTGATGGTAGTAGGCGTGGTTCCGGTGAAACCCTGGTCAATTGTCGTGAAGACGCTCGCCGAGTTCGAAGGCGACGCCAAGGGGTTGGGAAATGGGGTCTGGACGACCACAATACCAGAGCCACCTCCAGGGGGCTGCACGGTGACAGTAGTGGGAAGAGAACCAGTGAAGCCAACGGTAGTGGTCTGGAGGGTGTTGGTCTGGGCCGTCGGCGTCTGGATCAGCACGATACCAAGGGTGTTGGCTCCCGTTGGCAGCAGAGTGGTGGTTGTTGGGGCAGTTCCGGAGTAGCCCTCGAAGAGGGTTGTGAACACACCAGCGCCTGGAGCGGCAGTCTCGGCGACAGTCGGTGTTTGGACGAGCACAATACCCACGGAATTGGTACCGGAGGGAGGGAAAGTCACGGTGGTTGGCACTGGTCCTCCCTGAGTCACGGTGATAGCAAGACCCGGGTCGATGCTCGGAAACGGCAGGACAATGGTTGGAAGACCGATAGTAATCGGCGGGATGTTGATTATCGGAAGACCGGGGGCGTTGGTGTTGGCCCCAGGAGTAGCACCATCTCCCGTTGGCAGAGCCGTGAAGAGCGAAGAGGGGATTTGGACGAGTACGGTTCCTACAGTGTTAGTACCTGTGGGCAACAAGACTTCGGTCAGCGCAGAGGACCCCGAGAACGGAGTGGTCACCGTCGTGAAAGGCACTCCGGCGGGCAGAGTGAGTTGGGGGGCAGCTGGGTTAGTAGGGGTAAGGACGACGACGGTGCCAACATCGTTGGGATCAGCCGGCGGAACCGTGAAGGTAGTTGGTTGCAGCCCGCTGAATCCCGACTGGATGGTTGTGAAAGCACCTAGAGCTCCGGATGCCAGACCGGATGTAGCACCGCCGGCACCCGATTGCGGAACGGTCGGGCCAAGAGCTTGTGTCTGTCCTGGAATTGCCGGTGTTGCCCCAGCCGGCTGAGTCGCCGGAGAGTTGGCCAGTACCACAACAGTGCCGACAGTGTTCGTTCCCGTGGGAGGAAACGTCAGAGTGGCGGGTGTTGTTCCATCGATAAACCCACTGAGCGTAGTGAATGAAGCAGGCTGGGCACCCTGAGGAGGACTCGCCGCAGTCGAGCCAGCGGGGTCCGGCGTCAAGACCAAGACCACGGGTGCTTGAGAGGCACCGCCCGTGGGCTGGAGAGTCACCGTCGTGGCTTGGGATCCTGCGAACCCAGTTGTGATGGTGTCGATGGCCTGGGGAGCAGCAGGTCCAGCAGGTCCAGCAGGTCCGGTGGCAGCAGGTCCGGTGGCAGCAGGACTAGCAGGGCTGGTCAACGGAGTCAAAACCAATACCTGGCCGAGCGACTGGGTGCCAACTGGCGGCAGAGTGACGGTGGTGGGCACAGATCCCGAGTAGCCACTTGTTAGGCGCGGCAGAGCTTCGTCAGGAACTGGGTCTGCGGTCGGTGAACCAAGTGCGTTGGTGGCCGGATCCGTGACGGGAGGGGCCGCTGGAGTGGCAGCAGGGTCTCCGGCAGAAAGCCCCGAGTTGAAGCCGACGGGCAGCTGCTCGACAATTGTGGCAACCGGGTTGTCTCCCTGGGATGGCAACGTCAACGTCAAAGGGTCTGTGCCGTTATAGTCGCCTCGGATAGTAACTAGGTTGGCGGACAAGGCCGCAGGCTGAGTCGTTGCTGGGTCGTTTCCGCCCAAGCCTTCGGCAATGACGATGGTACCAGGCTGAGAAGCTGAAGAGCCACCGTCCAACGGCAGAGTGATTGTCGCACCCTGGCCACCTATTGGAAGCGCAGCCAGTGTCCTGAAGAGGGCTGGCCGAACCGTCTGTGACGGGGTTTGAACGATGACGGTCCCCAAAGTCGGGTTGCCGGCAGGCACCACCGTGAGAGTCACTGGGAGAGTTCCCGTGTTGCCGTCCGTGGTGATTGTTGTGAATGGGCCGGTAAAGGGAGTGGCAGCAGGTTGAACGATCACCGTGCCAGTCTGACCAGTGCCGGTGGGAGGAAGCGTCAGCGTGACTGGAGAATCTCCGTTGTTGCCGCCGGCCGTGATCGTGTTGAAGGGCCCCGTAAACGCCGCAGGATCCAAACTCTGCACAAGGACCGTGAAGAGACCGTCAGTGGCGCCAGCAGCAGGAGGGATCGTGACAGTCGCCGGGCTTCCGCCCTGTCCGCCACCAACATTGACGGTTGTGAAGGGGCCGGCAGCGGGGCCGGTGAAGCCGTCCGTGGTCTGTACCACAACGGTTCCGGTGCTCCCTTCTGGAGCCGGGATCGAAATTGTCGTCTCGGTTGCTCCCGGAACGCTGATGGTCTGGAAGATTGCAGCAAATGCAGGGCGAGCAGTCTGGATGACCACGGCACCAACACTGCCAGAGGTAGGGATAATCGTGAAGGTCCCAGCCTGGCCGTCTGCGTTCCCGACGGTGATGGTCGTCAGTCTGGCGAGGAAGTCGGCCTCTCCTCCAGGCGTTTGGATGATTTGCAACACTCCCTCGTCGGCGATGGTCTGGAATACGGCCCCATCACCGGGCAACGTAATGGCGGCAGGTGTTACGCCAGCGTTGCCGAGAACAGTAATGACGTTCTGAGGGCCAGTCACAGTAATCGAGTAGCTGTCGAAAGTCTGCACAAACACAGTGCCATCAGAGCTGGCAGAGTCCACGATGGTAAGGTTCCTGGGCACTCCTTCGGCGCCACCGATGGTGATCGTGCTGTAAGGCCCCGTGAATGACTGAGGGAAAACGCCGGCGCCCGGGGCAGTGGGAGCGATGGTCACTGGGATCGAAGCCGGACTAGGACCCGGGGCTGCGCCCGAGAATCCGGTCAAGACTGGGGTGGCGATACCACCCAATAGAGAGTTGGCTGCAACGCCGACAAGGACGGTTCCAAGAAGATTGCTTCCAGTGGGCGGGATGGTTTCGGTGCCCAGTCGGCCTGGCTCGGGGTAAATCTCGAGGACGGACCTGGTGGTCAACGGCCCGTTGAAAACGCTGCTTTCCCCAATGCCCGTCTCGACGAGAACAGTCGCAACGGACTCGCCAGGCTCTGGAATCAAGCTAAAGATTCGGGGCGACGCATCACCCCTAAGACCGCCTACCGTGACGGTGGTCGTCGCAGACTGAGTCACGAGGCGGCTCGCATCAATCGGTGTGCCGACAATCGTGGTCGCTGGCGATCCAACAGTCGGAGGTACGGGGATGCCGCTACCGGTTGTAGGCGCAGTGATGGCGAAGGGCGTGAAGACCAAGTAAGTTCCAAGGCCGTCGGGGCCCGAGGGAAACACTGTGATTGTGCTTGCCAGAGATCCAGCATGGCCACCTCTGGTGATGGTCACGTAGGCGTTGGGGATAGAGGAGACTTGTTGGAGGATTCTGGTCCGGTCAGTGATCTTTTCCGGGCAGTGGAACGTGTGGGTGGCCTACCTAGTGACCTGAGAGGTCAAGGTTCCCAACTTGTCAATTTCGGTGACCAAGGTCATGGGCGCATTCGTGATTGTGAGAGTGAGGCCATCATCGAGGACCAAGACGGTGTTGACCGGCAGGAAGGCGCTGATGTAGATGGGCTGCCTGACGATGAACTGGACCGGCTGCACTTCGACGGACGTGATGCCGGCAGCGCAGACGGGGTTGTCAGGAAACTGAGGCAGTCCAGCTGCGCGCCAGCACTGGCTGGCGGCGGCCAACAGGCTCAATGCTGTGACGAACTTCATGGTGAAGGTCTGCTGCGTGATTCCAGCACGATAGTCTCAAGACCGTCCAAGACACCAGGTCTGGAAGCCGAGCAGCAGCAGGCTTGCTCTTGGGTAGACGTCGTGGTTGCGTAATCAAGAGGCGATGTTCCTTTCTTTCTTCACGACAGGAAGATACAAAGTCGTCCAAGGAAAGCTTCGGGTCGCTATTGATCATGCGATGGCATCTCTAGGAAAGTACGGGAGGCGCCGCTGTTCCAACGGGGGAGGAGAAAGGGGAAGAAGACAATGAGGGAAGTGGTCGAGTGTATGGACGCCTTGAAACAAATACTTGAAAAGGGTTCAATACAGCATAGATGATGGTTCAACTGGTTTAATGGAGGTAATGGATTGTGTTGCTCTCGTTGCCGTGAGACTGTTGCGTGCCTGTCGAGCGGAATGGCGTAGATGGGTGGAATGTCGTTCCTATGCGGCAACTGGAGGAGGATCTGGGCGCACGCCAAGTTCGGTCACAACGTCTCTCCGTGACGGATACTCTGACTTGAACTCGATCCCAGCTTCCGGGTAGTGACGAGGTGTAAAAAGAGAAGATATCGAAGCCAGTGGAGGCGAAAGGGAGCGGGGGAGAGGGCAGACCGTGGCGAAAGGACATGCCGGGCCGAGGATTCCTCGTCCATGATACTATAGAGAACAGAGATTTCCATTTCGAAAGCAGGGGATCCGGTGCCTCTCCTGACTTCATGGGTGCCTGCTTGACGACTGGTTCTAGCCACGTCTTCTCGTTCCGGTCAATGATTTGCGACTCTCGAAAGATCTAAGACAAGTCC
The DNA here is from genome assembly GCA_022836555.1 of Colletotrichum tofieldiae. Classification (NCBI taxonomy): domain Eukaryota; kingdom Fungi; phylum Ascomycota; class Sordariomycetes; order Glomerellales; family Glomerellaceae; genus Colletotrichum; species Colletotrichum tofieldiae. The sequence goes on from BQXV01000002.1 coordinate 6,186,761, forward strand.
GTCAACCAAGAGAGCTCTCACGCCGTTTCGGGAGCAACTGCGGAACCTCCACCGCCGTCGGGGACAACTAATGCAAGAGACCTACGACGTTGACAATGACATTGTCGTCGCCCGTAGAGGTCAGCAGTGGATAAGCCCAAGCTATGCACGACATGATTGCAAAATCCTAGACGCCCGTGGCCCAAGGTGGGCGCGCGCGGGTCATGCGCGGTTGGGATGACAACACCCGGCCTCGCCCTAGGCCTTGCGAATCGACCATTTGTGTGGCAGGATCTGCTCCCGCACTTCCCGGACAAGCACCCGCTAGCCGACGCGATGTCTTGGATGACCTGCGCGTTTTCGTACGGATGCGTTATGGGCGAGGGTGTTCGCAACTCGGCACTCAAATGGGTGCTGGGCCGGTAGAGAGAGCTGAAGACAATCTTGTACTGAAGCGTCAGATAGCCTCTCGGGAGGCGTTGGCCCAGCTGATGTACGAAGGCCGTTACTGGCTGGACAGTGTGGCGCTTCCTCTCGGCCGCCCTTTCACGGCTCTGGACCCTTTCGCGGCATCGACGCCACAACCTGGAAGCGAACGGAAGCGACAGAGCGAGACGTGATGCCGGGTGTCTCTCGCGCCGGGACTGTCACCTTTCACGCTAGAAAGTTAGCACGCACACTAAAGGCGGGAATGATGACCTTGGCGACAGTTGCTGTTGCACAGTCCGTCGCGGTTGGTCAGCCAGGTAAGACATGCCCCCCCAGAGTCCAGACCCTCGAACTCAATCTCACCGTTCCCACGGAGCTTTGACGATTCCTTCCGCTCAGTCCTGTTCGGATCCGGCTAACTGCAATGACACGAACGGCCCGTGACAGTTGGGGCGACCCTACCCGGCCACCATGACTCTGTCCGCACCCGGACGGGGGCGCCGGGCGAGGCCAGGCATTAGAGCCTCGAGCCAGGCGAGATCACGATTGCAGTCACAAAGGCTTGGCCAGGACGCATTCGGCTGCTCCCACTCGGCAAACCCCCTCATGCTGCCCAGGCCCGGGCTTTGTGAGCATGGCTTCTTCCGCTCCGCGGAGCTTTCTGGCGCTCACCCAAAGGGGCTTGCGGACAATAGAGTTGACGCCCGTGTGACATGACGTCCGGAGATGGACACCAGATTTGAATAAGGTCTTGGCGGTCGGCTAGAGGAAGCCTACGATACCGGCCCCCGTCGACTCGAGAATGTCCTGATATAGAATTTGCCTGCATTCCATCCCAGCTCGACATTTGCTACCCCGGCTGCATCTGAGAAACCCCTACCTCGACCAAAAATGCTGCCATTCATCTTTGCATTCGCTGCCGTTGCGTCCGGCGCAAGGGTCCAGCGTAGACAAGACGACTGTTCCTCCACCACGACACTAGACGCTCTCACCGTCACCAGGGTAGAGCCGATCTCGATCTACATCTTGCCCGGGCAACTCGCGCCCACGGGGACCGGCAACAACGACCCCTTCACGGCGGTTTACACGACGGTGTATCCCACCTTCTGCCCCGATTGCTCTCAGGGGTTGAAGCCACAGACTTACACCGTCACGCAAACCTGCACCGACTCCATCGCCTCATGTCAGCCATCCGGGGACCAGCTGCCTGCAGGCTTCACAACGACGCAGGCGACATGCACCGACTGCCCAACTCCCTTCAGCGCAGTCCTCACTGTTCCGCAAGCGACTGACGCGGTCTTTACATCAACATATATCGAGGTTGTCACCGCGCCCGACCTGACCACGACTCGCACCGTCGTCAGAACTTGCGCCAGTGAGCCCTGCTTGCCACAGATCACCGGTTACACCGGACGCATCTCGACCATTGACGCAGGCCTCTTCGCCGAGCCCGTCACCGCGACTGCCACGGTCACCAAGACCGAGGAGAGGACCGCAACTGTCACCAGCGAGCCCAGCGCGGGATTCCGGCCTGGCAACTTCAACAGCGGTGCTGGGCGACTCGTCTCCTCGGATAGGTCATTAGTTTTGGGCGTGAGCACTTTTGTTCTTTTGTTACTTGCTTCGTCATGAGCGGCATAGGAAAGGTGAATCATGGAGGACGCTGTCAGTCAACAGCGGCGAAAACATTTACGAGCGTGGTAGTTTGGGGGGGTTCATTGATAACTTCCTGGGACTCTATTTGATACCAATTTTTTCCAACACCGGCCTTCCAGGCTCTTTTTCATTTTTACCTTTTGTGTACACACTTTCTCTATCTAGTATATACCACAGCATCGGAAACAGTATCATAGTGGGGAGCTCTGGTAGATAGAACCTTTTTAATTATACAGAATCTCAACAAACCTTCATAATGTTGTTTACGCACTAATCCTCATCACGAGACGAGTGTGCACATGGGCTTCGCCACTCCCCTCATATTGAAGTTCTTGATTGGTTGGTGGTTTTTTCTTCTTCTTCTTTCTTTTTTCTTCTACCCTTTGGTTTCCTTCTCTTTTCTCCTCCGATCCTGTTCGTCTCCCAAGCAGCTTAGTGTGCAGGTGTTTGGCTTTTTGCCGTACACAGGTGAATAGCGGGTTGGTAATCAAGAAGGCCCTGATTACGAATTCTGACCCTTCGGAACTGTGCCGACGATCGTTGAAAGATGGCGCCGTGGTCTGAATGTTCCCTGGGTTCAACCACGTTGCAGGCTTCAACGGGAAAACAATGGTTCTGTGTTCTGAGAACAAGAGGCTACAGCACTGGGCTCCCTGACGTCTCATCGGAGATCTGCCGCACTAGCCACTCTTCCGGGTCGCAAGGGAAATGTGTCAGTCGAAATGTCGTCGGTATGAGACAGCGTCAAAGGGCATTTCATCACTGGTCTTGGTCTTAGGGTGGCAACCACGACTACCTTTGCCCAAGCACATATGCATTTGAAGAACCGAGATCTGGGGCCGATGGCAATATGCATGGATGAGAGAGTAGCTGAAGGTTTGCCTCATCGCGGTCTGAAAACACGCCCGTCCACGATGTTGATACCTCCGCCACACTCCCTTTATGTCGGCGGCTGCGCTAAACCGGACGATCATTGACGAACCCGTCGCACCTAATTCAATTCATGTCGCCGCTGCAGAATTTCTATCCAGTGGTTTTATCGACACTCGTATCAGATCCCACATGAGCGTCTCCGTGTTCCGGGCCGTGTCTATAGACGACGTCTAGCCTCGCATGGTCGGTTTATGAGACGGGGTGACGGAAGGTTTTGTTTTCCATGCAAGCCACGGATGCCACTAGCCCGTGGCTCCTCATTCCGACGACAAAGCAGAAGTACGGGACCTCTCTGCCCACCCGTTGCGACCGGCACCAATTCATGCAAATCCCACCCCCGTTGCGTATTTGCGTGATGCAAGAATGGGGACCTGTCTGTTGCCGCCGCCGCCGCCGCCACCGCCTGCTGATGCAGCTCCCAACTGTCGCCGCCAGTGGACAGAGAGGCAGCATGCCGCCCCTCAACGTCGGTGCAGAAACGGTACGCCTTCCTCTAGTGTGCCTCTTCAACAATGGCTTCGCGGCTGTTGCGAATATTGCTGCTCCATTGGCATTGCTGAGTCATGACATCATTCCATGCCAGTCGTGATATCCGCAACTCACGCAGATGATGTCGATGCCACGGACCGAAGCACCTGCTCCAACCACCACGCGTGAATGCGAATGTCGTCAGTCAGCTCCGGGTGGAAGCTTGTGGCGAAGATGTTGTTCTGCCTTACAGCGACGATGTCACCAACCGAGTCGTCTGCCGTGCTCTGGCTGACGCCCTCGGCGGCTCTCGTCTTGCGCCCTGGGAGAACGGCTAGGACCTCGACCGACGACGACGGCCTGGCCTCGGTCGAGAGTATCTCCTCGACAATCGGGGCGCGAATGAAGACGCCGGGGTAGGGCGAGGAAGCCGTTTTCGTGCCTCCGTCACCTTGTGACAGGAACGGCAGGTCGAGGTCGGCGACGAAGCTCTCTATCTGTCGACCAAAGTGATTGCGGTGAACGCGGACGCCGAGGCCCCCGATGAGCTCCTGGCCGCCCTTCTTGGTGGCATTGGCTTCGTCGGCGAGGAGAATCGCGCCGGCGCATGTGCCCCATACTGGCTTGCGTTTGACTCTGGAGCGGTATACGGATTAGGCGTCGTCGCATTCAATAACCAAAAAGCTGGAGAGTTCGAGAGAAGTGATGGGCGTGACCGGCGAAAGCATTTCGCCGGAATGCTTCCCGATTTTTTTGATTTTTTTTTCACTTCCCGAATGACATCATGGATAGGAACGTTGACGGGCTACTCACTTGACGAATTCCTTCAGGGGTTCCATCAACCCGGACTGCGTCGCGACGAGCGAGATGGTGGTGCTCTCTCCGCCCGGGATAATGAGGGCGTCACATCGGCGGAGCTCTGCCTCGGTGCGGACCTCGATGGCTGCGATATCGGGTATCGTGCTTGGCGCCGGCGACTGGGCCGCCGCGAGCCAGGCGGCGGCCTTCCGCGTGAGTTGGACATGCTCGTGGAAGCCGCCCTGGAGTGCCAACACTCCGACGGTAACGGTAGACATCGTGTGAGGAGGCCGATGTGGAAGACGATGTGCAGAGTTCTGTGGCCCAAGAGGAAGAGCCGTTGAAGATTGCGGCGGTCCTCGCGATTAAGACTGAGTCATTTACGGCCCTCAGGACACCTAGACCACGTTCCGGGCCGGTGGACAGACGTTGCCAGTAGACAACGGCATATGGGGTTTGGATGGACGGCCTTGGCGATAAAGGTTCGTGGTAGACCCTTGCTCGTTGCGCTGGTGGTCATCGGCGGTTTAGTCAGAAGCTGTCGGTACTTTTGCGTGGACCGCGAAGGGCGCAACGGGCGTAAAGAGCGCGGCCGCAAGACGAACTCACGCGATTGTTGCCAGTTGATGTCAACGAATGGCGGAGCAACGGGACTTGGAAAGGCGGCCGATGGAGAGACATGGGAGTGCATGGAGAGAGGCGGCGAGGATAGCCGACCCTACAGCAGGCCGCATACGACTTGCTGGAACGGGCGGGACAAGATGGGGCAAGAGACTGAATGCCTCCTCCGCGCGGAAGAGACAGAGCGGGAGGCGGGCTAGGTTCGAGGGGCTCGGCTTCACATCCGATGACAGCCGCTCGCCGCTCGCCGCCCGCCTTTGTACATCGTCTTGGGCTCGTCGCCGCCGTTCGGAGTTGACCAGGCCCCAGCGGCATGCATGGACAGTTGTCGAGACTCTGTACGACGCACCATGCCTGCTCCCGGCCGCTCACTCGCAGCGCCAGTGACGGTCATCGAGCCACGATCAAGAGAATGTGTCGGGCCATCCACACATGCCATCTGAAGCCGCCCTCCCTCTCCTCTTCCTCCCCACCAGGACGTCGAGGTCCACCTGCGGCTTCTTCTCCAGTAGGTACCACAGTCAATCAGCTCATCGACGACTCCGCCACCCGTTCAAACACCGATACGTGGGCCGCCCGGCGCCCGCTACATCGTGCGGGAACTGGGACTGGAGACTAGAGGCCTCGATGACACCGCGATTCCGTTAAGGTTGCCCCCTGTACCAGGGTCCGGAGTAACCGTATCTTGCCTTTCCGAGATCGGGCCTTCGTCCGTCCACAGCATCTCGCCAGTCTAGTCAAGCCCTCCTCCGATCGCAAGGTGGCATGGCCCTAAGGGGTTCCCGACGGCCAGATCTCGCCGCCGACTCAGTCACGGCGTCGGCCACCGTTGGAGGGGGTCCTCGGCTTAAGCGCCTGGGCTGACGGCGGGTTGCCTTTTCCAAGCAAAAGTCGTGAAGGGTCCTCCTCCGCGGCAAAGACGGGATGACTCGGTACAGAAAAGTGTAAAAATTTTCTCGTCCAATCTGTTGCCGTGCAGCGGCATACACAGTAATCATCATCGAGTTGACGCCGTCGCCGCCGCCATATACTTAATTGTCGCCCCCCCTCCATTTCCCGTCTGTCTTCCTGACAAAGACCCCTTTCCCCGGATTTCGATCAAAAGAAACAAGACCCATCGCGAAGCGGAGCATCTCCAATCCTCCTTGACCATTTCGAGGCCTTCCTTTCTCTCTGATTGACTCAAAAAATAATAAAGATACCCCTCGCTCACCAGGCCGTTTTATTCCCGGCGTCCCTTCTATATCCTTCCGCCTCACCTTGCGATCGCCTTGATTCCGTAGCAGCCCTTCATCTCAGAATCGACCCCCCCCCCCCGTTCCCTCCAACCCTCGTCAAGATGACCAACAACGACGCCACCAAGGCCAACGGCGCCAACGGCGATGCCGCCAAGAACTCGTTCGCCGTCAAGGCCGGACTCGCCCAGATGCTCAAGGGCGGCGTCATCATGGACGTGACGGACGCGGCGCAGGCCCGCATCGCCGAGGAGGCCGGCGCCTGCGCCGTCATGGCCCTGGAACGCGTCCCCGCCGACATCCGCAAGGACGGCGGCGTCGCCCGCATGTCCGACCCGGCCGTCATCAAGGAGATCCAGAACGCCGTCACCATCCCCGTCATGGCCAAGGCCCGCATCGGCCACTTTGTCGAGTGCCAGATCCTCGAGGCGCTCGGCGTCGACTACATTGACGAGAGCGAGGTCCTGACGCCCGCCGACAAGGTCTACCACGTCGAGAAGTCCGGCTTCAAGGCCCCCTTCGTCTGCGGCTGCAGGAACCTCGGCGAGGCGCTGCGCAGAATCGCCGAGGGCGCCGCCATGATCCGCACCAAGGGCGAGGCCGGCACCGGCGACGTCGTCGAGGCCGTCACCCACGTCAAGACCGTCACCCAGGACATTGCGCGCGCCAAGGCCGTCCTCCAGACCGAGGGCGTCATCGGCATCCGCGCCATGGCGAGGGAGATTGGCGTCGACCCGACGCTGCTCCAGCAGACCGCCGAGCTGGGCCGCCTCCCCGTCGTCAACTTTGCCGCCGGCGGCGTCGCCACCCCCGCGGACGCGGCGCTGATGATGCAGCTCGGCTGCGACGGCGTCTTTGTCGGCAGCGGCATCTTCAAGTCTGGCGACCCGGCGAAGCGCGCCAAGGCCATCGTGAGGGCGACGACGCACTACAAGGACGCCAAGGTGCTCGCCGAGTGCAGTGAGGGGCTCGGCGAGGCCATGGTCGGCATCAACTGCGACAGCCTGAAGGCCGACGAGAAGCTGGCTACCCGCGGGTGGTAAAAGGACGGAGAGAAGGGCGGGCGGTTAGCGTTGTTTGCGTGGTCGAGCGAGCTTGTGCCAAGCGGAGGAGAGACTAGGCATGCATGCGATGGAGGATGTGTGTGTATGTGTGTGATTTTTTGGGTGTTCATACGGGTCATGACTCTGCGACATGAAAAGCAGCGTTCTCTATTATTTTCAACATGAGGCAGTTTGGCCATTTCTCAGCTAGCGACGCCGAGCGGGTGCCATCTTCAACGGAGCATATCGGACAACTGGGCATAACAAAAATAAAGGAAAGGATACCTTATTTGAGGCTGAACACTCGGGCGCTGGTGCTGGTGTTGTCTCGGAGTGACTCGCGCATGGTAACACCCGCGTCAGTGAGGGTTACCGAAGCGACACGAAGCGACGCACACACTCACACTGGGCTTGTCATCACCGCCCTCATGACTCTTGCATATCCGTGTTGACACGTCTTTGAATCTCTGCCTCCTACGCCAGCCGACTGTCGTGATCGCCATCTGTTTGTGGTTTTTGGTTCTGGGCTTGATAGTTGCAACGTCTGGATGTGGTCCTCGAAGATGGCGGCGGACATAGCTCAGTTGGGAGAGCGTCAGACTGAAGTGGGTTCTACACCCTAGAAACTTCATTCAATCAATCTGAAGGTCGTGTGTTCAATCCACACTGGCCGCAACTTCACCTTTTGCCAGTGAGACTAACGATAATAATACTCTGACTCTCTCACTACTTACTTCCCTGGTGTTTGGACGGGCTTGTTTTTGGCTTGACATTAAACAGTAATAACTAACTCCCGACAAAAATGCCATATCAGATGTTCATCATGCACTAACTAGTTCTTTTGTTTTTCATTTATCTTGAGGGGGTCAGGTTACATTGAGACATATTAGGGTTCAACTCACTTCGGTCAGGCTTGGAATGATAAGGAGAATACTTGTTTTGTTATCCTAACATGCATTACTCGGGAATCAGACGCGTGATTCAGAGATAGACGACGGGGTTATGAGCGTCTTCAGTGAAGCACGGCTTCACCAATGTAATGCACAAGCTGGCAAGCGTGGGAAAAGTAACCCCTGTAGAATTATTTCTGCTGCGCCCTAGAACTTCGAGGGGCTGACTGGCCTTTCTCCTCCGCTTGACATCGTTTGAGGGGGTGTTCTGCCATCTTCATGCTTATCTCTCCGGTCAATAAACAAACAACCTCGCTGGTTCATGGCCGGTGCCATGGCGCAGCCTCATTCCTTTTCCAGCACCGGTCATAACTTGAGCCCCATCATTTTGATGTCAGTCGTATGATGGATATACTGTGAAATTCATGTACGTTCGATGCCAGCTAGTAATCTTTGCGGTCTCTTGCTCAAAGGTCAAAGTTTTAAGCAGCACTTTCATACATACATACGATGTGGCCATGTGAACCAGGTACACATTTCCTTCTATCCGACAGATAGAAATACAATGGCACCAGTTTTTTTTATTACGTTTTTGTTATCAATTTTACTTTTCTTTTTGGAATACTTGGGCAGAAATACAATCCTCAACTAAGGATGTGGACAAAGCAGTCTAGCTCATTGTCTTGGGCTCATGGCGCGGTGCCACTTACTTTCTTTGAACCAGAGCGAGTCCAGTACGGGACCGGCGGTGGGCCTGGGGTCTTCGAGGACGAGGCGAAAGTTTACCCGAGTTACTCCCTTCCTTTAGCATCAACGATTTGTATTCACGTACGTCGGCTTACGATCATCTCACCAGACATCGAGATGCTTGGATAGTGCAGTGCGGCTGAGCCTCGGTTTTAACGTGCTTTGGCAACTCCCGCAAGCCAGCAGAGCCATGTGCTGGCGATTCTATTACTGATCCATGGCATCATCCTTGGTATGAGCAGTGTTAAAGAATACAGATATGTTACAATGTCTTGTACAAGCCGCCATTACAGACGGCAATTAAGTGTTCCCTACACCCGGGGATCCTAATACCGCGCCTTGCCCTTCTGTTCCTTGACGTTGTGACGGACGCGCCGCGCGTAACGCGCAACCTGGGACTTGACGTCCAGGTTGTAGCCCGGCATGGTACCGATAGCCTTGGAGAAGATGCCCAGTTGGCCGCGCCGGAAGGAAGCTAGCGCCATCTCGATGGTGTCAACCAGGCGCAGCGTCTGCTGGTCGTAGAACAACCCCGCGAACTGCATCTCGTCGAGGACGGCGAGCACGGCCTGCGTGTCGGCGTGGCGGTACCAGAGGATGGAGGCCAGCTCGTTGTAGAAGGGCGTCGAGACGCCGAGGACGTAGGAGGCGAGGCCAAGCTCCTTGATGCGCGGCAGGACGTTGAGGGCGAGGGCCGACGACCGCGCGAAAGATTGGTCGAGCGTCTTCAGGCCCTGGAGCAGGTGCATCGAGTACAGCGGCCCGTGGGAGTCCATGCTGAGAGACGGTTCGGCCTTCTCGGTCTTTTTCCGCTGCTTCGGTCCGCCTTTGCCCTTCTTTTCCGTTTGCGGCGGTGGCTGCGTCTGCTGCGCACCCTCGGAGATTCCCAGCTTCGCGACCATGGAGAAGACGTCGCGTTCCAGAACGTCCCAGACCTCGGCATCGGTGTTGCACTGGTCCAGAAGGGCCTGCAGCCTAACGATCTCCATGGTCCGGAGCTCGTCGCGCGCGGCCTCCAGCCTCGCGGCTTGTTCCCTTTCGGCTTCGAGGGCCATGTCTGACTCGAGGTCCTGCTCTTCCGGCTTGAAGGAGATGCGGGAGGGGGACAGCCCGTCACTCTGGACCTCGCGCATTTCCAAAGCAGCCTGGGCTGCGCGACGCAGGGAGCGGGGGAACTTGCTCAGGATCGCATGGCGGGGTCCAGACTCGAGTCCTGCTTCTTGCTGGGCGGCGGTGGCATCTCGAGGGGTGTCCTGTGCGGGTGCGCCACCGCTGCCGCTGCGCTTTGCAATGTCGGCAAAGATGTTCTGGAAGATGAACTTCTCGGTCGGGGTGATGGTCGACTTCTCGGCGTTGTTGAGGCCGCTGGGGATGTCGGGTTGCTCGTCGGCCGGGCCGTCCCATTCGAAGGGGATGCTCTGCTCGCCGCGGGTTCGAGGGTAGGCCTGATGTCGACCTGCGGACGTCGAGAGGGACCGGAGAGCCGCCGGGGCTCTGAGGATTGTCCTCGTTTGGTAGAGGAAGGGTGTTAATGTGGTGGACATGGCGGCTGCGGGTTGTCTTTGCTGCGCGATGCGTCGGTTGAAGCTTTGCAGCACCGAAAGTTTGCGAACCGTCCACTCCCGGCAAACTGCACCCCAGGAACAAAATTTCCATCCCAAAGTACAGGGGAGCTCGGGCCATTCAGGGACCAAGATGCGCCCCTGCAGGGCCAGCCTCTGCTGACGTAATCCATTGTAAACCCCTGCAGAACAGCAGCGCCTGGAGCCGGGGACAAGACGCGCTGCGACGCGCTCTCGGTCAATTAAAGAAAGTCGCCTCCGTCGCGCTCTTTCCGGGCTTCGAAATCGCCTGCCCCCGTCGAGTCGTGGCTCAGGACCATCCATTGCGCTCAACTGCATACTTTGTCTTTGACTGCTACGTAGCAAGAACGATTTCCCAAGTCAGATTGCTGCAGCGGCGGGCGTTTCCTGCTTTGCAACTCTTTACAGGTGGGTTGACTCTCTCGTAGGCTCTGTGAACTCTGCTCAACCCGCGAAACACAGCTCTTGTAGAATCACAACTTCGACCGAGTCACGACTCGTCAACCGCTTTCTTAACGCATTGGCCGACTGGCTACGGCAATTTGTGGCCTCCAGAGACAGGGTTCTTCGGGTCCTCGCTCTTCATTTGAACCTCGAGCTGCATATATTGCACTCTTCTGTCGCCAGTCGCAACCATGCCGCCCAAGAAGAAGGAGGAGCCCGAGGAGGCCATCAGCGCCTTCGAGCGCATGCGCCGGGAGAACATCGCCAGAAACCAGAGTATCTTGAAGGACTTGGCGCAAACATCAAACAAGATCATGCCTGCCAAGCCAAAGCCTGCCGCCAAACCCCGGTCCGCCCCTGTCAAGAAGGAGGCAGCAGTTGCCCCTGCGGGCCCTGTCCGTCGCAGTGCGCGTGTCGCCGGACTTGACGCCGATAACGAGACGCTCAAGCGCAAGTACGAGGTCGAGCTCGAGGACCAGGCTGCCAAGGAAAAGGCCAAGAAGAAGCGCGTCGGTGGCACTCTGAGCTTGGGTGACATCGCCGTCGAGGGCAAAAAGTTCAACAAGGGCATTGATGGCCTGGGCTCTCTGGTGCCTCGTGGCGCCCAGCCTGGTGTGCCGACCTTCACCGATGAGGATATTGAAAACACATCCGACAAGAACCTCAAGGACCTCAGGAAGAAGATGGGCAAGTTGGAGCTCTACGACAAGTGGATCCCCAATGGTAGGCGGCTTCCTGTCCTCCCAAGAGACGCCCGCTTACCTGCTTGCAGACATTAAGATTTGTCCCCAACGGATATACGCTTCGACTTTCCACCCCACCGAGGAGAAGGCGGTCATCTTTGCCGGCGATAAAGAAGGCGCCCTCGGTGTCTTCGACGCTTCACAGGAGGGTCCTCCGGAGAGCAACGACGACGACGACGAAGAGGCAGAGTGGAAGGAACCGGAGATCGGCGCCTACAAGATCCACTCGCGAACCATCACGACCATCATCGTCTCGCCTTTTGACCACCAGAAAGTCTACACCTCGTCATATGACTCCACGATCCGTGTTCTCGACCTGGCCAAGGACATGTGCGTTCCCGTCTGGGAGCCTGCGGACAAGGAGGAGGATGTTCCCCTGTCGGCCATCGACATTCCCCTCACGAACAAGGACCTCGTCTACTTCTCCACCCTTGGCGGGGCCGTGGGCAAAGTGGACACGCGAGACCCCAAGGGGACAGAGACCTGGCAGCTGTCGGATAACAAGATAGGCGGCTTTTCTCTAAACCCCCGGGAGCCGCACCTGTTGGCGACTGCCTCGCTGGACCGGACCATCAAGATTTGGGATCTGCGCAAGATCTCCGGGAAGGGCGACATGCGCTTCCCAGCGATGCTCTACGAGCATGACTCCAGGCTCTCCGTCTCCCACGCCTCCTGGAGCCCGGGCGGCCAGATCGCGACGTCGTCGTACGACGACACAATCAAGATTTACGACTGGGCCGACCACCGCACGTGGGACAGCGGCGGCATGGAGCCCAAGGAGATCGTCAAGCACAACAACCAAACCGGCCGCTGGGTCACGATCCTCAAGCCGCAGTGGCAAAAGAGGCCCAAGGACGGCATCCAAAAGTTTGCGATTGGAAACATGAACCGTTTCGTCGATGTCTACGCCGCCAACGGAGAGCAGCTTGCCCAGCTGGGCGGGGACGGCATCTCGGCCGTTCCTGCCGTCGCCCAGTTCCATCCCACGATGGACTGGGTTGCCGGCGGCACCGCCAGCGGAAAACTCTGCCTGTGGACGTGAGCCTCCGTCATCAGCCGTTGGCATGGTGTCAGCAGCCTCGGACGGTGGGAATGGACGCGTCTCGGTCTTGGACACGAGCATTCGAAGGCGGGTAAACAAAGTTCTCGTCCGCTCCGGATCTCCGTTGTCGGCGACGGTCAGGGTCGTCTGCGACGGACAAGATTATCGAGTTGGCTTCTTCTCTTGCGTGGCGTTGGGGACCAGGAAGATCAATACTGTTGTGGTGGCTACACCACGGATTTCAAAAGCATTGTGAGCAAGGTCGTTTGGGTGGCACCTTGGTCTTGGGCCGCCTTGGTATATGCTTGTATACTTGTCGTCAGGTTGGTTGGCATTGCGGGTTGGGCGTGACAAGGACCATGTTCGGTGTTGGCAACCATCTTGAGGGGCGTTTGCCCACGGAGGTCGGTGGGGTTGGGATTGCCATAATCTGGATAGACAAACCGTACATATGCTGCTTTGCTAGATCTCACATCAGATAATATGAATCAAATTATATGGAAACACAGGATCCAAACCTCCCTCCCCCATATTGCCATATTGGCCATTCGTCCTGATCTTTGATGTCTTTGCCTGCCACGGAGGCGTGCCCTGAACATATAGCCGACGAGTCGCAAACTGCCGGAGGAAAAGCGACAGTCGCTCAAAAGGTCCTTTCTTGAGGGCAAGTCCAGGTACCAACAAAGATAACGGCAAGTTCCGGGTGCTGTCAGATGGGCCCCCTCTTCTACGCGTATGAGGGCGTTGGCACGTGTAGAAGAAAGACGCGCGCAGAAAAGATCTATCAGAGGCGAAGACCCTACGTGTAACTTTGGAACAACCCAGCCTGCAGGTTCTAACAGGCGTGGTCGGCCACAGCCGCCGAGGTTGCGCATAGGCAATGGGTTGTACGTGGTTGCGTGGTCGACGTCGAGACGCAAGGAGGTCCTGGAAGTCCCGATAAACCCCCAGGCAACCAGTCAGCCCATGCGTGAGAATGAAAAGATGAAAAGTCGGATTATATTGTGATTTATGAGTCGCTTTATAAGACTGAATCTTTTCATGTCAAGCAACCTCGTCATAGCAAGTGTGGAATAATGTTCTGTCGACTTAAGCCTCATGCTTTGATATCATACACTTTATCATGTTTAGCAGTGTGACAATTATTAGAATTGATGAAGGAATCTTCCAAAGACTTTTATTTCACGTATGCTTTATCAGGGGTTATAAGATGTAGACTTGATATACCAAGAACCAAAGCAGACACATTTCCAATAGTGCCATTGCTTCATCGCCCAGACATGAGGCGAAGCCGAGTCACTCAGACCACCCGGTATGCGTCGTAGATGACCGCCGCCCCCAGCCTGGCACCGCTGCCAACCCACATCGCCGTATTCACGATATCCTTGTACCTCTGGTCCCCCGTCTCCATCTTCACATTCAGCCGGAAGCTATACTCCTCCGGCTTGACGTCGTTCGCTCTCGCAGGGTCGAACAGCCTCTCCATCACCTCCCTCGGCCCCGTCCGCCATCCCGTCGTCCTCACGGTGATGTAGGCAGGCGCCTCGTCGTCCGTCTTCAAGAGGTACGACGTCTCGACGGCGGTGCTCAGGCTCTCGGCCACGACGACCTGGCTGTCCTGCCCGCCGGAGACGACGGTGCCGGTGCCCCACTTGGCCGTGAAGACGCCTCCGGAGAAGGAGATCCAGTTCCGTTGGCCGAAAGGGCCGACGCCGACGGGGATCAAGGGGTTGAGGTCCACGACGATGCGGAAGTCAAGGGCGAGGGCCGGGACGGGGAGCGGGAAGGCGGCGCGGGTACGGTCTACGGGGAGGTTGTCCTCGTTGAAAGGCGCTTCTTGGCTGCTGGGGGTGACGTGAGCTAGGGCTGCGGTGGTTGGAGCGGACTGAGACTGGTTACCTCATGCTGGGCCAATTCTTCGGGGCTTTTTTCTTTTCTTTTTTAATTCAATTTTTTTTATTTCAAAGCTGCACTGGCGAGGCCCAGAGGCAATGTTTGGATGGCGACGGGCACGAAAGCGCTGCTGAGCTGGATGCACGGGTCGATGAGCACGCGGAGATGAGACGACGCCCATACGGATGGAGTTTATAGCCATCGTCACTGAGGCCGAGAGGGCGCCGGCGGTCGGGCCCCCCCGCTTCTTCTGATTTCGAGCCCCGCCCCCCGCAGCAGCCGCAGCAGCACTCGGCCATGTCAACCGGCACTTCGGGTCCGGATCTCGGCTTCGCGCCAAGTCGAGCGCGGCAGTGATGGTGCAACCCGGGGCAACCTCCAATGCTTGCTTCGTTCACACATTTCCAACAGAGATTGTCTGGCTGGGCGGCGGGAACAGGGAACGTCTCAGGCCGAGTGCCGAAGAGAGGGGTGCAAGCTTTGGGGAAGCCAGAGGCCTAAGATAACTCGGGCGACTCGCGTCCGTCTGGCGTCAAGCTACACAATACAGACTCCAATGAGCTGCCATCTGCAAATGCCAGGGAGGGTTCCGGGCGAGTCTTTCCAGTCACCGATCTTGTTGTTATTGCCACCTTGTTATGTTTTCGTTTTGACTTCATTTTTATTCCGGTTTTCAAACCCATTCGCTCACATTGACCCAACCTCCCAAGCGCGTTGCTGGCGGCGCCCACAAATCGAGAACATTCCCACAAGGCGCCCGATCAGACTTTGCAGTGGTCTTGTCTGATGGTTCCGCTAAGCGGTGCAGAGGCCGGGGCGCTTGTTGTTCTCCTTCTGCTCTTGTTTTTTTCCCCCCTCCTCTTCACCCATTCATTGAAACTTATGGAGCTTGGATGCGGCTCTCAACAAAAGAGGAGACGCCGGATGGGGGGCGGGATCTGGGATGCCCCCCGCGATGCAATCTGATCTGAGAGCGAGCGTGCTCGGGCTGGCGGTGGTTTCCGGCCGCGCTGGGCTGATGTCATGCTTGGCTTTGGTGCCTCGCCCTCTCGGTCAGCTCGAGTCTGAGCCCAGCTTGATGCAGCTGAGCAGCCGGTGTTGTGAAATCACAAGCAGTCGGTCAGTTCCGCGTCGGGTTGTCCCAACGTGCTTCGAGACGCGACGGCGAGTGGTTCTCGAGCAATGTCGGGGCCCTGGCTGTCTGCTGATGCGATGTGGTGGATGATTGGGTCGGGCAGGTCGGCTCACATGGCAGTCCATGCCGGTTGTCGAGATCGTGTGATGGGACCCGGAGGGCGCATTCTGGCGTCATGGGAGTGTCTTATCGATAAGACGGCGCTATCAGAACCCAATGGGAGAAACAGGATATGGAGGGGCGCCCACAGCGGGACGGGGGGGGGGGACGGCCCCCACGGCCATCTGCCACCTGCCACTTGCCGCCCAGTGCCACTCACTGTCCGTGTCGCTGACAGAGGGCAGGGTGGCAGGGCAGCACTCACCACCTAAAGCAGTGTACTGTAGGTAGGCAGTCTTTTCTTCTTCCTCGGCCTCATCCCCTTTTGCTCCTCGCCCGCATGCAAGGCTCGTCATTCCTGCTCTGGTGAAGGGACTTGCTGGCTTCGGCATCCTCCTTTGGGGACTTCTAGGCTGTTCCAC
Source organism: Colletotrichum tofieldiae (assembly GCA_022836555.1). Classification (NCBI taxonomy): domain Eukaryota; kingdom Fungi; phylum Ascomycota; class Sordariomycetes; order Glomerellales; family Glomerellaceae; genus Colletotrichum; species Colletotrichum tofieldiae. The sequence goes on from BQXV01000002.1 coordinate 6,202,921, forward strand.
AGCATGCAGCGAACGGTCTGACGCCGACCACTCGCCTCTCCCAGACGCCAGATGCCAGACGCTCTGGGGGCAAGCAGGGACCACCTCCCATCACAAGCTTCATGCAATCAGGGCTGCGAAGAACGAACCCACTGCTGGCAGGCCTCACTCGCATCTTCTCTAGCGTCCAATGGGGGCCGCACAGAAAGGGACCATGCCTGGACCCCTGGACTTGTACCTCTTTTGGGGCGGACAGGGGAGGTCGGATACGTGGGAAATGCGCGTACTTTTGGCGCAGCATCGCGTGCATCCGCGCACGCTGGAGACGGCGCAGCCCAACGCAAACTGCTGGCAAGGTGCTGCGCGGCTTCGCAGTGCACGCCTGTCTTGTCGTCACTCGACCTGGCAAGAAGCGCAATGCAGGACACTCACCGGACCGATGAGCAGTGAGGACTGAGGGCGAGGGAACGGGGGGGGAATCGGTTTGATGCTTGTCTGACTGGTCGTCGTGCTGAGGGGGGTGTGTGTGCGCGTGTCTGCTGCTCCCGGACAGACAGAATTCTTGCTATCCGTCTCGGTAAGGCAGTCTCTGGCGCAAACAGTTGAACCAAACCAAAGCAACCTAAACCAACCATTGCCAGTGAGCCATGAGAATGAGTGGACTTGCATCGGACCCTGCTGCTTGCCCGTCCGCTGCAAGGCCCTTTCCCTCGTCTCTCACTCACTCACTCACTCTCTCACTCATTCTGTCTCTTTCTCTCGCCCTCTCTCGCCCTCTCTCGCCCTCTCTCTCCATCTATCTCCATCTCTCTCGGCGGCTCTCCGTCTCCCTCAACTCTTTCCCCTGCACTTCTCACCTCACGCCGCTTGTCCCTCCCCGTACCTTGCCGCACCCGAAGTTGCTTTTTCATGTACCTCAGCCATCCATGATCTTCGCCTCACGGTAGCCTAGACGACACTCCCAACTCCCCTGTCTCCGTCTTTTCCGGGTCGTTGGTCTCAGCATTAACCTTTGCTCTAATTGATACCTTGCCTACCTACCTACCTACCTGACCTCAACCGCCCAAGCCCCAACTTCGCCTACCTACCCAGCTTGACCTGCGTTTTCCTGATCATTTCCGCTTGCCTCGTCTTACATAACCCCTCGGACCTCGTTTGTATCGCTCGACTAGTCTCTTGTCATCTGCTTCTGGCTGCCAGTCCGTCTTCGCCCCCCCCCCCCCCCCCAGACCAAACGGCCATCCACCCAGCGCCCAAAGCAACCTTACCATTCCTTGATTGTGATCCGACCTCGCCCACCTCTTTCACAACCCGGCTGGTTTGCCTCCTTCTCCATCCCGCAACTCTCCCGTCGAGCTCGAAACCTTATCGCCGTCGCACGAATGAACCCGCTGTAGCCACACTCGACTCCCTCTCTCCTCCCCTCCAACCCCCGCCCGCCTCCGACGCATCCTCTGCTCCGACCTCCCCACCTCCTCCACCACTTCCCGTCTCGCCAGGCAGAAAAAAATAATAGCAACAGAGGTTGTCGGTCTGAACGAACGAAGCTCTCCCGCTACCAAGGTAGCCTTCGCCATACCGCTCGCTCAACCATCGCCGACCGAGCGCAACGTCGATAGCCATGGCGACGCCAGGCCCCGCGGGTGCCGCGAGCGTCAGCTTCGGCGGAGACGACGAGGTCAGGAAGCGCGTAGGCAAGAAGCTCCAGAAGAAGCGGTTCGAGCCAAACACACCAACCATGGAACTGCCCGAAAGGTTAAAGGAGGGCGACGATAGCAGAGAGGAGGATCTGGTCCCGACCCAGGGCCCGCCCATGTTTATGAACATGAACCAGTCCATCTTCGGCCTCATCGCCGCCGCCGGCTCCCGCGTTGATTTCCACGATCGCTTCGAGTCCAGCGACGACGACAGCGCCGACGACCACGACGACCGCGAGGATCGTGCCCACGGCCTCGGCCATCTCCTCCATCGCAAGCAGCGCCGACCCAACAACGAGCCCGACGTCTCCAAGACCACCGTCCTGAAGAAGGACTCCTCCTCCAAGGGCGAAAAGCACCGGCGCAAGATCTCCGGCTCCAAGCTCCTCCGCTCGCTGCCGGCGCTCCCGCGTCTGCCGCGACTCAAGTCCAAGAAGGAGCGATCCAAGCTGGAATCCCCCTCGCAAGAAGCGAGCGACGTCTCCGAGGCCCGCCCGACCCAGCCCGCCGACGACATAAGAGAAGAAGACGAGGAGGACGACCGAGACCACCGCCTCGCCCCCGTCATGAGCAGGATGCTGGAAGCCAAGGCCGAGATGTCCGCGAGACCCAGTTTCGACGTCGACCGCCGCTCCGCCGACCAGCTCACGTGCAGCGACTCGGCCGAATCCAACTCGACTGCGCTGGCCCGTCGCCTGCAGGACATTTTCGAGTTTGACCACCCGGAGGCTGTCATAGAGGGTAGGCCCCCCCCCTTTTGCTGCCTGCGACGTCGTGCGCGCGCTGTGGCTAACACGCGGCAGAATACCCCTGCTGGCTGCTCCAGAGCGTCCTCCTCCAGGGCTACATGTACATCACGGCGAAGCACATCTGCTTTTACGCCTACCTCCCCAAGAAGGCGGTGCGTTGCCACCTCCCCCCGACTTCCCCGTCTTGACCCGTAGATGCTAACCGGCCCAGCACGAGGTCGTCAAGTCGGGCTATCTGTCCAAGAGCGGCAAGCGCAATCCCAAATACAACCGATACTGGTTCCGCCTCAAGGGCGACGTTCTGGCATACTACAAGGACCCGTCCAACGTGTACTTCCCGAGCGGCCAGATCGACCTCCGTTACGGCATCTCGGCCAGCGTCAATGACAAGAAGGACGGCCTCAACTTCACCGTCGTCACCCATCACCGGACGTACCACTTCAAGGCCGACAGTGCCCCCAGCGCCAAGGAATGGGTCAAGAGTCTGCAGAGAGTCATCTTCCGTTCGCACAACGAGGGTGACAGCGTCAAGATCTCGCTGCCCATCGAGAATGTCATCGACATCGAGGACACCCAGATGCTCGAGTTCGCCGACACGTGCAAGATCCGCGTCATTGATAACGACGAGACGTACGCGATTGACGAGTACTTCTTCTCCTTCTTCAGCTTCGGCAAGGACGCCATCAACGTCCTCAAGATCCTGATCGAGGACGCGTCGTCCAGCGCCAAGGATACGGCGAGGCTCAAGGCCGCGCAGGAAGAGGAGAAGCAGCCGGCCGCCGCCTCGGCGCGCAGTTCCATGAGCGCAAGCAGACGCGCCGCTGCGCCGCTCAAGCTCAGGACCAGCAAGCTCCCCGACGCTGTCAAGGCGACCCTTTCGCCCTTATCTGCCCACAGCCCGTCGGCTCTCAGCCCGAGGGCCAGTATGGATGCTGCGCGTGCCAGCTTTGACGCCTTTAGGGGCTTCCGTCGTAGGAGTCTGGACCTGTCGACCATCATCCGCGACTCTTCGCCCCGGCGCAGCTTCAGCGGCAACCGGCGATCGATGAGCAGAAACCGACTGGACGAATCCCGACGTGCGCCGCACAAGCAAGGTTCCACCGACTCGTACGTGCAATCGTCCATGGAGGACCCGAGCTATTCCGGTATGGTGGCTTCGTCGAGCGAAGACCCTTCGGCGAGCCAGATCCTGCGGGGCAGCGACGTCTTCCAGAACCCTACGATGCGCCGCTCGGCTTCGGCCACTCGCACGGAGCAGGAGAAGAACCAACGCCGGGAGCCTAGAAGTCCTCCCGCTTTGGCGGCCTACAGCGGACAGCATGCTGCGACTACCGGCTCCATCAACGACGGTGACAAGCCCCCGGTGACCCCGACCCTTCAGAGCATCACCAAGATGGGCGCCTTTCCGCTGCAGCGCGTGGGGGCTTTTGCCGAATACCTCAACAGCACTAGCAGTAAGCTGGGTTCCATGCTTGCCACGGAGTCCATGGGGTATGTGGAAAAGGTTTCGGGCATGTGGCGAGGCGGTCGGAAGCACTATGATGCTCCGCCCGAAATCAAGACCGACGACGAGGATCTGTACGAGGATGCAGAGGGCAAGATCCAGACGTCCATGGATCGTTTCCGCGCGCACTTTGCGCTGCCCGAGACGGAGAAGCTTCAAGCGACCTACTTCGGCTACATCCTGCGTGTTCTGCCCCTGTACGGCAAGATCTACATCAGCGACAAGTCGTTCTGCTTCCGTAGCTTGTTGCCAGGCACGAGAACGAAGCTCATCCTTCCCCTGAAGGACATTGAGAACGTGGACAAGGAGAAGGGCTTCCGGTTCGGCTATTCTGGCTTGGTGGTTGTCATTCGCGGCCACGAGGAGGTGTTCTTCGAGTTCGGTCAGGCTGAGATCAGAGACGATTGCGCCGTCACGTTGTTGCAGAGCTTGGAGACGACCCGCTACCTGAAGGAGACGGGAGACTTGGACATGGAAGAGAAGGAGGAGGAGGAGAACACCATGGCCGAGCGAGACGCGTTGAAGGAGGCGCGCCAGGTCGAGGAGTTCCACGACCACGAGCTGCGCCTGCCGAAGGAAAGCTCGGGCGTGAGCGATGCTCCGACGATCCTGTTCGACGACCCCAAGGCCTCGTTCCTCAACTTCAAGCCACCCCATGCGATGAAGATCACTTGCCTGACAATTGGCTCCCGAGGCGACGTCCAGCCCTACATTGCGCTGTGCAAGGGCTTGATTGCAGAGGGCCACAAGCCCCGTATCGCCACCCACGCCGAGTTCAAAGACTGGATCGAGGGCCACGGCATCGAGTTCGCCAAGGTGGACGGCGACCCTGGCGAGCTCATGAGACTTTGCATCGAGAACGGTACTTTCACCTGGGCCTTCTTGAGAGAAGCGAATTCCATGTTCCGTGGTTGGCTGGACGAGCTGCTGGTCTCGGCATGGGAGGCTTGCCAGGGCTCTGATCTTCTCATCGAGAGCCCCAGTGCCATGGCCGGCATTCACATTGCCGAGAAGCTCTCGATCCCCTACTTCAGGGCCTTCACCATGCCTTGGACCCGAACCAGAGCCTACCCCCATGCATTCGTTACGCCCGAATACAAGATGGGTGGTGCGTACAACTACATGACCTATGTCATGTTCGACAACATTTTCTGGAAGGCCACTGCTCATCAGGTCAACCGCTGGCGCAACAACACCCTCAAGCTGCCCAATACCAGCCTCGAGAAGATGCAGCCAAACAAGGTCCCGTTTCTCTACAACTTCTCCGAGTACGTCGTCGCGCCGCCGTTGGACTTTTCAGACTGGATCCGGGTCACCGGCTACTGGTTCTTGGACGAGGGGTCGGATTTCCAGCCGCCCAAGGAACTCACCGACTTCATCGCCAAGGCGAGGGCGGACGAGAAGAAGCTTGTCTACGTGGGTTTCGGCTCCATCATCGTCAACGATACGGCCAAGATGACCCAAGAAGTGATTGACGCCGTTCTCAAGGCAGACGTCCGCTGCATCCTGTCCAAGGGCTGGTCAGACCGTGTAGCCAAGCAAGACGACACCGCGAGCTCGAAGAAGGACGAGCCGGTTATGCCGCCCGAGATCTTCGTGATCAAGAGCGCGCCCCACGACTGGCTGTTCTCGCAGATTGACGCCGCCGCCCACCACGGCGGATCCGGCACGACGGGCGCCAGCTTGAGGGCGGGCATACCCACCATTATCCGACCGTTCTTCGGCGACCAGTTCTTTTTTGGTGGTCGCGTGGAAGACATTGGTGTCGGTATCTGCCTGAAGAAGTGGGGAGCAGTTTCCTTCGCCCGCGCCCTTTGGGAAGCCACGCACAACGATCGCATGATAGTCAAGGCCCGCGTGCTCGGCGAGCAGATCCGCAGTGTAGGTTGCACCCCTGGAGACGATGTAGGTGCCGTCACACTAACACACGACAGGAACACGGCGTGGAGAACGCCATCCAGTGCCTTTACCGCGACATGGAGTACGCCACAAGCTTGGTCAAGAGAAAGGCCGGCAAGCACGCGCATGCCGAAGAAGACGACGACGAGGAAGCCGAGGAGAGCTGGACTTTTATAGGAAACGACGAGCCCGACCCGGACATGACGACGAGGAAGCTGTCGGAGATGGGAGCGCTCCCCGGCTTGCCGGAACAGAAGCCTCTCGGCAACAGAGTGATTCGCGTGTCGCCCTCGGCCTCGCAGCAGCAGGTGGCATAGGAGGCTGACCAACAGCTGTTCCGGGAGGTGCTGGAGGACAGCATGGGACGCGACTCGGCTCCGAAGCCATCATCCAAGGTGGATGACCTGGGATCGGACTGGGATTACTTTGGAGACTCGGGGACATTACTGGAGTGAACGAATGGAACATTGGCTGGACGGCGTTTTCACGACTTAGACGACCTGCTGGATGAAGCACCTCTTTTCTTGTTTTCCTCCATTCTTCATCTGGATCGGAGTCAGGGGGCGGTTGAGACGGGGAACGGAACTTTGGACGACCGGTTTGCGGGGTTGTGGCGTGATCAGAAGGCTCGAGGGACACGGAACAATGGCACGCATTGCCCACGGATAGAGAGGACCATTAATACTCGATTATGATGACTTTGAACGGGATGACCGGGACGAGGGAGGCGGGCCTGTAAGATAAGTGGTAATGGCCCGCGACTGTACGATGTCGGATGCCAACTCGGCCATTGAACTAATGAGACTCGATATTCAAGACTCGGAACACACGTGGAATGCTCCAGCAGCAGCTGGGCCGGTGATGTGGCCGTCAACCCGCCTACAGTAGGCTCGTGTCTACGGATCGTTTGGGGCAAAACGAAGAACCGTCTGGCTCTTGGTTCAGCTGCCTCCCCGGATCTGGGGTGCCGCAGCAATCCTTCGGGGTGGAAGCGTCCATGGGAGGCCGGGAGAGAGGCAGGGCTGGGGCAACTGGGGAAATGGGGCGCATCCGTTGTTGACAGTAGTCAGGAGACTGATTAAAAAAAAAAGAAGGCAAAAAGAGGTTTAGAGGTGCGGTTGCTCATGTGAGATGCCGAGTTCACGCCACTTTGATGGGGGAGTCAGAGATGCAGACTGTCCGGCCACTGGTGTTGGCTGACATCTCTGGCTTTTGGCCAGGCTACACAGGTAAAAGGCCCCCTCCCCCCCGGTGGAGCTCGTCCCCAGGGCGCGTGATGGAGGGGGGTATGAGCATGGAAGCAAGTGTCTGTGGAACTGCAGCACACGAGGCTTCGTGGATGGTTCTTGGGAGCGTGCTGGGGGGTGGTTCGTACTTTTGGCCGGGCTTGATGCCTTCCTTGATGTGGATGGATTGGCAGACGGCGTGATGCGGCCCATTGCTGCATCTCGATACAAGATTCACGTGACTCGTGTTCAGCCCAAGACGTCTCTTTAGGCAACCCGATGTTCAAGTCAAGGCAGTTGGGACTGGCTGGAGAGAGCACGGAGAGCATGGAGAGCATGGAGATGCGTCTCGGGTGGGTGGGTAGGTGGCCACAGCTGCAGCAGCTACTGTGGAGAAGAGAGAGGCCTAGGCACATGGAGGACGCACGTACAGCACAGGGACCGGAGGCAAAGATGAGTGACGGAACGGAGAGAGTGAGAGACAGGCGGCGGCGGAGGTGTATGGATGGAGGTTTGGGGAATGGCAAGGGGGTGGACGAGGAAGGGCAGAGCAGATGCAGGGATCGCCAGTCGGCCACTTGCCCGCCGGCTGGCGCCATCAGCGAGGAGACGAGTTGGGGATGGATGCGCGGGCCAGCACGGCGTTGGCAGGCTGGGGGGCGTGTGACGGCAGGTACAAATAGGCCACCGCATCCCACTCTTCCAGAAGGGGGTGGCCACGGCTGACAGTGGTCGACAGACACCCAAGCAGTCGCCTTTTCCACCCTCTGCCAGCGCTGACGCTACCGAGTCCGACTTTGTACCTCGAGGACCCAAGGCGTGTACCTTTTTTTTTCCCCTCGATTTGCTTCGGGTTTTTATTTTTTATTTCTTGCCTGGTTTTTGGCCGCTTGCTGCCACCCAGCATCGGATCACCAAGACACATCACACCACAGCTCAGACACGCGACAACCCGACTTACAACAGACACGCCTGTGTACTACAAAAAGGGCAGCGTCAACTCGACAAACGTCGCGCACCAGTAGCTGGGATTCCCGTCCGTCTCTGCATCTGTCTCATCTCCCTTCTCCCACACCCCTCGACCTCCCACTTGCATCATCCTGTGACCTCGTGGCAACAAGCGACGGACTGCCGAACACGCCGAGGTACCTTGTCCCGCCGGAAAAGGTACATACACTTGCTTCCCGGCGTGCCTGCGCTTCCCACGCACCGCACCCCACACAGACGGACGCCAACGGCAAACGGGGCGCAGCGTGGTTCGAGCTCCAACCTGTCATCGCCTCGCCTCGCCTCGCCCGCACCATCGGGACAATATAAATCCGCTCCCTGGCCCCCACCACGGAGCTTTCTTGGTCCGTGCACCCGAAGCATCCGACCCCACTCCGCCTTGCCTGGATGCCCCCGGTTGGCTCCTCCTTACCGGACCTCACCTTGCCTCACCTGCCCCTTCCGTTTGCGGTGTGCGTCACGGTTCGGCCCCCCCAGGACCTGACGCCCTCCACCAGAAATCCCCGAGCTCCAAAGCCTCCTCCTTGTTGGACCTTCAACCCGCCCGAGAGCCGCATCCCAAACTGCGACTTGCACATCGTATCGCGTCCAGCCTCACCCTCAACCCGCTCCGGCCCGCCACGCAACCCAACAGACACACGAGGCCCTGCCCGTATTGGTGATTCCAGCCTGCCCATCCGGTTTGCATCACGTCACACCAAAAAGTCAATTGCGCTTGGGAAGCACCTGCGCACACCACGCACTCTCTGCCCGTGCCAGATTCCCGCGCCGCGTTTCTTCTCCCGCTCGCAACATCACCCAACGCAAGGCTCCACGCACCACTTCGCAACGCCACACAACGCTCCAGAGCCTCCTCTTCTGTTGCGTCCTCCCGTTCCCCTTTCCTCACAGTAGCTTCGGGGCAATGGGATTGGCGACCGCACCGGCACCTTCTCTGATTGTTACTGGGGGAGTCTCACTAGGTTCGTCGCATCTCCCCCTCCTCCCTCCCCCGACTTCCGATACGCCATCAACGCCCTCGTCACGCCCGTCGTCGCCGTTGTGACAGTCACCTCCACCCACCCCTTGCATCATCTCGTCTTTGTCTTGTGCGCGTGCGCGCGTCTCCAGGCCCACGAGGCTGACCTGTGCATCTTCGTCGTGACAGACTTTTAGGCAGTCCCCTCAAGTAGCCTGCCGTCATCATGGGCAAGCTGCTCTCACTCGGCGCGAGGCTGCGCTACCCGATCACCGTTACAAAACTACTCAAGAGCCCCGGCGATGCCATCAAGAAACAGGAGAGCATCCTGGAATACTCGTACAAGTCCATGCGCGAGTTCGGCGACCCCATCGCCGGCGAGACGTGGCAGGAGGAGGTGACCACCATCGCCGGCTGGGACAGTCCCGCCGAGGGCACCCTCAAGGAATGGCGCCTCAAGGAGGGCATGACCGTCGCACGCGACGCGCCGTGCATGCTGGTCGAGGAGGCCTGCTCCCACGAGATCCAGTTCCAGGGCCTGTGCGCCATCTGCGGCAAGGACATGACCGAGGTCAACTGGGCCAGCGACCAACGCGACACCCAGCGCGCCACCATCAACATGACCCACGACCAGACCGGCCTCATGGTCAGCGGCGACCTGGCCGCGCGCGCCGAGCACGAGACCCAGAAGCGTCTCCTGCGCCAGCGCAAGCTGAGCCTCGTCGTCGATCTCGACCAGACCATCATCCACGCCTGCATCGAGCCCACCGTCGGCGAGTGGATGGAGGACCCGTCAAACCCCAACTACGAGGCTGTCAAGGATGTCAAGAAGTTCCAGCTCAACGACGAGGGCCCCAGAGGAATGGTCACCTCGGGCTGCTGGTACTACATCAAGATGCGACCCGGCCTTGCCGAGTTCCTCGAAAAGGTCGCGGAGCTGTATGAGCTCCACGTCTACACCATGGGAACCCGCGCCTACGCCCTCAACATTGCCAAGATCGTCGACCCGCAGCAGAAGCTGTTCGGGAACCGCGTCATCAGCCGCGACGAGAACGGCAGCATGATTTCCAAGAGCCTCCAGCGGTTGTTCCCCGTCAACACCAACATGGTCGTCATCATCGACGACAGAGCCGACGTCTGGCCCAGCAACCGACCCAACCTCATCAAGGTCGTGCCATACGACTTCTTCAAGGGCATCGGCGACATCAACTCGAGCTTCCTCCCCAAGAGACAGGACATCCTGCCCGCGCCGCCCGAACCCGAAGCGAAGCCTGCGCCGGAAGCGCCCAAGCCGGTCGAGCCGAAACCAGAGGAAGCACAGCCCAACGGCAAGGTGTCGGCCCTGGACGAGCTCGTCAAGATGAGCAGCGGCGACGACAAGGTGCTCCAGGCGGCGCAGACCGGAGAGCAGGAGAAGCTGCTGGAGCAGCAGATCAAGGAGAGGCCCCTTCTCCACATGCAGGAGGAGCTGGACAAGCAGGACGAGCAGAAGGAGAAGGCTACACAGGACACCGAAGACGGCCCGCACATCATGACAGTACAGCACCGGTCTCAGGTTCTCCGCGACGACGATGCGGAGCTGGCTTACCTACAACAACACCTTACCGAGCTTCACCAAAAGTTCTACGAGGAGTACGACGAAAAGCGCGCCGCTGCGCCGGCCCAGTCCGCTCCGCGGAAAAAGGCGGGCGACGAGAACATCGACCTCGCCGCGGTCCCGGATGTCGGCTACGTCCTCGACACGATGAAGGCCTCGACCCTGCAAGGCACCACAATCGTGCTGTCCGGCCTAGTCCCCCTCGGCGTGGACGTGCTGCAGTCCGAGATCGGCATTCAGGCCATGAGCTTCGGTGCTCAAATATCTACCAGGGTGTCGAAGAAGGTTACGCATCTCGTCATATCTACGTCACGGCCGCGGACGCAAAAAGTCAGGCAGGCGGCCAGGATCCCAAGCATCAAGATTGTCAGCCAGAACTGGCTGTCGGACTGCCTAAGCCAATGGCAGCACGTCGATGAGACACCCTACCTGGTCGAGGTCCACCCTGCGGACCGACGTCATCATGCCGCGTCTGAGACCACGGATGCCGACACCGTATCTGACGTCGACGGCGATGACCTGTCGAGGCCGCACCTGACCATCATTGACGAGACGGGGGAGCACCGCATCCTCGAAGAAGACGACGACGCCTCGGACGAAGAGGACGGCGACCAGGACGGGGATGACGACAACCTGATGCCGGATTTCGAGGATGGCCAGACCAGCCCGATCGACGACCTCAAAACATTCGACTGGGAGGGCGTCGACGACGAGATGAAGGAGTTCCTCGGGAGCGACGACGACAGTTCGGATGCCGACACGGAGAGCCGCAGCGGAGACACCGAGGCCGGCGACGAGCCGCCGCCGTCGTCTCAAGACTCGGCGAACTCGGTCACTGGTGGCGGCACCAAGAGGAAAGCAATGGACGACGACGCCGCTTCCGACGAAGGCGGAAGTGCACTCTCCAAGAAGCAACGCGTGGCCAAAAGCCGCGGCGCCTCCAAACTGAGCTCCGTCAGGACGCCCAACGCCGAAGACAACGAATCGAGCAGCCTACCCACCCCTCAAGTCACGGGTGACGAGGAGGACGTCTCGCTTGTGCCCGACAGTGGCGCGGTGGACGGGGGCGACGACTTTGACGAGGACGACCTCGAGGCCGACCTCGAGGCCGAGCTGGCGGCTGCCGGGGAGGACTCGTGATCCTCTTCGGGGCCGAGCTGCTGTGGATTCAGATGCATAGGCCGCGCTGGGCGAACGGGGCGCTCGCAGGGGGTTCGCAGTGGTGGAAAAGTTGGTTGGCTATGGTTTGTTCGGTTTATACCCAGCCTTTCCGTTGGCGACGCATGGCATGGAGTTGAGATGTGCAAATATTTGTAGGATTCACGTGCAGTATTGGTTATTTGGGATGGCGAATTAGACGCTAAGATGCCGGGTTGGACATATGGCCGGGCCGAGCATTATGAATTCATTACAGGCGATTCCATCTGTTGGTGTGCTTCTGTGACACTCTTGTGACTTTGATGTCGGCGGTGAGCCATCACTGTCAGGTCTTCACCGCAGTCGGAGCCAGGTGCGCGTCTCGGTGTGCTCGGTCACGGCGGGACCCTGTCGGTTCGCTATTACATAAGCGGTCGGCCAATTGAGCGAATCACCGTCGACCCGAAAACAATCACCTCAGGCATATCTTGCGGGCCCAGTCCCCAAAGCTTGAACCTCGAGAGCTTGACGACGACGACGACCGACGACCACAAGCACGCACCATCGCAGCCCGCTCCTTCCGTCGAAGCGACGCCGATACTCGAAGAAACCGAAGAGATTGCTCAATTGGATTCGGGACCACCGTCCGCGGAGCGATTGACGAAAAGCGACCGCCACGAAGCACCGTCACCCACACACATCGAGCGCAGCCGACCGCGTTGGGTCGGTAGGGACGATTGAGCCAGGATGCCTCAGGATATGCCGCCCGTGGGGGGTTACCAGGCTGTGCAGTACAAGGTGAGTTGGTTCCGCCTCGTCGGCGGGAGGTGGGAGGGATTGGAGGGTTGAGAAGGGCGAGGGTGTCGCAAGAGGGGGATCGAGGTAGTGGGAGCTACGGGTACGAAGGGCGAACACGGCCATGGGGCCAGGAGGAGAGGAAGAATGGGAGTGGTCTTTGCCGATGGGCTGGCTTTACCGGTCATGCATATGGCCCTGCCATTGGGAATGGTGGGGGGTTGGACTCGGGGCGGAAGACGGCCTTGGGGAAGGGAGGCGTCGGGCCAGACCACGAGGACGGAAACACGAGGACTTTGAAAGGGACTATGCTAATTACCTGGGGGAAACAGCGCAACCTGCCCGCCCGTGGATTCCGCCCCGGCACGATGTTGCTCGGTATGGGACTGGTGATGGGATACGGATGGTACCACTTGATCAAGGGTATCCGGGAAGCCAAGTACGTTTTGCCCTAGCCCGTCGTTTCTGCGGCGTCTCCGCGGGGGTTCTTTGGCCGTGCCGCGAGTTCCGGTTTTCAAGACATCACGGAGTTCTCGTACATGAGCACATAGCACGGCTCTCCCGGAGCTCGCAGCAGCGCACAAGACAGCGAGAGCGAGAGATTCAACCTGGGAATACGTGCTGACGGCTCGTAGCGAGCTCGCGAGAGAAAAGATGTGGGCGCGCATCCACCTCATCCCCCTCCTGCAGGCCGAGGAGGACCGCGACCAGGTCCGCAGGTGGTACGCCGACCAGGCGAGAGAGAAGGAGCTGTTGGGCGAGAACACCAAGGTCTACCACTCTGACAGGTACGTCGGCTCCCCCGTTTTCACCCCTACCCCTCCATCTGTGGAGGGTATCTGCGCGGAACGCGTCCGGGTGGCGAGAGCCGTGGCTGACGGTGGCATCACAGATTCGTCCGTCCTACTTTCGCCGTGGCGCCGCAGACCAAGAACTAGATTCGACCCACGAACGAGCTGGGGAACGCGCCGGGGAATGCGCCGGGGAACGTACCGCGCGGGGGCGAAGAGAGGATTGGGGAAAAAGAAGGGCCGGCTAGACCGCCGGCGTGTGTATAGGATACTTTTCGGGATGGAGAGAATCAAGACGACTTGTTGAACCGACTCGTGGCTTCTGTGCTCCCTCTGCCGGCGTTTGCGAGCCCCTCGGGCCGCGCCTCCGGTGCCATTGGCTCCACGTTCTGGCCTGCTGCGACGTTGGAGCCCCTTGTTTGCGATGGCTTCTGGATGGGTGACGAGGCTGGTTATCGTCCTTACGGCGGGCTGACTGTATGCCTCCAGGTCCTCTCGAGCCAAGCTGGGCACTCGATCGTCCCGGGAGGGGTTGGGGCCGCAGCGAGTTTCTGTCGTGCTGGTTCTTGACATCCTCCAAAGCCAACACGCTCTTCAGCGCTGAAGCCGGCCCCCTCGTCGTCCACCTTTGGGGCACATGTATTGCTCCCATGCTCAACAGACGGCGGGTGTTTCTCATGCTTCTATTTGGGCGGCAGTGGGTCTCTCTTGGACTTGATTCATCCTGTATAGTGGCAGCGAGAAGTTAGATGTCTTGGGAAACGAAGCCACCGCCGTCGGTATTGTCCCGTCGACCCTGTTCTCAACCGAGAGACCTTGCCTTGCCTGGGTTGCAGTCGCGGAGCCGCAACTCCTGTGGTTCCGAAAGCCCCTGCCGGCCTCCTTCACGGATGCATGGGAGCATGCCCCATCATCCCGTCCACGGCCGCAGATGTCTCTCCTCTTGTAAAGACCAGACATCTTCCTACCTCGATTAGCAAGCGGGGTTCGTGGCGGTGACCTCCAGTCAGAGCTGTGGGAGCCAGGCAGCCCTTGGAGACGGCCACCTCCCACGCCGTGCCGCGTAGGCCTTGGGTCTGCCGAGCGAGGCCACATTCGCAGGGTCTTTGGGGCGGCGTAAATGGCAGTGAGAGGGCGTGGCCAGACTACGGCCGTATGGTGTCCTTACTCCCACCCCCAGAAGGGCCTGTCCGATGCGATGAAGACGCAGCCGACCCGGACGTCAGAAGAAGCGGCACCGCGCAAGGCCTGGATTGGTGCGTTTGCTGCTTCTTGAAGCATTCCAGACGAGACGGATTCGGGCGACAGTAAAAACAGCAGGAAGAAGGGTGCGCAGATGCACGGTCATGAGTGCCTTGCTTCCTCGTGCTGGACGTCAATCACGGTACAGTCAACATCGCCATCGCCTTCATGTACGTTATCGAACAGGTCTGGCTCAAGTCCCGGTAAAGGGGGGACTGCAGTAGTAGTGTGCAGCCCCGGGATGCGAAAATGGTTGCAGATCAACACAGCCCCGGGTCGGCGCTACAAGTCGATGGTCCACGGCGCAAGTAGGCTCTTGTCCGAGGTGGTCTTCTTCTGCTGGCCTCGAGATGGGTTAAAAATGCAGTGAAAACCCGCCCCCTTGTGTACGCAGGCCGGGATCAAAGTGGGGCTCGGTCTTGACGACAAGCCTATCGGGCGATACATTTCGAGTCCTCGGGCTAGCCAAGAATGCAGTTGTGGGGCGTAAGACGGCAGTCCCTATGAAGTTGAACAGTCCGTTCCCGCCCTCACCTCAGGCTTGGTTCGGTTTGTGGTGTTGTGAAGCCCTCGGGTGGGTTTAGGAATGCAGTGCAGACGGAGGTTTTGGTTTGGGGGTTGGGGTTCACGCAACTCCCCGTGTTGTTGCTACCCCGGTTCTCGACTATGCAGTCCACATACTGCATATGACTTATATCAAGTGACCGACAACCATCGTTATCCAGAAGGCGCGGACCTTCAACGCAGTAACGAACGTACCCTGCTCTCCTGCACAGTCGAGAAGAGTAGCGATCGCATCTGGGCTCTCATCCGGTGTGTTGTACCTCGAGACGGCTCCTTGAGGGTCGAAATAGGTAAAGTAAAGTTTCAAGACTCGGTTGGCTACTCTTGCTGTAGCGGCTCCTGCAGGTCTTGGGAAAGCGAGAAGGGAAGCCATCGCCACGCCTGCTAGCACTTGGACTGGAATTCCCCCAGGAAATTATCTCTGCCACCACTCGTCTGACATGAGTTGATTGTTTATGAGGGATTGTAGAACGCTACAGGTCTCCCGTATGGTGAGTTTTCTTTAGCAAACCTAGCATGTGGCCCTATTTCTACCAAGCCGAAAGACACAGCTTTACACAGCAGCATGCAGCGAACGAATACAACATTTGAAGTAAACGTCCAAACCCTACTTGCTACCTTTTTTGCTCCTAGCTCGTGTGTTTCCTCATGTTGCAGCGAAACTGCATCAGCCCGTTCCCCTCTTTTGAGGTGTCGGAATTCTTTTCCGCGTGTCCTTGGACGAGTTGCGCGGACACTTTGGCCGCTTACAGACACTTATTTATGAACACAACCTCCTTGTCGAGAACGCCCTGAAAGCGCCTGATGGTCCGTCAACAGACAACTAGGTGGCACGGATGCTTTTCGGAAGCCCAAACCTTGTTGTATCTTGGTTGAAAAGCCTTTGGGTGGGTGGAAATCCCAGTGAAGGGGTCGCGGTTTAAAAAGCAAGACTTCTGCTCCAAGCGCGACGAGTTGCGAATTTCCCCCGACTCTATTCCGCTGGTTCGTACATTACCTTTGTTCACTATCAACTGCATCTCTAGCTCTCTCCGGGCGGGTTAATGTGGTAGTCCAGAGCAGTGGCCCGAATGGTTTGGTTTCCCAAGATGAATTTGCCAAGGTGATATTGTTAAATACCTATAGTCATCCCTTACTAGCTTGCGTGCGCGCCCTTCAACCCATCGAGTACGGCTGGGCTGCAATACAAGAGATTTCCATTGAGTTCCGCATTTCTCCAAATTACTAGCATACATAAAAAAATGCCTATATGGATAGAAAGCGATGGTAATTGCCTCTGGTTGGCTGCTACCCCTCACGGCTTTTACTACATTCCAGCCCTACTCGACGGATTAATCATAATCATAGATGATAGAGCTTGTCCTATAAACTCTTATGCCTGCTGTATGCTTTAATCATGATGAGGGGTGTACCGGCACTTTGAGCATGGCATATAATCCTGCTCCCTTACCACAATTCCCGGAAACCAGGTGACTGTAAAGTTTGCTCTTAGTCAATAACTCCAGCGAGTGGATCTTGCACTGAACGAAGAGACGTCATGCTTGCTTGTCAGCACAGCCAGGCCCAGCGTACCCTCGTATAACCCCTCGGTCCGCGGGTTCATGTGGGTATACGAACATCCCGAGGCCCTCGCATTCTCGCATTGTCGCTCACTCCGCCAAGTGTTGCTAACTTCAGCTTCCTCGATCACCACGTCGAACCTTGGACATCAAGAGACAGGCATTGACCATCAAAAAAGGGGAAATTGTGGAAGGAATGATCAATATAAGAGGCACTTTACCGCACATAGCTCATAGCTCTGAAAAACTGCAACCTCCAACTTTGGACACTCGTTTTCACCATTGTCAGTCTTTTTAGCTTAATCGTGTTTCCGCCGTACTCCCATCATCATGGCGTTATCGCCTCGACTCGGGGCCATCCTAGCTGGTGTTTTATACGGATTAATCGACCCGACTAGTGCCTTCCCTACACCGCAATCATCCGTCATCCTTCCCAGGTCGACTCAAGACTCCTCCAACAATGGAACAATCATCTACGGGTCCAACAGTACAACAACCCTCGATTCCGACGGCACCGCTCCTGTTATCGTGGTTCTCGATTACGGGCATAATGTGGAAGGGCATCCCACGTTTGAGGTTGTCTCTGCCTCTGGAGACACGTCCGGTTTCGAGATCTCATATGCAGAAGGCAAGACTGCCCTCGATTTATACATGGTACTCAACCCACCTAGATACCCTGTGAGATCCAAATAGGAAGACTTACACGCCACAGACCGATGGTCCTCTGCCCCTTGCCGCGGCCATGGACACCTATAGGCTCAACCAATACGACATCACCGGCCCGTCCGTCCACACAAACCGCCTCATCCAAGGTGCCTTCCGCTACCAAAAGCTCAATCTCTCAACCCATGGTTCCCTCCAACTCCGCAACATCGGCGTCAAACCCACAACGTCCACCACGCCCCTGACTCGACTCCCCGGCTCCTTCGAGTGCTCTGACGAAGACCTCACTCGGATCTGGCACGTCGGCGCAAGGACGGTCCAACTCACCGAGATCCCTAAAAACTCCATCCCCGACTTCCTCCAGGTCACCGAGGAGGGAGCCTATGCCGAGAGCCAGGCTCCTCAGGCCCTGGCTGGCGCAGCTGCCGCTCAGCTTCTCAACTACCGTGTCGATGTGCAGGTCAAGCCCATGAAAGGCGGCTTCGGAGTGGCGGCGCTGTGCGACACGCTGAACAGCTGCGTCTACATCTCCTTCGACCTCGTCAAGCACACCATCACAGCGCACGCCGGCTCAACGACCTTGGACACCCTCCTCGCATCGTCCCCCCTTCCACCCAACGTCACTCTCAACACCTGGCACACAATCCACATCGAGGTCACTACGCCATCGGTCACCGTCACCCTGAACTCCCTCCCGGTTTTCAACCTAACCCAAACATCCCGTTTCTTCGGTTCCTTCGGCCTCGGCGCCTCGTTCGGGCACGCGGCCTACTTCCGCAACCTCACCGCCAGCACACCCGCCGGCGGGATCATCTACGCCAACCCGCTGACGTCCCCCTCTTTCCTGGCCGACTTCATGATGGGTACGAACCCGGCGGACACCATCGTCGACGGCTCCCGCCGCGACAGGATCGCGTACACGGGCGACCTCGACGTGGCCGTCGGCGCCGCCTTTGCGAGCACGTACGGCACGCCCTTCATCGACGGATCCCTCGACCTCCTGGGCTCCTACCAGGCGTCACCGGGTTTCTTCATCCCAACCGCCAAAATCCAACAAGACCCCCTGGCCTCGCCGTTGGACGTGAACATCACGGGGCTCATCGGCTACTCCTTCAACTTCCTCAGCGCCCTCGCCCAAAACTACGAGATGAGAGGCAACCTGACCTTCGCAAAGCAATGGGCGCCCGGCGTCATGCGAATGCTCGACTGGGCCGACTCCCAGACCCTCCCGAACGGGCTCTTCAACGTCTCGGACGCGTCCTTTGGCGGAGACTGGAACTACTATGACCCCGTCCAGTCCGGCGCCGTGACCAAGTTCAACGCCGTGTACGCCTACTCCCTGCAGCAGTCTCTCCTCCTCCTCCAAGACGCGGGCGTGAACGTCACGAAATACCAGTCCCGGCTCGAGAACCTCCGCGCCTCCATCAACGAGCGCCTCTGGAGCGACGACCTGGGCGCGTATGCCATGTCCGAGGCCCTCCCGACGGGCTTCGCCCAAGACGCCAACGCCCTCGCGATTCTCGCCGGCGTCGCACCCCCGAACACCACGTCGAGGGTCCTCTCCACCCTCTCTGACGCCCTTCTGCTTCCCGCCGGGCCCCTCGCCCTCTCCCCCTCCACCGCCGCGGCCGGCTTCGCGAGGAAAATCAGCCCCTACGCCTCGGCGTACCACCTCCGCGCCGCGCTCTTCTCGCATGACGCGCCCGCCGCAACGGCCCTCCTCAAGAACCTCTGGGCTCCCATGGCGGACCCGGCCAATGCGAACTACACGGGTTGTTTCTGGGAGACGCTGGAAGCCGACGGAGCGCCGGGGCTGGGGACCGTGACGTCGTTGTGCCACGGGTGGTCCGCGGGCCCGACAGCGGAGCTGAGCAGATTCGTCCTGGGCGTCCAGCCCGCGAAACCCGGGTTCGCCGAGTGGAAGGTCGAGCCGCAGACGCTGGGGTTGGCGTGGGCTCGGGGACGGTACCCGACTGTGCGCGGGGACGTGGGTGTAGAGTGGCGATTCGAGGACGGGCTGCTGCGGATGAAGGTGGAGAGTCCTGGCGGTACCAAGGGCACGGTGTACTTACCTGAGCCTTTGGTGACGGGCCTTGATGATTCTGTTATCCGTGTGAACGGTGTTGTGAGGAACGCGACACGATTCGAGGTCAACGGAGGTGATGCGTTCGTTTTGACGCAGGAACTTCAGAGAAGATGAGGTTGAGAAGACTTGACTCGGACTCAAAAACCGTTGCCGACTTGTAATACATAGCCAGACTTGATGTCAAGTCAATAACACACTTGACTCATATTCGCACAATTTCATAATGTCCCAGCGGAAAAGGAAACCAAGGTGATCAAAATCAATTCATCAACGTCATTAAGTCTCATCATCCATACAGTGGTATATACCCAAAGTGACGCAGATCAAGCAGCCAACCACCCAGACCCAGCAAGAACCGCCAACGCCGACCCATGACCCTACTACTACACGGCCACAAGGCCAGCTTTACAACGCCTCCGCAACATCCCCTTACGCCTGGAGCTGAACGACTCTGAAGCCCTCGGAGACGGTCTTGGTGATCTCCTCGTTCTTATGCTGCAGCAGTCCCAGGGCGAAAGCAACGTCGTTCCACTGGCGCTCCGTCTCGCAGCGGGTAAGCCTGGCTGCGAGCTTGTCGGCCAACTGCTTGGCGTGCTTGTCCTTCTCGACGAAACCCAGGAGGAACCGGATGATTCTGCGGAAGCTCTCCTCTTCCAGGTTCTTCTCGGCGGACAGCAAGCTGAACATGTCGACAAAGTGGTTGTAGACGGCGTTGTCCTTGGTGCTGAGTTCGGTGAAGAACATCCTTGCCAGATCGGCAATGCGGCGGTCCTCATCCTCGAGGCACTTGGCCATCTCACCCAGCTGACCCTTGACCTTGACCTGTCCGGCAAGAATGAGGAAGGTCAGCGTCATCAAACATGTGCGCTTGACAGACTGGTCCTTGTCGGCCAGACGGCGATACAAGAAGTCGGTGTTTTCGTCAATGAGGTGGTTGAAGCACACCGCCATGTCACCAAGAGCGATGACAGCGTTCGAGCGGACAGTGGCATCGGTCGAGCGCTCCATAATGGTGATGAGCAGAGGCAGGTTGGCCTCGCAGTACTCGGAACTGACGCACATGAGCTTGGCGAGGCAGAGAGTGGCGGCAGCCTGCAGCCCCTTGTCGGCGTACGTGGTGTTGTTGGCGCAGATTTCAGACACCAGGGGCCCGAACTGGGCCAGCAGAGACTCGGGGCCAAACAAAAGCTCCCGCTCGCGAATGTGGGCCATGGCTTCGGTGAAGTCGTCCTCGGTGGTTCCGCCGATGAGGTCCAGGTCATCAGGCTCGTCCTTCTTGCCTGCCTGGGCCGTAGACTTGTCTGCAGTCTTCTCCTTCTCCTGCTCCTGCTTACGGCGTTTGAAGTCAAGTTCGCAGAGTTCCAAATGCACAATCTGCTTGATGGCAACGTGGCCGACGATGAACAAAAGCTGGGACAGGCCGATGGCGGCGTCGCGCTTCTTTGGCTGAGATGCGGAGGGGACGACCGTCTCGTTTCCGTCCTCGTCAGCCTCCACAGACTGACTCTCGTCCCGCGACGCTGGCCTGGAGCTCGGCTGCGAACTAGGCTGGGAGCTTGCCCGTGACTGAGGAGCAGCAAATACTTGCTTGGTCTTGTGGCGGATGATGTCGGAGCAGAGGGTGTCGGGGTGCTTGGAAATGGCGTAGATGGCATTGATGGCCTGCTCAGCAACACCATACCACTCCTTGCTTTCGGACGGAACCTCGGTGATGGAAGCCAGCTTGGACAGAACAGCGTGGTCGTTCGGCAGCCTGGAGAACTTGACGGTAGATTCTTTGGCTTGCCGGCCGGTGGGGTTGATCCGGCGAAGAGCAATACAAGTGTACTTGGCCAGCTGGAGATCGGCACGGCCGTGAGAGCCCAAGCCAGTCCGCAGCATGGTCTCCATCTCCCCAACCACGATCTCTGGGTTGGCCGTCGCGAGCATGCCCAGCACGATGATGGCACCACGACGTTGCGTCCTGGAAATCTCGCGCTTCTGCACGCCGTACACCTGCCAGAGCTTGGCAATGACGATTTCGGGAATCAAGCCCTGCTTCATCATGGTGCTGAGCAACTGCTCCAGCGATGTCAACTCAGCCGGCGTGGCACCAAAAGTCAGACTGATCATGTTGCGGGCAATGAAGTTGGCCGCGTCGTTTGAGCTGAATGAGTCGGGCGCCTCGAAGAACAGGCGCTTGTAGACGTCGATGAGATGACTCTGAACACCCTTGCCCTCGTCGCTGTTGCCCTTGGTCCAAATCAAACGCAGCATGCGGCGGATGCCGACCTTGTTTTGCTCAATGTTGTATGCGTCGCCGATCTCAAAGTAGTCCATCGCCTCGATGACCTCACTCTTGTTGCGGGAGCCAAGCAGCTGGCAGACGGTGCCGGTGGCCTCGTGCAGGACGTCGATGAACTTCAAGGCCTCGGAGTAGTATCGCTTGGTGAGGGTGAGTTTCTCGATGGCTTCGGATGTGGCAGCCTCCTCCCGCGCCTTACGAACCGCCTCGAACTTCTGCTCTTCGGACATGGGCTTCTGGGGCGACTGCTCGATCTGTGTCGCTTCGTCTAGCAGCTCATTGTCGACGGTGGTATTGGCCCCTTCGCCAAGACCGGGCGCGCCTTCGGGAGGTTTCAGTGCGTTGAGCTCCTCGTCGACCTTGTCGAGACGCGCCTGCCAGTCCTTGCGAGAAAGCTGGGCGCCGTGCATGACGGTGAATGGATGGGTCTTGATCAAAGCACCGAGGAGCTTGATGGCATTCCTCCTGACGTGGCTGCTCTTGTCCTCGAGACTCCTGCAGGCCATTTCGGCAGCGCGTTGACGTCGCTTGGGGAACTTTTGCTCGAGGTCGCACAGCTTGACGTAGACTTGAATGGCTCTGCATCGGCAGTAGGGGTTGATGTCGAGGAATCGCTCCTCCAGCACGTCGAAAAAGGCGTTGAGCTGGGACTTGTGGTTCTCGCCACGCTCGTCCTGCTTGACCAGGTGGGCAATCATGTTGCCGCAGACTTCGATGAGGGCGCAGCGCAGTGTATAAGACTAGGGCTGTCAGAACAAGTTTGGTCACGAGGAGACAGCGTTCTTACCTCGCTGTCCAGCTGCTTCGCGAGCATGGTCATTTGCTTGATGACGAGTCTGGGGGCCAGCTCGGAGAGCTTGACGATGAACTGGGAGACGGACTTGGGCCCCTTTGTGTCGTTTGTGTTGAACTCCTTGTTACTGAGTTCCCGCAGGATTTCGTCGGCCAGCTGGGGGTAGTCGTAGGTCTCTGCCAGGATGTGGAGGAACTCGGCCATGGGCTCGGAAAGGTGCTCAAAGTAGGTCAAGTTCTGGACAATGGAAATCTGGGCCGCTGTGCGAAGTCAGTTTTATGCGCGGCGGAGGGCGTCACCAGAACCTACCATAGGCGTGGCCGTGGTGCTTCACAGCAATGCAGAGCACCTTGAAGGCGTGCATCCGGATAGAGGTGTTCTTGACGCGTTGCTCGCTCTCGAGGACCATGTAGACAGGGCGGGTCAGCAGGCCGATGAAGGTGTCTCTTTCCGAGGTGGTCAGGAAGATCTTGGTCAGCTTCAGCTTGAGGACCTTGCTCATGATGTCGAGAGCGGACTGCAGCTGTGTTGCCGAGTCCCAGACGCCGTCCTGCTTTGGCGCGTTCTTCTTTGGCTTTCCGCGGCCTCTGGCAATGGGCGCTGTTGATGATTTCTCGGCAGCCTTGGTTTCGACGGCGGCGATGGTCCATTGCAAAAGGAAGCCGTAGATCTCAAGAAGTTGCTTGTGGTGAGCGAGGGTCTCCTGCTCGTCGGGGGACTCGAGGTCGTGGTTTATGGCATCGCCCTCGGCGGCGAGGCCGGACATGACGAGATCAAAGATCTTGCTGAGGACATGCGTCGGCAGGAAGGCGGTATACCTGGAAGGTTCAAAGAGTTCAGAATCATGTTCTTGTGAGGGGTCATGGTCACGGTCATGAGCGGGCCTGGAGGAGTAGAAAGACAATGAAGGGGCGGGGTCTGAAGGATGAGGGGAGACGGGTGCGCACTTTAGAAGGAACTGTAGCGAGTCGAGGTGGGCACTGCGGGTGATGGCCTCGGGGTTCTCAGCGACGGCGTCGACGATGGGGTTGAGGACCGGGTTGACGACGGCGGCGGTAAGACCCTCGGGGTCATTTTCGTAGTCGAAGAGGGAGCCATCTGCTTCGGGCGTGGGGATGCTGGCGGGATCGCTCATGTAATGCTTGAGAGCATCGTTGATGTCGAATGCGACCGAGTCCATGGCTGCGGTCTGGTTGAGGTGTGCGCACCCAGCGACGAGATGCGACCAAGAGGCGGGGGAGACGGGGGGAAAGAGAATGGACAAGAAGAAATAGGACCAAAGAAGGCCGGAATGCAGAAGAGGGGGGCGATGGGACCTGGTGTGCGTCCGAGGAAGCCGAGTTGCTGCGAAATAACCGCCGTGCTTCTGTGGTGGTGGTGGGTGGTGGGTGGTTAGTAAGGCGATGCGCCGCGCCGGAAAGGAGGGGGAAAAAGAGAAGAAGAAGGGTCGAAGGAAGCGCAATCGGCGGCTGGGCTGTGTGATGTTGACGATGTCGAGGTGACGGCGTGCGGGTGTGCCTGAAATGTTTTTTCCTCTTTGTCGTCCCTATCTCTGTTTTGCGGCAGTTGGGCACACAGACAATAGAGACAAGACGGACAGGCAGACAGACAATGGCCAATGACGGAGGGGAAAGCGCCTAGCAACGGGTGGTGGGATTTTGTTTATTGTTTTCTTTCGTTTGGGACGCGACCGGGGCGTCTTTTCGTCTTTTCGTCCTTGCGTCTCCAATTAACGGAGGTGCGGGGTCATTTCTGGAAGAGGCGATTGGTCAGCATCGGGCTTGCTTAGCTCCTCCAGGGACCATCACACCGCAAACTGGCGGCTGGTGGTTGCGGCGCTGCCCCTCCACCCGCCGAGTCTAGAGCCTTAGAAAGCAGCTGCGAGCCCGCCTTGGTGCATCAGAAATGGGACACATGAAAAGATTCTATTGACTGCGAAACCCGGCGGCAGAAAAAAAAAACAATAATAACCCCCCAGACGAGAAAATAGGAGATGCCACCTGCAGGAAAAAGAAACGCCAGAATCCCCCACCCCCCATCGAATACCAACCGTGGCAGTCCTGTTGCTGTTGCTTGCTTGCTGCTACTGCTGCTGCCCTGGCCGTGCACACCGATGAGCCGACCTCACTGGCTGGGTTAACACGAATAACACCACCACGTTCTCTCGCGTTGGACGAAAGAAGCCGCCTCGGATGACGCAGTGTTCCTCCCAGCGGGATTCCTCAGCTGGCCTTGGTCAACCCAATTTGGAAGCCATCGATCAATTGACTCGCTTCGGCCAGGGCCTCGACGTCCAAGCCTGGCACCGACACGACTGGGTGACGCCAGCGCCAACGCCGACGCCACCAACAACAACACACCAAGCACCGACACATCCACCGCCACCACAACCACACGCTCAACCGCAACAGCCGCAGCCACAGCCGCAACCGCAACCCCAAGAGCCTCCGCAACCACATCAACCATATCACCCACCACGAAACCACCGAGCCCACGCCCCAGACACTGTCTCGAATCCTCGCCGTTGCCCCTCTCCCTTCCATGCCCCGGCAGACGCATCGACTGCTCCCGCAGACCTGCGATTGGCCCACCGCCCAATGACCGCCGAGTCTCGACCACCCTCGCACTCCATGGCCACGGCGACACGCAAACGAAGCCGCGAGGCCTTTGAAATCCACGAGGACCCCCCGCACGCGCGTACCGAAGACACCGAGATGATGGCCGACTCCGAGCAACATACCGAGGAGGTCGAGGAGGAGGAAGAGGCCGACGACGTCGAGAACGACCGCTCAGACGAAAGCTCCGACGAGGACGACGTCGTTGACTCGGGCGTCCAGCGCGACATGGACCGTCTACAGGACACCTTTCCCGGCTTCCGTCAAAAATACCGTCTGATCAAACGGATTGGCGAAGGTGCGTTTCCCTCCGTCTTCCCGGCGCTCTCCTTGCATGCTCACGTTCAACCCCAGGCACGTTCTCGACCGTCTACAAAGCAGAAGATATCCAGTACGACCGCTACGACAACGATTGGGACATCGAGGAGAGGGACAATCCCGTCGCCAAGTGGACGCCGCCGCCTCTGAAGCGCTACGGAAGCCACACATCGACATCACGCGAGCCGCGCCGACGCGCCCGTTATGTCGCCATCAAAAAGATCTACGTAACCTCGTCTCCGACGCGTATTCTCAACGAGCTCGAGCTGCTGCACGACTTGAGGAACTGCGCTGCCGTGTGTCCCCTGATCACGGCCTTTCGCTCCACCGACCAGGTCATTGCCATTCTTCCCTACTTCCGCCACGAGGACTTCCGCGACTATTTCCGCCAGATGAAGGTCTCGGACATGGCCATCTACCTCCGTAGCTTGTTCACCGCGCTCAACGCGGTCCACGACCACAAGATCCTGCATCGCGATATCAAGCCCACAAACTTCCTCTACGACCCCCAGTCACGCCGCGGTGTGCTCGTCGACTTCGGTCTGGCTGAACGCGAGGGCTCCGACAGCAAACCCTGCCTGTGCCATGAGAGCAGAGAGGTCCGCAAGCAGAGGATCAACAACAGCGCGGCTTCACAGAACGGCCCCCAGCAGGGCTATCCCAAGACGGACACTCGGCCGTCGAGGAGGGCGAACCGTGCCGGTACGCGTGGTTTCCGCGCCCCCGAGGTGCTTTTCAAGTGCACCGAGCAGACGACCAAGATTGACATCTGGTCGGCCGGCGTCATTCTTCTGACCATTATGAGCAAGCGGTTCCCCTTTTTCAATAGCGCTGACGACGTCGAGGCCATGATTGAGATAGCGACCATCTTCGGCGTCAAGCGCATGAAGCAGGCCGGCCTGCTGCACGGTTGCATGTTCGAGACCAACATTCCCACCGTGGGCAGCGCCGGCTTCTCCCTGGGGAAAATCATTCTTTGGTCCACGTGCCGCACCGACGGCGGCAAGGACGGTCAGCCGGGCATTCCCCTGACCGACGAGGAGAAGCTGGCCGTCGACTTTTTGGAGCGGTGCATGGAGCTCGATCCCGCTCGACGCATCAGTGCCAAGGAGGCGCTGGAGCACGAGTTCCTTAGGGAGCCCCAACCGAAGCAGTCGGTCGAGGTTATCGATGTCGAGGATGATGATGAGATGGACATTTTGCAGGCGTAATGATAATGTTTTTTTGGAACCCAAGATGATGCGTCCCATACATATTACAGCGAGGCATGCATGTGTACGATTAGACGATGCACGAGGGGATTGGAAGTTCAAATATTCTGGCGCGATCATTGGCATGCTCTGACACGGCGGGACTTGGAGAGGCGTTGGGAGTATTGGGAGGAAAAAGACTTGCGCGCAACCACACACATAGACAGGGACGAGAACAAGTCGATGTAAAGTAATACCATTTAATCGCACCCGTCCGTCCAACCTTTTTCATGTCCCAGAGACGCCACTAAAACACACGAGACCAACCACCAGAGTGATGCTACGACGCCATGATTGATCGATTTGAAGAGCCTTTTTTGTATTCGGTAGAACTCCTTTGGGAATTCTGATCTTCATGCTATGCGAAAAGCCGTTTGCCCGTTAGGGGCCTTTTCCCATGTCCTTTTCTCGCCAAGCGCAAGTTGCGTTGATTTCCGCGGTACGCCGCCCGCTTATTCCGTGGCTGCATGGCCCAATCATTCCCAAGTTACATTCATCGTGTTGTAATGCGCGGAACCCTCTGTGAGGTGTTGACCGAATTTACGCGACGAGCTCAATGACACCACCGGCCTCGGTGATCTTCTTCTCAGCCTGGAAACGGGTTAGTACGCGGTTCGAGCGACATGCGATTTATTCATGTACTGACCAGCTTGGAAACCCAGCGGGCCTTGACGACGATGGGGACCTCGGGGAGGCGACCCTTGCCGAGAACCTTGGAGTAGCCGAAGGGGAGGAGGTCGATGACGGGAACCTTGTCGCCCTTGCCGGCGAGGTACTCCTCGCGCTTCTCAGCGGGGACGAGGGTCCAGAGCTTGTCCAGGTTGATGACAGGCTTCCAGAAGTGGCTGCCAATGGTTAGTACGTGATGGGGCGTCGGGGATCCGCTGGCGCGGCTGTGCGAGTGCTCTGCGTTCCGACGGTGGATGCCGAGTGCAAAATTTTGATGCCGGTAAGCATCTTGGTCAAATCAAGGAGCGGTGTGAATGCATCCCCAAGTCGAACTCGATTATACCGTCAAGAATCGCAGAGCAGACTCGACAGCCTGGCGCCGGTCGGATTCAGGGAGTACGTACTTTTGCTGCTTGTGGAAGTAGCGCATACCGACCTTACCGAAGTAACCTGTGATGCTGTTAGCCATCGAGTCGTCCTTTCACACCAAAGGAGCGACGAAACATACCGGGATGGTACTTGTCAAGGTTGGTACGGTGGTGGTGCTGACCACCGGCCAGACCACGACCACCGGGATGCTTGCGGTGCTTGCCAACACGTCCGTGACCGGCGGAGACGTGTCCGCGGCTGGAGAAGAGAAAGTCAGCTTCCGGGTACATTTGGAAACGAAGACATTTCTCCCAGGACCACAGACGGCAGAGTTGGTGGTATCCATCCATCAACGTCGACTCTTTCGAGGACGATGATGTGTGATGGTGTCCTCCTTTTTGCTGGGGAAGCAATGTTGACGCCCTTGTTTTCAACATGCTATCCCCCTCTGCCGCCGTGCCTGCACAACAATATTCTTCTTCAGGGTGCCATATCCATCAACCGACGGACAACGACAACGCCGCCCAACTCGTATCGGTTCGAATGGGCGAGCGCGCGCGCTGCCGCCGCGAGGACGTAGGCCTTGAATTATTGCATCGAAGCGGGACGGGATTATAAGACGTACTGCTTGCGGGTGCGCGAGAATCGGGTAGGCATGGCGACGGCTGTTGGGGTGGTCGACTTGGGGTTAGTATCGCTGAGGGAACTTCTCTCAGCAAAAGTTCGCGAGACAAAAGGAATTTGTGAGAGTCGTGCTGCGCGCCGGCGTAGCTTCGGGGAATTGATAAGCGGGTCAGAGGGCAAGCCCTACCTGGTCCGTGCTCTCCATTTCGGGTTTCCTGTCTCCCTATTACAGCCTCAGGTAAGCGACCCCCAGCTGCAACTGACCGAGCTGACCGAATTGCTGGACCGTGCAGACTCCCCACCGAGGTGAGGCTAGGCCATTTGGCGCTTCCCAGGATTTCGTGTAGCTCAAACCTGCGTTTCCCGTCTCAGAACGGCATCACCCCTGGCGATACGGCCCCGCACCTATCGGCCTGCGCCTTTGTTGATGCCAAACAAACCCATGATCGACACGCCTGAACACGGCCTTTTCTGCCTTGGCTGATTGACCCTAGCATCTCAGCTTATTTTTACACCCCTCATCATGGCAGAAGATCCAGCCGGCGACACGGACTTGCCTGTCCCGGATGGCCTTGACTTCCATCACCCTTACACGCCCTATGATGTGCAGAATGAGTTCATGAAGGCCGCTTACAGCGTGCTACAGCGTGGTGATGGGCAGGTCGGCATACTCGAGAGTCCGACAGGCACGGTAAGAGCCAACGGAGACTTGACTGCACCCGCGTCCGGCATACTGACTCTTGTCCAGGGCAAGTCTCTCTCCCTGATATGCGCCTCGTTGACATGGCTCCGGAATCAGCGTGTCGAGGAGCATGAGGCGTCTCTCAAAGTCAACATGGATGACTTCAAGGATGAGCCGGGTTGGATCGTGGAGCAGATGTTGCGACGCAAGAGAGAGGAGCTAGCGCGGACTTGGGAGGAGCGAGAGAAGAAACTGGAGCAGATCCGTCAGAAGGAGAGGGCCATCGAGGCCCGCAGCGCCAAGCGACGTCGTTTCGATGACGGGACTTCAAAGTCGAAGCCCCGTGATACTAACGACGACGACGAGTGGCTGCTTGACGAACCAGATGCATCTGGCCCATACGACGGAGACGCCATGAGCGGCCTCAGCAAGGAGACCAAGGACATCCTGACGAGGTTCGGCCTCGGGAACCTCAAAATGGAGCAAGAGGAGGACAAAGTCGCGGACGGAATCAAGGTGCGCAGAGCCCCTGCTGCTGCCGGGCACTATGGTAACATGATTTTCGTCAGATATACTATACGTCAAGAACGCATTCTCAACTCACACAATTCATTCATGAGCTGCGGCGGCCCGCATTTCCGTCATCCATACCGCCGTCGGTTGTGCAAGGTCAAAGTGAAGACGAGCATCCCGCCAAAGAGCCGGTTAAACACTTGCCCCTATCATCACGCCAAAAGCTCTGCATCAACCCCTCAGTGGCACGTTTGGGCACCCTCTCCGCCATCAACGATCGGTGCTCGGAACTCCAGAAACCAAAATCCAAGGACAAGTGCCCTTACACGCTGAAGGAAGACAACGTTACCCAGACCCACCAGTTCAGGGACACTGCCCACGCCACGCTGCCTGACATCGAGGATCTGTATCATCTCGGTAAAAAGCTGTCGGTGTGCCCGTACTACGCTTCAAGAGCGGCAATTGCGGGCGCCGAAATTGTCACTCTGCCCTACCCCTTGCTACTGCAGAAGAACGCGCGGGATGCTCTTGGTATCAAGCTGGAGGGCAACATCGTGATCGTTGACGAGGCGCACAACATCATGGACGCGGTGGCCAATGTCTATGCGTCTGAGGTGAAGTTGAGCGAGCTGAGACGGGCGCGACAGATGCTCGGCGTCTACGTCAAGAGATTCGGAAAAAAGCTGAAAGGCGAGAACCGCGTCATGGTCGGACAGGTGGGCAGAGTGATTGAAGGACTCAGTGAGTGGATGGACGGGCAATCAAAACTCAAGGTATGCGATTGCACTTGCTCCCAGCTTTTCAGCCATTGACTGCCCCACAGAGCACCCAAGGCATTGTGGACTCCAAAGTCCTTCTCCGATGCAAAGGCGTGGACCAGATCAACTTGTTCAGGTTGATCCAATATATCCAAGAGTCGAAGTTGGCCTACAAGATCGAGAGTTACGTGGCACACGTCGAAGAGGAGGCTGCCGACGCCAGCCATGGCAAGGCGCCTCCGAGGTCATCTACGCCAGTCCTCCATATCCTTTCCTCCTTTCTCATCTCTCTCACCAATCTCAGTTCCGAGGGCCGTATATTCTACGAAAAGCTGGCAACCGACCCACCAGACATACAGCTCTCGTACCTTCTGCTTTCCCCGACCCACGCGTTCTCGTCGATTGCTACGAGTGCCAGGGCCGTCATCCTCGCGGGCGGCACCATGTCACCATTTGACGATTACAAGTCGCATCTTTTTCCATATCTGCCGGAATCAAAGCTCACAACGCTCAGCTGCGGTCATGTTATTCCACCGTCAAACCTATGCGTATGGACTTTGGCAGGGTCGCAACCAGGTCCCAGTCGGGACACCAATTCAACGTTTGAATTCAGCTTCCAACGAAGGGGAGACACGGCGATGAAGAGCAACCTTGGGCTGACCATCTTCAACATGTGCAATGTGGTACCCGACGGCGTCGTCGTGTTTTTTCCTAGCTACGGATACTTGGAGGAAGTAGTCACAGCGTGGAAGGATGTTGCGACGTGGGACGGACAGACTTCGAAGGGCGCCACGTCGCTTTGGGATCGTCTCCGACAGAGAAAGGAGGTTTTCAGCGAGACTCGCGGCGGCTCGAGCGACGAGGTACTGGAGGCGTACAGTCGGGCCATCTTGGGTGACGGCAGTGAGTCAAAACCGGGAGCGGCGGTCAAGCCTCGCGGCGCTCTTCTTCTAAGCGTCGTTGGGGGTAAGATGAGCGAGGGCATCAACTTTTCCGACCGTCTGGGCCGCTGCGTCATCATCGTGGGCCTGCCGTACCCAAACATCAACTCTCCCGAGTGGAAGGCCAAGACGGAATACATCGAGGCTACAACCGTCCAGCAACTGACGGACCCCCCAGGAACTACAAAGATGCCCAAAGACGAGGCGATGGCGGTTGCGAAACAGGCGGCGAGGGACTTTTACGAGAACGCGTGCATGAGGGCCGTGAACCAGAGTATCGGCCGGGCCATCCGGCATCAGGGGGACTATGCGGCCATCGTGCTCGTTGATCGCAGGTATGGGACGGACAGAATCCGGGGGAAACTTCCAGGTTGGATTCGCGGTGGTCTGAATGGTGATAGCCATGAAAAAGGGCTGCCTCAACTGATGGGAGCCCTGAGTAGTTTCTTTCGGTCGAAGCGGACGGGAGGGTTATAGTTTTTGAGCATGCCAGTAGACACCACGGTCTGTAGAAACCTGTATTTCTGGTCAGCCATCGGGATTCCGCGGCGCCGACCGAAATGACCTGGCGGCGGTCGGTTATGGCAGAGCCCGCCTGTTGCGGTTGGCGCCTAGCTCTGGAGTCTCAGCAAAATCCATCGAGATCACCAAATAAAGCGCACAAGCCGATGCAATAAGTATCGGTATCTGTGCCATCGATCTGTGACTAGCCTCATTGTAGCCACCATTCAATGAGGATTGGCTGGGTTTTAGGAGGGCATGGCCGTTAGGAGAACCCCTTTACTCTATGGCTCTTGAAAGCGCGAATCTGGGGAAAGCAGAGAAATAAAAGCAAGTCATGCCACATCTGGATCGAGTCCGGAAGCAAGAGGGGAATGGGGAAGGGTTTGTTTTCGGAAACTTGGACGGCAACCCCGTGTCCTCGGGGGGTGGGGGGGGGTTTTGCTTTTCTTTTTGTCTGTGGACGGCAATGAACTGCGTTCAGCTGCAACCCTCGGAACGCGAACCGTACATCGCTCACGCCTGTAAGGTTTGGTCGAGACATCAGCTGCTAAATATTACTTGACTTCTGCCAGGATCTGATTAAGCCCTTTGCAGGCTCGAAAAGAGGCTGGGGAGCTAGAAGGACTTCACGAGTCGAGAAATTATGTCACGAAGGAAATTGCCAAGGGCCCTCAGGGCGTGCAAAGTAGCTTGCACTCGAGGAGGAAGACGGTTGGATATCGGAGTTGACTCCGGGAGGAGTAACCCTGGGTTACACGTGGAAGAAGCTTTGGGCACGCAGAAGTGAAACGGGTTGAGTAGACAGTAAGGATGCCACTTGCATCCAGCACTGGCTACATTGGGTCGAGAGTGCCTTCGATAGTCGACTTGTCCCGAGCCTGTGCTTGTCAGAAGTAGGCCCCAATCAAAGCCATCCTCGCCCCGGGACACCCTCCGGCGCGGGCAGCACTGCTGACAGAGGGAGGCGGGCGAGTTAGAAAAGCCGCAGCAGCATGACCAAGACGAGGGCTACCAATCACATCTCAAATAGAGGCCGGAGGCCCTGCCAGCCAATATGGCATGACCGGAGACTAATCCGCCAATGATTGCATTTCCTTAGACATAATCGCCCCTCCCTACGCCGCCTGAGCATAGCGAGTTTTCTCTTACTCACACATCTTCTCTATGCATCGCCATAGATCCGTGGGCGGTAGGCACTGTGTCAAACCATAGCTTAGTACACTGTCCTATTGCGCCCATATGACTGGAGTGTTGGCATCTAATTAGAGTGATCTTAATAAGTAATCCCTTCTTTGCGACGAAGGGCCTGGCCTGGTAGTCGGCTTCTGCTGTTTAGACAGGTAAAGGACGCACTGAAATCCTTCAAATGTTGACTTTGCGGGCGCTGGAGATGACGCTACACCACACACTGCGCTCACCTCGATGGCTTTGAGGTTTAGGCAAGGAGCCAAACCTGTACAAAAATGACATGGATGTGGGAAGGACATCTGAACGTCCCTGGTGGCAAAATGTAACCGTTTGAAGAGTCCTTGCCTAGCCCTGACGGTGTGGGTGAGCGTTGGTTCCAGTTTCTCGCAGTCGACAGCGGGAGGTACTGATCATTTTTACCTGTCATATCCATTGACAGGCCCTAGGATAATTCCGCAGCTGCTACGACGCCCATGTCGATAGACGGCCGCTACGCCATGTTCTGACTTCCCCGGTTTTATTCATAACAACAACGATGACGTGCCGATTTGGGTTAAGTACATGTCCAGATTCAACCGGCAGCGGCCCCTCTCTCTCCTTTCTCCCAACTCTTCCAACCCTACCCTGATACCTGTTGCTTCTCCCGTTTCCTAGTTGTTCGCGATTGTCCTGCTCCGTATTCCCTTCTTGGTTGCCGCTTCTTGTTTGTTATTGTTTTTCACTGCCCAGATACGGGGCCACACAACTTGCGGGTCCTGATTGCGAGAAGAAAGTTGTTTTGATAAAGCGTTGATACGGGTCAGAGGTTATGGCTTTCTGTCTCGTCGCGTTCCATGCGAAGTATACAAACTTGACCATATTTTGTCCTATGAACAGTATCCTTTCGCAACTCTCAATTCGATGAGCCTTCCAGTACAATCCACACACGACTCCGAGAACCCGAATCGCCATCACGGCCGAGAACAGAATACAAAGAATACCAAGCGGCGTTTCGAAAGACGACTATACTTCCGGCGGCGCTTACGGCTGCAGCCCGGTGCCGTGTCCTTCGGCGCCATTGTGCTGTCCTAGGCATTGAGCAAGCCCTAGAGCATCTAGTTGGTCTACAACATCGTCGGTTGAGGATGTAGACTGCGAACTTGCCCTGTGAATCGCTTCGGGGTTGACCAGACATACAGCAGCATGCTGGTCGATGTCAGCTTGAGAGAATCTCCGGCATGTACAGCCGGGCCTACCCCAACACAAAAGACGTGGCGAATCGCTGAAGTTTTCAACAGCTCTTCCAAGGCGCTGAAATGTGAACCGAAGTACGGTATATGCTCGTTTTTGTCAAAGACCCGATCAATGCCTGTCAAGTGTAGTAGCGTTACTCCTCACTCGCGAATCAGGAAGAAACCACCGCAAAATACGCAAAAGTCCATGAGCATTCGAGATGCTACTTACTCTATGCAGCCTTTCGGCCTGGTCTTCATTATTTTACTAGTTGCCTATGTACTTTTCCCTGTCGCCTTCTTCCCTGAAAAATACCTGCACCACCTCCCTGATTGACCTGTATCCCAGTAGCCCAAGCTATTGAGCCCCGTGCACTGTCTGGATTGGCACCAACAACCGACCTTCTTGTGAGGCGGCATTCACTGCGTGAGCTCCCCTGGGCGGCGCGCCCTGCATACCAGCCCGCAGAATGTATCCGGCTCTGGTGATCCTCCTATAGTCCTCCCTCTGGTTACCAGCATCTCAAACTTCTGCGTCGGAACCGACAGCCTCGCTCGAGATCTCCGGCGCATCCCTACTCGAAGTAATCACCGTAAACTCGTTGAAGATCGCAAGCTCCTCGAACTCAGCCGCTAGCCTTTCGACATGCGCCGCCGCCGGGTTCGCCGTCGCGAGATCAAGATCGACAATAAACGGCGCCTGCATTTCATCATGCCCTCGATGGTGTTTCGCCTTCTCGTTCGAGTCCTTGATTATCGCTCTCGCCTCCGAAGACGCCAACAGACCTTCCCGTAGTGCCATCGACAGTAAGCTTCGAATGATTCCTTGAGAAAGACGGAAAGAACGCTGTAGTCTCTGGTAACCCAATATACATGTGCGCAAGTTGGCGAGCTTCTCGGAGTTGTCGGTGACATGCGCCAGCTCTCGAAGGGCGGCGTTCGCGAAGTACAGGAGTGCAGTGCTCCAGAGGAAGCTGTGGGATGCAGAACTGCACTTCTGGAGGTAAGTGACGGCGATCCGGCCTAGCTGAGTTGCCAAAGCAAGGCAAACCGCCTCAGGAGACGCCTGCTGGGAGGTGAAGGACTCGAGTCGGAGCCGCATCGCGTCGCCATGCTAAATCAAAGGGCGAAAGAGATCCAGCACAAATGCGTGTAGGTAAATACTGTGTTTAATCCCAAATGAGCCTGTGTTCTCACCTGCAACCCAACTTATCGTCCACAACGCGTTTCCATCTTTCAGAAAGGCTACCACTCACTGTAAAAGCAGAACATAATGGATACTGTCTCCGCTTCGCACCAGTTCCAGCGGCAAACTGTCGGCCCATTCCAAGTATCATCTATAGAGCACCTCCATGTGCTCAACCATGCTATAGCCTCCCACTCGCAAACTGTTGCCATAGTTCATCCAGATCATTTCGTAGGCAATCAGGGCCAGTTTGCATACGTAAGGGAACGTGGTCCCCATATAGGCTAGGAAGTGCGGTTTATCAGGCGATTTAGCGTCTTCAAAGTCGTCTGCATCTCCTAGAATTAGCGTTCTCAGCAGGTAGGCTATTTTGCACGTTTGGTTTTGCGCGCAACGTGTTCTTTGTAGTCATTATATTAGCTATCAGAGGAAAACTTAGGGGTGTGTGCTACTATCTTCAGTATCCTCAGAGCGCACCGCAATGCAACGTCTTTGCGACGCTTTGGGCGGATGACAAAACGTACGTAATGTATACAAAACCACCCCAGGCCGTTTGTGCTAGAGATTTTTCCCAGAGAAAGTCAGAAGCTCCGTCTAGCCACCTTACAGACATTCCTTCGTCGGCAATGCCAAAGAGTCCTATGCTTTTAGCAAGATCAATGGCGTGATCCAAGTGTTTAGTAGCGTCCGTAGCGCTTTTTACGTAGCAGGTCAATATTATGCTTAAGTAAAGCAAAGCAGCCACCGTGTTTGGAGTTGCTAATCCTATTGCTGTCTTATGTTCTAAAAGATGTTGCGCCTCGTCGTAGAACGTATAACTCTAACTTATAGCCTCTAAATCGTATGCTATGTAAGCCTGCTGTTACACAGTATTAGGGCACGTTACTTAATTAAAATTTCGTAAGAAAAGTAATGCATCTTACACAAGCCTAGCTAAGTAGGAAGCTGACAAGGAGCCTAAAGCAGAAGCGCGTGCTACCTAAAACTAAGTCGTTAAGGAAAAGATTAACATCGAACAGCGCCGTAATCGCGTGGTCTGTTTCAAGATACAGAGAAATAGTTCTCCTGGCGGCTAGAGCGGGAACTTTTACGCCCGTCCATGCTAGGATGTCCGCGTTAAGCAGTCTGTCGTCACAGAGAGGCGGAAAATCAGGCGTTGAGGTCGCCCGGCTGCCGGGCTTGCTTTGCGAACCGAAGTTGAGACTGACGCTACTGTCTCTAGAGTCTGCGGGCAGAAAACGAGGCCGGCCCGCGGACGAAGACGACTCTGATTCCGTAAGGGGGAGGGGAGAAGACGTGTCCGTTGACATTGGCGAAAGTCTAGTTGCATGCGATTTCAGCCTTCCAGAACAAGTTTGAAGCTCGCCAGAGTTCTCGCGCAACCAATTTGGACAGTAATCAATGCCACCACTAGATGACTTAGGACCGTAAAGTGTTTTTTAGTAAACGACAAAAACTTACCCTACTGAAGGTGATTCAATGGCGACACTTGGCATGGTTCTAAACACAAAGTCGAAATCCAGGTGTGGAAGGTCCGTCGGAGCCCAAGGTGAGTAGGCGATAGCGTGACGCACCATCAGCTCAAACTCCAGGGAAGTTTGGCCAGGAGGAGGAACCGCGTGAAGAAGCCCGTGAAAAGAAATGTCGTAAGTGGAATGTAGCTGTCCTCGGAGGCTATCAACAATGTTTCCAGCATCTCGCCCGGCCCGCAACTGCTGAAGAACGTCCCGAACCTGGTCATCAGGTACAGAACGAAGGAGGCCGAGAAGTTCGGCGGCGTATTTGTGAGTTTTTGCTGTAGCCTCGTCGAGCAACTTCATGCCCGAGGGAATGGAATTCAGAATTGTCTTGGATATGGTGACATATTCGCAGGCAAGACCGCGGCGGTTGCAGTGGCTGCACGGCTGCAGACCGTTGCACTGGAAATGAGGTCAGTATCACGAATGAGGAGGGGGAGGGGGCGTTGTCTTCCGAGGGCAGTGGATGCCTTTTCGTGGCACATATCCCTTGGGCACCATCCGTGAACGTTCTTCCAAGCAAGTTCATGGAGGCTTGGGTAATTAGAGTTGTGGTGGGCAAAGATTAATCTCAGCCCACAACCCACAACTGCACCACTGCCAAAGACTCGGCTTCCAAGAGTAGATATGAGGCACGAAAACATACCCCTATCTTCTTCTCGCGACAGCTGTTGCAGGCTTTAGTAGTCGCTCGGCGCTTTCTCTTGGAGCCTTCTCGGCCACCAGAAGCTCCAGAGGCAGCCTCACCATTGTCGTCGGCAACGTAATTCGCGGGAGTAGTTGGAGGGCCTGGAAGGAGGTTCCTGTATTTGCGTTCTGATTGCATGGGCTGCTGAGGTTCGAGATGGGAGCGTCTCGAGGCCGGAATGATGGTGCAAACTTGCCGGCGGATCGATCGGGGGAATGGCGAAGGAAGTTGACACCGGTAGGAGACAAAGACTTCATACTAATCCGTGATCGATCGTTGTTACTTATCTGCAATTGTGTGAAAGTGTATGGAACAGAAGCGCAACAAGGAGAAGGACGTCAACGGCCGTGGCTACCTGTACACACACGGGCACACAATACACCAAGCCTAGGAAACTAGTGGAGGGTGAAGCATTCTGTTGGTGGCAGCAAGGGGGCCAGGCGGATACAAGTACCTGAGTAACAATTTCTCATGCGGATGGCGGCCTGACGAGTTGTTCCAAAATCACTCACACTGTGTTCCTTGTCCACGCTCAGCAAGTTCCCACAACGCGTTTAGATAACATGCATCTGTGCATTCGCTTCGCTTCACTTCACTACGTGTTGGAAATGAGCGTATAGTCAATGGCAACTTGAAAAGCCTTTACAAGTGCTATTTTCTGTTTTCGTCTAGAATACCACGCGTTGTGGGACGACTTCCATATCTCAAGCATTTCCGATGACGCTTTATTGTGGCAGGTTCCTTCCAGAATCCCACCCTAGCGGCCATTGCCAAGCAACCTGTACCAATGGCGTTTTTAATTGATAAAACACTGCCGCTCTTCGAATTTGGGATTTGATACCGGACAGGTGAGAGGTCGTGCTTAGATCATGTTCCAATCATTTTGGTAGCGCAGGGTCCGTCCTAACCCTATGTACAACCACAAGACGCCCCCGCCGGCATGTGACGGGCGACTGATATACCATGCGCTATGCGCCGCATCCAACCCTAGCAAACCAACCCCGTAAAGAAATAGAGCATTCGAGACATCGGGCCTGCCGCTCAGTTGTGTCGCTGTTCGTTGTACACTTTCTCGGAGTGGCGAAGCAGTATGACCAATGTCCCGAACCGGCCATGCCATTCATTCACCCGCAGCAAGCCGGATTGAATGAGGAATCGAAGCCGATGGGAATAACCTTTTCTAGATGACAAGGCCATTTTCAAGATGACTGCAAAGTGCGTGCTTTCCATCTACGAACCCCGAAGGCAGTGCCGCCTGTTTACGCGGCTCAGGGCTTCCCCCGACATTGTCGATCGGTGCCCGTTCACGGTTTCTTAGAAATCGATAGCGTCTAGGCGCATCGATCGGTTAAGACCCGAAAGCTCGGATCAATATTCTGCGAGGGTTACATATTCTCCACAGCGTTCATTATCACCAGGGCAAAGTCACAATGCGGACAGACGACCTCGAGGACTACAGTAAAATCTCATAATGGCTCAAGACACAAGACATACTCGGAGCGAAGAGGTGGTGAATATGCAAGCGTTGGGTCTTAGGCGATCTACGCCATTGAGCTCGATGCTTTGGTTTGGCGTGCCTTACGCCAAGGGTGCCATAAACCAGGCCGGTGATGGTCCAAGTCTGGCGACGGCATACAAATACAGACATCGTTCAGCCGATACTACGGCTGCTTATAAGGATATGTGTTTGCATGCGGAGAAAGAAAAGCAAGGTTGATGACGCTGGCGCATTCACCTAAGCAGGGGCGTAACTATGTGTTCATCGGCTGGTAGGTACCTGCCTAGAATAATTCGTCTTCAAATCAGGTTGTAGTAGCAGGTTTCTGGACCGATTGGCTGCCGCTGCTCCCAAACTCAACACTGAAAGGAGAACTAATTTGCGGCATGTCTATGAACCAAAAGGACGATGGCCTGGATTCTCACCGCCTACAAAGAATTCTGGGGGTTGAAAGCAAATATCAAAGAGGGGTAAATAGTCGGGGTTAACGACTTTGAAGAGGAGTGATTATCGCAGGGGTAATAGAGCGGATTGGGAGCGCAAGACGTCATTGTCAGAAGGCAGAGTAGTTAAGAACTTCGGGCTCGCTACCCTTGGCAAGCTTTGACTCGTCCATAAGCAGTTGATACCTAATTACCGAGTACCTACGGTTTGTAAGGGAAGCGCAGCACAATTGGTACCTGACAGCGTGTGCCGGCAGTTTTTGCTACTGCGTTCTGGGATCAGATCTCGATGGTCACATCATGCAGAGGACCAGCGGACGAACCTTGATCGAAAATTGGGGGTAGTTCGATCCCCCCCCTTCCAAGCTTTCTTTCTCCATTCTCAAGGGACGGAGAGGGGTATCGACGGATGGGTAGCGCCTCAAACGGCGGCGAATGACTTCGATCGGGGCGCGGAGTAAGTCCGGCGCACTTTAGTGGCTGATTGGTTAAGAGGAAGACCGGATCTCGGAGCCCAAAAGCTGGCTGCTCCGTGATTATGTCAGCTACTCGTCCGTTCAGCCGGCGGAGCTCTCTTCTGTTTCCGGTATAGATCAAGGATATACGTATCGTGGCTGATTTCAACCCCGCCTAGTGTGAATTCTGCCTGTGTTCCTATTTTTATTACCATTTTTAACTCTAGTTTTTGGCTTATTGTCACTTCAATCTGCCCGCCGTTGGATCGATGCTTCCCGGCACCTGGAACTGCACCGCCCTTGATTTCACCCACTCGTCAGCCTTGTCAATCACTATCCAGAGATACAAGGCTGCCCAATGTCTCCCATGTCCGTCGCCTCGTGTGCAGCCCTTTTCGTATCCGATCATGGCCTCCCAAGTCGACCCAACCAGTCGTCGTGATACGGCGTGTCACTCACCCCTGCCGACTGGCGTTTCGGTCTTGGTTGGGTCCATATTGAATCCTACGCTACTTACTTGTTGCATACGCCGCCTCGCCGCGACACCCACCAGCCCCCCATGAGCTGATGCCCTGGGCTGGGCAGGGCTGTCACGCGGCAGGCGACATTTGGCCTGCATTCACCGCCTTGCTTTGCCTGACTTGGCTTGGCCTGGCCAATCTGGCTTTCTGGCCTCAGACTGATTGGTCGCGCCACTGCCTGAGCTCTCCTCATCGCCGTTCCCGATCTCTGACGCCAGTCTCACCAAGTGCGACCCTTCGGCAGCTCCCGCACTCCTCCCGCTGCCTAGGCTCGCTCACAGGCCCGATATTTGGGGAGTTACGTTCCGCCTGGCTGGCTTGTCCGTTCTTGTCTCTTTCCTCGAACCGATCGAGACGTAAGATACGACCTCTGCCTAGAGTATCGTGCGGAGAAGCACCGAACCGCGCAACTATCATCTGCTCTGTGAACCTCGCATCATGGATAACGAGAAGGCGCAACTGTTGCGCTCGGACAGCATACAACGGCAGTTTGCTGCGATTCTCGCCGATGCTCAGAAGCAGTATGCCAGCTCAACCGGTCTTGACCTTAAAGACTACATGAATCCGCCCATGAGATCAACCGAAGACCTCCTGAACGTCATCAACCGCCAAAATGAACAATTTCAAAGTTTTCGAGAGAAGCGCCAGACCCTTTTTCAGGTCTTGTCCACCGCATGCAAGCCTCTTGAGGTTGTCGGCGAGGCGTTGACAGGAGCGTCGGAAGATATCTTCCCTCCCGGTCAGACCATCTTCGCCGCCGTCATGTACTTGATCAACGCCGCCAAAGACGTCTCGGCATGCTACGATTCCATAATAGACCTGTTCGACCAGATGCAGGACTTC
The DNA here is from genome assembly GCA_022836555.1 of Colletotrichum tofieldiae. Classification (NCBI taxonomy): domain Eukaryota; kingdom Fungi; phylum Ascomycota; class Sordariomycetes; order Glomerellales; family Glomerellaceae; genus Colletotrichum; species Colletotrichum tofieldiae. The sequence continues at coordinate 6,244,245 of BQXV01000002.1, forward strand.
ACTGTTCGACTCAAGTTTTATGTTTCTCAAAAAATGTCGACCGAACTTTATGACAAGGTTGTCAAGATTCTAGTCACCATATTCGAGATCTTTGTCCTGGCGACACATGAAGTCCGGAAGGGGCGTCTCAAGTCTTATTTCAAGCGCCTGTTTGGGAGCGAAAGCAAAGTGCCTGAAGCCATGAAGAAGCTGGCTTCGCTGACAGAGGGTGAGGAGCGGCTCGTTATTGCAGAGACCAGCGCCGGCGTGAAAAGGTCCCTATCAAACCAAGAGCGGCTACTCGAGATGATGTCAAGAGTAGATGTCAATGTTCAGACTTTGCGCACAGAAACTCGGGTACCTCAAACAAGGGAGCAGGCCCTCTCATCAAATCGGGATAAACTCAAGGGTATTTTACAGCCGTCTGTCTATCCGGAAGATACCTACTCTGCGCTCAATAGGACCAGAACACGAGGAACCTGCGACTGGATTCTTGAGGACCCCTCACTGAAGGACTGGTTAGCTGGTAATATTCGGTTCCTTTGGATATCCGGAAATCCCGGAACAGGAAAGTCATATCTCACTTCTCGTCTCGTCTCGTGGGGTCAGGACCTGCTCAATAAGCAGGAAACCAACAACATGATGGGGTACTTTTTTTTCCGCCAAAACAACCCGGAATCTCGTTCCATGACGCAAGCGCTTAGAGATATCGCCTACCAGATCAGCGAGCAAGATGTCTTCTACGGCAAGCAACTCATCCGCGAAGTCTCCACAAGTGACGAAATCAAAACTGTCTCTAGCGCATTCAGGAAATTGCTTGTTGAACCCTGTGTACCTGACAAATGGAAGAGGCACGTTTACGTATTGATGGACGGCTTAGATGAAGCTGATCCTCGTGAAGTGAGGGAGTTTCTATCGTTGTTGGATGATCTCAACCAGCAGTCCGAGTATGGGACAAGAGTGCAAGTTGCCCTAATTGGACGAACGACCCTCTCAGACGACATTATGGATTACCTCGGAAATGACACAACAGGTGGTCAGCAGCTCCGCACTTTACACGTAACACCTGATCGGAACAGCTCAGACATTGTGTCTTATATTGTCGAGGGAGTTAATTCCGCACGAATTTTGCGAGGATCGACGGAAGATTTCAAGGAGAGCATCATCGAGACCATGACGAAGCAAGTGGATGGCCTCTTCATTTTGGCCAAGTTCATGCTTGCCGAACTCAACAGAATACGGCACCCGAGAAGAATCATCGACAGCTTGCAGTCTTACCCCAAAGAGATCAACGGCATGCTGAGGAAGGCCGTACTGGGTTTCAGTTCGTCCATCACGCAAGAGGAGGCAGACGATCTGAATGAGATTCTGCGTTGGATTTCAGTAGCTGAAATGGGTCTCACTCTTGAGCAAATCGAGTCTGTCTTGACGCTCAAGATGGGAGACGCCCCATTTCGACTCGAGGAGTCTCTCAGAGGGCAGTTCTCTTGTTTCTTCACCCTTGAGCGCGAAGACGGACTGTCGACAGCTGATCTTGCCGACCGACACGAACTTCACCGTCGACTCACCTCTATTGAAGTGGACCCGAACAAGAGAACCAGCCCAGACTTCTTGGACGTGGAGAGAGACATTGAATACTTCTCAAACAAGCGCACGACCTATGTCAACTTCTTCCACGCCTCAGTTAAGGAGTTCTTTCGAGAAGACGCGTCTACAGAGCTGAGAGCAGACGCGCAACATCCTTCCATTGGGTTCAAGCTTGCAGACGCAAGACTACACGTTCTCAAGACCTGTTTGCAGATATTCACTGACCCAACGTACTTCACTCTTGGCGAAGAGGGTCTCTCATTGCAACGATACGCAGCTTGGTACTGGCCAGAGCATCTGGAGGACGTCGACATCACAGCTGTTTCCGCAGCCGAGAAAGCAGACATCGGCAGCCGCCTCTATATCATGCTGACCGATCCGACGATCCTCTTGACGTGGACGAACTTGTTCGAGGAGAGTTTAGATATTTGGACCGATCATAACATCGAAGTCGTCTCTCGGTGGCTCAAAGACCCGGATGTTACAAGCACTCTGTCTGCTGAGCAAAAGAACTGGGTCACTAGGGCTTCGAAAAGTGCAGCCTGCCTTCTTGAGCCTATGGGAAGGACGTTTGCCAAGGCATGGCTCGTGGAGGGCTTTGGCATGTACATGCCAACCCTGTTCTGTTTCGGTGTCGTGCAATCTCTGCCTCTTATGGAGGATGGCGCAAAGTGGTCCGATTCCGAATATCACTGGCAGGAAGTGCCCTTGGAGACCAGAATACAACAGGCGGCCGAGTGGGCGAATCATGCCAAAACCGGACACTGGTATCGAAGAATCGGCAGCACTCTTCTGAGCTTGGGAGAACATATGAAGGCACTGGATTACTTCGAAAAGGCGCTCGCTGAGGATTCTAATATTGTGGAAAGCTGCGGTCGCATGGGCTTGTGTCACTTTTTGAATGGCAACTATGAGAAGGCTCTTAAGCTCCATCTCATGTGCGAGGTTGTCGAGCAAGATCGTATGGCAAAAGGCCACTACAAAACGGACCAGGAGCTCAAGGCTGCGAAATGGCGGCTCTACAAGAACCAAGCTCAAATTGCCGAGTGCTACAACCGCATGAAACGGGTCGAAAGTTCTCTGGCGTATTGCCGTAAGGCGATGAGGAACGCCTATGAAGCCCCCGAGTTTGAGCCGGAAGTCGCCTACATGAGGGTTCTTACCGAGAACAACCGAGTGACGGAGATGATGAGCCTGTTTGAGGAGCTGGACGGCCGATACACCGAAAGGGGCAACTCTCGATTTGTGTTATTCCTCTTGACTCAGATACCAGACCAGTCCATTAAGGACTGGTTCCCCCAAGCAGCCGCTCGAACAGGCAAGACGGCCGTCCTTGCGGATCGGTACGTGAACGGCATCGAATCAGCGCACGATGCCCAAGACTCTTGGAAAGAGTTCTACCTGCGAAACGCTCTCGGTAACGTCTACATGGCGGCACAAGAATACGACAATGCCATTTCCATCCAGGAAAGTATTTGCTTTTTCGAGTACAAGGCGAGAGGCAGCTTGGCCGTGCGGGTTGAGTACATTGCCTCTTTCAAACAGCTTGCTAGGGCGTACTCCCTGAAAGCGCTCGAGGCGGACGAAACATTGCGTTCCGAAGCCGTAGGTCCTTGGGTCAAGAGGCTTGAAAAGCTCATGGAGCAGCAACGCAAGTACCAGAACAGAGATGTACCGTTGCACATGGCCGGCTTCGACTTCAACGAGGCCTCAATCTTTCTGATCCTCCTCTACCGTCTGCGAAACAGGGAAGCGGAATCGCGTCGGCTTCTCGGAGGCATGGTGTCCGACAGCCTCGAACTTCTAGAGGATGATGAGCCGCAGAACGACGAGATTAGCATCCGCCACCTTCAGCGCACGCTCATTGCCGCTGGTGATGAGGTGAATGCCCAAGCTCTATGGCAATCAACAAGGAGTCCTCCTCTGCCCACCAATCTCTCTGGACACCTGACCACCGAGAGAAGGCCCAGCTCACCCCGCGTCGGGGGATTGTCTCCCAGGAGACGCGGCAAGCAAATCAGCCTGACTAAAGTCTTCTCAGAGGGCGACCCGCTTTCCTGCGACCACTGCCTGAAGAGATTCGAGCCATCCGACAAGTTCGCGGTGTGCTGGTACTGCATCGACTTGAAGTTCTGTCTGCCATGTCTTGCAGCCATCAGGAGCCAGAACTTCACGCCAGGGCATACCTCCGCCTGCAAGCCCAGCCATGACTGGCTTATCGTACCGCCTTTACCAAGGGATCTGCAACCGGGAGAAGTCCTGGTTGATGATCAGGCTCAGACGCTGGGTGAATGGAAATCGACATTGCGGCAGAAGTGGGTGCAGCCCAATCCCACCACAGGTCTTGGGATCTTGTAGAACTTTTTTGTCTGGAAGACTGGTGCAAGTTTGTAGATGTGGATGGCATATAGCCTCTCCTGACATATTTGAACAATGCCGGTAAACCCTCTATGCATGTCGAGGGAGGCGACGAACCTGTGCAACCAAGACCCAAAAAGCCATAGTTGACCTCTGTAACAGCACATCCAAACAAGTTGGTGAAGCATCCCGTCTGGCCGGTAACTTTTGTTGAATCGACTGCAGAACTATGCACCAGCTAGGTTCCCCGGATCAATGATGAAATGATGCTTTATCAGACAAAGTTTGTCTTTTGATCCAATGAAGGATCAGCTGCGACGCCAAACTTATACCTTCGATTTAGAGTTTCCGACTATAAGAAAAGGATAGCTTTATTTAATTGTGATTGGTCTTTACCGACTTTATGTATATTCTAGTTTGACTGGATATATCGTATAGCACCCGGCATAGGGGTTGACTCGACAAAACAAGAACCCGGCCTTCAGCTTCCGCTAAGAGTATTGGGCACAACGTTCCATTGCTAAGAAGGCTATGGGAATTGTGAAAAAAGGCCTAGTAGCTATTCTCGACTGACTTAGACCCCACATGTTGTCTGCATGTGCAGCATCCTTGGATTAAAATCTGGTAGAGCATGAACTTGGGCATAAAAGGGTCAGCTCGAACAATTCAAACGAGACGCTCGTGTGTTTCTTTCACGGATCCGAATTTTCAGTATTGGTATCCTGTTTGATATTCGCTGTTTTTCTCAATAATCTCCAATCCACATGATGTGCTGTACAGCTCGCGAGGAGTAAATTGTTCCACCCTCATGGCGCCCTGCCGCCCTCGCTAAGCTGATATGGCGAGCAGCACATATCGTTTCTAACCTGATAACAGTTACTATGAAGATCCCTACTATCAATCACTTAAGGATTGTTCTTTCTTGGCAGAAAAAGGGCACTCTGGGCTTGGGGGGTCCTCATCCTCTTGCAACGTTGTAAGTTGTGAACCACGCCCCTCATATCAGCAGCATCTGAGCCTGATGCACTTGACCCTGTCACATATACTGGCAGGTGTTTCCCTTCCTTTTCGGCAATAGGCATTCTAGGCCCAGTTCCTACTCACCGCCAGAAAACTTACATTTGACCGGTTTACAAGAAATATCCCGCGTGCTGAGGCTCAGTGTGCCAAATTTGAATGATCCGGCACCCATTTTACGAACGCCAAGCTGCCTAAGGCCTTCTTCTGGAGTATACTCGCCACTGGAACAGGATCAGATGCATGGCCACCTATCCGAGTCTCGGGTCAATGGCCCGGAACGAGATGGCTCCCGCATGGGCTAGAAACGATGGACTGATGGATCGCTTGGCATCGAACATGATGACACGCCAAGCTGTACGCCAGAAGTCTTGGTGGGGCGAATGCTTAATCTGAAGCAGTCAGGTCTGGCACTTTGCCTGAAGGGCCTGCCAAGCCACCAGGATGTTGAGCTATCTACAAGTTCTCAGACTGTTGTGTAGATCAGTGCCAAGGTGCACGATGGATGTGCGGGGCTTGCTGTCACATGCAGGTTGGGTATATACCTCTTTCGGGGGACCTGATCGACTTGTGTGAGACGTGCCAGCACTTGGAAGTGATGGCATCGTCAAAAAGTGGTATGTATGTAAAGAAAGGGAATGCTATGTGTATCAACTTGATCTTAAGGCGCATCAAGCGAAAAGAAAATTGTGTACCGAAAGTTGCGAGGCCCGTCCTTCCAGCCCAAAAAACCCACACCAGTTCCCCAGACAATCAACCTGCAATCATCCCTGCTAACTCGACGTGGTGATTCAGGTCGATCAATCATCAAACTATGCTTCGTCTGCCATCAAAAGCTGTCTCGCTCAAGAGACGGTGATGCTAGCCGAGCCGGCGGACTTATAACCCTCGGTGGCCATGATCATGTAGTCGTGGGTGCCGAGGTTCATGCCAGCCTTCTTCCACGCATCGAAGAAGGTCTGGGTGTTGACGCTGCCAGAGCTACGCTTGTTCTCGCGAACGGCCCAGAACTGCTGGAAGGTCTTGGTGCCGTCGATGGAGGGAGCATTGGTGCGGGTTGCCTGGTAGAGCTTGTAGACAGAGCCGTCCACGGTGACCTGGCCCTTGAGTGTACCAGCGCTACCGGGGTTGTAGCTGCCGTGGTTCTCGACGATGTAGTACTCAATAAGCTAGACATATGGCATCAGTACGATCGAGAAACTCCAGCTCGATGGTTGGGGGTTCAGCTTACAGGGCTTCTGGTCCAGCCGTAGACGGTCAAATAGGCGTTACCGTTGTTGACGGGGGCAAAGGTGCCAGAGTACTTGATGGTCCTGGCACCACCAGTCTTCCAGCCCTTTCCACCAACGAAGTTGCCCCCAGACTGCCAGTTGACGCTGTAAGAGCCGCCAGCACCGTTCGTGTAGGTGACAGGAGAGGCACCGTCGGTCCACCAGCTGTAGTAGTAGCCGTTGTTGGTTCCAGTGCTTCAAATCTGGTCAGTCTCGAACAACCTTCCAAGTCTTGCATACGAAAATCAAAAATCAAAAGAAATTCGTCTCTTGACAAGCATGCAGTAAATACCTCGAGGGGGTGGACGCGCGCTTGATGAGGTCGGTCGTCATGGCCGGGTCGGCAGCAGGAGCGGCCAGAGCGCCGACGGCCGCCAGGGTGGCAGTGAAGAGAGAAGTGAACGAACGCATTTTGAATAAAGAGTGAGTGAAATGAACGTGGTGGTCGGGATGCTAAGATGATCGTCTGATGAACCGGGAAAGATAAAACATCTCGCACGCAGTGCGGACGATGCCGGGCTTTATAACTCGAATCTTCGTTGGACAGTTCTTCACATCTTGTTTGGGCCTGTCGTCTGCGTATCCGTCGATGATGTGACGCTAACGCAATGGGGCCGCCTCGTCCAGAACAAATTAACGTCGACCCACGTCGGTGGCACTTTGCAAGGAGAGAAACACTGTACGAGCTTTGCGATGCTTTCGGGCGTTCCCTTCTAGTGGTGTTTTTTTCGACCGGTGGGCGGTCGATGGTCAATAGGCATGATGGACAGATGAGCAGGTTCGGGGTCTCGCCAATGAAGGGCCTGTCTGGTCGAGATCTGGAGTCGTGTTGAGTACCGCCATGTCGGGTGTAAATGAAGCTTCGCGGCACGATCCTTGCAATCTACTGGTATTACTCCACAGCCTACGCCAGGGGCTAGCGCCGGCACTGTGGCTGGGCAGGGCAAAATCACCGGTGGGATACGTCTGTAGGCAACTCCTCCCCGCGTCCATGACGCTGATTTAGCCAGCCAAGCATGTCCAGCCCCCAAGTGGCATATATCCCACATGGATGGCCGCAGAGACGATCCCAGGAGCCAACAGACGCCAGCGTTAGGTAAGCGGGGGGCGCGCTCCAGAACGTTGTTTAGAGTGAGCTGTTAAGGTGTGGCATGTGTTCCCCGAGACGCGGCCCGCCAGTGGTCCAGCGGCGCTTGGGCCATGATGCTAGGAGGCAGCAATATCTCCTATGTTGCTAGGGGAGACAGAGGAGGCCCAATTAGCCGTCGGCTAAAGGGCCATCAAAAGGAGGTTGCTACCGGCCCAGAGGAACGGACCGAAGCCTTCGGGTTTCTCGGCTCCAGACTTCGTAATGGATGGATGGCGGCCCAGCCCTTTCTGTTCAACATCCCACTTTCCCTGAAACTCGACTCAGGGGCACTAGCTCTACGCAATACTAGCATTCAACGGGCAACAGCGTACTGTACTGTACCGCGGCACGCGTGGTTCATATGCTAGTGTTTCTATTTCCACGGGATGTCATTGGCCTTTTCTTCTTGGGCTTCCTGCTCGGAAGCCCTCCACTGTCGGAACAACGACACACCCGCACCGGCTCTGCCGTGTGCTCTTGGCGTTCATGCTGTTAAATTACCCGCTTCCATCGCAGGCCTTTGGCTTGACGATCGGCGTGCATCTCCCTATTGCGAGGCAGCAGAGCAGGGCGAGAAGACGGTAAGATGAACAGTCAAAAGCTGACACACATATACGAGATTATCGTACTGCGTTTTCACCCGCATTTAGCCTTTGAACCCCCGCCTCGTTGGTCAAAAATATGAAGTTCTCTCTTTATTTGAGTGTAGTTAAAGTCGGTCTATAGCTCGTCGTGCGATAGCATCTTTTCACTACGTGTGTCCGCGTTGGTGTTCTCATCCTTTGTAGCTGAATTAACAGGACCCTGAAACGCAGGTCTGGCACTGCCATCAGTGACTGATCGAATGAGGTCCTCTACCATGTCGGGTGTTATGTTCTCATTCCTCTTGGAGGGGAACGTGAGACCTCTGTTCTTATCTTGTAGGGCGATCGCGGGAAAGTTCCACTGCAAGCCCAAGTTCGCCAGCATTTCGGGAAAGTTCACGGGATCGACGGTGACAAACTCGAGGTCGTTGATGTGTTTCTTGGCCGTTTCTCGGACATTCATTGAATACCTGAGGCGGTCGTCGTGGTGGAAGTCGAAGTGGTACAGTACATTTCTTTTGCCCTAGTTATAGACCAGTGCGTCAGCAAGGCATCACCCAATTATCCGAAAGGCCTGAGCACGACGCTGTCAGAACCAGTTGTAGCCACGCACCTCGGTAAAGTATCCTTTGTTTTCATGCGTCATCTCCGGAACTAGGCGAGCGGTGCATATTTCAAAGAAGCTCTTCAACGAGTTGAAACTCTCAAAGACCTTCTGGGTCGATCTTTGCACCTCGTCGAGATTGTTGTAGCAGTCGAGAGTGGACACGACGTCTGGTTCCTTTGCCCAGACAACTCCGAAAGAGTATCGGTCTCTGAATTTTGTTGCCAAATCATGGAAGCGCTTGTAGAGACCCTTTTCTGCGTCTGCTTTCGTCAGGTGAAGGACGAACACGGAATCATCGATCGAGCTGAACTCCGTAGCATTTTCTGCGACAAGGCCGGAGACGGTCGGCCGGAGGGACCGCTTAACGAATGATTGTATTCTCGATCAAAGTCAGTTTCTTTTCGTGGGTTTGTTGCAGCAGAGAAGACTGACTTGCTGGCGAGTCGAGGTCCCCTGTAATGGTCGAATACTTTACCCTCCGAGCGATATAATCTGATTGCCGGAAACGTCCGCACGTCGTGGTCGTCGCAGAATTTCGCCTCTATTGCACAGTCAATGCTCAGAAGAGTATTTTCTGCGTCGGCTACATTGGCCCATTCTGTATCGAGTAGCTGGCTTTGGGCACTGGCTCTTCGTAAGCGGTTTGTCTGCAATAGTCGCACTTGATACTCACTTCTCTGACTGGTTTTCCCAAAGCCATTTAGTCATGTTTTCTGACATGAAGTCACAGGAAAGGCAACTTACTCCAATGACTGCACAGTCAAGTGTTAGAGGCTGTACGTACTATCTCCAAGTCGGTAGCCCGGTCAAATCACTTACAAGCGACGAGAGTGTGCTTTTGAGCACTTAGAAGCTTTTGAAGCTCTGTCCCACGAACATGGCCCCAACACCATATGGGGACAGAAAATAGCCAGAAAAGAATAACCCGAATACAAAGGCTCATAATGGCGAACCCTTGCTCCTAGTTCTAGATGTGTTGAACAGATAACACTTCAAGCACTGCTGCAGTTAGATGCGCTGGCATAGACAGGAGCATGATATGACTCAGGCCTCAGCTGGAAGGTTCCCTTCCTAACTCACATCTTCTTTGAATACTAGGGCAAACTGACTTATCAGAGATTTGAACAGCGAACCAGTGTGAATAAAAAGGGGCCTGATGGTATACACCTGTACAATCGGATAAATTCAAAAAAGGAAAGAAAAAACGCGATGTGACACGCAGGGTGCATCGACCATGCCACGTACACGTATATGGATGCATTGGGGGGGCAGGGCTTTCTCCGTGATTGTGAAGGGATACTGCGGAGAGGCGCTCCGTTCCAGATGGGGTTAACATTCCTCACCCATCTATCACCCCTTTACATTCGGGCATCCTCACATCAGCCATCAAAACAGAACCATCATTTACTAACAAATAAACTCATTGCCCTCCGATCAATACAACATAGCTTTTATTATCGTGGTGTGTATCAGATATACTAGGTTTCCCTTATATTCCCTAGAACTCATTTTTTCATATGGTGAGACATAGATCATGGAACGTATCTATATTCATTCTTTTCTCAGGCTCTTGTCCCAATTCTTTTGGCAGGTTCTGAATCCCATGTGTGGTTTTCATGCCCTTGCTGTACAAGTACTTCGCCTTAGGGATTGTTTCCACCGGGTCGTGGCAGTTACATAGTAGACGCGGAGGGGTAGTTTTGTTATTGAAGGTTTCTAGGGGGTACCAAACTGTAAGGGGGTGCCCAGAAATGGGTAAAGCATGCCCGGATAAATGGAGGGGGTGTCATGGCCGCAAGCCAGCACATCCCTTTGATTTTCGAAGGGATAGAACATGCTGACAAGTATTCCAGCACTTCCCATTTCTCACCTCAATTCAATCCATGAAGGGACGCAGATGACAAACCCCCGTCAAGCCATGAGGTTGAGCTTGATCGCAACAGTTACCGCCTTGGGAGCCGTGGCATACGGCTCCAGCAGTGGCGATAGCCTTGATGATTATGTTTGCGAACATTCAAACTACAAGGTTCACCTATTTTCACATTCTCCCTTGGTTATTTACATCAATGACTTCGTGACGCCGTTCGAGCGACGATACCTGCAGAAAGTGACGTAAGTAGTGATCCGACCTGTATTCTTGGTTGCAGAGTCAGAAAAAAAAACCAGATTCAGCGCTGACTCGTTTGCAGAAATGGCACATTCACTCGCTCCAACGTTACTACCCAAGAGGGCGAAATTACTTCATCCCATCGTACGTCAGATTCGACGACTGTGCCGCCCGACGCGGTAGTGCAATGCATTCAAGAACGTGCACGGCAGTTCCAGGGTCTAGATATCCCGCAAAATTACCTGGAGCCGATACAGTTGGTCAAGTATGGGCTGGGCCAGCAATACCACTACCACATGGACTGGTTCCCGGACGTGTTGGGTGTACACAGATCCGTGGTTGAAGGTGGAAATCGCGTGAGCAGCTTCTTCGCTTATCTCGAGGTCAGCGATGATATTGTTGGAGGTGGGACCAATTTCCCTCGACTCCAGGCGCCTCCTGGGAAGCAATGGTGCGAGTTCGTGGATTGCGACGAACCGTGGGATGCGGGCGTGACGTTCCGGCCTTTAGAGGGCAATGCAGTGTTTTGGGCAAACTTGGTCGAAGGGGGGAAAGGGGACGAAAGGGTGTTGCATGCTGGTCTGCCTATTACGAGAGGAGAGAAGATGGGCATGAATATATGGACTAGACAGGGGCCGTTCATGTGAGGAATCGTAAGATCCGATGCCAGCAGGCTTACACCGGCGTAACCGGGAGGCCACAACCATGATTCATTTCTCTCTATCTGTCCGTAAGGCTCTATCATTAGAGCAATTCCGTGTCCTGGTCCATCTGCAATCGACATCGGACCAAACCCACATCCCGCTTATATCGCCGGCAAACGTCCGAGTCGGGCACTGACGGGTCCGTGAAGTGGTGGGGCCAGAGGCCGGCGTACCCGATGACCAAAGCCTGACGGAAGTTCGGCAGAACTGACTCGGCATTCATGACATCAGCGAGGCATTTTTCTTTTAGGTCGTGCGAGATGACAACCTTGAAGTGTAAACTCGTTGCTCTGTATATTTACTTATCTTTGTCATGCAGTGTTTTCATGCGACGGGATAATAGGCAGTACCCAAGATCTCGGAATGTTGCGCTGAAGCAACAAGAACTCCCCCTCATGGTCCCCCACCCGAGAAATAACAGAATTGTTTAGAGATTTGCGGCTTCTAGCATGTCATCGGAGTCGCTCTTTTGTCAACAGTGATGGAAAGTAAAACTCCTTGGGACCCCTATAGACAAGGTATTTTGATTTTGTAGGTATTGTGATGTTTTCTTTCCAAGACCTTGCCCTATCATGCACCGGCTTCCTTGAGAGCTGCCTGCCCCTGCTTTATAATAGCGTCCGTCATGTCGGCGCTCAATCCCGGCAGCGGATTTCTCTGCCCCTTGGCATTCAGCGATCCTGGTGCCTTCTTGTCCTTGAAGTCGATCGAGGTAACGATTTCTGCCGCCTCCGAGTCCGTCAAACCAGTCGTCGGGTTTTCCTTGTTGTCGCCTATTGCTTTCGCCTGAGGTTCGGCCTCCTCCGTAGCGTTTCCTCCTTTCTTTGCGGCCAGTCTTGGCTTTACTATCAAGGTCCTCTTTTCTGTGTTCGCCATTGGTTCGGCTCGTACGGTCACCGTTTCTGCGCGGGAGAGGCTCATGTCGTTGACTAGCGAAGGGGCTTCCGCACCCTTGAACTCGACTTTCCGGCTGACCAGGCTGGTTGGCTGACGACTTGCGAGGCTACTGAATGTAGGCTAATGACTGAAGCATTAGAGACGCGGTTCGAAAACGAGATAGAGAGCAGCGAAACTTACCACGGCCGATGCACCGCCTGACAAGGCGAGGGCGATGATTGAAAACCTCATTTTCTCGGATGGTGCGGAGTGGGTGTTTGTTGGGCAGAATTCGCAGATTTTGCAGGTTGAAACGACTGTCAATTGCGGAATTCAAATCGAAAGTTTGCAAAAGGGAGCGTGGATGTCGACACCGGACTGCTGGTTTGCCAGGTGTATAAAACCGTAGGACCAACCAAAGAGAATGAAGCAGATGCAGGCAGAGGTGGAGGGGGGGGGGGTCCAAACACTTTGGGTACGGGTTCTTTGATCTGAACTATATAGTGATTCGTATGCCATCTTAATTCCACGAGCATCAGTCACATCCGAAGTTGAGCACGAACCAATGCCCATGTGCATCTGGGCGCCAGTATCACCTGTGTGGAGAAGGGGGTTGGAGTCTCAACCACGCACCCTTGTCGCGGATCGGGGTGCACTGGGGCGAATTGTCGGACAGAAAGGCCAGCTCCGCAGACGAGACACAGGGATGATGCTGTACATCCAAAACTATGGCGAATCAACTGGTGGGCTGAGACGGCACAGGGGTCATTGGAACGCTGAGGATTTCCAGATTGCTAGAGAAGTTCCACAGCCGTGGGAAGCCATCGGACGTTGTCGAGTTCTGGGCCCGTAAGTTGTTGGAGGTGCCTCGCGGCGGCGTTAGACTTGTCTACGATGCTGTTTCGCTGGGTGACATCAAAGCGTTTGTCTCCGTCACGCTGCGTGCTCAGCTCCTATTTTTGCACTCCCGGACTCGCGTTTCCATACACCTGAAGGGCTTGCCGAACGTTGCGCCCCCTTCATCCGCACGCTGTCTTTGCCGGCCATCGTGCTGCCTCTGCTCCTCGTCTAAACATCGGCATCCGAATCGAGACCGAGGCCGCGAGCGCACCAACCACTTTGTGGGATTGAGTGATGGGGACGATTTGTCAAAAATGGGCGGCTTGAAACAGCAAGGCCCGACTCAACGTCCTGTGACGAACGGAGGCCCGCACAGCATTGTTCTTATGGATTGATGGGTATTCCCTGAGATGGAGCGCGCATCAACCACAGAGTGCGCGTGCGTCCCACTGCTGGCGATAACAAGCCTTTCCTTTGCCTCATCTGCCAGTGAGGCTGTGCTGCGAGATAGGGGCCATCTGGGTGTTGGTCTACGAATTGACCACCTAGGTTGCCAAAGGCAAAAGACAACTCTAAATTGCCATGCGAGGAGCCGGAAGCAAGAGAACGCGGGCTGAAGTTGATTGCATACCTCGGGCAGCATTGCTCCCCACCTCCGGGTTCATTGCAGTTGGCGCCAACGGCTAACTCGGCCCGGATCTGGGCACAGACTACGTGCTTTAGGGGACAGATTTAGTGGCTCTTTCCCCCAGAATTGGGGTTTAGTCTATTCATTAATTTTCCGTTGCGACTTCGGTGACGGACGATGCAGCCCAACAACGGACTTGCTACGTTACCTAAGCCTCCCCTGGTCTGCGCGACTGCGGTGATTGGAGACGGCCTGACTGTTGTCGTAAGACGCTGACCGTGGCCAGACAAGGCAACGGGTTTGGGATTAGGTCTAGCCCGGCACCAAGGGTCCAAGAAGCATCGCCAGTTGGTGTCGTTATGCGTTAAGAGTCGCATCCCTTGGTCACATTGCCGGCCCTTTCGGTGGTTCGGCACTGGGCACTATATGTGTAACTAAGCACGGCCTATATCATCATCAATTATCGGACGTGGGGCCGGGTGCCGGGGCCGGTCCCAGACCAGTCTTGACATGGACCAACTACCGTCTTGAATCTCTTTTTATCAACACCTACGGAAGGCGGCACAGACCCGCAAAGTCGGGCCAACTCGCTCTCGAGAAAAGGCGTTAATTCCGTCCCGGCACCTATTCCGAGCACTCAGTCCCCGTCTGCCTATACGAGTCATTCGCGCTGTCCAAAGCTTTGAGGACCGAACATTTCGATTGTGTTGGATCGGCCGTGGAAGACCATCATTTTCTCTTGTTCTTTTTTTCGTCAACTAATCGGCAGTTGTCCCAAAGCCCCTACCTCTCTTCTTCCCTTCTGGCCACGGGAACGTCTTTGGATAGACATTTTTAGAATCCAACGGTCTTGGACTAGCTTGCCGAGGCCATGAGTAACAGGTTTGTCTTCTCAGCCACACACACACACACACACACACAAACGAGCATTGCCAAGATTAACCTGCGTCCATCCTACTATAAGCGGGCGTGCTATCAGTGACAAAGTAAGACAAGTAAACGAAAGAAAGATTCCGCTGATCACACGCGTTCTTAACATCTCCGATTAACATGATTCTGAATTTCGACTCGCAAACAATAACCTCAACGCTTCATATGCTATGAGGTATTACAATGGTGATGAGCTGACGACTTCCCGGATAAACTAGTAATTTCAATATATCTCGTAGCACATTGAATTCAAGCCACCCAGGAAGCAAGCAGGGTTTCTAAGCCACGATAGGATGCTTCCCCCATTCCAGCATATCCAAGTCCGAAGAGATCTGTTGAACTTTTCTTTAAACACCATGGCTTGAAAGACGCGAATGGATCTGTGTGCGTAAATAGACTGTAAGAGTAAAGAGAATATGTTTTTGCTCAAGAAAGATGTTTTATTTTTAGATTATTCTTGTGTCGGGATGTATTTGGACCCTGCGTCGTTCTCGGGCGGAGACCGTCAGCTATGAAGATCTGCGGGGTCGTTCTCACAGGAAAATACGGCATCATGTTGTCTTAGCCTGGACAGCGGACGCTAACAAGGCTAAGTTGTTTTTGAGTCATTTTGTGAAGATCTCTCAGAGTGTGAAGCTAGGGATATGTCGCAAACGACAAACGTCCAAGAACGCCAACAACTCATCTCAGCTGAAGGGGCCTGTTTCCGGTCGCCCACACAGCGTGTGCTCAATTATGCCTCGTATGATGTAGGTCAAGCATCTTGAAAGCCTAGTACTACTTACATCCCTCGAATGAGCGAGTGTGCAACGGTTTTTGAGTTCCGACGACTTGACTGGAATGGCGATCTGACACAGCTTCGGAGCATACTGTTGTAGCAAGTCACTGAGACATGATACACATGACATGAACACCCATCTCTCCAATTGAAGACTGTGGGGTTGAACAAACTAAGCCTCCGAAGGGAGATGAAATATTTCTATAAAGCATCCAAGTTCCTGACATGACAGACCATCCAGCATAAACTTCTCATCATACCCACAAAATTAAGAAAGTCTGGTGCGAACCTTTTTCACAGCAACATACATCGCCATGAAAACATTCATCAAGACGACTGCCTTTGCCTTTGCCATGGCTATGTAAGAGGGAAGATCTTTCTATTTGAAAAAACCTATAGCGCTAAAGATATTCTAGTTGTGCTACTGCTCAGGCCAGCAAAATTCGTTGCCAAACAGTCACAACGACCGGAAGCGTCTGTTCTACCTTCTTCCTCCCAGCTTGCCTTGCCCTGTCTACCATTCGAAGCCGCTGCGGGTGCCCCTCGGTCGTTCCAACGACAACAATCGACTACCCCTGCGATGGAGTCCGACCTACAGGCTGTATGAGCACATCGTACATTTACGAGACAGCAACTCCTACATGCAATGTATCCATAACCCGCACTCCAGTTTCTTCTCTTATCATCACTACAATACCCATAGTACCGACCCCTTCTGTACCGCAGGCTTGTCCTACTATTTTTACAAAGGAGACAGTGTGCTCTACATGCATCCAGCCACAGTGTGTCAAGTTTTCTACAATTTCTCGGCTCTGCCATTGTCCAACACAAGTTCCCACCGTCACCCAAGCTTTCCCATGCGGTGGAAACTGCCCTGGTGGCTGTGCAGGCACCCAATATTTTGAAGCCACGGAAACACCCGTTTGTACGTCATCGGTTTGAGAAGGGTTGGTTTAGATTGGAGAAACTCAACAGGTCTTGTGATGTTATATTCCAGGAGATTTTATCTGGTAGTCTCTACGCTGTCTAATTCAAGGTTGATGCGGGTACTTGGCTTTTATGGTAGCTTTTGTGAAAGAGAAGGGAATGCCTGACTCTATAGGACGTTTATATATCTCAACTGAAGACTGTTGTGATCACTGAGTTGTCGATTCAATTTTATTCATCGGAGTATGGATTAATCAAAAGTGTTATTTTATATCCTAAAACCCCCAGCCTATCGCTACCTCGTCAACTTTTGCATCATTCAGAGACGCATCACTCGTGATATGCGACGGAACTTCTGGGGCACAGTTTGCGGCCCAACGCTGGTAAGAGTGGGAACAACTGGGCTGATCAAGCCAGTTTCAGGGTCGAAAGTGACGCGGTCGATGGTAGTTTCGCGTCTGTAACCACCGCCACCAGGGATGGCGAAGCGATGGTAGACAATGTACCAATCGTCAGTACCAGGGACGTTGAACATAGAGTTGTGGCCCGTGCCAAGGATTCCCTGAGATGGGTCTTTTTGCAGAATTACACCGTGGTACGCCCAGGGTCCAGCGACAGACTCGGATGTGGCATAACCGACACGATAGTTCTCCGAGCCAGTGTCGTCGATGGAATAGGTGAGATGGTAGATGCCATCGCGGTAGACAACGAAGAGACCCTCCCGGAAGTTGACCAGGCCGCTCATGGCCTGGAGCGTATTCCAATTGACGGAGACCATGTCGTCGTTCAGTTCGGCCACGAGAGGGCGACCGTTGCCCCAGTAGATGTAGTATTTTCCGGAAACGGGGTCATGAAAAGCTGCAGGGTCGATTGCTTGGGACGCAGTAATGGCTTCGTTGTTGAGGATCATGGCCTCAGGCTGAGCAGTGAACGGACCTTCGGGAGCATCTGCAACCGCGACACCGATGGTCTTCGTGTTCAGAGCCGCGTTATGGCCACTGAAGTAGAAGTAGTACTTGCCGTTGCGCTCAGCGATGGTGGGCGCCCATGCGTTGCCAGTAGCCCAGGGAACGTTGCCGTTCGCTCCGTCGAGAGTCAGGAAAGGCTCTTCTCCACGAGACCAAGTAACGAGATCGGTTGACTTCCACACATAGAAAGCATTCCCACCCCATCCCGGAACGCCGTCGGTGGTCACATAGATGTAATAGACACCATTGAAGACCGCCACATTGGGGTCGGCGTAGAGACCGGGCAGGACCGGGCTACGCATCTCGACAGCGCTGACAGTCCACTCTGCAACAATTTCGTCACCCTTCTTCAAGACGTACTTGACCTCGGCACTAAGGTCGACCGTGGTGCCAGAGGCCGGAGAAGAAGTCACGCCCTCAGTGGTAGTGAAGGTCGGCGCAAGGGCGGTTACGTCGGTGCCGGGCTTGACCGGGAACAAGACTTTGCTGGCAGTGGTATTGATGATGGCCGGGACCTTGAGAGCAGAGGCATCGACAAGAGATACTTCAGTGATAGCTCCGACGTTTCCAGAGCGAGAGAGAATTTCGGCCGCCGTCAGAGATCTGTTGAAAATGGCAAACTCGCGAATCTGGCCCTTGAAAAGTTTGTCGCCAGAGTAGACAGACTTGCCAATGTAGTTAGCTGTTGTGATGCCGTTCCCGATATTCTTGGGGTCGACATTCACATCCTCGTTGCGAGCCACTTCGTAGCCGTTCAGGTAGATCGCGGAAGTGCGTCCCGAGATGGTGTACACAACGTGCAGCCAGGTACTTTGAGGTAGTGAAGAGCTGGATGCTGCGGTTTTCTCGGTCGTCCAGTTACCGGTAGTAATGCTAGCTCTGTAGGGGTTTCCGGTAGCGAAAAGATAACCGTTGCCGTTGCCGGACACAGTATTGCCGATCCCATAGATGAAGTAGGGAGTCTGCTGGGAGGCATCAAGAAAGACTTGAGCCTCGATTGTGATGTCCTCGACACCAGAGATGATATTGTTGGGAAGTTGAACGAAGTCGTCTACGCCATCAAAATCGAGGGCGCCGTCAATAATAGTGGCGCCACCGTTAATCACAGCGTGGTTGCCGTTGCCTGAAGTATCCTGGAGTTGCGTACCCTCGACTGTTGTAAAGTCATAGCGAAGAATTTCCCCATCGGCGTCAACAGCTTTACGGGCCAGCGCGGGCTCCCTCAAAGCAGCAAGCTCGGCGACAGTGACGGGGATGACGGTTCCATGTCGTGGGCTAGACGGCAATTTATAAGAGGCCGAGACCTTCCAGTCGGGATTGCCGATGTCGGCAGTCTCAAGTGGGATGTAACCGCGTCCGCCGTACTCGTCAACGAAGAGGTAGAACTTTTCGCCGTGAACATCATTTGCGTTCGACTTAAATGCAGTTGGGCCCTCAACGGCACTGGTGCCGGCTTTCTTCCCGATGCATGAGTCGATGATGGTCCACGAGTCCAGTGTGGCTCGAAGGGAAGCCGAGCTCTCCTGAATAATGTCACTGCACCCTGTACCGCTAGCACCTTCGTCCTTGGTGAAGCGGTAGTAGGTATCCGCGGACTTGATTACAGTTGAGTCAATCCTCGACATGCTGGCGTCCTGCCACACTGAGGTCTCGCTGAAGGTGACGAAGTCGCGAGTCGTTGCGTAAAGCATGCGGTGGTAGGTGCTGCCTGTACGGTTTACATCGCTGGCCTCGTAAAGCGACGAAGCCCAGAAGACCAAGTAAGCACCAAGCTCGTCGTCGTAGTAGGCTTCAGGGGCCCATGTGTTTCCAGCTTCGGGTGGAGAGACTAGGATGTGGCGTTGCTCAGACCAGCTCTTGAGGTCATGAGACTCCCAAACTTCGAGATAGCGGCTACCTATGCGCACGGCATTGCCCCAAGAAGTACCAGAGCCGATAGAGAGGTCAGTGGCAATAAGGTAGAAAGTATCTCCCTCCGGCGATCGAATGAGAAAAGGGTCTCGTAATCCCTTGGTGCCGTATGAAGAGGTAAGAACCGGCTGGCCGCCGTTCAACTCGGTCCACTTCAATGCGTTGTTGCCTTCACTGGCCGCAAAGAAGATATTCTCGCCAGAGCGCGAGCTCCCGGTAAAGTAGGAGAACGCATAGCCCTCAAACGAGTCGAGTGCCGCAGCTTTTCGTACTGAAGCGACGAGCTCGCGTGTCTGGGAGGCACCTTCGTAGTCGATCGATGCTGTAAGGGCGACTGGAATGTCCGCCGCCTGTCTTTTAACAACTCCATCACTGGAGATGACGGAGGAAGAGTTGCTCTCCCACTTGACGGTGAACCCATTCGAAACGGTGGGTAGATGGAGGTTGCCACGAACGTCATTGAGGTTGGTTACAGCGAGTGCTGCAAGAGCGGCCTCAACCCTCTCCGCGTTACTGGTGTCGTTTTGACCTCGCACAGTCGCCGCAAGGGCAAGTGCGGAGGAAATCCAGAAACAAAGAGATTGCATGGCGGAGCCTATTCGGTGATCCACAAGACAGCAACTAGCACATCACATTGTAGAGAACGTGCTGGGATATTCACCAGACTTTATATGAATGATTACCTGCCCCCACCCCCTCCGACATACGCAGTTACTGGAGAATCTGCCACATGTCAAGGTAGAAACAAAACAAGGGCGTCTTGGGTTGTACTCGAATGGACATCGCGGCCTTTTCCAGCATAGTTGCCGATCATTTCCTCTTGCTCTGACGCAATGCTCATGGCAGCAACGGACGATTCGCAAGCTTCTATCAAAGAGCAAGTGCGTCAGTGAAGGGAAAGGATCGTGGTAACTGTTGCACCGAAGCCATGCGAGAGCTTGGGATAGGCTAGCGAGCTACCCCGAGTACCCCTGCACCTCCGCACTTCCACTTCCACTTCCCCACACGCTCGAAAGAAAGCCGATGATGATGCGCATTCCGGCCGTTGATGGTTTGATTGCGGGGAAGTCGCAGCCGGCGGACAGGCTAAGAGACAACGCGGCCGAGTCAGGTACGCCGAGTGCTTTGGAGGTCCCATTAGACGGAGACGGTAGCGTTAATCGTTGACCTTCTGTAAGGATAGTTGATACCAGATATATTGTAACCACATGTCCTTTACCCCTGAGACTGCCCCCCTCCCAAGGCTGATTGAGGCGGCGGTTCACATGCCGGAAACCGTCAGCAACAATATGACGTTGGGCAAAGCATTGAAGCCCTTGGCAACAGATCTGGGATAGCGGTAACTTGGACGGCGCCCCGGATCACAGTGGCAGTCGTCGTGGAGACCCTTCCAGATATGGTCAATATTGTCCACGTGCAGTCAAGGGTTTTGGGAAGAGGAGCAATAAGAGCTCGTATTTGCCGGCAAATGATTTCTTCGGCAAAAGATGTCAGAGTTAGAAGTGGACTTGGTCATTGGATGATTCCTGCAGAACAAACTCCTCGTCACATCGCAGAAATGATGTACCGAGGTGAACGATCCACGCGCTCGAATCAAATTGCAACGGAGGACGCCGGTTGGGAACCTAAACGCGTCCAAATCCTGACTAAGCTCCATTCGAACCCCCTTCTAGCTGACACCCTTGCCACTTCTCATCGCCTGGGCCGGCACATCAGACCAATTTTACTAATGAGTAATTATCGCTCACATTGGGTACTTAAGCGTTAAGGCCTTGAAGGCATCGGCCTCCGCCGGTTGTCTAGTTATGGTCTTGGCATATATGTGTCTGCATACTGGGGAGAATAGTTTTAGCCCATACAAATACGGCGACGTAGCTAGTCATTCGGATCAACGACAATGTGTTGACAGTCATGCGTCAACAGAATCCTCATGGGTTCCAGCTCTTCTCGGCTACCCCTGGAGTTGTCTTTACAGACAAGCGCTTCACTGTCGGTTTTTCATCTTCCAGATCTAGACTTTACCATGCTTTACAACTTGTATTGTAATAACGGAGAGAACAGTGCAGAGTTGAAGTGCTCGCCTTCTGAGGACGATGCGGTGTCTCATGCAGACATAGATAAAAGCCATTTTCCAAGGCTGGAGCGATGCAATTTCGTGCCTAGTTTCAGGTTGAGTCGTAATATAATGTCCAATGTTTGAACCGTATATGAAAGCCCAGTTGCAGTCATTGCTGGTATTCATAAAAGCTTGATGATAAACAAAATCGTCTTTTCGTTTAACGAATTGGCCAATAATATCTTTTTTCGATCAAAGGCGAACACATGCTTCCGCATCGCTCTGTCAGACAATTGTCTAATTGAGACGATTTTATACGTCGCAACCACCACCGCTATCCCTACCATCATCATAGTTAACATCCGGAAGCGAAGCCTCCCCCGTCGCTCTGATCAAAACTTATGATGTGTGGCGCATCGAGATTTGAGCCCGTTACTGCTGTTATGTATAGCATGCTGTCACAGCTACCACCTCTTTTTAAAGCACTTCTCGTTGTTTAGGTGGCTCTCCTGACCTTCCTTCCGATTTGGGCTTACCGTGACTAATGACTAAATACAAGCGCGACAAGCTCAACAAGAAACATTGATGGTCATTGCGAACATTTCAGATCAAAAAAATATGAGATTTGGGATTTGCTAGTAGTGTTGTATCGTCGGTTGGGTTGAGATCATATTTCGGCGCTGCTCGTTACAATTCGAAGCTTCTGGCCAAACTTTCCCTCAACACTGACACTTCAGACGGAATGAGCACGCTCACTTCTCGAATGTGGACAGATGCAATTACTCATCATCCAACGTAAGGCTATATACGCAGCGACCAGATGCTAAGCAGAGGGAACAATATGTACAATAAAGTTGACCAAGACTTTTCGCTTGAGAAGAAAATACACCCCAATACTTGTCGTTGGATGTAAGGAGACGTGGCTGATGAGACAGCGGAGCCGCAAGTCTGCCGCCGAAGATGCTTTATCCGGAGCAGACGCCGGACTTGCTGGGCTCGCAGCCACCAGCACATCCGTTGTACATCTGGCACTTGACCTTGGCGTCGGTGCAGACGTTCTTGAGAGTGGCAGTATCACCGTAGTTGGAGTTGATACCAACAATCTCGCCACCACCGTACGCCGTAACGCCCTCAACATAGACGTTGCGCTTGCACTGACTGCTGCACTGTTAAAACGCTGTTAGCTGCACTATTACTAACTCGGCTTCAGGATCCGAGATCCACTTACGTTGCCGCAAGAGCGGTAAACCTTGCCGTAGTCGTTGGCATAGAAGTTGATGATCTGCAGCAAAGATTTAAAAAGTCATTCGTCGAACAAAACCAAAACGAACTTACGTTCACGGTACCACAACCGTTGTGCTGGATGATCTTATCTCCGGCTTTGTAGGCACCGCCACCAATAATCCAGGTGTGGTCACCGGCTTTGTCGTTCTTCTGCATTGGGGGTCAATCGTTTATATCGATCAGGGTAGCAGTTGAACGACTACTTACAACCGAGATGGCATCTTCGCAGACATCCTCAAACCAGACAAACTCAAGGGTACAAGGACCATCACAGTGGACGCCCTCCTTCTGGTTCTTGCCAATGATGGCGTTTTTAAGAGTGGCGCCACGACGAAGCAAGAAGACAGCATCATCCTGGCCTGATAAAGTCAACCGTCAGCAAGAGGTCACTTTCTTATTTAGTGACGAAAATTTGGAGAGTTGTCTTACCTCCTTCGCCGCTGTTGCAAGCACCAGAGCCACGGTCGAACCTAGCCCAGCCACCATCGTAGACCTGACCAGCCTTGACCTCGATGTACTTGCTGTTGGTCTTGGTGGATGTAGCAGTAGGGACACCGCCCTCATATCCGAGGCAGGCGAGGGTGCTGGGCAGAGCCGCCAATAAGGCCGCGATGCCGGCCTTGGAGAAGTACATAATGACGGTTTTTGCCCGCTGAGAAAGAGTTTGGTTTGATGAGGGTAGCGATATACTATACTGCCTGATCTGAGTGAAGATTCTTGGTGGCCCTTCAACAAAGCCAGTGTTTAGAGGAGGTTTCCGCATTACAGTTATATAGGGGATTTCACCAGAAGGTGTCACACCCATCATTGCAAATTCTGAGTCAAGCATCATCAAAACTGGGCTCTCATTCATACACCATTGGTGGACTTATGGTGAAGGATTCCTATCATCTGAAGCCTCACAAGTGTCCCCTTTACACGTTCCCGAATCCTACACTGGTGGAAATCGCAAGTAACAGAGCCAGCAGGCTGTATATGCGAGCCAATCAAATCATTATCTCGAGAAGCTGTTGTGATTATGAGGTTCAAAGATGTGGTTGAAGAGGGTTGCCAAAGGAGAGTGGGGGAAGTAAAAAGGACTCTGGAGCTATTTCCCTTTCAAAGGCAGTTTTCCGTGGTCTGTTCTTGTTTCAGTGTGGTATTCCCGAGCAGCCACTCCATGTTGCCAAGATCTAATCAGAATCCTACCATGGTATCTGTGAAAAAGTCACATTATCTGATTCAAAGTGCCAAGAACGAGCTTATGGACGGAGAAATTGCCCATTGCCGTACGCCCCGGTCCGAGTCCCCGGTCCCGCTAATTCCCCCCAGTAAAATGTCTCAAAAGCTGTTCTGTCCGGAACCCACCACCTGGGCCGTGTCACGGGCTTGTCACCGCAAGTTGTCGGGGCCTGAGGAACCCCGCCATTCAGAAGCAATTAATCACAAGTCCCTCGCAAAGCAGCAAGGGTCCTTTCTCAAAGAATGCCTGTATTGTACTGAGGCGCCCGAACACTTGCATAGAGGATGTCTAGTAGGGTTGTTTGCCCGCAGTAGTTGCTTTGCTCTTGGCATATTTCTGCAGCAGAGACCCATCCAATGTCAACTAGAAATTTACTTCTTTTCGAAAGTGGCTGCGACCTCATGCACTCTGCTCGGGGTTTTAAGTGCCGGCAGCCAGTAGTCGTACACGCTGCGGGGTTTTACACTCTCCGAGAAGTTGACGCATATGTTGTCAGTATGTTCAAAGCAATACCTGTTTTAAGTAGCGCAACAGAGAAGAAGTTGTGCTAATTAATCACAAGTTAAGTTGTCACATTTCATAACGAGAAGAATTCATTTTCATAACATTCTGATTCCAGAATCGAACACTTTGTAATCTTGAGTCATAGTTAGTATTCTCATGGGTCTGAGGTACATCTTTTCTTACACACCATAACAGGGGAGGCAACTCCACTCAGTCGCCTTTACTTGGCATTACAGTATCAGCTAATCCAGAATTTGTTTAAACAGTAGAAGTCGATAAACCTTGATCATTCCGTGAATCATCGTGAAAGAACCTAGCGCGACCAATCGAAAACATTGACTAGGGCGCCATGCTCACTGATGTAGTGAGAGCATGCTCCCCTGACTTTCACTGTTAGCCATATTTGGACCCCGTCTTTCCGGCGTCCCTTCACTTCATTAGAAACCATTGCCCATTAAGGGTTCTCGCGCAGAATCTTGGAGGTGTCTCTGACATATGTGCTCTCTATGTCCAATCCTTACGTGAGTGCCACTAGCATGGCGGGAAGCTTCAGTTAGACCACCTATCGTCCAGCTTATCCCCGAAGCACAGGCTTCAATGGTCAGGAAGTATTGTTCCGTACGTAAATGAGTTTTCTTTCTTGGGTCAGCCACTTTTTTTATGATAGGCTCTAGAGGACGCGGAAAATATTTCTCCATTCGGTATTAGATAAACTGCAGCTCAGAACTATAAAGCCGGCGGTGGGAAATCCCACCCCGTTCCGGGCTGCATGGTGGAGAAGTCTGGTTGGCGTTGGCGTTGGCGTTGGCATACCGTACCAACAGCAAGATGATGATGCAGCATCTTTTTGACAAATATAAATCTTCGATGGATTCATTGAGGAATAATGGAATGGCGACGGTATGGGTGTTACCGAAATTTGGTTGTGGTTTGTCTAAGCGTTCACCTAAAAACCCCTGCGTCCACAAGGTTCCGCGAATCCAGACAGGAGCAACGGGTCATGTCCATCGATATTTGGTGCCATTTTCTAATCCCTACCAAGACATGACTAGCTAAAACTCATGGACATGATGCTGTTGTTCCTCCACAGTCAGATAACTGACAAATAGGTTAATCCACTTCCCAGGACGAGAATCTTACCTTTAGAAGACCACTACGAGACACGAGTCTATCTCCATGGAGCTGGTGATGTAAATATTAACAAACAAATCCCTACTTAGTCCGTAACTTCATACCGAGAGATTATAAGACAAAGCACAAGGATCTCAACGTAAGCTTCAGTATTCATCTTCCGTTTGCATTGACCCTAGTTTATGCCACAATGCAAGTGCGTATGCCACCAGCACTTAGAGTGCTGAGACGGCTTTGGCATTTGTCTAGTTAAGCTCTTGTAAGGTGTCTTGCTGGTGTCTCGCTATATGGTTTATTGCTTTTAGTTACGTTAATGGTACTCAATTGTTATGCATCGTCACATTGTTTTACGCAATGTGGTGTGTTTCGAAGTTTATTTAACGTGTTGTCTAAAATACTAAAATATCATGTTTGCTGCACGCAAAACGAGCCAATTGCTTCCTTTTATAAGCAGTTGCACGTCCCGGGGGCAGTTGAGATGTAGATAGACCCCGCCTCATTGTGCTACTTGCCATAAATCTTATAGAATCACGACGTTCGGTGCGAAATAAATGGGACAAACCAAAATAGTCATTGTATTTCAGAGTCATCAACCGCTTCTTGGAATTTCATTCTGCAGTGTTGTAGCTGAGGCTTTCTGTTCGACAGAAAGATAAAGAAACTAAGGAACAAAAAGCAACCCCCCGCTTGAGCCCGGAGGTCACGCTAAAGTATAGACTTTCAGGCCCAGGGCAATAGGGAGGCGGAGTGTGAGGGCTTCTCAAACATGAAACAGGGGGGCTAAAGCCAGATACCTTTATGGCAGCGGCTTTATACCCAAACTGACGCAAATAAACGCGCAAAGGACCAAGTTTGGACGACTCATGTAGTAATACCCCGATTGAGGACGTTTCAAGCCAGCTCGCGCGGCATCCTGCTTAACTAATACCCAGATCAACCGGCACAGGCCGCATGATCTACCCGTGACGTATACAGTCCATTATCACCCTCACCTATCGCCAAGTTCGGTCATGCCGGTCTACTGGTGCCCTGGACTGCACCTGGATCCTTGCCAGCACCCGCCGGCGGGACGCCTCTCGACGAATCTATCTGAGGCACCAGACTGATTGTTTAGGTGGAGCCGCGTCAGGCACACCGACGCCGTCAGGAATAGTAGCAGTTTATCCTCAACATACTGGCAGTAAGACTGTTGCAAGTAGGCAGTGTTGGCACCAATGGGCGTTAATGCCCGAAACTCTGCAGGCCCGAGGGCTGAATTAAATCCACTGGCAACGCTTCCCCGCCACATATCACCAAAACAACTCATGGTACACTTGGGCACCCTTATACGAATGTTTGATCCTTCAAATTCTTCGCCTCGAGCAAACACTCATTGAGCTGTTATGCGAGACGGTTCATGGATCCATTCAGTTGACGCATGTAATTCTCGTCCAATGGCTTCACCCCAGCAAACACACCCATCAACGGATATCGAGGAACTACAATGTCCAGAACCCGTAGCTTTAGCGGGTAGGAGGTCTGGAGTAAGCTGCGACTCCTCGAGGCACTCGCGAACCTCTGGCTTCTCATGGTTCCGGTTCAGCGCGGACGGGCAACCGTGGGGACCGGTCGATGAGCTCAGCCTTTACATGGGCACGGCGTTCAGCAGTATCCTCGATGACGACGAACCGACGCAATCGCCAAACTCCTTCCCATGGTCTTCGAGAAACCATTTCACAGCATTGGAGAAAGAAGCGCAACGCGTAGTCGACTGTAATAAGCCGCACGATCCCGAGAATCCTACAGACTGGACGACGAAGTCGAGATGGGTTCAGATTTTCTTTGTAAGTATTTTGACGTTACAGGCTTGAATAGCTTAGTTCTAAAGTAACACACTCCTTTCCGTCCGGCAGGTGCTGATAAGTTGCCAGAACAATCGCCTCTTCAATGCCTGCTCCGGCCGTGGCCGACATTCTTAAGGAGTTCCACGCACCCGAAGGTGCTTTGATTTCCCTCGTGGTGTCCGCTCTCATCTTGGGATCTGTCTTTGGTATAGTGTAAGCATTCAACGAAAGCCATGGATATGGAAAAAAGCAATGCTGAAGACAACTAGGCTAACAGCATCTTTGTCAGAGTTGTACGGATGACATCCAGTTTGCACCATGTCAACCGTTCTATTCCCTTGCATACAACACAGCCTGTGCCGCATCATCAGTGTGCTCCTCGTCTTCCGGTTCTTCAGCGGCTGCGCCGGTGCCGCTCCACTTGCTGTCGGAGCTGGCACCATTGCCGATGTAGCACTGCCGGCTTGGCGGGGCTGGGCGTTATCGGCCTATTCTCTCACCTTACTAGTGGGTTTTGTCATTGGGCCCGTCACAGGAGGCTTTTTGGACTAGTACTTGGGTTGGCATTGGATCTTTTGGCTGGAGTGCATCCTGGTAAGTGAATCCTAACCCGGTACAAACAAGCACGGCTCCAAGGTGGAGTCGTTGACTAATGTATTCAGACTTCTGTTATCGGCGTTGATACGCTACTCCTTCTTATAGAAACTTCAGCGAAAGCATTCTTGAAGGGCGAGCGAAGAAAGACAGAAAGACAACCAGAGCTGTCTTAGACACTGATGTCTCGCCAGGCACAGTGTTCTCGGAAGCCATCAAGCGGCCCTTTCGGCTTCTCTTCTTACACCCAGTCGTCCTTGCTTTTGCTTCGTACTTGCCATCATATACGTCTACCTCGCGGGCAGTCTCTCCTCAGCAATTTCCTTTCTAGCATCTGGCCAATATCAACCAGGTCTTTTTTTTCTCACCCTCCACAATGGACTTCCTCAGCAAATACGACTTCTCGGTCAGCTCGCATGGTCTCATGTTCTTAGGTATTAGCATCGGTGCCATAGTGGGCGATTTGCTAGATTCGTCCTTGAGCGACCGAATCGCGGCATCCCTGTTTCTTGAGAAAGGTACCAAAATACCCGAACTCCGTCTAGCCATCACGGCGCACTCCGTGCCTCTGATCCCGACAGGGGTGCTCTTGTATGGCTGGACGGCTGAGAGGTCCGTCTTCTGGCTGGTGACGATTACCGGTACTACCGTTTTTGGAGTGGGCGTTATGCTTGTATTTGTACCTCGATGTAGTTGTCGCATATTTGGACAGAACAGAGTAACGAAAGTAGCTAATTGATTATAAAGCCACATCTTACGTCCGTCCTCGTTAAAGCCTTCGCAGTTCATGTCGCCCCCGCACTATCTGCCTCAATGATGTTCAGTGGAGTTTCAGAGCTTTATTGCCCCTCGTGGGACGTCCGATGCATGCTTCTTTGAATCTGGGACGAGGAAACACTGTTCTTTCTGTGATTGCAGTTCTCATGGCACCGATGCCTTGGTTCATTATGAATAGGGGGCAAGAGATAAGGGAGAAGTACGTTCATCGATGTTAGCCTGTGATCTTGATAGGCGTAGAAGAACAACATAACTTGAATTTCTCGGTTTTCTGACATGATAGTTCTAGTTTAGCCCCTGTATCTATGAAGGGGCGTACGACTCTTTCTTACAACAAAAAAGAGTCTAGTTGCCGGCTCGATGGAATGGTAGTTCGGATTCCTTAGCCACCGTTTTGTCATTGGAAGTAGTCATGAGTCAATCTCAAGGTTTCGGCCGGATGTAACAGCGAGACGCGTATGCTTCCCCGTATTATTCTGTGTTGCATGGCTAAACCTCTTAGGAAACCTCATCATCCATTGTTACCGGTCTTGTTCTCCAAACAACTTGAACATCAAATCCCGTTCAGTAGTCGATACGAGACCGTCTGCCCCAACGACTTGCTGTGTTTTGTCCAACTTGAGGTATTCTTCCAGCTGTTGCCGTCTGGAAGAATTCATGCCCGAGTTCTCCCCTCACCGGCCCATCACCAGTTGACAAGGACTGGCAGAGCTGAGGGGTTTCGTTACAGTTGTAGACATGATCTGATGCTCCGCCCACGAGGCAGACTGAGGCCTCACCGGGGCAAAAAGTACTCGCCCAAGTTTGCGTTGCGAAGTCCAGCCTGCAAGTTGTGGGAGAAGGGGTGAAATTAGGAGACCATTCTCCGCTGCTACCACTCTACACAATCTCGTCGCACTCCTCCGTCATGCGATTTGCCGTCGCGACCACCACCACGATAATTCACATCAATACAGTACCTCCGCGGTACAACAACACGAAAAGCCCGCGCCAGCCTTGTGCGTCCGAGGAACTACATGTTTAGGACGTCTTTAAAGTGGGAAAAGCCCACATCCAACGACACCCAGCTGAGACTGTGCAACCTCCCCAGCAGTTCTCGCGCATCCAGCTGATCATAACACAAACAATCGTCGTGACAAATCACGAGGCTGCATCGACCAGTCTCCGACGTAGGACGCAAGCTCCCCGACCATCCAGGCCTTTGCTGCGCACCGGTACTGGCAGACTAGAGGGCACCTATCCGAATAGATCGGGTATGGTCGCGCTGGCAGCTGCCTTGGCTTACCTCAAGGCCAGGTTTCCGAATGGGTCAAAACAAGGCGCAGGCATAGCTTGCGAAGGCAAAGTCCGATAGAGGATGTCCGTCTGCGATACGAAGCAGCAGCGGCTCACAGCCCCGATCAGACGCGTCAAGAGTCCCCGCTCTGGAGGCTAGAGCTCTGAGACACCCATCCACACCGTTTGGCCGCAGGTTTCGAGTCACATGGCAAG
The DNA here is from genome assembly GCA_022836555.1 of Colletotrichum tofieldiae. NCBI lineage: Eukaryota > Fungi > Ascomycota > Sordariomycetes > Glomerellales > Glomerellaceae > Colletotrichum > Colletotrichum tofieldiae. The sequence goes on from BQXV01000002.1 coordinate 6,274,328, forward strand.
TCACAACCCCCGGGCTGCTCAACAAACGGAGTTGTGTCCGTGACCGTATAGGCGCTGCCCAGTCCGTCTGGATTCCCCAGAGTTTTGGGATTGTGGCTTGAGATGGTGTTTGGGCAGCTAGCGCGGTGATTGGACAATATCCGCAGATTCCGTGCATAAAACAGGCTTCCAGGTAGCTAACGGCAAGACTATGGGATTTATATCTGACTAGAAGGCCGCTTATCACACTATGGTGCACTAGAATTCGACGTAAAAGCAACAAACCACGTTGCAGAACACGTAGTAAGGAGCCCAAAAAGATTCTGGGCGATTTGTCCATGACGGGGCCCAAGCCCTTGCGAATGGGCACTGGTAGACGGTCTCAACGGCTTTCCGGCATGGAAAAAGATGGCCAGGCGCGTCAGAGACCTTCGTGGACGTCACGATAGCCAGGATGCACCGGGTTCTTGCATCCTGATCAGCAGACCACTCATGTCCACACGGAGCTGCCAGGGAGTTGGAAGAGGCCTCAGGGGCCTGGAGAGTTGTGCTTGATAGGTTACTCCTTGACCTTAGACTGGCACGGCTTGACGGGAATGTCAATCTGCCGCCACGCACAAAGGTGGATATGTCTGAAATCGGGGGCAAAAGCTCCCACAAGAAGTTTCCCTGGACCAAGCGTGTTGAGGCAGAAGGGCAAGATCCGAGACTACCGGACAGCGCCACATAAGAAAGAAGGACAGTCTTCCTGTCCGAGGCAGGCTGGAACACGCCGGGAAGGATGGGTGGGTGGGGATCATGGGGTTCAGGATGATATGCCAAAGCTATCTAGAGCAAGACGATCTCGAAGAAGAGGGTGTGCAGATGACGACTGCCAATAAGACGACGTCCTGCCAATTCTAGTTTCCCTGTTCGGAGGGCATGTTACTCACTTCGAGGCCTGTGCCCCACGGCGACTTTTGTGAAAGTCGGCTCGGGATTTCTCTTAAGCATAAGACAACGACAGGGTCATCTCATTTGCTCGATACAGGCAGCCGGAATTCGGAATGGTAGTTGAGGGATGACAAGGGCCCCCGGTGATCGCCTTTGGCGGATGACATTCGAAAAGAGAGGGCGGCACAACGATCGAGAACAGCAAGCGCCTTGCTCCTCTGGAGGAACGCCCATTTCCAACCCAACCCAACCCAAGGCGGCGGATCTGCTAGGTCTAGCATGGCGCCGTTATAAGGCTACGATCAAAGCCAGTGGCTGAATCGTGGCGGCTCGGCGAATGGCCAGAATATAGGGAATTGGCGTAGGGGCGGCCGGAGGCATGTAGCGTACTTGCTAGGAGGTTGGCTTAGCTAAGGGGTAAGTCACGCGGGACTCGTTTGGTTCAAGGCAAAGGGACGATACGAGAAATGCTGGGTTATGCCCGACCTCATTGAGAGAAGATCGAGTGTGGGCTGCTGGGAGACGAACATATGGCGGTGGTGTGGAGGGTCGGGAAGGGTGCGAAGGGGCTATACATGATTTGTCTGACATCTCTCTCATGCGGCCGCCATGGTGACCGCTGCTTGGTACCAAATGGGTAAGGAGTGGTTGTATGTAAGCGCCTCGGTCCAAGTCTGCTCTCACAGCCTGTCACGTCCACTTGGCCGCATCTCCCACGGGGGAGGAAACGAATCATGTCCCGGGTCAAGTGATGACACTGGAAGAACATGCCGTGATTGCAACATTGCGATGTATGTTCGGGAGACGGCTGCGAACTGCTGCGAGTGACAACGATCACATACATACCCGTGCTATTGGTCACATCGAAAGAGCTGGCGCCATTAGGAGCAAGAGCAGGTGTTGTGGAGGACAGGACAAATGAGCCGATACGAAGCCACTCAACCCAGCGCCACAATTGAGACGGGGCGGCGACAACTGCTTGGTTTGGTTGATTGGGAGGACAGGGTTGCGTGTGAATGGGTGTGGTCAAGGGACATGGTGTCGTCGAGATGGAGTGGACGGAACAGGCGGCCGACTTGAGGAATCACATTGTTTGCTGAAGGAGGGGTGATGATGGAGGGTGGGGGTTGGTCGTGAGTGAACCAGTCGTGGGGAGGCATCGAGAGCAAACGGATGGGGGGGGGGGGATCGGCGTAGTGGACGAGAACCTTTGCACCATGCTGGAGAGACAAGAGTCTCGAATGCGTAGTTGCAAGAGAGTGTGTATGCAAAGTCTAGAAGGGGGCTTGGACTGATGCTGAAAGAGACCTGCTGGTCCAGACCAAGACGAATGTGGCTTGATTGGGGAATGCTGATGGAGCAATGACCAGCGCGGCTGGTGTGGTGTTGAGCGAGAACATGGCTCATTCGACAACGAACGGCATGGTGCTTGAACAGGTCCGAAGCGGTGAGGGAAGAGGGTGCTTGGTCACTGGAAAGAGATAGAGCGCGGTTGAAGCTGCCTCTGAGACTATTCATCAGTGGTCCATGATTCATGATGTGAGGCATCACAACCGATTTGGAATACTGGCCGGGAGGGGAGGAGTCGTCAATATCTGGGAGTTGAGATCCGAGTCCTAGTCTACATCAGCCCATTAACGATGCATTTTTATTTTTATTTTTTCTGGGCTGCAGACGCGAGATGCGCTAGGCCTCCGTGGCGGACCCCACCAGTCTTGAAATGGCATGCTGTGATCCAGACGAGATTCTCGTCAGAAGATACGGGCTTTGCTGGGATGTTTCTCTTGGACTTCGAGCATGGAGCGATGCGGTTGGGGTAAAGATGGGAAACGAGCAATCAGGCTAACGTAGTCGGTGCAGGGATGATCAGCATGAACGAAGACGGGCAGCGGGCCGCGGGAGGTGGAAGCGTCTCCAAGGCACCCACAACCTAAAGGTGCTGATGGCGGCAGTGATGGGAGGTGACTGGCTGAGGTGGTGGTCTGACAGGAACAATGTTGGCGCGACAGCCTCCCTGCAGCATCGGACCTTTTCCCGGGCATCTTTGTGCGATGTGACTGTGTGCCCACGGGGTAGAGGCTGTGAGAGAGAGCACGGCATGTATGATTTCGTCTTGGCCCGCAATCAGCGGAAGGTTGGGAGAAGGCGAGGAGAGCCCACACGCGAGGGGAAAAAGGACAAGGCGACTGGTCAGTTTCATCGCAGTCTACGGCAGTCAGCCACCCGCCGGCGTCATCCGGGAGGACATCGCTTGCGCCACGGGCTCTTCACTAAGAAAAAGGCAACTGTCGTCGGTCGTCGGGTAGCTGCTGTTGTATGACATGGTTCCGAAAAGGGCTGATGAGACGGGTAGCTGCTGGCCGAGGCTGCACTGGGGTCTCAAAGGAGACGCAAATGCAGGTTTGACCAGAGCGAAAGCGTGTTGCGTTGGCAAAGGGGATGCCTGGGGAACAAGACCAGAGCAGCAGAAGTGAACATGGGAGATGCACCGTCGGCCGGGGGCTGTGACGACGACAGCCACTTGCTGGAGATATCGCTTTCTCGGCAGCTGAGCATTGGTGGGGTGTAGGGTGGCGGAGAAACGATGAGGTACGAAGGACGGCTTCGTACCAACAGACGGTGACAATGCAGATGCGATGGAGAGCGTCCTAGACTCCTAGGTATCGACTGGTTGATAGCACGCTCTCAGGGGGTTGAACTAGAGACATGCGTCGGGTGCTGGAGACGCCATCGGCCGAGAACCGGGCTGGCAATGGCACAATGGCAGGGAGATACTGGGTTGAAGAGATGCTTGGGATCTCTTTGCAAGGCAGATCGGTTGACAAGCGGAGGCGGCGTGGGGGGACATCAAAATGGAAGAAGGACGGGAAAGTTGGAAGGGCTTGTCAAGGCGTTGAGAGTGTCCAGAGCCGTGCGCCGGGATGGCTTGGCCCCATGTTTACTTGCTCTTTCGTCAAACTCTCTCCTTCGGCGTCAACTCTATTATGCTGTCTTGTCCAAAGGTGTTTCTTTTTGTCTCGGCTGTACGTCTCTCCAAGCTTCAACTTCTGCCGCCCCCGCTGCACGCGTAAACATCTGTACATACGGCATGCGGGTGTGTCTGCGTGGGGTAGGAATCTCCTGTCGAGTTGCATTTCGTGTCGCACAGCTGCAACGGTGGAGCGGCGACCACTCGCGCGGCCTGGCGCCTTGGTTAGCCCTCCGGCATGGGCTTTGTTAGTTTTGGAAGAGAGGGGCTTGGGGGAAAATCGGCTGCGCAACCGTGGGTTTCGACACAGCCGGCCGACGAGTCAGGATCGTCGAATGACGGGCTGATGTAACTCACGGGGAGCTTCGGACGAGACCTTGATGCCTGTTGAAGGGTAGTACACAGTGATGTTGTGAGGGGGACCCGTGATGCCGGAGGCATGATAGATCAGCCTCAAGATAGGCGAGGCACCTCTGAGCGATCGGCTGCCTGATAGACATTGACGCCCGCGATGCAGGATCAAGAAATGCGAAAAAGCAAGTTGACGAGAGACATCGTATGCAGCTTAAGGGTCGTCGGCAAGCGCCATTATTGGTGCATGTAATGTTATCGATGGGCTATGGCATCGTTCATGTCCGCCATTCGAGGGTCGAGGACGTCTGAAAGCCCTGGACCATCTGAGATACTAGTCCAAGGGTGATGCACTTCAGCAGAACTTTGATTGAGCAGACAGCGATGGTAAGCAGCATGTTTGCTCCCCTTGGAGCAATGACCCAAAGTCGCACAGGGCGCTAGGCGCCTGAACAAGGTCCCAATATCCTGGTCGATGTTGTGACACAGAGACACCATCCAGCGGTTGGCCTTGGCATTAGCAAACGGGCCCAACAGCGGACAGGTGTGGCTTCAGTTCACAAAGATACGATGAGCGAGCCTCCGAGGATCCAGACGTTCTTGCCTTGTGATAGCAGCAGGAGAAGTAGAGAGTACGGGATAAGGGGCCCTGAACACGTCCAAACCCGGACTGAGGCGAAGGGCCGTAAGATCCCGACAGGCTCTCGCCCATTCTCACCTCATCAATCCCCACATAGTGGTGTAAGTGCGGGCGGGCGGGAGACGTCGACGATCCCGTGGCTGACCCATCTTACATTCGCCCCAGGTTGACAACTCGTCGACACTCGGCAGTCTTGGAAGGCGTGGGTGGGATAGGTTGAAGACGTATGTACAGTGGTATTGCAACCGCGGTGCTTGGGCGCGGCTGACCGCATTTCACCATCTCTCACATTCCCCGAGTTTGCCCTGTCGCCGGACCCTCCCGACCTTCAACGGACAGGATCTGGAGACGAAGGGTACGGGAGCATGTTGTCTTGGTGCATCATGGGGCCGCCTTGTGATGGAGGCACGCCACCTGCCGGTGGCCTCTGAGGGTCTTTGGGGTGGTGGTGGTGAGGGGTCGATGACGGCAGGGGAAGAGAGACATGAGGATGCGTCTGTGTTTTTGCTGCGCGTCGAAGAGGCAATAGATGTTTGCTCGTACGAGAAAAGTGTCTTGGTCACGGCCGATTGAGGCTCGACTAACACGGCATTCGGATACAGCTTGGCAAGGGCATGAGGATGACCGCGACGGCGAGCATGGGTTTGCGGGGGAGGGGGGGAAGTGCGGCAGGGTGGTGGATGGCGGCATGGATGAGCGAAGGAGGGCGGGTTGGTTCATCACAGCAACGCCTACACACTGTGGGATTCGATACGAGTGAGGGTGTACACTCGGCCTGGAACGGCGACTCCAAACTCGTTTCCTTGAATGACGTGAGGTATCGTGGGCGTACCGGTGCGAAGTGAGGTATGAGACGAGACGAGACTGGACGAGAGGCTTCCTCGGGTGCAGACGTCGTGGGCGACCCCCATGCTCGAGACGAGAGGCGTGGGCTCCGTGGACGTGAACGTGAACGCGTCGTGTGCCGGCCTGTGCCTGTGTGCGTCTCTTGCTGCACTTGCTGTGCAGTATATGATGGCCAGGGTTTCCGTAGATGCCGTTCTCCAAGCCGCCCTTCTTTATCTCGCACCGGCTCCGACCCAATTGTTAATAGGAGGGAAGCCTCTTCTCTCGAAGCTGCCTAGCTACTTGGCGTAGCGGCCCTGAAAGTGCAGCCCGCCAGTTCCCGCCGGCCTGTGCCTTACTGCGCCTTGGGCGCCATCTGGAACCAACCTCACCAACACCATTGGTACGCACGAAGCACTCACCCACTCACTCACTTGCTCACTCACCCACTCGCTCACTCGCTCACTCGACCAGCTCACCCACCGTACTGTGCCCTGCTCACAAGCCAAGCGCCGGCAGGCCTGGAAGATGAGCCTCGAGCGCCGGCAGTGCATTATCTGGACATTGGACATTTACCTGGGATAGCCGTCTCGTCCCCAGGCATCAACGCCCGTCGGGCCAAGGAGCACGCCCCCCACCCGGCTTCTTTGCTGCTACAGAAGCAGGGCATCGAGACGTCAAAAGATATTCCGCCTCCCCCCCCGCTATTTCGAGTCTAGCAGATACCCTTTTGAGGTATGTACATTATCGACATTGACTCCGGCCAGCCTTCCCCTCCAGGACTCGAGTCCCTCGTCCTTCATCCGGCAGCATCCCGGCACCTCACGTCGTCCGGCTGTCGTGTCTTGCGGGGTCTACCGCCGCAGAGTGTTGTCCAGTTGATCTAATCTCCAACCTCCCAGGTCCAGGCACGACGCCGGCGGGGCTCCTGATTCGTCGGGTGGGCCATCTGGCGGTATCTTGGTATCAGCTTCCGCCATCACCGACCTCAGTTGCGACCTCGACCTGAATCAACAGCCTTTTTTAACTCTCTGGTCGTGTGTCGTCGGCCCAGCGCCTTTTTCTTCTTTGCTAGTCCCACTTCCCTCTCGCGAAAACCGCGCAGGCACATCGAGGCAGCTCGCAACCTGTCACATCGCCACCGCTCCCTGTGGCATCCGTCGCCTTATCCTCCTACCTATATCTGTCCGTCCGCCCGCCCGCCCGTCTCATCCAGCCGCATATCCGTGCAGCACCACATCACAGCAGGTTGGGAGCCAGACCATCGCGGCGCCATTCATCAACACATCAAACACGGCCGCCTTCCTGACGCTACGCTACGCTACCGGCGGACGGCGCTGCCCCGCCTCTTGTCCCACTTGAATCGCCCCTCCATATCGCGTGCTCTCCCCATTCCCCCTCCCCCCCTTCCGTCGTCTCTCCTCCATCGCAAGTCCGGCCCGGCATCATCGCTCCATCGCATTACCACTGGGCAGCAACCTCCCAGCAAGATCCTCCCGAAGTGCTGATTGCCGACGACGTCTGACTCGAGACGGCCGTCCTTCGCCCTTGGTCGACTCGGTCGCAGCTCGGCCTCGGCAGCAACCACTCTCGCAGTTTAACGCGGGCGCGTTTGCCTGACAGAAGCATATTCGAGCAACGATTCAACCCCGTCGCATCCAGCCGGTCCTGGCTTGAGTGGATCAATCCATTCACCTCTGCATCCGCCTCGAAAACCCGCGTCTGACCGAGGCGCACCGCCTTTGCCGCCCGCACGGCATCCTTGTCACCCCTCGCACCTCACACATCCCACCCTCTCTGCTCTTGGCCTCTCTCTGGCTCTCAGGCTCTCAACCTCTCACACACGCACACCCTCTCTCTCTCTCTCTCTCTCTCTCTCACTCTCGCTCTCCCCCTCACGCGCACTCACCCTTACCGGCTCCCACCTGGGCCGCTATCCCCTAACGCCGCCGCATCTGCTCGCTTTCTGCCCGCCTCAGGTACCGACGGCGTGGACTGGTCTAGACTACTACGACTACTATCCGAGGGACTGGACTACCTTACCTGCGAGTCTCATCACCTACACCTGTGCTTCACTTCACCTGCGGCTCTCTCACTCACCTTCACCTGCCTGTCTCACTGCCAGCAACTCGCTCAGCACACCCCGAAAGAGACCGCTCCCATCCATTGGGGCTGTACGCCGTTTTACCTTGTTCTTGCTGCATCGCCGCCCGCTACCCGAGGCCCGTCGACCACTTCGTGAGCAGCTCGCTGCGCTGGCTTCACAATAGCGCCAGTCGAGTGACGCACTGCACCGTGCTGGTGCCAGGTCCAGGCCGCCGCCGCCGTCCTCCGCGCCGGCTACTGTGAGCGAACATACAACAGGGCACCCTCAAGCGCCGAACCCCTCCACAGCGCCCATCGCCCACTATCCACCGCCCACCACCACCCCAACTCCACCCTCTCTGCCTCCGTCTCCCGCCTCTTCCACTTCGCTCCTCTTTTTTCCCTCTTCTCCCTCCCCCTCCTCTCCCCTCCCCTCCGACTTTCCCCCCTCCCCCCTCCGGCCCAAAATGCCTTCGACAAACGGCTCCGAATATCGCCATATGCGCAGTGGCAGCCTCAACATCCAACACCAGAATGGTCACCCCAGTCCCATAATGAGTCCAATGCCCTCCACCGCATCCACCGCCTCCGCCTCCGCCTCCGCCTCGGCCGCCAGATTCGACGGCCCACGGAGTCCACCGAGTACGTCACCCTGCTTCTGCTCTGCCTCGTCTTTGTCTCTTCCTCCTTGTTGTCTCTCGCCGTCGCGATGCTGGCCATGTCCGTGTCGCGATGCCCTGCCCGATGGTGAAGCTGCCGGACTTCGTCGGCAATGTCGCCGACGACCGTGTCAGGTCGTCTGCAACACGTCGCACCGCACCCGTCCTTGAGCAACCTCTCGCCCGGCTCCGTTTCCCTCCGTCCTGCTCTTCTCTGCTCGTCTCTGCTTCGTTCCGCCTCCAGTTCATGGCTGACCTGTTTTCTTTGGCACAACAGACACATCCCACGTCCCCTGTAAATTCTTCCGACAAGGCGCCTGTCAAGCCGGCAATGCTTGCCCCTTCAGCCACGATCTCGGTGCCGCTGCCGAGAACATTTGCAAGTATTTTGCCAAGGTACGTTGCTCCGGTCCTCCATTCCCGAAACATCGCGACACTTTCCTCTCCCCCTGTCCTATTTAACCCCTCGCCTTCCGTTGCTCTGCCCCTCGGGTACACAGACCATCTCCTCTCTGTGCCCGGGCCCGCATCTTGGCCACACGCCCGTTGCTTGGAACGGCGGCTTCGATACCGAGCGCTAACCTGGGCTTCTCCGTTGCAGGGCAACTGCAAATTCGGTCCGAAATGCGCCAACATCCACGTTCTCCCAGACGGTCGACGTATCAACTACGGCAAGAACGGCGTCACCATTGGTACATCTCCGATAGCCCTGGGCGGTCGAATCAACCCGACCTCCGCGACCAACTACCACCCGACGAGTGCCCTGACCTCCGGCCTCTATCGCGAAGGCGTTCCTCCCTACACCTCCGCATACCCGTACGGTGATGAGAGACAGCACCAGGTGGGCGGCCAGACGAATCTCGAGAATGGCTTGCCGACTATCGACACCACCTACTCCCACCCGGGCTCCAACTATGGCTCGCCTCGTGACGACGACGCGTCTAGGTTCGGCCTCGGCTTGTCTCCCGTCAACGCCAATGGCCTCTCCGTGCTCGATGCGCCACTTCCCGCATCTTTCGACTCGCAGGGCATGTCCAATGCCGCCCGGTTTCCCGCCGCCCCGTGGCCGTCATCCGTGCCCTCCAAGTTTGGCATCGAATCTCCCACGCCCTCGTTGAGCAACGCGAAGGACTCGCGGACTTCCGAGACTCTGAAGATGCTCCACACGTCTGCCTTTGGTGGCAGCGAATACCTTGCGGCGGCCAACGTGACCGCTTCCAGCAGCCCTCCCGGCCAGCCCGAGGAGTATTTCGGCAAGCGCACCATGCATTCGAGCCGATACGCAAAGCCAAAGATGATGAGCTCGAGCATGCCCAAGACGACTGCCGTGGACCATGATTGGGAGGCCGACTTCGGTTTCTTGGAGGAGGATTGCGTGCCGCACAACTTGCAGGATCTTTTGACGCCGACCGAGAAGGCCCGCCGGGGCTCCCTGCGCACTGTCGATGGCGAGCCGGGCAGCGAGAATGCGACCAAGTTCGGCAGTCCTGTTGGCGGCGCAAGCCCGAGCAGATGGGGCCCGCTGTTCCAGCGCCAGAAGGAGGAGGAACTCGGCGCCCACAAACATGGACCTTCGGCCTTTGGACACGTCGGGAGCCCTCTCCGCAACTCGGTGCTTTCCAACGAAATGGGCCACGGCGGTGCCATGGCTCGGCCTATCGGCTCTCGTGCTGGCAGCGAGCCCATGTCAGCCCTCACCCAGCAGCTCCAGCGAACCCGTCTGGGCGACGACGGAAGCGGCAGCCCGCACCTGCACCCCTTGGCAGCCGCTGGTCGCGCCCCGAGCAACGGCGGTGCTGGGCCGATTGGCAAGGAGCGGGACCGCATGATGGAGCGTCACGTCTCGAGCGGATCCATTAGCTCTTCCGTCACCGGGCGATACACCACCCCGATCGACGAGGAGGACCCGGCCTTTGTGTTCAACATGGAGGAAGAGGAAGACCAGTCCTCGGCACGACTGCGCAAGCGCGGATCCGCCGGCTTTGGTATCGGAGGAGGCGGATGGAGCTATGCGAACGCCCTGTCCAACAAGGGCGCCGCGTCTGGGTCCGGCCTGGCCAAGGAGCAGCGGGAGCCATCGGTCAGTGTCGAGACTGTGGGCGGGCGCTGATGAGTGGGTTCTCGGCGACTAAGCCCGGCAAAGCACCGGCGACTGAAAAGCATAGCGACGGTGTCGCGTCACGATTTCGGTGACGTCGATTTACTCTCTCCACTTTTACACCCTGACGATACTATACGACACATTTCAGCCACGATTTTCACAGCATGCATGGGCAAAAGCCAACGGAGAACGAAAAAAAAAATCAGCCGGTCTTACAAAATCAAACGGACATAACAAGGGATCGGATCTACAAGGAGGTGGCTGCTTATACAATAGGGTAGGGAGTTTTGTTGGAGTTCCGTCGACTTACGCTGCTGCCTTGTTGGCTCTCGGAAACGAACATTGGAGGTTTAATACTATCGGTTTGCTCGGCAGAGGATCTCTCGTACTCTGGGACAAGAACCCCACTGCTTTCACTCGTTATGAAAATCGGGAGGACTGATTCTGGCTCGTAAAATTTTCATTCTGGTGGAGGCATGGCGTCTACTAGGTACCTAGGCCATGACTTTCGGGATCACATAGGGGGTTTTGGATTTTGCTTTGACATAATTGGACAGGGGGAGGCAACAAATGAGCGGGAAGAAACATCTGGCTTTGGTTGGCATAATAGTCACGAGTTGGCCGGCTGTGACTCGGCACCGCATTAGAGACGCTTGGAAGAGGAAAAGCAGATACCACCGTCTAATTATCGTTCTTTATACAAAAGCCGATTTGTTGAGGTACCCGAGTTCAGCGACTGGGCGTTCCGTGTGGGACTTGAAATGCAGCATCAGCCCGGGTGTGTGTATCTTGGCAACTGTAGACCATGAGACCCCCCCAGCTTCGGCTGAGCACGGTTGCAGTATGAAGAACCCGAGGGTTTCCGAAGTACTCAGGATGAACGAGGCTAGTTGGCCTCTGCCTAGTTGCTGCGACTCGAACGGTCAACTTCTCACGCAACGCTGAGAAGGACCCATTTCACACGAGGTATCCCCATTCATGGGTGACAAAAAAATCTATACACTAATACAGTGGCAAAGTAGCAGATGCCGGAGATGTCCAACTCCAGATCGTGCCGCATCGCCGTTTATGCGCGGGGGCCGCGCCGTGGGCTACCATACGAAACCGTCCACCCACAACGATAAGCCATCTTGCCTCTCCTGTTCTCTCATTGCCCCGCAAATCCCCATGAAAGAGTTCCCTCAAGAGCACACAGACGCGGCATCCTCGCGTGGGTCCCCTCCCGTTTCTCTCGGAGTTGCGAGTGGCGTATTCGATATCGGGGCGAGGGCAGGTTATTGTACAGACCGCCGGGGAGACGGGTTCAGCGAAGGGAGGTGGTTTGGGGTGATTTAGTGGGCATCGGGCTGGCTAACGATGTACTCGACCGCCTTGTCGACTGTGAGATGGAGGTCAGTACGGAAGCTCAAGGTTTAATGTTAGAGGACGAGGGAGAGGCCTACTCGAGTGGATGGTGTCGGCGTCCTTGTCGGGGATCTCGATGCTGAACTCCTCCTCAATGGCCATGACGACCTCGACGGTGTCCAAGCTGTCCAGGCCAAGGTCGTTGGCGAAGTGCGCGTTGGGCTTGATCTATAGGTTCCGCCTCTGCATCAGCTTTCTGTTGTTCAAGTGCTTATTTTGTTCGCGGCCCAATTGGGTCGGCATCGTTCGCAGAACGGAACGCGGAAGTGACATACGTTGGCCGGGTCGTTGACCTTGTCGAAACCCTGGAGCAGAGCGATGATGCGGCCCTCGACCTCCTGCTGGTTCAGGCCGGTAGCGGCAGAGTACATGCGGACGGAGATGGCCTTGGGGGCGGCGCGGAAGGCAGAACGGGGCGCGACGAGGGATCTCCGGGCGAGGGGAGCGGACTGCTGGACGGCGGGACGGATGGCGCGCGTAGCGGCGGCCGCGGAACGGAGGACTGCTGTGCGGAACATTTCGGCTGGTCTGTGTGTGGGGGATTAAGAGGCTTTTCGGAAGCTCGAGCGGTGAACTGGGTTCGAGATGGAGGAGATGCGGGTTTCGTTGGGTTGGGTGACAGCTGAGCTGGGATTGATGGGAGCTTTCGGGGTGTGGAGGAGGTGTGCCGTGGTCGATGGTGATGATGATAAATTTCTCGTCACCCCCCGAGGTGTCCCTGGCTTAGCTCCGACAAGCTGCACGTGCACGGTCATGTGACACTGACCATATTCTCATCTCGACGCCCAGCCAGACCAGATGACGAGAAGGGAACGAAACGACATGAAAATGATTGGAAACATCATTTTAAACCCTCACAATTTTTTTCAGCATCAATTGGCCATCACCGCGTGCTTGCCGCCGTCATCATCCAGTCGCAGCCGACTCTCGCAAGTCCCGGAGCCACCACGTGACCGGCCCGCAGCCAATCAATTGCCGCCCTTTGTAATCCCGCACCAAAGCTCGCCTCTTCGATCCCCGACTGTCCATAACGTCAAGCTCTCTCTCAACGTGCACCGGGACACACCTTCGACTCCCTCACCTTCGCCCGCCTCCGCTTCGCCGCCCACCCCCCTCCGTCGATACGCTTCGATCCGAGCCCCGGAATACCCCCCGCTCCCCAACTTGCCCGGTCAATTGGCGCCGTCGCATCCCATCCGATCGAGAAACAATGCCTTCCGCGGCGCAGCTCCCCGTCACGATGTTGGCCCTGGCGTCAACAAGGCCGGTCGCGAGAAATTCGATGCAGCAGCACGTCGGCAGGCTGATGGCCGCCAACGCCATGCGCACCTACGCCACGCCCGCCGGCCCGCCGCCCCCCAACTTCCGCATGAAGAGACACCAGACCTGGGACGAGGACCAGGAGTCAACGCTGAACAAGATGGGCCGCTATTTCCTGCTGTCCGAGATGGCGAGGGGAATGTACGTCCTGATGGAGCAGTTCTTCCGCCCGCCCTACACCATCTACTACCCCTTTGAAAAGGTGAGGAAAACATTTTCTTGGTGTTACGGAACGGGATTCGGGGGTGCATGGAGGAAATGGGGGGTGCTCAAAGGTCGTGCAGGGAGGACGAGGAAGAGCCGGAACATTGCCAAAATTTCGCAAAACAGCGACACGCAACAACCGAGGGAACCATCAACGCAGCGAAAACGACGGACGAGGACATGACGAGTGCATGCAGGCCAAACTACGGACGGAAGAGCAAGACGGCTAACACGAATTGATCCAGGGTCCCATCTCCCCCCGTTTCCGCGGCGAGCACGCCCTCCGCCGCTACCCGTCCGGCGAGGAGCGCTGCATCGCCTGCAAGCTCTGCGAGGCCATCTGCCCGGCCCAGGCCATCACCATCGAGGCCGAGGAGCGCGCCGACGGCTCCCGCCGCACCACCCGCTACGACATTGACATGACAAAGTGCATCTACTGCGGCTTCTGCCAGGAGTCGTGCCCCGTCGACGCCATCGTGGAGTCCCCCAACGCCGAGTACGCCACCGAGACCCGCGAGGAGCTCTTGTACAACAAGGAGAAGCTGCTGTCCAACGGCGACAAGTGGGAGCCGGAGCTGGCTGCCGTCATCCGCGCCGACGCCCCCTACAGATAAGGCCGGGCCTGGGAACTATCCGGTTGAGGGGTCGGCCAGCCGGGAAGGGAGACAATTGAGGAACGAAAGTTTTCTTTTTGCAGTTTAATGCTTGGGGGAGGGACACATCGAAGTGGGCACGGGAGAGATGGTCGCCGAGCAAAAGAGGCCGCAGCAGCAACAGCAGCAGCAGCAATGGTTCTGGCATGTTGTGTATGTGTACAGACAGGTCGGGATCGGGTAGACTTGTGTAAATAGCTCGCGAAAAAGCAACCTTTTCTTTGTCCGTTGCCCGACGTCCCTGCCGTGACTGTTGCACCGCGACCAAGGCCTTGGAAGAGTACTGCCAGCGGCGACTGCCGAGCCCGGTTCGTCTTGGACCTGTTTCACGTGGAACCCATCCCGGATCGGTTCTCGGGTAGGGAGACCATTATTATTAGACTATCTTGCAACGAGGCTTCCTCGGCCCTCTCACGCGCGCCCTCGCGGATCTGACAGCCACCAAGGAGCATATACAGCCAACCAACGCCATGCTTCAAAATCATGCCCAACGTACAGACAACGCCCATCGTACTTGAAACCCGACACTCGCTTTTTCTTTCGCTCGTCCTCCGTCTGATCGACGTGCTCATCGTCATCATCATGACGCCATCGCTGGCTAAAACGTCTTCTCCCAAGCTCCCCACCAGACGCCCATGTTGGCCGCCACCACCAGGTCCAGCATCTTGAGGCCCTCGGGGTAGATGATCAGCTTGCCCAGCTTGGCCCTCTTCCCGCGGTTCCCGCCGCCGGCCCTCTCCTTGCCGAGCCTCAAATCAAACGGGCTCGGCGGTTCGTCGTCGTCGCTGTACTCGCCGTCGCGGTTGTTGCCGACCTTCAACAACCGGCTAAAGTGCCCGCTGAGCTGCTCCCGCTTGCCCTCCTGGCGGAACAGCTCCGAGCTCGGCAGGTTGAACCGCAGCTCGCTCACGGCGGCGGAGTAGGTCGACGACGTGGTCGGGGCGAGCGGGTTGCTCAGCCCGCCGGCCGTGGGAAGGACGTGCCTGCACTTGACGCTGCGGCCGGCGTTGCCGGTGCGGAACTCGCACCGGCCGTCCCACGGCGAGACGAAGACGTAGCCCAGGGGCCGCAGGCCGTGGCCCGGCTGCGTGATGATGGGGCCCGAGTCGCTGCCGTTGGAGGACACGGAGCCCGTCGACTGCGCGCTCAGCTGGCGGGAGTGGCGGTTGGACCGCCCCGGGGACGAGCCCAGGGCCGCGGGGGCGCCGTCGTCGATGCTGCCGGAGCGGGACCGCGAGCTGAACTTTTCGCGGATGTTGGAGGACCAGGATTTGGTGTAGGACATGACGACCTGGCGCGTGAATCCCCCTTCGGAAGACTGCTGCTGCTGCTGCTGCAAATGGTGGAGGGCGTCTTCCGAGTTGGCAAAGGGGAGGGACGACGTCGAGTTCCGGGGCACGTCGACGCTCTGGCGCAACGGCATGTGGCGGAACTTTGCGTAGCCGGAGGACTCGAGACGGATGTTGATGGGCGGCTGGGGCGCGTTCGTCCGCCGACGGTCGTGGGCGGACAGGCCGGCCGAGTCGAAGGAGAAGTACTCGTAGCCGTCGTCGCCGGCGTCCTCGAGCTGGTGCGAGGAGACGCGGCCGACGTTCCACTGGTTCCCGGTGCTCGGGTCGCGGCGGATCAGCGAGAGGGTGTAGGGCACGGCCGTGGTGTTGTGGAAGCGGTTGGGCGAGGGGGAGCGGGACTGCTGGCGGAAGATGGAGGTGCCCGTCGGGGGGCGGGACCATCGCCGCGAGCGCGCGGGGGACGTGGACTCCTCGGGGATGCGGGAGGGCGAGCGGGAGGGCGAGGCGCGGTGGGCGTAGTAGGGCGCGTCGTGGTCTGGCGCCGGGGTCGGGACGGCTCGCGGGCCTACGGGTTTGCGGGCCGGCGCTGGTGGGGAGTTGGAGGTTGGCCGCGGGGGAAGCTCCGGGCGGTCCTCGGTCCAGCGGGGTTGGCGCGAGTCGGAGCCGGGCGGGTGGCCGGAGCCGTATCCGTAGCCGCCATTTCCTGCGGCGGCCGGGTGAGAGGAGCCGGGGGCCGGCGGAAGAGCCGGCGGCAATTGTGAGCGCGGCGGGTCGGCGGGCGGCGAGGGGACTTTTGCGCCGGTGGGCAAGGGTTTCCGGCGGATCTGGTTCGTGCTGCGGGCGCTGTCCTGGCTCGACCTGGGCGTATCCGGGTTCCGCAGGTGATGGGGCTGGGAGGCGGCGGCGTGGGCTAGGTTTGGGTTGTACGGGTGGCCGCCGTCGCTGGGGAGTTCCAGATGAATGTAGTAAAAGGAGTTTGCGACGTCCTCGCTGGTGACGTTTTTCAGATGCGGTTTCGACGTTGTCAGGATTACGTCTGCAGAGCGTTAGTCACGGGGAGGGGTGGGGGGCTGAGAGATGTTGACAAGACAAAACCACGTACCTCGAGTGCCTGGCACGCGGGAGATGTAGAGTGTCAGGGGATCTTGGCGCTGCTCGGCCGGTTTGTGAGGGTATTGCGGCGGGTTGGCGGCGAGGTAGTTGAGCGAGGCCAGGGACCTAGCCTCGACCTGGGTGGACATTCTGAGGAGCAGGATGTCTTCCCAGCAGTGCACCGAGGAAAGGGGCGAGAGGTTGTTATTTGTGCAGATCTGGCTGATGCAGGTTGGGCGCAAGGAATGCGTGTGTTATGTGCGTGGTGTGCGAGGTGAAAAGGGTGGCTGAGCCAAGAGGTGATGTGAGGCGGGAGGTTCACAGCCCGCTCCCACTATAAGGGTGCACAAGATACCCGCAGCACACCTTCCTGACGGAATGAGTAAGGTACAAAAGGCAAGGTGCTCCCAGACTCCCAAGTGCCGTGCAGATCGGGGGGGGGACGCGGGCGACCGGGGAGCTGGCGCTGTCAAATGTCACAGCTGGAGCTGGTGTGGGTCGGCGAGTGGGAGAGTTTTTTGGTCTGTTGTGTTTTTTTATGGAGGGTGGGCAGGGAAGAGGGGAGAGACAGAGAGTTGTTTTGGAATTTGGGCCTTAGTGAGGGGAAAGTACTTTCATCGGATGCTCCTTTTGGGCGGAGTGTTTTGTTTTGTTTGGCTTGTGATGTCGGTGATGAGTGCGTGAGTTTTGTTTGCGAGGTAGTAGTGCTCACGCTTTGGAGAAAAGGCACGGCGGAAGAGATGGGAACAGTGTCGCGTGGTTGGACGGGATCTGAGTAAGAGGATAGAGAGGATAGAGAGAGGGTGATCGACGTGCAGCTGCAGGACAACGGGTGGTTGGGGGGGTTGTTCGGGTTGCAACACGATGGAGGCCGTGGCTGGACGGGGACTGGCCGCAGCTGCAGTGACGAATAGGCGATGATTATATCTTGTGTCTGGCGGGTATCCTTTGGGTGATCTCTGGCCGTTTGTGTTTGCCAGTGGAGATTTCGGGAGGCTTGCGTCGGAAGCTGAACAAAGCGGTTGGTTGGTTCGTTGGTTGTGCTGGTGAAGCGCGTTCTTGAGGGGTGGGCGAGGTGAAGAGTGGTGGCCGGTCCCTTCATAAGAGACTCTGGGCTGAGTTTCGAGGCTTCCAAGAAGAAACAAGAAGAAGAAAAGCAGCACCTTGGGATGCAGCAAACCACAACAAGGAGCACGTCCCCGGATCTGCAGTAGCAGTGGCGGCTGGGAGGGATGGTGCCTGGTTGTCGGCACTGTTTGGATCAGAAGTGTCGGTACGCGGGAGTCTCTGAGCTTGCGGGCTGAGCTCGACTTGTCCAATGGCGAAAACGAGTCGTCAGCTGGCTGAGGCTGTGCTTGGTAGCCGGCACAGGAGTCCGTCGCGGGTGGTCGCGGTTCGCGGTGCGCTGTAGGAGTCCGTCAGGTTTCTGCGATGGCTTCTTTCTCGTTGCCGGGCGTCTGTTGTTTTATTCCATCTCCCACTCCCGCACGGCGGCGTCGACGGGTTCGGAGACAGCGACGGCGGGCGGGCGGGGCGGACGTGACGATGCCTGCTTACAATTAAAACGAGCTGGCTTTGACCGGAACCAGAGCCCCGTGAGATGAAAGAGCTTAAGAGTGGGCAGCTGATGGCCTGTAGTGGGCTTGGCATAGAGCAGGCCAACACAATGCAAGCGAGGACGAAATAAGATCCCACGGGTGCCTTTGTCTCTCTTCCTGCGCCTCTGAGCAAAGTGCCCTCTGGACGTGCCAGAGTTGCGATATGCATGCAAGATCTTCGCGGGAGGATTTTGGGGGCCCTGGGCAGGAAGAGGGGTTTGTGCTATTTTCTCTCATGCTTTTTCTGCGCCAAACTTTGGCGAGGGAGCGGGCCTCCTTGGCTCCTTGGGATGGACCAGACCACAGGAGACCAGACGGGATGACTTGGCCAAGCAGCGCCGGTTGATGCAGCCATCCCAAGCAGGCAGCCCTGCATCGTTTCGCCGTGCTTGGTGTCAGAGCTGGAGCTGGAGCTGGAGCTGGAGCTCTGCTTGACTGGCTGGCGACGGAACTGTCTCGCTCCAGCGCGGGATGACGATGAAAGGTCTCTGGTTCCCTTTGCAAAGTCCCCTGAACGCCAGAGACAGTGAGTGAGTGAAACAAGACCCTCTTCGCTGGCTCCGAGTCACTGCAACCGCTTCAAGTGCCGTAGCCGGGCCCAAATGTGTTGACGATATCGAGGGGGATATAACAGCCCTGGGACGGTTGGACGGACCACGCCCCGATGGTTACATTGCACTTCCGTGCGGGTAGGGCCAGGAGACGCCGAAAACGAAGGGGCTCGGGCTGTAAGGAGTGCAAGGATGAGCAACCTTGGGAGGCACCTGGGAGATTACTGTCCCGCAGACTTTGACGAATAAGCGTATCCGCATGAAAACCAACGTCACCTCGAGGCCATCCACTGGTCGATAGAGTTGGGCAGCCAAAGCAATCTCATTTAGCAGAGTCAGTTGCTGTAGGGCTCGAGCTAGGGCCCCCATCACTGAGATTCCCCGGTATGCTTGGTCCCATGGATGAGCTTACCGGGCGTTATGCTAGACGGCCGAGTCAGATGTGGGCGTCAATGAACGATACTGCATCCGTGGTGTACCACGGCTTGGCTGGAAACAAAAAGAAAGGCAAGAGTCGAAAAGACGTAATGCCCACGACGCTCCGAGACGACCTCGAGACTCGGGGGCAACGGCCACGCACCGGACTCTTGGTCCCTGCCCACGTCAACTTCCAAGGGGTCAGGTCCGCTGTGGCGTCGGCCCGGTCTTTGTTTGTACGACTGTCCAGAGGCGTCCGCGCTGGCCGCGGGGCCCTGGAGAACCCTGGAGACGGCGATTCCAGGGACCCCGACATCGCGAACCTTAGGCGGTGCCTGTGCCTGGCTGCGAATCAACCGCGAGCATCTGACAACCCGTCGCTGAGCCACACTTGCGCCTCGCAGAAACACTTCACGTCCCGCGTGGGTCTTGGAGTGCCTGTTGCCCGTTGTCTACGGTGGACGTACACTACATCGTCCACTCCGGCTACTAGTGTAAGTACCACCGTACAGTCGCCTCGAACGAACGACAGCTTCGCCGTCGAGCGAGGCCTGTCCTTGCGGGCCAGCTGGCAAGTGGGAACTCGTCCCTTCAAAGCTTGGGTCTCCCGGATGTCTCATGGACGTGGCTGGCTGCTCACCTGTCGACTCTGGTCCCGGGCTCCAAGACAATTTCCCCCCTCCTTTTTCCCTCTTTTCTTGTCCGCGCCAGCCGTCCTTCTCATTCTTGCATCACCTGCGAGAAGGGCGACGTTGACGATGATGTGTTCGGGGGTTAGAGTTGCCGGTGATGTCACGCAGCGTAGCCTACTGCGCATCAATGGAGAACAATGGCCTCTTCCCTCGCTGTGCTATTTTTCGAAGCACTCGTCACCAGGGATGTTGATCCGTGACGAATCCTATGATCTCACGCGACGAACACCTCCACAACGCCATCATCGAGCGCAACCCTCTTGATCAGATGCAGGGGTCGAAGCACGGAGCACCGCCGGCATCTAAACGCGTCTTTCCTTCCATCCTCTTGACTATCTGAACGAAAACTGCGTGACGTGCGGGAAAGGTCTTGTTAGCTGTGTACCCGGACCGTGAGCATGCAGACGGCCAATGACGAGCTTCGCCCCTCAGCTGCCGAGATCCAACGGTCCTTGCATGGCGATCTCGGGCCCAAACAGGCGGCACGGTGCCAAGTCCCATCGGCCGCGCCAAGAGAGGCCGATCCCATCCCGGGGCGGGGGGAGACTCAGCCGCCCAATCCGGAGACTTTGCACACGGCAGGCCGTACGGCGCCACGGCCGGCCCCCGAAACCCTACTGTTCCTTCGACCTCCGAACAAGGCGCGTCCGCCAGCTGCCGATGCTTCCAACACGAAATGGACCGCCTCTTATGTCTTCATCCGTGGATAAACATCGGCCGGGCCTCTTTCCAGATTCGGCTTCGTTCTGTCCCCTTTTTGTTTGAGAGAAAGTGCGCTTACGTCATTTGGCGACTATGCGGCAGGCGTTGGGCTTTTTTTTCCCACTGCGACTCTTCCGCCTCCAAAAAGGGGCTTGCTTTCTGGGTACCAGTGTCTGCAGACACGACCGAGCTCATGATCATTTCGGCATGCAAACACTGTTTGCTGAAGACTTTTACCGTCGCTGGTCATTGACACGGAGCGAATGGCGAAGCAACATCCGTGACGTGATCGGATTAGCTCCCGATGGGAGAAGTCCTTGCTAGCCCAAGAGCCGTGCTATCACTGGTGGGAGAATCACAATGCCAGCGATTTTACATCGTGACATCGTCGCTCGGACCATCTGCCGATTTGGCGACTGGATGATCCCCCAGGTGGGGGCAAAGAGCCCCTGGAATGGTATCCTCCGAGCCTGTCGACTTCGCTATCGCATTCATGGCCGGCAAAGGAGGTGCGCCCTTTGGGGTTGAGGTGACCCGAACCATGCCACGTCCTTATACGGCAGCACAGCCATAGTCCTCCATATAGAACACTTCGCTGAGACTGCCGAATGACTGCATTTTCCTGCTTGTCGTGGTGGTGGCCTTGGAGCATGTTCGGATTGGTCCAATGTACTAGGAGCTATATCAGCCTCACATATACCCCATACTCCAGACTCGTCCGGAGCAGGGCAGGCCTCGACCCGGCTAGTGTTTCCAACAAACAAACCACAACGCCGTTAGACCCCTCTTTCATGATGACGGGCCACTAGGGAAGATTCTTCCATCGAATCCAGCAATATTCCTCCGGAAGTTGAAGCCCTGTATCCTCTTCCTCCGAACCGGTCCTCTGCTTTCCTCCTGGACCCCCAGCGTAGCATTCTTCGCCGCAATCCTGGTCTCAAAGACAACCAATATGGACAAATCCGCTAGTTGGCTCTTGAACAAATGGAGAATATTCCCTTCCCTGCCACATTCGGGAAGCCAGAAAGCCAAAAAAATTCCCACTGCTTTCGGGCATCGCTACGTTGCAACACCCTCCTCTCATTTCACTGCTCCTACGCTGTACTGCGGAGCCTTCACGGCCCCAGTTCACTGAAATGCGCATATAAATATGTTCAGCCTTGGCCAGTGGCCCTCATAACTCAGCTCTTTGTCGGTACAATACGTTCGCTTCTCTAACCACCCATTCTTTTCCCGTCCTTCCCTTCGTTCCAAATCCAGTCCCTCGCTTCAAACAACCGCAACCATGCAATTCTCTGCCCTTCTCCTGGCCGCCCTCCCGGTCACCACCATGGCCTTCCCCGGCCTGTTCCGCGTCGAAGAGCCCTCCAATAACGTCGCCAAGCGCGACTCCTGGGGCGGCGCCGTCTCTCTCGGCCCCACGACCTCCACCATTATCAACGCCGTCACCTACCTGACCCCCGGCGCCGCACCCCCGACCCAGGCCGGCGTCCTCTTCCTCTGGCCCGGCATGTCCAACGGCACCGGGGACCTCGTCCAGACCACACTCGAGTCCTGGCCCGACAACAGCTGGTGCGGAGCCACGAGCGGCCAGTGGTGCGTCCGCGCCTCCGTCTTCGGCTCGTTCGGCCAGATCGACAGCGAGACCTCCGCCCCCGTCAAGGGAGACCAGAAGATCAAGATCGAGTACGCCCTGCAGTCGGACCAGGACACCTGGCGCCAGACCGTCACCGACGTTGCCAGCGGCAAGGTCATCAGCTCGCTCGACCACAAGGACGGCCCGTTCATGAGGGGCTATGGCACCGGGACCGAGTGCAACAACGGCTGCACCGGCACCATTGCCGAGCAGATCTACTCTGATACCACCATCACCCTATCGAGCGCCGACGCC
The DNA here is from genome assembly GCA_022836555.1 of Colletotrichum tofieldiae. NCBI lineage: Eukaryota > Fungi > Ascomycota > Sordariomycetes > Glomerellales > Glomerellaceae > Colletotrichum > Colletotrichum tofieldiae. Next base: position 6,296,685 of record BQXV01000002.1, read on the forward strand.
AACTTTGGCAAGACCATCGGTGTCAGCCAGGGTGCCACTTACACCGGTCTCACCAGCAGCAACGGCAACAAGGTCTGGAAGATTGCCACTATCAAGGTTCCCAAGATGCAGTAAGCATTGAACAGTGGCACGGGTGGTTAGGAGGGTTGGGCTTCGGTATACGTACTACACAGCCTTTGACAGGCTTGTAAGATGGCCAGGTCTTCTTGGTATAAATATCCATCAAGTTTCTACCCTTTATTGTATGGGTGCAAGTTTCTTGAGATGCATCCGACGTAAGACTTAGTACCATTTTGTTTTGCAGCCTATTAGTGAACTGTTATATGCTAAGAACGGGCAACATTCCCTTGGAGCGTGCCCAATTGACAAAATGCAATCCGATTCGTTACTCACGACCGCCTAGCATGATGGGAGAACCTCCAAACTCTTGCCTTTTACTCAACAACTTGAGGCTCTTAATGTCAAGTATCTGTCATAACCGCATGGAGTATATTGACAATGGGTCTGTATAAAGCCGATATTGGCTGATTCAATGATGACGATTCAACACCTATTAATCAAATTTGCACATTTATTGCGTCTCGTACGTCAAACTCTCATCTCAAAGGTCGTTTTCTCGCAATACATTGACTAGTGGGACCTCCTTCAGACCGCTACTCGCCCGACTGCCGCAACAGCCCAATGCTTATACATACGTTCTTGAGAATGCCACGGGGAAATCAAATGTTAATTCTGGGCATGGCAACTGGTAGAACAAGACGGCTGACCTTGTGTGAACATCAAAGCCAGGTTTTCATATTCATGTATTAAACACCCCCTTTACCGAACACGGAATATGTCGGCCAAGATAGCTGATCGTCTTGGTGCTGTATTCCACCACATCGTGAGGTCGGACATAAAGAGTAACAAACAATCGGCTGCGAAGGACACAAAATTCTATCTAGACGAATGTTTTGTGTCTTGCTCCAGCTTTGCTGCATTTTCTGCGAGTCGTCTTACTTAGCCCGTCCTCTCTTCAGAACTGTCACAAATTCAGTTAGCTTTCTGAACAAAAAACTCTGTAATGGAACAGTTAGAAATAAGCAACTACTTCAATGGGATAGAAGGACGAACTATCAGTGGGTGCTATACCCAAGCCTGTGGCGTCAAGACCAAGTCTAGTGTGGTGAAGATTCCCTTGAGACATTTTTCTCAACCTTGTTTTGAATTAGTCTAATGATCCCTATGTTTTGAACCATACGCCAGGATTTCTTCTAAAGTATTCCAGACCCCTTGTTGTTGCCTTGGTGGTGTAGTTGTGTTGAGTGAGCGCTCGTTGTCTGGTGAGTGGCTACGTCAGGCCACCCCGGACGGAGAGGTACGTACCTGCCGAATTTCCATGTCTCCACACCCCGCGATCTCGGACGCAGCGACGCACCTGCACGTCAAGCTTCCTCTCCAAATTCCTCCAAAAAAAGTTCCTTAGCAAACCAGACAACCTCCGGCACGTTCCGCAGATCCTCCTCCGCCCACGATGTCGACCGCGACCAGTGCCACCGCGGCGACCAAGGATGAGTCGCAGCCCGTCAAGAAGGGCGGTCCCACGGTCCTGCGATCCGTTCTGGCTGGGTCTACGGCCGGCGCTGTTGAGATTGGTGAGTCTTGATGACGAAAGAGAGGACGCACAACGAGCAATGCTAACCGCCTCAACAGCCATCACCTACCCTGCCGAATGTAAGACCCTTAGCGATTGATAACCGCCGCAATTGACCCTGACCATCCCCGATAGTTGCCAAGACTCGGTCGCAGCTGAACCGGAACTTGACTGCTGGACAGAAGCTGCCGTGGCCGCCCTTCGGAGCGCAGTGGTATGCCGGATGCACGACGTTGATTATTGGCAACTCGCTCAAGGCGGGTATCCGTACGTGGGCTAACACGAGTCTGACGCGGCCTGGCGGTGACTGACTCTGAATTGACAGGATTCGTGGCCTTTGACCAGTACAAGAAACTCCTTTCGGATGCTGACGGCAACATCTCTGGTCCCAAGACTGTCATCGCCGGCTTCGGCGCTGGTGTGACGGAATCAGCCCTCGCCGTGACACCGTTCGAGAGCATCAAGACCACGCTGTGCGTAACAGACTCTACGTGACCGTCCTGCTCCGCTGCTGACCCCTTTGCCCCAGGATCGACGACAAGAAGTCCGGTAAGCCCCGTATGCGCGGCTTCCTCAGCGCCGTTCCCATCATCGCCCGCGAGCGCGGGCTCCGCGGCTTCTTCCAGGGCTTCGTACCGACGACGGCCCGACAGGCGGCGAACAGCGCGGTCCGATTCAGCGCGTACAACATGCTCAAGCAGATGGCCGAGTCGTACACGGCGCCGGGGGAGAAGTTGGGTGCTGTCGGCACGTTCGCCATGGGCGGTATCGCCGGTCTAATTACGGTCTACGCCACTCAGCCCCTTGATACGATCAAGACGCGCATGCAGAGCATCACGGCGCGGACGCAGTATGGCAACTCGTTCCGCTGCGCCGCCATGATCCTCAAGCAGGAGGGCGTGCTGACGCTATGGAGCGGCGCGCTGCCCCGTTTGGCGCGTCTGGTGGTGAGCGGTGGTCTGGTATTTACCATGTACGAGAAGAGCATAGAGCTCATGAGCAAGATGGACCCGGAGGGAAGATATATCTAAAATGGCTGCTTCAAAATACATCGGCGTTGAGGTTCTAGTTGTTTTGGTATAGATACACTATACAGGGTACAGATGTTGTACATGATATCATACATAGGCCAGGCGGCTGCGTCCATCCCTTCCGTTCAGAGGGCCCATATTTGCCATCTGCCAGCACCATTCGACGTCTTGGTGTTTTTTTCTCTCTTTGATTTTTGGTTTAATGTGTGTGTGCGTGGTATCTCTCTAATTCGTTATTGGAATCGGAACATGCCGGATAACTTCTTGGACACGTTCTGCAGCCATCCTCTGGTCGGCGCCTCCTCGAGCTCTCTCAACAGGTCTTGGAAGTAGGTCGGCTGGCTCGCGGGTTCAAGGAGTTCGCCATTGAGGGGGAACTGCTGCTGGTCAGATGCTTGAAAGGTCTGAAGAACGACGCGGTTGTTGCTCACCCTCTTCTTGAAGCGGTCATCGGCCAGGGCGTACAGCGCATTCACCTGCTTGAGCTCCTTGGCCTCGTCGACGACGTTGGGCGTTGTGTACCTCCTCTCGATGCCTCTCTGAATGATCTCGTTGAATTGGGTCTCGGGGCGGAGGTTGTCCTTGGGCCACAGGGCAAGGGCGGTGCGGAAGTGCCTGTACGCTTGCTGCGAAGGGGAAAAAGGTCTGTGTTAGTGACGTGACGCGGTGCCATTGGCGAGGGCGAGTAGAGAGTGAGGGGACATACGCTCGTTGTACGCGCCATGTTGACAGTGATTTCAAGAATTGTAAATGGGTCTACCGAGTCCCGTCTGTCATGGTCTCGCCGCGGGGAAGGTGGCGGGCGTTGGAGGGGTGGATGCGACGGAGGGCGAAGTCGCAGTAGCTCAGATTCCCATCGACGACGTCAAGGATTTTGCATCAGATGGCAGATGTCGAAGAATTAATCTGTCGGAGCTAAGGGGATGCGCTGCGCCGGAGCTAGCCGCATTGGGCAACAATGGCAAATGGAAGTGAATGACACGGGGGTGGATTATTGACATGCTTCTAATTGGTCGGAAAGATCTCAGAGCGTCAGGGGGCCCAGCGAGAGACACCTGCCCACACCTGTTCGGATATAACCATGGCCACGGTCCGTGCGCGTGACTTTTGCCTGAGAAATTTCCGTCATCATCCGGTCCCTTGTTCCAGGCCAGCAGGGCACAATCCAAAGCGAAAGAGGCAGCCGTTGGCCTGCGCATTCCTGGGGCTCGGAGGATCTACCTAGGCCTCGTGCTCCCCCTCGATTCATTCCAGCACATTCGGCCCATGTCCCGAGTCGTTGCGTACGTAATCGTCCCCCCTTGTCCCTTTCCCCTTCCCCTTGGAATCCCTCCCAGTCCCAGCGGTGACACAGTGACACTCGTTGCGTACTCCACCTCCACTGCCACAGGGGCCTTTTTAGCGCTAAATGCCGTGTCTTATGTAATCCACCTCCCTGGCCGGATGTGCAGATTGGCAAGTGAGGCGAAGCGAACAGCGAGCGCCTGGGTCGTGCGACAGACGCTGAACACTGACTCTCCGTCTCTGTCTCTGCCTCTGTCTCTCACTCATCACCTCCAACCAACAAAAACGAACCTAGGCCAACCCAACCTGACGGCGTAGTCCGTTTTCACTGCGACGATCACCCTTATTTCCCTCTTTCTTCAGCAAACAACATCCTCGTCTTTCTTTTTTTTTCCCCTGCTGCCCTCGACTGCTCGAATTTTCCTACAATTCCCGCCGGACGGAATCCTCGTCCATTTCCTTCCTTACTCTCTCCGATACCCTCGTCTCCGTCTCCCCAAACAACCCAACGCTAGTCGTATTGTCCTCGGTGGCGAAAGGGGGTTGCCCGAGTTCTTCAGTTTCAAGACAACAAACCACACAACATTCGTCAACATGGCTGGACGCTACGAGAGGGTAATGTCTACCGGCTTTCGCTTTCAATCCCTACCGATCCAAAACTGACTTGACGTTTCTCAGGTAAACGCCCAAGACGAAGATGACTTCAATAGCCCCAACTCCGCACCGCCAAGACACCCTCAACCCATACCAAACTCTCCTCCTCCCTCCTTCCACTCAAGAGCATCGTCGCGCGACCGCGCTGCCCGTGGAGTCGACCCGACACTCGCCGATGCATTCGACACCGACGGTGACGATAGCGATGACGACGCCGACGACCGACAAAGACTAGTCCGCGCCGACTCCACCCACGCCTCCGCCGACGCATCACGCAACCTGCCCTCCGATGCGAGACCCCACGCCGACAGGCAGGTCACCCAACTTCCCCCGACGACAGCATCGGCCGCCGGCGCACCTGCGACGCCATTCCGCATCTATGGGAGCGGTATCCAGAATGAGGGCGTCTTCTCCAACTTGACGGCCAAGCCCGAGCGTGGCGGCGAGACGAAGGAGGAGCAACCTCCGGTATGTCCGGCCGATTTTCTCATGGTCTATTGTTTCCGCCTCATACTAACTGTTCTTTTAGACGTACGAGCAAGCCGCTGCAGATGCGGCACCGCCCTACTGGGAGACCACCATCCTGGCTCCCGGCCTCGGCGGACCTGATGAAGTATACATCGACGGGATGCCGGTCGGATCCCTGTTCAGCTTTCTCTGGAACGGCATGATCTCCATGTCTTTCCAGGTTGTCGGTTTTATTCTCACCTACCTCCTCCACTCGACACACGCTGCCAAAAACGGGTCGCGTGCTGGCCTCGGCATCACGTTAATTCAGTACGGCTTCTATATGAAGGGCACGACGGAAGGCGACCACCCGCCCAAGATGAACGGCCAAGACGGATACGCGGCGCCCCCGGACCCGAACTCGCACAACTTTGATCCCAACGCGGTGACAGGCGAGGGCGGCGGCGGTGTGACGGACATTACGGGACAAGAGTGGATTGCGTATATTTTGATGGTGGTCGGGTGGTTCATTCTCATCAGGTCTCTCAGTGACTACTTGAAGGCGCGGCGTCACGAGCAACTGGTTTTGCAGAGTCCTGACCGCGGGCTGCCCGTGCCCATCATCGCTGATGGCGAGTCTTCGGAGAGAGTGGTATAGCACCGGCATCTACGTGGGTCATGTAGATATTGGACCACGAGACTACGACATAGGCATCGTGCTGTTTCTTTGAGTTTTGCGTGTTTGGGTGTTTCAAGGGATAGGAACTGGGCGCAGGGTAATTTACACGAGGTACAGGAAGCACAGCAGCTTTCGTCCTCGGCACCATCAATACTGAGTTTTCTTTGGTACACTACTTGATCTGCAATACTGACGACCGTCCATGTTCCTTCCCGCTGGTCTTGACGATAATGCCCAAGCGGCATAGATCCACTTCCATGATAGTCTGATCAGTTCAAGGTTTGGGTTGTTTTACTTTGTCGTGGGATCCATTGAGCAACTTGCTTGGGCTTAATACTGCCCAGTAGCACTTCAGGCGGGATGATCCGCTTGGCGGGGTTGAGAGTTAACGCTTATCAACAAGGTTTGGGGGGGGGATGGGGGCGATAACGCCATGGGCCCAGTGGACCTTGTCACGTCGGCGCTGGAGACGGGCGCTGTAAGTGTAACGGACCGCTACCGGCCCCTCACTCTCGCTGGACATGGGGGGAAGCTCGGGAACATTGGAATGCTGCGCCATTCCACGCAAGCAATCAAACCTTCGCCTCCTCTACCCGCTGCTCTCTACAGTAGCCCAGATTTCGTCGCAACGCTTCATCGTTCGCAAAAGGGACCAAAGACAACTTCGTCGTTACCTCTGGGCACGGCAAAGCACCCACAGAGCTTCCACGCCGTCCGCCATCACGATTCCTCGACGCCCATCGATTAGGAGAGCTCTACAGCTCCTCCCGAGCTCCGGATTCAGGCTTACCGCTCGCTCCTTGCACCAGACGTCCGTCCTCGACTTCAAGATGGCCTGGCGAAGCTCTGGTGCCACAAACCAGGAATTGGTGGAGAACATGTGGAAGCGTGGGCTCATCAAGGACCAAAGGGTCAAGGACGCATTTCTCAAGGTACCCTCCGTCCCCCCTCCCCTCCGGCTCGCATAACGGGACTCGTTGGTAAGACGTTCGTGGCCTCAGGTCGACCGCGCACACTATGCCCCCAGCGCGCCCTACGAAGACTCCCCTCAATCCATAGGACACAAGGCCACCATCTCGGCCCCCCACATGCACGCCACCGCCGCCGAATCCCTCCTCCCGCACATCCTCCCTTCCGACCAGAAGCCCGCCCCGCGGGTGCTCGACATCGGTTCCGGCTCGGGGTACCTGACACACCTCCTCGCCGAGCTCGCGGGGGATAAGGGGCTTGTCGTGGGGCTGGAACACATCCAGGCGCTGCGGGAGCTTGGCGAGAAGAACATGGCCAAGAGCGCCGAGGGAAAGGCGTTGTTGGAGAGCAGGCGGGTGAGATTCCGCGTCGGCGATGGGAGGAAGGGGTGGACCGAGGCGCCGAGGGAGGGGGAAGAAGGGGCCGGGACCGGGTGGGATGCCATCCACGTCGGGGCCGCTGCGGTGGAGCTTCATCAAGCACTGGTGGATCAGCTCCGGGCCCCGGGGAGGTGAGCCCATTTGTTTCCGTTCGGGTGCAAGGGTTGATGCTAACCGAAGCAACAGGATGTTCATTCCCGTCGAGGATGACAACGGCCACGGTCAGTATGTGTGGGCTATCGACAAGAAGGAAGATGGGTCTATCGTCAAGGAGAGGCTATTCGGGGTTCGATACGTGCCTCTGACGGATGCGCCCAAGTCGTGAACCCATAGGAGCGAAGGATGCGTTCGACTTGTACGATTTGCAACGGCGATACTACCACCAATGGTGAACCCAGCATGAAGCTTCACGAGATGGGCAGGAAATGGCGACCCTGTCTACTGCTGCAGCAGCTGTTCCATGACGAGGTAGCTGGTCCACTTCAACAACTGACACCGAATATTGACTGGGCTAGAAATCTCCATTACTAATACCCTTTTGTTGAGTTTGAGATAAATTGTTACATTGTAGCCCAAGAAACAGACAACGTTACTACCATGATACCTTGATAAACGTAGTATCCATGTACAGCTTGGGTTTGCTGCTGCTGCTATTGTGTTTGCGGCAGCGCAAACCTGTCATTCGCGATGGATTCGCTTGCCCCCGCAGGTGTCATTCAATATCTACCAGGGTTGTTTTTGATGGATCCGAACGCCTCCCCAGGGCCTGCGGGGGCGATGGGTTATCAGGCAGATCCGAGGTGCATTAGCGGCCACCAAATGTCAGCACCTTGGCCCCTCCTTGGAGCCACCAATATCAGTATCTTCTGAGCCATTGCCATGATGAGGCTCTTGGAAACAACACAAGACAAGCACCCTCTCGGGGATTTCGTCAACTTTGAAGGAGACAATGCACCGGAGTTTGCCATTCTCTCTCACACCTGGGGGGGAGACGAGATCACCCTGCAGGATGTTCGCGATCCGCAGACGGACATCACATTGATGGCCGGATACAGCAAGATCAAGGGAGCCTGCAAACTTGCCCGGAGCCATGGGTATGAGTACATCTGGATCGACACTTGTTGTATCGACAAGACGAGCAGCGCGGAGCTGTCCGAAGCCATCAACTCCATGTTCAACTGGTACGAGCAGGCCAGCGTCTGCTACGCTTTCCTCTCGGACCTGAGCTATCCCACAGACCCCGAAGTTGGGAGGAATCCACCCTTGGAGGCGGCGTTGCGAGAGTGTCGATGGTTCACCCGGGGATGGACGCTCCAAGAACTGCTGGCCCCGGACAAGGTAGACTTCTACGACAAAGACTGGCATCTCGTCGGCTCCAAGCTGGACGAATCGTTTGCACCCACCCTTTCCAGGGTCACGGGGATCAACCTGGATGTGCTGAACAAGACGATACCCCTGGAATCATCGAGCGTGGCGGAACGCATGCACTGGGCGTCGTTGAGGGTCACCACCCGGAAGGAGGACATGGCCTACTGTTTGATGGGAATCTTTGGGGTCAACATGCCCTTGCTGTACGGTGAAGGAACGCGCGCCTTCACGAGGTTGCAGGAGATAATCCTCCAAGAAACCGGGGACCATTCGATTTTCGCGTGGCACAGCACCTACGAAACCTCGACGCAGGAGACGACCTTTGACAAGCACATCCTCAGCGGCCTCCTGGCCCCTTCGCCCCTCGAGTTTTCGGTGTTTGAACAACTCCGCCCCCTGCCGGCTTTCGGGACGACGGGCCAGCAGCCGATCCAGCTCACGAACCAAGGGATCCGGATATCCATGTACCTCGAGCCCGCCGACGGGCGTGGCAGGGACAGTACGCCGGATGACATGTATGCCTTGCTCGACTGCGCCATCCAGGGGAAGAACGGGGACCACTGCCCGCGGATCATGCTCCGGCGGCTTGCGGGAAACCAGTACGCCAGGGTCCGGGCGGGGAGTGTCTGCACGACGATCCCGGCGCCGGACTCCACCAAGCCCGGGCGGGGGAGCTACAAGACCATCTTCGTGAAGCGGAACCCGTCATACGTCCTCCCTGACGTGTCGGTTCTCAGGGACGGATGGAAAGCGACCGGGGTGCGGGCGGGGACCGAGGCCTACCGGGTGATAGACTCGTACCCGCCCGGGTCGTGGATGCCAAGCCTAGGGGTCTTGAGGCCCCGGGACCCGTACTTTGATCCGGTGCTCGCGGGGCTGAGGTTCGAGTCGCCGACGAACCCGCAGATCCGGGTTGACGTCGTGGTCGGGTGGAGACGGGTGGATGGGGAGTGGAAGCTCTGGTGCCACGCGTGCGAGGCGCAAGAGGGGCTGGGGGTGTATGTGCTCTGGCGGGACATGGAGTTTGCCGTGACGGGTGGGTTTGAGCGGTTCCCGGAAACGGGGATGACGGTGAGGATCAAGGTTGGGGAGGACAACGTGCGGGGGCAGAAGAGGGGTCGCGCGCACGAGGTCCCCATTGATGTGAGGCTGGTCGAGGTTGATAGGCTGGGGAGGAAGGGGGTGAGGATCGAGTGCTGTGCGCCGTTGCAGCCGCATGTCCCCGGGTATCTGGGAAGGAGGATATCTTCGCTACTGGATGATGAGGGCCCTAGACCTCCTTTTCCGGCGATGTAGACGGGTGAGTCTTCGGGTGAGTCTTCGGGTGAGATGGATAACAGAAACATAATGAAAGCCCTCATTCGAGTTCGTGTTTATCTGATGAACTATACTTGTATTAGGGAATATGCCAATCCGGTGAGCATTCTTGGTGTTTTCTAACCCCGTTGAAACGTGATGATGTGAAGAAGCCATCGGGAACGCATAGCGTTACCGACTCAAACCATGATTCAAGTAGAGATTGATTGTGTGCGTAATGGAAAAAGATATTGGATATGAATACTATAAAAGCCAACACATGCGAGGGCAGGTTCCCTGACCATCCACTCCTCAGTCACGATATGGAAGAACACAGTCCCAACGCACATTAACATGACGCCTTTGTACACCATAAACACCGTGTCAGATCTGGTTTAGTTCCTCCTCTTTCGCGGCGTCCGCTTGCCTCGAGTCCATGACGCCGTTGAGGTGCGTGTACGCCAACACCACGTTGCCGATCTGCGGCATGTGCCTGATGCTCAGAAACGCCTGGCCGTGGTCCATGCCGTCGAGGTACATCAGCTCCAGCTCGCCCCGGCCCGTCCATCGTTCGGGGGTCGTCGCCCACTCGAGCTTGTCGTGCCGGGTGTAGTTGAGGTCGCCAAAGTAGACGTAGCTCGCCACGGCGTCCGGGTCCGTCACGCAGTCTTCGCCGCCCAGAACCACCGTCGTGCGCTTGCCGTGCAGCTGTGGCGTCCAGAGAATGAAGTCCTGCCAGCGGAAGCGGCGGGCGAGTGTGTGCGCGACCATGGGGTCCGTGGCGACGAACCAAATCTCCCACTCGTTGCCCCACCTCGGCTGCCGCCGAGTGAAGTTGTAAGCCACCGAGGGGAGGTGAAGGAGCAGCGAGACGGGGTCAATGAGAACGACCGAGTTGATCTTGGCCGCGATGTCTGGTCTCTGCAGCAGGGGCGATGCGAGGAGGGTGCCAAAGGAGTTGCCGACAAAGACAAAGTCGTTATAGCTCTGCTGCTCGATGATGGCGTCCATGCCGTCGACGAGCTCCTTGGTGGTCTGCAGGGGTGGGCAGATGCGCGAAGAGACGGGGAGGATCTCGATGGCGAGGACACCGACGTCCTTGGGGATGCTCCAGAGCCAGAGGAGGTAGGGGAGCATGCCGACGCCGACGCCGTGCATGAAGAGGATGGGGCGTTGGGTGGTGGACGTGTGCGGGCGGCAGAAGTAGCTGAGCTTCGGGTCGGCGGACTCGTTGGGCGAGAGAAGCGTCATGGGCCGCCAGGGGAAGACGGAGAAGAAGGTGTTGCGGGGTTGGCGATAGAACTTGAAACCTCTGATGAAGAGGACGAGGGTCGCGAAGAAGTCGAGCCAGCCCGTGATCTGGTGGGACATGTTTAGTTGGGAAACTGGCAATTCTTGTGGGAACTGGAACTTACAAGGTAGAATAATAGACTTCGATGGGTGATGTTGATGGGGTCGAAGCTGAGGCGCATCGGGGTGGAATCGCCAAAGCCTCCCTTGATAGTGATGCCGGCCCTCTCCTCGGCGTCCGCGATGTACTCCTCAAGCTCCTCCTCATGCTCCCCCGGATGGCCCTGCTTGTCGAACAGCGCCCACAGCAGCCAGTCCTTCACATTCTCCCGGCGAATGTCGCCGAGCTGGGCGTTGCAGTGCCACCTGCGGATGTACTGCTCGACGTCCGGCGCATGGTCCAGGCCTTGGTGGAAGAACCGGTTACGCTCCTCTCGCGAGAGCGGTGTCGGCTGGAAGCCCGGCTTCTGCAGACGGCTGCGGTAAGGGACGAACCAGACGAAGTAGAAGAGGATTTCGATGGCGCCGACTACCTCGATGATGATAGACACGGGGTGGGCGATGCCGGGCACACCGGCAAGGGCGAAGATGAACCAAAAGTACAGGAAACAGAGGAGGCCAAGGTATTGGAAGAACACCACCATGGACCTCACGAGGATGAGTTCCGGAACCGACTTTCCCACGAGCATTGTGTTGTGGCGTAACGAGTTGACAAAACGCTAGCGATCAGTTTTGGGGGTAAAAGGGCGCGAACTGCCAAACGTCTCTTGGCGTTGAAGACGGCTGTCAAAATAGAATTGACAAGTGCGGCGGCGTGCCACCATCTTAATACCGGCGGGCAACCCTGAGCGAACATCTCGAGGCCCGCGTCAGAGATCTACGAAACGGCATGGATCCGGCATGCAATGAGCGAGCGACCCGGCCGAGGGCCTCCTGTTTCTCCACGCTTGTGACTTTGGGAATCCGGGTGCTGAGTTCGTAGCTAGAACTTTCAGTTGCATTCCTTGCGGATCCGGGCACTGCCCTGACTGCGAAGGAACTGCGTGTGTGCTGTAGGTTGTGAAGGGGAGCATTCGGACGAAACCCAAACCATCGTTGTCCGACGCAGCTGGCGGACCAATCCGCGGTAGGATAGTTTGCGTTATGGTTCCAGCGCCAGCACAGGCACCGGCACCCGATGCCAGAACGAAACGTCAGTCTGTGCTGGAAAGAAGGGGTGTAGATGAGAAATGTGAGCCAAATGCAGGGTTCTGCCTGTGTCGTGAGGGCCAGCGAGGTCATTGGGGATCAGTGAATGATCGATGGGTTCGAAGTCAATTACCCGATGCAGATGTTCATAATGCATGTGCGTGAGGGATTGGTGGAGCCGGTTGCTGATCTGATTCGAAAGCCAGTCCTGGGACAGCGGTTGTAGGTGGCAGGCCAAATCGACATGTGCCATCTCGAGTCGCATAGACAGTCACGAAGACGAGAAGAGGTTTCGTCCCGTTCAGATGCACGGATTCATGTGTGGGCAGACGGGTTCGCGGAACCGATCAGGCAATGTAGATGGCGAATCGACAGAACATTTCGAGCCACACCAGATGGGAAGCGAACGACTGTAAGTTCGAATACGATGGCCCGGGACCCAAACCCTGATCTCGCGAGGGGGTTGAACACAGACGGCAGAGGCGTTGGGCTTCATCTCGAGAGGCGCAGGGTTTCGGCTATTGGACGGAGTTGGAGAGAATTGGAGGCTTTGCACGCCTTTGCATGCAAGAACAACCGTTGACTCGGCGCTGTCCCGTAGAGAGTCGGCTTTGTGCGCCCGCATTCCGTCGACAAGAGGGTGCTTCGATTAGACCTTTTGCCATCAACCGCATTTAGTCGATTGGACCTCGCATGAGGAAGGATGTTCTGCGCGCCCGCCAGTGTCCCGTGGAATCGGCATTCCGAGCCCGCAGCTAATCCGGATTTGGCCTAACAGCAAGCCACTCACGTGAGCTGCGGTCCCCTTTTTCCTGTCGGGCCTCCGCAGCGGACCCACTATCTGCGATAAGGTAAACGTGGCTTGGCCCACTTTGTGCATCTCGCGCCTCCGACTGGACGCCACCAAATTCGAGCGGAGGAACATTCCAACCGTAATCCAGCCCTGCCGACACCCTTTGGCCCTTTTCTCTCCCCCAAACACGCCCATGTTCCCCTATTACCATCACATGGTGGCGTCAGGTCTCCGCCGTGCTCGAGGCTGCTGGCTGCCGCATATGCAAGCCTGACGCGGCGGTTCGGGACAACTACGCTCTACCAGGACCCATCGTGGCTTGCAACGATGCCTCGCATTGTGGTCTCGCGACTCCTCTCGAGCACTTTCAGGTAGGATAAAAGGGCTTGGAATTCCTCCTTTTCCAAGAAGAAACGGAGAGCTCTCACCCCATCACTCTCGACCGGTCTCCAAATCATAGCATTCGAACCCTCGCCAACTGGATATCCACTTGCCTCATCGCATCTCACTTGCCAGATCAAGCAACATTTTCATCGCTCTTCGGTTCAAAGCTCCTCTGTGGGTCACTCCAACCGATCCCCCATCAGCTCCGAACTCGCGGCTCCGCCAGCCCGCATTCGCATCCCCGGCTCGCATCCGTACTCGGATCCGTCCCATCCCCACCCCGTCCTCATCACAGACCACCTGGCGGCATGTCGTCCGTAAACACCAAGACCATCCTCTTCCTCGGCGCCACCGGCGGCTGCGGCCTGTCAGCTCTGCGCCGGTCCCTGGATGCCGGCTTCACATGCATCGCCCTGTGCCGCACCCCGTCCAAGCTGACCTCCGTGTTGCCGTCTGAAAAATACCCCAATCTGCGCGTGGAGCGGGGCAACGCCCACGACGCCGACGTCGTTGCCAGCCACGTCGTTTCGCCTCTTGACGCAACACGCTTCGTCGACGTCGTCGTCTCCTCCATCGGCGCATGGTTCGAACTGCGGAAGATGAACCTCGAGGACGTTCACGTGTGCGAGAAGGGCATGTCCGTCTTGCTTGATGCCATCAGGAAGCTGCGCGCAGATAAGGGTGTCTCTGGAAACCCGCGCATCATTGGACTGAGCAGCACTGGCATCTCCAAGTTTGGGAGAGACACGCCTCTTGTCATTGCGCCGCTCTACAAGAGCCTGCTGCACACCCCGCACGAGGACAAGCGTGCCATGGAGGAGCTGCTGTTTGCAAGTGGCGAGGCTTGGACCGTCGTTCGTGCCAGCTTCCTCACCAACGGCAAGGAGCAGCCATCAGGCACCGTCCACGTTGGCGTTGAGGACCCCGTCAAGGGCGTCGAAGAGCTTGCTATTGGGTACACTATTGGGCGCGAGGATGTTGGCAAGTGGATGTTTGAGAACATTCTGCAAAAAGATGGCAAGGATAAATTCGTCGGCAAAGTTGCGACTGTCACTTACTGAGCGATGCTGTCCTCGCAGCTCTTCCTTTCTGTCTGATAGAATTCTCCTCTTAATACCCCTCTGCCTTGTCTTGCCTCTTTTACCAGTCAGAGTAGCGACCATTGGTCATGATCACAATGCAATAATTCATTCGCTTTTGAGTATTGCCTGCACATGCCGCTCCATCTCAGCCCACTTGTTTCAATTCTTTTCGACAGGTTTGCACATCCTTGCTGTAATGAAAGGGCTATGGAAGCTTGTGGTCGATCACAACGTACACGGACGGTGCTGTGTGATCGATGGCCCCAAAAAGAGATGTAAGGCCTCGAATATGCAGATCAGTCAGCTAAAAGCAGGGCCTGTGTATCAAAGGAAAAGTTTGTAGTTACCCAGCAATAAGCTATGCGGAACTCGCAGAACCCAATACACCCCCTAGATGGATTTGATATCTACAGTCAAAGTTGTTCACACAACTATCCTTTGCAGACGATCGGGAACCGCACTCCGCCCTTAGTTGATTGAAAAGACTTGAATCATCGACTGAAAACGGGAACAAATTCTGAACAAGGCTGAAGATACCACTTTCACTTGGCTTCTCAGTCGGCGACTGATGATGAGCCTTGTAGAGGACTTGGCGAGGTGCAGCACCGAAAGCTTCACTGATCGAAAGCGAAAGTTCAAGTAAATGAATATAAACAATAGCAAGTACAACTGATTATGATTGACCGTAACTTCATCACAACCTGAGCGACATCTCCTGTTGTCCTAGGTACCTCATTCATCTCAGCTGATGCTCTCCAAGCCTCACCAAGACTGGATTCCATCTTTGTTGACAACTTTGCCAACATCAGCGTCCCGCTCACCCTCTACAACCTGCTTGATCAAGATACCTCCCTGACTAGGTTCGCCCGCACCCATCTTCTTCAACAGCTCCGGGTTTCCTCCCAGACCAGTGGCGAGGAACCCTGGGGAAATGCACCACACCTTGACACCGTCGGCCTTGAGCAACCAGTGCCAGTTCAGCATGACCATGTTGAGCGCGACTTTGCTCGAGCGGTACCCTGCCTGCATCGTGAAGGGCTTAGGCCAACCCGCAGGCGGGACGCTCTGGGGTTGAAAAGGGGCCAGCCCAATAGTTTCGGCGCTGTGGAGATTGGAAAGTCCGCTGGTGACGAACAAAATGCGGGGGTCGGAGGATTTGAGAAGAAGAGGGACGAATACGTGGGTGATGACATGCGTGCCTGAGGTATTGACATCATAGGATTTATTGAAGTTTTGACGAAGGGTTTTGATATCATCTGGGTTGTAGTTCTGAGGGCTGAAATCGTGCGTAGCGCCTTTCGTGTGAATTAAGTGAGCAGCGTTCTGGTCACTGCAATGTTGACAGGGTCGAAGAAAATCTTACCTGCGTTGTTTACCAAAACATCAAGGACCCCGTGCTTGTCATTGACGTTCTTGAACGCCTCTAGAATGGAGTCATCATCGACGACGTCGACTTGTATGAGCTCCAGGGAGCTGATGGCGGATGGGAACTCCTGTTCGAGTTTGGAAATGGCAGCTTTGCCCTTGTCGATAGACCTTGACCCAAAGATGATGTGATACGGCTGTTTGGATTCTAGTAGAGCTCTCACCGTCTCGTATCCGATGCCGGTGTTGGCGCCGGTGATGAGCAATATGCGTTTAGAAGACATGATGGCTGAGTTGGTAGATTTCAGTAACTACTTTCATGTATGTATGAAAGAAGCGTGCAGTTGCAGGTTACTAAAACGGCGCCACTGTTTGACGAACTTTATAAGCCGACGGTTGACGGGGTTGAGCCGTTGCTGCGCCGTCTTATTTCGTCTACCCGAGACATAGATTCTCACGGAGTCCGCGCCCGGATTTAAGCACTACAAAACCCATCCTGCCATCTTGCCATTCAAAAACGCACTGACTAAGTGACCGGACAGGGACTAATGTGCGGAGAAAACCATGCACTAGTGCTCAAGTACCAGAGTATTTTGTGTTCCTCCCCAATCAGGGTTGTTAGCACGAAGGCACTAGGTTCACTGCTGGCCAGACGGAAGACTACACGTACTTTGACCAATAGGTAGTGATGGGCCTCGTCTCTTCGGTGTCCGGGACCGGGTGGGTCTGGGGTTGGCTTTCTTAACCCCGCTCGGGGCCGTGACGGCAGAGGGAATATTCAATGAGCACTAACAGAAACTAGGCAACGGTACTAGAGCCCGCGATAGCATCCTCCATGAGGAACCTTCGGCGGTTGTCCCGCCTGAACCCGCACTTGGCACTCACGCAAGGAAAGGACTTCGGCAAGCGATCCCGAAAACTGGTGGATGACGTGAATAAGCAGAAGTGGCTCGATCCGCCTTCACAATTATTGCTCGTGCTTCTTGACAGCATCGCAGCACAACACCCTCAACTCGCTTCTCACTGACCTAAACGCGAAATACGTACTCCAGCCTTCCTAATTCCGCCCACCATGACGGTCAAATCCGTCCTTCTTGTCGGCGCCAATGGCACATTGGGCGCCAAAATCCTAGATGCCCTTGTCGCCGCCAAATCGTTCAAGCTTAGTGCCCTTAAGAGAGCTGGCTCCCAGACCAAGCCCCCGTACCCCGCAGACCAGGTGCAAGTCATCGAGGTCGACGATGATCTCTCTCTCGAGGGTCTCAAGGAAGCCTTCAAAGGCCAGGACGTGGTCATCGTCAGCTTTCGACTGCGTGATCTTGAGCAGCACTTGCGCATCGCCGAGGCCGCTTCGGCTGCGGGGGTGAAGCACTTTATGCCCGCCGACTTCGGCAGTATTGACGCCGATAACCCCCGCGCACGGGAACTCATCCCGCTGTACCGCTACAAGCTCGCCGTCCGCCAAAAAGCTCAGGAACTGGCGGATAAAAACCCCAACTTTGCCTGGACAGGCATCGTGTGTGGCCACTTTTTCGACTGGGGAGTGAAGGAAGGATTCTTGCACGCCTACCTGGACAAGAAGAAAATCGATGTGATCGATGGCGGCAACATCAAGGCTTCCGTCGCGACACTGCCAAGAGTCGGTGAAGCTGTCGTGCGCATTCTGAACCTAGGTGTCACCGAAGTGACCAAGAACAAGACGTTGTTTATCCAGAGCTTCTGCATCACACAGAATGAGCTACTTCATAGCCTCGAGAAAGCGACGGGATCGAAATGGACCGTGAACAAGGTCGAGTCCGAAAGCTTCATTGAGGAACACAAGAAAAAGGCCGACGCTGGTGACGCGGAGGCAATCGAGGACCTTGTTTTTGCTGTCGGCCAGCTAGACGCGAATTGGACCAAGCGTGCCGACTTCGCCATGAAACCTTTGGGACTGGAGGATGAAGACTTGGACGCTGTTATCACAGAGGTCGTGGCGAATCCAACAGCATAGTCAGTTGTAAGACGGCAGCCGTGAATAGAAACCACATGTATGCAGCTAGGACGTCCGCAAGACCGAGACCAAGGCAATGAGGTTAAACCAAAAGCAGCCGCGACCGCTGGCTATGAACCCCAATATCCGAGGGATGGTTAGAACATAAGTAAACAAGCAATCGGCCTTCGTCAGTGGCCCTTGGCTTTAAATATTCGCTATGACACTGGGAAGATCCTCCATGTCCTCCAGGAATGCATCGAATTCTAATTTGACCTTGTCCATATCCTCATCCACGTCGTCGGTCCACCGGTGCACATATACTGTTTTCAATCCAGCCTTCTGAGCCCCGCGCAGGTCATACGCGTGAGCAGCGACCAAAACCACCTCCTCTGGCTTGAGTTTGACCAGATCCAGAGCCTTGTTATATGCATCTGGGCTGGGCTTGTAGACACCCAAGAGTTGGCTGGAGAACAGCATATCGAATTTGAGTCCCGAAAAACGAGTAAGGTCCAGTTGCAGTCGTGTTGTGCCGTTGGCGTGTACGAACACTTCGAGGCCGAGATCTTCGCGTAGATTCTGGATGGCCTTCGGGACTTCGGCCCAGGCAGGTTGAGAATGCCACGCCTTGATCAATCGTTCTTTGACACTTGGGCCAAAGTGAGTGGCATGCTCAGGAGACTGCTCAAGCAATTTGTCGAGGACCCGCGCAAATGTAATGTCAATATCCTCAGGCTCGAGGCCTTCATGATATCGCTTGGAAATCTCAATGAAGTATCGCCTGCGCCATTCGAGTGCGAATTTCGACGCCTCGTCTTTGGGAATCGATGGAGGCAGAGACTTGGTCACGCTCGCATGCCAGTTGAGGCATGTGCCCATGAAGTCAAAGAACACGGCCTTGATCTTGGGCTGCTGTTGGGCCATGTTGGGTGGGGTTATCGAGAGAGGTGCAGATTAGAGTCTCAAAGAGAGTCCGTGGCGAGATGGCAGAACTTATGTTTCTGTAATGGAACCAGAAGCCTTGCATGCAAGCTGACTACGCTAGATATACTGCGGCAATCTAAGCACTTTCATTATATAACCCCTCGCCGCTTTTGCTTAGGCATAGCTTAGGCTGGCCTGGCCTTTAGTAAGCTACATTCAAATAAGCATATACGTCGGTGTGTAGCCTTTTAGCTGGATTGAAACGCCTTTAATGTGCTCGAGTACAATCTTGGCGCATCATACCCAAAACATGATGACTTGGGACCTGCTTGATGCACATCGGAAATACCTCTGAGTTGGGAACACCGAGGCATGAAGATCATCCGGAGTCCTGGCAAAGGGAGGTATTGAATAAACCGATGCCTACGCGCTCCCAAACCGCCTTAGAACGGGCAGCAAAAATGAAGAACACATCCGTCCTTACCCCTGTTGGGTTCGGTCTCATTGCCTTCTCAGACTCAATCAGTTATGACCACCCTCGCCGAGCTAACAAAAGTTTCTACCCGACAATGACCGTCACTAGCGTTTTCTACGGCGGGATGAAGCTGTACAGTAGTTTTAGTACGGCGCCAAGACCCAATATTCCTCGTCCATAATATGGGACCAACACACCAAGAACCCGCGCCGGCCCGGGACGATCAGAGAAAGGTCCTGGAGCCGTGCAGTCACTCTCTGATGCAGCTGAATTTCCGTAACCACGATCTAGACTTGTATTTAGAGATTAGGACATTAAATAAGGCTCTGTCAACCCGAACCCACGTTATTTAATTTGCACGCAAAGATCTCTTGGCCAATTGGCAGTAGTATCGATCTCCCTCATGTTTGTATGGAGACTTAGGGCAGCCTCTTGCCCCTTTGATGCGACGCCGATATCGTGGCTTATGCCATGATAGCCATGTGACAGATTGACTGTGTAGTTACTAGTGACATAACGAAAATGGGGATAAGTGTAGTTATCTTGCTTTTAGTGATCTGCTGGGCCTGCAGTAGATCTATATAAACGAGTGGCATCTATCCCTTGTAGGGCAATCCTAGCCCGACTATGCCTTTTGGCGAGTAATGAATGTATCGGGTCGGTTTTACTAAAGCGAGGGTATCCCAGGTTCTGTCACACCCCCTCAGAGACTCCAGCGAAGCTGAGTCTCTGGATGAAGCTATTTTCATCCTACTCTTCACTCTTCCTGCTGCTGAATCTGAAGAATTTGCTGTTCAATGTTGGCCATTCCGAGTTGTGCAACAAACTTGTTGTGCTTTTGAGTAGGTAGGGCCTTTGTGAATCCGTCTGCAACCATTTGGTTGGTAGGAACCCATTTGTACCGAATCAGTCCTTTCTGAAGTTCCTGTCGTAACCACAAGTTGTTGATGTTGATGTGACGGAGCTTGCTGGTTGCATGGGGTATTTCTGCGGTTAACAGCCTTAAGGTTTGTTGATTGTCACACTGAAGGTTGAAGTCATCGTCTAGTGTGAGGTTGAGCTGTTCCATAAGTCGGGTAACCGATAAGTATTCCTTAGTTGCAGCAGTGAGTGCTACAAGTTCGGCTTCTGTGCTTGATGTGACAACTCTTCGTTGCTTCGTGGATTTCCAAGCAATAGGTCCTCCGAAGAGCATCATGGCGTATCCTTGTGTGCTCTTCCTCGTGACAGTATCGTCAGCAAATGAGGCATCTGAGGCACAGAACAGAACTCCTTTTTCTTCGCAGTTGAACTCAATGGCAAGGAATCGGTGATGCCAACAGTACAGAAGACAGCTTTGTGCTGCTTTCATATGTTCTGCTGAGGGATTGGCTGAGACTTCTGATAGCCTGGCTGCTGTTCTCGCTATATCTGGTCTGCCAAATATTGATGCCCACAGCAGAGATCCAACGAGGCTCTGATACTGGTAGATCTCTTGTGGTGTGGCTTGTTGCTCGTTCGGCATGAGGCTGTCAGTGGCCATTGGGGTTCCTGGTGGTCTCCCTTTCTTATCAACCTTGAACTCCTCGCAGATTTTGCTGATGTAGTTGTCGAGGCTGAGCCATAGCTTGCGCTTCTTGCGGTCTCTGATGATCCTGATGCCTAGGAAAACGTTGAGTTCTCCTAACTCCTTTATCTCATATGCTGCTTTAAGGCCGTTGACGATGTCTTTTGCTGTGTGGGTGTGTCTTTTCCTGTAAACAATAGCTATATCGTCCACGAAGATAAAGACTATGATTCCGTTACCGATATAGACACAGTCGTCCTCGTCAAGAGGGGCTAGTCCAAGGGACTTAAGGGTGGTATCAATGCTCTTTTGCCATAGTAGTGGGCTTCTCCTGAGACCGTAGAGGGCCTTGCGAAGATTGAGGCAGTATCCAGGTCTGCTAAATCCAGGTGGGAACCAGACATAGACAGTCTCATCGAGTGTTGCGTTCGTGAAAGCGTTGACAGCGTCCAATTGTAGAGTCTCAAGGTCGAATCTGGCAACTATCGCCATCAGACTGCGGAATGACCTTCCAGCAAGTGTTGAGGCATATGTTTCCATTCCGTTGAGTGGCTGGAGGTCTCCGCGAACACAGATCCTTGCTTTGAATCTCTGGAGGTATCCGTGTTTGTTGGTCTTGTAAGTGAAAACCCACTTAAGAGGAAGTATTCTGAACAGGTCTCTGTTGACATCCTCGAGTCGAGATAGTTCAAAGGTTCCTTTTTGCCAAACTGTTCTGTTCTCTATGTTCATTGCTGCTAGCCACTTAGGCCAGTATTGATGTGTCTTTGCTTCGTTCCAGTTGCTTGGCGGCTTTGGTAGATCTTTCTGATGGATTACTCCTATTCCTTGGGCAGAACTGTCCCACTGATCCTTCTCTTTGATGGAGTCTGTAGATTGGAAGAACGAGGTTGATTTCCGTGTTGACTCTCTGAGCCGACGAGAAGACCTTGTTGCCGATTCTGGTTGATGGTTGACTTGGCCGATGGGAACTTCTCTGCTGTAGATGTTGTTGTTCCTTCGTCCTGGGGGTCTTCCACTCCTTTGTCCTTGGGTTGAGACTAGTGTATCCTCTTGTACTGCAACCTCTATCATGGGAAGTACTTCCTCCTCTTCCTCTTCATGAGTATGGAAGTTGTCTGAATTTGGGGTTGGCTCTTGTTCAAAGTCTTGGTCTTGGATTCTAGTCTCCTGATCTTCCTCTTGATCTTCCACCCCCTCAGCTGCTGGCGATGTCTGAGGTGGCAGCTGGTTTGATCCTGGTGCAGGGGACTCGTCTGGCGTCACCATTCTTATTGGTCTTATTTCTTTGTGGAGCTGACCAGTATCGAGAGGCACCAGTGGTTGGTGAGGGTCTTCGCTTTCCCAGATTGCTGAGTCCATGGGTAATTCCTCTCTGATGGGATCTGGAAAAGGAATCTCGAGCTGGTTGAACTGCTTCTCAAGTTCGAACTTATAGAGCATTGAGGTGTCTTCTTCTCTGGGATCGTACAGCTTCGACTCATCGAAAGTTACATCTCTAGTCCTCATAACCTTGTTAAGGGCCGGTATCCAGATCCGGTAGATGTTGGTGCTGTCATATCCACAGAGATAGCCAACATGAGCTCTTGGCTCTGTCTTGTTGGACTTCTGCTGTCCACTTTTGTAAGTGGTGGTTAGAGGATAGGCCCTGCAGCCGTATCTCCTCAAGTGTGCCATCTGTGGCATCTCGGATCTCTTATGAGTGGCCTCCGGCCTGCTGTTCAGCCAGGAGTTAACCACCCCCTCAGGTGTCTGCCATTGGTGGCGCTTCCGAGGCATTCTGTTGCTAAGGTAGACAGCTGCTCTGATAAGTTCAGGCCCTAGCTCCTCAGGGAATCTTGACTGGAATCTGAGTGCCCTGACTATCATAAAGATGATTCCTCCAGCCCTCTCGGCTGGGTTCTGTGCTCCGGTATAGTCTGCGGAGCGTTGAATGAGGTAGCCTTCTGTAGCCGCCCAAAGATCAAATGCGCTTCGTAAGGCTGTATCCCAATCAAGTCTGATGATTGAGACTCTGAAGCCGTACTGTCGTTCGAGAAAAGCGACGATCTGGGACAAGGCTTGTAGTCCCTCTTTTCTAGCTCTGAGGCCTCGAATCCAAGTGAATCCGCTCCATTCGTCTCTGACTAGAATGATGACTTTCTCGTTGTTGTATGCTTTGCTGATCACGAAGAAATCCATAGAAATGTAGTCTCCTGGGGCGGTCGGATTGTGGTCGGGCTTCCTTCGAGATATCTTCTGCATTGCCTTGCCCGTTGAGCATGCCATGCATTCATCCTTAGAAATGCCTTCCATTTGAATGCCTTTTGTTGTTTTCATCATCCTGGTTAGAGCTCGAGAACTTGGGTGACCTAATCTCTCATGCCAAAGCATTGCTTCTGCCTTTGAAGGTCTGAGAGGTTCGGCTGTAGAGGGTCGACCTGGTCCGGCTATGGCTTGCTCAGGTGATTCGAACCTGACTTGTTTTTCGCTCACTGGAGTGTTATTGAACGAGCTGGTGGTTTCCTTAGCCGTAACGTACTCCAGTAGGTACTGCCCTTGGTCCCACGGAGTCGTAAAGAGAAGTTCTCCTTTTGAGTTTTCAAGACCTGGGTGTCTAACTGTGAAGAACAAGCCGATCTTCTTCAGAGGCTCAGTCCCTACTAGGCTGACTGGATAGTCTGGGATGTATAAGACTGATCTAACGAGAAAACCCTTCTTTCGCAGACCACCTTGGTTAGGCTTAATAATCATAGTGCCCGTCGCGATAGCAGTAACGTGTCCTCCTCCTGTGAGGATCTGTTGCCTAAAAGAGTAGTCAAGGTCTCTCATCCTCGTCAAATCATTACAAATGTGACAAGGGCTTCCGGAGTCGATAATCACGCTGCTCTTCAATGGAGATCCAGAGAATAGACTGGCTGCTGGGATCCTCGGTTCTTCATTGAAGAAAGACGACGAAATTGATCCGTCTGACTCTTCTCCCTCCCGTGTAAAGTAGGACGATGTTGGACGGTCTGTTTTCTGGCTGGTCTTTTCGTTGAATTTGTCGATCCTCGTTTGAACCCTTGGGTTTTCCTTAAGGAAGTTTTAGGCTCGTTCAATTGCTCTCTTGTTGCTGTTAACACTCGGATCGTAGGTCGACTTTCTTATGGCGGGGTTGAAATGATGGCAAGTCTCAGCGAAGTGTTTCTGACCTGGACAAGCTGGACATTCTGGCTTCCAGTTTAAGTCTCTTTTCCCTCCTCTTTTGTCTTCTTCGTTGCAGCCTTGCCATGTAGCAAAGCTTGTTGTCTTAGTCTTTCCTTCTAGCCAGTCTGGTTGCTCAGTTCGAATCCAGTTTCTGAACTCGCTTGCAACGATGGCTCCATGCCACCTTTCTCCCTTTTTTGGCTGTTCCAGAGTCTTCTTCGCCATCTGGTGGGCTTCTGGGGTTGCCCAGTCTGGAGCGACTGTCTTGACAGCTCGTAAGAGGTCTCTGACCTGTTCTCTTGGGTCGCTCATTGAGATTATTTCCAGGACCCTGGCTTCCTCCATGATGTCTAGGTAGGTGTTCAGCCAGTCCATAATGTTCTGTCTCTTGATGGACCCAAGGTGGAGGGTATACCTCCTTTTGACAAGTTCTTGTCTTGCCTGACTGCTTGGAGCCAGATTCTCTTTCAGGGACTTGACCATCTCCCTGAGATTGCCGTGTCTGCTGACTTGGTTCATGTGCTGAGCGTCAACGGTTGAAATCATCCACTTGAGGACATCGTTAAGGCTCTGCTGAACCCTTCTGTATTCCCTTTCTCGGATGTCAAACTTAGCTTTCTCAAGGTTGAGAAGATTGCTGAAGTTCGCTAGGGAAACTTCGTCTGGGTAGTTAGGTTGTGGCTTGGTGTTCACCACTGTCTGATCTGGGTCAATGTAGTCCCAGACATCGTGAACTGTGGCTACCATCCTGAGACTGTTAAACCATTTGGTCCAGTCAGAATCATTCTGGAGCCTCTGAATGTACTTGGCTGTATCCATCTTGGATGAAGCCTTGTGAAGTTGCTCTGCACTCGTTGTTGAGCTTGAGCCGAAATCTTTCCGATTCTTCTCGTGCGCTGACGGAGGATCGAAAGCTGGTTGAGACTGTCGTAATCTCTGGGGCTAGTCTAGGGCTGGCAATAGCTTTGATCAGTGTTCTTTTGCTCTCTTTGAGCTACCTTCGTCTCTTGACTAAAAGGTTCTGACTGAAGCTATATTGCCTGAGTCTACTGGGCTCATAACTGACAGATTGACTGTGTAGTTACTAGTGACATAACGAAAATGGGGATAAGTGTAGTTATCTTGCTTTTAGTGATCTGCTGGGCCTGCAGTAGATCTATATAAACGAGTGGCATCTATCCCTTGTAGGGCAATCCTAGCCCGACTATGCCTTTTGGCGAGTAATGAATGTATCGGGTCGGTTTTACTAAAGCGAGGGTATCCCAGGTTCTGTCACCATGCCACACTAAGCGCCATGAGGCTCGAAAACTTGATTTCTATTCAAAACTAAGTTGGTGGACAGTAATGGACAAATCGAGTTACCTGATTAGGGGATAGGGCAGCAGAAGGCTCATGACGTCGATGATGGTGCCGAAGCTACTGTTAAGCACACTGGGATGACTGAAGATGATGCAGACGTCTGTAAACAGCTGATCTTACAGCGCCCCAAGCAGCCGGCACTGGAGGTAGCTAGCTGAGATGGTGTCATATGCGGGGAGAAAGTTGACGCCGCTTACGAAATGAACCCAGTAATGAGGACTTTCTTTAACGTAAGATGGCGGGGCACAGCATGGGGATCCTCTACTTGACGGGGACCGGAGAGAATGAAACTGTCGATGCTGAGCTACGGCCACCGAGATGGTTATGTTAAAAAACAAAAATTCTGTTCCTCATGACAGCTGGATTACGAAAAAGGGACAAGGTACGATGACTAGCATGCGCATGTCGGGTCGAAAAGGAGAGTGAGGCTTCTGTCGGTGCCCGACCGCGTCGACAAGGCAAAGAAGATGAGGATTGCGATGAAAAGAATCTTTGGTCTATCGTAAGCGCTATGAAAATTGAAAGGAGGTTGGCCGACCAGGATGTGCTTTGTCACTGAGCCAACGGCCAACCAGTCGCCGAAGTTGGGCACGAGACCAACCAACTACCTCGACCAAATATGCATGACCATTATTCCAATGGGAATAAGCGTATCGTCAATGCAGAAAACCATCATGTATGCGTCGGAAAATGGGCCTTGTCCGCCCGTACCCGTTAAGCTAAAGACTCAAAATAGTTGACCGAGGAAAGGAGGTGGGCGAAGCCAGACATAAGACGTAGGATTCGAGTTCAGACTCGACCAGCTCTTTTGAAATTTTTTTGACAGAAGATGGAATTCAGTCAGCTGTAGAGCCTCTCGGTCTAGGCAATTAAGTGTGATGGACGTTGGAACGCACAAAGGGAATGTAGACAGCTTGGCCGGTTCCGAGCCGGTCCCGCATTGCGGCGTAGTGTTATTTTAAGTCAAATCTGCAACGCGGCCAACAAAGTGATATTACTTGCCGTGGTGTTGCGGGATCTGTTACGAAGAAACTGTTTCAATGTTCCCATTGAATTGGGTTCGGAAGTAGCAGCTCGAAACGCTGTATCTCTGATGTTGAACGTTGCATCTGCAACACACTTCTCAAACGACATAGTATCATGGCGTTCCTGTCAAGAATCTTGGTATTTCCTTGGCCTTTTTGGACTTGATAGCTACATTTTTAATGAGGGGAGCGACTGTCTGGTCCGTCCTCGTTCCATATCTGGAATTGGCCGTTGGAAATCGGCTGCTGCAGATGAAGAGGGGATGGAATGCAGCCAAGCCAATAATTTTCCCTGCGTGCTGACAAGCTGACAGCCATAGCGCATGTTCGTATTGAACTGACCAACAGCGTTCTCAACTTGGCCTGACAGGATCTTCCAGTTCTACGCTCTAAACGCAGGAACCAGAAAGGGACACCAAATGGGCACCTATTGTCTTCCCCTCATTATTCATCACGTGTTGCATTTCCCTTCGTTAAAACACTTGGTGGTTGCAGCGGCCTTTCGGGTGGATCGCATTTGCGGGAGCTGTTTGTATTGTCCCCCGCTTCAGCCGCTGATTCTGATCCGGGATCTTCATTTCGTGCATCGGTTCGATAATCCTCTTTTATAGTGAATACTGCCCCCAGCGACGAAACTCAGCTGGCTGGCTTACCCGAGCGGCGTCTGTGCCTGTGGCTTTCGATCTTTCAAGCGCTGTCGCCGAGTTAGTAAGCTATTAATCATATTGATCAGCATGACCGTCGGATCTTGGCTGCTATGGGGCGTCTTCGCTCTAGCGGCCTTCACGGTGTACCGGCAGTCGCAAAAGAAAGGCCAGATCAAACTGCCGCCGGGCCCTAAACCGCTCCCTGTACTGGGAAACATCAAGGACTTTCCTCCTGATGGTACTGCAGAGCATCTACACTGGCTGAAGCACAAGGATCTTTATGGAGGCATCAGCTCTGTGACGGTCATGGGCATGACGCTCATTATTGTCCACGACAAGAAGATGGCGCATGACTTACTAGACCAGACCGCGAGCAAGACTTCTGGACGTCCTTCGATGGTCATGGCCAATAAGCTGTGCGGATATGAGGCCATCGTTATTTGCCAGGGCTATAGCCCCATGTTTCGCCGGTATCGAAAGCTGCTCCATCAAGAATTGGGCACAAAGGTATCCGCTGCGCAGTTTCGTGATGTTCTGGAAAGCGAAGTGAGCCGTCAACTTATAAGGGCTCTGAGGGAGCCTGGAAGGTGGTTAGAACACTATAAGACGTGAGTCTTGACAGCTATTCGAGCTAAACACTTTCAAGTAACTGAAGAGAATACAGCAACGCTGCCGCTACCGTATTGCAAATGGCTTACGGATATACGGTTGAATCCCATAAGCCCGATGCATTGGTGGAACTGACCGAGAAAATGATGAGCGAGTTCTCGCTTGCTGCCAGTCCGATGGCCTGGGTCGTCGATATAATTCCCATCCTCCAGTATCTCCCTGAGAACATCCCAGGCGTCTCTTTCAAGAAGACGGCTCGCAGGTGGCGCAAGTCGATCCAAGCATCGGCCTATATCCCTTACGAGTTTGTTCAGCGTCAGATGGCTACCTTCACAAATCGGCCCTCGTACGTTTCCAAGCTTGTCCAGCAGCTGGGAGAGGGCGATGACGGCAAATTAAGCGACGAGGACGAGGAAGCTATTATTTGGACAGCAGCAAGCCTTTACGGAGCCGCCGCAGATACATCCGTAATTACTCTCACCACCTTCACATTAGCTATGCTCAAGTTCCCCAATGTCCAGAGCAAAGCCCAAGAGGAGATTGACAGAGTCATTGGTTATGGCCACCTGCCAACGTTCGAAGATCGCGAGAGGCTGCCGTATATCAACGCATTGGTCAAGGAGGCCTTGAGGTGGTGGCCCATTGCGCCAATGAATTTTCCTCACACAACAACGGAGGCCTTCGAGTACGATGGCTATGATATACCCAAAGGCTCCTTCATCCTGCCCTCAGTCTGGTGGTTCCTGCACGACCCTGAAGTTTACACTGACCCCGAATCATTTGACCCTGATCGCTTTCTCTCGCCACGCAACGAGCCCGACCCTACAACGGAAGCCTTCGGATATGGACGTAGGATATGCCCGGGGCGGCTTTTCGCGGACTCCAGCCTTTACATCAATATGGTGCGAACACTGGCAACCTTTGATATCAGCATGGCAGTGGACGAGGACGGCAAGGAGATTGAGGTGGATGTGAAACCAAAGCCGGGCGTCCTTACTTACCCGACCGAATTCCAGTTCAAAGCTACACCGCGTAGTGACAAACACGTGGAGCTGATCCATCAGCTTGAGAAAAAGCATTTGTTTGAGCCAGGCGATGCTGTACTTCTTCAGAGTCTGGACGATTTTGAGGTCAGGTACTAGCGAGCGCGCAAATTCCCGGATTATACGCACAGGCAGATATTCTATGAAACTAAAGATCCCGCTGCATAAAACCTTGTTTTAGGTAGGCAGTCGGCGGGCCCTTGAGCTGGTAAGCTGTAGTCGTAGCTGGTTCGGAAACATCTTGGTGTTGCATTAGAATGTTTGAAAAAATACTGTGTCATGGGCTAGCTTGAGTTTTATGTTGTCGACAAAACCTGTATCGAAATCGAAACAAATCTGCCACACTATTGAAAAATTGAAAAAAGGCTCTTTTCGTCAAAGGCGGGAGCCATCTTGTGAAAAGCAATCTGAATACTGCCACAAATTTTCAATCTTGGGTTTGTGACCCATCAAAACAGCATCTCTTAGGCTGCTTCCTGGCGGCCTTTATCTGAGCCAAAGCAGTAGAACCCAAACAGTCCAAACATACACCCATCATCAACCATTCTCAGCTATAGATTATTACACTTAACTTAATCATTACTGGTGTATGTTGCAATACTCTTGCTCGCTGCTTATTGTAAGGTGAATATCTCAAAAGAGCTGAACGGCATCTATAACCATATCCCGGTACGTTGGAACGCGCTGCTGCGGACTTCAGACTTTTTTTAAGGCTGCTCATGACTCGAATAAAATGTCATTTTTGTATGAGGCATCAAACTTTGTGTATATCATGACGTGAACTATCTGCTCAGCAAAACATATCTCAAGGTTCGCAAAGTTAAGACTAACCAATGGTCTTATCTTGCGTTGCTTAGAGCGGTCGACCTTGTCAACTTCTACCATGGTGGATTTCTCTCGGGGTTCTTTATGGTGCATTGTTAGGGAAACCAGACTTATGTATTTCGTATAAAAGTGTTAGTTTCTACCTTGGCGTAGTTTCATCCTGCTTTTTCTTAGAAATTTAAGAAATACCTCTCATTCAACAAGGTCGGAAATCCGTTGCAATTGCTCATGCTGTTTGAAAGGGATTGTGAGAGAATACTAGTCCGTCATTTCATGAGTGATTGGCTTATTAAGCTTGTTTTTGATGCCCATGGAGCTTCTTTTCAGGGTTTTAGTTCCGTGTAGATCACCTTGGGCTTACCCTAGCCTCACTCAGCTGACTCAATGGCTGGATAGTGGCAAGCTAGGGAATCTGGAACCTTCGATTTTAGGGAACTGCTGCCTCAATAACACGGTCTAGACCTACGTTGAAGCGGCAGAGTTTTAGTTAGCAGAGGGGTAAAAGAATTTGCACTGTCAAGCTTGCAATGGTATCATGTCAAAATTAGTACTTGTCTGGCGTTGTCATCGAAGGGCGCATTTCACAGATTTATAGTCCTTTGATATGTACATGGACAGACAAACCCCACATTGACCAAAAAGATAATATACTGATCTAGTAATCGATACAACAGGGTCTCCAGACCAAACATACATGTGGCACACTAAGCTGAATATCTGTTTGGATACCTTCAGAACACCTCATTCCGTCTAGCAAAGCAAAATTTTCAGGACTTCCATGATGATGCTAGTTCTATCGGCGAAGAACCCTTCTTTCAAGTGACCTCAGAGGAATGTAGAAAAGTGCGCTCAAAATGAATGCTACCTCGAATCCAATATCGCCAGTGGTCTTAGCAATCGGCCCAGTCCACCAAGCCTGGGCCATACAGGGAATAACGAGGCCAAAACTCAAGATACCCGCTCCAAGTGCTGCGATACCGCTGGGTAGACTAGAAGCAATATTCCAGCTGTGGTGATCGTATTGTCTGGCATCTCCCTTGCGGAAAACAAAGTGTTCGGCCACTACGATACCGACGAAGGAGGCAGACCAGTATCCGATCAATGCCACAAAATTCTCCAAGTTTAGGAAAAAATCATTGGCGGCCTTGATGGCAACCGGTATCATGATCGCTGTGACGATGATCGAGAAGACATAGCGAGGAACCCCTACCAGCCATGGAGCCAACGTCTGGAAGTTGAGCGTGATGGCGTACATCGTACCAGAGACGTTGCCGAGAAGGGTAAATGCCAGGATAACAACGACGAACTTCCCAAAGCCACCAGCGGGTGACAGCATGGCCGCCAATACACCACCAACAAGTGTCTGATCGTAACCCTCTTGCCATTCGGGCACATTAGCTATGGCACCGCCAATAGCGCTGCCAAGTGTCATCAAAAGAATGGTGGGTATGATCAAGCCGAGGTAGCTATAAAAAAACACACGGTATCTAGGACCAGTCAGTTTCCCGGTCTCACAGCCTCGGGAGGCCAGACAACTCACGAAACACCTTGAACTCTTGGATCAAAGTAAGTGGTAAGGTCCGAAGCAATACAGGCCCACGGAATCATGTAAGATGCAACAATCATGCCGAAACTCAAGACCGGTGGAGCTGTTGCAGGAGCCATCTCAGTCTGTTGCTTGAGTTTCGAGCCTCCACATCCAGTGGCGATTACTATCGCGATTACAGCTGGGACGAAAGCATAGGTTTCGTAGAAGTGCAAGACCTTGAATCCGCAGAATGAGATCAAAAGGGACAAAAGAGCAATGAGCACGATGCCCAAATGAGGGCTGAGAGCACCGTTGGTGACGGCCGAAAGGCACTGACCGCCAACAACACAGATAATGACGCAGAAGCCCGTCAGCGTAGCCAGGTTCAGGACCACGGGCACAGAGACAAGATATCGTCTGAGGGATGTCAGCAATGAGACGAATTAAATACGGTGGTGGGAAACATACCCGAAACTAAATCTCGCTTGAATCATTGATCTCATGCCCGTCTTGGGTCCTAGAGTGGCAAGGAAAGCTGGAGCCAGGGTTGAAAGTAAGGTGAAAAAGAGAATGACAAGAGCTGAGTCTCGGAGGCTGAGGCCAAAGAGCGACGGCCCCAGCATTCCAAATGTGATGCTTGAGGATGTCAGAGGCATTACATCGGGGGAATTTCTCGAGAAGACGACTCACGGAAGGATATTGGCATTCATTGAACACCAGACGGTGAAAGCATTGAGGTAGCGAGTAGATGTCCGCTCCGCCAGCGGGATCGGCTCGATACCTTGCTCCTCGACTCGGCCCAGGCGCAAGAACTTGTGAAAGAGGTTGTTGCTTCTGTTGATGTCATGACCAAGTTTCGTTCTTGTTGTCCCGCATCCCTTCTCTTGGTCGTGAGTTTGCCCTTCCGCGGATGTCGGGCGTGAAGCCTCGATGTCTGCCATGTCTCTGACGTCCAGGTCCCCCTTTGAATCTGGGCGTGCAAGATAAACTAGAAAATCTGGAGATATTCCGGAGGAGAGAACGAGGCGAGTATCAGAAATTGGTATGATACAGATGCTGTGCGACGTCAATGTTGGCGACACAATGCTGGTGAAACCCGAACTGGACCCATATGTCTGGTTTGGGAGGTGGCAATCTGATGTGTATGGAAACACAAAGACGTAGGCGATAATTCTTAATGGCGCTACAAGTTAGATCATCTAATAGTAAAACCTGGAGAGTGCAACTGAATTGCGAATTTCCACAATGTGTGAACAAGCGCAACGAGGAGCAGAAAACTGCGTCTCGAAAGGAAGCGGCAACAAGGGTTTGGCCGGCTTCCAGAGATTGCTTGTTGTTCATTAACTATGTATGTAGGTAGGGCTGCCGGGGATTTGTTCTAGGCCACAACCGCTAGTGAGCGATGTTTAAACTAGTTGGCAAATTCACTCATCAAAGTACCTATACATTGATGATCATTCCGACAAGTACACTCGCTCGCCCTGGCGTCGAAAGATTTGCAGATGGACTGCTCCTATAAACACGACAAGTCGTACATGTACATGGGCGCTTAGTTTCTAGAACCCCTCTGTGCTCTTTCAGGCTGTCATCCAAGGTCAAGGAAATTTTCCCGAACTTTCCCTCTCATTCGTTATTTCGTTGCATCTCCGCTTTTCACCAAGCCGCGCCGAAAGTTTAAATGCCTTCGCTCTGCACGTTCCTTGAATATTCTTTGATGATTCGGGATGCCCGTTGTACTATACGCAGTAGAACAACTCCTCTTGGTTTTGCAGTGTATCCATGGGCTGGCCAATCTACCCAGCCGAGCTGTATTTTCTCGACAGGCACCTCGACCTGGCAGCGGACAGGACTGGGATCCACGGTGGCCTCTTTCGGCCAGCCAGAGCCAGCACACACACACCTGCACGCCCGGGAAGACGCCGCTGGCTAACTAACCGTGAACTCTTGCCACATCGCTAAACGGGCAATAACGAAAGAAAATAAAACGCAGCCCAATCAGTCCCCGAAACGGCATTGTTACCCATTGCTGGCTGGAAACTTGCCTAAAGATTGGCAAGATCATTCCAAGGCGTTGGCCTACAAGGCTTTTGAGCAAAGTCGGCGCTCGGAGAGTGTCAAGCTGTCAACGGTTCCGCTCGATTCCGGCGATCTAGGGCCGGCGTCTCGGATGGCGCCACTCCCGGCGTTGCCAAAGATGAAGCTAGGTCGTGGACAACGCATAGTTACGGAGTAGTAGGCCACTGTTTATGTGTCTAATCAACGTGCTTGCTTTATCCGGCGAACAGCGATACTAACCAGGATATGTTTGCTTTGCTCAGAGACGCCAATGACAAAGCGGCGCCGTTTCGTTCTATGCACTGGCATAGTGACGAAGACAATGCGACCATGTGTAGCGCACTCATTGCCAGACGGCACTAGTGTTGACAGGGTTTATGGCTTCTTCTCGATCTTTAAGGCCAGATGCTGTTGTGAGAGCAAGGGTTGGTTTGATGCTTTTGATCAGGTAAAAAAAAAAGAAAAAAAAAACCAAGACCAGAAATGATGCTAGGTGGCCCATCTCAAGGGACTAGCGATGGATACTAGAGCTCCATGTTTTCTAGGAGCTGATGTTAAACTTACGTTTAATCACTTTGAAGGGACCTCAAAGATCGTGCTGACGATAGGTCCACGTGCTCCTCTGTTCATCGCGGGCCTTCGGGGCCATTAACCCCGGGGCAGCCTGGGCGGGTTCGTTCAGGGTCGCTCCACTTTACCCCTGATTGAGTCTCCGGTTTTCTCCTCCCTTGCGTTACGTAGTCCCCCAAAATGCTGGAACCTGAGCATCAAACAAGGTTTATTTTCGTCCCAATCAGCCCAGATCAGAGCGACGCAGGGCGGCTCCTGAGACACAGTGTGATTCGGTTACCCGGTTGGAGTTCATGTTAAGCTGTACTCTTGCAACCATGGCATCGACATCCAATTGCGACCTCAATGTCGAAGCCCCCACCTGGAGCAAGCTCAACAGCAACCCGGATAGTCGACAACTACCCTAATCCGACATGATAAGATGGCCAACCGACGACAACGGCGTGTCATAGTCATCGCCGTATTCTTGTTCGGGTTATTCGCCTTCCATACCCTTCGTTCGAGCGAACCACCACCTCGCGAACGTGCCAACATTCGGTTCGTCAAGAGTAGCTTCGACTGGGCCAACCACCAGCACAAGTACCCGATAGCTCCATCCTCCATGCACCACCTGTCGACCCAACGTCCGAAAAGCCTTCCACTAGTCCAATTCGACTTCGGCGCAAAGCGCAGGCGCAAGAACGATGCGATATCCGAGTCGCGACGGCAGGCGGTCCGAGACGTCTTCCTCAAGAGCTGGACCAGCTACAAGGAGTACGCGTGGGGGTTTGACGAGTTGGCACCCGTCACTGCCAGGGGCAAGAACACGTTTGGTGGCTACGCCGCAACCCTTGTCGACTCTCTCGACACGCTGTGGATAATGGGCTTGCGCGATGATTTTGACGCTGCCTTGTCTGTCATCGGGTCTATGGATTGGGACGACACCAAAGAAACGGCAGTCAATGTCTTCGAGACAACCATACGTCATCTTGGTGGTATTCTGAGCGCGTACGACCTCAGTGGAGAGCCCGTACTGCTGCTCAAAGCCATTGAATTGGGCGACATGCTGTATGCTTCGTTCGACACGCCTAACCGGATGCCACCCTTTTGGCTAGACTTCGAGGCCGCGAAAGAAGGGAAGCTTGTCGCGGGCACGGCCGACCCTTCAGCATCGCCTTGTTCTCTGGGGCTTGAGTTCACGAGGCTGTCCCAACTTACTGGAGACCCCAAGTACTTCGATGCCATCGAGAGGGTGAAGCGGTTTTTGGAAAGAACGCAGCGCGAGAGCCAGTTGCCTGGCATGTGGCCAGCTCTCATCAACTTCCGGGACGAGTCCGTCACACAACACAACGAGTTTACACTGGGCGCACTGGCCGACTCTTTGTACGAATATCTGCCTAAAATGTTCGCCTTGCTTGGAGGGACCGATCCGGCGTATGAAAAGATGTATCGTCATGCCATGCATGTTGTTGAACAGCACCTTCTGTTTCGCCCAATGCTTCCCGATGGCGAGGACATCCTCTTTTCCGGGACGGCATTTGCTGAAGGCAACGTAAGACACAACCCAGAGAGCCAGCACTTGTCGTGCTTCGTCGGTGGCATGTTCGGGCTCGGTGGCAAGCTGTTTGAAATCAAGGAGCACGTGGGTCTGGCCGAGAGGTTGGCTCGCGGTTGTGGCTGGGCCTACAGTTCGTTTCCTACTGGGCTCATGCCCGAGATCTTTGGTATGGTCACTTGCGAGACGTTGGACGGTTGCGAGTGGGACGAGGAGCGGTGGAAGCGCGAAGGCGCCTCCGATCTGAGGAAGGGCTTCTCCCATGCTCGTGATCCGCGTTATATCCTCCGACCAGAGGCTATTGAGAGCATCTTCCTAATGTACAGAATGACTGGCAATTCCGAATACCAGGAGATGGCCTGGACCATGTTTCAGTCAATCGTCAAGGCCACCGAAACTCACCATGCGAACTCGGCTATCGAAGACGTAACAGCCAAAGGTGAAACAAAGAAGCTAGATTCAATGGAGGTACGTTACAAGAGTCCAGATGATCCAGCATTGTAATGCCGTGACTAACCGTTGTTACAGAGTTTCTGGCTATCCGAGACGTTGAAATACTTTTATTTGATATTTTCGCCTCCAGATCTTGTCAACCTCGACGAGTATGTGTTAAACACAGAGGCGCATCCACTCAGACGGCAGTCTCCTTGAATAAAAGCATTCTCGGAATGGTGTTTTCTCGGCGTAGAATATATTCATAGCATAGTTTAAACAACTGGGGCCTACCCAGCGCGGCATTCCCTGACCCAGATGCACAAAGGGCTCTCCTCGGGAATCACTCTCCGCAGCATTTTGGCAAGGCCGAATGACTTCAGTGACAATATACGGGCATTGCCAACGAGATCTGACGGCTTATCGGCGACGATGGTCCAAGACACATCTTGGTGCCTGGGACACGTGCACGTCGAGGCCTTCAATTAAAGAGGTGTTCCGCTTCAAAGGTTCAGCGCGTTCAGTTTTGAGAACAAGGAGCCGGAGCCCATATGTTCCTCTTGTCATAACCGTCTATTCCATCCTATATGCAGATATATGCAGAGGTTGCAAATTCTGGGTGCTCTTGGTCCTGCCAGCCGATCCCCCTTACGGGGACGTCCAACTCTGCATCTATTAGGTTCATTTCATCACATATACAAGTTCTTAGATGGATTCCACATAGAATCTTGTCCCTGTTTCCCCAGGCCTTGCCCAGCCACTCAATGCTTCCATCTCAGCAGCGTAACGGAGGCCTTCTGAAACTCATATGCGCCCTTGCCGTCCCACTTGCTCTCGGCAATGCCAACGGGGTTTTCGTCACCCTTGTTGACAACATTAACGTTCTCTCCAGTAACGGTGTAAACCTGGATGTCGGCGCCCTCCTTGACACCCTCGAGGTCGACGGAGAAGCTCTTCGTTTCATGAACGTTGACGACGGCAAGGTTGACGAAGCCGTTGTCGTCAACGGTGGCACTGACGTCGAGGTAAGGGGTCTCAATGGCGCCCCGAATCCAGTTGGGCTCGGTGGCGCCCTCGTACTCAGGGGAGCGAACGTGAGTGGCGATGGTAGAACCTCTCATGTACTTGCTGAAGAGCAGCAGAGGCCACCAAGTGGTCTGCTTGGTGATGCCCTCCTTTGTGGTCATCAGAGGGGAAATGACATTGACGGACTGGGCAATGTTGGCCATGCCAACGTACTTGGCCTGGCGAACGAAGACGTTCAGCCAGACACCAACGGCGAGAGCGTCTGACAAGGTGTAGCTGTCGGCTTGGTCAGCAATGTTCGGCGGCAAGGATGTAACTCCTCCGTCAGCAAAACCTCGACTTACGATTCTTCGCCGCCCTCCTCACCAGGTGCTCTGACAGGGTCCCAAACATTCCACTCGTCGAAGCAGATTTTTTGTCTCTTGCATGTAGGGGGCACCTTGTTTTCGATGCGAGCAAGGTCGATGAGACTGCCCGTAATCTCAATGGCGCGTTCGGCTGCCCTAGGTGCTGACCAAGGCGTCAATCCTATGATCGGTAGACTGCGACATGTGTAACAGCGGGCTGAGAAAACTTACCCGTGGCGTTCTTCAGATGATCCTCCGACGCTGTGTAAAGGTGAATGCTGTGCATATCAATCAGGGACGCAGTGGTGCTGCCACCGAGGCCGTGCAAGCTCCACGTGATGCACTCCTTAATCACGTACGTGTCCCAGCTGCTGAAGCCGGTCTCACCGCAGAGGATCAGCTCCAAGGAGGGATCGAGAAGCTTGAGCGCCTTGGCCCATTGATAAGCCTGCTTCGCGTAGTCCTCCTTGGTCATTTGGCCGACCTGCCAGGGACCCCACATCTCGTTGCCCAGGGCCCAGTATTTGACCTGGCATCAGGTGAGCGGGAAACACGCGGACGCGAGAGAGAGAGGGCTTGACGACTTACGTTGTAAGGCTTCTCGCGGCCATTCTGGCGACGGAGGTTGGCGTAGTAGGTGTCCTTGTCGGAGTTGCAGTACTCAACCCACGCCAGAGCTTTAAGCACCAGTCGGTCAGATCATTTCATCGGTCACATCTCTGTTGGCGGAAACGAGTTTCCGAGAATGTGGATCGACATACCTTCATCGAGTGTCCCGGTACCAAAGTTGAGGGCCAAATAAGGCTCCGCGCCAACGACCTCACACCACTTCATGAACTCGTCTGTTCCGAACTCATTGCTCTCAACGCCGATCCAAGCCAGCTCGGGTCTAAGGTGGGAAATTGGGGTTAGCCACTCGCTGCGAACCAAAGGCGGGCCGTCCGCGCAGGGGTCCAGACCCTCCAGCGACACGGAATCCTTCGAGGGTCCGGATCCTGTTGCTGCAGATTGCCATTTCAAAGTGGGAGTTTGGTTTTCATACCTCTTGGGTCGCTTCTCCTTGGGACCAACGCCGTCAATCCAGTGATAGGTAGCGACGAAGTTGCCACCAGGATACCGCACAACAGGGCAGTTCAGCTCTTTGAAGGCCTCAATTACATCCTTGCGGAAACCATTCTCATCGGAGAGCGGGTTGCCGGGGTCATAGATGCCGCCGTAGATACATCTTCCCATGTGCCTGTGGCGTATGTATTAGTAAGCCGTGACAATATGCTTACGTTGAAAGGTTCGGGTGAGAGAGAGATAGAGTGAGGGGAGAGAGAAAGGGGCGGCGCAGCAAGACTTACTCGGTGAAGCCACCGTAGACATTGTCATCAATCTTGGAGATGATGTGGGAGGGGTTCAACGTGATGCTGGGGCGCGCATCCTCTGCGATCTTGGTAAAGGTCGCCATGACTGAATCTGTGTGTGAAATGTAATGGATGTATGTACTATTAAACGACCCAAGCTTCGTAGAATTGTGGTGATGATCCGATCAACCTGTGGCCGGCAGTTTGATGCGAAAAGGTACAGCTGGTCGATGAGTGGTGGAAAATGGACGTGACCTGTCAACCGCGCAACTGACACCGGATCGAGGCCGGAATTTGAACTCGTCTGGGGCGGGGATTAGCGGTCAAACAACAGAGATGGGTTGGAGAGTGGCAGAAAAACAATGGGAAAGGATATTGGGTCGGCAGTGGAGGGATCGCAGACGACTCGGTTTTTGCACCAGTCTCCCGCGACAGTCGCTGCGGTCGTTGCAGGCGAGTTGGGATACCTAGACAAACGACATCAGACTGGGGCATCTGATGAGGGGGTGGCCCCCGATTCGACGGGGCCACCAAAGCCTGGCCATATTGAACAGATGGTAACAAGTTCCAAGCGGAGAGCATGTGCGGCTCTCTCAAGTCTCGACTCTTGCCAGGTAGGTGGTGCGACAGGCGCACGAATCATAGACGATACCATGCGGAGAAAGTTGACGATAACGCGGGTGCTGGGGTCTCGGGGTGGAGTAGTCGGCTCGGAGAGGAACAAGATTGGTGTGTGCAGTGGTCTGCTGAGTTATGGGACGGGTTGCTAGCTTAGGGTAGGATGGGATGGGGTTCATGAACACTTGGGGAGAGGTTGGAGGACGACAATGGGGAGTAATTGGAGATCCAAGGATGGGGAAACCCTTAGCCGGGCCTTTTGCAGTTGCACGATGCAGGTTGGATCCAATCCAGGTGTCGGTATCATGTCGAGTGTGTACATATGGCCGCAGGAAGCGGGACTGATGGGGGCTTTGGTGCATTGGGATTGGGGCGTTGGCAGAGAGACGACGGCGGCTTCTGTTCTCTCTTTCGCTGGAGAGCGTGGCAGGGAGCCAGCTAACGTAGGAGGACGGAGTCATATCGGCGGCTGCATTGCGTCTCAATTTTAGGTGCTTTATTCGATCAGGCCAGAACCCATTCCGGGCCCGTGTTGCAACTTGGCGCGCGGAGTGCAACCAGGGCGCTGGGTAGAAGCGTATGTTCAAGGCCTGCCAAGTTTGCCAGGCAAGGCAAGGTCGCTGAATATCGAGTCTTGGTTTTGCTTGACAAAGACAAGACGTCCATGCCAAATGAAGGCTGCGCCTAGAGGCCGGAGTAGGGGGGCTACGCAGATGCTGGTTGGGCCGGCTGCCGATGCACAGGATTTTAAAACCCGGCGCGTGAAAACGGTCAAGGTGTGGACGATGATCTGACAAGGAGGTGACTGAGTGAGCGAGAGGGCGGAGGGGATGCGGAGCAGCCCGTGTCTCGCCAAGTCCCGCGATAGAGTGGGAGAGCAAATGGCAGTATGGAGTGGGACTGCGGCCAATTGTGGAGTCTTCTCGGATGTCGGATCATCTTGATTGGCGCGCATAACCGTCACACTAAAGCTTGATTGCCCTCGAATCCCATAGCAAGTGACGACATTGGCTGAAAACTACGGGGCAGATGGGGCCCAGCGCGCTTTCAACCCAATCAACAGCCGCTTGCGACGGTACGTACCTCGGAGGTTGGATGCAGCGATGAAGTAATACGTACCAATGAGGTGGTCTCTATGCTTCATGGAGCGGTCTTGAAGGGGATCCTTCGGATCACGGGCAGCACGGGTCATCACGGAATCAAAAAGAGGACCACCATGGATACGCACTTCCCCTGGATGACAAAAACAGGAAGGATGTTACGGTTAATATGTATATAGAGCCGAGTGTCGCTTGTAGGCGGAGAT
The DNA here is from genome assembly GCA_022836555.1 of Colletotrichum tofieldiae. Lineage (NCBI taxonomy): Eukaryota > Fungi > Ascomycota > Sordariomycetes > Glomerellales > Glomerellaceae > Colletotrichum > Colletotrichum tofieldiae. The sequence goes on from BQXV01000002.1 coordinate 6,336,886, forward strand.
GAAGCGCAGTTAGGTAGAGTCGTGCGCGTTGCCGAGCGTTCAGTGGACACCGACGCGCCAACACTAGGAGGGGGTCCCCCACTCGCCGACACGCCAAACTTCCAACAGACTTTCATGTAGTTTGCTGCCTCCACGTTGGTCAAACGAGGGCCCAAAGAGGGGGTCCTCGAAGGCTGATGTGTTGCCATGTGATGGCGTTTTGTCCAACATGACCCTCTGATATCAAGAGATCTCCAGCAACTCGGATGGTCGAACCACATGCAGCCTGGCACCAGAGTTGAGCTTGGCGCTTGCGTTACAGAGTCCGCCTTCGGTTGTTAATATGGAAAATTGTTGGTGTCGGTGTCGGCGTTGATGAACCGAGCCAGCATGCCATGCGCACGACCACATACTCCGCCTTCCAACCCCCGTCCCATCCCAGCTTTTCCCCGCGTACCCAAAAGTATGGAGTTTGGAGAAGCCCAGCGAAACAGGTATCGGAACATACCAAACGGGCGCTTCTCCAACGCTCTTTCGACGGTGTCGCGCCTTTCTCGGGACTCGACATGCGCAGTGCCTGACACACATCAGACACTAGCACACATGCGCGAGCACCAGCGGGCTGGCGCAACCTGTTGCATCCCGGCGCAATCTGGGGCATGGGGTCGAAGGCCGGGGCAACCGTCACCGATACCGTCCTTTGATGGGCTGGCGGCCCCCCAGAAATGGCAAGCCAGGGGTGGGGTTCTCGTGGCCTCCACTTCCACTCGCATCCCCCAGCAACTTTACCACCAACCGAACTCGCCACGACAGACACTCCTGGTAGCCTTTCCAATGCGCGGCGGCACTAGCCCATAACCCATGCTGCTGCCCATGGCATTGGAGAATCAGAAAGAGACACTCTAACTGCCTGGCATCAATGGGCTGCCAGCCGATGTGACCTTCGGGACAAAGTGGATGCGGGGGAAACATGGGGTCGGCCAAACATTCTATAAAGACGCGACGATCCCTTCGTGCTGATGCAATACGCGAGACGGTCTCATAGCAGCTCGACGAGTCGGTTTGATCTTGACCCCTTTCGAGTCCCTTCCGTCCTGGAAACTCTTTACATCCTTGGCGAGCCCACGACGACAACTCCCATCACCAACAACTGACCGAGAGCCTCGGCCCCATCTTCTTGTACTCGGCCCATCATGGCGCTCCCTCCCAAGTGGTATCAGTTCCTTGTGAGCGTCTTCGCCTCGCTCGGTTCCTTCAACTACGGTTATGATTTGGGTGTCATTGCCTCCGCCATTGCTTCGGCCTCCTTCAAGACCAAGTTCGGCGAGGATCCCAACGAGATGTATGTTGCTTGCTCCTTGTCTAGCTTGCCTTTCGCGAGAGTAGCTATGGCACGCTCTGACGAAACATCCAACTGACTCTTCTTCCCAGCGGCGCAGTCGTTTCCGTCTTCACTGGAGGTGGTTTCATCGGTGCTGGTCTTGCCGGCCCCACCGGTGACAAACTCGGCCGTAAATTGACCATCCTCATCGGCGCTTCCATCTTCGTTCTCGGTGGCGCTCTCCAATCCGCAGCCCAGTCTCTGGCCTTCCTCTACGCCGGCCGCGCCCTCGCAGGTATCGGGTATGTAAACACCCGTGATCTCAGTTCGCATTCCGAAACACTGACTCATCTCGTGGCGCAGTGTCGGTTTCCTGACCATGATTATCCCCATGTACCAAGCCGAGCTTTGCCACCCCAGTATCCGTGGACGAGTCACCGCTCTGCAACAATTCATGCTCGGCGTTGGTGCTCTCGCTGCCGCTTGGATCTCATACGGCACATACATCGGATTTGCCGAGAACGACAACAACCAGTGGCGTGTCAGTCTGGGTATTCAGTGTATTCCCGGTGGCATCCTTGCTCTGCTCATCCTCTTGTTCCCCGAGTCTCCTCGTTGGCTCATCGACCACGGCCGCGTTGACGAGGGTCTCCAGACCCTTGCTAAGCTCCACGCACACGGCGACGTCAACGACGCCTGGGTTCGCGCCGAGTTCGACCAGATCCAAGAGTCCATCGCTGTCGAGCACGAGGGTTCCGCCAAGTCCTACAAGGAGCTCTTCACCGACAAGTCCTGCTTCCGTCGTCTCTTCCTTGCCTGCGCTCTGCAGGCCTCCATCCAGATGACCGGTGTCAGTGCCATCCAGTACTACTCTGTCGCCATCTACGAGAAAATTGGCATCGCAGGTGACGAGACTCTCCGCTACCAGGCCATCTCCTCCGTCATCGCTCTCGTCGCCCAGTTCCTCTGCATGATGCTCATCGACAAGACTGGCCGTCGCTGGCCCTTGATCTTAGGTAACCTGGGCAACTGTGTTACTTTCATCATCGCAACCATCCTGCTCGCCAAGTTTCCTCCCGGCTCTGAAAATGCTAGTGGAAGCGCCGCCTGGGGTTTCATTGCCATGACCTGGCTCTACAACTTCAGCTTCAGCGCCACATGTGGTCCCCTCTCGTGGATTATTCCCGCTGAGATCTTCGACATGAAGACTCGTTCCAAGGGTGTGTCCATTGCCACCATGATCTCGTATGCTTTCAACACCCTCATCGGCCAAACCACATCCGTTGCCCTCGATGATAAGAGCGGAATCGGCTGGCGCTGGTATATCCTCTTTATTGTAAGTCCTTCTACATTTCGGGTGAACATCAATCAACCTAGCTAACTGAGTCCCTCTGCAGGTGTGCAATTTCACCAACGCCATCTTCTTCTGGGCCTTCCTTCCAGAGACTGCCAGACGTCCTCTCGAGGAGATGAGATACCTCTTCACCGAGGCTCCTCTGTTCATCCCAACCTTGGACATGAAGACCGTCGAGACCCACGACCTCGAGCGAAGAGTTGAAGCCGTCGAGCAGAAGCGGGAACACGAGACCGAACACCTCTGATCTGCCTGATTAAGATCAAGATCACAAACACGCATAATACCCACACATCCATAGTACTTAATATAACATAAAGCGCCCTAGTCTGATTACAGATCCAACGCCCTTCCAATCATATCCAAACACTGTCCACCGGGTATAAATGTACATTCATATGTTTTTGACGCGCAACGTCCCTAGCATGTGGCAATTCCATTTCGAGATGCAGTGCCAATGTGCCGGATCACTTGTTACTCTTCAGCATGTCTTTCCTCTTGACTGTATGTCGAAATGGTCAAGCCTCTTCCACGTTTGTCATTGTCCTTGAGCTAGTAGCATCATCTGTATCCATGTGACGGGGCCGGTCGGGCGACGCCATGATGTCCATGTCCGTATCCGGATTCCATCATTCCCGGGCCTTGGCGCTGGCGTCCGGGCATGAACCGGGAAAACATCCCCCACCTCCGCCACCGACAGGATGTGCCTGGCGGCCGCGCTGCTGCTTGCGCTTGTTTCGGAAGCAACAGCAGTAGCAACAGAGAACCCAAAAGGCGATGAAGAGAAACCCGGCGATGGCAATTCCGACAATGGCGCCGGTTGCGAGGCGTCTTCCACGTCCAGCCTGTGTCGTGGGGTGTTAGTCTTCTAATGATTCTTCTGGTGCACCAAACATGTATCTTACCATTGTTGAGACGTTTGGAAGTCGTGTGATTTATAAGGTAGGCTCTTGAAACTCTGATACCAGGGCCGAATAGATTGAGGGATCGTGTCTAGTGTGACTTGTAATAGGGTCGTGAACTTCGGGTTGTAGAATGAGTGTATTTAGCTACCCAACGGGGGCCACAATATAGCCTTATATCATTTACTCAACCGTGACTCCTGGGCACACGACATCGTTCAGTTGCGTTTGTTTTCCGGCATTGCCAAACACAAATGGCACGTCATGAACATGGCTGAGAGACGCTATGATAGCAGCAACGCGTCAGCGAGTTGAAATACAGTGTGGCGCATTCAAGGAAACTCGACCCCGGAGAGCAAGGTTGCCCCAACTTCACAGCTTGAATGCCATAGCAAACAAGCCATGTCCAAGGCGACGGACGGCTCTGGTGCCGTCTGGTGCTACACACACTACACAGTAGCTCCACGGTGACTTCATCAAGGTCCTTGGCTAGTGGGAGACGCGTGGCTGGTGCCTCGGTGGGGCCGGTCCGAACGGCACTTCGCCGCGGCGCCAAGGTCGACCGGCAATCCGGCACGGCCGTGCTTATTTTTGGTGGTTATCCATCGGCACGGCCGAGCCTAAATTACAGTGGCTCATTGATTTTCCGTAAAACCAGCATCGCAACTTCGGTGGGAGCTTTGTTGGTATCGATGAAAATTGACAACACCTAAGCTAAAATTTAGTGGCTGTTGATGATTCCACGGAACAGCACATTCGGCTGTCTTGCCACCGCTCCATCTCTTCCAATCAACAACGAGGGCAGTACAGGAACCTATAAAACTGGAGCTTCCGCTGCCTGGATGAAATCAATCTTTCAGGAAAGCAACGATGTTATGACGGAGCAAAAGTGCCCGAGCAAGCACGATGCGACAGGTTGCAAGAGGCGGTGAGCCCTGCGTCAAGAGCTTCAATGCTAATGATGGCTGGATTCTGCGACTCTTTAAAGATTTCTTTAAAATGCACGAGTCTGTCGGAAAAACCAACGTGACAACTTTGCTTTAGAAAATGGAATCTTCCGCCAAGAGAAACATTGGGGTTCTGAGTAATGGATTGGCTCAGGCGACAGCCAGACAGTTTGTTAGGTTCTCGCTTGGCTAGTTCTTCGTCTATGTCATATGATGCTCACTTTCCTTTTTCATGTGAATCCGAGTTTTCTTTTGCTCTCGGGCACGAGGCCAAAACTTTGTCGCTGAGATGTTCTACTCAGCTTTTGGGGCTCTACTTTCAGGCGAAGACTGGAGAGAGTATGGAAGACGTTGGGACTTGGGATTGTCTATGTAAAATAATGCGCCCTACCGAGTCCCATTTACGGCATCCTTTTAATGGCATTGCTTGTTCGACATAAACCCACACCAAAGCCCCAACACAGGTTTCCAGAGTTGAGGGACATTGCTAAGGCAACCAATTTTGCACATCCACCACTTTTCAAGAATGTGAGTTCGCTTCAAGAGATAAACTGTAACGAGAACGTGTTCATTATCATATTCTACTACTCAACAGAGAGGGACGGCGTGCCACATTTCCCACATTACCTAGATGGTTGGTAATCAGAAGGATGGGCAATGGAAGTCACATGGGCTTTCTTTTGTGACCTTGAATCATACAGGTAATCAAAGGGTTTGCTGCAATTGAGAAGATATACATACGCTATGGCGATCTCCATTTACTGTGGACCATTTTGCAATTGCTGTCCTTGGAAATGTGGACGATCTGCCTGCTGCTAAAGCAACATACAAATACACATGTGGTACAGCACAAAATGGATCAATAAACCACATCAAGTTATTCGACTTGGTGTTTTATGTTGGCCTTCATCCCTTTCATATTGAACTTTTGGCAAATTGGTAGATGATACAGTCGGCATGAGGACACCAGCGGAGACTGACCTCTGCCAACCATAAAAGCATCAAAGCAGACCGCATGGATCTGAGTCATGACTTCGGTGCACTACCCATGTTTCGGCAGTTATCTTCTTGGTTTAACCAAGGCCACCCAACGCGCCGAGCCGAAAGTATATCTGTTTTTAGCTTACGGTAGGTCCCGTCACAGCCGGGAACCCTACCAGTCCACGAACCCCTTCATTTCATCTCCACAAGATCCAGCCAGCCTCCTTCTCTACAAATCGACGCTGAGAGTGTAACAACTTACAACTTTGCTGCGATGTCTGGACTTACAGGTCCCCTGTTGCTATATCTATGGAAGTGTTCTTCATTTACCAGGCCACCTATTTGATCTAGTTGCGTACCTGAAGCCAGACCTAAAATTGCATATACACAAACTCTGTTACATTACGACCATGGCTCAGACAAACGGCCCGGGCCTAACGACATGGGCCCAGAGAGATTTGAGTCAGCCAATCAAACCCTAGACTACGATGTCTTGATCATCGGAGGCGGACTCAGCGGCATTTTTTCGCTGTATCGGATTCGTGAACTTGCCTTACGAGTCAAAGTACTTGAAGCCGGTTTTTCAGAAGGTGACACTTGGTTCTGGTAAGTATCAAAGACGGCAGGCTAAACTTTCTGGCTGATATATCTCAAGGAATCGTTACCCTGGCGCTCGATTTGATTCGGAAAGTTACACATACATTTTTTCCTTCTCCTAAGAAGTACTAGACGAGTGGGACTGGACCGAGCATTTCTCTCCTCAAACAGAGAACTTATGATATATGCAATTTCTCACCAAGAAATTTGACTTGAAGAAAGACATGCAGTTCAATACCCGCATTAAATCAGCACGATTCCAAGAAGATTCCAAGTCATGGCTGCTAACCGACTCAACTGGCGGCACTCACACTTGCCGCTATCTCGTTACGGCGATGGGAATTCTTAACAAGCCTACACTGCCTAATATCCCTGGTGTCCACGACTACAAAGGAAAGGCATGGCACACAGCTCGTTGGCCAGACGAAGGTACGAGCCTTGAAGGCAAGCGTGTTGCCATTATTGGAACAGGAGCCACTGCCATTCAGATTATCCAGGAGATTGCGAAGACAGTGGGCTCCCTGACGGTCTTCCAACGGACTCCAAATTGGACTGCGCCACTGCTAAACACGAAGATTAGCCCAGAAGAAATGCAGGATATCCGGCTACAATATCCCAAGATCTTTCAAAAATGCCTCGATTCTTACTCATGCTTCATTCACATTAGCGACAAGAGGAGCGTATTTGATATGGAAGACAATGAACGTCTCAAGCATTGGGAGGCACTCTATGCACTGCCTGGTTTCACAAAGGTCTTGGGTGTCTCGGGTGACATTTATACCAACCGAGAGGCAAATAACCTTTAATACAGCAATTTTCACGCCAACAAGATCCGACAGCGCGTCCATGACCCAAACATCGTCGAGAAGCTCATCCCAAAAAATCTCGAGTTTGGTACTCGTCGGGTTCCTCTGGAAAGCGGATACTACGAGGTCTTTAATTTAGTTGACCTGAACGAGGACCCGATTGAGCGGATCACAGATACGGGGATAAAGACACAAGACGAGGCCTTCGAGTTTGATGTTATTATTTACGCAACTGTATATGATGCCGTCACCGGCTCGTTCCGGGCGGTTGACTTCCAAGGTATCGGAGACACTCAGCTATCAGATGTCTGAAGCGAAGGCATCCAGACTTTCCTTGGGCTGATAGTCAAGGGGTTTTTTAACATGTTTATGATAATGGGACCTTACCAGATGTTTGGAAATATTCCTTGAAGCATCGAATATGCTGTCGGGTGGGTTGCGGACTTCATACGGTACACCCGCGACCACAACATCACCTCTGTTGAGGCCACTGATGAGCACATGCGTACGGGGACGGAACATGTCTGGAAATGCGGCGAGGGCTTGTTGGCGAACGACGCGGATTCTTGGATGACTGGCGTCAACAAAAAATTGGCCCGCAAACAGAAGAGGTCCATGACGCGGTACAATGGACCTGCGCCTGGTTATAGGAAGAGGTGCGATGAAGTGAAAGCCAGGGATTATTCCGACTTCATGATCGGCTAAGATATGTCGACATAGGCGGGGCAAGAACGAAGGATATACTATGAGTTTCCGGACTTGTTTGCCGCTTGCCGACTGGCTGCCACGGTGGGAAGACTCATCACATCACGTATGCAAAGTCTGCTTACATGTAAGTTTAGAATATTGTTTGACTGCAGTTCCTCGCGAGATGCTGACATCCTGTATTAATGGATTGTTTGATTGAATTGCAAAGTCCCCGACTTTGAGACGACAGTGAGAATATATCTATGAGTCAACTAAATGTATTGTACAATGTCGTAGTGGGAAAGACGCCCTGAAAGCAAATTTAAAGCTCACGGACAGCAAACACGCCCGTTGCAGCTGGCTTGGTCAAGGTCCAAATGATTCCGTCATCAATTGTCTTGTCCCAATGCTGTGACTCTGACAGCTTATCGCCAAATCTCCGGAAGCCGTGGGGAACACCCTTAAAAACGTGGACATCAGTCGGAACACTAGACGACGTGTCAGCTTAGCATTCAACAGTCGGGCTTCATGCTCCTTACCCAGCTTCGGCGAGCATCTTTGCGTATAGCAAACCCTCGTCTCTGAACGGATCTAAACCACAGATTCCAAATGTAGTCGGAGGGAGACCCTTCACTTGGTCGGGGGTTGCGTTACCAGGATTCAATCTTAAATCGTTGACATCGGGATTTTCGATTTTGAGTAGACTAAGGAACAAGTCTATCATGGTTCTCGGTAGGAGTGGAGCGTTTTTGTTCTCGACATGTGATGACTTGGATGGGTCTTTCAGTTTCTTCGATTGGGGCTCATAGCAGTCGACGTGCGTCAAGCAAGGAATCAACAGAACCTGACCCGCGATGGGAGGTAAATTCTCGCCAACCTTGCCGAGGTGCTGGGCAAGCGTGAGGGAGGCTGTGAGTTGTCCGCCAGCAGAAGGTCCTCCTACGACGACTTTGTTTGCTTCGCCGCCAATATCCTTGATATTTGCATGCAGCCAGATGAAAGCGTCCTCGGCATCGTTCCAAGCAGTGGGATAAACAAACTCGGGTGTGTGTCGGTAATTCACATTCAGGACAACGACGTTGTTACTGAGAGCGATGCGAGCACATGATGCGTCTTCCGAGTTGAGGGTGCCAAAGAGAAACCCACCACCATGGAAGTATAGATAAACAGGCAAAGGCCCTTCGCCCGCCGCTACGGCTCGGTAGGTTCGAGCGTCGATCGTTGCACCATCACGAGTCGGCAACGCCCAGTCGCGGATCTGTAGTTGATCCGCGATGGGCTTCATGGCCTCCACGGATAGGTCTTCGCGGACTTTGTTCGTATAGCTCTTGCGCCCCGCAGCGGACAGGTGAGTCTGCGGCGGGGGTAAATCGACCTCCACAGCCAGCCACTCCTCACTAGGGCCCCCGTAATGTGAAAAATCGGACATTTTATGGCCTTGTAGAGTCTCGCGAGTGTTCAAGATAGAGATTCAAAATTTCAATTGGTGGTTAAGCAGCTGGTGTTTAAGGTACATTCGAGTATTTGGCCTTAGTTTCAGTGTGTCATACTTTTCATTCAAATATGCGGTAGTTAGCCATGAGAAAGTGTGGCCTTCTGATGATCAATGCCTCCCGGATCTCGGTGCCGATCCGGCTGAGGCTATAGCCGAGGAAATACTATCATCACCCTCGGCCATTTCGGCTGCTTTGTATTACAATGGACACGAATCTAGCAAGTCACTTCGCGCAAATAACGGCAAAGAGAGGCGACGACAAAGAGGGATAAAAATACCGGCGCATAATCAATGAGCCAATCATCTCTTGTAACACTGTTTGTGCGTTCAAAAAGATTCTATTCACTTACGTGCAGAGCAAGTGCCTGTCGGTGTCATTAGTTATCTCATCAATAGCCTGCGCCTGCATCAACATCCAAGAACTTCCGAATCGATAGGTTCAGATTGCATGAACAATATGTTATTCTGGAATTAACACACAGAAGCAGGCCTGGGGCGACGTGAGAATAAACCTTTCTTTCGCCATAGATGGCAAGTAAAGCGTAGCTAGCCGACTAAGCCACCTCAACATTGCCGATGGAGAAGCACCAGCTGCAAAACCAGCCATGCTGCACTACTTCTAAACTCTGAAATTTATACATAGTTCGGTAGGTGTAGGACACAAGGCCACCAGACGAATATTAAGGTAAAGCTTTATGTGTTGTGCAAACCCAGAATCATTTTCGAAGTTTAGATTGAAACTTCTCATAGACCCCTTACAGTGTTTTAGTAGCGAATACAGGGCGGAAAGATATGGTACGTAGTAGGTTCATACAAGTGTTTCAAAAGAAGTATTGCCCTAATACAATCTACTTAAGGTACAGCCCATGAGCTGTCCTCCCCCACACTGACTTCTGTTAAACACTTCTAACCAGATATTTTGAGTAGCATTGATTATGATGTCATTAGGCTGGTTGTTGAGTTTCTTTTTCGCCAAACTGCCACGTATATATCCCAGTTAAAGACTTGATATATCCGGCGACAGGTCGTCAAGTGCGAACGCTGTTTATTCACAGCTGCCATCCATCCAGGGCCTTGGTGTCATTGTACACAGTAAGATCCAGGTAGTGGATCTGTCTTGTGCCTCCCCGTCCAAAGTTCTCAGAGGTAATGTTAAGAAGGGTGCTGGACGTGGTGGAAGACGTCAGGTCGGTCAGGCCAGGGAAGGCTTTCTCAATCAGAGTTGAGATCTGTGCCGGCGTGTAGAAGTCAGCGCCCTTGGCCTCGATCTTCTTCTGGAAAAAGGTGACGTAGTCGCGAGTATGGAAGATGTCCGCGGTGGCGCCGAAAGTATCCACGGACAGGGCATGGCCGGGGATAACCCGACGAGGCTTGAGGTTAGCGACAAAGTCAAGCGACGCGAGCCAGGACTTTGTAAGTGCAGGCGTCAAGAGGTCGGCGAGCCAAGCGTGCATTTGGTGGCTGTAAACGATGTCTCCGGCAATCAGGGTCTTGCTGGAGGGAATCCAGAGCATAGCCTCGTCAATCGTGTCACCCCCAATGGCGCTGATAATCTCAACAGGGCACGCCTCATCTCCAGGCAAAGTAAAAAAGGTGAAGTTGTAAGCAGTGGGAATTGCGGGAACCGGAGCGATTACGCCTGGTCCGAAGATTGCCGACCAATACGCGGTCTAGACACAGGGGTTAGCACAAAATTGTCTCTGGGGTTGTCATTGATGTATTCACCTTCTTGTAAGCCTCATTTTGAATCCAGTGAGTGGCTTCCGCAGTTGCGTAGTGCTTCGTGTCGGGAAAGTGATCGAGGAATGCCTGTCCGCTGAGGTAGTGATCAGGGTGAGAATGAGTCGTGAAAGCCGCCACGAGCGGCTTGTCCGTCGTCTTCTTAACCCACTCAGCCAGCAGATTGGCTTGAGGAACCGCAAGCGGCAGGTCAACGAGAACTGCAGCTTCGGACCCAATAATGAGGGACGAGACCACATCCAGAGACAGCCCCTGGTTGACGAAGTTCTCGACTCTCAATATGCAATTGCATGATGCTTGTGTGAGCTGTGCCGAAAGAGTGGCGAGAATAGCGAGGCTTTTGAGCATGTTGAAGTCTGGTGGCACTTTCTTGTCGGAGTTTTTTAGTGTGTAGTAAACTTTTGACTCTTGCGGGTGTTCAGGTTGTTACAACTAGTTGGATGCTCTGTAGAACTTCCAGACATGTTGATGGCTAGGCTGGAGGAGCTTTCTATACGTTTTTCCAATGAAGCAATTATCGTCATTCTGCTCCCGAGGCGTGTTGCCAATTACAGTCTTGCTAGGGTGATCGTTGTTGTCTACTTCTGCGATGGAATCCGAAGAGATCGTAAAGATCGTAAGGAGCGGAAGCAAAGTGTTCCCGTCGGCACAACCATTCATTTAGGGCGGCGATCATGACTCGGCAAGACCGTCCCTTGTGGATCAACCCCAGAATAAGACTGAGCGATTACAATTCGACGTGTTGTTATTAATGTACGGGTTGCACTAATCTGGCGCTAGAGAGCACCTAAACAGCCTGAGAACCTAAAACCTCGGAAGATCCATTTCATATTCATCAGTTCATCTCAGCGCGCGGTTAGAATACCTAATGGCCTTCGATAGTCGGGCAGACTGAGTCCCGACTTCTGTCTCAGTATCCACTCTGGCTTCATGTCCGGATGACTCTGCCGTTGAGGACCGCCCACGGGAGCACCATTTTCAAATCCGGGTCCTGTAAGCAGCCCGGAAGCAGATTGATATTTTCCAGGAGAGCCAGGTTACATCATTAGTGACATTTCCAACCGCTTCGATAGGTCCTTTCTACCTAACTTCTGCTCTGCGTCGTCCTCAAGCATACCAGCGACCACACATTCCCGTCTCTCAAGGCGTGGTGGCAGAGTGGGTTTTTGCACATGCAGCTCCGTGAATACAGATTGGTGGAAGTTAATTGAGCTCTTCGAACGTACACGTAGATCTGACCAGTCCAGGGGGCTTTGACAATAGTCTAAATGCTCACCGGGGCTAGAACTGGTCGGACAAAAGTCGGGAGAGGCCTGCCCAGTCCCAGCAGACATGCTGGGTGACCACTCGTCTCCTTTAATGGCTATTACAGTGCCTAATGGGTCGAACCCAAACTCATTTTCTCAGGTGAGTGCATCGACATGGTTGAATAAGTGTGTCACAGGCAGGGCAGCATCCGTTTCTGGATTTCGAACCTCCGCATTGACCGCCCAAATCGCACCTTTCTTCTGACTCAAAACATCCCCTCCCCGGTGTCATGGATAATCTTCCGTTCTTGTGGTTGTAGGACTCGCGCTATTGATTAGTTGTTTGTCTAAGCGTCCTGCTGCTGGCATTGATATCTGCAGAAACAAGTCGAGCTTCTGCAGTAAGAGATCCAACAATCCGTCGCCCCGAAGAGTTGCGTAAATTCCTCTCATAGACTCCAAGGATGTTTGAAGGAGCTGCAATCAAGATATCGGCCTTAAGAGAGGGGATGATATCTGAGACCAGGGCAGTTTCCGCTTACGTGAAGGTCCATTTTCGATATCCGGGAGTCGGGGTAAGTGACGAAGTATATCGCCAGTGTAGAAAGAGCATAGAGGGGCGCTAACATATTTGGTGATATGGAATGTGTCTTGGAATCGAAAAATTGAACAAGAATTCTCAAAGTTTTACAGGCCGCGTTAGCTGCGATGGATTGCCCATTGCGCACCATGTAGTCACATCGCCTGCCTTTGGCGATGATGTTTGCGCTAGAAGATATTGCCGCCAATTTCGCAGGAAGTCTAGCAAGATCAATGGTCACAGCAAAGTTCATTGAAAGCGAAGTACATAAGCATATTAGGTTGAGAAGGTAATACTATTAGAAAGAGGACCTGTAGATAGGGTATTATTTGCTACACTTGAGCTACTAAATTAAGACGGTAAGGAGCCATAATATAAAGTGGTATGTTAAAGTAAGTAGTATAGCAGCCTAACCTAGACAAGAGTAGATTGATCTAGTAGAATGTAAGAAATATACCTAGGGTAAATTTCACTAGCTAGATACGCAAAATCTAATAGGATATACATCTAGGCTTAGTTAAATAAGCCAAGAGTTAAATAAAGAAATTTTACTAGGTGTAGACACCTGATAGGCAATAGAGACATCCTATTAATTAACGTAGTCCTTTAAATGCTTCAGTATCTAGGAAGCCATTGTTTGTTGATTCTAGTTGGCCTTTGTATGAATTAACGTAAGGCTTTGGCTTGATGATGAGGGGTTTACGCACGCATCTTGCTGCTTCTCGGCTCCCCATATAGTCGCTGACTAAAGACGGTGGTTTGCGAATGAATGCATTTGGACCTGTTCCTGCGTTTGCAACACAAAAACTGTACGGCATTTCAAGGGTCAGCGCCAACGGATAACGGGGACAAGGACGGACCGGCAGGGACTACATTGAATAGTAGACCAGTCTAAATAAGGATAGTTTTATGGCCAAGCTTTTTATCGGGCCGTGGAGCTATTCCAGAAGAAGCTAGTTCTATGGCCAAGACTTCAAACGAACCTGCCTGACTTGGCATCTGGAGAACCACAACGCAGTGGTGCAAGTGGAAAGAGAGTATATTTTTTGACTGCGAGTAAGGCGTTGAGTCATTTTCTTTTTGTCATTTGATAGCACTTTACAAATCCTTTGAGGATACATAGCGCGATTTTATAATCTTTCTCCCTCACTAGGGATCAGATCTTATTCTCATTTATCTTCGCGTGATACGCAAAGGGTGGCTAGCAATGGCACATAATGAATTTGATTACAGGGCTAGAGATACGCAACATTCGGGCAGATTCATATACAGGGTAGATGACCAACTCGATATGCCGGGAGACAGCGGATTTCGCGGCCCCCGCTGACCGGCCCGGTTCCACTAGAAGCCAGGCAACGTTGACCAACACCGCACCTTCCCCCGCGCCACAGATCCTGACCGGAACTATGTATCGATCCAGCCAAGACACCTATGAGGCTCAGAGTAGAATACTGGTGCGGGTTCGAAGTGATACGGTCTTTTACGTAAATCAGATTTGTTATGTGCAAAGCTGAGGTTATAAGTAGGACTGCATCACTGCTTATATTAACTTCACACTTCGAAGGAAATTAAATCTGTTTTTTTGCAACTTTGTCGCGATTTCAAGTGCCTCAAAATTATTTCTCACCACTTTTGGAGCTGAGAGTTCATCTTTGACCATGATCGAGGACAACACCTCACTTGCCGGCTCTACCTTTCGGGAAGAGCCGAACGATGTGGTTCCTGATCTGAGGATGGAATCTTCGGTTCATCCTCTTGGTATGTTTGTCCAGGATCGCAGAATGACCTGACAGGATAGCTGTTCAGACGAAGACGGGTACAAGAATGCAAGCCAATGCATAGAACACAGACCCGCTGTCCATTGATGAGCTACGAGTAGCAGCTAAGCTCATCCGCACGTATGACAAGTCTAAGACTTTAAAGTTCAATTGCCTGACTCTACGGGAGCCCAAGAAGAACGAGTATGCGGCATTCCGAGCGAGCAGCGGTCCACGACCCGACCGTCGAGCCTTTTCCATCGTCCTCGAGAATGGGACGAGCAAGGTTTCTGAAGTCATTGTCAACTTGACCAAGTCGAATATTGAAAGATGGAGTCATGTAGCCGAGGTGGCCCCGATGCTGACTTTGGAAGATCTTGATGTCACGGAGCGCATTGCCCGGAACAACCCCCAAATCATTGAGGTTTGTAACGAGATTGGCATCACAGACATGTCCAAAGTCTTTTTCGACGCTTGGGCCATTGGATTCGACCATCGCTGGGGATTCGAGCGTCGGCTTCAGCAAGGGTTGCCCTACTATCGCAACTCGGCAATGGACAATCAATATGCACACCCTCTGGACTTTTCCGTCGTGGTGGATACCGAAACTGAGGAGGTTCTCGCAGTCGATGTGCGCCATGTCAACGGCGAGCGCACCCAGGTCTCGCTGGAGGAGCACAATTACCTGCCCGAGTTTATCAAGAGCTCGTATGACAGCACCAAGTTGAAGCCCATCGATATCACTCAGCCGGAAGGAGTGTCATTTTACATGCGTGGAAACGAGCTTTCATGGGCTGGATTCAAGATGCATATTGGCTTCAACTATCGAGAAGGCATTGTCATCTCGGACGTTCACGTCCATGACCAACAACAACAGCGTGATCGCACCTTGTTTAATCGCATCAGTATCGTTGAAATGGTCGTCCCCTACGGGAACCCCGACCCGCCTCATCAGCGGAAGCATGCTTTCGATGTCGGCGAGTATGGCAGCGGGTTGATGACCAACTCCCTGAAGCTCGGCTGCGACTGCAAGGGTGCCATTCACTACCTTGACGCTGTCATGACAACGTCCAAAGGCGAGCCAGCAATGATCAAGAACGCCATCTGTATCCACGAGGAGGACAATGGCCTCCTCTACAAGCACACCGATTTCCGCGACGGCAGCGTCATCTCCGCCCGCGACCGGAAGCTTATTATCTCCCAGATCATCACGGCCGCCAATTACGAATATGCCTTTTACCACACTTTCACTCTCGACGGCACGTACAAGCTTGAAATCAAGCTAACGGGCATGCTCAGTTTGTACTGTATGCACCCGTCCGAGTCGGCGGCTCCATACGGCACGGAGGTTGCCCCTCGACTCAACGCGCACAACCACCAGCACATCTTTTCGCTGCGGGTCGACCCCGAGATCGACGGGCCGAACAACTCCGTGCTGCAAAGCGATGCAGTCCCGGCAGAGCAACCCGTGGGATCTCGCGAGAACCCATTCGGTAACGGGTTCTACTGCAAGAAGACGCCGCTGCGCACTGCTCAAGAGGGCGCGGCCGTCTACCGCCACGAAACAAGTCGGGCGTGGGACATCATCAACCCCAGCAGCATCAACATCTCGACGAAAAAGCCGGTTGGATATAAGATCATCAACCCCAACTGCCCTCCTCTCCTCGCCCAGCCGGGAAGCATGGTGTACAAGCGCGCTGCTTTTGCCCACAAGAGTCTCTGGGTGGTGCCGTACAAGGACTATGAGGTTTTCCCAGCAGGCGACTATGTTTGTCAGTCGACAGGTGAAGAGAACCATCTGCACAATCAGACGATTGTGGACTGGGTCGCACGCAACGAGTCGATTGAGAACACGGACGTTGTGTGCTACATCCAGTTCGGACTCATGCATTTCCCGAGGACGGAGGACTTCCCCATCATGCCCGCGGAGCCGGTAAGCGTGATGCTCCGGGCGTCCAATTTCTTCTCAAAGAACCCCGGCCTATGGGTACCGCCGTCGTCGGTGAGCATCGACCAGACGTCGAGGCGTGCTTTCGGTGCCAACAGGGGAGAGAAAAGCTGTGCGCGGCTGTAAAAGATGGCGCGGTGCCCCTGAGCGGGAGAGAGATTGAGCTCATGTGGCTGAAGTGGGCTTGGATAGACTGAGATCCGTAGAATAATTGCAATTGCTCACCTGAAAACCCGTGTTCGCCAGACAGTGTAATAAGACTTTGGTGAGCTGCACAGACGGTGGGTAATGCAGGCTGACCATCATCGTAAGTAGTGTACGGACGACTGCTGCTAGGATGGCGCGGTGGCATCACCTCATCTCGAGCCAGACCCTCATTTGGCCAGTCGGTGGGCCAGGCGCGGGATTGAAAGACTCCCGACAAGTGCCAGCTCATACTTGAAGCGAGATCCAGTGACGAACCGGGCGTTTTGCCGTCATGGGATCAAGGGACAGATGCCAGGGCCGCTATCCCGGGATCGTGACGAGCGGAGCCGCCGAAACGCTGGAGACGGGCAAGCTCGAGATCAAGGTGGATGAGGGAGGGGAAGGGGCTGAGATTAATTTGCATGTGCTCGTTCTCTCTGTGCCTCCTTGACTTGGCTTGCTTGCCACTTGCTTAGTTGTGAGCATGTCCGTACGTATCTGACCAATCTGATTACTCTGTATCCGTGTGTGCATGTGTGGCATTGTGCCTATGCCCGAAGAACCTCAGGCAGAATTGGGTCTGATCGCCCCTCTTCGCCATACGATTCTGCCGCCTTCTCTCGCTGTCCGCGCCTGGCAATGTATCTCGAGAGCACCTTCCAAGTTGGATTGCTCTTGCCGCCAAGCGAGTGAGGCGAGTTGCGTCCAAACACGGCGACAACGGCGAGTAAACAAAATGAGGCAGCCATTGAGAAGCCCCCACGTTCTCGGGGGCCAAAAGGAACCCAGAAAAACAAAACAAAAAAAATGCTTCACAGCGGCACTGTCACATCATCACACAAATGACAGGTCCCTGAAAGGCCAAGAAATGCGCCAAATACCAGCTCGGCGGACGATGCAGAAGTATCTTAGGCTATTGCGGTGCGCCAAAGGGTACATTCTGCACAATTCTCACCCTACTCCTTTTTCGGATAGCTTGGGTGGGCCCAACGGCCGGCCTGCCAATATTTGGTGGGACAAGAGCAGGGGTCTAGCCACTAAAAAGTAGGTCGCTCATTTCCATCACCAAGTGAACACCGGCAAGACCCACGATGACTGCCCAAAAGGCCAATATGAAGAAGAGACGAGAAGAAAAAGCGATTAAAACAAAAAAGAGAACCCACACACACACATCCTTGCCTGCAGAAAAGACTGACCTGACCGCCTTTCCTGTTGGTTTGTTTACCTTTTACCGACATTTCCTCAGGTTCCTTCCGTCACCGTTCACCTGTCCACCCGTCCAAAGAAACGACTCACCGACTTCCATGGGTCTTGCCTGCATAGTCCCTCACCCCGATTCTTCACCACTATCCTCAGTTTCCTGCATTGCTATTGTTATTTTGTTCAAAGACTGAACTCTGCTGCGTCGCCTCACCGAGAAGCATTTCCTCCAATCATGGGCAACGTTGTTTCAGTCTTTTCTCCGGGCAACGGTCACCGCATCGAGGGTTCCAGGGAAGAGCTTGAGCAGAAGCTGGCTGACAGAGAGGAGACCATTACCGTCCTTGAGGAAGACCTCTCCAAGAAGGAGAAGCAGTACACCTCGCTCTCTGCCGAGGCCGAGGACCTGCGCCAGAAGATCCAGGAGCTCGATGCCCAATTGACCTCTTCCAACAACGAGAGCAAGGCCCGTATCGCCACCCTCGAGTCCGACCTCGCCGCCAGCAACGACAAGGTCGCCCAGCACCTCCAAGCAAACGGCACCGCCGACGCCCAGCGTTCCCAAGAGCTCGACAGCGCAAAGAAGGAGCTTGCCTCCTTGCAGGAGCAGCTTGACAAGGCCCAGCTGGAGAAGAAGGCCCTCCAAGATGACCTCGCCGCCCTGAAGGAGCAGCTGGCCGAGGCCAAGAAGGATCGTGAGGCCCTCGAGGTCTCGTTGCGTGAGGAGATCAAGTCGCTGCAGGCCCGCCTGACCGACGCCGACCAGGCCCGCTTTACCCTTCAGGAGACCCTCGACAAGATCAAGGCCGACGCCGACTCGACGACCAAATCGCTCGACGAGAAGACTGCCGCCCTCACCACCCTCGAAGGCAAGCTTTCGACCCTCGAGGGCGATCACACCAAGCTCAAGACCGCCACCGAGGCTGAGCTTTCCGCCGCGAGCGACAAGCACGCTGCTCTCCAGCAGGCCCTCGACAAGCTGAGGGCTGACTCCGATTCTGAGCTCGCGGCTGCCAAGAAGGAGTTGAGCGATGCTCAAGATAAGTTCGCTGTCCTCCAGCAGACCCACAACGATCTCAAGAACGGCTCCGACGCCAACGTCTCTGCGGCCCAGAAGGACCTCGCCGACGCCAAGGAGAAGCTGGCTGCTCTCCAGCAGACCCTCGACCAACGGGAGGCCGAAGCTGGCTCTGAACTCGAGGCTGCCAAGAAAGAGCTGGCCAACGTCCAGGCCAAGTTCGCCGAACTCGAGGACAACCACAACAAGCTCAAGGCCGGCTCTGATGAGCAGGTCTCGGCCGCCAAGAAGGAGCTTGCTGATGCACATGAGAAGGTTGCCACTCTCCAGCAGACCATCGACGCCCTCAAGTCCGATTCCGAGTCCGAGCTATCCAACACCAAGAAGGAGCTTGCCGAGGCACAGGAGAAGCTTGCCGCGCTGCAGGAGAGCAACGACAAGACCAAGGTTGAGTCGGACCAGGAGCTTGCCGCTGCTAAGAAGACTCTCGCCGAGACCGAAGAGAAGTACTCCAAGCTGCAGGAGACTCGCAACGTTGAGCTTGAATCCGCCAAGAAGACCGTTGCTGAGTGGGAGGCCAAGTACAACAAGTTGGAGCAGACGCTCAAGGCCCAGCAAGAGGCTCAGTCCAACTCCAGCGCCGAGCTTGAGTCTGCGAAGAAGACCCTTGCTGAGTCGGAAGAGAAGTATGCCAAGTTGCAGTCTACCCACGTTGCCGAACTTGAGGACGTGAAGAAGAACGTTGCCGATTGGGAGGCCAAGTACAACAAGCTTGAGCAGGACCAGCAAGCGTTGCTGTCGACCTCCAACGCCGAGGTTGAGGCGGTGAAAAAGAACCTGGCCGAGTCTGAGGAGAAGTATGCCAAGTTGGAGCAGGCTCACGACGCCGAGCTCTCGGCCGCCAAGAAGAGCGTCACCGACTGGGAGGAGAAGTACAACAAGCTTCAACAATCGCAGACTAGCTCCAGTGCCGAGCTTGAGTCGGCGAAGAAGAGCCTCGCTGAGTCAGAGGAGCAGTACAAGACGCTGCAGCAGGCCCAAGAAAAGCTCAAGTCCGAATCCAACGCCGAGCTGGAGGCTGCCAAGAAGAGTGTGTCGGAGTGGGAGGAGAAGTACAACAGTCTCCAGCAGGCACAGCAGAAGGCCAAGTCAGAGAGCAGCGCTGAGTTGGATGCCGCTAAGAAGACCGCCGCGGAATGGGAGGAGAAGTACGCTGCTCTGCAACAGGCTCAGCAGAAGGCTCAGTCCGAGTCTAGCGCGGAGGTTGACGCTGCGAAGAAGAACGTCGCCGAGTGGGAGGCCAAGTACAATGACCTCAAGCAAGTCCAGGAGAAGGCCCAGTCCGAGTCAAGCGTTGAGCTTGAGACCGCTAAGAAGAGCGTTGCGGAATGGGAGGGCAAGCATAAGACACTGCAGGAGACCCACGACAAGACCCGATCCGACGCCGCAGCTGAGGTTGCCTCGGTCAAGCAGAGCCTGGCTGATGCTGAGACGAAGTACAAGTCTCTAGAGGAGTCCCACGTGAAGGCCAAAGCCGATTCCGAGACGGAGCACTCGGCCACCAAGAAGAGCTTGTCCGACCTTGAGGAGAAGCACAGTGCCCTGCAGAAGGCTCACGACAAGACAAAGACCGAGTCCGTTGAGGAGTCCTCGCGCTTGAGCAAGGACCTGGCGGACCTGCAGGCCAAGTATGCTGACCTCGAGAAGTCCAACGAGACTGTCAAGAAGGACGCTTCCGCCCAGCTGGAGATCGCCAAGAAGGATGCTGCCACCTGGCAGGAGAAGGCCGAGCAGTCCAACTCCGCCCGCGACTCCCTCACCAAGGAGCTCGAGGCGGCCAAAAAGGATCTGGCTGCTGCTGAGGACCGCGCGAAGGAGGCTCAGACCAAGCTCGAGGCTGAACTGCAGAAGCTCCGCGACGAGCTTGCCAAGCCTGCCGCTGTCAATGGCGAGAAGCCCGCTGCCGAGACCACCGAGGAGGCGAAGAAGCCCAAGGAGGAGACTGTTGCGGCATGAATTGAGATGACTGGAAAGACCAGTGTACAAAGGTGAAGGCGAGGTCAATTTCGCCGCAGGGGAGGGACATACACCAACTGAGATACCAAACAAGAGTGCCATGACGTTGTACTTAATAGACTAATCCCCTCACGAGCTAGATGAATCATGATACGTGAACCCAAACATAACTTTTGCCCGATAGATGGCAAGTGATAGTAACGTTGAATCGTATCGGCTTAGTCGTCCAGTTCATGACCCTGAACTACTGGGCGAAAGCTGCGCTAAGGAGTGTGAGAGTGACAGGCATCAGGTGCAATGATGGGGCAGTGCTACACATTAAATGTTGCTCGCATAACAACCGGGTCGCCATAGTCAGTCTTCTAAATAATTTGGAGTGGGTTCAGAACGGTGATCTTGGATTCATGGCCGGACTTGTAACAAATTAGTGCATCTTCACATGCTGATGTAGATCCAAAGCGCAGCCCAGTAGTACTTAGGGTAACAATTAATGTCTAGGTTCTAAATGGCCTGTTCAGACGTATCTACCCCCTCGTTATAGCTGGTGCAACACCTTCACCCCTCTGCTTAGTTGACCTTGGCCTGGTTCAAGTTGGTGATGGTGTTGGCTCCGTCAATGAAACCGTTGCCGGCCTTGGCGCGGCACAAGTTCTTTCCACGCTCCTGAATGTTGTTGACGCAGGCCAGGTTGGCCTGGGCAACGCAGCTCAGAGAACCTCCGCCTAGATGGGAGAGACCTAGTTAGTTGAGACTCCTTGAGAGGGGGCGCTGAAGAATGTCGACTTACAAGGCTGGCCACCGGGGACACAGCGTCCTTGCTGGCCGTTGACTGTGCAGGTATCTTGCTTGAGGGAGGTGTTGGCAACACAGCATTGGCCGTTGGGTGTAGGTCGGCCGCCGTTGCCCGCTTGACGGTCAACGATGACGGCATCACGCGCAGCATTGCGGATGCCCTCAACGTCAGTGACGCTGGCGCAGGCAACGGCGGCAAAGCCGAGGAGGACGGTGGCGAGGGAAAACTGCATTTTGATTTGCGTCGCGGATGAATTAATGGTTTGAAAGAGTGAATAAAGCCCGACCAGCGGAAAGTATAAATGGAATTAGAATGGAAAGTGATATTGGACTGAAGATATTTGTTGTGTGTAGTGAGGCGAGAGTAGACACTTCGGATGGTTTCCAGGTCTTTAATACTAGATGATTCTCAAGATTCGCATAGATGGAGAAGTTACGAGTGCTTCGTGATATTCGCGATATGGGGCGCACCCGAGGCAAAACACTAAAGGTAGGATCTGGATTGCCGAGCCCCGACACGGGGTTGATACTATGATGTATCTCCAGGTGGTTGGCCAGGGTTGATACAGAGTGATGGGGCTCCTCCGCCGTCTAAAAGTCTCTTGTTCCAAAAAACGGGCCATGCTTAACAGCCGTAATCTATACACTAAGCCCGATTGACTCGCCCGCCACCCATTTAAGGCAAAAACGAGACGAAATCAAAAAGGGGAGCGAAAGCCACCCTGGGCACCAAAAGCGCAAGAGTGCGTGCATCAGGTTCGTCTCGAACTCCTGACACGGTTACAGATGCAACGGTCACGACGGCTATCGGCTTAAAGAGCAGGATCATTCGCGCAGCTTGACTTCTTGCGTAAATCCGATGTCGACAGACGGGTTTACCCGTAATACAACGTGGATTTGCTAATGCGCCTAAGAAGCTGGAGCTGATCCGCCGATCGGACAATCAACTGAATAGCATCTCATTGGCTTAGTGGACTAACATCACTTCTAGTGCCGTGCCAGTTAGTTCACTGGTCACCGGAAGTCCGTTTGCCAAATGATGCGACGGCAAAATTGGATCCATACTTAGTAAGGTATCGTGGCGACGTTTGCTAGCAGTCAGTCTGTTGATACCGAACTACCTGATTTAGAGTCTTTTGGAATGATGAGTACTGTAGTTTTTGTCTCTTTTTTCCCCCCTCGCACGTGAGCCTGATGTTCAGCGATACATATATCTTTTTGGAACTTGTGTGGAGAATCGTCTCCGCTTCCTGGGACGACTCCCATGCCCAATAGGATCCTCCTCTCGAGGTAGGCCATGCTGTTAGAGACCTGGACATGGACCTAAACGGGCCTTGCCGTTTCGTGAAGTGCTGGACCCCCGTCCAGAGCGGTAGCCTCATGCCGTATCAGAAAGCGAACCAAATTTACATAGCCCCTTTGCTTGCCATGACTACCTGCCACGCCAAGATTGTAGTGTGAGTTCAGATTGCGCAATTGCTATTGCCTTATGGCCCCTGATTTCACGTCCATTATCTCAAGTGTCCCCAGTTGACTGGTTTACGCTTGTCTCTTTTTCTACTGCAATTCAACAGGGTCCGGGTCAAAGCGCACCGAGGACAACTCTTGTGGTTCCCTATTAGTTACAGTCGAGCTACGATAAACGCTATGCATCTGCGCGACCACCGTTGAGGTTGGTTCAACGCAGTGAGATTGGAGCGCTTTTGGGAAGTCGCCCATTCTCTCAGACAACCCATTTGTCTCAAGCTGAGCCGGTGATAATGCATCGTATGCAGTGGCAAATGGTTTTGAGTAGCTCTGATCATTTGGTTCTGGCCAAGATGCAATGGGTAATGGCTGCTGATAACTACCTTGATGGTATTGCGTATCATCGCAAGGTCTTGCCAGCTGCTCAAAGGCGATACGTTGTACTGATGGCCACGGCTCTGGATAATGCGATATTGATGCAGTAGGCGAGCTTGATCCCATATTTGTGCTTTTGCAATCAGGTGCTGGGTTTTGAGGCATATGGCTGTTATTTGAGGTGCCGCTCTGGTTGTAGATCATGTGGAGGGGTATGGTGCTGAACGGACGAGTACTTGGAGCCACATTAGCGCTTCCTCCTAGTTGAGCAGGCAATATACCATGAAGTTCCAAACTAGTCGAGTTGTTGACCTGGTTTGAATCTGGTGAAAATGATGGCTGTGACAAGTGCGCGTTATAATGGGGCAAAAAGGGTGGTGCGGCGCGCGAGACCGATGTTGGATTAATGATCGTGCCGAGAGATGAAGATGATGTTGAGTGACTGACAGCATCTGTATTGGAATGCCTCTTGACGCTCCGCCGACCGTCTGCGAGGATATTTTCATGCCTCCAACCTGGAAGCGTCGATGTACTTTGGTTTTGGTTTTGGTTTTGGTTTTGGTATGAGCTATCCAGCGAAACCATTGAGGCAGTCCAATGCGGCGAATGTGCGAGTGAGCCGGGTAATGAACAGCCACCTAAGACAGACGAGTTAGAGGAAACTGAGGAGGCTGGTCGATGGAACGGCATAAGAGTTGAAGACAATGGCTGTGATGAGCCAGCCGTTGCTGGCGGTATTGGGGACAGCGACGGACTCATTGGTTGCCGCTCGTCGAACAGGAGTAACAGTCCACCCCCGTCAGGAGAATCAAGGACCTCACCCTTTCCTGACACGATTTTCTGTTTCCCTGGTCTTTCGGAAACATCGATTTGAGGGTATTCGTTTGTGTTCCCCAGGTGTACCATAGGAACGAACTGTGACGGACAGCTAAATGATGG
Source organism: Colletotrichum tofieldiae (assembly GCA_022836555.1). Classification (NCBI taxonomy): domain Eukaryota; kingdom Fungi; phylum Ascomycota; class Sordariomycetes; order Glomerellales; family Glomerellaceae; genus Colletotrichum; species Colletotrichum tofieldiae. The sequence goes on from BQXV01000002.1 coordinate 6,361,220, forward strand.
TTTTCGTTCCTCGACGGCCTCATGAACTGGAGCCGAGTACCGCGAGCCCGGGTATGCAGGAGGTGGTCCAAAATCTACTGGAGTATCAGACACATGAGGTATCAGGGAATTGACCGCATGTAAATCGTTCGTTAACGCCGATGCAAGCACAGAGGTCTTCTTCGGGCTCGTTTCTGGCAATGTTCTCGTGTCTGAATAGCGTGATTAGCTTTACATTCGCCAAAGGGCACATTGTACCCGGAAGAGGGGTTCATATTTCATACCTGATATGGCTACTGCGCCCATGAGGTCTCCCAGCAGAGCAATGTTGTCGAATGCTTGCATTGGCTTTTTTGTGTAACCTTTGCTCTCCAAATTACCCTGACTTGCAGGGGCAAGCAAAGCAATTTGTCGCAAGAAGTTGAGTTCCGCTAGCACAGAGGCATGGTGACGACTGACGACAGCTTTCTGATCTCTGAACCGCGCAGAATCCAATAGAATCCATGAGATTCTACTTCGGAATGGAGTCCTGCCGTTGTTGGCTTGAGGACGACACCTTTCTACAATTTCGCAAACCTCGGCCAGGCCCCTATGAGCCGCTTCGATAATGTTGTTGACGCGTTCCAAAACCTTGGGTCGTCTTGTGAGTAGAGTAAGCAATTCGTTGCGTAGCTCGATAAGGTATTGCAGATCTGCATGACAGGTACGGACAAGTTCGAGACTTGTCTTGACCTCGTACGGTACTTGTTCTAATTCGATGCCGAAAAGAACGACGTAGTAGCTTGCACGAAGAACACTGAGAGGGTCCATCGTATGACCATCTCGCTGTGTATCTTCTTAAAAAAAAAAAAAAATCTAAAAAAACCCGAACCTGAGTGCCGCACTCACTGCACGCAACAGGTCACCGACGAAATGGAAAAGAGTGGTATCATCCGCGGCTGTGTTGGACATTGAGGTGGGAGCAGTGTTGATACAGGCTGGAAATCAGATTGTGTCCCTTAAGCTGCGAGGACCCTTGCCTCAGAAAGGAGAGCAAAGAAGCATAATTACGGCGGTAAGTAGGCTGAAACGATCCAATGTGGCATGAAAATGGATCAGCGACAGGAGTTGCGATAGGAAGAAATGCTAACTGAATACAGAAAAAGGTTTAAACCAAGGGCAAGCTCTCAAATCTTGTCCCCCGTTCCTCCTGGTGTGGAACAATATGGTTGGCCGGACAAGTGACCGAGGCAGCATTGTGGCGTGTGAAGCTGAAAGTAGAAATCCAAGAGTCAATACTCATCGCGCCTACGAAAACTAGGGTCTGCACAAGTACTAAAAAGTACTGATTCTATTCATAGCTAAGGACTAGTGTACTGATATCTGGACCGATTGTTTCCCCAATAGGCTTAATGTCTTGAGAGCTAGCGCCAGGCTAAACATTCTGTGTCACTTTAAGCAATCCTTGCGGGCGGGTTATGCCCACTGAGGCTCGGCTCAATTCCGCAACCGGGTCATAGCTAGAACCGAAGGTATTTGTTGCCGTCACTTACATGATCTAATTAGCATGTGATCTGCATGTTGCATCTGGCCAAAGTCTAGATTTCTACTACAGGGCGATGCGTTCCACCGGAGTCAGAGTACTTCCACAGCAAGAATTCCATAGCCTTGATAATCTGTATTAAGCCCACCTCGATTGTCCGTTTGCGGCTTTTTCCATTGGATAAAGTGCTTGTTGCTGCAAATTCAGGGGATGAAAGAGCTGAGTTTCAGCTCCGATTAGGGTTCTTATGCCCGGTTGTATTAACTGACTTATTTAGACGAAATACCAGCCAATTTTGAATTAAGATGCCTGAAAAATGTTGATTATAAGAGAGAGAGACAGAGGCAGCAGGTGACCTCGTTACCTTTTGCAAATACTTTGAGCTAGTGATGAAGCAAACAAATCATGGTCGCTTAAATACTTAGAGATTGATTGTCATTACGTGTAGTAAAGCAGCAGGAGGGGCCTGAGTGGTTCCATTTAGACTTCAAGATTTTGATCAAAGTAGTCGTAACGAACGTAGTCGTACATTTCAGTTCGACTTGTGCATTAGAAAATTTTGGTTAGGATGATTGACAATGAATGTGGAGCACACTGAATGTTTGCATATGCTGATGTCAATAGATAAATTACCTTCTTTTCCTGTAAAATTGTCCAAGCTGTATGAAACTTGTGTTAATTATTGTGTATTACTGATTAAGAGCCCTCTCTTTCAACAAAACCAGTACATCAAATCTGCATTATCAGAGGTGCCACTACATGTCGAGGAGTTTGATAAAGCTTTCCATCTGAAGCAGCTACTTTGTCCACACCAGGACATAGCACCAGCATTCTTGAACCGCCTGCTTCATAGGTAAACTGCCACTCACTTGGCTGAGACATGATTGTATACCCAAACCTGGCACATTCGAAAATTACCGCCTGTAGGTGGCTCATCTGCTGCTGCTGACTTGCGTGATCCGAGGGGATAAAAAGATGCAAAAACGTGGTGAGAGCGGTGGCAAGGGCGAGACTCTGTGGAGCAGCCGCTGAGTCTGACGGCACGAACGGTGTTCGTTGGCTGCGATTTGGGTGCAGGAGGAAAGCTGATAAAGTGCGCCATTTGGAAAGCGCAAGTGATGATGCTTTATAGGAAGGTTAAAAAAAGGAAAATCGAATAGTAAAAAGTGGTCACCGCGGGCGGCTTACCTTGTCTGCTGTCATGATTATTATCTGGCAATGACTGGAGGAAAGCGGCTACTGGTGCCGGAAGCATTGAGAGCCGACTTCGTGAATGGAAGTCGATGCTGTTGAAAATTACGAAGGATATGACGTGTTTGAGTCCGACCTGCCGCGTCTTCTGGTCAAGACAGAGAGAGGCAATAGTTTCTGAACCAAGTCCTGGATTCTGTTCGAACCCTAAATTCAAAAGACTTTCGGTGACGGCGGAAAGGCTTTGTTGAACTTTTTGAAGGTGATAGTTGTTCTCGACATGTAGGTGAATGAGCTCGCCCAGGGACTGGAGTTCGGCTGCAATTTCCTTGTCTGGTGTTGCATCGAGGAGAAACTGGCTGAGTGGGAAATCGTTGCTTGATAAACCAGGATCTGCAGCTCTATAGGCCTTAGATTCCATTGTCACAGAAACATGACCCTCGTCAATTCGTCTTGGACCCGACTCTCGTTTCCATTTTCGACGCAGCAAAAGAAATGCAGCTAGACCACCTAAAATCAGGCCGCCAATGAGACAGCCAACGGCCGTTCCGACTAGGGATCCCGTCGAGATCCCGGACACCTTTTCTCCAGGTGAAGATGGGGTGGGTGTGATGATGCTCACAGAGTTGGGATTCGAAGACCCGTCTCCGTTGATACCACCCGTGGGATCAGTGCTTCTATTCGTAGTTGCAGGCGTCGATTCCGCCGTCTGGCTTGTTGACGACTGTCCGACGTTCATCTCTGTAGCTGTAGAAGTCATTATTAGAGAGTCTTGGGTTGTCCAAGACCTATTTTTTGACGTAAGAAAGGAATAAAAGTAGACAATCACATCTCACAACAAAGCATCAATGGGAAGAATCCCGGGTTGGGGCAGCGGTCTTCAAGTATTATTGCGACGGCCCACTGACCACGTCTGAATCTGGAAATCCTGACAACGAGGCTTGCTCAGTCTTGACGCCAAAAGGGTCGTTGATCTAAAATCGGAGTTGCTGTGCCGGTGTGGCTGCATCTTGACCAATGCTAAACGAATATTGGCTAAGGTGCAGCTGGGATTGTTAAAGCTGTCGTGCCAGCATTTATCCGTAACATGGCGCATCTGAGTCTAACCTCATTCGTAGCATAGCCAGACCTAAGACAAAGAAGTTGGACGTAAGGCTAAGAACTTCTAACGCCACGCTGAGGTGAGCGCTGTACGGAGGCATCCGCTAGGATTTCACCAATCAAGAGTCCTGATGAGATAGAAAGGGTCACTGTTAGCGTCTTACGAGATTGGATTGAGCTGAGTAGCGTTGAAATGCAATGCTCCTATGGGTAAGAGACAAACCCTCATTGTACGCATCTATTATCTTGCGTAAGGTGTTAACGCTAAGTACCTAAAGCTGAAAACGGTTTGTCTGCAAACAAACAGGTACTGTGCAATAACCAAAAAGATGCCCGCAGGGCTTTCGGTAGTAAACTGCCCCACTTGAATTAAGAAGAGGACCTGGCTGACACTCCTCTTCGTTTCCCACGACCCTCCACGGTCTGGCAGCGGACAACCATAACACGAACACACATGATTATTGTTCATCAGCATTGAAAATTTACAAATTTGATTTCATTTCCCTCAACACCTAGAATTTCTTTTAATTATCGATTCGTTTCAGTCTCCCTATTGAGCAATAGAGATGGCTGACCAACCTGACATCCTTGTGTCAATCGATCTAGGCACTACCTTTACAGGTAAATCGTCGTCGGTCTGGCTATAAGATATGAGCTAATAATACCAGGGGTGGCCTGGATGACACCCAAAACACCCATCCAAGTAATCAACGACTGGCCTGGTAGTGGCGATCGCGGGGAACGTAAAGTCCCAACAACCCTCATTTACAATTCCGATGGAAGCCTGTCTTCCTGGGGATTCATGTGCGCAGACGACGATGAAACTATCCCTGGAAAAGTTCGAAGGGAGTTTTTTAAAATATTCCTCGACGGGGACACTCTAGTCGCAGCACAGCAACAGGGACTATCCGGTGCTCCACGAAGCACTGTTGAAGCGCAGCGTTTTATATCCGATTACTTACGACAGGTATACGCACATGTTAAGGAGAGCATTGAGACACAGACCGGTCGGCGTTACTCTGGGGGTTGGGCAGGATTGGCTGTCACGTTTCTGTTCAGTGTGCCGACTACCTGGACCAGCTTAGGACTAGTCAACGCTTTCAAAGGTGTCATCCGGGACGCTGGCTTTGGAGTCGAGGGACCAAAGCACTCTGCGCAGGTTGACTTAACAGAGGCTGAAGCAGCTGCGGTTGCTACGCTCAAGACAAGCCCTGTAGACTTCAAAGTGGGAAGCATTTTTCTCACAGTGGACGCTGGTGGTGGGACTACCGACCTGGCACTGATGCAGATCACCTCAACCGATAAGAAATTCCCACAAATGTCCCAGATGGCGGCAGTTAGAGGTGTCGGCATTGGCGCATCACTTATTGATAGGGCATTCGTGCGATTGGTAGCCCATCGTCTTTCTTCTTGTCCTGACACGCAGAGCAGTCTGCCTGCTAACTTTGCAGCGAGTATGTCAAGAAGCCATCATTTTCGAACCGTTAAACACAAGTTTGGTGAAAGAGCGTACATGCAGCCTGTATACAGAATCCAGATGGAGGGAGTTTCTCATGAGTTTAGCCATCCTGGAATAGGGGTGGAGAACGGTAGGATGATTTTTACCAAGTAAGTGTGCCTGTTCCCTTCCTAATTGTCTATTAACAAAATTACAGAGAGGAGATAATGTCTTTATTTGAGGTACAAATCGAAGGCATAATGCAACGAATTAAAGAGCAGCTGGATTGGTTAAGTAACAGCGGAAAACCGCAGCAAATAGTAAGTGCTTGGCTCCAAACCCTTCAAAAAGATAGGTAATTGCGATTCTGACGTCCTCAGGGTCACATGATTCTCTCTGGAGGCCTTGGAAGCTCTGCCTATGTTCGAGACCGACTACAAGAGCAGTTCGTGAGCTATCCGCATTCCAATGCCAACCAAGTATCTGTTGTTCCCTGTCAAGACCCTCAGCTTGTCGTCGTTCGAGGATTACTACTTGATCATCAACAAAAGATGGAGTCAGGCAACTTGTCCGTTTTGGCTAGTCGTATAGCTAGGGCTAGCTATGGTGTCATTGTCAAAGAGGTGTATTCCTCTGCTTTACACTTCGACGAGGATATTCATGATGATCCATTTGACTCCACGCAGAAGTGGGCGGTCAACCAAATACAATGGTTGATTCGTAAGGTATAAGCCAACTACTGCATCATGTGGTGGCTATAGGGTTACTATAAATGAAACTAATGCTGTGCCAGGGTGATGTCATTAATCCAAACACGCCGCTCGTAAAATCCTTCGATATCAGACTGCGACCAACTGAAACAACTCGGTCTTGGGAAGCAAAGATTGTAGTTTCACACAACGAAGCATCATTTTTACCAAGAAGTATGAAAAAAGGCAAGTGAAATAGAACTTAATCTTATGTGTGATACTTTTGAGGGAGATTAACTAATATGTCAAAATAGCTGGAGTCTCAAAGCTCTGCGATGTAAAGAGTAACCTTACAGGGGTGCAACAAGAGCAACTTGTCTTGAAAGAGAAACGTGGGACCTGTTTCTCGCGGGGATTTAAGTTTTACATATGTCAGTTTGATATTCGAGTCATTGTCGCACCAGCTGATCTGCGGTTCGAGTTGTGGTTTGCGGGACAGAAATTTTCTGGGAATCATGAACCAATCGCGGTCACTTGGGACGACCAAGGGTCAAGTACTAGTAGGAGCGAGAAGTAGGATTGAGTTGTACGTTGTACCTATATCTAAGCTTAAAACGGCATTTAAATCTTCTTTTTTATTTAGAACTGCCCTTGCATGAATAGAGTCAGAAATCCTAGTATATGTTGTCGCTGAATCTAACTACTATATTTTATTCTTTTCTAAGAACACTAAAGTTATTAATTCAGCTTGCCGATTTTAGTCTACAACACTAAAAAATAATCTTTGTAATACCTTATGTTTCTAAGATGCATCATAGAAATGCAACCGTGTTCCCCCCCCAGGTCTTGTTTAGAGCCACCAACCAACCTAACTAAATTACCTAATCCAACCAATCATCAACAAAAATGATAGCATCTCAATCCAACTAAGTTTGCAAAGCGATTCCTAAGAAACCAGCTAACTAACTATTGCTTTGCGATTGAATCAACCATCCAAGTATAGAGTAAAGATTAGGTTAGTTGCTCCGATTGAAACACCATTTCCTCATGCAGGCTATCTCCGGTTGAACAACATTGTTAGCACTCTGTGGGCTAGCTGATTCATGGAGCCTTGACATGAGCAAGTGTCAATACCACAGAAAAACTGCCTAGCAAAACAAACGGGTTATGTTTAACAGAATCAGTTGTTACAATTATCGGCAGTCTGGCATAATTGAAAGAAGGCTAATCAAGTGCCCTTGAAGTGATATCGTCTTATCTAGTAGACTTGGAGTTGTGATTACATAAGCTGGTTATAAATCCTTAAAAAGAGATCATCAGAAAGGTCCTATTTAATGTATTTTATGTTCTTGAGGTTTTATTCCATCAATCTAATACTATAGAATCGTTGTGGTGCTAGTATAGTCCCCTCTAAATTATTTTTTTAAAAACGCCCTTGGTATTGCATTTTTCTCTGCACTTCAATCCCTCTTGTGCTCAAGGTCCGCCATTTTCAATCTCCTTTTAAGCAGGGGGGCCAGCATCTGCTCTTCGGAGTGTCCTAATCCTAGGGAGGGTAAATTTTAACTTGGAAGACTTGGGGTGGGACATGGGTCAAAGAAGCTTACCTAATTGGAGCTAGGCTGAGTTCACTGCCTACGAGTAACATGCTTCGTCATCTGTGTCTGTACTTTGACACATGTTAGCGGCGCGGTTGGGATTCCGAGTCGACTGGAATCTAGACCTGCACCCGGGCGCCCTCTCCTGACGAAAACATCTGGCTTGCCCCGCTTGCCCCGACCAGCGTCTCCACCAGCCGATCTCTTAGATGCCAAAGAAGATGAAGCTAGTAACTCGTCTCGCTGCCTATCGGCTCCCAAGCGGCCGAGTCCATATGTGCGTCTGGACCTGGCGGCAGATTGGCCAGAATATGGGGCAGCCCCCATATCTTCTCTCGCCACGCGGACCTGCTCCTGTGTCCCTTCCCCTCTCCCCGTGATGACCTGAAGCTGGGGTTTTTTGTTCGACGTATGATCATTCCTCACATGGCCGAACAGGAACAAGGATGATTGAACTTTGGCTCTTTGGACGTGGTTGATTTCTTGCCGGCAAGGGCTGGATAACATGGCGGCATCCAACAACGACCCCCGAGGGCGGATTGGCTTCCTCCCACCGCCTCCAGGCGAAACCCCGAACTTTGATAACCCACAAGATATCAACTGGACGCTCAACGTCGCCGTGCTGATCGTGTGTAACGTTCTCGCTACTGCCTCATTTATGCTTCGATGTTATGTCAGGTTCTTCATCAACCGCCGTATCCTAGTGGCAGATTGTACGTATAACCCCAGTTGCCTGCACAATCAAATCATGGCTAACCTAGCATCAAGATACATGTTTGATAGCATGGGTATAATACCATCATCTGCTGCAGTATGGAGGCTTACTGACGACGCCAGGTAATGATTGTGTTGTACTCGGGGACCCTTTTTGCCAGTATGTCTAGACCGACCCTTGCGCCTGCTCTTCACTGTGGTTGATCTATTTTAGTGGCACATTATGGCCTTGGCTATCACGCATGGGAGGTTACAGTTGAGGACTACTGCCAGTTGCTCAAGGTATGCCGCTGACCCAGCTTGCACGCACCGATACCTTCTGACCGAAATCAAGTGGCTCTACGCCAGTTCCATCGTCTACATCCCAGCGGCGTATTTCACCAAAGTTACCCTCCTCCTCCTTATCGCCCACGTTTTCGCTGTCAATGAGCGCATCGCCAAGGGCATCCACCTCTTCATCTGGGTTCTACTCTTCATGTACACCCCCATCCAGACCATCAAGATCACCATTTGCGTGCCTATCGAGGATTACTGGCTTCCCTCTGTTGCACCGCGGTGCATCAACCAACGCAAGATCTTTATTGTCGACACATCGATCGCCGTCTTTGTGGACCTGGTCATTCTGCTGCTCCCGATATTCATGACCTGGTCGCTCACTATGTCACCGAGGAAAAAGCTCAAAATCATGTTGATGCTCGGTGCCGGCGGTGGGGCAACAGCGGCTACGTTGTTCCGACTTGTGACGGCGATTAGGTTTGTTGATTCGCCGGATCTGACGGTTAGCTTTGTGAGCATCGACCTAACGGCGTGCGTCTTTGCCCCTTCTCTGTCTAATGCGCATACTGACAAATTCCAAAGATGTATTGAACTCACGATCGGTCTGGTCTGTGCCTGCCTCCCATCCGTCAACGTCCTCTTCAAACGCCATCAGTCATCCCGCGAACGCGCCCGGGATTTCAACGTCCCCCGCACCGGCCGATTCGGCAGTACACCCCGGGAAGACTTTTACAACTGGTGGGATACCGTGACGCGGAAGACACGAACAGTTGATACCACGAACGTCACTGCCCCTCAGCCGGACACCCTGTCACAAGCGTCCTTGGTGGCCGCAGGTAGGCAGTCAAGGCTGGTCCCGCTCACGACGTTCAACCACGATCTTGCCTTGCTCTCGGGACGATCTGTCCACGAAACTTCCGAGACAGAACTGAAGAAATTCGATTTGAGGGTCAATTCTAGTGACGGTCGGAAGGACGGCTGGCTTTCACCCCAGACGGAAGGGGATGTCGAGCGAGCACAACGCAACGTAGCGGGGACGAGGATATGGAGCACGATATGGGACGGGCGCAGTACCGATATCCCGTAAGAATAAGTGCTCTGTATTTTGTCTGTTGTATAGTCCGGCGTCGGGTAAATTGCACTTGCGTCCTCCTTTTTGTTACGGCCTCACAAGATATAGGACTGTAAGCTCTACTTACTTTCTGGGACACAGGCCGTACATCAGCTGTATTGTATACTATGTTCAAGTCAAGATTCAGAAAATTAGGGATCTCTAGATCAAGACTTTTATACCTATTTGCTTATAGATAGCCAAAATCGTCACAGCGGTGGTTACACTGGTTGTTGTCAACAACATGTTCTTATGCCCTCGCAATGATCCTCGCTCGATAGGAGGTAGTCTTGTTACTATAGAAGCGGAACACGCCTAAAGTCACTCTGTGGGCATACTTCTCGATTCAAACTGTTGACCCCCGTCCTTGTTAGTTGCTATTTAACACTACGTAAAAGACGCTGTCGACCCCCTAAGCCTCATCCTGTGTTCGAATCAGACAGTTGTAGGTCCGGAGGGGTTTTACTGGTGCTGTTTTTCAGGGGACAATTGCTTGGCAGAGAACAGTTGTTGTGATCGTGACACCGCAGACAGGTATTAGTGTGACTGCGACGATAAATTATACAACGGTGAGGACTGCTTGAGGAAATACGGATTAAATTAGGGCAATATAACCCTCTGCTTTACACACTCCAGCGTTTGACCATCACTTGCAGAAAACCACCATGGGTTGACCTCGAAAGACAAGACCACAAAGACTAAGAGAAAGCAAAGCCAAACAATCCCGAAACCTGTAGCAATCTTTACCCGATTAACCCAAAGGACTCGCGTCACGTCGTCCATCTGAAAATTCATACTGACGGGGCTACTGCTCTCTTATCACGTGTAACAACCTAATGCCAGGCGACAACGTGGCAGCCAGCAATGTAGGGGATATTGGTCTGCTGCCTCTCAAGCGAGTGATGTGTCGTTGATACGTCTGTCTAACGTAAATCAGAAAACCTAGCAAGATTTTGAAGTAACAATGCCTATAGACCTCATTGCAAAAAAGGACCGAGCATGGATTTATGCACGACTTAGATATACATTGTTTAGGCCTGACGCCTGGCCAGTATCGTTAGGCAAGGAACATTCCACTTAATATGCCAGTAAGTCAAATCCACCAACTATGCGAGCGCCCCTGGGTGAAAAGTGGCCGACAAGGACTCCAAAGCCGAAAAACAAGTCGTGTAAAGACGCCGCTGCATTAGGCGGGGGTGTCATTGCAGGAATCGCACAAGGATCAACTCTGGGTGTTGTTGTGATCCTCGCGGGCATCTTCATCATGTGGCAGGTAACTAGGTGGTTCAAGTGTAATCACCTAACCCAGCTGCTCACTTCGCTCTGGCTGCTTTATCTGCCTCTTCGGAAGATGTTTGTGAGGATACTCTCTGGTGTACACAAGACCATGGCCTTGTGACCTCTTTAGAGATTAAGTTTCCACTACTGGGATCGAACAGTGATCACCATCAGAAAGCGCCTTATAATTGCACTTCAGAAGCCATTTAGTTACAATCACTACTTCCTTCGTAGTCTTCTTCTATGAGATACGAATTGCACTCTGGTTTTTCTCACAGGTGATTTCTTCAATTCTTATTGCCTTCCTTGCTGACATTTTTGCCTGGGACGATTGGGGTAATGAGAGCTTTGCCTCTACACACTTGGTTGCCGCTATCACCCTGGCAATTATGGTTCCAGTCAGAACCTTTTGAGCTATTCCTCCGTCATTTATCTGGCTGCTTTACTGTGCCATTTCGGCCCTTTACCCTCCCAACCCACCGTTGTTGTTAGTGGTGCGGGTCCAACCGCAGCACCCTCACGCACAACGCAGCCGGCATGGAGCACCTTAGAGCAACGGGGAAGCTGCTTATTCGACGTTGATCGCTGATCTACCCACTAACAGGGGCCCCCTTTGCGGTTCCGGATCATTCCCCGGCCCCATTTACCCGTCTTCCATCCCACCCGCGGTCCCGACCCCGGTCCCCCCCTGGGCCGTGCCGCCCGCCAGCAGGAGCGTGATGGGGTGCCCAAGAACGCCTACCAACCAACGCGTAGGACTTTTACGCAGCCGTACGTAATACGATTTTCTGCTCATGTTTCTTGCCCAGTTGATCGGCACGCCAAGTATGCACCGGCACGCCGAGCCTGCATCACATGGTTACAACCAACGTTCCTCACATTCCCTGACAACCTGCAACGGGGATATATGGCGCTGCAGAGACACTAGCAGGGTATCTAAAATTTTCTCGCTTGGCAATAGCACCACGACTTGAGCCGCTGTCGACGGTTGTGCCAGGTCCTCCATTCTACACCTGGCAATCTTCTACACACAGGAACAGACAGTTGCTGCGAGGGCATGATGTAGTGTACCAGAGAACGGTTGACAACTTGGTACTGTCTGAGAAATGAGCCTGTGCCGAACTGACAGCTCGGGGCAACTTCCGACAGAAGACATAGACTCCCTTAAGATCGGCATTGTGCCTTACGAACCCAGACTCCTGAGACGAGAGTCCTAATCGTTTACTCGCGGATACCCCTGGTGCTACCCGGCCCACGCTGCCATCCCCCCGCATACGGGGTCTTTGCCTTTTCAATTAACCGCATTATGTATCGTGCCTGGGTTCGAGCTGGGATGCCGGGCTACGGATATACAAAGCTGCTGCTGCTGCCGGGCATCACCGCGAGGTTTGCCCGCCAGAGAGCCGCACCCACTCAGTTTTGCTGCTAGTCGAACCCACCACTGGCCGCCTGCCCGTCATGACCGAAACCCAAAGTCCCACGGTCATCACCGTGGCCTTAGTGTTTGCCGTCCTTACCTTCATCGTCATAGCCCTCCGCGTCTGGGCCCGCGCCATCCTCGTGAGGTCCTTTGGCCCCGATGACGGTACGCACGCCCTATTACGCCACCTGGTAGTCTCGCTGACACGGTCGTCTCAGTGTTCATTATCTTCGCTGCCTTATTGTCATGGGCCTTCATTGCGGTCACCATCCGCGCGACGCATCTGGGGCTGGGGTCGCACATCGGTCCCGTGATGGACCTCGGCACCGACAACTTCGTCATGTACCTGCAGACGGTGTGGCTGTCGTCCATCTTCTACAACGCGTGCCTAGGCTTCGTCAAGATCTCCGCCCTGGCGCTCTACATGCGCCTCGGTGATAGCACGCTGCGCAGGCTGGCCGCCGTAATGCTCGGCGTCGTGGGCTGCCAGGCAGGCGCAAACGTCCTCGTGTGCATCTTCCAGTGCAGCCCCGTGCAGGCCGCATACGACATCACAATCCTTGCCGCTGAGAAGAAATGCATCGATGTCAATGCCTTCTACCTCGCCAACGCCGCCGTCAACATTCTCACCGACCTACTTACATACACGCTTCCCATCCCGTTGGTCATTAAGCTACAGGTGCCCAAGCAGCAGAAGGTCGGCCTGGGAGTGATTTTGTGCCTCGGTCTCTTGTAAGTATCCCCTTTAACCCGGCTGACATGGCAACATCTAACTCGACACCCGTCCCCAGCGCTTGCATCTCCTCCGTCATCCGCATTACGTTCATACCCGACATGCTCATCAACGAAGACGCCACCTGGGCCATATCGAAGCCTATGTACTGGTCCGTGATTGAGACCAACATAGGTATCCTCGCGGCCTCCATCCCGAGCATGAAGGTCATCGCCAAGCGTTACGCCCCTCGACTTCTAGGCACCTCATCCAACGGTCACGGCAGCACCAGTGGCGGCCGGCAGAGCGGTTTTCGCATGATGAGCAGCAGCAATACCAAAAAGAACCGCAGTACCAGCGACAAGACTGCCACCGCCTTGCACAGTCTGTCTAAGGGCGGCTTCGATACCAAGATCGGCCGCGGCAACGCCGACAACAGCAGCGAGGAAGCCCTCAACTACCCGCCGTCCGGCAAGATTGGCGTGCACACCCACGTCAGCATGCAGTACGACGAGGGAAGCGATGTGCGCGAGAACAAGGAGCCGTTTCAGAGGCGTAGCGGGTACTAAGTGGGCGGTACGTTGGAACTTAGCGCGAGACAGGGGAAGGATGGAGTTGTAATCCTGGTAAAGAGTGTTTCCTCCTTCAGATGTATGATCAAGTGTAGAACAGTAGTATCAGTGGTACAAATGAATTGTACAAAACGCAAGTTTCGAGCAGGTTTCGAGAATAAATAGGCATCTACATGAAACCGTATGTACAGCCGAGTGATCCTACATAGTGCCTGACCTCAACGCCAGAAGATGGATGGATTCACCAAAACAATCATCATGTGTGAGAACCAGGTAGAATAATTTCAACTAGATAGTCTCAACTCCTCGTAGAACCTGCCTGCCTCACACACGCTGTATCTACGACCGACGCTCAATCGTCATCCACATGTCCTCGAAGTAGCTCACACCGCCCTTGACGAGGTAACGGGCGGGCTGCTCCTTATTGGTAATATCGGGCTTGAAGGTGCGGAAGAACTGCAGCGGGCCCTTGAGTAACTCCATCCAAGCGATATAGCGGCCTAGGCACTCACGAGCGCCGTAGCCGAAAGCCATGTTATACTTGAGTAACTCCTTAGTGCGCTCCTCGCTCTCAAGCCAACGCTCCGGGCGGAACTCGTCCGCATCAGTGCCGTAGATAGCCTCATCGCGATGTACTAGCCATGGGTTACAAGTGAGTTCAGTATCCTCAGGCGCGAACTGGCCGTATAGTTGTATGCCGCCCTGAGGCGCGAGCCGCCGGAAGATGTTAGGCGCCGAAGGGTTAAGACGCATCGCCTCGCGGACGCACGCGACATAGTACGGGAAATACTGTTGCACTTCCTCGTACTGCGGCACTGCCGACAAGTGCCCAGCACGTGTAGCTGCATTCAGCTCAGCCATCATCTTGGCATAGACGTCTGGGTCCGACATAATATATAGAATGATAGCCTGGATGGCGGTACCCGTAGTATCGGCGCCCGCGAGCAGCACTAGCAGGATTTCAGCCTTAATGTAGTCGAGTTCCAATGGCTCGCCCTTTTCGTCACGTGCCTCGATGAATCTGAGAGGGCCGCCTTTGTCAGCGAGTTGGTCAAGAGGGGTAGGGTTGATGGAAACCAACTCACGTTTGCAGCAGGTCGATTCGGCCGTCCGTCGTTCCATTCTCTATGTCCTTGAAGCGCTGGGCGATCAGCTTGTCGCGGAAGCGCATGAGGGTGCCGATGCCCGAGTCTTGTTCGGGCGAGGCGACAAGGTACTTCTCGCCGAACCAGGTGCTCTTAATCCAGTTGGTGAAGGGGTACAGGCGGGCCATGATGCCGAAGGGCACCAGGCCGTCGTGGAAGCCCTGAATCAAGCCTTCGACATCTTTACCTTGCTTGATGAAGCCGAAGGGCTGGCCGAAGCCGACCTCGGAGATGATGTCGTAGGCCATGTAGACAGCCCAAGGAGCGAAATCGAAGCGGGAGCTACGGCGGGCGAAGCGCTCGTCCAGCTGGGCGATCCAGCGTTCAATGTTCACATCAAAGAGTGGCTCCATCTTACGGATATTACTGAACGAGTAGGGTGCCGCAGCAACCTTGCGGAAGCGCGAGTGCGTGCGCGCATCCTGCATATTGAATAGCGATTCCGTCTTACCGAAACTACCAGTTATATAATGCTTAGACTTATTTGCATTACGGGAGTATACTTCCGGTAGCTTAGTAGCGTCGCTAATAAGAAGCATAGTCGGCGTTATGCGGATAACGGGGCCTAAACCATAGTCAGTTTAAACCAAAGACGTGACCTGATACATGTAAGGGTGTGGCGAGACGGCAGCATACCATATTTGCGGTGGAGTTCCCGGTTGACCTGGCACTCGTCCTCCTTAACGTTATGATAGGTAATCCATAGTCGAGTAACGGAGCCCCAGAACGGGCCGGGGAACTTTGCTAGCGGATGAAAGAAGCGGTAGTGGACGATCTGGTATAGGATCTTCCACGCGACGTAGGCGATGGAGAGCAACACAAGGTTGCCAACGGTGAGGATGGCCATGGCGGACGAATTGACGGTGGGCGAGTCGTACTGAGGGCGGCTGCAAGTCACGGCGGATGACCAGTATTATATTACATGTGGCCAAGCGGGACACACCATAGAGGCGAGCTCCGAAAGAGTGGCGAGGAAAGAGACCGTTTGGTCCCAGCTGCAAGGAGAAGGAGACTGGGCTAGGGGATCCCCACTTATTCATCGCCGTATTTTGGCGCTCTCGCCGGCTGGGGATGGCAATGACAGTGATTTCTGCGCAGCGCGATGCGGATATTCGGGCCCCACAGGCTCTTCTTGGTCACTTTGTCACGGCGCAGGGATAGTGCAGAATTGAGCAAGCGTCGCCGTTTTGGTTGACATTACGACTTACACTTTCCGGGTTGCTAGACCCGGCTTTTGCCAGTTATCAGCTCAGGCAGTTCCCACTCGCTCTTGGCGCGAGCTGGGGGTCGGTGTTAAAGCGGCAACACGAGAATATGTGGATAGGGCCAAGTCTGGCACAGCAGCAAGGTTACCGTGACATGAAAGGAGCTCGTGATAAGTAAACAACCTGCAATCTCTCTTCATCCCTACAGCGTTGTGATTGGTACAGATCTTAAACCCTAGAGAGGAAATCCTAAAAGTGGAATTAACTTACCGTGAAAGACTGCATTGTAACCATATCCAAGACTTGATCTTTTCATGTAATCGCAGCCATTAATCAAACATAATGGGTGTATAAAACTGCTTATGAAGGAATGACACAGTTTGCAGGGCTACTCCCCTATGCTATTCTGAAATCAAGCCCACCTAATACTTTGCCAATCTGTGGAACTGAGGTTGTCGTCGTCGTCGTCGTCGTCGTCGTCGTCGTCGTCGTCGTCATCGTCTATATTGAGGTTGTTGTAGTCATTGCCGCCATTGTCGCCATAGTCTTGGATTGGCGACATCTCGGGCCAGTCGCCAAAGATGGCGCCGTTGTTGCCTGCGCAGAGGTCGGAGCGCGTGGCGCCGCGGGTTGGGTGTTTCGGAGCCTAACGTCCAGGGAAGGGGGCGTCATTACAGTCAGCTTCGAGTTGGGCTCGCCGGTCTACTTCTTCTCTTTGGCCCTGCTGCTGCTGCCGCCGCTGCTCCTGCTGTTGCTGTTGCTCCTGCTGCTTGATCCCCTCCAACGACTGTCGGGGGTGGTGGAGGGCGGCATCGAGCTCGCCGGGCACGACACCAGCTGGGTGCGGCGCGGGGACGGAGGCGCGTGCAGGTGGGGGAGTAGGTGCTGGCGGCGGGGAAGGCGGTCGACTTACGTTGAGGCGGGCGTTGCGGATGACGGCGTGGGTTAGGAACCCGCTGCCCTGCAGGGCGGCGCGCAGCACATCACGGGCTGGACGACGGAGCCCTCGCACCACAGCTGCGGCAGCCACTGCGCACCCATGTGGTTAGTTAGAAGGCAGGAGAAGGCGACCATCTCGCGCAGCAGAGACTCGGGGAGGCCGCCGGGTGGGAGGTGGGAGGCAAGATACCATGCGCCGTGGGGCCAGGGGTCAGAGAGGTCGCGGGCGGCGTCGGCGGTGGCGCGGAGCTCCTGGCCGAGGTAGCGGGCCTCGCCTTCGAGGCTGGTGAGAAGGACGGTGGAGGCGCGGGAGTAGACGGCGGCGTGGGTGGGCCGGACGGTCTAGTGGACGTACTGTCGCACCAAGAAGCTCGTCGGCGTCACCGTGTAGGGGAAGGGTTGTACGAAGTTCCATATCAGGTCCCAATATAAGCTGAAGTGATCTTTCTGTATTGATTGTCTTTTTGTATCCAGAGACTGACTTGCTCTTAGGGTAACCTGTCCATTGAGTGAAGGCGTGGTTGTAACGTAGGGGGATAAACGTGAACATTAATATACCGGAGCTGGGGAAAGAGGAGGACGCGGTCGAAGCAGTCGGCTATGCTGCGGCTGCTAACTTGTTATCTTGCTTGTAATTAAACCAAAAGTACCATTACGTATAACCTATCCCATGCTTATGACCACCGGTGCTTCTGGCGCGTATATCCTCTCGCCTCTTCCTCGCCTGGTCTGGCAAACCTTACTGCTGTCTGCCGCCCACGCCCTCGCCCTGGCCATATGTGATACCATGATTTTCCGCCTGGGCATCATGGACGACTGAGAGTCCACTGTTACTCTATCCAAGATATCAGCAGTCTGATCACTTTTCCTTTTGTGTAACACCGTCAATTTTCAACCAAGATTTTCTTTGCCTTGAATCACTTCTAAAATGTTGGAATGGGTTTTCTAAGCATGAACATGCTTGCATTTTACTCGACATGCTTTCCCCCTGACACGTGCCCGGCAATGAGCAATGCACTATATGGCATCTTAGCCTTCGTCTTTCTGTTATAAATAGCAATTCAATGGGACGATACATTTTTTCTGTGGTAAAAAAGTCTCTGTACAGCGTCACAGGAAGAGAGTGCTTACAGCGCTTTATGCACCCGAGCCTATCATACTTGATTACAATCTTAACCTGGCTTGCTACCTCTGTGGTATGAAACACATGCCACTGGTAACTCTACAATCCTATTCTTTGACTAACCTAATTTCTGTGTTTAGTCTACGTCCTGCCACTTGCTCTGTTGATTCAGGGTGTTATTAAACCCCCCAAGGGTCTTGCACTTTCTTGGAATCTTGACGACTTTTATGACTATTGTCCGCTTTGGTACTTTTCAAATCGGCATAGGACAAGTGAATCTTGTTTGTGAGTCTGAAATTGTTATCCCCTGCTATCAACCAGAACCAATTATTTGTGTATGGTTACAACCAATATCATGAGTTTAACTACATGCCATAGACCCTCTGAGCATCCTCGAAATAACACTTGCTATCACCGTGGTCGCTCTTCCGGGCCCGAATACTCTCTTGAACCCGCCAAATAAGAGCGAATCCTCGGTTGATTCAGTAGAGGTCGACCGTCAAACGAAGGCCTATTCGTAGGTAGAGTTTGGCATCACGAGCCCGGTCTCTTGGTATCATCCATGTCTTTTGCACCGTTAAGACTGAGCGGAGTTATGACTGACCAAACTCCATTTTGTATGAGTGAGATTCATTGAGGTTTCCAATGATAAAATACAGTAATCGCGAAATTTCTTTTTGAAACATACGTGAGCAGTTGATTGGTCTATTTCCATGTTATCTAGATTGTCATTTTGATGCTTCCAGAAGTTTTATACATGGCCCGTCTATTCCGATGATATCTTGACTCTATATGTCAGAAAAGCTCTGCCTTCTAAGTAATAAGCAAAGTGTCAAATCAAAAATTTAATAAACAAAGTCCAAGCAGTTACAATCATAGCCACAAGTATCGACAATGTGTAGGCCGTCCAATACTTATTCACATTTCTTTTCGTCAGTGGGTGGGAGCTCCGATCTTCAATTTCTGCCTCGACTTGCTCTCGATTCTGTCGAGTCATTGTCATGCCTTTGCCAAGCCTTTTGTGATCAAGAACAATATAGCAAATGCCGAGAGCAAAGCCCCAGGCTTTGATAGCCGTGGAGACCTTGAGAACTCTGTCATAGCTCATGTTTTTTGTGCCATCTTGCAGGACCCCGTATGCGACTTCCATCTGAGGAGGTATCAGTAACCAATGCTCTTGCAAGCTGGAGTTGGAATTCGAAGATATTTACAATTGTCCCGCCAGCGTTGTTGAAAGCTCTCCAGATCCCAAATGCAGTGCCTAACTTATCTTGGTCTGCTACCAAGAGGGGAATACATACGTTAAGAGGCATGCCGTTAATAAGTCCTGCCATTGACTGAAATACCAATGCAACAAGAGGGTGTAGGTTGGTAAAGCCGACGAGTGAGTTGGCAATGATATAAAAGAGGGGTGCCAAGGCGACATAATGGAATCGATGCCCATATCGATCGATCATCCACCCAACGATTGGGCTCCCAACGATTCTGAGAACCCTCTGACCAGTTGACATAAAGCCGGCAGTCTCTTCGCTATAGCCTTTCATGCGAATGATATCAGCAGCAGAAACCCCAAAGCCGTTGGCGCCTCCGCTCTGCAAGATCTGCGTTCCGGGAAGCATCAGGTACTGCCAAGGTAGTTTGGTCAACGACTTCCAGGAGAAGACACGTTTGACATTAAGCTTGTGGTTCTCAGCAAGTGCTTTGGCGCGTGCAGACGTCAGGCGGAGGTTTGGGGGAATGAATAACCCTTCGAAAAATACGTAGAGAATGTTGATAATCATCGACAGACCGCAAAAAATGGCCGGTATCCAGAATGTCCATCCGTACCATCCTGTACGATCCCGGATTGGTATGGCAACCATGCCAGCCACCATGCCGACCGTGCTGGAAATAGCGTTCTCAAGGCCGAAGGCGAAAGCAAGACCACTAGCTCCAAACCAGTGGTAGACAAACTGAAAGTTGTCATTGAATGTCAGTAATGTATGCCACCAAGATGGAGACGCTGGAACTGGCTAACTTTTTGTTGTGCTTGATCAAGAATAGCAACTCCGAAACCCATCAGGACGTGGCCAGCAGCTAGCATCCTCCAAGTCTGAAGGTGGACAGCCACAGCAGCTACAGTTGCGCCGACGAAGATAATAGTAGTACAACAAATAGTGATTCGGTTGGGTCCCCACCAATCCAATGTCATTCCGCCAATGATTGGGAAGATAGAGTTGACAAAGGAGTCCGCGCTAGATATGACACCAAACTGGGCGTTGGTGACCCCGAGCTCGATACGAAGTGTATTTTTCAGAGGGCCGAGACTAGCGTTGGTCCAATTGGAGCCAATAGGGAACGCAATAACACATGCGAGTGCGATCCATTTGTAGGTCCATGGGATAGGTTTGAGATCGCTATTGGTTTCGGTCGTGAAGTGCTGATCAGGGACGGCATCGTCAGGGAGCGGCTGCACAACACCAACGGCCCTCTTTGTCTCATCTGGTGGCGACCGGAGCTCGTCTAGTGTCGCCATATCAATGAGAAGACACAATGTTCATGCATCTGAAAAACTTTGGCTGTGAACAGTCTCTTGAGAAATTATTAGTACTTTGCACCGCATACACGAAGCATGATTTGTCTCGGAAGCACATATCCCATCGAGTGCCAGATAGCTCCATTTTTGCCAAGGCTCAAAATACCCACTATTTACCCATTATTACCCCGCATTCAAAGGGGTACTTGACGATACGTCATTTACCCCTATGCTCTCTTACCTGTTATTACTAACTATTACTACTATTTTGATTGATGCTGCGATGTCTTCTAGTGATTCTGATACCTCTATTACCTCTGTACGCAGCTGTATAGTAGTTGAGGTCCTTCCGGAAGACCTTACTGCTGCTTGTAATACAGACTGTACGCCCGAGCGCTGTGACGCAGCAACAGTCCGGCCCCACGAACCTCCGGCTACCGAGCATGGACCTCCGGGCTCCTTCCAGCCCTTTGACGTGCCAGCCCGGGCCCAAGAGGTACGGGAGCTGCCAGCAAGCCCGCTTGACCTATTCGTTCAATACGTTCCGCAGGGCCTTGTTGAGCAGTGGGCCCAGTGGACAAATACAGCACCGTTAAAGCAGGGCCCTCTAACTAGAACAGCAAGAGTGAATTCATGGCGGAAGACTTCAGCAGAAGAGATCTACCTCTTCTTAGGAATCCTACTATATATAGGGATCCATAAGGAATCTAGATTATCAACCTACTGGTCAACCCAGCAGCAAAAGGAGGACCCTATCCACTTGTTTACGCGATTTATTTCTAGAAACCGATTCCAACTACTGCTCCAGCGGCTACGAATATTCAACACTGCTGAATTCCAGCCCAGCGCGCCCAGACAGCCTCGCCAGGGCCGGGGCCGGGGCCGGGCCCAGGATCAAATGCCGGATGTATACCGGAAGGTTAATCAGTGGTCAGCCCATATCCAAGAGACTGGGGATTCCCTTTACACAGCTGGTTCAGATCTTACAGTTGATGAGGCTATGGTCCGATTTACAGGTCGATCTCTGGAAACAACAACGATTCCAACGAAACCTATCCCAACTGGCTATAAGATCTGGATCCTTGCCCAGTCTGGCTACTGTATCCGGTGGCTCTGGCACGTACACGGAAAGGGCCCATACGCATTAGTCCCCCAGGCGCAGCCCGCCCAGTCGGCTAAGCCAGCCGGGCCAGCCGGACCAGCTGCTGAAAAGCTGGCTCTGTTGACACCAACGCAGCAGGTGGTAACTACCCTTACTTCCCTACTTCCAGCTGCAACCTACCACGTCTTTCTTGACAACCTTTTTGCCTCTGTACGGCTCTTTCGTACCCTACGAAATCAGCAAGTTGGAGCTTCTGGTACTTGCCGGAAGGATAGTGGGATAGATAAGATCCTAGCTACTGAGAAAGAGACTGAGGGACAGGGTATCCCCTGGGGCGAAATACACTGTATCCCTACTTTAGATGGGGAGGAAAGTTATCTGCCTGCTAGCCTGCTTACTTAGATAACTAACTAGTAAATAGGTCAACCAATTCACCTGGAAGGATAATGCTCTTGTACTCTTCCTATTAACTGTCTTCCAGAACGGCTAAGAAGTTATCTGCAGCCGCCGCCGCCCAGCTAGGGATTCCGCTGCCAAGAGGGCTGCCTGGCAAGTCTTTGGCCTAGACGTCTGAAAGGACCTTCCAGTCCCTAAGGCAATCGATGAATACAACCACAAGATGAATGGGGTTGATGTTAGTGACCAGATGAGGTCCTATTATTAATATGGCCACCTTATTCGTCGAGGGGGCTGGCAGTTAATTGCCTGGAATTTCCTGCTGGAAGTGGTAGTTGTAAATAGCTTCTTACTACAGCTCTGGGGCAGCCCTAGGTAGCAGAAGGTGAAAACCCACTACCAATGGCGGCAGTTACTTGCAGGCCAGCTTATTCAACAGTTTGGACCATTAGCAAAAGGACGGCAGAGGTCGCGGCCTAGACAGGCTACAGACAAAATGAATACCTCTATTCTATGGGAACACCACAGGAAGGGATCAAGAGGGGCCAATTCACTTTGTTCCTACTGTAGCAATAGGAAAGCTTTAAGAGCCCGCCAGACCCTAGCTGAGATATCTGGGAATAGCCTCATACAGAAGAAAAGGACGCGGAAGGGCTGCTTAGACTGTAATGTAGCTTTATGTACCACGGGAGATTGCTGGTACCTCTGGCATACCCAAAATATATAGGGAACAGAGGTACTTTTACCCTATTGGTTAACTCGACAGATTCACAAGCCCCTATTGGCTCTACCCCGCCCTTGGCAAAAATGGAGCTATCTGGCACTCGATGGGATACCGAAAAGGCCTCGTCTTAAGAATAACCCGAGCAGGCGGACTTATTGAAAAAAGGGTACATCCAATCAAACCCTCATGACAGAATCTTATCAATCTTATCTCCATAATTGCGGACAGTATATGCGCCGAAGGATGGAGCAAAGTCCATCCGAACAAGCTCGGCCAAGATGTTTGATAGTGGCTGACAGAAGGCCAAGCATTTATTCGGAGCCCAACCACTCATTGTGAGCCATTCGTGCAGGATTATCAATCTCAATGCCATTGTTACGCCACTTAGACTTCGTATACCAAGTTGAAAACCTGGGTAGCCAACCGCCAAGCCCTGCAGGATGGAAGCGAGCCTTCGCACGAGTCACGCAGACGAAAAGAAGTCGAAGCCGTCGTCTGCCCGCAGCTCGGACCAGGCCATGAGGCTGATTTTAGGTTTAGTTCTCTTCAAGCTCGGCTCACAAGGTCCAAGCGGCCGAAAAACCCCATATCCAGGGAGTTCTTCAGGCAGCAACAGAATCCATCTGCTCGAGCCTCGGACAATATTACTGTGCGGACGGCTCTAAAAAGCATCCGACTACACCTTGCAGGGCGGAGTGGAGATAAGATCCTTGCTTCTTTGCATCCAGTTGCGGAGTTCACCGCGCGCCAGGTAACTAAGCACTGCACCACAAGGGTAATGGTAGACCGGAAGGGGACCGCGAGCTCCGCTTTTATGGTTGTCATCGCCTCACAGAGTGTCGAAGGAGTAGGTCTGTGACTTAACACTTGTTCATAACTACACCCGCGAACGAAGCTTCTTTTAGTTCGTAGCTGCTCATCAGCACATTACAAATGCACAGATGAGCTTGATTCAGAACGTAACAAGCGTCTTGATGTTCTTCTAGATAGAGAAAGAGCTCTGTTATTGTCTAGCTCGCCCCTGCTCTTAGAGTCATGAAACTTGGTTTTCATTCTGCTTACATCTATTAGTATCTACGGGTACACTTTGAGATCTGTGTGGCTGGCTTGGTCACATGAATTGAGTTCGTCGCAAACAGGATTTCTACGAAAAGAATGATTGGCTCTTCTTTTGACCTAGTTTAAATTCTGATCCCTTGCCTCTGCAACGGAAGAGCTGCATTTTCAATAGTTTTCTGAGAACTGAAGCAATAGAACAGTCGTGTGGACGTTTTGTTTGTCCAAGATCCTAAGTAATTCAAGATTATACCATAAAAGCGAGCCTTCGATTACCTGACTGATAGGTGTCTCACAGCCTGAACAAATCTAAAGAGGATAGAGATGGAAGAAGCGAATTGATATGCGGTTAAGTGTCTGTTTTGGTGACATGCATTATTATGCTTTTGCTAAGGGTATACTCGCGGATGGAATTGACCTTGCCTGTAAAGAAATCTTTTATGGTTATCCATAGGACTATCACACTTTGAGCAACTTGATAGATGAACCTTGATTTAATACTGAACTTAGAAAGAAAGATGTTAGAAAAGCCTGTTGCTCTATTTGATACGTGGATCGCTGGTGGAGTTGATTGAAAATCCATCATATGTAACAATGCAATGACCTTATGGGGCGAGATTTGCCTTTCCGTTAGCCAAGTTCTCATGGACTGTAAAGAGTGTTTCAAAACCATAGAGTTATCACCAGTAATTTCGTATACATTGTCATATCTAATGATCTTTCCTAAGTTTCGTAAATTTCAATAGTTCGTGGAGCCCTTTAACCTTCTACATCTTTAGTTCTCCACGAGCCAAGCATCTTTTCCAAGTCTCCCAATTTCAGCTGCCAATATTCTGTCCTACCACAGCATTCTCTTGATATATTATGATGAAACACAGTGTGGCAGCCTTAGCCCTGATACTATAAACCACAAGCTCTGGAAGGTAGATCCTGCCGACTAAAGCCACAAACCCAAGCGCGCCGTTGCAGCTCTCTTGATAGCCATCAATTTTGCCAAGGCCCAATACTAGCAACAAGAGGGACGTTCTGAGACAAGTCTTGTTTAAGACTTAAAAATTGGTCTCCGTAACAGCCGACATCTAAGTTTATTCAATTCTGAGTTAATGAGTAAATTCCTGGAGAATGAGTGCGGAAAAGCTTAGACACCGTGTATAGGGTTACTGAAAGATAAAAGTTAAGGTAAAGAAGGATGAAACTATTTAGGGTTCAGTCAACACTTGGAAGCTAGAGCCCAGCCATAACCCAGGGTTTCATGTGTCGTTTGAGGAGCCCGTCGTGGTATTGCAAAAGTGAAAGAGGGACTAAAAGAACGCCGCTAGATTCATTACATCAAGACGAATTGTCAAAGACGAAACGTGCCCGAATAATCAGGATAGATGGCTGAATTGCAAGAATCTACAGTAGAAAGAATTCAATTGTATTAACAAGGAAGGTAGAGGTAAGCAAAAATGATGCTGTTAGATTTGGTGTCGTGTGGAGAGTGTGCTCACCATGGCCAAACCGCAATAAGACCAAGTAGCAGACAGAACACCAATGAATTCCAGTTCGACCAAAACAACGACTAGCCGCCAGGGTCCCAGCAGGTTAAACATATCCATTACGAACTGACTGAAGATGAAGGAAATTCGGAAAACCCGAGGGAGGGCACAAAGATAGGAAGTGTCCCTTGACAGAACACGGAGCAGTCCAGCCAGAACACCTCCCAGCAGAGTCACTCGCCGTCCGAGTTTGGTTCCGACTCTGTCACCTTGGAAATCACTCACTAGACAAGCTGGACGACCTGAAATGGAAAAACGAGCCTACTAGTCATCTAGATGAACAGAACGCGTGATACCGTAGCCTAACCAAAAATGAGGAGTCCAAAGTTTGTGGAGGGCGCACCAACGGCGTGGAAGTTGACACAGGCGACGGCGAGCAACAATCTGACAGCTTCGCTGAGTCCTATTGCAACCAAATCTACTCCCACTCTAACAACGGGGAAGGATTTTCTGCTGGAAACGAACAATTGTTACGTGGAGCGGACAGAGACAGAGTCACAACCAACAGCGACACAGGAGATTCCCACAAACTTTGGTCCGAGCGAGCTCCTTCGAAAGGGATAATATTATTTGACAGCGTAATACAACTAGAAGGCTAATCGATTGCTCAAGACGGTGCTGTCATTACAGCATCTCTAATAACTGTCAACACAATAGCCGATACCTTGGTAGGGATGACGGCAGAAGGAATGATTTTTCCAATCATTGAAGGCATGATAATAAATACAGGAGATCACGAGCCTAGCCGAAGCCCTTCAAAATGGAGATAAAGTCACCAGTAGAAGGAGGAAGAGAAAGAAACTTCAGAAGTTTGCAGTCAGATGAACTAGCGGAAGGCTGCATGTGCGGCAAAGACTATGAATCTTCGGTTGGCTCCTGAAATTGACAAGCAAATTTGGATCGCTGAAGGGTTAGCCAAGCAAATTGTAGCTTCACAGAGGCGTTCATGCGTAATCTATGACAGGATAATCGGAAGACTTGACATACATTAATTTGGAGCAAGGAGAGAAGACAAGTATCTTACCTACTGGTAAGGGAGGGGGGGTCGCAATGCAAAGGCTTAGGGAGCAATATACTTCGTGGAGTGAGGCATTGGGCCATGCTAAGGAGGGCTACAGCGGTGGACAGACGAGAAGAGATACATCTACATAGGAACCCAATAGAATGGAACCAAAATACACTTAAATGGTTTACGAAACACGTCAGTCAAGTCCAGGAAGTGCAGGAACGGTCGAGAAACAAGGTAGAGTGCTGGGGCAGGATTGTAGGTACGCCAAATCGACACGTGATGCTTTGCTCCGACGAAGCTGGATACATACGCAAGAGGATCGCTAAAAGTAGATCATTGAAATTTATATGTGACCGAGCATGTCGAGCTGCTGAACATTTGCGTCCCATTATCACTAAGTTGCAGTGCTTGAGCTTGGTATCACAGGGAGGTAACAGACTTACCCGTCAGCCGAGGGTGCCAGCAAGAAAGTAGTAAGCAAAGCACTAAAGCCAAGCAGATGTTTTATTTCTCAGCGATAGCGAATGTCTACAGAGTCCATGTCAGGACAAGTTAAGGACCAATATTGAGGTAATTTACGATGTAGACTTACCTAACCCGAAGTTTTAGCCCTAAACTTCCTTAAGAAACTTAAGTAGGAAAGGTAAGGGCCACGTGCTTGCATTCATATCACTCTCCTTTGCTTTAGCCTTTATCTAGTGTTAAATACGTAGTTCTATAAAAAATACAATTTTCCCTCCTTACAAATAACTTTATCAATTATTAGTAACTTATGGATTTTGCTACTAAGTTATTGGCATCAGTTCTACTCCATGTACTGAACCTATTCAGCAGTTAATAGGATCTAAGAAACCAGTGCTCCTTGACGAGAATTTCGACTTATCGGTAATTCTGCGCCCCTTGTGCCTCGTAAATCTTAGCCCCACTGCATATTACATAAAATTGCAGTAATGTCTAAGGCTGTAAGCAGTTTGGTCTTTTTTCGCACTTCCTGTCTCTTGATCTATTACCTTAAGCCTAACCTTAGAAAGTATCTTACCTCTAACCTTTGAAATACCTGTACCACGTCATTACGCCAGTTAATCCACTTATCAATGCCACTATGCGTGGTGTTATGTAGGAAGCAATACTGCATAATGTTGCGATTCATGATATTCCTGTTCCTAGCATAGAAACTGTTACGGATGCTTATGTGCGCGTCTATACGCTGGTATCTGCGGAACAGACCGTTATATCAGTGATCACCAATGGATACTCCCCGGGACCAAATGCAGCCTGGAGCCTTGGTTATGAACCCTGGGTGATGTTAAGTACATTAGCAATGCAGTCGGCGAAATTTCTATTAGTAAACTACGTTGTGATTTCTGATGGAGTTCACAATGCCACATCCCAAAAAGCACCTGCAGAGATACAATTTTATGCTACCTAGCTAGGCGGTGCACAGGGTAAGTCTTTTTGTAGATTTAAATCTTTGTGAAATGCATTAAGCCGGAGCTGGCATACTATTATGCTAGCTAAGTAGAATATTAAGACATCCTGGAGATTCAGTGGCGGAACTCCGCCTATGCCCTCGATTCAAGTACTCTTATAGGCCAATCATGACCTAACGAATTCAACTCGTAATTTCAAATTATTTCCGACGATCGGTCAGCGCGTGATACGCTTATTCGTGTTCGTGTGGTTCTGAGTAAGCGGGGTGGGAGGCGACTGCAGTCAGGGTTGTCTGAGACTGCTGCATAATGTTGCAGTTAGTTCGTATTAATCATGCTTTGTCAAGTCATTCTTTCTATTTTCATTTATTAACTGCACCTTATTATTTGTTACAATAGTAAATCCATCCTGGTTCTAAATTTCTAGACAAATCACTGCATCCTTTAATTTAATTTAAGTCCTGTCGACTTTTGGGATGCACAGTTGCAGAATCAGTCAATTTCTTCCAATGACAAGCTGCCATATGTCCCGAAATTATGCTTAGCAAAATCCTAAATCATTAGAGTTATATCTTCTATATAGTAACTAAAGAATAACAACTCATCTACATTCATGTGACGATCCAATATGCTTTACTTGCTTTCTTTAGATTCTAATTGCTTAGAATGAGTGAAAGGCCTTAGCGTAAGGTTCATGGTTTTAGGATGCTCTTGTTGTCTGGTAAGTCTTGACTTACAGGCGGAAGAGAAGGTAATATTTGACAAGGCACCGTTAAATTTAGCACCTTTTCAAGGGGAGATCCACAAAATCGCCGTTCGGAGGGAACCGATGGACTAGGTCAACACGAGAATTAATGGGGCACGGAAGTCCGCTTCCTTAGCTCCCGCTCCGGGGCGAATATACGTCACGTTTGTCCTTGCGCTCTATGTTGCTAACCCTACCTACCGGGAACGATACCCATAATGTTGCACCTCGTAATTCTGGACCTGCTTCGGCATCTTGTGACCTCTCACTAGTCCAACTCATCGACCTCTACCATGGGATGACTGATGCAGTGTAACATCGTACGTTGATGCCGCAGGTTTTTGGTTGACCTTGAGTACATAAAAGGTCAATCATCATCCTGCTAACTCCAAACTTACCTCTCATCATTCACTTACGCCGACATCTACAGAACAAGCACAATCCCCAATTCCGAGCACCGTTTCTCTCATATTAGTTTCCAAGAAATTCAAGATGCATTTCGCTCTCGCCACCATTGTTACCCTCAGCGCCTCTGTCCTGGCAGCCCCCGCTCCCCAGGCTAGCGCAATTGACCCGGAGACTATCGTAGTCCTTGACTTCTCCGTTCGTCACCAAACCGACGCCTCTGTAGACAGT
Organism: Colletotrichum tofieldiae; assembly: GCA_022836555.1. Taxonomy (NCBI): domain Eukaryota; kingdom Fungi; phylum Ascomycota; class Sordariomycetes; order Glomerellales; family Glomerellaceae; genus Colletotrichum; species Colletotrichum tofieldiae. Next base: position 6,390,384 of record BQXV01000002.1, read on the forward strand.
GTTGGACTCCACATCACTGGCCATGATGCCGAAAACCTATACTGCGGAAAGACTGGAGAGGTTGTCCTCGGCGAAAAGTATGCTTGCGGCGACAGCAAGTACAGCTTCTCTCTCCAGAAGGATAGCATTTACACTTGGGGTATCCACGTGTTCCATCAGTGGGGTGTAGCGTGAGTTCTTTCTATCATCCTAGACGAAGCTGGTGTAAGCCTGCATACTAACGTTTGAATCAGGAGCGGCGTCTCCGGCTACCGTGGTATTGATACCATCTGCCATGCTGGCCCACTTGGATCTACCATCTGCACTGCTCCGGGCCCTGTCTGGTTCTACATTGGTTCTGTATAGGCATATAACATGAAATGGCTTTCTATAGTTAGCTTTAGCTAAACAGGTAGATTGCGCTGCGTTTTAGTTAAATCTAATAAAACAATATGCTTAGCAGAGCTTTATCTAGTTTCGTAATAACAGTAACGTGGTTGATAAGCTCGGCGATCAGACAAGCTCGGCGATCACCCAACCAGACAAACTAATCTTTCACCTTTACATACACATCACACCATACTCAGCAATGTCCCTTATAAATAAAGAAGCTCAATTAAACTTAGCTATCCAGGCAATCAAACAAACTAAAAATCTTAGTATAAGAGCTGCATACTGGATCTACTTAGTACCCTACTTAACGTTACGCAACTGAATTAAGGGAAAGCTGTTACGACGCAACGTATTGCCTAGCTTACGAAATTTAACTGCGCTTAAAGAGAAGAAGCTAGTTAAGTACATTCTAGACCTAGATTCCTAATTGTTTCCTTCTTGCCTTAGTAGTGTAGAAGATATAGCTAATTAACTACTTACTAACTGCAACGCACCCCTAGTTAGGAAGCGCTAGGCTTTAAACTTCGTTAAGCAACAACCATAGCTTTAGACGCGCTTTTTTCGTAAGTACAACTATAAGAGGGCCTAATGCAAAGATCTAGGCGTAATAAACGTGTAGTTTTGCCTTATAGCAAACATAATTACAAAATACAGCATCGTAGACTCTAACATCTATAACTTTAATAAGACTAGTTTTATAATAGGCCAGATTGCATCCAGAATGGTCGTCACTAGTGCCAAAAGGTAGTTAAATATAAGAATGATGCAGCCTGGCAATCGTAAATAAGTTACAATTATTCAGGCCATTAGTTCGTCAGGCTACAGCGTTCTACTGTATATTATTATTACAGGCTAATATTACCTCTCTACCTAGTATACTAAAACCGGTCTCCTATGTAACTAAGTTATTGTAACGTCTAAAAATAGGTAGATAACAAACAAAAGAGGCCTAGATTAGCTACAGCACTTTAATTAGTATTTAAAACTGCGTGTAAGTAGTAGTTATTACCTCCTTATTATTAATAGGCACAAAAGTTACCATGCTGCTAACTTTAAGATATATTGTAAGAAAAACAATATTGTTACACTCTGCATGCTGGCTCATTTATCTCACTTGCTTTAGCCCTTAGACGTTAGGTGTTTTAGGCCACTAAAGACGGCATACAGTTAACAAATTAAGGATAAGATACACCAGAGTAATACGCATATTACAAAAGAAGACTTCTTTCCTGCGTTTCATAAGGCTTTCACGCAAGCTATTACAAAAAATAACATTTAGGAAGGATTCAGAGGAGCAGGGCTTATCCCTCTAAGCGCAGAAAGTGTGCTGTTAAAGCTTAATGTTAAGTTACACACTCTAACACCTCTAGGGTCCCTCCTAACAACACCCCCTGCGTAGACTTCTCAGACGCTAAACAACCTAATAGAAGCATCTTCTTAGTCTAAACTTATTAAAAGAAGGATCTCCTGCCATCAGAATAGCTTCCTAACTTTAATTATTAAAGCTGTAGAGTATTTATTAAAGGGAGCGTAAGGATTTATGCACTAGATTGCCTTATTAAGGTTAGAGGTCTAGATCCTTTAAGAGGAGAATAACCTGCTTAGCTAACGCAGGAGGGCTAAGAAAACCTATCTTAAATAAGGAGGAAGTCTTACTATAGCTAAGGCAGAGGACCTTTAATTACAGAGAGAGGCGATAGCTTAGATTAAGAAGGAAACGCGCCAGAGTAGTAGTTGCTAACTAAGGACTAAGACAGGCTAACAGTAGTGTAGCGTCTGTAGGAATACTGGTTATAATGCGTAAACATGTTAAGTTGTTAAAGAAATATCTAAGGAAGAGGACCTCTATTAGTTTAAATTTAATTAATTTCCTAGGTGTTACTTATTAGTTAGAAATATGCTGTAGTTACAGTTAGGTAATTACTAAGCTTGTCTAATTGTTAAGCTTATTAACTACGTTACCTTATAAAGATAAATAAAAACTAAATTAATTATATATATAACAAACCTTAGAAACTTTGTTTAGCAAACTAATAAATAGTAGTATAACTTAAACATTGCATCTTATTTAACGTAGTTAATAAGCTTAGTAATTAGACAAGCTTAGCGATTACCTAACTATAACTACAGCATATTTCTAACTAATAAGTAACACCTAGGAAATTAATTAAATTTAAACTAATAGAGGTCCTCTTCCTTAGATATTTCTTTAACAAATTAACATGTTTGCGCATTATAACCGGTGTTCCTACAGACGCCACACCGCCGTTAGCCTATCTTAGTCCTTAGTCAGTAACCACTACTCTGGCGCGTTTCCTCTTTAATCTAAGCTGTCGCCTCTCTCTGTAATTAAAGGTCCTCTGCCTTAGCTATAGTAAGACTTCCTCCTTATTTAAGACAGGTTTTCTTAGCCCTCCTGCGTTAGCTAAGCAGGTTATTTTCCTCTTAAAGGATCTAGACCTCTAACCTTAATAAGGCAATCTAGTACATAAATCCTTACGCTCCCTTTAATAAATGCTCTACAGCTTTAATAATTAAAGTTAGGGAGCTATTCTAATAGCAGGAGATCCTCCTTTTAATAAGTTCAGACTAAGAAGATGCTTCTGTTAGGTTGTTTAGCATCTAAGAAGTCTACGCAGGGGGTGTTATTAGGAGGGACCCTGGAGGTGTTAGAGTGTGTAACTTAACATTAAGCTTTAACAGTATACTTTCTGTGCTTAGAGGGATAAGCCCTGCTCCTCTAAATCCTCCCTAAATGTTATTTTCCGTAATAGCTTACGTAAAAGCCTTACGAAACGCAGGAAAGAAGTCTTCTTTTGCAATATGCATATTACCCTGGCGTATCTTATCCTTAATTTGTTAACCGTATGCCGTCTTTAGTAGCCTAAAACACCTAACGTCTAAAGGCTAAAGTAAGTAAGATAAATAAGCCAGCATGCAGAGTGTAACAATATTGTTTTTCTTACAATATATCTTAAAGTTGGCAGCATAGTAACTTTTATGCCTATTAATAATAAAAAGGTAATAACTACCACTTACACGCAGTTTTAAATGCTAATTAAAGTGCTGTAGCCAATCTAGGCCTCTTTCGTTTGTTATCCACCCATTTTCAGACGTTACAATAACCCAGTCGCATAAGAGACCGGTTTTAGTATACCAGGTAGAGAGGTAATATTAGCCTGTAATAATGATGTACAGCAGAACGCTATAGCCTGACGAACTAATGGCCTAAATAATTGTAACCTATTCACAATTACCAGGCTGCATCATTCTTGTATTTAACCGCCTTTTAGCACTAGTGACAACCATTCCAGATGCAATCTGGCCCATCATAAAACCAGTCTCGTCAAAGTTGTAGATGTCGGAGTCCACAATGCCGTATTTCGCAATTGTGTTCGCCACAAGGCGAAACCACGCGTTTATTGCGCCTAGATCTTCGCATTAGGCCCTCTTATAGTCATACTTACGAAAAAAGCGCGTCTAAAGCTGTAGTTATCGCTTAACGAAGTTTAAAGCCTAGCGCTTCCTAACTAGGGGTGCGTCACAGTCAGCAAGCAGTCAATTAGCCATATCTTCTACACCACTAAGGCAAGGAGGAAACAATCAGGAATCCAGGTCTAGAATGTACTCAACTAGCTTCTCCTCTTCAAGCGCAGTCAAATTTCGTAAGCTAGGCAATACGTTACGTCGTAACAGCTTTCCCTTAATTCAGTCGCGTAACGTTAAGTAGGGTACTAAGTAGATCCAGCATGCAGCTCTTATACTAAGATTTTTAGTTTGTTTAATTACCTAGATAGCTAAGTTTAATTAAGCTTCTTTATTCATAAGGGACATTGCTGAGTATGGTGTAATGTATATGTAAAGGTAAAAGATTAGTTTATCCGGTCGGGTGATCGCCAAGCTTGTCTGATCGCCAAGCTTATTAACCACGTTATTATAATACACTTTATGCTTTTGCTTATGTATACCTTTTTGAATGATTGCTATTGAAAGTAATGTTAAGCTTAGTAAACTATAATATGATAGATACTAACTTTTAAAATAAAGTAGAAGCCTAAAAGGTAAGGCTCCAACCTTAAGTAGAATGTTAACATGGCGTATAAGGCTAATCAAAAATTAAGCTTGTTGCCAATGTGGGCATTATGTTTTTTTTTGAGGCTCTCGTAGACTGCTTGTCAGCTTAAACGCTTAGGTCTATTGAACATTCGACAACAATCATCTGTCTCTTCTTGAAGTGTTGCAGCAGGAGTACGTCATTTTTTCAGCTGCTAGTTATGGCAGGAAAATCATCTCTGAACAATAAAAGGAGAGCTTGGATCTCTAAAGTTTTATATTGGTACCGCAGGGAAGCAGCGTTAGACATGGCGGGCAGCAAGGCTAACCAAAATGCCGCGATTTCCCCACAATTTTCAGTAAACGGAAGGAATGGTTAGTGGATAGAGAGCAATGTGCCATCTATTTTGCAGGGCTGCCTGAAATCATGTGTCTAAGGGGGAAAGTCCGTCCTATACGATTGACACATTGAGAATATATGATGAGAAAGCGGACAAGATCACACCACGCTCGAGGAGGGGAAGGTTGGGATAGAGCAACATCAGCTCAACGGGCGGTGCCCAGCAACAATCAAAGACTCGAAGAAGTACCTGATCAGGATTGCTTGCAGATATGAAGCAAAATAGAAGACGATCGAGCGGCTAGTCGAGCCAAATGCCCTGTGGAGCCAGCCCGGTTGCTGCGAGGCGAGCTCTACCGCGTCAAAGTCGATAACATGAAATGCATTGCCATCTTGGACGATGCCTTTGATGTTGGCCTGCGTCACTCGAGTAGTCCGAGCGAGATATTCAAAGTTTATTTTAAATAACTCTAATATCTACATAATTGAAGTAATATGATAAGTACAGGATAGGGGTCCCGGTCCATGCATAGCTACACATTATCAGAGAGTTTGTCTGCTATGGGACTTAACAGAAATGACGGCTCTCTGGAAAAGGTACATGTGACTTTTCGTTCCATCTTTGGCTTCAAGTTCACCTTGGGCCCCTCGACTCGACCACTCAACTTGTCAAATCCCCATCAATGGAATAGAAAATGAATTAATGGCCGTGTCGTGAGCAAACGGGATAAAGTACACAGCAAATTACAAGCACCTAAAACAAACCGAGGATTGTTCTCGCCCCGCACCTCCCACCCATCCTGCAAATGACGTGGGTCTAGTCCGTAACCTCCCCCGGCTACTACTACGAGCGATTCGGGTCCGTCTTCCACTTGAGGCAATTGTTCTCCCCGTAGCCACCCTGCTTGTCGTTCTCTCCACCGCAGTTGCAGCTGTCGACAGGTGTCTTAAAGTAACGCGTGCACTCGTCGAGGTCAAACGTCCACGCGCAGCCGGCCAGCACCTCGAAGCTGAAGCTGATCTCCTCCCCGCCGGAGAAGGGCTTAATAGACTCCCTCTTGTAGCCGCCTAAGAGCTCCCCTGTGGCCCTGCCGTCAAGGCCGCGGGCAAGGACGCCGGCCTCGGAGCCAATGTTCCTGCAGAACGAGTCGATGCCGTTCCGCAGCCGCACGTTGCTCATCTTGCGTCCGCTGCCGAAGCAATCGATATCGTTCTGCTTAGCGTCGGGCCGCTTTCGTGGCCACTCCGTGGGCTGCGAAGGCTGCGTCGTCTGCGCCCTGGTCGTTGTCGTTGTCGTCTGCTGCGGCTGTTCGCACATGATCCCGAAAAGGTTGATAATTTGGCCAAAGGGGGGAAACCAGGGCAGGCTCATGGTGCCGTTGGCCAAGATTTGGGGAACGTCTCAGCCCCAACCTTCGCCCATTGGCACCTGTCCCGAGTCGTTATTGGGCCGTTTGGTGTTCGGAGAGTCCAGCAGGTCCATGTCGTACAGACTCGGCGACTCCACGGCTTGCTGGCACATCCAGTCCCTGAGCCGGTCGCTCAGCTCTTTGTTGGGATCCATGGCGAAGGCGACATGCGGCTGGAGGGCGCGCGCCGGGCTCGATGGACGGAGGCGGCGTCGGATAGGCCGTCTTGGGGCTCGCCGTCGATGCCTTACCGTTCGGGCCGGTGTAGACGACGACGGGCCAGGCAGCGGTCGTGGCGGGGATGGGCCAGAAGTCCTCGAAGGCTCGGCGGTTCAGGCCGTCCCTCTTGACGTTGGGACCGCCTTCGACCAGCGTCATCACCTCGAAGCCCAGCTTGGACAGCGTCATGGGCGGTACCGTGATGGTGCTCGTCCACACGCCCGAGCTGATGGTCATGAGCGGGTAGTTGACCGTGGTGGTCGCGCCCGTGTACGGCGGAATCTTGACGCGACAGGGCGTCTGGAACTCAAATTCGGGCTGGGCCATGTCCCAGATGCCCAAGTCGAGCCAGAGGACGTCGTTGTACTGTTCGCCATCGCTGGCAACGTAGAGCAGCGAAACCTGCGACCAGAAGGGGTGCACGTCAACGTTAAGGTTGTACTTGGCGCCGATGGTGACGAGATGCTCCCAGCGCACGCTGGCGTGGTTGTCCTTAAGGAACACCAACGCCTTCTGGTATAGCTGCCCGCCGATACAGTCCTGTGTGTAGGTTGAGAACCACGAGTAGAGGCCGGCGCCGGCAACGACGATGTCCTCGCAGCCGCTGAACTCGTCACCCGTGACGCATGAGTAGTCAGGGTCGCCAGGGAAGAGGCCGACGGTGTTGTCGAAGGTGGCGGGCGGGTTAGGGGTTGGCTGGTAACAGGGCGACTCAGTCTGGATCATGGCGGCAAAGATGCTCGCGGCGTTGTGGAAGTTGTACTAGTACATGACGGCGTGCTCTAACGAGGTGCCGTAGAGCCAGGTAGGCTCGGTGCTCCCAACTAGCAGGCCGCGCGCCACGTAGACCGAGTTCTGAATCATGGTGTTGTTGGCGTCCTCCAGGTTGGGGTCGTCGATCATGTGGTCCGCCACCCAGAGCCACATGTTCTCGAAGTATCCCGAAGCGTCCGGCTTGATGTGCATCATGAGACTAGCGGCGTTGCAGCCCGGGGCGATACCGGAGGTCAGAGCAGGGCACTTGGCGGGCGTTAGGTCAGCTCCCGTGGCACCGCCGATGCGGACGTGGCAGTCCCAGAGGGCGGCCAACCCCTTTGCGTCAGCGGCCATATTCCACTCGATGAGCACGGCGCCGGCCGTTGGGCCCTTTGTGGTGAAGATTAGGTCCTGTATCTCAACGTTGCCGACCTGGCCGGAACGGCCTATCCGGAGCATCACGATGGGTTTGGTTTCGTCGGAGAAGGCCGGGCCCTGGGCCACGAGCTGCGACCACGTCTCGCCGACCATCTTGACGCCCGCCGGCACCGTCACGGTCTGCGTCAGAATATACGAGCCGGCGTCAACGAACAAGATCTTGCCCTGGCTGGAGTTGACTGCCAGCTGGAAGGCGGCCGTGTCGTCTGTTGCGCCGTCGCGCGTGGCGCCAAAGTCCTTAACGTCGAGGAACTCGCCCACGCCGCGGCCCTCGTACTGCGGTTTAGGACGCTCATAGTAGGCGCCCTTTGAGTCCACAAGTCCGCCGTCTCGGCGATACTTGCCGATCTTGCTGCCGGACGAAAAGAAGCGAGCACCGGCATCGGTCGAGCTAGAGTACACGGGACCCAGCACCCACTCGTCGATCCTGGCCGACGCGGCCAGCAGGGAGCGGCCACTCGTGTCGGCAACGGCAGTGGTCACGCCCGACATGACGATGTTCTCGATTACAAGGCCGGTGCCCCCGGAGCCGGCTTCGGACGACGGCGGCTGTATGACGACGACGGTGCCGACGTTGGTGAAGGACGAGTCCATGATCAGCGACGACCCGACTTTGCCGTCCGGGTATTCGGGCACAAATTTGAAGCCCGTCTTGACGTCGGTCATGGTCACCGACTTCCACACCCAGCCCCAGTCCCAGATCACCTGGACGCCGACGCTGAAACCGCGGAAGACGAGCCGCTGGGCCGTGAACTGCTGTTCGCCGCCGTACAGGCAGACGTCGCCGCCGACAAAGGTGACGTCGGAGATGCCGCCGCTGCTGCCGTTCTCGGCGAAGATACCCATCTGGCCCGCGCCGGCCCGCAGCTCGACGTTCTGCATGCTGGTTGCCTGTGCGACCTGGTAGTGCAGGCAGGCCGTCTCCTACGAGGGCAGCGTCGGGCGTACGTCGATGATGACGTTGCGGATCTGGCGGTAGAAGTTGGCCGTGTTGACGTACCACTGCTGGTCGTGCCCGTCGGGGCCGGTGCCGCCGCCGGTGTACTCGTCGGTCGACAGCACCCCGAGGCCGATCAAGGACTTCGAGGCGACCAGCAATGGGCGGTCAATGGCGTCGCCGATGACCTACGTGCCCAAGGGGAGGGGCACTGAGCTGGAAATGAGGTAGGTGCCCGGCGGGAAGTAGACGATAGCGTTCTTGACCGTCGACTCGTTGCACTTCTCGCCGCACTGCCGGCCGTCGTCCATGGCCCGCTTGTTGGCGGCGGTGTCGTCGGTCACGCCGTTGCCGGCGGCGCCGTAGTCGAGCACGTTACGGAACACGGCGTACGAGTGGTCTTCGCCCCAGGGGACGGCGCCCTTGCGCGCGATGGACTCCATCCAGTACGAGCCCCTAACGGCGGCCCGGCGCGTGAGGTTACGGCTAGGCGGGGCCCTGACACCGCCCTCGGGCACCTCGGCCTCGGCCTCGGCCAGGAGCGCGGCGGCCCAGGCGATCTCGTCGGTGATCTCGAGAAGCGGGGGAGGGGGCGAGTCGTCGCGGCGGGCGCGACGGCGCTCGTCCACAGTCGTGCCGCCGATGACGGTGCCGGGTTTGAGCCTGTACTGGTTGCGTAGCGGGCTTGCCAGACGGGCCTTGTTGAGCTTGGCCGAGGCGGCGATGGCGGTGGCCACGATGCTGCGGGCTCTTTCCAGATCACGGAAGGAGGCCGCCTTGAGGAGAGGCTTTGCGTTGTCTTCCGACAGGGCGCCTTGGCGCTTGATGATGGCCGCCGGCGCCTTGTTTTCTTGTTGTTCCTGTATCTCGGAACGCCGCGACGTGGTGTTTTTAATATTCAGGTCGGCCGGGCTAGCCGTCCGCGTCCCGCAAGTAGCCATGCCCCCCAAGCCCGTCTCCGTCGTCAAGAAGGACTCGTTGAACTCGGCAGGGATGTTCTCGACGCCGCGGCTGTGGCCGGCGCGCATGCGCCTCAAAGCCTCCTCGAAGCTGGGCCCGTAGCGCGACCTGGGCAAACGCGTCGGCTCGTTTGGGTCCTCCTCGTGGGCGGTGACGTTGAGGCCGCGCCTCCTCGCCTGGTAGATGTAAAGAGGTTCACCATCCACACCGGAGGCTAGATCGGACGTGAAGATGGAGGCGGCTGCGCCGTCGGGCCCCATATCGAGGGCGGCGAAGCGGAAAAAGGCCTTGTCCTTCTGCGGCTGGCTGGGGCTGTGCCACTGGAACTCTGCGTTGCGGCGTGCGATGTGGTCGAGGAGGACCTCGCGCAGCAGTTTGTGGGAGGTGGCCTGCCAGTCCTGCTCGGCCTTGATGGAGACGCCGTTGTTGTTGACAGTAGGGTTGAGGCAGGTCTGGCCGGCGCACCAGGTGTTGGCGGGCTGGTTGTTGGACCAGCCGTTGCCGCCCTCGACCCAAGTGGCAGGGGGAAACTCGTCGCAGGTGTAGCGTATCTGGGACTTCTTGACGATGTTCCCCTGGGTGTCGCGCTTGTGGCGGAGCATGTTTGTGGTAGTGCCGGGCTCGAGGGTCGTTGTCTACCAGGGGCCGTCGTGGCGCCAGGGGATCTCCTGGCCGGTCTGGGGACAGCGGCCGTTACCGCCCCAACCGCTAAGGCAGGACTGGCCCCTGCGGCCGGACTGGTGCGTCTAACTATCATACTCCCCAAGTTAGGTTAGGTTTTAAAAAAAAAAATGTAAACTAGTAAACTTAGTGTTTATATATAAACAGGATGTCTACCTTAGAAGTATCTAAGCACTAAGTAAGATTACGTTTCCTAATAAACACATAGGCTCTATATATATCTATAAAGTTTCTAAGGTATATATAGTCTTTTTATTACTAAAGATATATAAAAGTTTATAGTAGCTTTTACTTTAATCTTAGCAGTAGGTAAAAGTGTATATCTGTTTTAATATAAATAATTTATCTTATTACTATAAATGTTAGTAGCCTGCTAAGTTACTTAGGCTTAAGTAATTTACTATATTAAGTAAAAGAGAAAGCTAGGTCTAGGTAAAAAGTATATTAACCTTTATTTTTAAGTAGACTTTTAATAAGTTATCTATTATACTAATTTATCTTAAGATATTAGTTCTTACTATATATATAATAGCTTTCTTTATCTAGATCTCTTACTAGTATACTAAAAAGGCTATAAAGAGATTACTAATAATAAACCTCTTTATTTAATAAATATAAATAGTATTACTAAAGCTAAAGCTTTTTAGCTAGAGAAGCACTAGCTTATATACCTCTAAGTAGCTAAGGCTAAACGTATTATTATTACTTAGGTATAAGAGTGTAGTATAATACTATACTAAGAAGGGTTAGGGTTAGAAAAGTATATTTAAGATGTCTAACAGCTAATTACGCTAGATAGTGCTCTAGATCTAAGTGTAATACTATCTAGATAGGGCAGTCTCTTAAGAGTAAAGCAGTCCTAAAAAAGAAAAGGTAAAATATTTGTAAGGTTAGGGTTAGGGGGTTAGAGTTAGGGTAGGGTAAATAAGATGTTCTCCTAAAGAAGGTCTAGAAAAAGAAAGAGAGTAAAAGGAGGGCAGAAGTAGTAGGAGGAGGATAGAAGTAGTAGGAGGAGAGTATAGAGAGCTAAGAAGACCTCTTAGTAGCCTATAATAGAGACTGCTGCTGTTGTTCTTGCCTGTAGAAGGGTGTTACTTAGAGAAGTGCTTAACCACCGGCTAGCAGTCTCTCCTACTAGCTTCTGAAGGGCCTTATACTCTCTAGCTGTATTTTCTTCCATAAGGCCGCCTGTAGAGAAGATAAGAGGGGTAAAAAAGGCTCCTAGGGACCGGTATTTCCTCTGTTTCTCTACTGCAGCTTCTGAAAGGGTCTGAAAAGCATCCCCTATTGCAGAATCCTTATTAACAGCTACTATCTAGACGTCATAGTAGTGTCTGTTACCCCCTTTTAGAATAGAGAAATCGGCTCTGAGTTGGGTTGGGCCGTCTGAGGCTGGGATAACTGGTTCCTGCTGTACTTCTAAGGTAACTTGGCTAGAAAGGCTTTTTATAAAGGCACAAGTTACGTTATTGTGGCGCTGGATCCAGTGTCTCTGGGCCGCTTGGCAGACATCCTTATGCCCTATAGCTGCAACTGCTCTACAGTAGTTACAGGGCTGCCCTATAGGCTTAACAGGCACTAGGAGGCGGGTTCTGAGTGCTGCAGAGACCTGGAGGGGCTGGAGGAGGAGGGATTTCTGGGTTGGAAGGGTAGTCAACCAGCGTTTTCCTAAGAAACTGCAGTTTTCTATCCTAGCCTTTTCTGGCCCAGGGAGAAGGTTGGCAATAGCTGGGGATTCCAGAAGGTCTAGCCAGACTTTAGACGTGATTTCTCTAGCTGTAGGGCCCTTTGGAGTGTAGGAATCGTCTGACATACGCCCTAATCTGGCTTTTCCTGCTTCTGTAGCAGCCCTAAAGACCCCTTTTGCCTGGGGGCATAGGGAGTAAAACCCAGGCCCCCTAGGCGTATGGGGAGGCCTATAAGAGCTTTAGAGGTTCTAGTAAGCTTAGGGGCTGCTGTAGAAGGTCCTGGAAAGGCTAGAGAGGTAACGGCCTGGGTAACTAGGCTATCTACCTCTCCCCATAGGTCTAAAAGGCCTCTTGGGTCTAGCTGGCGAAGCAGGTGGCGTAGAAGGAGCTGGATGCTGCCCTGAAGAAGAAGGAGGGCGTGTTGGGGGGGTACTGTCTGAAGCTGTTGGAGAGCGACCTTAAGAGTATAAATCTTATCCTCTAGAAAGGCTCTTCTGTACTCTAGAGGGCCTATGAAGGTCCCTAAAGCCTTAAGGCCTTCCTTCTGTAGGTCCTCTATTCTCTAGACCTTGGATTTGTTACTGTTAAGAGTGACTGGGGCGTTCTAAAGGGCCTGCTGGATCCTAGGTAGAAGGGGGGCTTCTGCGGTCGATAGGGCGTAGATATCGTCCAGATAGGCTGTAAAAAGGGTATCTAGAAGGGTCTGCTGGAGATTCTCTATTGTAGGGCGTAGGGCAACAGAGAAGAGAAGGGGAGCAAGAGGATCCCCTTGTCTAACGCCTTCTGTAGAAGCTAGAAGGGTCCTATCTGATAGAGCTAGTATGGAGGGCTGGTTGTAGCTCCAGGCTGCTGCTCTATAGAGAGTAAGGCAATACTGGGCAGTTGCTAACGCTATAGAGCTTCTAGTAACGCTGTTAAAGGCGTTTTGGAGGTCTAGAGAGGCAACCTACTAGAAATCTGCCCGGTTTCATCCTATAACAGCCTTATTTAGTAGAACTATAATAGGTTCTACTCCCCCTAGGGTATTTACCCCTAGCTGGTTAGGCAGAAGCATATCCTGGGTGAATTCTGCTGTTAAAAGAGCCTTATAGGCTACTCTGTAGAGCATATCTCCTACTGCAATAGGCCTAAGTCCTCCAGAAGGCTTCTGAAGAGTGATAAGTCTAGATGTGCATAGAAGGCTTCTGCCTGGAGCTGTACCCTGCCGAATCATATCTGTAAGCAGGCGGAGAGCCTGTAGAAACGGGCAGGTCAGGCTAGAGATGGCTGTATCTAGAAGGGTTCTAGTCCAGCCGCTAAGTCCAGGGGCTGATTCTCGGTCTGTAGAAGCTATAGAGGCTAGAATATCCTCTATAGTTATAGATCTACCTGCTCTAGGCATAGTAGGTCTAGAAAAGGGGCTTCTAGGGCCTTCTGGGTGCTTCTCCCGTAGACTTTAGAGGGTTTCTGGTGTATCTGGGGCTACTGAGGCTGGTAGAATAAGAGCTTTAGAAGCTCTTCCTACGAAGCCTTTTTCTAGTAGTTTGGTTGCCTGGGTTACTGGGGATCTGTGGTGGGTGGAGGGGTCTCTAGCTGGCTGGGGGGTAGCTAAGGCAGAATAGTAGGGAAATTCCTTAGAATCTCTACTAGCTTTCCCTTTTCTAGTCCTACGCCTAGAATTCTAGGTAGCAGAAGGAGGTGTAGAAGGTTCTGCTGGTTGGGCTGGCGGAGGAAGGATCTAGATAGCCTATCTGCTGTGGCCGTAAAAAGAGCTGCCTGGCGAGAATGAAGGCGTTTTTCTGGTATCTGGACTGCTGAGTAGTCTAGAAGGGTTTGGACTGCTGGATTCTGAAGGGTATCTGCAAGCTGGGGGTCGATATAGGCCTTTTTCTTAGGTATCTGGGCTGCTAAAGGGGCTGGTGGGGGTGGTGTCTGAAAGAGGTCCTCTAGAGAGTCCTCCTGCTGAAAAGAGGGCGTAAGAGAGCTCTGTGGGGGGTCTTCTAGATGCTGGAGGTCTCTAGGTTGACTGGAGGGCCTAGGGGGGACTTCTGGTTGCTAAGGGACCTCTGTAGGCTCTTCTAGGTGCTGTAGAACTTCTAGAAGGTCTTCTGGCTGCTGTGGAATCTCTAGAGGGTCTTCTGTCTGCTGAAAGTCCTCTAGGTTATCTTCTGGTGGAAAGGGGTCTTCTAGAAGGTCCTCTGGCTGGCCTAGGTCCTCTAGGTAGTTTTCCTGATGGTCTAGAGGGCTAGAGAGCTCTATAGGGTGTTCTGGGCCCCCCTGGGCTGCTGGTGATCCTTCTGGTGTCTGGCTGGGTAGCTGGCTGGTTTCTGGGCTTTCTGGGGTATCTGGAAGGGTCTGGAGGGACGGTAGGGGCCTCTGGGACCGTTGGAGGGCTCTAGAGAGCCTTCTAACGTATGGGGGAATATCTGCTGTCTGAGGGGGTAGAGATAGGCCTCTAGAGGACCCAGGAGATCGGGAGGGCCATAGGACCCTTCTAGAGGGTCTAGAGAGCTCTAGAGAGCTCTGGGAGGTCCTAAGGGTCTTATGCATCTTCCCTATATGCGTTTTAAGGCCGTGGGAGCTTCTGCAGGCGTAACTGCAGTGTGGGCAGGCTAGAAAGCCTAGAGGTTAAAGCTGTAGAGCTGTATAAGGCTCTGTAGGGTGGATTTTGCGTAGATGGTCAAAGAGGTCCTAGTAGGATCCCCTAACTGTAATTGTCAGCATTAGCTAGGTAGGCGACGTTTTATTTTGTATAGCAAGAATTTCAACGCTAGCACGACATAGGGTAGCTGACGTTTAAAAATCAGGGTAGCTGACGTTTCCCAGAAATCACAATGTAGGCATTGCACAAGGCTAAAACCTTATTAGGAGATATAACTAACTACTATAAAACTAACTATCTTATTTTTATTCTCTAGAAACGCTTTTTTACTATGTAGGTTGTTATAAAAGTCTTGTTAGCTAGTTTTAGTAAGGTGTAAGGCGTGCCTAGACTACGTAGGAATAAACTAATAGACGTATAGCATTAGAACGAACCCAGATTAGGTAAGCACAGAGCGAACAGGAACCTGCTGTGTCTTACATCTTCGTTACTGCTAGCAACAGTTCCTGCACATTACAAGGTTTAATTATATAAGGTAGTATTAACAACAAGGTTAGTAGTTACACTTAATAGAATTCTGTTCTCTTATAGACTTCTTCTAGTTTCCTTACTACTCACTAGGTGTTATTTACACATACTGCGCCTAGATTACTCTATAGAATATTTTCATTATCTTAACGCCTATAGGGTTCTTGTCTGTTGTATTTATACAGCTAGCGTAATAAGAAGACGCATACGTATGCATTTACAGGCCGCCCTGCATAGACTAACAAAGGACGAAATCAATAAGGCGGAACAATAGGCCAGTACTGTAGACGTAGTTAAGAACCTAGATAACATTAAGACACCAAGTGACGCCTGTTAACCTATCCCTAAGCTTAGACAACCTAGGGAAAACGGATACTGGTGTACTTTTGGTAGTAAGACAGAGAGCAGCTGCCCGTTCGTAGGGACAGATCTACGCAGAATCAGGAAGCATCTCAAGGCCATACACGGTTAGGATCAGGGTCTCTGACCAGGACGTCAGGCCGCCCCCAAACGGGAGCAGGATAGGCCGTAGAAAGCCGGCGTCTATTACTAGCGCTTCTTTACACGCGGCCCCCGGAGCAAGTACTTTAAGGTAGCAGCCAGTCGTTATCTCCAGAGAGAGAACTAGGCTAAGCTAGTGTAAGAAGATCTTATGCAGGAGGCAGCAAGCCGTTTTATAGCCAAAGCGGCCAGGATCCACAAGAAGGAGGTCAAGAACGTTAATAACCTAGACGAGTTCTTTACACTAAACGCATAGCTCAACCGGCTTAGGGCAGCTAGGCATCTCTAAGCGTTTAAGGAGAAGAAAGAGCTGTTACAGCGTCTTATCTTACTTAACTATAGCAACAAGAGCGACAACGTAACATAATGCAACAACGGTGCGTTATAGGTCATCTATATAGCGTTTAAACGGTATAAGAATAAGGCGAAGCAGTGCGCAAGACCTAAGACAGTGTCGTAGAACGCTCTCTTTAAGGCCAACCAGGTAAAGATATCTAAGGAACGGTCTTAACTGTTTTACTTCTACCAGAAGCTAGCAACTAAGAAGAGGTACACACAGGTCGTCTTCTAACTATTAAGTTACATCGTCTGTATTATAACAATAGAGACAAGGGAGAAACAACCGCCGTTTAAGGTTACAATAAGGCAGCAGAAGGCGTACGACTTTATAATAAAGGCAGCTAAGGATGCTAAGAAGGAACTTACTAAGGCCTAAGGTAATACAGAGGGGGTTACAGCTAGGGCCGCTATAGATAGGTTAGAGGAGGGGGTTGCAAGCATGTTTATGTTAGTGCTTAATCACTAGACCAAGGGGACTAAGTATGACAGCATTCTCGTTAGCTTCTTCATAGTGCTTAGCATCAGGGCGGACCACAGGTAAGAGGACTTCAGCACCTTCACGCCTAAGCTGTCAGCTATTACGACCATAGCGCGGCTCTTCGTCGTAAAGAGCGCGGTAGACTAGTAGGTTAAGGCGGTCGCGCGGCGCGTGCAAGCAGGCCAGAGCCAGGATAAGGCAGAAGACCAGGCGCCAAGTCATTTCAATCTAGTAGCTAACATAACGCAGCAGTTTATAGTAATAGCAGATAAGGGATTACAGATAACGCTAATACAGTTTATCTTCTAGTTACAGAACTTTAGCATAGGGGCGCATAACAGGATGGCAGCACAAGGGTCCGTCAGCTGGGACAAGGACGAGATTATGTTCAAGGGGAACTAACTCAGCGTTGTTAACATCTAGGGCATAATACAAGCCACGGTGGCACAGGCAGAAGAGATCTTATTCTAGAAGCTGCTGTTCTGCTAAGACTCTGTTAAGCAGTCTAGCGCTAAGCTTAGCCTACCTAAGGTCCCGTAGAGCATAATTAGTAACGACGCGTCTAACACCAGGATCAGTCTATCGATTATAGATACAATCCTGTGGGCTAACGAAGACAAAAGCCAGGACTAGCTGTTCTATAAAGTCTAGAAAGACAGATGGTTAAGGGGTAGGTTCTTCCCTAAGGCTGATGCAGGGTCAACAGAGCCTAGCACACAAGCAGCATACCAGTATAGGCAAGACGTAGAGAAGTTCTTAGTTATCTTGCTGTTCCTAGTCTATCTTAGCCACAGCCAGCCGGTATAGGCACCAGAACTACTAACAGTCTGGCACCAGAACACAGCTAACAGCAGCGTATGTAACATCATAATAGACTGAGGTTTAGTTATAATTGTAACAGGTATCCATAAGGGCTACTTACGGTTAAAGAGAGAGAAAGTCATCTACTGGTTTTTACCACGCAAGGTTAGATTACTACTAGTATACTATCTATAGCTAGTGCTGCCGTTCTAGGAAGGCGCACAGGCCAGCGCGAGGGCAGCGCTAGATACATTCCTGGCAACGCTGTAAGGCTTACGGGAGTCCAGCAACCCGTTCGAGGACAACGCAGGCGGCAGCGGCAGGGTCAAAGAGCACAACGGAGGCGCAAGCGACGTAGAGGCTAACACAGGCCACGTTAGGCCTGCGGGGGCAACCGGGGAGGACGCAGGCCAGGGGCGGCAATAGGCGCTAGGGGCCGGCCCGTTCTAGACGCTAGATCAGATAGCACGTATACTGCAGCGGCTTAGCGCGGCAGGCTGCAGACAGAAGATTAACATCAGCACCTAGCGGCACATCGCCATAGCACTTAGGCGCTAGTACTTCCGGACGGGGGTACAGGGAACGGCAGCGTTAGACAAGCTAGCCAACAGGGATAAGGACGGCAGCAACAGTAAGGGAGAGAACGACAGCCCGTAGGACATACAGGCAGGGCACAAGACGGCGTTAGCAGGGCTTATCTACGCGCAACTACTAACAGAGGGCGCGTTTAAGACGAACAAGCGGCAGTTGCAGTTCTAGCACATCAGCAAGAAGTGGCACTGTCTCATAGGGTTCAGGTCGGCTATTAGCGGCGTCAACGCGTTCCTCCGACCGGGCAGGAAGAGGAAGACGCCGTCGCTGCACTACAAGGCAATAAGGGAGGCGCAGATGCAGCAGTAGAAGACGCTCTTCCGGGTTAACACCAGGCGGGTACTACGGAGGCTCTACAGGGACGGGGCAAGGTTCCAGGGCCTCTAGGAACAGGCAATCAGGGCAATCATAGCGAACAAGAGCCTAGTAGTAGTAGTAATAGGTACAGGCGAGGGTAAGAGCTTATGCTTCATACTCCTAGCGGCTAGCTGCACAGGCAAGGTAACGGTGGTAGTAGTGCCGCTAGTGTTGCTGCTTAGGGACATAGTGCGGCGTTGCGGCCTACTGGGGATCCGCTGCGCCAAGTGGAAAAGCGAGCGGGTGCCAGGGCAGGTGTCGATCGTGTTCGTAACGCCGGAGTCGGCGATGAGCAAACGGTTCCAGGACTATCTTAAGGGGCTCTAGGTCACAGCGCAGCTTAACTAGATTATAGTAAATAAGTGCTATATAATACTAGACGGCAGCAAGAGGTTCTAGCTGCGGCTGCAGAAGCTAGGACAGCTTAGGCTTGTAGGGGTGCAGATAGTATATCTAACGGCAACGCTACCACCCATACGGCAGCCAGACTTTCTTACGTTGCTGTTTGTGCAGGAGATAGAGGTAGAGATAATGTAGATAAGGATGACGCAGACAAACGTCTGGTACAGCGTGCAGACAACAAGGCCGGGGTTAGGGGGTGGCAAGAATAAGACAACAGAGGCAGTAAGGAGGGTGCTAGACGCAAAGCTTAAGGAGCACCTGTGGCTAGGCAAGATAATCGTATACTGCCAGACAGTAGAGGGGACCAGGTCACTAGCGGAGCAGCTGGGGTGTAACGCGTACTACCGCGAGATTAACACAAGGGACGGAAAGGCGGAGCGGCTTCAGGCGTAGGCCAGCAGGATAAAACGGGGCAGGTATAGAGAGAGGCAGGTAATTGTAGCAACAAACGCGCTTAGTCTAGGGATTAACGTGGCAGACATCCGGGTGGTACTCTATGCAGGCATGCCGTACGAGATAGCGGACTACGCACAGCAGAGCGGCAGGGCAGGGCAGGACGGGCTAAGCAGCAAGGCCATCGTAGTAGTAGAAGGGGCATAGAGAGGTACGGTAGTAGTAGCAGCAGCGAGGCTAAGCACGGGATTTACAGCAAGCGACTACGTCAGCAGGGCGCACTACCGGCAGGTCGTGCTTAACTTAGTTATAGACAGGCAAGAGAACTAGAGCGGGTGTAAGAAAGGCAAAGAGGTATGTGACATCTGCTAGGCAGAGGGGGAGGAGGAGGCCGAAGCAAGCGCAGTACAGAGGTTAGGCGTAGAGAGTTTTTAGGCCAGGGTTAAGAGGCAAGAGAGACTAGTAGCGTTAATACAAGAGCAAGCGCAACGTAGGCTGATGGACAGGGCAAGGGAGGTAGAGAGGCTTAAGGCAATTCTTAAGGAAACACTAGCGGCAGGGTGTCTAGTCTGCTTAGGGTTAGACGGAGACAGAGCAAAGAAGCACACGACGCTTAGGTATAGGACGGCATCAGAGAGAGGGCCAAAGCTTAAACAGGCGGTGCAAGAAGGGCGGGCGATGCAAAGGTGGCTCCAGCAGGGGCAGGGCGCAGAGGCGTACGGGTGTTACTTCAGGTGCTTCATGCCACAGGCGTTATGCCTAAGCTAGGAGGAGATTGAGACAGGTGGGTAGCAGAAGAAGACAGGGACAAGGCGGTGCTAGTATGCTAAGGTTATCACAGGGACGGTTGGGTACGTAGTAGCACAGCAGGTAATGTAAGGGGACGTAGAGAAATTATATTGCAGGCTAGGGTATAAAGGGAGCAAGGTAAAAGGAGAGGAGGCATAGGCATAGCTAGGGAAGAGGATTTCATAGGGAACAACAGAGGGGATCAACCTATGCCAGGCGTTTATTTATATAGTAGACAGTATAAAAGGGTTAGAGTAAAAGGAATAAAGGCTAGTAGGGTATAAGGGTAAGGGTTAGAGAGGGTTGTTAGCTAGGGTTAAAGAGAGGGTTTACAGTTTGCAACAAAAGGAGAGGGAAGAGAAGAGTGGCCTCTAGGGGTAAGGTAAACAGTGTAGATGTAGTTTACAGTAGGGGATAGTAGAATAAAGTCTAAGTTTATTTAGGAAAGCAGGCGTGCAGCCAGGCCGTAACAGAGGAGAAGGAGAGAGTTAGGCAGGGGGTAGGTAGGAGAGAGGTTAAGGTTAGATAAAGGTTAGAGGCAGAGTTTTTAAGGTAGGGTAAAACAGGGTTAGGGTTAAGACAGATATAAGGTAGAGAGTACATAAAGAGATAGTTAGGGTTGCTTAGGGTTAGGGTTAACACAGGGATAGGAAAGTAAATAGATACAGTAGAGAGAGCAGCAGGGTTAGCTTAGCTTAAGGTTAGGGTTAGAAAGGATGTAAAGTAAGAAAAGGAGAAAGGTAAGAAGAAAGTACAGGCAGGTTTAGGTAGATAGTAGAGGTTAGAGGTAGGAAGGCAAAGAGAGAGAAAGAGAGAGAAAAGGAAGGAAAGGGCGTAGGTTGCAGGCAAGGGTTTATAGGTAGAGTAAGAAGGAGACAAATAAGATAGTTTAGCTTAGGGTTAGCTTAGATATAGGGTTAAAGTAAACCTTTTTATACTTTATGTATAGTGACTTATGGAGGTAGTGCAGAGTGATTAGGGTAAGGGTTAGCTGCTAAAGAGAAATATAGCAGAAGGAAGAGAGAGAGGGAGGTTAGTTAAGGTAAAGACAGTGTGTAAACTGTGCTACACACAGTAGGGAGTTTGATAGGGACGATGACCTAAGGCCAGCCTTATCTTTCCTCTCTTCTCTTTTTTTTTCTCTTCTCCTTTCCCTTTTTTTTTTCTTTATAGCCTTTTCTCTTTTCCTCTTTAGTATTTTCTAGCATTCCGGTCTTTGTAGCTATTTTGTTTAGCAATGTTGCTAGTTATAGCAGGCGGTTGTCTTTTTCGCTAGTAGTCTGTCTCTCTTTATGTTTTCACTGGTGGTCTGTCTCTCTTTGTGTTTTCGCTGGTGCTCTGTCTCTCTTTATGTTTTCACTGGTGGTCTGTCTCTCCGTGTCTTTTCTCTAGTCCTCTGTCTCTCTTGTCTGTGTCTTTTCCCTGCTCCGCTGTCTCTCTTGTCTGTGTCTTTTCCCTGCTCCGCTGTCTCTCTTGTTTGTGTCTTCTCCCTGCTTCTCCGTCTCTTCTGTCAGCGTTACTGCTTCTTAACTTTTTGGTTTCCCTACGTCTCTACTTTTCTATCTATACCTGGAAACCCTGTGGACCGGTTTACGGTAGACTGGCAACGGCGTCCCCACTCCGTTCCCGTTGTCATCCTAATGCCGTCCGGTTGCAAACCTATTACGATTCCCATCCCATCCCTTACTACTACTACTTAAGTATTCTCCGTTAGAATGCGTTGAGATACGGCCGTCTGTGTATAACCATTGGCTGAACCTATTTATTGTCCCACTCTATGCCCCCCTGCTTAACTAGGAAATCTTAACGCGTTCCCTAGGCCTCCTATTGGCTAACAATATTAGATACACCCTACTTACTGCTTCAGTGTCTCTAACTTCAAATGAAATCTTAACGCGTTCTTAAACCTCTTCTCCTAACTACATATTACCTTACAAAGGAAAGTAAGTAGGTGACTTTAGCTACAGCAAGCCGTTTCTAATCTTCTTAAATAAGAACATTAATTACGCACTACTTTTATACAGCTACATAGCTCTTTTGTGTCCCCCTCTGTCCCAGCCTATAACGCTACACAGCTTAACAGATAAGCAGCGCCAGCGCCTTAAAGCCCTACAACTTTACTTAAATAAGCCTAAACCAGTCCTTATCTACCGGCCTTACGGTTACGCATTAAAGCTGTTTAGCAAGCGCGTAAGCCGCCACCTAGCTAAGAAACATAACGTACTAAAGATGTAACGCCATAGGCTAAGCGCGCTAGTAAAGTCCCTGCAGCTTAGGGACCCAAACGACGTTACTCCCCGTCCTAACGGCCTCCCGCCGCACAAAGCACTAACGGCTACCCGCAGCCATGCCTGCCGTTACTGCAGCTATCAGACGGCAAGCGATAACCTAGTCTACTGCCACCTCTCTAAGGCACACGGCATTAAGGACTTACAAAAGGCAGACGGCTGGCAACAGGACTAGATCTACAGCGGTATCCTACTCTAGAGCTAGTTACAGAATGGTGCGTGGGGCTACTAGATAGCCTAGTCTACTACGACAGGGTCGCTGCCGCCCTGCAAGACAGGTACGCCTGGTGCTAACAACGCGCCTGCTGCCTAACAGGCCCTGCTTGCCGCGGCGCATGATGCAGAACAAGCTTACCTTACCAGCGGTCTCTGCGCCACCGCCACCGCTGCCGCTACAGGCCCTATTAATAGGGCGTTCTAAACAGGCTAGATATATTACACTGGCTGGGATCTTATGTTTAACGGTGCCTGCTGTAACTTTCTTATGCAGATGTTAGAGCTGCCGGCCTTTAGCCTAGACGCCTAGGACGCTAAGGACGACATGCCCTATGTAAGCAACCCAGAGGACGAAGCCTAGTTACAACGTATTATGTCGGCCGTAGATAGCGTCTTTAACTGTTGCAAGGATACAATACGGTCTATAGACGTCTCTATGCGCTGCTAGCTCCGTAGCTTAGAGCCCTACCGGCCGTATAAGGCCCTATTTAAGCTAGTCAGCCGGCAGGCTACTACATATAAGTACTGCTGCCTAGTAAAAAGGCTTCTGTGCTTCTGTGTGCAGCTGTAGCATCTTCCCCTAGGGATGTAGCTATTGCAGTGCTAGAGATCCCTTACCATTACTTAATCGCGCGCGCTTAAGGCATTATAGTTAGACAAAATCTAGAATACATTTTGCCTAGATAACGCTACAGCTGCTAATCTTACTAAGACTAGCACTACCTTAGCTTATAGATATATACTAGATATAGATAGCTGCTATGTGTTACATATAACAACAAGAATAAAGGTAAAAAGGATACTATCTACTTAAGCCTCTAGCTTCCTAGCAGGTAGTTATAATAAAGCTAGAATCTTACATAGCTTATTTAGAGATATTAGTAATAGTAATAGTTATAGAAGTATAACTAAAACTAATAATAATAGTAATTTTAAAGACCTCCTTAGTAAAGGCTTAGAAGGTTTAGAGGATTATAATTATAAAGACACAAATGCTAGTAACTATACAGACGCCACAGAAGGCAGCTTAACTAACGCAGTAGCTAGCCCCCTATTTCTATTAGGTTAGTCTAATAGTAGCACTACTCCTAGTCTTTATCTAATTTATGTCTGTAGATTAAAGTCTAGTAGAGAATTACTTCTTAACTACTCTTAAGGACCTTATGCTGCGCATGCTATACTTCCTTATAACAGAAGAGTTTAAAGACGGCCAATCTATGTTAACCCTCCTAGTCTACTTTAGCAGAGTCCTTAGCATCACGTCCGACAGGTCTAGGTTCTAGCGCCTTAGGAACTACATGTTACGGTCAGATATCCGACAGTGGTGTTTTCTGCTAACAGGTAGCTGAGGCTTCGATACTCAATGACGGTGTCTTGGTCTTGTTGGCTTGTTGGTTATCTTGTTGGTCTGTTGGGTAGACGGTGATCAATCGTATACTTCGTAGGGGGGGTAGCTCGTATAGCTTCACAACCGATGGATAGTTGAGAGTCACTTATGGTAGGGTGAATCACAAAGTTAATTGCTGAAGAGCTATGGAAGGAAATCTATCTACTGGGAATGAATGTCCTTATATCTCATGATCTCGTTTCTGGGACCGACTCGCTTGGAGTCGCTCCTCGCGATGGACCGATCCTTGGCATGTCGGTCCTTGGCGTGGGACCGCTTATCGAATGTCGGTCCCTTCTTATCTTCACGTGACCTTCCGTAGTTCTTCCGTTCCTGAGGAGTCATCCGTCTGACCCTGCTTCTTGTCCGTACCGGTGCCTTGTCTTTTTCCCGCTCGTCTAGTGGGGCTGTTATCACCTGTAACTTGTTGGGTCGTAACATCAGGTCTCCTCTCCAAAGGTCTTGACCTCAAGACCTGCATAAGTAGGTCGTGTCTCCCAGGTTGGGGAGTCTTCAAGTTTTGCGTCCTTATTTTCTTACGATGCTGACAACATGTCAGGCCGCATAGAAAAATCTAAGTCGCGAAGAACTGAGATTAAAGATCGCGAGCGCCGCAACCTTTTGGCGTATATTGAATCTCGTTCGATTGAACCAGACATGCCTTGCACTCGTTGTTTCCGTGCGAAGGTCGCATGTCGCTTTGGTGAGGGTTCTTCTCGTTGTCGTTTGTGCATCGAGCAGAAGAAGCCTTGTGATGGCGTTTTGGTGGCTTCCACTCGTAAGTTCTTCTTCTTCGCTGGTGGTTGCGCTTTTGCTGATTTTTCTGTAGTTCAACGCTTGAACGTGCAGCAGAAGGAATGGGATGAAAAGGAAGAGAAGGCTGGTGAGGAGCTCCTTGCTCTTCACGCTCAGTTTGCCCAGCTTCAGTCGCAAATGGCTGAGGCGGCGAGTCGCTTGTCGCGGATTCGTACGATTCGTAAGAAGGTTCGCGAAAGGCAGCAGGAAACGTTTCGTCGGGGGATGCAAGAGATGGATGAGGAGGATGGGTTGATTCCGGCTCTGGATTCTCACGAGTCCTGGGTCGTGAGTGACCTACAGGCTCTGGGGGTTCCTAACGACGCTGACTGGGGTTCTTTCGGGCTTGGCGAGGGTTTTGCTGACTTGGGCCCGCTGGTCCAGGGGTCAGGTTCGGCTGAGAGTCGTGATAGTCCTGCACAAGTTGCTGAGAGTGCTGGAGGTTCTTGACGGGCTCCCATGAGTTATCCTCGTGTCCGTAATTTTTCCATTTGACGAGATATTGTTTTTCTCCGTTCTCGTCTCGTTCATCGATGATGCGTTCAACTTCGTATTCTGGTTCGGGTGATTCCACGATGATGCAGTCATTGGTGTTTGATCCTCGCGGTGCTGGCTCTAGCAGCGCAATGTGAAAGACTGGATGTATTTTCATCGTGTCTGGTAGTTCGAGTTTGAAGTTGACATCTGAGATTTTCTTGATGATTTTGAAAGGTCCAAGTTTTTTGTAGTCCAACTTGTCGCTTGGCCTTTTTGTTTTGATGTTTCGTCGCAAGAGATATGCGCTATCTCCCTCTTCGAAGGATGGTCCCGTCATCCTTGACGTGTTGGCGTATTTTTTCATTCGTGTCCTGACGAATTCCAAGTCTTTGGTGACATTCTCTTGGATTTCCCGTAATTTGTTGAAGTTAGCCACAGCTTTCAGTGCTCGTGGTCCTTGTCGGGGCTCTCCGTATGCCGTAGGCTCGAATCCGTAGTTCAGGTAGAATGGGGAGTTCGAAGTGCTTTCTCCAACAGCACTGTTGTAGGCGAATTGGGCCATTGGTAGCAGTGATACCCAATTGTCTTGATCGTAGTTGACATAGCATCGTAGATACTGTTCCAGTATCTGGTTGATTCGTTCGGTCTGTCCATCGGTTTGCGGGTGAAATGCAGTTGATAGCTTGTGATCAGCTCCGAGTTGCGAAATCAGCGATTTCCAAAACTTGGATGTGAACAGCTTGTCCCTGTCTGACACGATTTCTTTCGGCAATCCGTGGTTGCTGACGATGTATTTCAAGAACGTGTACGCGAGGTCTTCCGCCGTACTTGACTCTAAGTAGGGGATGAAGTAAGCGTACTTTGTGAGTCGGTCTACTACGGCTAGGATGCTGTCGTAGTCCGTTTTCGTGAGTGGTTCCTCTGACTTTGGTAGTTTGACGATAAAGTCTAGAGAGATCGAATGCCATGCTTCTGGTGGCACTGGTAGTGGTTGTATTTGCCCATATGGCTTGTGAGGACTGTTCTTGCTTTTCTTGCACATTTCGCAGTCCTTGATTGCTGAAGCCACTTCTTGTCGCGTGACTCGCTTGTCGTAATGTTGTCGAATTCGCTTGAACGTCTTCGTAACACCCTGGTGTCCATGTGCGCGAGCGCTATGAATTTCTCTGATCTGGTCATGTGTCATTCTGCCAGTCGTGCTGGTATTGACACGGGTGCCGATCATAATGAGCTTCTGTGCTGGCACAAGGTCGCCTTTGTCGTCTTGCTTCAAGATGACTAGTGTTTCGTCTGGTACCGGGACTTCGTGGTCCGGTCGTCGGCTTAGTGCATCAGCTCTGCCATTTTCTGTTCCTTTAACATAGATGATTCGGAAATTGAATTCAGAGAGGAATTCAGACCATCGAATCTGTCGTTTGTTGAGGACTTTCGAAGTAGTGAAGTGGGCTAGGTTCTTGTGGTCGGTGTAAACCTTGACTTCGTGCTTGGTTCCGGATAGTTGAGGTTTCCATTCTTTGAATGCTTCGATGATTGCCATGAGTTCTTTGTCGTGGATCTGGTAGTTGAGTTCGGGTCCGCTGAGTTTTCGAGAGAAGAATGCACAAGGGTGCAGCTTTCCGTTGTTGTCTCGTTGCCCGAGTTGTCCACCGATGGCGTAGTCTGAAGCGTCGGTCTCAAGTTCAAAGGGTTTTCTAGGGTCCGGGATAACCAAAACTGGTTCCGAGAGGACTTGTTGCTTGATGTCCTCGAAGGCTTTTTCTTGTTCTTCTGTCCATTCGAAAGGAGTGTCTTTTCGTGTGAGCTTGATGAGGGGGTTGATTTTGCCTGAATATCCCTTGAGGAATCGTCGGTAGAAGTTGACGAATCCGAGGAATGACTGAATGTCCTTGACATTCTGGGGTCGTGGCCAGTCTTTTACTGCCGCGATCTTTCCATTTTCCATTCTGATTTCACCAGGCGTGATGGTGAATCCTAAGAAGTCGACTCGTTGGCTGTGGAATACGCTTTTCTCAGGTTCTACCAGGAGTTTGGCTTCTTGTAGCTTCTGAAGTACTTTGTGAACGTGCTCTTTGTGTTCCTCGAGGTTGCGAGAGTAGATGAGTATATCGTCAAGGTAGACGACTACAAATACATCTAAGAATTCTCGTAGTACGTGGTTGATCATTGTCTGGAAAGTGGCGGGTGCGTTGGTAAGTCCGAAAGGCATAACAAGGTACTCGAAGTTGCCTTTTCGTGTCCTAAAACATGTTTTCCATTCTTCGCCATCTTTCATTCGGATAAGGTTGTAGGCACCTTTGAGATCCAGGGCCGTAAACCACTTTGCTTCGTACAGTTGGTCTCGTAGTTCCGAAATGAGGGGTAGAGGATAGCAGTTCTTGATCGTGATGTCGTTGAGTTGTCGGTAGTCAACGCAGAGTCGTAATTTGCCGTTCTTCTTTGGTACGAACAGGATCGGGTATCCTGCTGGGGATGTTGATGGTCGGATGTAACCTTTCTTGAGGTTCTCAGCGAGGTACTTGTCTAGTGCTTCTCGCTCTGTTTCGTTGAGTCCATATATCTTATGGAACTTCGGGTGTGCTCCTTCTTTGAGCGGTATCTCGTGATCGTACGAGCTGTGTTCCGGCAGGCCTGTTTCCAGTTCTTCGGCAAACAGTCTCTGATACTTGCGGTATTCTTGAGGAATAGGGGAGAGTCTCTCTTCTTCCCGCTGATTTTCTTCAAAGTTCTCGAATCGTTTGTCTCGTGTAGGTTCGATTCTTCTGATGTAGGCGACGTACTTCTGTCGCTTGGATTCACTCGGGGGTTGCTGCATGCAACGCTGCCTCGCAGTCGAATCTCTCCATTGGAGATGGCCAGTCTTCCAATCTATGTCTGGGTTGTTCTTTCGTAGCCATGGGATTCCAAGGATCACATTCAAGTGTCCTATCTCTGTGATGTCGAAGATCAGTTGTTCTTGATGGCCATGGGTAACCATAGGGAGTTGTACGGTCTCCTTGTCAATGGTGCCTCCGCCATACTCAACCGTTTCTCCTTCCACGTTTCGGAGGTCGTAAGGGACTCCCTTAATTCGCCATGGGATATTTCGTTGATTCACCATCCGTGGTGATATCAGATTTGCTTGTGCGCCACTGTCTACCATGACTTGAGTGGGCTGTCCGTCGATTAGGATTTCCAAGAAGAGGTGTGCGTCGTCTTCCTTGGTTGCTGCGCATAGGGACTTGTGTTCTGTCGCCGCTGGGTGTCCCTCTTCAGTCGGCGTCCCTAGTTTTTTGACTGTTGGTTTAATCCTTTACGGGAAGGTTTCTTTCCTTTCCCTTGTGGCGTGGTTGCGGGTTCAGATGCTTCCTTGATCTGAGTCCTCCACGTTCTTGCCTTGCCTTCGTAATGGAGTTTGCATTTGTCGAACAAGCAGTCTGACCAGTGTTTGGTGATCTTGTTGACACAAGGCATGGGGTGTCTGGGGCATGGTTGGAAATACAGCCAGGGGGCGTTGTATTCCTTGATTTCCCAAGTTCCGACTTCTGATTGTAGATAGACGTCCGGAATGGGGATCTGACCTCGTCTTCTTGGGTAGAAGGTGTGGTCGCTTTTCTCGTGCGCGTGGTAGGAGCAGTCATCATAGATGCAGTCTGCCCAAAACACTCGTCTGTGGAGTGGGTGAGTGTAATCGAGATATTCGTGGTCTCCAAACTGTGCGTTCTCTAGGAATGGTTTCTCAGGTCGGTGTTCAATGACGGCTTCTTCTGTCCCATAGAAGCGTGCGTATTGGTCGTTGCTATCCTTGCGGACTTCGGGTCGAAAGTCGGGTACTGCGTCTGAGTAATCCACGTAGCGTTGACTGGCTAGTGGTTCGTCCGAGTCATAAGGTGCTTCTCCGTCGTCTTGTTCGATCGGTGGGGAAAGCAGTTCCTCTTCCCATCGTCGTACTTTGCTGCTGGGGGTTTCTGTGGTGACGCTTGGGCTGCCTCTGGGCATATCCCTGAGTTGTTCTGCCGCTCGTCTTTGTAGTTTGCTGGGAGGGATGAATTCGTCCAGCGATTCTTCATCCTCTGAGCTGGTATGTCCTGCGTACATTTCGATAGTGTCTTGCGGGGTTCGTTCTCTGATTGATAGTTGTGGTGGTGGGTGTCTAGGTCTTCGCGCCTGTTTGTGTCCTACCGCAACTATCTTGGTGGGTTTCTGGAGGTACTCCGTAGGGTCCTCTTCTTCAAGTTCTTCTCTTCCTTCCTCGATCTGCTGCTCGAGCCGGTAGAGTTCTTTCGAGTTTCCCTGGGCCTTGATGCGTTGTTCTAGCCGGGGTAGGAGAGCGTATAACGTCTTCATCATGTGTGGTCTTTCTCGCAGCTGGTCGATCGCTAAGTTGCATCCTAGTTGGAGTTTTCTGATGCACCTTCGGTTGTGCATTTCGATTGTCAATGGTCCTTGGATTCTAGGTCCGTATCGTACTTGGTACAAGTACTCGGCATCGTAGGGTACGTTGGTTGGTGTGACAACTCCTCGTCGTAGGTGTTCGTCGACCATTCTCCCTAGTTCGCGGACTTCTTCCGGCGCAAGCTGCCGGCTTGGCCCCGGGACTTGGTCGCGTGCGTTCGTGACATTGTCGACTGTCAGCGCTTGCTGGTTAGATTCGTGAGTTGTCTCCCTTGTGTCCTTCTGGGATACAGCTACAGTCTTGTTTCTTGGTGCCTTAGGGTACCATCCTGCTTGTTCCTTCCCGTCCTGGTGGGTAAGACAATCGTCATTATAGCAGGTAGTCCAGGTGAGTTGCTCGTGTGGAATTTCTCTTCGTGCGATGCTGGCGTGCTTGGATCCTTCAGGGACTGGTTTGTTCTGGAGTCGTTTTGGTTGTTTGCAGTCCCTGGCCATGTGTCCTAGCTTGTCGCAGTTGTAGCACTTGATGGACTTGGGGTCGCGTGGTGGTCGTTGTCCCTGTTTGCTGGCCACGCTGACGTCCATAGGTCCAGTGTGTTGTCCATAAGAGGTTGGTGGTCCCATGTAGGTTCCTTTTTGGAACTTAGGAGTGGTGAACTGGTGCTGGTTGCCTTTTTGGGAGTGCCATTGGTATTTCTTGCTGGAGTTCGGGGGTCGCTTGCTTTCTCCTTTTTCTTTTCGTCGTTCGTAAAGTCGTGTGTCAATTCGAATAGCAAGTTCAGCGTACTGCAAGAAGTCGTCTGGTCGATCTATCTTGGATAGCTCGTCCTTGACCTCGTCCTTTAGTCCTTGGTAGAACATGAAGATTCGAGTGTCGTCGGTGTAGTCGAGTCGTGCGCAGATTCTTCGGAACTCTGCGGCGTAATGAGTCGCAGATTTGGTCTGTTTCAAGGCAGCCAGATCTCGCTCAGCTTGTCGTTTCTCATCTGGGTCTTGGAAGAGTGATTTTAAGGCTTGCTCGTATCCTTGGAAGCTGCCGAATATGTCTTGAGTTTCGGTCCTGCAGTATTCCAGCGTTTCGTTGTTGAGCACGTCTTCCATGTAGGGTTCGAACCATTGGAGGGCTCGTCCACGGAGGAATGTCGACGCGTGGATGATTCGCTCGGTTTCGGTTCTGAAATTCTTCGAGTGGAATTCCTGATAGGTCCTGATCTGGATCAGATAGCCCTTGAGTTGTCCTGGGGTTCCATCGAAAGTGGTGGGAGAGTTGAGTTTCAACTTCTCTCGTCCATCCATGGGAGTCTGGATGATTCCGGCGGCGCCTCGGAGGGTGCGAACTTCCTCCTCGAGGGCCTGAGTGCGGCGGGCTTGGGCCTGGAGCTGCTCCATGGCTGCCGCGTTTTCGTTGAACAAGGCTTGCATATTGGCGATATCCTTGTTGGCGCGTTTGAGTTGCTTGGCTAGCTCCTCGTTGCTGTCTTCCTCCTCGCTGGAGGACTCGGCGCCCTTCATTTCTTCGTCGAGGTTCTGGGGTTTGGCAGTCGTAGCCTTACCCTTGTTTCCAGAAGAAGATGAAGTAGGAGTAGGAGTGTTGGGGGCCATTGTTCGGGTTTTTTACTGTTAGTGGTATCGTAGGGTCAACTTACTGAACAGGAGCAATTAAAGTGTTACGGTCAGATATCCGACAGTGGTGTTTTCTGCTAACAGGTAGCTGAGGCTTCGATACTCAATGACGGTGTCTTGGTCTTGTTGGCTTGTTGGTTATCTTGTTGGTCTGTTGGGTAGACGGTGATCAATCGTATACTTCGTAGGGGGGGTAGCTCGTATAGCTTCACAACCGATGGATAGTTGAGAGTCACTTATGGTAGGGTGAATCACAAAGTTAATTGCTGAAGAGCTATGGAAGGAAATCTATCTACTGGGAATGAATGTCCTTATATCTCATGATCTCGTTTCTGGGACCGACTCGCTTGGAGTCGCTCCTCGCGATGGACCGATCCTTGGCATGTCGGTCCTTGGCGTGGGACCGCTTATCGAATGTCGGTCCCTTCTTATCTTCACGTGACCTTCCGTAGTTCTTCCGTTCCTGAGGAGTCATCCGTCTGACCCTGCTTCTTGTCCGTACCGGTGCCTTGTCTTTTTCCCGCTCGTCTAGTGGGGCTGTTATCACCTGTAACTTGTTGGGTCGTAACACCCTGCTTCTTAGGACCAGTCTTAGTTTTCCTAACAGCAGCCCGCCTGACCAGCCGCATGTTATTCCCCTCTAACTACAGTAGGGCTAGAGGCTAGGATAGCTGCAGGGTTTAAAGCAACAGCAGAGAGACACACCTTAGCCAGCCGCCTTTAACGCCGCAGTCACTAGGGAGCCACTTTAGCTTACAAAGGCGCATAAGCCTCCGCCTTCCTAGATCTATTAGCAGGAGGGTATTGTTAGTAGTTAACAGAGGAAAAACATCCTTCTGTTCTATGCCTTATTCTACTTCTTAATTTACCCTGCCTAGGAACAGTAACCACCCTGCTTTTTTCCTGTAGTACTAACCCTGGCGAACAAGGTTAGTTCTCTAAAGGTGTAGTCATCTTTAGTACTAGTGCGGCAAACCAGCTTGACTTAGTTAAAGAGGCCGAATTAAAGTTCTAATGTTTAACCCTAGATGCCTACAAAAAGGGTATCCTTAGAATCTAGGAGCTCTAAGACTGGAACTACGCCTTGTATCTTAATAGTGCAGTCGTAGTGTACATACTGTATAACGATACCCGGCCTCTAGGGCCTACTTTAGTATCTAGTTATAGAACGCGTTAAGATACAGCTATTTATGTACCATAATTAGCTATAACCCTCTATAAACCTACTTTACCTTAATTACAGGAAATCCTAATGCGTTCCCTATTGCAACCTGTAGGATAAGGGGTTTACATTGTTAATAACTACTGTTATTTACACCTAATAAGTTAGCGTTAACGTCTACTAATAAATTAGTTATTAGACAGAAATAAGACCCTAGGAAAGTTACTCTTCACCTTATAACTTAAAACGCTGTAGTAAACCCGTATGCCTGCCTAAGGAATATCTAAGGTGTCCCTATATCGTCTTAGCCCTCCTAGAGACCTAGCCTACCAATTTATCTATACAATCTTCGCCTTTATGCCTAAAGCGTCTTTTAGGATGCTAGCTAGGGTTTTATGCATTTTAATAAAAGTTACTTAATAACAAAAGTTGTTAGCAAGATTGCCGTTAAAGCTGCTGTTAGTATCTAATTAAACAATGCTTAGATTATCTAGACCCTTAGTTACATACAGCGTGGTGCTGCCTTAGGTACTAGCGCTTCTAGATAACTATGTTCTTAGCTTACTTACCTCTATAACTAGTAATTATGTATAAATAAGCTTTAGCAGCTTTTAAATAACAGTGTTTAGTAGGCACCTTAGGTCCCTTCTAATCTAGTCTATCTACTTCTTAACGTTAGGTCTAATCTAGGCTGCCCTAGTTACTCTAGATCTAAGTATATTAAAGAACGGCCTTGTTCTGTTTACAGGACAAGCTATGTTATCCTTAAAGTAAACCAGTTTAGCCTTTCTGTATAAAGCTAACCTAGAAACTTAAAGTAGATATAGCTAATAGACTAAACGTTATACTATTATAATTATAGTTATTTCTTAGTTAGCAGTAGTACAGCTTTAGGTGGCTTATACATAACCGTTCTGTTTAATGTGCGCATAGCTTTATTATGCATCTTAGTTACTAAGGTGTAAACTTTAGTCACACTAACATTAGTAATAACGAGAAATAGCTAAGAAAACAGGTTAGAGGTCCTAGTGTCTTTAAAGCAAAGGATGTTCTCAGGCTTTAGGTCCCTATGCTAGCATGCAGAGTCTTTTGCTAAATAGAGCTTCTTTATTACACCCGCTAGGCTACAGAGCTAACTAAGAACCTAGCTAACGTAATCTCTATTAAGCTTATAAGGAGGCTTTCTTCCCTAGTAGTCTTAGAGGTTACTACCTCTAGCCTACAGGAAAACAATAAAGTATTAACTACCCTTTTTGTAGTAAGCAACCGCCTTAATAAGGTGTAGATACTCTATTTTAAAGACTACTTATAGAACTTCTGCCTTAGCCTTAGCTGCGCGCTTATACTTATTACCATTTATGTTAACATTTTTTAGCTTTTACAGCGTGCTACCTTATTTAAGTAATTAAGAAGCACTAGTATAAATAGCCTTAGGTAGGCAGACTAAGAGGATGCTGTAAAAAGAAAGTGCTTTTAGGTGTAAAGTATAGAGGTTAGTAGGTTTCTAGAAACTACCTAGGACACCTGCTGTAAGCAGAATGTGTAACATAGTAACCCTGTAATACTCTATGTATTAAAATTAGGCTTAAACCTACAGCCGTTAGGTTTAAGATAAATCTAGGCTAAGCTATAGTAAGAAGCAGGAAAGGTAGGGCCTACGCCTACTGTATTTAGGGCAGCTGGCTTCTGCCTTGCTACAGCCGCCTAGCTAGGCCTAGGTAGATAGAAATAAGAATGACACCACAAATACCTTTGCAAACAAAAAGTAACCTAATTTAGCCTAAGCAGATTAATTAATCCCTGCCTAACCTGTAGATTAATATAAATACTAACTAGTGGCTTGTGTTTACTACAGATTGGTAAGGCTACCTCTTTTTATCTGCAGCTACTGGTCCCCTAACGAACTAGAGGCATCACAAGGCGGTTTTAGCTGTGTCTCCCTTAAGGATACTAGAAACATCTAATTATTACGCTTATCTCCACCTTTAACTTTTCTATGCAACCGCCTTCTACGCAACAAATGCAACTTTATTAATAATGAAGCTAACAACGTAGTTTATTTATTTGCTCATCCGTGCCTTTACCTCTTCCTCTATCCCTTCCTCGCCTGCTTCTTTACCTATCTACCTACGAATTTTCGCCTTTTTACCTTGTGAAGTTTTTACAATTAATACTTATCTATACATCCTTTGCTTTATCTAAACCATTATAGATAACCTATTAGGGCTAAGCTGGCTAAGCCGCCTCTTTCCCTGCAGACTAGGCAGACAAGAGACAATCTGCTCTATAGCTAACAATAATAACAAAGAGGTAATAAGTTAGCAAGAATCTGCTATCTATTAACCTTAGCAGTAAGACCTTTCTCCCAGTAGCCTGCCTATATAAATATAGATAATACGTTAACGCAGATCCCTAGGGTAATCCATCCTTTAACATACCTACTGCTACGCTAGAGCAGCCTTGCTCTTACGTCCTTAACGCCATAATCCAGCATCTGCAGACGTAAACTCTAGCAGGCGTTTACTAACAAGTTCCTCTTATAGACTATCTACTACCTTACAAAAGACTCTACGCCCCGTCCTTAGTAGCCAGAAGGCGATGCTTATTAATTAATAAGTCTACCTCTACGGCAGAGACGCTGCTCCTTCTCTAATGGCGTCCCTTAAGCGGTCTGTACTTTGCGTCTAGATGACAGACGAGATCATACAGGCATTACTTAAGCAGCCTGCGCTTAGTTGACTTACCTAAAACAAAGAGGCCCTTAACAGTATTATGCGCACGTAAGTAGCTAACAAGCAACTGGCACAAGGTCTAGCTAAGCTCCCTAAAGGATGACAACGAGACCAGCAAGAGTGTAACGCCTTTGCAAGGGTAGAAGAGCATAAGTAGATAATTAGGGAGATAAATAAGGCCTTCTGCTAACAGAAGGGTATGTTGTTACCAGCCTTACTAAGGGCTGCTACTACCACCTAGGGGACCTTTAATCTGGTTACGCAGCAGCTAGTTAGACTACTACTTTTTAATAGGGATAATAATGATTTGTATATAGCACCTGCTAGGCCTAGGCCTGCGCTAAAGCCTCAGGCGGCCGGCAGGCCTAATTAACAAGCTTATTTCTAATCTAACCTCTGTAATCTAACCTTAGATTAAAATAATTCTATCTTACGCCTATAGAATTACCTCTTGCACACCTACTAACGCAGTAGTAGAACCCCTGCTTAGAGATACTAACGCTAAGGTAGCGCCTCTGCTTCTATTACGATAATTTAGAGGTCTGGCCTGCCTGTTAAACAGTAACAAGATAAGGTATAGCGGCAAGCTATACTACGTCTTCTCTATAAAGCTTACAGTCTTTATAACCTCCTACGCTAGGTTTAGCATCTTCCTGCAGTAATACGCCCTAGCCTTCTCTACTATGCCCTGCAGCAGGGCTGCTGACTTCTATTATTAACGTATCTACAAGGCTAGGATTATTAACCTTACCATTGTAATTAATATAGTTTAATCTAATGTTAAGACGCCTAAGATAAAGCTAGCGTATATCTTTACCTAGCGTAATCCTACTTTTCTCTAGATCTACAAGAAAACCCCTAACAAGACACAAGCCAAGGTTGCTAGAAGTCCTTCTCGCGCGACTAAAGCTTATCCAACCTATACTACCTAAGGGTATGTAGGGTAACAAAATAATAAAGTTACTACTCCTAAATACGTGCGCAGGAGTTAAAGAGGGCAACCTCTGCCTTTACTATCCTGGCTCCTACGCTTAAAGGAGTCTGCTTCTAACTCTAAGCATCCGTTGTAACTACGATACATGCTAGCCATTGTCTATACGTTACTACTGCTTCTAGCCAGTGTGCCACTAATTAAGAATGCCGTAGCTTTAGGAGAGAAAACCGCTCTAGCTGTTAAGGTAGTTTATAACGACCCTCTATCTGTAGCAGCAGCTGCAGAAGCAGTAATAACAACGGCCGCTTGCGCCCTCCTCTGCCTAACGAGAAGCGTTACACCTGCAAGGCGCAAGTCTGCTATTTAACACGTCATCTGGCTAACGAAAGACGCAAGGCATACGCTATGTTTAAGGCTAGTAAGCACGTCTGTAATTCTTCTAAGTTAGCGTATCCTGCCTTTCTTACGCAGTATAAGGATCTAATTACAGAGCAGCAAAAGTAGGAAGAATATCTCCTACTTTTGTTAGAGTGCTACTATTGCTAACAATAAGTTAGACCTTAATAATTAAGACGGCGGCCACAATAAGTTTACAGTTACCACCGCCTTCTTTAGGGAAAATTCCTTTTACCAGAATGCCTTTATTACACATCTGGCTAATTAATTCTACACAGGCTGGTACTGTTTACAGGGTATAACGTGTCTACACATAGACTTATCCATCTGCTTATAAGATAGACCTCTTTACGGTTGCCCTAGGCGCAAACGTGTTCTAAGACCCTCTGGCCTTAAGATCCTACGCAATTAATGTAGATAGAAGTAGTACGGCTTCTAGCCACTCCTGCCGTTTGGCTAGAGTAAATATCTTAGCAGCTAGTAGGAAGCTATAGCATTAAATAACACCTAGGAAGCTGCAACCTCTTCTTATCTAACGCAGAAGCTTACTAACTACACTCTATATAACCTAGCTTTTTAACCTTAGCAGCCTTGTTATAAGATGCATCTAGGATCTGTAGGTATTAACGTACTTCTAGAGGGGTATTGCTTCTACTATAAGATAACCTAGGTTGTATACAACTGTTAAGACTTGTCAGCAGGGCTAAAAAGCTTCTTAATTAGAGGGAGGCTGATGTTGTTCTCCCTGTCACAAATGGCAAGCTTAATCCGCACATATAACTAGAGTAAGTCGTAGGGGTCGCTAGAGATAGTAATAGTATACTTTGCTATCTTATACTATTAACTAGTCTGGTAAATACAGCCGTTAGCCTGCTCTTCTGCCGTAGCTAATAAGGGTGCTAAGAGGTAAATAATGTAGGATAAAGTGTTTTAGAGCCTGTTAAGACTAGTGCTAGTAGCTAAGAACGTTGTAATAATTACTTTGCAAACGTTTACATCTGCCTTAGAAGACGCCGCCTGCTGTAACTAGTGCACTGCTAGCGTGCGCATATCCTCCTTAGTGCAGGAGACGGCTAGGACAAACATAACTTAGATGCGCGGCCGCAAGAGGGCGCTGCTGCTTATAAGAGGGGCCTTTTCCTTGTTATCCTACAGCTAAAGGGTGACAGCAACGTAGAACGCCATAGCTAGAGTATCTAGTATAACAATCCTCTTTAGGGGCTATAGCGGCGTCTTAGTACTAGCATTACAATCCTAAGCTTGTAGGAGATAATAACGTGCCTAGTGCATAATAATGTTATAAATTTTAGTAACCCTTAGACACTTCCTAATTAGCTTAGTAAGGCTGGTAATGTTCCTTATGATTCTCTTGTAGCTAGATTTAACGTTAGCCACTCTAGCGCCAGAAGTAGCTGCGGTCTTAGGAGCAGCTGATTGTAAGCTAGTTGCTGTAAGAGGGGCAGGGGCTAACGGCCCCTAGATATTAATCTTATAGAAGACAGGTAAACACTAGACATGCTACACCTGCGTCTTGTTTTTAATGTCGCTTGCCTTAGGCAGCCTTCCTTGCTTAAGGATAGGCCTAATAATCTGGTACAGCGCCTTCCCTACGGTTAGAACGACAGGTACATTAGGATAAAGGGTCTCTAGGAAGAATAAGGCAAGCTGCATACAACTGTAGACGTTAAAGCTAGCAAAGCAGTGCTGTAGCATTATCTAAGTCACCGCCTTTACCTTAGTAAGATACGTTCTCTCCTTCTCTAATAGTTAGCCCTACAGTTGCTGTATGCAGGCAGTATAATCTGCAACAGCCTCTTCGGACGGATCCACCCTTCAGGTGTATTAATGCATTTCTGGCAACGGCAGCGTAATAGTGCTTCTTATGACAGTTAAAAACTGGTCTCTCTAAACAACAAGCAGCCAAAGAAAGTTACCAAACTTCTGTACCTAATCCAGAAACAGCTGGTATTTATTAATGTTAAGATTGTTGTTAGGGTTCTCTCTTATGATGTTTATCTAGGTCTTCTGAATGTTACCAACCTCTGTTTTAAAGGTCTAGAGGCTTTTCCTAAGCCTGTAAGAATCCCGTTTAGCAAAAAGAAGAGATAACGGGGCTGTTAGGTTCTTGAGTTTGCTACTAACAACAGACGCACTTAATAAGATAAAGAACGAAGTATAGCCTCTGTAGCTAATAAGGCCGGCCAGGCGCTTGCTAAAATTCGTTACCACCTTAGTTACTATGTAAAATTTGTTATAGAAGACGACGCTGTATTAAATACTAAGGCCGAACTTTACGGCAGGGTACTGTACTAAGCTGCTAAATTTGCGTCTGCCCTTAACACCTAACAGATTTGTAAATCTTAGGTTGTTGTTTAGTTTACCTTGTGAGATACTGCTGCAGGAGATAAAAAAGAGATGTAAGGGTTCTCTAATCTTTCTGCCCTGTATGGTGTATGTAGTCTTCTAGGGAGGTTTAATCTAGGCCTTAAACTAACTCTCTAATAGTAAATTCTCTATAAGATCTAAATCCTTTATGTATTAGTAAAGCGCTAGACTCTTTCTTATTTCTGTAAGAAATATAAGGTCTACTACCTTAAAAGTAACAGTAGGGTTCTTAGGGTCATAGAACGCTATTAAAGCCTTATAGGGTTAAATAGCGTTATAGCCCTCTGTTGCCTTTATTAACTTACTATAAAGAGAGGCTAGCTGTATAAAGGGTAGGACCTTGCTATCATCCTTAGGAAACAGTAATGTAATCTTATTATAGAAAAAGGCCTTAGTATCTCTAAAGGCCTAGCCTATAAGATTGGCTTCTGTAATAAACACATAAGAAAAGTTATGCTGCTAAGATACTAGCGGGGTTACTATTAGCCAGCTGCTAAGACTGTTACAGTTATATACGCATTAGATCCTAAACCTCTACTCTAAGGGACAGTCCTAAGGGCTAGTATAAATAGACGTAATATAGCAGTATAAGTTCTCCTGTACGTTAAGATTATAGAGGCAGATTAGCCGTAGGACGGTAGTTACTAGGAACATTTGCCTTGTCTTACTAATTTCTGTTGTGTAGCTAAGGATAGCACCGTAAGCTTGCTTTTCTAGCTAGTCACCTGTATATAGGTTAGACCATAGCCCTGTCTTAGGGACCAGAGGGTTAGCTAGTCTTTCTAGTATAATCTAGGTGTTAATATACTGCTGTAGCCTTGCTGGCATTCTAGTGCTAAGAAGGGTAACACTATTATCTAAACTAACGTTCTTAACTAGAAGGTAGAAATAGTTAGCTGTAGCATGCCAGAAGGCGGGGTCGTCGGCCGTGCGGATGATGTCATTTAGTGCCTAGCTTAACTTAGCAGCTTTTATAATCCTTTTAGGCCCTTCCTCCTTGTCATTATCTAAGACAATGTTAACCTTATTATCATTCTTAGCAGGCGCAGAGGGCAAACCAGGTGGCTCCGGGGTAGGCGTGTTACTAATAGCGATTAGCTAATTAAAACTACTAGCAACAGTATGTTAAGATAGGTCTAGGGTGTGTTTATCCTTACTAGCACTTGCTAGGGATAGTGTGCAGTTTGCTGTAAGCAACTCTAACAGAGGCGGCAGCAGCAGTACTAAGGAGCGTTACAAAGTTTTTGCTTAGGTACGGCAGTCTCTGTAACCGCGCTCTAATACTGATACTAAGCGCTTGCAAGAGTGAATAGGTTCTTCTTAGTAGGCTAGATTAAGCAAGCCTAGTAGATCCTCTACAGACGGCTCTGTAGGGCCTAGGAGGTTATTAAGTGTGCGCCTCTAAGGGGCAGAGGCATAAGCGCGTTAAAGGATAATAACCAGAGGGCTTAATAGTAAACCCTCTTTAATTAGGCCTAGGATGGGTAAACTAGCAAAGCAGAGGTCGTAGATAAAGTTGTAAAAGTCCTGTTCATTATACAGCGTGACTAAGAAATACATACTGCAGGCGCCAGGTCTATACCCAGTAGGGGCAGGAATTATTAAATAGTGTAAGCACATATTGTAAGGTACACTATAAGCGCAGATGCGCTCTAGAACTATCTTAAGCTGGTATTTGCTTAGGTTACGCTTAGCGCTAGGCTTTAGCTGTAGATAGGTAAGTAGCCCTTAGAATAACTAGACAGGCAACAGGCTGTACTCTAGACTCTTGTCTATTGGCGCGTCTATATTATAGTTAGGGTGCTTATTAGCTAGAATGTAGACGTAAAACGCAGCCAGCTTTAGAGGATTAGACTTAGCGGCTTAGCGTGCCTTCTTGCTGCGCAGTAAACTACAGCCCTAGTCTGTACTTCTATCGCTAGGTTTACTGCCTTAGTTATTACTTTCTAGCGGCGCAGAGGCCAGTGAATCCCTAAGGCTAGCGGTAGTCTTTAGCTTCTTACTAGGTCTGCGCTGTTTTATATTGTTAGATAAGTTCTAGGATAAGGGCTTACGAGATCCGCGCTTGCCTAACTATCTAGTGCTAGGTTGATCTGCTGGGGCAAGGGCGGCAGCAGAACGAAGAGGGGGGATGGCTCTAGCTAACCCTAGTACCCTTAGCGCCCCAGTGGGTCTTAGAGGTGCAGCTAGTAGAGGGGCTATGTTTAGTGTTAGAGCTAAGCTCTAATTTAGATTGTTATAGTATAAGCTTGTAGGTAAGATAGGCTTAGGCTAAAGAACTTATTTGCTTTTATGTTAATAGCAGCTGTCTATCTCTCTTGTTAGGTAGAGAAGTAAATGCTGTGTGTGTTTCTTATATTTTAAGGTGCATCTGTTAAATAATAAAGCGTATAGAGGGTACGAAGTGCCCGCCAGGCGTACGAAGTGCCCGCCAGCCATATGAAGTACCTGGCAGGCGGCACAAAGTGCCTGGCAAGCGGCCTGCGCCCTGCAGCAGTCGGGCGATTACGGAACACGCCAGATCGCACGCTACTAGCGGCCTAAGGCACTTACGAAGCTTGCCAAAAGGGCTGCGCGCGCGGCAGGGCAGTTGAGAATAGCTAGACCACATATAATATACTGATGCCTATAGGCTATTCTACTATTTAACAATTAACAGTCTAATACGTGCTATACTTACAAGAGTACGCTAATTGCGCCTATTACGCTAATACGCACGGAAACGGCAAATCCAACGCAATAACTTACAAGAACGAGAAATTACACCTTAAATCGACTAAGGACTGGATCCTCTGGTTCAACCAGCTGCAATTGAAAGCGAAGTCTTATGGGCTGTGGCAAGCAATAGACCCATTAGTTAGCGTAATACGCACTAGAAATACTATCGCCAGCCTTATTAAAGCGCCTAAACAACTGCTTCTGAGTGACCACCCGCGGCGAGTTGCCACGCAAGGCGTATTATCAGCTGCTTTACAAAGCGTAACCCCCAGGCGGGACGATTACAGCGTGCTGTTAAGTGCAAACAACATACATACGCCGCAAGCAGAAGGTATACAGGATCTATCCCCCGAGAATCTTGCGCTATATAAAGAGCGGAGGACGGACTACGCCGAGAGCCTTTAAGCGTATGAGTCCTGCATGAAGCACTACAGAGAGCTCTAAGACTGGTTCCGTAGCACTGTTAACGTTAAGCTTCTCTGCCACTACTGTACAGCAGACAAGAATCTTAACAAATGGGTAAAGTTGTTGCAGAAGCGCGTAGGCATACGGCCACATGAACGCTGCAACGAGGCACAGGCAGCGTACGAAGCAGTGCTTGAGGCACCTACGAGAAAGCACCTTAATACACAGAAGGATGTCGAGAACTGGCTTGCGAAGTAGGAGGCAGCTCTCCACAAGGCAGACGCCAGCGGCCTTCTATAAGCAAAGCACTTGAGCCTATGGTTTACAGGCTTTACAAAGGCACTTAGTAACAGCTATTTAACAAGCTGGGTCTTTACATATATTAAGATAAAGATTGACTAGGCAGAAGACAACAAGCTTACAGTAGCCTAAGTGCTTGCTGATGTGCGCCGTTGCCTAAGGATTACAAGCAAACCAAACCTACAAGCGAAGACTGCTTAAGGGGCATTTGGGCTAACTATTCTAGCTGACGAGGCAGAGGAAGAGGTCGCTTGTTAGCCCTCGCGCGCTCCACGCGGACGAGGCCGTGGGCAAGGTCGCGGCGCAAGAGGTAGCAGAAGAGCTACACAAGAGCCCTAACTACAGCAGGAATCAACCTCTACGACATTATCGCTAGCACTGCTAACAAGGGAATCTAGCTAGGTCTCTGCTAAGCGCAAGCGCTTGCAGACAAACGAGCCCTAAGTGCTTAAAGGAAATTAATGCCTATTATGCCTTGGATACTATATGCTTTCTGCATGCTGGTATGCGCTTCTAGAGCTGCGGCCAGACCACCTAGCCCCCTCGGCTGGAATCTAAGAGCTTGTGAGAGTATGCTTAAGAGATGACCTAGAACTTATTGAACGCGTACGAAAGGTAAAAGAGACTACCTATACGAATTAACTATATAATAGGTGTAGCAGAAAGATTACAGCAGCTGCGTTCCACGTAGCGCAGAACGCGTACAAGCTCTTAAGGTCAGCAATACTTAATTCAGGCTCTACGATCCACGTCTTTAATAATACAGCATGGTTTAAGACCCTCTAAGCAGCTTCAATCGGAGACTTCTTATAGGCAGGCGTACAACAGCTACAAATTAAAGCGTATGGAACAGTCGAGATTCGCTTACGCGCACGCGGAACCAGGCTACTTAAGCTCAAGCTCTTCGACGTCGCATATTGCCTAGGCCTGGCGGCCAACCTTGTGTTGTTTACGAAGCTTAGATAACGAGGGATCTGGTGGGATAATAGCCCAGGTAATAACTGCCTACGGCGTGCCGATCGATTCTTTCTAAGCTATATTGACTGTATTGGCCATCAGTAAGTCCTTGACTACAGGCTATACAGCTTAGAGGCAGCCCTGGCAGCCGCGATCCCACTTCCACCAAGCACACCAGACGAAGTGCCCCAACCGCGTTAGAGACGTATATACACCTCTGCCACGCGCCGCAAGCCTATTGTGGGCAGCCTAGCTCTGTGGCATCGGCGACTTAGCCATCCGGGCCTTAAACCTATTAACCACTTGACGAATGCCGCTTGAGGGGTACAACTAGCCTCAGGGGGCGAACGCATATTAACAACCGACTGCGACGCGTGCGCACAAGGCAAAGCGCATAGAATAGTACGAAGGGCCCCGCAAGAGTCCCTTAGCTGCGCGCAGCCAGGGGATTAACTAGCTATAGACTTCCATGACTACGAAATAGGCTATGCGGGATATACTTCCTATATGCTTATCTTAGACAGGGCAACTGGCTTAACGTAGGACTTCTACCTTACGTAGCGCGTGACAGACATACTGCTTAGTACGCTTACAGACTTCCTCTGCTACCTAGAAGCGCAATACGGAGTCCGAGTCAAGTATATTAAATGCGATAATAAGCTTCTGAGGCACCATGCGATTACCTATATGCTTATGGCGCGTGGAATTCAAATGGAACCATCAGTAAGTAATACCTAGGCGCAAAACGGCAGAGCCAAGCGCATTGCAGCAGCTATTAAGGAGCGCGCGAGGACTATGGCAATAGATGCTAAGCTTTTAGACGTCTTGTGGCTAGAGGTGGTTACTGCTGCGACGTACCTTTACAACCGCACGCCGTTAGCCGCACGCAACTAGAAGACCCTATACTAACTGTTCTACAAACACTTCTGGCGGCAAGAATCCAGAGCTCTTGCGCGGCCAGACCTTTCCCACTTGCG
Source organism: Colletotrichum tofieldiae (assembly GCA_022836555.1). NCBI lineage: Eukaryota > Fungi > Ascomycota > Sordariomycetes > Glomerellales > Glomerellaceae > Colletotrichum > Colletotrichum tofieldiae. The sequence continues at coordinate 6,434,120 of BQXV01000002.1, forward strand.
TTCGTACGGGTGTAAGGCATACGCGATGACTGCTGACGCACAACTACACCAGAACCGTAAGCGCAAGCTGGCTTTACGCGCATAGATCGGATTTCTCGTGGGCTACAGCTCGAGTAACTTGTACCATATATGGAACCCACTTTGCAGAGAGGTATTTATAACGAGGGACGTGGTGTTTAACGAGAAGCGCCACTTTAACGGCAATATCTAAAGGCTAGCACAAGAGATCCAGCACATAGACCTAGAAGCTATTTAGAACACGCTTAACAAGCTTATACAGGACGCGCAAAAGAAAGAAGTATCCTATGCCGCTAACAAAGAAGCAGATGAGATCACAGAGCACACCGAGCCCGCTGAGGGGGCGAATCCAAGCATACGAGAAGTGCTTCCGCAAGCGCAAGGCGCAGCGGCGCTATATACAGAGGCGAGATTTGCCCTACTTACGCTGCTAGCAACACCTCTGCAAGCAGCCTTCTTTACAGCGCTTACAGACGCGCTTAATGTAAGAAGGCGGGAAGAGCAATCTTATATGCCTCTAAGTACTACAGGTATACCGTTTAGAGCAGCCTTTCTTACAGGCAGAACGCATTGCAGACATACACTACAAAAGACCACGCAGAGATTAATAGATGGCTCCTGTGCGCCGCTTGCGTGGGCTGGCCACCCCTAAGCGCCCACAGGAGTTGATCGCCTTAGAACCTTTAACAGTAGTACATTAGATTAAAGTTGTGGGCAATTGCTCTAACAGTAAGAACCTATCGCGAGGCCTAATACCGGCCGGAAGTGCGGTGAGGTAAGCCAGAAGGAGCTCCCTGTAAGCAATGCGTTAAGAATAGCCTCTGCTGCTGCAGTGCCACCTGGGGATGCCCTAGGGGCAGCGCCGGAGAAAAGCTCTAAGCGCAAGAGAGCAGCCTTAAGAGGCATCCACTGGAAGCACTTGGCTCCCCTTCCTACATCACACGATTAGCTAGCACATCACCCATACGAAGACGACTTCAGAGAGACAGAGCGGAGCCACTTACGTGGCTATAAGCAATTGAAGTCATAGAGAGAGGTCACTAAGCGCACGGCGCGTAGCTATTAAATCCTTGGCTGCCACTAGGTATATACCTATAAGCTTGATAAGCACGGTAGATTAACTAAGCTAAAAGCAAGGCTGGTAATAAGAGGAGATTAATAAGTAAGGGACGAACGTAAGACGTACGCTGCTACGCTTGCAGGTATGTTATTCTGTATACTAATGGCCCTCGCTGCTTAATTTAACTTAGAACTGCTTTAATACGATGCCGTGAATGCTTTTGTACACGCAGAAATTGACGAGGAGGTGTACATAGAACTTCCACCAGGCTACCGCAAGGCTAGCAAGATCTTGCGCTTACAGAAAGCACTCTACGGGCTGCGGAGATTACCACTTCTCTGGCAGAGACACCTAGAAGCAGGCCTCTAAGCGCTTAAATTCAAGCGCGTGGCCGGCAAGAATTGCTGCTGGCAGAAGGGCTAAGTGACTTTCTTCTTCTATGTTAACGACTGCGTATTAGCCTTCCCGTAAGCACATGCGCATGTGGCACATAAAGCCATACGTGCCCTCTAGCAGCGATATTACCTTGAGGGAGGCTAAGAGCTGCAGTAGTTCCTTAGCCTAGAGGTCTTGCGTAATTAAGCGACTTGTTAACTATGGCTCTCGTAATTAGTATACGCAGAGAAGGTTAGAAAGCTGCTTCTCCTGCGTGCTAACTTAACAGATAATTAAGACAGGTGAGACTATACGCTAATAGCCTATAAAGAGCTATTGCTATATAGCGGCAGCGCAGCACTACACAAGATTAACGTGTACCAGAAGAAGGTTGGCATGATCCTATACGCAGCAGTAATAACCTAACCTGATATTGCCTTTGCCGCAAGCAGGCTCGCGTGGTTTAATTAGAACCCTAGGCTAAGCCACCAGAAAGCTGCCGACCAAGTGCTACAATATATCTACAGGACAAGATTTATGTGCTTACGCTTTAGAGCAAGCCTAGGCAGCGCTAACAACACACTGGAAGTAGCCTCTAATGCTAGCTTTGCAGATAATACCCTTAATCGCAAGAGCTTACAAGCGTTCGCGCTTAAGCTCTTTGGCAGAATAGTGGCGTGGAAAGCTAATAAGCAGACTACTGTTACCACCTCTACTACAGAGGCCAAGCTACTTACCCTTTTGTAAGCAGCTAAGGAAGCACTATTTGCAAGCCGCTTAATCTCTTAACTGTAAGTACAGCTACCTACAACCGTAATTCTGTAAGCTACTTTTGCCTCTATAATGCGTGAACGCCCGACAATACGAATTCAATGTGATAATTAGTAGACTGTTAATCTTATAAGCGCTAAGCTAATCTAACTATGCACCAAACTCCGCTACGTTAATATTTACAACCACTAGCTACGTCAGGAAGTAGCCTACAAGCGCGTAGTAGTTAAATATACACGCTCCGCAGAGCTTATAGCAGACGGTCTAACAAAGGCACTTAACCTCGCGAAGCACAAGACCTTCTTACAGCAGCTGAATATAAGCGACAAACGTACCCTACTTGAGGCCAACCGTAAGAGGGATCTGGAGGAAGACGAGGCATGCTGGGCACAGGAGATAATGCGCAAAGACGTATAAGAAGCTGCCTGCAAGAAGCCTGTGATCTGCTTGCAGGCAGTAATAGAGGTAGAGGGTCTAGGAAAAGGCCTATTGCAAGCACATAGAGATAATAAGGCTATTTAGAACGGGCCTGCAAGCGGCCTTCCCCTAAGGAGGCATGTTGAATAATAGAGCGTATAAAGGGTACGAAGTACCTGCCAGGCGTACGAAGTGCCTGCCAGCCGTATGAAGTGCCTAGCAGGCGGCACGAAGTGCCTGGCGAGCGGCCTGCGCCCCGCAGCAGTCAGGCGATTACAGAACACGCCGGATCGCATGCTGCCAGCGGCCTAAGGCACTTACGGAGCTTGCTAAAAGGGCTGCGCGCGCGGCAGGGCAGTTAAGAATAGCTAGACTACATACAATATACTAATGCCTATAGGCTATTCTACTATTTAACAGTATCTACAAGACTTTTGTAGAGAAATAGTAAACCTGTTTCTTATATTAATACGTTATAGATAGGCTGCAGGAGAAAAGTTACTGCTAGTCTCTAAAAAGGTAAGTCTTTGTTAACAAGGCCACCCTCTAGGTTTACCTTTACAGCTTATTATAAAACAACGCTAGGTAGCTATTTAGATACTGTTATACTCCTGCTCCTTAGTTTAATATAGCTTACTCTGTTAACTAAAGCTAGTTATAAAGCATATTAGAAAACTAGCTGTTACTAACATAGCATATATCTTATATTAAAAGAGATGTATGCATGCACTATTAAATGTAATCTAAGATAACTGTCTTTTAATAATATTGTTTACGCAAGTTGCCCCTGCGCTGCTCTATCTACGCTCTTACATTATCTTATGCAGCCTGTGCCGCCCTAGCAGTTAGGATTTAAAGGACACAAGATTAGAAGTCTAGGTAGCCTTAAAATGTTAACAGTAGAATAATAGCAATGTAAACAGCAGGAGCTACTTAAAGCATCATCCTGTTAAGCCTCTGTTCCTCTCTTGCCTAATGTTTGCCTCTTTAGGTTATAGTAAGCGTTACTTAGGTGTTAGAGATAATGTAAGCTATCTTCTGTTTTCTTCTGCTACCTATTTGTTTTCCTTACCTACTAATCACCCTGCTATGCGCTCTTTATTAATGTAGAGGATGTTTCTAAAAATAGATAGCTATAAGACCAGATGTTAATTTTATTATATTAAAAAAGCATTAGAGCTACAGACAGCAGGGAGGCGCAATCTTTAATTAAGTTTAATAAGCCTAGGTCTAGTCATAATTCTGACTAAGGTTAAGAGATAAGTTCTTAATAGAACGTAGTTAACAGGCTTAACAAAGAACATTTTCTAGGTTAGTGCTGTTCTATAAAACCTTTGTTCTTAATTTACCTAATGTTTGCGTTGTTAAACACTTTCCCTGGTTAGAAAGAAACTTTTAAGGCCACCAGGCCTTGCGATTATATTAAAAATAAATTTTATTTAGAAACTACTGTACCTTTCTGCATCCGCCTCTATTACCTTTAGCCATCCTGTCTCCTATGTTAGCACCATTATTAATAATTAACCTTACTTTTTGTATAAAACAAATAGATAGATAGAACGTTGTTAGACTAAGAGCTATTTTTTAAACACAATTGCTCCCTCTCTCTAGTAAAGCACCTTCTAACAATTAGCTACTTTCTTTCTAAGCTAAATAAATAAATAGCAAACCTAAACCCCCTTCCTGGTGTAGCTAACAACATTCAGCCTGTAACAAAATACACCTTATATAGTAATAATAAGAACTATTTAATTATCTATCTACTAACAATAGGCCCTAAAGTCTAAATAAAATTCTGTAATTATATCCTTTATAAACATAATGTAGCTGCTGTACTTACGGCTGTAGAAGACTCTACCTAATATTTAATTAAAGGTGTAAGCAGGCGTAGGATACCTACTACAGAAGTCTCCTCTACACACAATCTCTCTAACCTAAATGTTTATAAGATTTTTTACAAGCTTATAAATACAGACAATAGAACAGAAGACAAGGCATTTATGTTTCTCCTTTAGTATTTTAATAACTAGTTAACATATATGTTTAGTAGGCAGAATAACTCTAACTAGGACCTAGCCATAACACCACAGCACCAGCTTCTTACGCCTTACACCTAGCTAGTACCTAACGTTCCCTAAGGGTATGCTAGCAGCTGTTAGGTTAGTGTTTAGCTTTTATTTATCCGTTATAGTTAAGTTACGCCTGCCCCTTAGATTAACTAACGGCCACCTATAAGCAGGCGCAGGCTCTAATACTGTAGCTCTTGCCTAGTTAACCTGTCTTAGGATCTACAGCTTACTACATAAGACAACTTAGCGCTGTAGCAGAGATGTTTACAATATGTAATAAGCGTTATCTAGAGATTCCTAAGGGGATCCTCTGTGTTTAGGAAGATAAAGAGAAAAAACTGCATCGTTACCCTGTGGGTACCCTTAACCAACCTTACACTAAGCACCTTTTAGGCATAAGACGCCTAGCACCTCTTGCCTTCTTACTATATTATCCCTAAGAGCGACTATCTACTTCTAGATACTAACTATTTAGGCTTTACCTAGGTAAAGTGCTATATTAAGGTTATAGAGACATTAGCACAGCAGATACCAGAAAGAGGAGCAAGACTTTAAGGGGACAGTCTGGCTCTTATTAACTAGGAAAGAATAGCTTAGTCTGTTAGAGGAAGACATAATAAATAAAAGACGCCTAAGTAGGGTGTTAAGGTTTACGACCTGTTTTCTTAACATCTTATCTAGACGTCTATCTAGATTCCTCTTTTAGCAGGAGCTTTCTATTATCCTACTGTCGTTAGAAGAGATGTTAAATAGTATTACTAAGCGTATGTACAGTATTGTAGTATTAAGGCTTAGTAGGTTCTTTATAAGCTAGATATGTATATAGATACTGCCTCTTATTATATAACCCCTACTTTACAGTTAAGGCGGGGCTAGCTAAGGCGTTTAAAGTAGAAAGGGTATATATGTAGTAAATCCGTTTATAGACTATTAATTAAACCTAAACATAAGGCTTAGTAATTCTATACTTTAATTATAGGAAGACGAGATAGCCTTCTATTAAAGTCTAGAAAGGTAAGTATAAAGATGCGCGTATTCTTACTACGGTTTCTAAAACCTTCTTCACAAGAAGAATTCTAACACTACTAGCCCTTTACATAATTGCAGCAGCTTACGGTCTAACATAACGTCTATAACAGCTATTCCTTATTCTATTAACAAAATCTACCTCTAGTCAGATTCCACCCCCTATATTATTACTATCTGTAGACAACCCTGCTTACAGCTTATACTAGTGTCATAATAGCACTGTTATAAATAACGTAACGTTAGTTTAAGTAGCGTTTAAATTAAGGAGGGACTTAGCCTATGCGCTAGGCCCCTTTTTCTTTTTAACCTTATGTCGCAGGGGATATACCTAGCGCCTACAGCTCTCGGAGAGACGCATGCCTGCAGGATAGGCCTTCTAAGGAGTATAGTACTTATCTACTTATTAGATTGCCTTTCCTAGAGTTCTTATAATACAACCACACTTCTACAGCCTAATTACATACGTCTTCCCGCTATGTAGTATCTATATAGGAATCTGTATATAAAGTAAGCGGCTTAGATACATTAGTTCTAAAATATAGCAAAAGAGCGACAGAGGTTTAATTAAGGCTTGTGGTTTATTTCTAACAGTCCCTGGCCTACTTAACAGTAGTAAAGTACATAGTTTGTTACCTACTAACATAATTAGTACTAAAGCTGTAGCTAGTAGTAGCCAGGCTAACTAGCACATCTTTCTAATACTACTTACATCTACTAACCTTACTAACTATTAGTCTTTTATTAACCTATAAAGACCGATCTATATAAGCAAAAGGCTAATAAGAAGGTTATATTCTGTCTTATAAGGCGTTTTCTTAAAAAACGGCCTCTATAGCTTTATGTAGCCAGCGTGTTAGTCAGGATTTAATACATAGACTGTAACTAGAGGCGCAGTGTAAGCATATATGTAAACTGTCCCTTATGTATTTAATCAGAGGGGGCTATTCTAGGCATAGGATTATGGTAGATAGTTCTAAGAGGGGCGCGCAGCCACCTAAGATAAGCTTAATCTTTCCTAAATACTATAAATACCTAATGTAATCCTGGCTTAACCTAAGGCAGATTTCTTAGACTAGGGTTAGAAACTAAAGCCTAACGTAACCAACAGGGGCTCTAAGACGCTAGGGATAAGGGAGGTAACAATCACCCTAGATATTTCTAACTAATTATTAAAGTAGGCTGTAAAATAGAACCTTTTTACTTTAAGTCTAGATACAAGCCTTAGCTAGTAATTATTCTACTTTGTTTCTAGACTAACAGAAAGAAGTAACCCCTGTAACTTTACTGCATGTAGACCTACACACGCGTGACTTTACCTAAGCTGTTAGTTACAGACAGGTGATTTAGGTAGTTAGCCATCTTCTTAATAAGCTTTGTTTTGCGTTTTCTTTACTTTACAGGGCATATTCCTACTGCCTACCCTATTTATATACATAGCTAAGTACTAGGCAGCATACAGTAGCTTCTATAAGTCCTCTTATTCTTGTTAGATAACTTAACTTTACCTAACAACTGTTTCTATGCCATAATAGAAGCCATAGATCTATTAATCTTTAACCTAGAATTACATATTATAGGTAATACCCTCTATGCTTATATTACCTAAAGAATTCAGTAATTAATTCAGGAGAGGGAATAGGGAGCAATCTAAGTAAAGAGATTACTTTAAGATCCTTTAGCATTAAACGCTGCCTAGAAATTAGATAGACCTAGATAGTTATTTAATTTTTAGCATCCTAACGCGCTTATTATTAATAATAATATAATTAAGCTACACTGCTTTCCTTTTGGCAGCTTTGTTAAGTACTACAGCGTATTAGTTGCTAAATATCTGCGTTTAAGCAGTAAGGATAGTTCTATCCCCTAAGCTATGCCACTATTACCCTCAGAATCCTTAGGCACCTTTTAACAGTTAAACTTACAGGACCTTAGACTAACTAACATTGCTATCTTTAGGGAAGTTTACTGTCTTCCTAATTTTCTGCCTGGTCAGTAGTAGAACACTCTTAATAAAACAAATGACTTATTTAAATAGCAGAAGCTCTGCTCCCCTACTAGGAAAATAACTATTCTCCTTAGATGCTAAGGTGTACTGCGGGATAAAGCTAGTAGCGCAATTATCGACGCACTAAAGGATATATCTAGAATAAGGTGTAGTATTTACGTAGGGAAGGTAGGGGCTTTAGCTAGAGAACATATCTCTAATAAATGCATTGCTACTGTAAACCACGCTTATATAGGTAGCAAGAGTGATCTTCTCTTATAGAAGAGCCCCCTCTAGGGGTATCTTAAGGGTATTTCGCGCGTAGCCACTAAAAAGCTGGTAATAGTATTGTTACCCCTAGATAAGACTTACAACTAGCTTTAATAGTAGAAAGATATAGCATCTTAGGTTAACGTAAAACTAGATTTATAGGTGTAGTAGCATAAAGGATAGGTGTTAACTGCTAAATAAGAGCTTAGATGCCTAATATAAGCCGTTTATAAGTTACCTACCTTAGTACTGCGGTTTTTTACAGAAAGTAAGAACAACAGGGGAAGTATACGCCTACCTATTAGTAGACAAGAAAGCATTATTTCTTATCTGTTTAGAGTTTGTAATAACTACGGCTTCTAACACTACATAGATAAGACATATATATTTAAGATAAGAATAAACCTAGAGTTTGTATTTAATACAATAGAAGATTATTTTGTATCTTTAGTAAGACTATATAAAAAAGGCAGGATTACTAATTTACAGTGCCTGTATAAAAGAGAGAAAGCATAGGATTATTATAACTTTAGGTATATATTCTAATAAGCAATTAAAAGAAATAGTATCATTATCTTTAGAAATATTATATTCATCTTTATGCCTAACTATAATAATGCTGCTAACACTGCCGTCCTTATTTAATAATAGTTTTTATCTAATGCTAGTATCTATGTCCTCTTGCTAGAGGCCTATACGTATTACGGTCTCCTGTTGTAAGGCTTTTGTTTTTATAAATATCTCTATATTATTTATTTACAGAAAGTAGGATGCAGGACTAAGGTTAGCTAGGTAAGATTTATGCTATTAGGTTAGCAGTCCTATTGCTAGGACTATTTTTACTATGGGAGCACTTTACAGAATCTACTAGCTAAGACCTAGTTAATGTCTAAGAGAGATTATATAGTGACTTACCTAGTTAGCCTAGGGAGATAAAGGGTATAAATTCTAGAGGCCAGAAAACGGCCTTAAGCAGAAGAAGAATAGTACCTAGACAACACAGAGTTACAACATATAATTCACAATGTTGTTTTCAGTCTAGATGTTAGAACTAGAGTTACAAACGGTTCTCTAGGTATACAGAAGTTAAAATCGCTAGAAAAGCAGGGTTCTCTAGTCTAGAGGATAGTTACAAGATACAAAATAGCATTATTCTGCCTGCTGCCCTAACTAACCCCAGGCTACCACCACGAGGGACAGGAAACCCCTCACGCAGGCCACAAACGCCTGGCCTAACAGAAGCTCCCCTATCACGCGGCGGATGACCGCGCCATAGCACGTTAGCTTACAGATCTGGCCCTGCTGTACACACCAGAGAGAAAGTACTGCAATAAGCTCTACGACGTTCTTAACGCAAAGATCCTTGTCTTCTGAGTTAGATGCTCTATGGTCGGTATTACGAAGGAGGGGGCCGCAGACGCCTTCTGCACGGCACCCTTAGCCTACAAAAGCTAGAGCTTCTGCAGGCCCTCGTCACTAATACTGCAGTAAGAAAGAGAAAGGCAGTCTAGCTAGATCCTAACACTAAGTTTACTAACATTACAGACATCCAGAAGGCTTAAGTTAAGGCTAGTAGAAGAAAGGATACTGTAACTAAATCTAGTAACTCTAATTACCCTAGTAAAGCTAAAAGCTGTATTATATTAGTATCTAGAAGAGGGCAGTAATTAATTAAAGTTAATAGGTGTGCTAACAATTGCTTTATTTTTTAGTATCTAAAAGCGGGTATGTTAACTACCTACAAAGATATCCTAGATCTTTAGCTATGTCTTTAGGTGACCTCTGCACTCTGTACTGCATTCTTGCCACCAGGCTAAAGACGGCTTCACCTGCTGCTACCTAGAGATACTTCCTGCAGCCAGTCTAGTTTCTTTCTAAGGGACTCTCTTGTTAGAGCTACGCAGTCTGGGTTAGCTCTCCTGTTAATAAACTTCGCTTTAACAGTAAAGCTACTAGTAACTACGCAGGTATTACTTTCTAAGCTAACCTTAGAGACTGGTATTAAGAGATAAGCTATGTTATACTAGCGTTAGCATTCTTCCTCTTTAGTAACTGTAGCTTCTTGTTTAAGCCCGCTAGGTAACCGCCTGTATTTACGCTTTACTTTCGCACGGCGTTTAAGCTCTTTCCGCCTGTAACGCATTAGATCGACAGAAGTAAAGCCAGGTAGCGCCAGCCGCATTTCTGGCTTAAGCCTAGGGAGAAGATCTAGAAGACATAGCGACAGAGCTTATATACTTTCGTCTGTTAATAAAGGAGAAGAGAGCCAGCAGCCCAGCCGGCCTATTCTTAGCCAGTCTCTAGAAGAAGCCCTGCCTACTCCCGGCGGTTGTGCCTGCCTATAATAGTCCTTAGAAGCCTAAGTAACTAAATTAAGCCCTAAAGGCTCTAAATCTGTGTTTAGGTCTACAAACAACCCTTTATGCGTAACAAAAGCGTCTGTATCCTTAAGAACGTTTTAACCTAAGATAACGTTATATGCGCATCTGTTAAGGACATAAAACTTTACAAAATGCTTAAACTACTTGTCGCTATTGTTGCCTAACGAACTTACATACGCCTAGTTTAGCTACATAGAGCCTATAGTCTTCTGAACTATACTATTTATAAGCTAGATTATGCAGATGTTATTTATGTTAACTAGGTTGTAGAAACTCTAACGGATGACGTAGTTAAGTAAGAGCAGGTTTAGCTTTAACCTAGAATTAGGTAGCGCCTTAACAGGGTTACTAACGATTATGCCCTGCAGGCACTAGGTAACAGCCCTAATGTTATTTACAGAAAGCATTTACAGGCCTTAAAGCATGTAAATAGGCTTCTTAAGCCTGCTAAGCCTGTGCTAGTGCTTAGTTATAGTTTTAGAACACATAAGGAAGTCTTTTCCTAGCACGGCGTTATAAACTAGCTTGTTAATAACGTAGAACGTAATCTTCTAGCTTTTAGTAGAATTACTTACAAACTTCTAGACTGCCTTAAACAAACTAATTATGTTAACAAATTTACTGTTTGCTATCTATAACATTTCGCCTCTTCTATACTTATATCCATAAGATAAGGCTAAGTCCTAGCTAAGGGTTTTAGTAATAATAGCTAAGACTAAGTTATATCTAGCACCTGTATCTACTAAGGCGTTTATTTTCTTTCTACCTATGTGTTCTTACGCTATAAGAGGGCTGTTACCTATAAAGTACCTGTGACAGCTTACGGATGTCTAGACCTTACAATCCTTAAGGTCGTTATCTTCTATCTCTATCCTAATTATTAGACATGTTAGTAAGAGCTTAAGTAAGTAATTATGTGTTAAATTCTAGTAAGATGCCGCGTACCTATAATATCTAAGATAGACTAGATACTTAATCTAAGTATCCTTAAAAGTTATAATATTTTTATATAGTAGTGCCATTATTAAATAAGCCAGATATATAAACGCAAGTATGTGTTTAAGGGATGCTAGTAACCAGTCTTAGAGCAGTTTTAAAAACGACTGTATTCTATAACGCTATATCCTAGCCGGTATTACATACTTACTTTCTAATTACAGCAGGGCTAGGCTTACTAATAGATACTGTAACGCTATAAAAAAATCATAATGTTTATAAAGAAGAGTCTAGTGTAAAGTAATTAATGCCTGCTATTATTTATTATTAAGTTTAAGGTTAGTTTCTTTATTTAAGCTTTGTAAGTTATCCACCTTAATACACTTAGATTTAACCATAACGAGCCCTGCGTAGATGCCTTTAACTTTAGCAACAAGCTGTTCTTAGCTAATAGGCCGTGTCTTAGGTTCCTTAATTATCACTTCTGTGTTATCTAGCTCTAAGGACCAGGGCTTAAAAGACCGTACTAAGGCCGGGGCCTAAGGGGACTCAGAGGCATCTCCAGGCCGTTTCACATTAGCACCTTAAGGAAGCAGATTATCGTCAGTAGGTGTCTACAGCTTCCCTTTTTACTGCGTAGGCTCCCTTTGGAATTTGTTATTAGTAGAACAGGCAGCGTGATGGTTTAACTCCTGCGCACAGCTCTGCTTTAGGGTAACCGTTCTCTTGTCTTTGTTGTTTCTATAAGGTTTCTTTAAAGAAGATAATTAATTTAGTGTTTAATGTCTTTTAGGCTTAGGGCTTAGGGCACTAGGGCTAGGCTTAACGCTAGACGGCATTGCTAATAGTATTAGATTAAATAGTGGTAGTTAGTTAGCTTGTAGTAACAGCAGACGTAGCTAAACCCTAGAAAATAGATCTTAGCCTTGCGTTACGTAGGAGTGCATGCAGCTAATCTGCTTACAACTTCTAAACCTTATGTATCTAATTAGAGAGATTCTGCGCAGTTAGAGGCAGATTACTATCCTGCCTAGCGGTGTAGTTGTCTTTATAATGCTGCTAGACGTCGTCTTACGACTCTACTTATAATAACTTATTACTACAACTAGGAAATTTAATCTACGTCCTCCTCTGCCGCTCCTTTTCTTGCGCGCAGAGATAGTTAGTAAAGCCTTTAGTAAGGCTTATGGTAGGTTCTTAGGAGTTACCTATTTCTGTTAGGTCTTAGGTTTTATATCCTTAGCTAGTTAAGAGAAAAGGATATAGAAAGGGGTGTTAAAGTTATATAAAATTTAGTAAGGCACCTAGAAGTTAGGATTATAGTAATATTGTTAGAATTATAAGGGCTAGAAATCTAACTAAGGAAGAGATAAAATAATAACTACAGAAGTCCTGTAGGTAAGACACTCTTAGGATCCTAAAGGCTAAGGCCTAGTAAAGCTACCTCTCTATCTTCTAAGCCTCTCTTAGTTCTAGCCTCTTAGTATTATAGGTAGAGGGTTATTAAATAAGAATAAATATACTTATATGCACTGCCATAATCTAACAACTAATTATTTAGGTAAATAAGACAGTCAGCCTCACTCTAGCTCTTAGCTTTAGTTTCTAAAGAAAGCCTAGCTGTAGTAATTCTTATTATAATAGTTACTATCTTGTAACATGCAGCCTCTGCTTATAAGCCGCGACTTCTCTTTATAACGCAGAAGTTAGAAACTAACGCAGAAGCTTAGTATATAATAAATGCGTTATTTTAGGCGTCTGCAGCATAAAGGCTAGTTAGCCATCATCCTTTCTTCCTTAAATTCGTTTAAGGATAATAGAAAATCCCTCTCTCCCCCCTACGATAATAAGTTACCTAAGCTTCTTATACTTTATTGCTTCTAATCTAGAGCTTACTATATTTAGGAGTTTTAAAAGCCTAAGCTTAAGGAACCTGTTACATCTTTAATCTGCTCTCCTAGAAATAGAAAACGAACTTAAAGAGCTTAACAAAGAAGAAGCAGACTGCGCATAGAGAGATTTAGACGTACAGACGTTAATATAATGCTAGGAAGTATTCTTAGCAAGAGCTAAAGATAGCAACGCAAGAGAATTAATAAAAATAGACCTTATGCGTTATTTACTAGAAGTAACTAAAGAGTACCGTATGTTTTCTAAAATTTCTCCTCTGCCTTACAAATTTAACACTGTTTAATCCTACAGAGGATGCCCTTATACGTTAACATTAAGTTATAAAACTCCCTGCACCAGATAAGCGCGTATTCTGTGTCTTTACTAGCTGGTTTAAATCTGCGCAACCCTTCCTTAGTGACAGCAGCAAGCTCCTTAAACAATAAGAGCATAGACAAGACTTTATCGCCCTAAGTCTGTTATTAACTAACAGTGACTTTTTAACAAGATTGCTGTAAAGCTTTATTAGGTAGTATTTATTAGTATATAAAGATCTTACCTATAGAGAGTTTTTGTAACTATAGGACAGTAAAAGCAGGGAACTATGCTAACAGTAGCCTAAGGGAATGCGTCACAAAACTACTACACAAATTAAATATTACTTAGCATAGCATGTCTTACGTCTTATAACCATAATTACTATACTAGCTGCCTCCCTTGTTATTAAAGCTGCTATTGTTATCCTCTTCCTTATAAAGAATAAGGCTCTGCGTCTAGCCATAATTACAGTCTTTACTAGTATATTTATAGTAAGCTTAGCTGTTATAACAGACGGGAGGCAGATAGATATTATTCTTACTATAGCAGCATGCGCAGCAGTCTTAGTTACCTTTGTTACATAGAGTTAAGAGACATTATAATTAGGAATTAAAGAATTTAAATTGTTACTTCTATCTTAATAAAACTAAGGTTAGTAGCTTCTTTAAACTATTCTTCTAGAGATTAGACCTTAGGTTATCCTATAATTCTAGGTAAGAAGTTGTATTACTGTTTCTACGTTACTCTAAGTCCTATTACCTGCTTAGCTAAAGGGTATTATAAGTCAAAAGAACCTTTACAAAGGAATTCAGCTTAACCCTATGTAGACTACTTAGATAGCTCTACCTAAGGGCTATCATAATACTTAAAATCTTAAGAAGAAACGACCCACAGGCCGCCAGGCCGCCAGGCTGCCTTAACGGCTAACAAGGGCAACTAGGTGGCAGAGCGTCTATTACGCATCGTCAAGAAAGGCTCTTTGTAGACACTTACAAAACCCTTTAATTAAGCAGAATAAGCTCCTCACTTTACAACGCAACAAGCAGGGAGATCACCTTCTATAACATCTACCTGTTTGTTAATATTAACCTTACTAAGATTGTTAGTAACCCTGCTATCATTAGCCTTTTAGCCGTAGCTCTTTTCTAAGCAAACAGTCCCTTAGCACCACTACCTTACAGGGCTAGAGCCTTCCCCTGTTTATTAACCTTTTACCTCCTTCTCTTATAATAAACAGGGCCTGTTAATAGTAATAATAACCCTATCTACAAGCCTAGTCTAATTAAGATCTAAAGGTCTAAACCTTCCCTTATTAAATTAGACAGCCCTTTACTAGATATTTAATTAGACCGCCCTCTGCTACCTTAACTTACTATATAAGCTGTAAGTTACTAATATCTTCTTTAATACGTATAAAAGTGTGTTAGACTTAGAGGTTAGTAACGTACTACTAAGGATAGAAGATGTTAAGGTAGACGTTTAGATAGACTAGGTTTTAGAATATATAATAAGCTAACATGTCTTTTAACGTAGGCATAGTATTAACATTGTCTACCTTAGCATACGCCTAAACTAAGCTATAACAGAGATCTTGCCTAGTAGCATGGTATACTTATTTACCGCTATCTAGTTTCTAATTAGGGCTATAATTAGGACCGACTTACTATTAGAGAAAATATATATTAACTTTAGACACTTTACTAAGGGCTATACAAGCGTAGTCCCTTATATACTAGCCATCCCACCTAGCCTTACAACATAAGCTAACAGGCGCCTCTCTACTATTACTACGCTCCGCCTTATTATTAACCCAGATAAGGATGCAGATAGGTCCTTCTGGGGTGCTCTTAGAGAAGATTAGTTATAGCTAAACTAGTTATCTAGTTTCCTATCCTTTATTACCATCTTACCTGCCCTATTAGACCTTAGTTTAATTTTTAAGCTTGTTAATAAGGTTTACTTCCTAGAACTCTCTAAGAGGCTCTATATCCCTTGCCTTTAGAGCCTCTATCTAGAGAACCTAGACTATACTAAGCACTAGCTTGCCCAGCTGCTCTAAGCACACAAGGGAACGTTTAAGGATTTCTTGTTTAAGAATGTTACCCTACAATACAGCAGCTATACAGATTAGTTCTCCCTTATCTATACCCTATAGAGATAATACACTATAAACAGTCTAACGCTAGAGCGATGCATCGTTAGGCAAGGGAGGCATACGTTTAGTACTTCTAGCAGGCTTTTTGCTAGGGATAGAATACAGCTAGATTTACTACTTATTTAACTAATAAAGTAGGAAGATAACATAATAGACTTAGAGGAGGAGAATGGCAGTACCCTGTCTT
The DNA here is from genome assembly GCA_022836555.1 of Colletotrichum tofieldiae. NCBI lineage: Eukaryota > Fungi > Ascomycota > Sordariomycetes > Glomerellales > Glomerellaceae > Colletotrichum > Colletotrichum tofieldiae. Next base: position 6,449,980 of record BQXV01000002.1, read on the forward strand.
TATAGCGTAGTACTATATAGAGATAAAAGGCACTGTAAGAGACGTATAGCGTAGGTTATATAGCGCTAACCCTTACTAGGTCTAATAACAAGAGGAAACAGCTAAAGTATGCACATAGGGATGCCACGTATTTATAGATTACAACGGAACCAGCCTAAGCCTGCGTAACCACCCTTAGCCAGTCTTCTGTATCTAACAGCACTGTGGCTATAGTAATTAGCTTAACCTCCTCTCTACTTAACCACTAGTTAGACCATAAACTACTACTACTGCTTACTTATTTAATTAGATACCCTTATAAAACTAGTAACTTATCCCTTAGTAAGATCTTATATATAAACTATATAAATAATACTATACTTTTTAAAACAAAAGTAGATTAACAATATAGAGTACTACCTCTTTACTATCTTATTCTATCTGTATTAGTACTAGTTAAATATACTGTTTAAAAGCTTTACGTTTCTTCTTATTATACAGTTTACCTCTAACTACCTAGCTAGTTTGCCTTACACACAATCTATTTCTTACTTCTAAAGGTCTAACTTATTCTTTTATACCTACATAATTCTCTCTAATTTAGCCTTCCTGCTAGTAAGCTCTTCAATCTTAACACGCTGTTTACAGATCCTGTTTATTATTGCCTAATTAGCAGCAGCCATCCTTTTGGTCTGCGTCCTTTGCTGCGTTTTTATTGTTTCTACTTCTCCCTACAGCTTAGCAATTTTGTCCTTAAGTTATACCTCAGTCTAAGACGCTTTGTTACATAGCCGTTGCACATACTTTACACTAAATACCGCCTTATTGTCTACCTAGGGTTAACAACAGGCAGGCGGTATAGCGTTAGGAGACGGTTGTGCTACAAGCTATCTCTTTCTTACGACACGTTAACGTGCAAAAGCTAAAGTCTTTGCCTAGGCTTCTCTCTATTCTAATGCTGTATAGCTTAACGACTCCAGGGCCTTAGCCTTTATTTACGTTAAGACCTTAGCTATAGATAAACGCGTCTGCTTTGCGACAGGACCTAAAAGGGTGCTTATAACGTCGTTAGGTAGCACGTGTTACCTGCGTCGCTTAACCATGCTTGCCTACAAGAGGAACCTTTAAGGTCTAGGACTTAGTCTTTAAATTACGCAGCACGCTTAACAAAAGGTTAATGCATTAGTCTACTAGTAATAAGGCAAACGACGTAGGAACATAATGTTTTAGTTTAGTTTCTACCTAAAACACAACGCAGGCCGTAAGGCTACCCTGTGGCCCTAGCGTCCTATACAGGCCATGTGCGCACCTAGAACCAAGCCCCTTGTAACACAAGCCGCCATGCCATCGTCTGCAGCAAGCAGACATCACCTAGGTCGCTGTGCTAATGCAGACACCAGGGCAAACAATCTAACGGTCTAAGGTTCTAACAGACAAATCACACAGCGTTACCGCACCCTGCCTGTGCGTACACCTAACTAAGCTCTGCATCCTATTTAGCAGAACAGACCGTACACCTTCGTATAGCCTAGATCTCCCTAGTTGCCTACGACGCAGACCTTAGGGAGAAGCGCCACTAGTTCTTTCTTTAGGCAAGGCGCAATATTGTGTTTAAGGCTAAGGGAAGGATTATAAAGAAGGGACTAGCGATTAACTAGTTTAACGTATATAAGCAGTCTAAAGAGGACATGTGTAGCATGTGTGCTAAGGCCGGTCTAGAGGTCGTTTAGTCGTAGGTTCGTAAAGACTCTAACATGCAACAGTACCTAATCTAGCTCTAAGAGCCTGCAGCTAAGACGACAATCTACATACGCTATATATAGCAGGGGGTGCAGCTGCCGTAGTACAGTATATAACATAAAAAAGCATACTATATACATAAATAAAATAACTACAGTAAGAGGGGTACTATAATAGGGTATATAGAAGTAGTATAGGTTATAGGTACTATATAAACGTATAACTAATAGTACTAAGGTATAGAAGCATCTTATTAAGGTAAGAGGTTATCTTATACATAAGCTTAGTTATTAATACTAACTATAGATAATTTGTATACTAGGCAGAGGTTATAGTAGGCGCTTACTATTACTATATTATCTAGTAAAACGCCTACTATAGCCTAGCTAACCCTTTTAACCCTACCTATTAAGCTTATTACCACTATCTCCTATAAACTTACCGCTATAGATCTCTAGAGCCTGCAGCAGTCTTATAAGGCGGTAGCTAAAAAAACGTCTGTCTACTTCTAGGAATAATTCTTCTACACACAATATGTTATACTAGAGTAGCAGAGTCTCTAGAACCTAATTAATATTTTAGAGCACTTAACCCTATAGGAAGCCGTATGTAACGTCGCGCTTTGTATTAACCACCTTATAGACCCTAGAGACTACTAAGGCTGTACACAGCTTTATACACGCAGTATTAACAACAAGCATAATAGCGTAAGGCTTAATAATAGTAAAACAGTGTCTTTAGGTAACAACAGCCTAAGGTTAATTAACATAGGCTGCTATTAAGAGGCATAGGCAGAGTACATAGCGTTTATAACAAAGAAGCTTTACTTTAAGCATCTAGCCTAAGCCCTATATAACCTACTACATTATAGAAAGGTTAGCTTAGAAGACGCCACCTAGCCCTAGGGCGCTTTCTAGCTAGGTCGTTAGATTAGCACGCTCCCCAGCCAATTTATTACTAACGCCCTACCTAACAGCGTGCTACACGCTATAGTATGCATTAGAATACTGTTTGTTACTATCGTTAAAGGTCGTCTGCTTATTAAGGAACTCTATATTAATTTTAGGACTAGCATAGCAGGCTGCACAGCAGCCTTCCTCTAGATCCTATTATTACTAAAGAAGCTAGCGTAGGCTGCCTATACCTAACTTTACACTATTACAACACTACATGTTGCTATTAACCTAGACCCTAGGGACAATAAGTTTAATTTTATATACTACAACAGTCTACCTGTTACAGATCTGTTATAAAACGAAACAGCTAACTAAACAGAAGACTTCCTTAGGTTTATAGGCCTCTTTTCTGCCCTTTCTACCCTTAGTCTATATTTCTTTTGCTAAGACAAGGGATACTAGTTCCTACGCCTATTACAAGAGTTCTTTATCTCTTACCTTTAATCTATCTCTCTAAAGCTTGTTAACTATACTAGAAGCAACCTTATGGCGCTTATAGAGAGACATAAGGAAACGCTTTAAACCGTTAGGCTTAAAAGCGTCTCTCTTTCTGGAGGTAGCGTAGATCGTTAGTCTTCTGTTATCTAAAGCTTCTAGGACAATTTCTTTATCCAGAAGCTAATCCTAGGATTATGTTTTGTTAACAGACTATGGCCTACAACAGACCTCCCTAAGGAGATATACGCTGGGACCCCCCAGGAGCTTGATATGCTGGTGGCAGAACTCCTGGAGCTTAAGAAGGGCAACGGCAGTACTAAACAAAGCAGCTAAGGCGGTAACTTAATAGAGACAAGCCTAGCAGGGGAATCTGTGTAGTAGAAAGTTATAAAAAAGGTATACAAAAGGCTATGTACAGTAGGATGTAACCCTAGAGTGGCTTCTTAAGATAAGAGGGCGCTTCTAGTTAATTTAGACAGGCCTTGTGTGCTTCCTTACGTACTCCGTCTAGCATAGGTGGTTAGAGAAGATAGAGCCCTTACTTAACAAAGCCTGCACTAGCAACCTGCTTAATATTGCTAAGGACCTAATTAAAACCCTACTCTATATTACTCTATATATTCTAGTCTATAAATCCTAAGATGCTTACTTACCTGTCTTATTTTTTTATTTACTTTTGTTAGGGTTGTAGCACTAAGTTCTATTATAAAGCCTGCTAGCTGTAAAGCTGCCTTTAAACGTTATTATTTAGCTATCTATCGTTCTTTTTATCCCCTTAACCTATGTATCTTAGTGCAAAGTACTGCGTTCTTTATACTAAGGCGGTTAGACATTTTTATAAGCCTTTCTTTATCTGTAGTGTATCTTATAAGGTGGAGTTTCTGCACCTAGGTTTCTTTACTAAGTAATAGCTTTTCTTTAATCTTATCTAATAAATACAGCATAGTAGCACTTTATATATTCTATAGATTTTCTTTCTAGTACCTATTTTATGTAAGTAAGTAGCTATATACTAAGATATATATAGGTACTAACCTTATAGGCCTTATAAAGCCGTACTAGTGCTAGATATAGGCGTTATTATTATATCTAACTATTAGATATAGTCTAGCAGTGCTTATAAAAAAGGGCTACTTAGTAACCTGCCTATTAGTGTAAGAGGGTGTAGTTATAGGTTAAAGGCTAGCGCTTAGCTATTAGAAGGATGTAGTTAAGGACTTTGCTGTTATAGGTATGCCTGCTAAGCCTTAGATAACGATGCTGCAGTTAACTGTAACATAGCAGTCGCTCTGCGCGTCTGCCTACTAACATAACTTAATTAAGGAATTTAATTAGTGTTTTAAGCTATGTAATTCCTATGCAGCCTAATTATTATAATAGGAGGTAAAAAGAGGGACGTAATATAACCTATTTAATAAGATAATATTACGTTATAAGGATTATATATAGGCTTTAGGAATTTTAACGCGTTACATATTCTAGGTTAGCTATATTACTAGTCCTAATAAGACTTTAGCAGTAGCTAGATAAACTATCTTCTAGGTTGCATATATAACAGTATAGATTCTACTAGCTACAGGTTATTAAATAAGTAAGTTCTAGGAACATTAGGTATATTAGAAACTACAGAGTAGTATAAGGATTTCCCTAGCCCTTTAGGCCCCTAGTGTCTAATAAGATAAGATACTATGTCTCCTAATAAATACTTCCTCCTACGGCTCTTTCTCCCTAAACTTAATATCCTTACTAATGCTACATATAACTGTAATTACTAGCATGCCGGCCTTAGAACTAATTATAGCATTATAGCAATCTACTACAAGCTAAAGAAGCCTTATGTCAGAAGCCCCTTTAACACCAGCTGCTGCTATAAGAACGTAGCTAACTACCTAGGGCAACTTACTCTCTTTCTCTATGTAAGCAGGTGTATATAGCTCTCTTAAGACAGGGTCACAAGCATCCTTAACTAACTAAAGAAGTCTCTAGCACTAGCGATGCATTATTAAGTAGAGAAACGCTATCTTAAGAGACTTATAGTTTAGCGCTATAACGAGCGTAGCAACAAGCTTGTTAGGGACGAGGCTATTAGCAGCCTAGCCTTTTCTAGCCGCCCTCGCCCTAGCCTCCTGCTTACAAAGACGACCTCTAGCCCCAAGCTCTTGTAAATTATTAATCTGCGCCATAATTAAGTCTCCGTTGTTAATTAAGCCCTCCTGCTAATAGGCGCTACGTGCAACAATGTTATTAAGCAGATCGGGCGTCTACTTAACGCTAGCACTAGAGCACACCTAGGCCTTAAACATAGACGACACAGAGGCACCCTCCTTAATACCTTGCGGACAGGCGCGCAAGGCAACCGCAGGTCTTTGTTAGCAGTTTCTAGTAAAGGCAGCAGCCAAAATCCCTATCTAGAGACAGAACTTCTAAAAACAGTCTATGCTTGTCCTCAGGCGCTTACCTTCTACCTAGATACCAGAGTTACTAAGCAGGGTAAGCATAACCTCTATATTAGGCCACAGGCCGTCTAGCAGGCGGCTCCCTTATAAGGCATTATACAGGTAGGCAGTGTATGTAACAGAACCCTAGGCGTTAGCAACAGCCAGGCTAACGTTATACATCTTAGTATAGAGACAGAAGAGGAAGAGACTGCTTAGCATAGGTAAGTAGATTATAATGTAATAAACCTCTATCTTTAGAGGCATAGGCATTCCTAAGCTTATGCTAACCCTCGCCTTAGCGCCGTACACTAGGTCCTTAGCTATTCACTAGATTAGATAACTAAGCTTCTGCAGCGTGTAGTCATTTAAAGCAGGCCAGTTGTTAATCTTTAAGTGTTTATAAAACTCTAGGTAGCTCCCTAGCGAATTATCTATCACACTAGTCTCCTTAACTATAGCCTTAAAGCTCTGTTGTATTACAGCATGCATTATGTAGTAAATGTCTAAAAAGACCTAGGCTGTAAACATAAGCAAAAGAGAGATAACAGGCGTCTTATTAAATCTCCTTATCTCCTGCAGAAACTTATTCTTAACTAGGTAGCTAGGGATTAGTTAAACGACAGTAATAAGTTTGGTAAAATATTCTATAAGAAAGATAGTGTCCTCCTAGAACTTTTCCCAGCCCTTCTTTAAGGCGCGGTTGCTATTAGGGTCGTATTTACTAAACATGCCCTCCTTAATAAACAGAAGATCGCAGGGGTTTAGGATGGCGGCAAAGCCCTGTAAGAGTCAGAAGGTAACAACGTAGCACCTATTAGCTACGTTGTAGGTATTATAGTTAAAGTTATCCTTACTATTAGTAAGGTAGACTTGTTTAGCTGTAAACCCTTTCTGGCGGCAGGCTATAAAATAGAATTTATTAAGGATACCCTTAAGGCCTCTGTCTTACGTATCTAAAAGAGGAGAGATATCTTCTATCTACCTATAAGCAATAGAGATAGCCGTGTTAGTAGCAATAGCAGCAGCAGCAAGATTAAAGATGCTGTTATAGTATTCTAACTAGATCTACTTAATCTAAGACTGAATCCTGTTTAGGTTGTTTACTAGCACCGTAAAGGTAAAGAAAACATTCTTAAGGGACGTCTAGGGTTCTGCTTTATATAACACTAGGTCCTCCCTACGCGGTTTCGGCCTTGCATAAGGCGCATTACGGAATGCGTTAAGGAAGGCCTGCGACAGCTTCTTAATAGACAGAGCAGCAAAACGGTTGCTAAGATTATTAGATAACTTCTTAGGCGTAGTACGGCTGGTGTTAGCAGCAGTATCTGCCTCTGTAGGTACTGTTACAGCAGCCGCCTGTAGCTGCAACGCTTCTCTAACCGCCATAAGAATGCTAACAAAGTATTAATACCGCTTATTAGACTTATTATCTAGTTCTAGTCTGTAATTACTTAACCTCCTTTAGAATCTAGACTGCAGGTTAATAAGGTAGTTAATTATAGTAAAAAAGGCATTAGGCACTAAAACAGCTAGATCCTAGCAATTAGTAACAAAGTTAGCTAGTAGTAGGAAGTCCTTAATAGTAACCACGTGCCTTATTATCTTCTTCTCTCCTGGCGTAAGGCCCTTCTTTGCTTTGCCGTTACTGCAAGCCTTAATTCTATCCTTACCCTTTAGCCGTCTGCTCTTTAGTGCCTAGCCCTTAAGACCTAAGAGCGGTTTAGAGTAGCTGTAGGCCTTAGTAGTTAAGGCAAGCCATTAGATAACTAAGTCTGTATCCTGTTTATACTGGCTGTAGATACCTAGGAGTTAGTCTAGTAGCAGCATTATAAGTACGCGGCATGCCACAGGATGTATACTAGCTAGTGTTACGCAGGGGGTAATAGGCTAGCGGTTAGAGCTAAACCCCTGCACTTTACACTAGGCAAGTCTGTTATTCTCCCAGCCTGTTACCTAAGCCTGGCGCAGGCTTACCTAATAAGAACCTGTTTTATACTAGCTATAATAACTACCTATAACGCTACCTATCTTACCTATCCTTTTATCTACTAGTAATAACTACTATTTTAATTATTACTATAAGTTATTAAGGTGTTATATTATATAATACATTACTATATCTATAGTAAACTAAATCTAAGAGTTTATTATATAAGTAGTAGAAGAAAAAAGGCCTATCCTTTCTACATACACCCCCCCCCCCCTACCCCTAAACAGAGGTAGCCTATGTTAGTTATCTATTACTTAGTTATTAATTAATTAAGTTTTAAACCATAAGGCCCTTACTATAGCGCTTACTAGCGCCTTACCATCCTTTACTAGCCTGCCTTTACCTACTTCTTATACTGTAAACATATCCCTACTATGCCTTATCTTCTTACTAGCTAAGGTCCTAGACAGCATCTCTAGGGCTTTACCCTCTAAGGACCTCTTTACCCTGCAGCAGACCTATAGGTACGTAGCAGAGAAGACCTTCTAGACATTCTACAGACGCTTTTTCTACACGCAGTATATTATGCTAGAGAAGCAAAGCCTACTTAATCTTATCGCTATTTTACGCTACTCTGTCTTACGTTAAGCTGTCTAGGCTATTAAGCTCTACGTTAACTATCTTATTAAGCTAGAGTACTATATAGACTAAGAAGAACTTTAGTACTATAAGGTATATAATAATTATAATGTTATCTAACGTTATAAAGAGGAACCTATGCTAGAAAGAGATAACAGGTAGGAGTCTGTAAGGCAAGGGGGCTATATAGAAGCATAGCATAACTAGGCAGAGTTCTTTAGAGAGAAACCTTACTACAGCCTCCTAGCTAAGGCCTTTTCTAACCTTACTAACTGTAGAAAGGTTAAGGTACAGGATACAACGCAGCCGTAGGGCGCCTTCTGGCTTAGCTAACGTATTAGCACACTCCTAAGCTAATTCGTCTTCTAGTCTCTGCCTAACAGTATTACTTACACACTTATAGTAATTAGGACGCTTTTTTATGCAGCTGTCTAGAGCCGTTATCCTATAGAGGAGATCTATATTAAGTTTAGAGAACTAATAACAGGGTGTACTACAGCTACCCTCTAGATACTGTTGCTCCTAGCCATGCTAGCATAGGCCGTCTAGGCCTAGCTTTAGACTGTTACTAGGCTAAGCCTTATAGTTAATTCTACCCCTAGCGCTAATAACCTAACGCCTTTTGTTTATTAGTATCTACTACATACAGATCCTGTACGCACAGAAGCTAGCTACTAGTTAGCAGAGCTACTTAGCTTTATAGGCCTTTTCTCTACGCTTTCTAACCTTAGCTTATCCTTCTACCCCTAGGACAGAGGGCAGCAGTTCTAAACACTATTAAAACGGCTCTACATCCTAACCCTCCAGTCGTTACAGCTAGAGTACCTTAACTATAGCCTAAGTAAGCTTACAACGCTTCTAGAGAGACATAAGACTACGCTCTAGGCAGTACACCTTAAGTCTGTCTGTTTTACTAAAGGCTACATAACTAGTTAGTCTACTCTTATAAAACAGATTTAATAAAACACGTTAGTAGAGACGTTCTCTATAGAAAAATGCTTTATAGATAATCTAGAAGGAAAGAGGATTATTACTTTACTAGATCTGCTGTTTACTAAGACCCGCCAGAATCTGTACTTACTTATTGCAGCCATCTGGCAGGCCAAGGACAAGTCATCCAAGGGCTAGGGATACTTAGGGTTAGGGTTAGGGTTAGGGTTAGGGTTAGGGTTAGGGTTAGGGTTAGGGTTAGGGTTAGGGTTAGGGTTAGGGTTAGGGTTAGGGTTAGGGTTAGGGTTAGGGTTAGGGTTAGGGTTAGGGTTA